>CM073461.1:23188835-24550170 GCA_037074485.1 Delonix regia
ACATGGTGGACAAAATGTTAAAAGAATTTGAATTTGATGTTTTTTATTTGCTGAAGTTACTATTTTATAAAGTTTTTGGAATATTTACGACTTGTCATTTAAAATTTTTTTTACGTGATTAAATTTTATTGAATAACATAAATAAAGATTTTAAGTTTTAAATTTATTTTTAATATATTTATTAATATTATTTTTTTTGTAATTTTCTTTTAAAAAATTTAAGGTCCCATAAAGACCTACAATGATCTACACACCTTTGCGAAATGGAAATGGGAAAAATCTCCCGTGTGGTGAGAGTTAGGATGAAGAAGGAGATATAAGTGATATAGATAAGGAGTGACAATATTTAAGATTTAAAGTTTAGAGTTCTCGTTCCATAAAAATGTCATCCATGGCTATTAGATTTAAATATTTATTTTATCATGTAAAAAGAAAACTCAAAATTGTATTATTACTTATAAATTTAAATTAGAATAGGGTAGTTATAAAATATATATAATCTTATATTATATATATATGGTATAAATTATTTTGACTATTTTGCTTCTGTCTTTTATTTTTTTATCCACTTTTTATTTATTTATTTTGTTATTTGTCTCGTATCGCAGAAACTCCCCGCTAATTTGTTCAATTTTGAAATCTTTAGAGAGATTCTAAGAAGATGGTTTCTGAATTTTACAAGCCATACAGATATTAATGTGACAATTGAATTACTTAGTAACATTTTGATATTCTCGATAAAAGGAGTAACTTATATCAAGTTACATTTTTCTTTATAAAAAAAATCATAAGCTTCAAAAAATGTGGAGGCGTTCACAAATTTGAGAACTAATTTATCAATTTGCTTATGAAATACAATTGATCACAGCGCGTGAACGGGGCAGTCTCCTTGTTATGCTAATTGCTTTCTCGTGGTACACGTGGTGGCTATTCACTGTTCATTTATTCTTATCTGGGAAAGGCATAGTCTGAGCATACGCGTTTAGTAATCTTAATTATCCATTTATTATTATTTTGATATTATGATTCAATTAAATACAATTTCTTTATATTAAAATTAAGTCTAATCAACCTAGAAAAAAAGAGCAAATATATAAAAAGTATAACTTAGGCGTATGTAAGGACTCAGATGTGTTGACTCAGGGTTATGTTATCAAAGTCTTATTAGATAATTCTCCCCCAGGTGGTATGGTTGTGTTAACACAATTAAATAATTTATTTTTTGGATCTACTCGTGTAGTTGCCAACCATATAGGCATCACTATATATTATATGTATCCACATTTTCAAAATGACAAGTACAGACAAATCTTACACAAATTATATGCAAGTTTCACACTGTGTTGTTTAAGAAAAAAAAAAAACGTAAAATGGTGTTTTTTTAGCCGATAGTAAAGTGATGTAATTGGAAATGACAAACTCCTCATGAATGAAGAACTAGAATGTATATAACATATTATACTTAATTTTGATAAAAAAAATTTAAGTTGTAATTAAATTAATAAAATAATGTAATTTTAATCATTCATTTTGTCTTAAAATCAATTTCATCATTTAA
This sequence comes from Delonix regia, assembly GCA_037074485.1. Taxonomy (NCBI): domain Eukaryota; kingdom Viridiplantae; phylum Streptophyta; class Magnoliopsida; order Fabales; family Fabaceae; genus Delonix; species Delonix regia. The sequence goes on from CM073461.1 coordinate 23,190,394, forward strand.
AGAAGAAAAATATCAATATAAATTTTAGAAAGTAAATTAATTTAGACATTTTCAGAGTATTTAAATCATTAGGTTTGATACCACACATATCGTAACTCAGAGTTATTACTATACATTATTTGACTCGATTGCAAGATTTGGCCTACTTAGATTCGATACATAGTCGGGTTAGGTCATTTGAGTGTTTTATTTAATTTAAATAAATTTTAATTTATAATTCTTTTGTAAAAAATAAGAAATTAAAAAATATACATATATATATATATATATATATATATATATGTATCGGGCTAACATTTTAGTCTGCGACTATATTTTATACTAAAAGACTTTGATCCCTTGGTCCAAAAGTGACCATGGCCCAACTGGACTGATTCTAAAATCCTTATCTTCTGTCAAGAGAAAGGATTTACTTTTTTGGAAAATTTTATTTTTAAATGATTATTTTAATTTTTTTTATTTTAAAAAGATATCTTTAAAGTCAAAATTTTATAAATTAATATATTAACACTTCACATACCACGAGGTGGGCGTGGGCAGGGAAAGCTGTAGCACCTCTATTTTGAATTCATTTTTTTTCTTTTCATCTATTCCACAAACCTCTGGTTTCCGATGCTGGAATTCCTCCAAACAAGCAAGGTATCATTTTTTAATAAATGTAATGTTATATAGACCAAGCTACAAAACTAATATAGTGATGCGTAACACGAAAAATATTGATAAAATTCATATTAAGAGTACAATCTTGCATGCAGGAATGTGCAACTCTTAAATTTCCTCATTGTTTAATTTCTTTATTTCTTGGTTATTCGAAGCTGGCGTTTAGGTATACTATGTGGTAGTTCCAATAAATCCTTTTGGATCCCTGAAGGGTGAACAATGAATATTTAAGGCAATGTTTCGTCCTTCTAGTCCTATTTCTTAAAGTTTAATTTAACTTGATACTTTCCAGGAAATTTCTGAAAAGAACACAGATTTTGAAGAGAAGATGAGAATCGTGGACTCATTTATAAATAATAATAATAATAATATTATTATTATTATTATTGTTGTTGTTGTTGTTGTTTTGAGGATTAGATCTTGTTTCATATTGTTCAGATTACCAAATGGATTCTAAATTCATGAAATCAATAATAAATAAATAAATAAAAGTTTGGCAAACCAATTTCTCAGATACTGTTAACACTTTTAAAAAAGGGGCAGCTTAACTAAGCCACCCACTTAAAGAAAACCACACTAATTAGTTGTTCGAAAATTTAAAATAAAAAATTATATGATAAATCATATCATTTTTTCTCTACTTGAAAAAATTATATTCCCCTTTATTGAAATAAAAAAAATGCGCTATATTTACATCTTTTGAAATAAAATTAAAATAAAATTTTATATTAAGTTAAGTTTATAGATTTAAATACAAAAAAATAACATTAAAATAAAATTTAATATACACACGTAGATATATATATATATATATATATCTATATATATATATATATAGATATATATATATATAGATATATATATATATATATTCTAATAAGTTATGTTTTAGATTAAAAAAAACCAATATTATCTTTGACTGTATATGATTCATTTTTTCATTTCAATAAATGTTTGAGTATATTTTTAAAATATTAAAATTTTGTTGTAATTTAAATATTCATTAAAAATAATTTTTTATATTATAAGTAACTAGTTGTTAGTTCTAACACCTTATAAGCTATTATTAAAATGCTCAAATAAATTTAAATTTGTACAATTGATGAAAGGAAAATTCTTGTTAACAGTCACAAAAGGATGATGGGTAAATATAAAAAGCCATAAATAAAAAAATAATATTATTGTTGGAGAGCAAGCGTGCATGCTCAGGGGAACAAAATGATGAAAAAAAATTTCAGATTTTATCAGATTAAGATGGTTCAATAACTGTAATTTGAAGCAAAAGCAAATGTAATAAGCTAATGAGAACTTTATTAACGACGGATCTAACAATATTTATAATTTAACTAGTGGTATATGGTAATCTTACTTAATTTGAAATGTATAGGTATTTCATTTATTTCAAAAATCAAGATTCAACATATTTTTTTTTAAGAAAAATACATTTTTAATTCTTTATCTATTATAAAGTTATTTTTTCGACATCTTATTTATTAAAATATTTAAAATAATTTTTTATTTATTAAAAAAAGTTATATTTAATTTTTTATTTTTAAAAATTAATAAATTTAGTAAATTAAATTTAATATTTTTTTAAAAGTAAAAGACCGTAATATTTTATAATAAATAAAAATTATTTTAAATATTTTAATAAATAAAAAAATTAAAATAATAATTTTATGATAAATAAAAAAATAAAAAAATATTTTACACATTTTTTTTCATAATAAAAAGTTTTTTTTATAGAATAAAATTATTTACACAGATATGTGATGAATTTGTTTTAATTGTATATAAGTTTTTAAAGCAATGTATATAAGAATATCTAAACTTTATAGCAATTATTTAAGCACAATTTTTTTTTTTTAAAAAAAAGGTTTTCAGATTTTAGCCATCTGGTTTCTGCACGCACTCATTGTCCCCGTCCTGTCCTGTTCCCTCCCCCATTATTCTGTGCAGTGCTCGCTAATTAAGAAGATAAAAAAGTGCTTTATCCTTTCTCTTAATTAATTCCAGATTTCCATTGTGGAGGCTGATGACGCGTATCCATGGTTTACGTCAAATCCACGCGCCATCCCTTTCCGCGTCTTCTTTTCTTTTCGTCCTTCTTCTCCCTCTCGTCACCAACTTTCTAATTTATTTTGAATCTGCTGCGTCAAAAAGCATTGCAATCACTCTCTAAATTCTATTCTCGCTTTCTCCGTGGGCTCAAATTCGGGTAGGTACGTACCTCTGTCCCTGAACCTCTCTGTTATCTCGTGCGCATTGTGGATTCCCTGTGCGTGTTGCTCAGATATACGTGCTTCCTTTCTGTGTTTTTGTTTCTTGGCATTGCTTTTTATTCTCGATTTATTAAACTGTGTGTAGAGTTTACTCCGTACGAAAATTCCTCTTTTTTATTTTTGGTTTAAACATACACAAGAAAAAGAGAATCATGCAGCAGAGTCTTCCATTTCAATTAGAATTTTTAGTCATTTTAAGTTTGGTCAAGTTTGGTTTCAATTTATTAGTATTTTAAGTTTAAAATTATCTGTTTGCTTTTGTTTGAGCCTTTTTGCTCTTTTGGTGTCCCAGTTGAATAATTTCGACTTCGAGTTGCCGATCGGGGATTTGGTTTTTTAACTAACTTCTGTTGGTCTCTGTTGAAGTTAGTTTTTCCTGTTTACCATCTCTACAAAATTATGTTTTTAAATTACTCTCGCCACAATAGCAGCTTCCTCATATTGTCAGTCTCAGTATTTTGAAAAACAAAAAAGAACTGCCAAGAATGCAACTATATGCTGCCATTGAGGCCTCAAATTACTTAAGAAAGTATTCGTTTGGCTTCGCTTGTGATATTTCTTGTAAGAAACATAACTAATAGTTTTAAGTGCTCTTATTATTATGACGAAGAAGGTATTTTTTTTTTTTTCCTAAAATGATATTGATGTTGAAAAAGTTTCTACGCATAAATCTTAAATAGCCAATGTCCGCCTGTTCAATAGGTAGGGCATATAACTCTTAAAACTGACTAGAACAAACTTAAAAATGATCAGTATAGATTTTGTGGCTGGACTATTACTATTTTGTTGGGGGAGCATATATTTTTTGAGCACCTAAAACAATCACAAGTTATCTTGTGGTGGGTAACTAATTAAATTTGGAAAGGTGTTGTGTTCTCGTACCTGTGAGGAGATTTTAGAGAACTTTATACCCATATTCAGTTTTGGGTATGCCAAGGATTGAATCTTTTATCTGTAACAGAATTGGGATCTTAATTGAAGGGGTTCCAAATTGGATCGAGCATTACAGCCCTACCCCCTTACGGAGATACTATTTACAAATATACATATAATTTTAAATAGAGTTACACGTAAGCAAAATATCATCCAAATCACATACACTAAATAAAGGATTAGACTTAGGTGCCATCCTTGTCTTTGCTATTAGGTTCTCTAATTTAAATATGACAAGTATATAATTTTCTAATAATTACATGACATGTGTATGTTTTATGTGAAAAACTGTATAGTTGTTTGCAAAATCCATACATCATGTTATTCGAGAACCATATATTTGTCATGTTTTAATTGGAGAGCTTAATAGCAAAGATACAAGAAACTGCATATAAGTTTGTTCCATAAATGAATTCTTAAATTAAGTACAGAAATATTTAATAAGATCCTAGTGCATAATGTCAGTGGCAATGCTGGCTCCATATTTGGTTGAGCAATATAATAATTCTGGAATGGATCTATGTCTAATGTCGGCTGATGATCTATGTGTGAATTATACTCTGAGATACCATTTTCTGCTCGGTTCTGTTTTTTTGGTCTCACTTTGTAGCAGCACGTGTATTTGTCACTGTGGCATTCTTTTTCTATTCAAATCCTTTCTGTTTGTGATCTCTCTTTATTCCATGAATTTTTGGTGATTTAAATTTTAAAAATTTCTGGTAACCTTCCTATTTCGTTATTTACAGAGAGAAATGCCAGAAATTCAGTTGGGTACGTACACTATTAGATCACATGGAGCTAAAGTGGCAAGAATACATATGCATGACTGGTTGATTCTTTTGCTTCTTGTCATCATTGATATCATCTTGAATGTGATAGAGCCATTTCACCGCTTTGTTGGAGAAGGGATGCTAACAGACCTGAGATACCCATTGAAAGATAATACTATTCCCTTTTGGGCTGTTCCGGTGCGTTTTCATTCAAGTAATTGTGTCATCGAAAATCGAGATTGCATATTATTTTGGCCCTTGTGGCGCGATCAAAGTTTAGATATAAACTTTGGACTTTAATTTTCTGGACAGATAATAGCAATATTGTTGCCACTGGCTGTCATTCTTGTTTACTACTTCAAGCGAAAGGATGTTTATGACTTTCATCACGCTACATTGGGTACTCTTTCTGACCCTTTGAAAATTTTTCTTGTCCATCTCATTTGCACATCACTCTGGCATAATCGTAAGTTTGTAACATTCTGTGTTGCCAAATGCATATTCAGGTCTTCTATATTCTGTACTCATTACTGCGGTGATAACTGATGCTATTAAAGATGGTGTTGGACGGCCACGCCCTGACTTCTTCTGGCGATGTTTCCCTGATGCCAAAGGGGTGGGTTCTTTATTTTTTCAACTAGTAATATCATAACCATGTGATACATACTGCTTTTGGTTAGCTATCTGCTCAGTTAACATGCCATTGGCTCGTGACATGTTCAGGTGTTTGATCCAGTAACAAGTGATGTTAGGTGTACTGGAGACAAAAGTGTTATTAAGGAAGGACACAAAAGTTTCCCAAGTGGACATACCTCTTGTAAGTACTCTGATTAATCTTAGGGTCTATGTGCAATCTGCCTGAGTTTAGGGGCATTGTTACTTGCTTAGTTTTATTTTGTTGCATTGTTTATAACCTCAGAGATCTTCATTTTCTTTGAGTGATCCTATAGCCTCCTAATTTTTTCCCAGTTTGCTGTTCTCTGTCTACATATTTTGCAATCTTATGCTTAAATTTCTTAAAAGTGCTTCAATTTCATTAAGTTGTTTAAGTTCTGGACCAGACTTGGATCAGTATGTTAAAGCTGAAGTTACTTTGGATTAGAATAGAATCATACTGTCAGAACTAAGAAATTGTCATTGATGATTAAACTTTCTAGAAAAATTAAAAAGTGCTATAAGAATCTAGTACCTCTTTATTTAATCATACTTTAACAAGGTTGACGTGTTTGGTACTTCTGAAAAACTTTGTTTGTCAATCCTATGGGTCTAACTTTTGCAATTGCCACTGCATGGTTAAGCAATATATTGGAGCTAACCTTTTGTTTTTGATGTCATTAGTCAATTTGGGAATGACTTGTTTCTATTGTTAGTTTTTATTCAACAATTCATCACAAGCTTTTGTGAGCTACCTCAAAATGCACTCATAATTATTTAATTGTTGTTCACGCAGGGTCTTTTGCTGGTCTAAGTTTTCTTGCTTGGTATCTATCTGGAAAAATTAGGGTATTTGATCGTAGGGGCCATGTTGCAAAGCTCTGTATTGTTATCTTACCAATCCTTATGGCGGCTCTGATTGCAGTCTCACGTGTTGATGATTATTGGCATCATTGGCAAGATGTGTTTGCTGGAGGTCTTATAGGTGTGTTTGTTGAGGCCTGCAAAATTTCTGTTATTAATCAATTAAATATTCAAACATACCTTTTTGAAAAATTTCTTACGTGAACTTTTATGCAGGGACAACAATTGCTTCTTTTTGTTACTTGCAGTTCTTTCCTCCTCCATATGACATAGATGGTATGTCGATGAATTATTCTTTGATAATTGTTGTGACAGTCGGCCTTTTATCTTTGGATATGGATGTTCTGTGGCAGCACTATAATTCTGTATGTTAAAGATGTGCTTCAAAGAAATACGTTAATCTTACTTTAAGCTTGTTGAGTTATTTAGTAAAATCCAATCTTGAGCCTTTACTTAATAGCTTAAACTTTTGAGTTGAAATGGTCCGTCCTAAAATGATATTAAAGCCTTTATGTCTATGTGGTCAGGGGTTAAATCCAGTCATTCCCATTTTCCTTTTTTAAATTAAATTTTCAATACAGGGTATTGTGGGCCTGTATTAGTCTACACTTGAAGCCCAAAGGGTTTTTGCTTGAGGGGTTGTGTTAGAGATATTAATAAAAACCAATTATGAGCCTTCACATAGTAGCTTAAACTTTTGGGTTGAATACTTGAAATAACCATTGACAGAGCTAATGGCCTTAATAAAACAAGTGTGATATTTATGGGCTATTTACTGTGGTTGTGATATTGGATTTATCTTAAATAGCTTACACTTTTCAGTGCTTGTCCGGCGTATGTAACCTTTTGAAGTATGTATCTGTTGTTGCATAAAGCCATATTAGGAGCAAAGTCAATGCAGGTTTGAAGAACATACTTTGTTGACTTTGAAAGGGAATACCTTGTGGCCATGTCTAATGTCTGGTTGATATATTTAATTCCTTGGAGTGCTGAAACCATAAAGGACTGAGGCAATTAGCAATGTTTTACCACTGGGCATGTTTCTCTGAACTTGATTATGCTGCAGATTGGTATCTTTGTGTGATCAAACGTTAATTGCAGAAAGTACAACGAAATGAGTATTTTTGGTTTTGCTTCAGTAAGATTAATTTATGTAATGGGAGATTTAGCCTATGTGGCTTTCATGTTAGCATTTAGCTTAATGAAGTTGTGAAATGTGTTGTTAATTTGATTAAAAAAAAAAAATGCATGCATATCAATGCTCATAGCAGGACACGTTTAAATATTTTTCTTTAAAACTTAGTGTCCATGCATATTGTTGCTCTAGCTTATATGAGTTGGAGTTGTATATATGAGCCTTGCTTAACCTGCTATCGTACTCCTCTGCTCCACTATGTCTTCTGAGTCTTAGTCAGGCCTTTGACAACGATTGTTTATGTATATATATATTTTCTATATAATTGTGTGTGTAGGTTGGGGACCTCATGCATATTTCCAGATGTTGGCTGAATCTCGTAATGATGCTCCAGCCTCATCCACGAACAATGACATTATTAGTCCGCAACCTGGTGAGCTTCATATTGTAAGTTTTCAACCTCAACATGGTGGGAATATTTCTCAAGTCAATCGCTGGGATTCAAGTCCCATGTTAGATGGATCGCAAAATGCAAGGAGACAATGATTTTAGTTTCAGAGTGCAGTATAGACATAGGAAACATCACCGGATGTCCATAATCTGTAAAAATTATAGGATTTATGAGTTTCATTGCAGATTTCTACCTTCAAACTTTTTCGAAGATGTGTGCTTATTTTCTCAAATTAGATAGGATATGTTCTAGCATCGTTAGCTTTGGATAAATGCAATATGCTGGTTGCTTTGATCTTTAGATGATGTTGAGTGAGAAGCATATGATTTTTGTTAGTAGTCAGAACACTTTCAAATTGCGACCATTGGTATACAGACACAATTACATATAAATTCCAGTAGTATGAGAAAAATAAAGAATCTTGTGAGTAGTTTTAGTAGAAAAGTAGTATTATCTTATCTTTTTTTTTTTTTTTTGGTCGACTCAAAAAGCAGCATTATCTAGACATAGGTATTATGCAACTAAAATAGTGTGGGTGATGGACATTTTTTCTCCTGTTTTAAATACAATGTGAGAATTTATTCCTAAAGGGAAGTGCCTTCCTATTGTGTTCTTGTTATATTATCTGGGGACTTTTACTTTGGAGCCAAAAAAACTCTGAATCTGGATTAACGTAACCTCCTGAGCAAACCGCACACCAAGAAGATTTGCTGAATTTCAACTAAGTTATAGTCTTCTTTGTCTCCAAATTAAAACATTCCAAACTCGGGTGGGATCATTGGATGATGGTTGTAACTATTTAGGAACTGTAGTGACAAATGATGTTTATTATAACATGCTTTTTGCACACGCAGTTCATTAGCTATAAATACACCTTACAAATCCATGGGAAATTCCTTCAAGAAGAGTTAAAAAGGCGAGATGCCGTCACTTTGTTATTAAGCACCAGTAATTAGACTGCTCTCTGATCTCTGCCAAAGTATTTGATCTTCCATTGGAGGCTACCCTCTGTCTCAACAAACTTTTCTTTTACATCAATCCATCGTGTTCCCGGAACCTCAATCCAAATGATATTTTATCGGAGATATTGTGATTGTTAAAAAAAAAAAAAAAGTAATAGATCTTACACTTATTATTAAAATAATCAATATACAAGTCAAAATTATTCTTATCTCGTTCCTTTTCCCAGCAACTGCAATTTTTAAAACTTTCCACCTACAACAAATTATGCGAACTTTGTCCTGCAAGGATGGCTTTGACAATATCAATGTTTATCGTTCACCAATAAATTTTAATGAGTAACCAAGTTCTGTGTATTTTCCATTTAACTATGAATTGCTGTCTACATGCCTCAAAAGACCATTAAAGACAGTCATATTATGTTCAGGAAGGGGGATTTAAGGACATCCGAAACCTTTAATGATCTATTGAAGCTCAGGAAACTTGAATTTTGCTTCAAACAGAATAAGAATTCAACTAAAAACTTTCTGGGCCAAATATATGAGGAAATTGTTGATTCCCCATGGCAGAAAAGAATTTCTTTTTGTCTGCAAATATCACTAGGGGAAGTTGATCATAATATCTAAGATATCTTCACATACGGGAGGAAACATCATTAAATTCGCTAAACTCTTCAGCCTGCTTTTTTTTTAATTAGTGTTTAGAAGTATTGCTTTTATTATTAATATTAATTTTTTTTTTTTTCAAAAAGTCTCAACAACTGGACCAAAAGTCATGTGGGGTGGCAGAACCATTTATGGTGAATTTAAAAATTTTTTTCTCAAAGTTTTCGTTTTCAATGTCCATCAGTTCTCAAGCTTACTCATGCTATAAAGCTTTTGACTCGTTTACTTCTTATTACAAGACTATGAAGATACCGTCATTCTATATGCTTCAGCTGACTTTTCCAACAATGTTCTATCATCATGTAACAAGATTAAAAGAATAATATGTTGGAATAATTTTTTTAATTATATTGCGAATTAGCATTAATTATATTATTAAATTAATTTCTTGTAGTTGTTAAATTGGGTGATCAATATTTTGGTCTAAACCAAGAATATACTGAGTTCATGTTATTTGTGGGTAATTAGTAATTGGTCAAATCACCTATAAGCCTATTAAATAAAGACTCCAACTTGTAACCTGATGTTAATCACTAATTATTCCATCAAATTGCTGATGGAGAGTTAATAAAAAGTGAAGATTGAGCTTATTTGCAATGTCAAACATCATAAATGGACAGGGAGCAAGTTTGGTTCTCTTCATTAATTCTAACCAACCTCTTGTCCACTTCATCAATTATAATCACCAAACTTGTCCCTTTGGCTGCTCCTTTTATCTGCGATCTCCCTTTTGGCAATGCAATTTTTTTCATTACACCTCATCTCTCCTGTTTCTGGCTCTTTCTCTCTTTGTATCTCAGTTCTCTTAGACATTGGGCACATAGGTTGTTCATCTTTGCCTATCATTTGAGCCATGGTCAGTGCATCATCAACTTTAGGTTGATGTTTTATATTCATGCAATCTCACGTTTTAAATGTTATCATGTATAAGGTTATTTATTTTAGTAAATGGTATCAGAGCCTTGCATACAAAATTTATCTTATATTTCCATGAGCTATTTTGTTGAAAGGTTCATTCTAAAATTATATTGGTTCATATTTGTTTATTCCTTTTTTATTCATCTTTACATGAACGTGTAAGAACCTATTTACCCTCGAACTCAAATACTCAATGTAGACGAGGAATTTTTTGAAATAAATCTAGGGGTTTAAAACCAATATGAGATTCTTATGAGATTTGGAACAGAATGATACCCAATATGTGCCCTAAAACGAGATAATATGCATAGCCCTATTAATGCACAACTTGAGAATTTTCTGAGCAAATTACTTGAAGAATAGATTGAATCTCCTTAAAATAGTTTAGGGGTTTTCTTAAGAGAGGATTTTAAACCAAATGACACCATTTGCAAGCATTAAAACTCTCAAATATTACTACTACCATTGAGGCCCAAAGCGTGTGAAATACCCTTAAATTTTTAAACCAAATTTCTCCCAAATGATGTGTTTATGGCTAAAATTGATTAAAGGGTTCTGTAGATAATGAGATTATGAACATTTTGGTTCCAATTTTGCATGTTCAAAAGTTGGATTTTGTCAAGTTTAGTTATAGGCCCGGTTAGGGAGGAAAAAAAAAGCCTTTTGCACATATGACGAAGTCCATGCACAGCTCCAATGCATGATGGCGTGTGAACCTCATGCGTTGGTCATTTGAACTCCAACTTTTACAGTTTGACTCCATATGCCATTTCTCATTTTGTTTTGATGATTTTTCCAAAATTTTTTTAGGCATGGAAATAAGAGTTTTAAAATTTCTTATAAATTTAGGGTCTCAAAATGTAGTGTAATTGCACTATCTTGATCTGAAAAAATTTGTTGACAACCATATGTAACAAGGAGTAGCATATCTTGCTCAGTCTCCTTAATAATGCTTAGAGGAATTACAATTAAATTTGTCTACGTAATTAGTGAATTTTTATTCCTAATTTTGTGCATAAAGTAGAAGAATGAGTAAATAGATTATGCTTTAGACCATGTTGGGTCATTGGCACTTAGTGGTTGTGTGTTCATCTATGTAGGGCAAATCATGATGGTGTCGACTTTGTGAACCACCATTGTTGTGGTTATTATCTATTTACTCTTTAAATACATGTTGTAATTATTAGGGAGGAGGTTAATTATCGAAACAATCCCATAAAAGAGAGTGTATTTTATTTTGATGATGGATATACTTTATTAATATGATATTGTCAATATAATTTTGTAGATAAGGCCTATTTGCGACATGTAAGCAGCGTTTTGTTATTTGATGTATTCATATTTACTTGTATACTATTATTATGAAAATTATGGATACATTTTGTGTTATTTCTCTTTATGGTTAAATCTATGGCACACAAAAGTTTTCTTAGTTTATTGTAGCCCGGGACCCTTAGGCAAGATTATAATAAGCATCTTGTTATACAGTTGCATAAGCTAAGTTTTGTGAAGGAAACCTTGTTTTATAATTATGTGTATGGTACATAATTAATGTATTCTATTTGTTCGTTTCAACTTTCGTGTTTCAACAACTGTCTACGATGAAAACTTTGAATGAGACTAATTTTGATGATTGGAATGAGTCCCTTGACATGTACCTAATTATTTGTAAAAGGGATTCGGCCATAAGAGAACTAAAACCAGCAGATCTTATTGCTAAGTCTAATGGTACTGATAAGGCTTACCGTAGAAAATGGTATAAGTCTAATAGAATTTGTCTGATAGTCATAAAGTATACAATTGAGAAGATTATTAGACAAAATATTCTTGAGAAGGACACCACAGTTAAATATCTTAAGCAATCAATGAGAAATCTAAGAAATTTAATCAGACTTAAAATGCCTATTATTTCTCTTTGGTGGACAACACTCACTATGATGGAGTGTCTGGTATGCGTGAACACATGATAAAATTAATCAACTACTTAAACAAGTTGAAATCTTTGAATGTAGACTAGAGTTAATCTATTCTAGTTGAGTATAAGGCTCTTAAAACCACCTACAAATCTCAGGTTGATGAATGGACCATTAATAAGATGATCTCTATTGTGACTCAAGAGGAGGATTCATAGAAGAAAGCAAACTTTCATGTTCAATCAATGAACTACATCTCTTAGCGTTCATCCAACAAGGTTGGAAATGAGAAGCGGAAAGGAAAGAAAAGTAAAGGCAAGACTTATAGTAAGAAATTATTTGGACCCAAGAAGAATAATAAGAATGATAAGAGTCAAATGAAGAAGACATTTAAGGGTGAATGTCATTATTGTAAGAAGTCTGGCCACAAAATTTTAAATTATTTCAAGCTGAAGAACAAATATGAGAGAAAAGGTATCTCTTTTAATATTGTCCCTCTAACTCTAGTTTGTTTTAAATCCAGTAGTTTTGAAACCTTGTCAGATTCTTGGTGGTTGGATTTCATAGCAATTGTTCATATAACTAATTTCTTATAGGGGCTCAAAGACAAAAGGAGCTCAAGTGAAAGGGAAAGTATCATCCTAAGAGTAGAAAGGAGTTCAATTGCAGTGGGTTGCATATGAATTGTAGTTTTGAACTTATTTTCTAGACATTGTTTAATTTTGAGCTATGTTGTCTATGTACCCTCCTTTAGGAGGACTTTGGTTTCTAATTATGTGTTGGACAAACAGAATACTCCTTTTAGCAAGGAAATGAAAGAATTAGTGTTTTCTTTAATTCGGTCATTATTGGAACGACTACCTTAATGAATGGTTTATATTGCTTGAATGCAAAGTTAGTTTAGATTCTTCATCTTGGGCATTTATTAATGTAGTTATTAGACATAAACACCAAAGAATTAATGAGAATTCTTTTATGTTATGGCACCAACATTTAGGTCATATCTTTAAAGAGAGATTAGAAATGATAGTCAAACAAGGAATATTACATGACTTAAATTTTTCTAATTTTGAATCATGTGTTAATTATATTAAAGGAAAACTTCCCGCTCAAGCTAGGAGGAAATGAGCAAATAGATCTAAGAGTATTTTGAAATTGATTTACACATATATTAGTGGATTAATTACTCCTACCACTATGGGTGATTGTAGATATTTTATCACCTTTATAGATGATTACTCAAGATTTAGATGGATTGACCTATTACGAGAGAAATCAAACTCATTAGATGCCTTTAAAGCATTTAAGACTATTGTTGAGTTAAAATCTGGGAAGACAATCAAATGTGTAATATCATATAAAGGTGGTAAATTTATAAGATGTATACTGAAACAGGTAGAAACCCTAGAACTTTTGCTTTATTCTTACAAGAGCATGAAATTGAGGCTTAGTATATCATGTTTGACAGTCTATAACAAATGAAGTTGCTAAGAGGCGTAATAAGACATAGTCAAAAGCATGATCAGTTATTCTACCTTTCCAAAAAAATAGGACATAGTCAAAAGCATGATCAGTTATTCTACCTTTCCAAAAATTTATGTGGGGTGATACCTTTAAGACAATAACTTACATCTTAAATCAAGTTCTAAGTATGTCAGTTGAAAAGACCCCATACGAACTTTTTACTAGTAAAAAGCCTAGTTTGAGGCATTTTTGTGTATGATGTAGTAGTGCAGATGTGAGACCCTATAATCTTTAGCTCAAGAAACTTGATTTTAGGATCGTCAATGGATTCTTCATTGGGTATTATTCAAAATCCAAAGGATGCAAATTTTATTGCCTTACTCACACTACCAGTGTTATTGAGTTTGATAAAGCATTCTACTTTTAAGATGACTTGGATAGTGGGAATGACGTCCCTAGGGTTATCAATAGGTATAATGAAGATGCCATATTACGTATGAGATCTTTGTCATCTCCACCTATTATTCATGCTAATAGAGATGACACTTTTGTTGAGAATCCAGTTGATCCTAGGATGGTACCTTCTACAATTGATGTGAAGGAACCAGTCATTAAATTAAGATTGTCACAGAGAATTCATGGACATGCAATTCCAAATGATTACGTAGTATATTTGCATGAATTTGAGTCAGATATTGTTGATGACATAAATCCTATCTCGTATGATGAAGCTGTGTCAAGTGACTACATAGTACATTGACACTAATTTGTGATAATATTAACGTTAATTGTTTCCCTATCGGATCCAACGATATTTGTGTAATTTCATTTCTGAACTTAACATAGTTTAATATGTACATACATCCATGAGTTTATATGAATATTAATTGCTTAACTCTGTAGTTTGTTTATTAACTTAATAATTAATTAATGTTATTTAAGTGAAAGATTCTTAGAATGATTTTTTAATTATCTTATAGATTAGCATTAGTCTTATTATTATATCAATTTCTTGTAGTTGTTAAATTTGACAATTAATATATTGGTCTAAACCAAGAATAAATTGGGTTCATATTTAGGTAATTAGTGTTAGGTTGGATTACCTACAAGCTCATTGGGTAGAAACTTTAACTTGCAGCCTTATATTAATGAGTAATTATCCCATCAAATTATTGATGGAGTGTTAATTGAGAGAGATTGAGCTTATTTGCTATGTCAAATATCATATATGGACGAGGAGCACGTTTGGTTCCCTTTATCAATTCTAACCACCCTTTGTCTATTTCATTAATTATAATTACTAAACTTGTCCCCTTGGCTCCTCCTTTTATTTTGTGTGTTCAATCTCCCTTTTGGCAATGCAATTTTTATCATTACACCTCATCTCTCCCATCTCTAGCTCTCTCTCTCTCTCTCTCTCTGCTTCTCAGCTCTCTTGGAAATTAGGCATAGTAGGTTGTTCATCTCTGTTGAGCATTTGAGCCATGGTCAGTGCATCATCAAATTCAGGTCAATGTTTTATATTCATGAAATCTCTCATTTCAAACATTATCTTGTATAATGTTACTTATTTTAGCAAATTAAGAACATTGAAATTATTTTAGTCATACCTTGTAAAATTGATTGAAGAGAAGTAAATGACATGTTTAACTGAATATATTCACATAATGCTATATCCATAGTGTTGGTTAATAGACTTAAAGTCATCTTGCCTTCTTTGATCTCACCTATCCAAAGTGCTTTTTTAAAGTGTCGATCCATAACAGATAATATTCCTTTAGCTTTGGAATTGCTTAATAAAATTCATTCAGAAAAATCTGTCAAAGCTTGATGGTGCTCCTTAAAGCTTAATATCATAAAGGCTTTTGATAGGCATTCTTGGGAATTCATTCATCAAGTTTTAATTAGAATGCACTTTCTTCAAAGTTGGGTTCAATTGATAATGCAATGCATTTCTACTATAAGCCTTCAGGTATTAATAAATGGTTCTTAAACGCTTATTTTTTACCCACAACATGGAATTCGTCAAGGGTATTCACTGTCCCCTCTCCTATATATTATATGCGTGAATGTGCTTTCTTGTTTAATTTTTTTAGAAGAATAGAAGAAAAACTGGAAAGGTATTAAAATTAGCAAATTGGCACCACCTATCTCTCATATACGCTGATGATACTATTATGTTCTTTGAAGCCAAACCGGAAACTTATCAGGTAGTTAAATGCACTCTTGAACTTTTTGAAACCATTTCTGGGCTTTAGGTAAACTACTCTGAATCCTTTATGATTTTCAGTCCCAACACTTCTCACCGCTTCAAAAAATTCATGTTAGGAATTTTTGGTATAAAATTTGCTGTGAAAATGGGTAAATATCTTGGTGTCCATAACGATCCAAGAAAAGAAAATTTGAAATTTATAATAATTTGATTAATAAGATTCAAATCAAGCTGTAGGGTTGGAAGGCAAAT
The DNA here is from genome assembly GCA_037074485.1 of Delonix regia. Lineage (NCBI taxonomy): Eukaryota > Viridiplantae > Streptophyta > Magnoliopsida > Fabales > Fabaceae > Delonix > Delonix regia. The sequence continues at coordinate 23,206,527 of CM073461.1, forward strand.
TAACTTTCCCAAGCTAGCCGCATGACCCTCATCCAATTGGTTTTAAGCCCTACTTTAGTTTATCAGCTCTTTTGCATTGAGCTTCCTCAGCGATACTGCTCCAAAATTGAATCTCTTTTTTCTTATTTTGTTTTAGGGTTTTAAGGATGGTCAACCTCGAATTCATATGATGAAGTGGTCTAATTTGTGTACAATGGAAAATAAGGGCTTAGGTTTCCGTTCCATTAAAGCATTCAACAAATCACTATTGGATAAGCAAATTTGGAGACTATACAGTGTAGTTCATCTTCCTGGATGTGGAAAGGTATTTATCACTCCCGGGACATAATACTCTCCAAGTTATCTTGGCAAGTTGGTAATGGTAAATCTATTTCACTAAACCACCCCTTATGGTGGTCGTTGCAACTAAATAGAGGTCCTTTTAAAGTCTCTGATCTTATCCTGCAAGACTCTCTGGCTTGGAATAACACCCTTATTAATAATCTCTATTCCTCAGCCATTGCTAATCTCATCCTATCGTTATCCTTCTCCATTACTGATAAGCCTAACAAAATCATTTAAATGGGTAATTCAAGAGGAGAATACAGTGTAAAGGATGGATATAATTTCATTATATAGAATGATGGTACCCAAGTTCCAACTTTATCCTCCTTTTCTACCTGGAAGGTTCTTTGGTCTCCTAAACTTCCATTCAGAGAGATTATCTTCCTTTGGAAACTTCTCACCTACTCCCTGCCTTTGGCGGATAACCTTATCAACCATAGAGTCCTAATTATCTCTGTTAGCAGTATTTATGGTGAAGCACCTGAATCACAGAAGCATATCTTCATTAATTGCCCTTTTGCCATGTTCAGTTAATTCGCTTCTCCTTTGGGCATACGTTCTGACAGTTTTGATTCCCTGGATATTGAAGACTGGATAAATAAATGGTGAGGCACCGAAGGAATTCTGGAAAATAGAGAATTGCAGAGACTAACGTATTAGATTGTTTATATTCCATTCTCAATATGGCAGGTTTGAATCATTTTTTATTTGACAATATACATCCTGATCCATTGTGGACTTTAATCAAATTAAGTATCAGATTTTGGAACTCTTAACTTATCAAGACTCTAACATGGCAAACCAAAATAAAAAATTTAGTCTCTTTCCTACAATCATTCATTATGCTCAGTTAACCTTTCAAGATTGGTCTATTATCTGCAAAATGGATAAATGTGCAGAAAGAGAGATAAAATATAACTGTTTGAGTTTTTTCATCCATTTCAATGGCCTACTCCTTAGACCTTGGTATTGGAAGCAGAAGAGGTGCTCAAATGCTGATCAAATTTTTCTGACCTCTTTAAGGGAAGTTCTTCATTGGACCTGCCATCAAGATTGCTGGAGTCATCCAACAAATCTTCCAATTCAAGTCCTTCAGTGCAAAGTTCATCACTTACATCTTCAAGCCCCTTCAAAATTATCTCCTACTTTGTGTACTCTGGGTCTAGACCTCATTTATTTATATACAAAAGAAAAAAATTCACATCTAGATTCCAGATATATAATATCTTTATCTATATCCCTATCTGTATCTATATATATAATACACATACATACGCTAGCTTATCTACAGTTCTGTCAATTAAGTTGCTTTCATGACGAAGGATACGACATTGTCTTATGGGAGAAGAAAAGGAAACCAAAAACTCTAGTTTCCCCGTTATGCTGAAATTGACTGTCAATATTTTTTTATTGGTGGCTATAAATAGAGCTGCTCCAACAATGCTTCCAATGTCAAGGTTCAGAAGTCATATAGCTGCTCCTACATATCATTGGAACCAAAAGTTTTACAAGAAATTAATCATATAGCTCCAAAAACAACAACAAATAGTAATAATGATGATGATGAGAGATATCAAGTGGTAATATAAGAGGAACAAGACATGTGAGAATCTGGTAAATGGACAGAGAATGACCTTATGATCTGCTAGGGTTTCAGATATCAGGCTCTTGTACACTAGAGCTCTCTCCTCGACAAATGTTCCCTAGCATCTCACTGTATTGATCAATTTGATCTGGAAATAGTCCGTTCTGAGTATAGTCATATTGATCAAAATCTTCCTCGAGCATTTTTATAGTATCATATGCTGTCATGGTTTGGTTTTGATGCATTGAAGCATCTGGTATAGGTTGTCCCCCAACAGCTTCTAGGTTTTGGCTTCCATAATTGGACAGTGCTGTTGGACCTTCATAAGGAAAGTGTAGGGGTTCCAGCAGTTGTGGCATATCTGATTCTTGAGTTTCAGAGTAATTCAATGGAAACTGGTTTTGATTCTGGCTCCCGCTCAGGCCTGCAGTTGATGCAGGGAAACCTGGAGCAAATTCGACAGTTGATATATCACATGCACATCTTGGAACTACTGTGCCTTCACTGAAATGTAGTAAGAAAATGATACGATAGCTATATTTTGGGTGTTTTTGGTAGCATATGTATATGTGTGTGTAGGTGTGAACAACCTCTTTACTCTGAGTATTTCCCCACAACACAATAAATGGGATGTGACATATTCGTTGTTGGTTATCATCAACATGTCCTCGTTTATTGTGTTTATAAATAAAACAGTGAGGAGGTTGTGATCAAAATATCTATGCGTGGGGAATGCTAAACTACATGTAATTACTGTGAAGGTTAGCATTTCTGTCAATATATATAGTCACAGTAAACTGTGATCTAAGACTGGCGGAAATCAAATGGAATTGACATTATGGTAATATCTAATATGCCTGAGCTTGAGCTTGTACATTTTAGCTCACCTCCCTGGCTCTGAAATGGTGAGGAAAACTGGGATCTGCCATTGGGGTTTGAAAAGTTCCTCACTGGATGCAAATCAGAAATGCAAGCCTGCTGATTTATCAGTTCTTGAGTTTTGTATTTCTGTGTAGGAAGGGCATTGGGGCATAAGTAACAAATTAATATTAGTTGTATATCTGTGGGAGGATACAAGATATATACTTGATGTGGCAAAATTAATAAATTAAAATTTGATCAATTAGAAAATACATAGCCTAAGGAATATTCTAGACATATGAAAACTGGTCAAATTTGGCAGTTATTTTGAATGATAAGTAGCAGTTATTTTGAATGATAAGTAGCAGCTATATGATAAGAAGTTTTCAGTTTCACTATCAGATATATTTTCACATCAATGGCTTGATTTATTAATCACTATGATTTTCTTATTGGTGTCCGAGCTATTACAGGTAAATTTGTGAAAAGGTTCTTTTAGATTTGTCCAAACTTTAAAGGTCTCCTCATTATATACTTGAGATACTTCTTTTACATCATTAGAGTTGTTGAATGATGTTTTTCTTTTTATATGATTTAAAGTTTCTGTCACTTCTCTATACTGCGAAATTTATCATCAAAGTAACTGCACATAAAATCTTGTAGCAATTATGTGCAGCAAGTGCAATTCTATCTGATCTCCAGATTTGAAGAACTATAATGCATTAGTTCTTGGCAATTGGCATCAAAATGTAGAGACATTGAGAAAGTATAGTTCTTGGAAAAACTTGAGGTACGTGTATCCCTGTGAAACTCTCACTCTAATTTTGTGACCAACTTTATTCCTTAATGCACATTTAAGTCTTGAATAGTCACATCTTCAATAGCCTTCTCCATTACTTCCAATAAAGCTAGCAACTTCCTAAGTGGTGACTTTTACTTACGTGTACCAAACTTTTTACCCTGGCTCACATTGCTGATGCCTTTTTCTCAAAAATATAAAGAAAAAATACATTAAAGTTTCATAAGATTAACATATTTATTATAGAAGATTTTAAATTTTAAAATTATTTTGAAATACCTCGAGATGAAATTTTATTTACTTTGAAGGACCTTGATTTGAGATTATGGAACCTTGGTTTGGAACCCCTTCATTATATGTTTGAACCTTAGGTCCTGTAGTCTCGGATCGGGTCCTCCAAAATAAATAAAGTGCGGTCCCAAAGTTTTTTAGAATAATTTCAAAATATAAGATCCTTCATAGTAAATATATCAAACTTACTGTATTTAAGTGTAATTTTTTCAAAATAAATATCATTTGTTAACCGCATTTAACGGCCAATGGCCAAATTATACCTCCCTTAGCCATTGTTGCTTCTCATATTTCATCGATAGCTACCAGCATCTTCACTATAAATACCCTTTCATAAATCCGTGGGAAAATCACTCAAGAGAATTCAGAAGCATAAACTGTGATATTCTGGCATTAAGCATTCAGTAGTGTCCAGGCTGTGCCTCTGAACTTTACTGAAACACTTGCACTTGTGATATACTTTCAATTCCAATGGCAAACTAAGAAAAATGAAGCAAGTTAACTTAGATTCAAATATTAACAATCACCTGAATCCACCCACTTGAGAGAACTCATAAATATTAAGGAAAGAAGGCTTTGGAAGTCCTAAACTAGGGGAAAGGTTTATCTTCCCTTTCCCTCCATTATCATCCATCTAATAAATATACATTAAGGGAAACATGAATGTTGAGAAGCTATTTTAGGACCGTAGAAGGTTAGAGTGACAGAAAAGAACCTGAAGATGACTTGAAACCTGGCGAGCTGACAGGTTAGGCACATTCATCAGTTCTAGTATAGCTTTTGGACGAATATTATCTTGAAACAAAACACAACCAAGCAGTGAAATTAGTGGGAATCAAAGAATGAAGCTTAATCCATAAGAGGTAGCTATTTGTGGTAATTTAAAGAGAAAGGAATTGAATTCTATTACTCTTGTCGCCCAGAACACTAATGGCATCTATAAACTTCTGATGCAGCTCCGGAGTCCAAGCAATACGTGGTTTTTTCTCAGGATATCCATGGTAATTTTGTTCTCTTGCTACTTCCTCTTCCTTCTCCATAGCAGCAGTAAGATGATTGCTGTCGAAGTTCGTCTGGGATTTTTTTCTCTTCTCTTTTTGCATGCATATGCTATCACCAAGAGTTCCATTAACCTGAAAATTTCTGATCATAAACTGTTCAATGCAAGCATGTTGGTACTCCTTCACCAGATTTTACTCACCTGCAGGCCAACTTTATTTATTTATTTATTTTTTCATTCAAGTTGTTATAGCTCCATAACAGTGATTTGTAATTGGTAGATGCCCTACCAACAAAGGATCACATGCAAGAATCGTCCAAAAAACCCTTTGATCGATGTAACTTGATCCTACCAATTGAGCCAACCCTTATTGGTACTAGGCCAAATTCTATTTGTTTATTCTTCTCTTTATTTGGATCCCTTGTCATCTTCTTTTCAGTTTAGGCCTAGATACTCCTGCCCCTCTGATTTCAAGACGTTTTAAGTTACTCTGCAGTTTTCACAACATACCTGGTTTACACAGTTTGCATTATGAGTTTTCTTGGCAGAGTCGACTTTTGTGTGATAAACATGCTGCCACACATATTTGAGATCCTGTAAAACGATCGGTTCCTCCAGGAAATAACATGACCCTTTAGCCAGTGCTTTCCAAGTTACATCATTGTATTCTCCTGATGAGATGACTGAACATGACAATGAAGATAGAAGTATTAAATGAGACTAAGTTTTGAGGTTATTAAGTCAACTGGAGATCTGAAGTGGAGCTTACAGATAACAGGAATGTCTTTTTCAATCAGGAAGTGCAGAAAGCAAAGGGTATCCATGTCAGGCATGTTAGCTTTAGCCATTACCAGGTTGAATTGGCCTTCATGTTGGCAAATCATGGACATAGCCGCTTGTGCTTCATCAGTAACAGTAACTGAATAATCAATCATATTACAGTTATATGTTGCTCACATATACATTAATCAAGCTAAGAGAACAGCAAGAATTGTTTCTTAATATTTAAAACCTGCTATAAGGATAAATTCTTGAAAAATAGCTTCCTATGCTCAACATAGGTAATATAGTAAAATAAATGAACTTATCTTGTGACTTGACATGAAAAATTCCTAGTTAGGTTTAATCTTTGAAAGAATAATAGAACTTCATGGATGAGGGGCACTGATGTAAAATTGAAGGACGTGATACTTTCGTATCATGTCTTGGCTCTTTGATCATCTGAAAGCCATTTCAACGTTCACATATGATTCTCCTTTTCTTTCTGCAGGTACCTTTAATCTCTGAAGGCTAAACCTTCTTGTTGCTTTACCTTTGTGATTTGTATATCTGTAAGTCTTGATATATCGTTTTTGTCTTTCTTGTGATTGATTCGTAAGAGAGAAAACACAGAAGATGTTTCAACTAAAGCGAATTTGAATTGATCTGTCTATACCTCTGAATGAGTATTTCTCAAGCATAGATGACAGGTTGATGAGGGACAAAGTGTCATTATGAACCAGCAGAATCTCAAAACCTTGAGCAAAACTAGGAACGGAATTGATCAATGAAACAGTTCTATCTTCCATAATTTTTCAGTATTTGAATGAACAAAGAACCAGAAGATAGAAGGAACAAGAAGAAGAAAACCAAATTGAGACGAAGCTAGAGAACGTTTAGACCTTAAGCCTTAAGTAAAGAGAGAAAGAGAGAGGAAAGGTTCGAACTTTGATGGTTTCTTCATGATTCTGAAAGAGGGGGTATTAAATATAGAAGTGCATGGTGGCATTGAGAGGGGCTATGATATGTACTTTTTGCATAAAGCAGAGTGAAGAACTATGGTATGCAATTAAGGGAACAAGAAAAGTTAAAATCTCCATCGAAAAAGATAACCAAAAGAGAAGAAAAGAAAGAAGTGAAGATAATTAAAAGCATTTTGAGGGGATTCATTCACTTTTAGAGGATTCTGTTAAATAAATCACCTTCGACACCTGGTACTTGAACTAAAAATAGAGGCTGCACATTTGGCAGTGCATGCATTATCGTATACGTGAACAGTGTTAACATATTAGGCTTGTGGACAATTGCGAAATACTAAAGACACATTTTAATTTTAAAAAAATTATAAATTCTTGGTTTCCTTATTTCTTCTAAATTTTTGGTAAAGTATGGTTTGCAATCCCGTGGTTTGGTTCAAAATCAGTTTGCGTTCTAATACTTTAATGTGTTGTTTAATACTTTTGTAATATGTTCAATAATTATATAACTATTATGTGTTATTTTACCTTCAAATCTTAACAAGAATAGTGATGCGTATATTAAAATGATTTTTATTTTCATCATGAAATATTTGTTGCACTTAAATTTTTAATATTTTTATAATACTTTGAGGTTGTTATTGGAATTAAGTGAACTTTTACGACTTTTTAAGTGTCAATTCTATCTTTAAAGACTATAAAGTTGTTTAAGATAAATCTAAAATGCTATTGTTAAATATCATATTAGGTAAGAATAGAAACCTATATTCTATATAATAGAGTTACTAAAAATGTTTAAAATATATTAATATATACTATTTCATTATCAATTTATTTAATTTTATCTATCATAATTTAATATACGATTTTGTATAATAATAAATATAATATATTATATATTTTAATATCAGTTCAACTGAAATTTCAGTATTATTGGAACAGTATAACAAGTCATGAATTACTCTTTTTTCTTATTATCAATAAGTGAATATCTTTCACCATAATTAGGGGAAATTATTCCTCCGGCCGGAACGGGCTGAATGCTCAGTTGTTTTTTTTGGTCTATGAAAAATTATAGAGTCTATTATCCGTTAGAAAGCCTCATAGACTCAATTGGATGGCCCAATACGTAAAAGGCCCCCAGCTAGTAACATTTCGTTAAGTTCGCTTCAAATTTCGATGAAGGCACGCGATTTTGAGTTCCAGGCGGGACAGTGAAGGACAATACGAAAGAGCGAAGAGAGCGAGCTTTGGAAAGGCCGTTGAGATGGTTAGGGTCTCATCTCATGTATTTCTATTCTAATCGATTCTGCAATTTGATAAATTTTCTCCAATTTGCTGTCTCAAATTCTGTGTTTCTTTAACGTAGGCGGAATTTACCGAAGAACTCGAGCCCTTGTTTGATTACAGACGTGTACAGCCTCTCAACGTTTTGTGCCTCGAAGGTTCTTTTCTCAACTTATCCCTACTTCCCACTATTTCTGGAAAACTTGTTCTCTTACTTGTAGTTTTACCCGTTGAAACGAGAATATATTTAAATTCAGTGGCTTTCGAGCATTTTTTTGGGTGTTGAGATTTTTTAATTTTGTATTTCTGGCAGATGATGACAATGACGAGGATGTGGTTTACGTTGCTAAAAAGCGGAAGACTTGTCAGCCTGTAACATAAATTTTACCTCCAAACTATAGGATGTGGCTTAATTGCTAATTTGCACTCAGATGAATGCTTTCGTTTCTAAATTTTTGAAACTATTCTGGCGTTTAGGTTGAAAATAAGATGACTGATGAGAAATCGGTACTGGTGGTAAATATTGAGGAAGAGGAAGACGATTGGTTACTTCCTCCACCAAAGGTCTCAAGTGATGCACACAGGACGATTGCGGAGGATTCAACTTTGAAGGAGTTGAGGTTTGAGCATTTTGCTGTTCATAGATTTTTTTTTTTTTTTTGGGTTGGGGGGGAGGGGGTGGTACAATTTGTGTCATGAGCATTTAGAAAGCAATAATTTTCTCTTAATTTTTTTGAGATATCCTTTTTGTCTGTGCTGTACACCTTGGGAAACATACACTTTTTGGTATCATAACAGTGTTAAAAATTGAGTGGAAGAATCTTTCTAGTTCCTGAGTTAGTTATATGTTGGCCATTTTCGGGTAAAAGTAAAAAATGTTTCTTCATTCTTAATCATGAAGCACGAGGTGCTGTGTATGGACTGTTACAACAATCGATGACAATGTGCTCGATACACCCATGCATGTCAAATCAAAATAAGAAAATGGGTACAGCTGCGAGAAAGAAAGATAAACCACAAACTCCATCTTGATGAGATCAGGAGAGTTCTTTCTTAATTTTTTGTTGTACATGAATAGTTTAAATGGTATAGGTTAACACCCTTACTTAGGAAGATTTATGTGAAATGATAGTGTAAGGTGATAATTATATGAGATACTGCCTCTAGTATTCTTAAAGAGGCAAAAGTTCTTTTTTTTTTTCGTCCCTTATCTTTGGGGTAATTTCAACTTGACCCCTTAATATATTTTCTTTCTATTTTTGTCTCTTAATTTATCTTATTATTTCAATTGTTTCCTAAATGGTAACTCTGTCTACAAGACTGATGGGAATGTTATATGTGGACAGAGCTTCCACTTATGTGGCAAGAATTTGACACTCACTATCGTACATGGCTAATCACCTCTTTCTCCCTATATTTTTCTTCTGTCAACAAGCTGCAAGCTCTATTCTGAAAAATGTTAACCAAGCCAATTTATTTTGTTTCAGAACAAGAAGTAATATGCATGTTTTATATACTTGAAATTGACAAAGTTTGAGATCTTGTGGAATACCATAGTGGCTTGGGTTTGTGTTGATGTGTGAGAATGTGGGAATGAGGGATATTGAAATGGTGGAAGTTCCTAGATTTGTTTGATGCCCAAAATACACAATTTTGATGAGGACTTCTGTAGTGTGTCGGTGCCAACACTTTCAGCTAGTTGTGGGACAAAGATGAAAGAATCTGGAGGTTAGTCCATATATGCTAATAAGTCAACGCTACCAAAAGTTAAGCATGAGAATTAAAGTGGGGAGAGAGGGCACGGTGACATGGTTTTGTGGACAAAAAATATGCATTGACTAGATGCTTGTGACATGGGACTTTGAGGTAGGCATTGGCTGTGTGTGCATGAATGTCAACTGGCAATAGGTTTGAGTGGGTATGAAAGGAGAAGCTATTATTGCCGTCTGCATTGTTTCTAGAACTAAATGGACAAGTAAAATATAAATTTTAGCAGATTGGAATGATCTTGTTTTCTGATGAAGATGAACCTTTTGGTTGACTTGTATCATTCTCAATCCCAAAACAGCAAGATAAACCCCCCAAAAATAGGGGAATGAATGAGATTGTTCAGGACACCAACAAGTAAACTGTAGTGAAAAAGAAGATGAAAAGAAAAGAAAATGGATACTAGCATTTGAGTGGCTAGTCTCTCCTAAATGTCCCTTCAAAATCCCCCTCCATCCTTTCTGATCCCTCATGATATATGATATTCCAGCTAACAAACTCCCTTCTTTTCCTCCTCCATCACCTTCTATGAGTTATTTATATAAATCAATTTGTTATTGTTGTTAATTCTCTGACTTGCCCTTTTAGCCCTTTCATCCAACTTTCCTTTTTCTAGAATATTTCAATACTCCATCTTCCTTAGATGGGCCGTCAGCCCCATTCTTTCTTCTCCTACTATAAACCTTTGCAGTAGTTTCACCATTGGGTCCCTGAGCTTCTAACTCTTGAGTAACGCACTAATGCTGGTATTTCCTTTTCACAACCCTACAAAATCATGCAGGTTCCATATAATTATAGAAAGAAAATTGTTTAAGTAATACTGCATGAGCTAGAATCACTAAATTAATCTTCCATAGCTGTGAATTTACAATTGTGGAAATGATGTATAGCTGTTTTCAATATCTTTGTATCCATGGGGAAAAAAAAGGCCTCTGTTTTCAATATTTGAAACAGATTATGAAGGAGAGAGCTATGTAGCAATCTCTATCAAGTTCCATTATTTTTACTTTTAAATAGCCATGGTATAACATGCATAGATAGCTATCTGATGCAAAACTGCTCCACATCACATTAAATGCCAAATTCTTATTACTTTGCCATATCTTCAAATGAAGCAGAAGGGACCTACCACTCCATTATTTTTAGATCAGCTCTTTTAAACTTCGTTTACAGAGAGTGGCAATGGAAGAACATCAGCAGAAATACTGTATATTTTTACCTGTGCTTTTCTCTTCTTTTTGTGGTCTACTCACTGTGGAAATGAAATACTGATTTAAATGAATATGATGAGAGACAGAGAGGGGCCCTCCTTTGGGAACTGCAATTCTTTCCTGCTCAGTAGGCAAACCATGTCTTTTTAATTCTTAATAACAAAACCCAACCAAAAATTATTGTGCAGTTCCACTATCTGTTTATGCATATCTATTCCCTGAACCCTTTGTTGGTAGCCACAATGTTCCACTTGAAAAATGAGAAAAAAAAAACTAAACCCAGTAGACAATAGAGTTTGGATGGTGGACTTTACATGCTACAAACCTAACCTTTCTTGTCTCTGCGTCAAGGAAATGCTGTTGAACTGGGTTGCTTGTGTTGGGTTTTATATTAAAGGAGAGTTTGTAGCTCATTGATGGAGAAGAAAAATATAGGGAGACTGGGCTTAGTAAGATAGTGGGTACTAATCTTTTGTCACGTTGGTGGATGTGGCTAGATTTTGCCATCTCCTTTGTATGCGGTTTTACTATTTAGGAAACAATTGAAACATCAAGATAAATTAAAGATGACATTTGAACGAAAAGAAATTAAGTGACCTAGTTGGAACAACCCCAAAACATAAGGGCAGAAAACTACTTTTAACGTGTGTTTGTGTTGTTGTGTCTTATATTTTTGAAGTTTGACATGTTAGTTTATCATTGGTTCTTCTCTTTTAGTTTCTGTCTGTGTTTGCCTTCATAAGAAAATCGTGTGAAATGCGCGAAGCCTCAGCCTTTGACTGTTGTCTAGTGCAGTCTCCTTTGAAAACAAATTTGGAGAATGAGATAAATAAGACATCTATTTTTTGTTTCATATAGTTCATAATCTAGCTTACTTCAGCTTCTTCAATGCCAAATTTCTAGCTGCTTGCCATGCTTCGTTACACTGACTTGTTTTTAAATTTAGGATACCCAATTGGGAATCGTTGCCAAGACCACTCAATGCAAGAAAAATGTGCATGTGCTTTGTCTTGACATTGATGGTGACTTTGGGATTGTTCTCTTCAGCACTACCACAATCAAACTTATGTTGTCCGCAAGTGTTTTAGTCTTTAATATAAGAAACTGCCCAGTATAGCAGCCATAGTTAGTACATGTAGAGTGGCTGTCTATGCTAGTTGCGTTTTCTATGCAAATATCTCTTCTCTGCGTGTTGAAATAAATGGGGTGAAATGGAAATATATATCAGGGGCCAGTTTATCAGAAAACTTATTCTCATTGATTTCAAAATAATCATGTCATTCTGGACTAGTAATACTCTTCTGTTTCTAACATGGTGCTGAAGTGAGTAGTTATACTTAATTTACCATATTATTGTTCTCACCCCTTTTTTTCTGCAGTTGCTCATAAGAATTGATTTGTACATGTAGATTAAAGAAGCAGGAGCTTGTCTCATTTGCACAATCAGCAAAAAATATGTTACAAACAGTTGAGGAGTCTGCAAAGAGGGAACTCGATAATTCATTGCGGACTTCCTTGGATGCTCTAAGTGAGAAAACATCAAAACCTCTTTCGGAAAGAGTTAAGATTGTCATCTCTATTCAGGACAAGGATGGAATTAAGCAGTTTCGAGTGTACATGGTATATACCATATATTGTGTTGACTTCCTTTAGCATATATATAGACGTTATCTTTTATTTTTTTGGTTGCAATGAATCTTTTTTACAAGACAGAAAACTAATATTTGGTGTTAGAATTATACAACGCTAAGGATAAATTCATTTGCTATCTTTGAATCAACATCTGTTTGGGCTACCCTTTGTCTATGGTACTTCTGCCCCTATCTACAAAAACAAGTTGAATCAGGGAAATAGTTGTGGGATTCCTTTTTAGCAACAGCCAACTAATGAATTGCATGACTAGCTTTTGTTTTCTTCTATTTAACATATGAACCATTTAGTCAAACTATTATTTGTTTAAGCTTATAGCATTATAGAGAATGATACTGTCCTACTTATTCAACTTATTGAGATCTAGGCACTTTTCTTTTTCTTTTTTTTTTTTAAAACATGCACTATTCCATTACTGTGGGTTACATCTTCATTCTGCTTTTCAATCCTTTAAAAATATTGTGCGTGAATTGTGCATTGTTCTCCTTTATTTTTCTTGTCCCTTATTCATTCTTTGGTTTGTGCCGTGAAGTTTATTAATTTCCATTTAAGGTTGACTTGAAGGTTGTCTACTTTTTTAGGACGACAAGTTTGAACGGATCTTCAAAATGTATGCAGATAAAGTAAAGCTTGACCAAAAACATTTAGTATTTTCTTTTGATGGGGACAGAATTAGTCCATGCCAAACTCCTGATGGCCTTGGAATGGAAGACAATGATATCATTGAAGTTCATGTGAAGTCAAGCTGATCAAGGTGCTTGGTGTTCTTGTTAAAATTTTTTTGTTTCTGTTCATGTTATTTTTCATTTACTTATAGTCACAAGCATTATGTTGATATATTTCAACTTCTTAGCGCAAATAAGAGATACGGGAGTCACAAAGGACAAATTGGTATTGAGCTGTCATTAAAAATTTTTACAAGGTGAAGCAGATGAGTTTATTCATTCTTTATATGAATCATTGAACTTCAGTTTAACCGATAATAGAAGTGGAGCTATCCTTAGATTCTATTCATTGTGCTGGTTTACCTAGGGATATAGTTTACAATTTCTCAACACTGATCAAGCACAGTAAGGCTGTTAGAGAGAACATTGTTCAGACTTCGGTTGTGGGAAATTATACTTAGAGGAATTTGTTCTTAGTTGGGCCTTTGGGTCCAGTTGTTGCTACAAAATGAACCATTTGTCTCCGGGGGAGACAATACTTCTGGAGAAAAATATTCATTTTTTGATTGACTATTGGCTTATGGAGAAATCTGGTGGTTTGTGTTGTAGTATGGTCTAACCTGAGCCTTCCCTGGTTTGGCTTCTTGCCCTTTTTTATCCATTGACTCTTCCTGTTGTGTAATGATGCCATTGGTTTACAAAAATAGTATATTTGCAAGTGAATCCGTTATGCTTGTGAACATGATGCTGCTTTATTGTATTAATTTGGATCTCAAATGTTTTACTGATTCAGGTTTTGCTTCAATATTGGAGCTGAAAGTGACCTCTTTCTATGCCTATTCTGGGAGTTACATTGCCATTGAAGATAAATCTCTTCATATCTTTTATATGGGAAAACAGTGCTAGATGCAATATTTGGCCTAATTGTACAGTGTAGAATCTTATGAAATTGTTTAGAAACACTGGTTTGGTAGAATTTTCTTGGTCATATGATATAGGTTGTTTACAGTGTGAAACCCTGTTGTTAAATGTGAATTATGGTAGGGTTTCTGGCCTCCTTATGGTAAGTTCACTTTTGTTTCCAAACTGATTGAATGAAGCTATTTGGTTGAAGTGAATTGTGTTAATATTAACAATCTTGATTCGTTGTTTATAGCCCTTTCTCGGAATTATCTGTACTTGGCTGAAGATTTGAATGGGATTTTCAGTAACGTTAACGGGACCCACACAGCTAACTTTGCTGTTATGCTGCTTTTGGACTTATAATGAACTTTATGGATTGTGAATCATGTTTCCAATGTGAATTAGATATGATTTGTTCGTGAAAAATTCTTGTATTCACTACATGTATATACATACACATGCAATGGACAAGGTTCAAATTTTCTGCGTCTATGTGTACACGAGAATCTCATGAACAACTCTGTTTAGATAACGTGAATACATTCTCGTGTCCACATGATTTCTATCTAAATCATTATTATATTTGCGTGTTGACCAGAAATGAGTCCATGTGCATTCCCCATATTTTGGAGTGTAAATGGTACCATGTGGGGGTACAATATCAGATGGGGCTCTGACATATACTAATTGCACATGTCATGGGGTCCCTAGCCTGTCGTAATATATCAAGCTTCATTCTGTTTTTAGTTTGGAAAGTAGTACAAGTCTGTTTTTCTCTCTTTTTGTTTTTTTTTTTGCTTTCATTGACCATACGTTCAATGGATGAGAAGAAAATACATGGGGATGATCCTGTTCTCTACGTTACTGGGCTTTAGACCGGATTATGTTCTCATTTTGTTGTATTTGGGTTGAATATTTGTGATAATATGAAGAAAAAAAAAGTTAAACACATCTGGTTTACAAAATATGTAGATTCTATTTGACATATTTATGATTTTTTTAAAAATAATTGGTTGGATTTATTCATCAATTGAAAGCATTAAAAGTTTAAGTTCCCTCTTTGAATTCAATTATTTATTAAAAATGCATGTACGTGAAATTAGAATACTTTTCTTTTTTGGTCAATGAAAGAGAATACTTTATTTTATATAAACTATGCTGAATTTATTTGAAAGTGTGTTTGTCGACTAATTTTTAGATATGCATTTTGTTTGTTATACGATAGTGATATTTTTCCGTATTGATTCATTTATGAATCCAAAATAAGCCCAAAACTCTAGATATGAAAGCCCGTGGGACTTCAGTGAAACCTAATTAAACCTAGTGATGATCAGAGTGAAACATAGACATTACTCGTTCAACCTATAAATTAGATATTAAACTTGTTCAATTCTATAACGAAACTAGCTGAAAGAAGAGGTCCAAGGTAATTCAGTGAGTCAAATCAAGTTCTTTTTTTCCAAATGATTGCTTTTTAGAATATTCTTAGATTAATAAAATAATTTTTATAATTTCAGTTTTATTTAATAACTCAGCGACTTAAGTTTAATGTCATAACGTTTCATATAAATCATATGAGAACTTAATAAAAAAGAGCATCAAATTTTATTATATATTTGAAATGAGTATCTATTATAATAAGTATAATAAGTTTTCTTATCAAAATTAAACTATCCGTATTTAACTTAATGAATATGTAATTATTTTCTTAAAATTAAAAAGCAAATTTACTAATAAAATTGTTTTTGTAAAAATAAAAAAAAAACTTTACTTAATTTTTGTCCAGAAAAAAATACACCCAACCATTTAACGGACCAACTTTGAGTCTATGCTGATAAGAGAAAATTGCAAATACTTCTTTATATATTAAAATCATTTATGAATGTACCCTCCGCAACTTTAAAAATTAGAAACTATTCTTTCAAACTATTATTATTTAGGATCTTAAATTATTATATTTATTTTATACTAACTTTTTTTTTCAAATTACAGTTCAATTCATTTATATTAAATGAGTTAAAAGATACAACTAAATCTAACATATTAATTTTTGTGTTCTATGACTCTACCTAACATGTCACGTGCATATCTTTGAAGATGTCCTATAAATATTTGCTGAAGTAGATTTGTAATTACATGGTGACTCGTGATTCCCGAGGGGTCAGCTAGCTGGGCCCTTGGCCCATGCGAATGTGAGGCGTTATACACACTAGAACTGCGAGCGGCGTCGTTTTGAATGCCAAATAGCATGGCAGCCTCCCATTGGACCGATGCGGCTAATCTTTTGGATTTCAAAACCACCTTCCTTCACATGTCTTTTGGATAACCTCTGTGGGCCCCACCACCCTTTCCACGTCTTCTCTTCCACGCTGGAAAGTTCGAGGTCAGATCTGCCTACGTCATCCCTATTGGCTAAACCGTGAGCCTCAGGCAACCCGCAACGATTAAATGAAAGCATAGAGAAGCCTCTCAGGCTCAAACTGTTGATTTTCCCCATCAAATTTATCATCCTTTTGGGCTGCTTTGAAGTTGATGAACAATACTCCTCACTTTCTCTTTGCTTTGTTGGAGGAATTTCTTTTTCTTTGATAATTTTTCTGGGAATCAATCACGGGTACGTCTCTTCTTTCTGAGCTCTAAAAGTCATTGTGGGGTTGTCCCAAAAGTGCGTCAACGCTTTATTTTCAACTGCATGCTCCTCAGAGTTCACAAGAACTTCATGCTTATTGGCAGTAAGGGATGGGATGTCAATATTAATGGTTTTGTATTGGGATTGATTTGGTTGGTTTGGTACTAATGTTGTTGAGATTTCCTTTTGTTTTGCTTAAGAATTGTGATGTTGGCTTGTAGTTTGGTTATATTTTCTGCAACCACTTTCAGAGGGGGCAGTGCTGGACTATAGCTGAATTCTCATTAATTTGGCCTTTAGGTTTCCGTTATAAGGTATGTGTATGTTTACATCGTGTAAGGTGTATCTGAAACACAAGATTTATGAATTATTCATATAGACTAACGAATTTTACAACATTTTCCTTTGTGATTCCAATTAAATTTTGATCAACAGAACTTAATCACTTTTTCCTCAGAGAACTATTAACAGGCACACTTAATATCTGCTGACATGATTCCCTTTTGGTTAAATGTCTTATCTTAGCTCTTAATTTTATTAACTACATCTCTTATGCTGTTATTGTCTTTCGTTCATTGTATGACGTTTTTTAGTTTCTTTGGCCTTTCAAAACAAAGGAAATGGAGAGAGTTTGTGAATTCTGCACAACTTTGAGGCCAGTTGTTTATTGTCAGGCTGATGAAGCATATCTTTGTCTATCCTGTGATGCAAAGGTCCATTTAGCCAATGCATTGTCCAGCCGGCACCTCAGAACCCTTCTATGTAACCTATGCAGAAACCATCTTGCCTATGTGCAGTGTTTGGATCACCAAATTTTGATCTGCCGTGGCTGTGATCAAAAGCTGCATGATCTCTCCTTAAAATACCAGAAACGAGCTATCAGAAGTTACATCGGTTGCCCTTCTGCCAAAGACTTTGCAGTACTCTGGGGTTTTGAATTTAATGAGATTGAAAGCAATGATCATTCAGATAAGCTTGCATCCATTTCATGTGGTTCTGTAGAATTGAATGCAGTACATGTCTCAAGACAGCCTGGCATTCAAACTGGAGGCCCTTCAATTGTATCTGGGGCCAAATTTGAAGGGGGATGTAGCAGTCAACAAGGTCAGGTATGCAGGATGGGAGTCTTAATATATCTTTACACTAAAGAGGTGAAATGTTTAATTGTGGACTGTAGGCTGGAAATATAATTTATTCCCTCGTAATAATAAATTGGTTTTTACCTCAGGACAACTGCACATACTACCTAAAGTCAATCCTTAATCTAGAAGTGTTCTAGAGTATTAGGGGGTTTTGTAATCACCATCCTCTTTTTAATATAGTTGACATCAGAGACTTCGAGTTGACTGTTTGGCAGAATACATGACAGGTAATAAATATAGGAAGAATAATTTAAAATGTATTCCTCAGGGTATTTGATTGAAGTGTGATCTTTTTTTTTTGTTTGTCAATGTCTTGACAATTTCTGTTACAAAGAATTAAGACAAAAAAATGTGGGTATTTCAAATACAAATTTCAAATCCAAATGGCTTCTTATGGATGGAATTATCCAAATGCAACCAACAAGTCATTTTCTTCAAGTTTAAACCTCTATGCATCTTCTAATTTTTGAACTTAATCTTGCAGAAATTGTACAAAGATCAAGAGCGACAAACTATTCTGCTGCAGATTATTGATTTGAAAAGGCTTCAGCTCGGTGAGAGTTACCATTCTCCGAAGATAACTGGGCCACAACAAACAGACTTGTCCTCTTCAATGTATCATAGTCGAAAGAACTATGATGAAAAATGTGATCAGCAAGCACAAAATCCCCAGGATTCTACTAATAATCTTCAGGAAAAAGGCAGTCCCATGGCAGAGCTGAATTTTGAAAGTTCGTCATCTACATTTTCTGAACTTGATAATTTACCTTCTTCTCCAATTGTAGACCTTCCCTTGCACACCGAGTTCTTCTGGGCATGCAAAAGTCCACTTCAAAGTAATCAGGTTAGATAGTTATCTGTTCTTTTGTGAGCCACAATTAGGCCACTCATGTTGACCACTGTTCTAGATTTTAACAATTAACTCTGCCAGCTTGCCCTTCTCGTCTGAGTTTTGCTGCAATAAGTAACATGTCATTTGGAAGTTGGAAATGGATTTTCACTGCTTAGCATCATATGAGACTTGATGGTAACTTAACTTTTGCGCTTGCATTCAAAATAATTCTGGAAATATAAAGGTGTAAAAGACAAACGTACAAGAATTGTGTAAAATCTAAAAAAAACAAAAAAGAACACACACTCGTAAACAAAACATACTTCCCTTCCCCCGCTACCTTGCTAAAGAAAAGAAGAAAAAAAAATGGAACTTGCTCAAATGCCTTTACTGGCCAGTAGCAATATAAATGCTTAATTTCTTCACATTTTTATACATTTAGTTTGATTAACATTATATTGGTTTCCCAGTAGCATTTATCTTGTTGAAATCAAATTTCGGGTCAAAGTAGAAATTTCTTATTAAATTTTTGCAGTTGTGGTCTCATAATATACAAGACCTTGGGATATGTGAGGACCTTATTTGTCAAGACGATGTTAACATACCTGAAGTTGACTTAACATTCCAAAACTTTGAAGAACTATTTGGAGGAGATCAAGATCCAGTTAGAGGACTGCTTGGTGATGATGATGTCTCCTGCTCTTCTACAGAGAAGGATATATCGCTTGATAAGTCAGATATTTACAATGAAAGCACAGTGGAGGTCAGAATTGCTACCTTTTTGCAATCATCAATCTCTTTCTTGTTATATTCAACGCATTATCACTAGCTTTTGGAGAATAGATAGGTGAATACTATAAAAATAAAGAGAAAAGATCATGACTTCAGTCAGAATATCAATAGTATCTTCTAATCACATGACTAAATTCAAAGGCCTAAAAACTATGCGTAAAAGAACGATAATGGGCACAGACATTTAATTTTCTGTTAGGGCCTTATTTCTTCCCTTAATATAGGAAAATGAAAATTCCATCAAAAGTTCAATCATGAACCATATTGGATCAAATGCATTAATTTCAATTACTAGCGTTAATGATGCCATACTTATTTCTGAGGAAAACATTCAGTCATGCAATTGATATACTATAAAGATTGTTGCATTCATCATACATGGTATAGCTGCACTAAATTCAATATCTATCGACTTAGCTTGAAATTGCCCTTTCTATCCTGATTTCGCATAATGTTATTCCAGAAAAGAAGAATTGAGTTGCATACTGACGGGTTTGACATATGAAGCAATGTTTTAGATTCATGTTTACTAAAAGAAAATGGCAAATTTTTTTGGAGACTTCCTATTGTTGCTACTATTGTAGGCATTAGATAAACGAATTTGTGATTTCAGTTTAATTCCATTATTAATTTCACCTACATCCTGTAATCAAGTATATGTAACAAAATCTTGAAATTCTGTATAATGGTATACCTATTTTTCTATCATTAAAGGACTGTTTGGAAGCTGCGTCCATTGCTATCTCCCAATCTGCTCTTGAGGACAAGGATATTGATTCTCGCAGCCAATATGATCCAATAAACATGGACCCTCCTCAAACATATAGACCATCTCGTTCAGCTATATCACTCTCCGTTTCAAGATTTAATGCTGAAAGCAGTCGTTCTGATGACCATGACAATGGTCTTTCTCCCTACAGTGAAGGGAAAGGAAATTCTCGAAATTTCCCTGAATTGGAGGTAGCAAACTTGGAGACCAAAGGAAATGTCACTGTGAGGCATGAAAAGAAGAAATCTCAACTGTGAGTACTGAGTGTCTTCTTCATACTCGTATTTTAACCAAGTTACTTTAATTTGCTGTCCAGTCATCTCGCACTTCTTACTTTTCCTTAGTTCTTAGGTCATTTTCAAATCTCTGTTTCATCAATAATGAATATATTGATATCTGATTTTTTTTAGAAAAAAAGATCCACATTATCCATGGCAATTTTATTAGTTTCTACTAGAAATTAATACTTTTAAGGTGGCATTATAATGTGCTCGATTAGGTTGAGGTATGCCCACAGCTTCCTCGATGTCATCAAACAGTGTGCTCTGCAAAAAAGTAGCATATGAGTTGCGATTCAGTATACTTCATTAATTGTAATTCCCAAGGTGTTATATCCGACATAGCCCTGGAGAACGGAACCCAGTTGTATCTGGATCTTAAAAATATGGTTAAATGATGCATTCTCAAATTTAATTGTGGTTAACCCATGCTATCAATCTCACATCTAAAGATTTTTTTGGTTTAATATAAAATATTACAATATTAATCATAAGAGATTTACCAGAATGATCTAGATCACCAGTTTTAAATATATAACACCATATGAAAAGCTTGCTTGCAATTTGACTACAATGCTATTACTTCTTAGAAATGTGTTATTTTCATACCGCCAAATGCACATCACTTTTTACGCCTCCTCTCACATGCTATATTTTATTACAAAACTTTACTTACAAGGTTCATTATTTTATAATCAATTAAGGGTAAAGGGAGTCGGGGTAAAAAGAGAAATGATTATGTGAAAATACAATTTCTCGTGAAATAAAAGTGCAGTGTTTGCATCACCCAACGTGAAATTGCAGGAGCATTTTATTAACATGTTATCTGACTATTCTCTCGTACTATTTTATTGCCAGGCGTGAAAAGCAAGCTCGAGTTCAGTCCAGGAAACCTGGGGCTAATGTAAGAAAGAGAGTGAAAGGACAAATTGCCAAGGCAGAAAGCTATTAACTGTTATGTCTATTCCAGAGTCCACACTAAGCACCAAAAGGCTCATGTTCATTTGATAAACTCATTCTTTCAATGACACGCTCATATTGTCTGTTTATATATTTTAACAAGTTCAGCAGCATATTATACTGCTTGCAATTCAAAACTGTTCATTTGTGATTGCTTAATCAAAAGGTAGACTACACAAAAAAAAAATGTTTACCTGAATTTGAGTTTTAAGTCCTCTGTATAGTCTTTAACCACCTAGGGCCCTCGTTTCTTTTTTCTGTTATCATCAGCATCATTCTCTGCTGTGAAAACTGTGTACTTCAGAGGAAGAAAAAGCCTATTTTGGCAGAAGCAGCAATGTTCCATGGAAATGACTACAATGATAAAGAATTTGTATATATCAATGATCGCGTGCAGTTGCAGAATTTAAGATTGTTCTTGATTATTGGTAAGTCACAAGTCTATTGCTACCTGCGCTTTTTGTGGCATTCTTTTGTTGTCTCTTGATTATTGAATCAATGCCCTTGTGTTTTACATTGCATTTGAAATTAGTTCATAGTGTGTTCTTGTTCATCTGAACCATTTTTTCAAGATTGGTCTAGCAAATACTTGCTACAATCTACCTATTTCCTATGATAGTATGATTAGAGCTATTTGTTTTTTACCATCCGCCAGATACTAGAATCAACTTTGATGCCTTTGCAAAGAAAATTTCTTGGGCTTTCTTTCGTATCTTGGGTTGTCTCCTGTGCCAATATCTTGGGCCTTTTTGGGTTTGAAATGCCTTTAGGCCCATGTGAAGTCATATATTGGTCTTGACGTCCTATTAAGTGGGCCACCATAATCAAAAAACTAAACTCAAAGATTATAATTGCCAAGAAGTTCTGGAAAGATATTCAAAATGAACCATCGAGCATCATGAACTAATGTCCACTTCGCAGGCTGAGAAAGTAAAAGAAAAGATTATTGTGTACAGTTGTTGCCTCCCACGTGCGTACATAGCTGTCGTTACTGGTGAGCGTGTCATCAGAATGGGAATCCGAGGGAAACGAAAACGCATCTAAATTATTTGTTTGTTTCTTTGGGCCAATGAGACCCATCCCCACCAACCCTCCCCCTTGTATAATAATAATAATTGTGCTCTGTCATCCACGCCACTAACCATTAGAGAGAGAAGGGAAATCCGAGAGGGAAAGGAAAGAGCAAAAGAGCTGGAGGAAGTGATGGGAGATGGGTGAATCGGCTAGGAAAATGAAATCCCCCTTGCCGATTCCACCCATTCCTATTGTTTCCTTTGGTTCCTCTTTTTCCACTCTCCTCGCCACACACTTCTTACTTGTTTAGGTTTTCACCTTTATCTCATTGATTTCTTCAGTTTTTCAGGCCCATAAACATGTTATTGTGTTAACTTCGAAGAGGAAGTGGATCTTAAGTTACAATCTTGAAGCTGATCGAACAGAAGAAATTGGTTCCCCTTCTGCAGTTATGTTCATTCTTTCCCTTGCATACGCTTAGCTCAAACTTTTTCTTTTATGATTATTATTATTATTATTACTATTATTTTGGTTCTGACCCTTGACTTTTTTTGATACGTATACAGATTTGAGTTGCTGAACAAGAACCCTAAATTTCTCATTTTTGTATGTCTTTGCCTCCGTTTTGAATATCTGATAACTTCCACTGCATAATACTCCCAAAAAACAAGACACTAACTAAAATAATAAATTAACTGGGGGAATTCATAAATTAAAATATAGATTTATTTATTAAAACAAACTACTGAAGTCAAGCATTTTAGGCTGCTGCTAAAGAGATTTCAATATGGGATTTTTATGGGTCAATGGGAAAGATGGTTGTTTCTTTCCATCTCAAGTGTAAAACTTGAAAGAAGCTAAATTTACCTCTCAAGAAATTAATAGATCGATCCTATCTCGCAGGCTAGCAGGTGGAAAAAGGCTTTTTACATCTAAAGAGGTAGACATGGCATAACGATTTTATATTTTGTAGATTATACATGCAAGATAAATTCTCTAACTCCGTCTGAAACTTTTAGTCGGAATAAAATGTATGCGAAAATCATATTTGATTTATTTTTTATATATTCTAATTATAATGATATTCTTTTAATTTTTCAAAAAAAATTTTAATATTGGACTGGACCGTAATGCTATTCTATCACGCCAACAAATTTATTACACTTAATATTATACTACTTTTCGAAAATTTTTCATCAAGGAGCGATTTGTTAGTATCATATTACTATTATTTTATTTTATATATATATATATATATATATATTGTATATAAAAATTTAACATTTAATGTAACAATTAAGATTTTTAAAAGTATAATCAGTATGATTTGTATTATATGTAACATAAAAACATCAATATTACCAATCTGACCAATCCTTGAGGAAACTATGATCCTATTCCCGATGAAATGTGGATGCGATCCAGTGAGTGAAATTTAGTTCAAATATAGCCTGCAAAATAATAGAAATTCAGAACATATATCAATACATCACTACAAACGGCGTCTTTCTCCTCTTCCTCCTTCTTCTTCCAAATCGGCGTCCTTCAATCCTCTCTGCGTTTATACCATTTCACGATCTTCCTATTCTTTCTTCACTCCTCTAATAGAAGAAAATGTATGAATAGCAGTTAAAATTAAAGAAATTATATAATTTAAAGATTCACATTAAATTTAATAACTGTGGTTATTAATTTTTTATCTAATAATTTAAATTTAAAAAACTGGACGATTGAACGATGAAAAGTTCATTGAGCAATTGAAGCTAATCCAAATTCCTAAATCTACGATTATATAACTGCACAAGATTGTCAGAAATCTCTCCCCAAAACATACACAAACACGCACCTCATTTTCCATGCAAGATAGTGAAATTTCAAGATTCCAAAAACGCACATCGTTTGGGACCAGCAAAATTTTTTTTAAAAATGACACAAACTCCGCAACGTGTCACGCGGTTGGCCATAGGATGAATCTTTGATGGAAGTCACTGCATGCCTATTGTTCAGGAGGCCACTTAAATGGGTATAGATCGCTAGGCATTCGATCTATCTAACGGATGAGATCTTGCCAAACTATTCTGCTTATTAAAGTGGTCTTGTTGATAACTTCACGATGGAGATGACCGCAGAAGAGGTCGACAACTGCAGCGGCGATCGGATTCAGAGTGTAGACGTGCGTGTTGGTGCAATGACGGAGGTAGAGGGAGAAGGAGCCCAAGATGACGAAAGCAAAGAGAAAAGTAAAGTGAAACGTTGCTGGCTGTTTGATTAATCACAGTCGCCCAATTTTGACATGCGTCATCTTTTTTAAATTTTTTTTCCTTTTTCATCTAATTCAAATGGCGCCGTTTGGTTACTATTTCTTTATTAAAAAAAAAATTCCCGGCTGCATCTTCCTCTCGCGAACGTGTCTTCCTCACAGATACTGAAGTTGTGAAACCAAGCCATGGCTCTGTATGTCGATGAACCTAGGGACTATGGCAAGAGCGAAGCAAGTAGAGAACGAGAAGGCTTTACCGGTAGTGGAGTTTCTGAACTGAAATGGATCTGAGTAGAAAGGGACAAAACGATGAGGATAACAGAGAAGAGTTTGACAAAAAGGTTGGCCATGGTACTAATTTGTAATAACTGAGAATCGGAAGTAGTGGGAATCAAGAAATTTGAAGAACAAGGATTGAGATTCGGAAAAGTAGGTGGGGTTTGGTTGATAATACACGAGGAAGACTAAACAAGGCGAGAGAGAGTAATTGTCCGTATAGGAAAGCTACTAGGAATGATAAAGTAATGGCGTTTTGGGTCTGCCGTTACGAGAACACAAATATAGCTCTCAGAAGTCTCGCTCCTTCTAAAAGCGTGCAAGAGGAGCAGCTGCCATTTGGATTTTTGAGGCATAAACATGAAATATTTATTTTAAAATAAATACAAAACATTATAAAGTATTACACTTAAATTATATATTTTATAATTCGGTCATTTATTCCAATTCAACCATGAATTAAAAAAAACAATTTTTAAGCATAAATTAAAACCAATGATTCCAATTTAACTACTTAAAAAAAAAAATTGGGACTTGGAATGAAATATTCTGAATCTGTAAATATTTTTTTTCATATTCAAAAATGATCATTTAGAGTTATTTAAAAGAAAAATCAATGAGACTCGAATCCCATAAATAATTTTTCTCAGCCTCATAAATGATCATTATGAGTCATTCAAACATCATTGGTGCAATTTCCTTTGTTTGTAATATAATTTTTTAAATAATTTAATATGAAAGAAGAAGTAAAATTAATATAAAAAATTTTGTTGTATAGTGAAAATGAAAAAAAAAATGTTTAAGTGTGAATAATAAAATGCATGTTGGAATAATATGAAAATTAAAATGGAAGTAATAAATATATTACGTAGATTATGGAAATGATACTTTGGAGTATGCTGGTAAAAAAAAATAATTTAAACTACATATCATGAGTACAAAGTTTTAAGCAGATAATAATATGAATAAAATGTAAAGGCCTATTCATCCAAATAATGACTACCGGTTCTGCAACGAGGCCTTCTCATTGCGTACTATGGTCGTCGTATGCAGCCTCTTCTTCTTGTTGCTCTTCTTATTATGCATCTTATGGCGCAATTGGTAGTGTATTTAAATCGAAAATTAGGGACTAAACTAGAGGAATTAACAGTAATTGTGTAAAGAACCACTGTTGGGATGAATCACCAACTTCGAAGAAGTCATGATTATAATTAGCGGTAAAGGTTGAGTAAATATCAGAGGACACTTGCTATGGGGGGAATGAGAACGGCGACGACGTAGTAGGTGTATAACTTGATGTTGTTGAAGATGGAACATAATACGATAGTCTGACATTGTCAACATTACCATATTGGCAGGTTGTGATAATTATGGAAGGATCAGCAATGTTAAAGTCTCGATGTAGTGTATTTGGGGTGGAAGAAGAGGGAGGTGTACCTGTAACAACTGTGGATGAAGTTGTAGCTCCAATCTGGCTATGTCCTAGGCCTTCCTCAGTAACAAGTAGTGTCCGAAATGACATATACCCATGTGTCCGCTTACTGAGCTTGCCCTCTAGTATGTAGGGTCGTTTCAAAAAGTCTGGAGCTGGTTGGACATCGCCTGATGCTTTGTCTTCTACGTTTTTCGGTACGACACAGTATAGCCAAACAAGCTCTTCATCCTTTCAATTATTTGAGACACCAACACATTTGGTCTATCCATCACCATCCCAACAAAACATGATGCAATAACATTAGAATCTAACTTCGGATGATCTTGAGTAAGGGAAGCAATGAGGCAAGTATATGGGCCCCTGTATTTTGTAATCTGCCAGTGATTTCTATTTGACTTTTTACATGCCATAACCCTTCAATTGCAGCTATTGTCGTAATTTACATAGCGATATTCTTCGTATTTAACAGATGAATGGTACACCATGAAGGTGTGGTGTGCACGTACAGAATACAGCTTGACTGCACGCCTTATTGTCAAAATATTATTATTCGACGCACAACTCATTACCATCCAAAACGCCACATGTTCCTTGCAAATCATGATCCATAGTCGCCTCCATATTCACTTATAAGAAAAATATTGCTGCGGGATCTTCATATTTGTTTATGGGCGACGCTGGCATGCGATTTAAAAGATCTCCAGTGTCATTATCATTATCATCTGACTTATTCTCCTCGTTTTTTTCATCCAACTAAAAAGCATCATTGTACTTCTCATCGTCTTCAACATCATCAATTATATCATTTATTTCAATGGGTGGATAGGGTTCACTAGTGTTAAGATAAACTAAAGGACCCTATCCCAAGTAAGAACTGATAAATGATGTTTGATTATTCAACTCATTAAAATAACTAGAAAATGGTTGTGTGTATGGGATATAGTCCTTCATTGCTTAGCGTTCTATGTTAACTACTACTTCAGCTGTCGAGATGTATGCATATAACTTAATCCCATTTAGCTGTGATCGAAATCGTAACGTTGCACGCCATACGTTTTGTACATCAAAATTGTCTTCCAATGAACTTGTGCGGTACCGTGTTGGGTTTAGTGATGCTCGGTACCTATATATCAATTGAGACATGAACTAATTTTGGGAAAGTCGTAACTTATGCCTAACCATCTGTTTTAAGTTTACTAAGTTGATGTTCATGTCCACTGTAAGCATTTTCACATCGGTGCATTCAAACGTCGCACTGTGGTTAATTTCGTAAATTTTTCTATTCGCATACATACATACAAGTTCATTTGTGTTGTCCATTTCTTATCTTACAATCACATTCTCTAATAAACAAATAAATTGTAATAAAGTCACATTAAATTATTAAAGACTAAATTTCAATTTCATTCCATCATAATATTCAATTCCATTATGTATAGCATTTTAACATAGAAATTATATTACAAATGGACTTTTTACCATTATTTTCTTAATTCTCCACTTAATAAACTATACAATTTAATCTTTATAAAATGCTAAACTAAAAATTATGAAACTTTATAAAATAAGAAAATAACAATTATTTTTTAATAATTGTCATATAAGTAAACAATACATATATTTGCAAATTTATATAATAAGTCAATTACAAGTACATTCTTAATATTATAACCTAACTAAATTATAAATATACTCTCAACATTTAAAAATATCTGAATTACAACAATATTATAATTTAAATAATTTGCAAAGACAATTTTAACATTATAAAATGCCTAAATTACAACAATATTAAATTTAAAAAATTTACAAAAATAATCTCAACATCATAAAATACCTAAATTACAACAATATTATAATTTAAACATTATGCAAAGATAATTTCAACATTATAAAATGCCTAAATTACAAAAATATTATAATTTAAACAATTTGCAAAGACAATTTCAACATTCTAAAATACCTAAATTACAACAATATTATAGTTTAAACAATTTTCCAAAATAAACTCAACATCATAAAATACATAAATTACAACAATATTATAATGTAAATAATTTTCAAAAACAATCTCAACATTCAAAAATAACTAAATTAAAATAGTATTATAATTTAAATAATTTGAAAGATATTCTCAACATTCTAAAATACCTAAATTACAAAAATATTATAATTTAAACAATTTGTAAAAACAATCTCAACATTCAAAAATAACTAAATTACAACAATATTATAATTTAAACAATTTTCAAAAGCAATCTCAACATTCAAAATTTAATAAATTACAATAATATTATAATTTAAACAATTTGCAAAGACATTCTCAACATTCTAAAATACCTAAATTACAATAATATTATAATTTAAATAAATTGCAAAAAAAACATATAATTTACTCTTCTTACCATA
This sequence comes from Delonix regia, assembly GCA_037074485.1. Lineage (NCBI taxonomy): Eukaryota > Viridiplantae > Streptophyta > Magnoliopsida > Fabales > Fabaceae > Delonix > Delonix regia. The sequence continues at coordinate 23,235,402 of CM073461.1, forward strand.
ACAATCAAAAAATAAATATAATACCCATTTATCCCAAGAAATTGTTTACACATACATTTACAAGAAAATAATATATCAAAATAAAATATATTATGTATCTTAATAATTAATACTAGCAAAGACTTCTACACTTCAAATCTTCATATGAAACAAAAGAAAAAATAGGAGATACAGGAGGAAGGAGGAAAAGAATAAGAAGAAGCGAAGGAAGACAAAGATAGGAGTACTACTGGATGGGGAAAAGGACCGCAACCATAAACACTCCTCCCCCCTTCAACGGTCTGCTGCACGACGAGACTGGACACTGGTGTCTTATCTCGTAAAGCCTGACTTGAAAACATTTCCAAGTCAGGCAAGAATCTTTTCTTTTTAAAATGTCATAGATTGATGAATCAGTATGTTGACTCAGAGAGGATGCTTTCAAGTCAGTGTAATTCATTCGGTCTCGGAAGCAGCCTCTCCGATTTATCTGATTGTCTTTATTGGGATTCTAACTCATTCAATTCAAGTTCCAATTTTTATAGTATTGAGATGTAATACTTTTTTATCTATTATATTTAAAAAACTTTTTTTTTTAATGTATACGGATCAAAAAGTCATTACCATTTTCTTTCTGTGTTTGTTTAAGAGGAAGACATTAGCATGATTGCATGAGGAATGCATGGTAGCAGGGACAATTTTTTTAATATATAAAAGGAAAACTATCCAAAATGATTAGATAAGAGGGAAAAAAAGAGAAGAAACGTGTCAAAACGCAAAGGGTCACAATTAATCAAACGACCAGCAACATTTTATCACAAATTCTACAGTAAAAGATCTACTACAATGCATCTGGACCCAATCTCAATTGGTCAAAAGACATATCCTATTGTTTATTTTCACTTCGAGTGAGAGATTGATGCAAAAGTTCTTACCAAAGATGTTTGAATAAGTTTTGAAAAAATAATTTTTTAAAATTCCATGTAATCTTAAAACCTCGTGGTGTCTATAAGGAAATCATGTCAGCAACTATATAATAAATAATTAATTTTCATTCCATTGGCTTTTAGTGTAGTAATTGTGTGATGCCTTAAAAAAGTTACTTCTTTACAAATAAAATTTTATGTATGTCTAATCCTTGTAAAAATTATAATACTATTAATAGTTAAAAATTCATTTTATGTTTTAAAATTTACTGTGTATTTAGATTTAAGTTTTTAAAATTTAGATTGATTCAGGAACTTTTAGCATAGTTTATATCTCAAATTGTTTTTGGCAAGGTAACTTACAATTATTAGTTAGCCTATTAGAAATTTATGCACCAAGAAAATAGAATTTTAAGAACTAAAAAGAAAGGAAAAAAATAATGTATAGGGTAAAAATTATAATTTTAACATTTTCATTAAAAAAACTAAAATGAAAATAAAATATTATCTATGATAAGAATATAATTTTAACCTTTATATAGTAACTTGCATAATGAATGTCTTGCAAAAATGCATTTCGATATGTTAAATCCAAGGATTATCAGAATTAATTTCTCTTAAGTCAATTAATATTATTATTATTGATGTTATTATTATTGTTATTATTATTATTATTATTACTAAATTATAAAGAACTAGAAATATAATATGTTTTCTGTTAATATTTATACTATGTGTTTTGGTTTAGAAAAATATTTAATAGTTTATTTTGAGCTGATTCTATATTGTTTTTTTTATAGAAATTAGTTTTTTAAGAGTATTAAATAATTTTATATAATAAACTTCTACAATATAATAGTAAGTTTTAAAAATTCAAGAGTGTAATCAATCTATACATAATACTTTATGATAATTTATAGATAAATAAAATTAATTAAATACATATATAACAAGATATATTAAAATATATGTCAGAATTAACTTTAAGCCTTATATATATTTAATATATTCTTAATAAATTTATATTTTTAATTAAGATATACTAAAAGTATTAAGATGTTACAAATGGAACGTCGATTTCTTTTAAAGAATTTTGCTGGTCCCAAAGGAAAAAGCAATTTGCACGGAGAATATTTTGCTGCGCAACACGACATGTTGTGCCATTTGCACGGAGAATCTGAATTAACTTATTTTGGCCTCACTTTGCAATACTTTATCTGCACTATTTCCTATTGATTAAAAAGAAATCTCTTGGCGTGCGATATGATACTGTATACGCAAAAATTGTGATTGTGTTAGTATAAAAATCAAACTTTTGTACGAATGCTATCTCAATTATTGCTTGTGCCACACTACATTGCATTCATGAATTGCTCAGTGAAAAAAAATTAGTTCACTCATAGATAGATCAATTCAAATAATGCAAAATTTGAACCACTGAAGAGGGTACAAGAGTATTAGCAACGGTCGCTTGATTTCATTCTCTCTTTAATTGTACACTCTGTAATATTGTAGGGTATCTTGATTTGTTTGGAATCATGTTATTTTCACTTTATTATCAAATTGAGCCACATGATTTTATTTTATTATCACCCATTCACATTTTCAATATTTTAAGATTGTGTTTGAGAGTTTATTAGGCAATGAAATGGGATGACTAATAATGAAAAAAATGAGATGAATAATAATGAAAGGAAGTGGAGTGGCAAAAAATAAAATATAACATATATGTCATTCTCTTATTTAAAAGTTTAATAAAAAAAGTAATTAATAGAATAAAGTGACAAACATATTATTTTTATAATGTTACTTTTATAAATAGAATGTTAGTATAATTAACTCTTAACAAGAAAGATAATATAGTAATTATAACATTAGGCTATTTTATTTCATCCTTAATCTCCAATTTAAAAAAATAATAAAAATTAGGTTTTAGATGGTAAGAAATAACTTTAGAATCTTTCCTTTACCATTCAATTTTATTCTAAAATAAACTTTTAAACATACATTTATTAATTTAGTGATTCTATTTATTGTCATTACTTTTGGACTGTTTATCTAAACATACCCTAAAATTCATTTCATGATACCCAACTAATCCTTTATTTCCCCAACTTTGATCTTAATTGTCAATCCAAGAAATCATCTATATCCAACTATATCATTGATCCTCTTTGCAAATCTCTCACCCTTCGATTTCTCAAGTCAAAGATGAGATCAACGACCTCACTACCTAGTATACTACTTCCCAATTCCATAAAAAAAAAAAAAAGATCCACTAGTTTTTGCGGTGGGTTGAGCAATCTTAAACAAAAAAAAAAAAAAGGTGCACCATACCCTCAAGATATCCTCCAGCGTGTTCAAACTCGAGTCCCTCCGTTGCCATTACTGGGTTGAGAAGCTTCTAGAAAATTTCCTCCACTTCGCCAACGTTAGCGGAATATGCTAATCCTTCATTTTAGCTTTGAAAGAAGAGCACTTAGCTACTTAGATGGCTATAAGAAAGCTAGATGATTCTAAAGTGGCCTTGTACGTGAGGGATGAGAAAAAGATGGCTCAGGAGATGGAGAAACTCTAACATTATGGTATGGGTTAGGTGTCCTCCCCAGCATTAGTGAAAATTGGAGATGTTGAGCTGGCAAGCTCAGAGATTTTACTGTGCCACAGTATGGATGCGGATCGTGATAGCACCTGAATCTAAGGATTACCCAGAATGACTATCAGACAAAGCAGGACGAAGAAAAGAACACAGTACTAACACCTTTATTCGAGTTAAAGGCGATCATTATATGAATATCAAACAAAGCAATGCGTTGTTCTATCAGTGTGTTATACACAGTAAAGAATTCCTGTATTTTAAAGATCCAATTCTCTTCGTTAGTACCATCAAAAGTAGGGATCTCGATCTTCATACCTTTAGACAGAGACTTGTCCTAGAGGATTCGTGGCTGGCGACGTTGAAGTGCATGCTGCAGAGGAGGTCATTAGTTTCTGTAGAATAGCCTCTACGTTAGTCATGGTGGCCTCCATCTGTGTTAAGCGCATATCTGTAGCCTTCTGAAACTCGGACATCTATTCTCTGTTGTTGAACAAGGGTTCTTCTAATTGAGAAAATCACGTTCTGCCATGGAAGAGTCAATGAAAGCACCAGTTGATAGCACCCGAATCTAAGGAGTACCCAGAATGACTATCAAATAGAGCAGGACGAAAAAAACGAACACTGTACGAACAACTTTATTCAAGCTAAAGGCAGCTCAACATTTCATTCATTAATCATTCATACCTAGCCCGATACATCATGCTCAAATATGAAGAAGTCTAATGAAGAAAACGAAAAAAGGAAATAACAAAATGGTAACAAACTGTAACGGCTATCTGACACGTAGCTATGGCCAGCTCTTCAAATTCCTCTTTGTTACACCTCATAATCCTAACACCATCCGGGACGTTTCTTGCTTCGCTCCTTTCTCCCTTCCTTCGGGATATTGGGTTGTTCTGTATTGGGCCTAGAGCTATCAGATTGCCTCCTATAAGAGGTTTTTATCGCAAATTCTCCTGCAACGTGATTTGGGCCGTCCAATTTATCATGCGATCAGCTTTTCTGGTCTTTTATTTTTTGGCTCTAAGTGACATCGCTCCATTAAGTAGTTTTTTGTTTGAAAAAACACCTACACATGAAAACGGTGTCATTGGGGTGAGTGGAGAGACCTTCTTCTTCCTCTGAAAACACTGCTCTTTCGGCTATGTCGCCCATCTGAGAAGGTACAGACTACAAAAAGTGATTAACCAACACTAGTGTTGCCAAAGACTCCCAATTCAGAATTATTTAATAATGAAGAAAGAGTTTCCTTTATTTTGTAAAAAAGGCAGTAGGTTTTCAAGGGGGGCTTCAATTTACAGAGGAGTAGGTTCGTTTGGTTCCTATACTCCTTTTGTTTGCGAGTTAAAAATAATTGGTTGATTAGAGATATGTGGTGTATACATTATTATTCAGGCACCATCAACATGAAAGATGGCAAGCAAGGATAGGCAGAGTGGCAGGAGACAAGGACTTTTATCTTGGCACATTCAGTAAATCCTTTCAAAACCCCATTAACATACCTGAAAGAGTAATGTTTTCAGAGGAAGAAGGTCTCTCCCATTCGCCCCAGTAACACCATTTTCATCTGTAGTTATTCAATAGAAGGACAAAAAACCACTCAATAGAGCATCGTCGTTTAGAGCCAGGCATTTTTTAAAAATAAATAAATAAAAGACCCAAAATGCACTATTTCACTTATTGTTTCGAGTGCAAGGTGACATGGAGGATGATCGCAGGACGGAACAGCCCAAATCGTGTTACAAGAGAATCTACGGTAAAAACCTTACAGGTGGTAATCCGTATCCATCATAGTATTAGTTTGGAGGGTTTAGATCGCCTGCAATAAACTTTTTCTGCAACAGTAATTTGAATCGTTAGATTTAATCTAACAGTCCATAAATTTTTTTTAAAAAAATTTAATATTCTCTGGACTATTAAATTTTTATTAATAATATATTATATAAAATTATAAAAAAATAAAAATATAGAAAAATATATAAATAATATTAATAATTAATATGTAATATTAATATAGAATAATATTAAATATATATTAATGTATAATTTAATTCAACGGTTAAATTTTATTTCTGTAGATTTTACAATAAAAGCTATCGGCAAAAAAAAAAAACAAAAAACTCTACAGTAAAAGCACTTAGTGCAGGAAATTGATCTCTTGGTTCAACAGGATCACAGTGTCGTATATGTCAAGAAAGTTGTCCTGGACCCAACTATAAAATTGAAGAATGTGAAGAAGGATCTGGTTTGTTCATGAACTTGCAGTCATGCCAAGTAACGCTTAGCAGCTCAGCCGCACCATTACTAACCAGTTATAAATTCAAGACATAATAAACTTCCCTCCAGTTGCCATGAAATATCAGGACTCACCCAATTGCTTATCAGCACTTCTCCCCGTTTTCCACTTACAAATTATTCATGAACTTGCAAATACAATGGGAAAGGGGTTAGTTTGACTGACTGGGGGTACAGGCACCTATAGCCAAACAGGTTATGTGATGACTATAACGAATTACATAAAGTGTATGTCTAAGCAAGGGACATTATAGAAACAGAACCCAAAGTTTTAAGAAAAACTAAGAAAAATGAAATACTTGTGCTCAAAGTTATTGAGATCGCTGGCCATAGATGTAGGCATGTCAACCTATTCAGCCACGTCGAATCCACACATGATGTAATACAAATTAGGTCTTCCCGAAAAAACTCCCTTCCAGAAGAGGAGGAAAGGCATGCAATTACTGTGACGCACAGAACAAGAAGAAAGACGATTGCTACGAGGCCATTGATGTTGAACTTTCACATTTTGGAGATGAAAGGTTTAACCGATTCTACAACAACCTGCTTTGAAAGAAAATATATCAAACTAAGGAGATAAATAATTTAGACTTGCCAAACGTATCCTTATTTATACTTTGCTTTAAGAAAATGCTCGATTAAATTAAATTTAACTAATGTATCCTTTTATATATTTTATAAGGAGGATATTTTAGTCAAATAAATTAAAATTAGACTTAAGTGTATATTTTAAAAATAAAGGGGAGATCTATACAGTTTCAGCAATACTCAAGGAAAGTCTCTGTAATTTACTATAAAAAAAATCTTATGATTATTGTGTGCTACATAAGTGAGTTTAAGGTAAGTATAATTCCTAAAAATGCATATGATTTTGTTAGTACTTCTGCCAAGAGGAAAATTCATTTTATGGTGAATGAGAGCCAATTGGAAAATGCAACAGAGGAAAGTAAGCGTGTACGGCATAATATTGATGCTTCTGATGATATTGACTCGAGGAAAAGAACAAATTGATTTTTCGTTATAGCATAATGTCCATTGGGCTAAGACCATCGGTGTAAAGAGGCGATAAAAGAAAGATCAAGCCAGGCTATGCAGGCAATATGAAGAATGAAATCTCTGATTTGGCATTTTTCCATAAAATAAAATTAGGTCATTCATACTGAAAATTTGCCAAAACTTTTGCTTGTGGTCTTACCCTTCCATCATAAGATAATGATGCAAATATCCATGGTTCACGAGAACTCCACACAAGGCCTGTAACATGAAGCAAAAAAGTGGTGAGTGGAAGTCAATAAAGATCTAGGTATCATAAAAATTGAAGCACATACGTACCATAAATGCTGTCTTCATAATCACTGTACGTATTAAGTAATGGATCAACCCAACGGGTAGGTGAATCTGCCTGCCTGCAAACATGTAATCATAGATGAATCATAAAATAGAATAAGCAGTAATCAAAGAAAATGTTATAATATCGTAGACAAGAAAATGACCTTTCCGATGTTAACCCATCAGGGACCAATGAAGCCAACCACAAGTTGACAGTAGAGTCTGTACCAGCACTCTGCAATATTTACAATTCATGGCAAATGCATCAATAACTACAATATCCTAGAACCAAGATCTTTAGAACAGTTAACTTTCACCAACAAATGGACACTTGCAACATTGATTTTGAAGCACACAAATTACTTCCCAGTTTGACCATGACATTTTATTGCAAGAAATAATGTCATAAAACTGGATGGTCATTGAACCAAAGTGAGAAACAATTCCAATTCAGTGGTTACAAAGTTGAAAAAAATTGTTTCCGGTAAAATATGACAATATATCATAAATATGATACTTTATTATGAAAAAATGAGTAAATTATTAGAAAGTTTTCAAAATAATGAATACAAATATATCTAACGGTATTAACTAAGCTCAGCATTTGTAGATGTAGCAATAAATTTTAATATATTAAATACAAGTTGTACACCATAATGTTCATATTATATTAAATTCTTTTATTAAACTTTCTACGAATTCCTGTATAAAAATATTATATTAAAATAATAACTAAATATGTATTTAAGATTAATGTATTTTTCTTTTTTTTTCAATTTTACATGTTAATTACATAATAAATTATAATATAATACTATAGGATTGTGAAGTACATATAACTTTGTCTAATATCTATTGCCTTGCCTTTGGAACATCAATCACCAGGTTCTAATCCATGTCATCAATGAGTCTATAACCTCCTACAAGTTGGGTGATGCCTTTGGGTACGTGTGTGCCTGTGTGCCTGTGTGTGTGTGTGTGTGTGTGTGTGAGAGAGAGAGAGAGAGAGAGAGAGAGAGAGAGAGAGAGAACCAAAATGAGCCCATCGTACTCAGGGTTACACTTGACGGTCCATGTCCTGGTAACACAAGTAACACAGATTGCCAATCAGAAGTTTTAATAATAAAGGGACAGATTATTTTATTGTCAAAAAGGTATAACAAGAATCTAACTTAATTGTGCATTAAAAGCATGACTGCAATAACATCTGGAACACTGAATATACTGCAGTTGTTTTCCCTTCTTATTTACTCTTTTATTTCAGCAGGGGGAGGTTGGAACATAGTTTGGTTATTGAAATGGAAATGTAGCAGACAGTTACCAATGTGCATGTCCTGGAAGTTCTTGGATGGGAACTTTCAGCTTCCTTAGATCCCAGATGCGTATCCCAGACTCGTGTTCTGCAGTAACCTGTCAAAGCATACTTGTTTCACTATGTACAAAATGCAGTGGCGTACTACTATCTGAGAAGACAGTAACTGGCAGAACTCGATTCTACTTTTGTTTTCTGAACAGTGAAGAGTACAGGCATACATATATGAAAAGAAATAGTGACTGCCGCTCTAGAAACAACCAAAATAGATCAGAGTTCTCAGCATAGGATTTACTGCCACTATAACTATTAAAGTAATCCTTAATTCCTTACCGTGAACATAGAGAGTACTTAAAGTAAAAATAATCATATAATGCAAATTGAAACATCGTAATACTAGGATAACAAATTATTAACAGATGTATCTTACTGCAAAATGTCAGCAACAAGTATTGCCAGGCCATACAAAATAAATTATGGAAGAATTTCAGAATATTAATATACACACTCTGTCTCAGAAATAAAGACTTAGACCTATTCTTGAATGGTAATCAACATAATAAGGAGGCCCGCAAAATTCAACTCTTACAAGTATGTGCTTCTTAGAGTAGTAATCGACATTTCGTACATGGGCACACTCAATTGAATTCGTCTTCCTGAAATTGAAAGAATTTCATTATCAGACAAAAGTCACAACATTTCCAAGGACATCCTCAAACCATATTTGGTTTAGATATCAAAGAAACCAGATATTAACTGGACAGGGTACTAGTTCATAGTTCACATTAAAGCTAAATGGTTGTTGGGGAATATATAACCTGTCACCTCCAATCTTTAGCTTCAAATGAATTAAGTTTTTTACCAAACAGAAAGAAAATTAAACACCATTGCTCGTACTTTCACTTTTAAAGTGTAATGACCATTTTGGAAGCCTGATAGTGTTTGACTACTTACTTCAAACAGAAGTAAATCAACTCATTTTCTCTGGAACAGAACAACACAATAACAAAATCACATTTGCACTCACCAGATGACAGATTTCCATGTCAAAACATATAATAATACAGTGTATGAATTCATGATAAATTTTATAAAGTTTACATACTTCATTGTTCGGATATCCCAAAATTGGACAGATGATTCACAAGTAGCTGCAACAGAATTTACATCATGTGGATCCCATGCTCCTCCGGATAAATTGTGCAGCATACCAGCAGAATCTTGTGATTGCACCTAGGTTTTATTTTTCCCGGGGGAGTGGGTGGGATAAGTCAGAATCAACAACAAGTCCAAGACAGTAACAAGTTACAAGTAAAAGTGATGTAGTTACCACTATAAGCAGGGAATGTGGTAAGGCAATAAAGCCATTGAAGTCTCAACCCAGATATTAAGTACGTCAATTCTCAAGTACAGACAATGTATCTAACACCAACCCCCCAAAAAACTGTGTTAATCAATCTTTCACTTGTATTCAGATTGGCATTAAATATGAAAGCTGAAATTTTCACCCAAATTTTAACCTTTACGAATGATCAAAATAAAGCCCTTTAAGGGCTATATGTGAAGTCCACTTGTGAGTTCTTAGTTTGTATCTTGAATTTATGCACCAAAGCTGTTCAGGGGAAAATTAGCCACCTAATCTATTCCATAACATTCCTTGCTCAAATTTAACTTTCATAATACAATGAGATGCATTTGTAGCATACACACACACACACACACACACATCTTCTAAAAACTCTCTAAGTTGAAATAAATTTATGGACATGTTAATTGCTATTACTTAACAATTTAAGGAACGCAGAATTATATTACTGTTTTAATTTTGAATACCTAGAGGCTAAAGCAACTATCTGCTCCTTTTGCATCAGAATGGATTACGTTTCACAGCCTACTCTATCAAAAAAAAAATTCTTCCTCCTCCCAGTAAGTGCTTAATTTTACCCAAAAAAAATGGTGGTGAGTTAGCTAGTCATGACAATATCATTCGGTGCCCATGAATATTCATATACATATATTTTTTTTTAATGCAAGCATGTATCTGATTCAAGGACCACATAAACTTCACCATGAACTTCACACCTGCGCAATTTTCTTGGAAACATCTAAGCTCCACAAATACAGATTTTCCTCATCAATGCTGATCAACTTATCCTGCCTCCCAGATGGCCACCAAAGAATACTGTTCAGAGGTGAACATTTAGTAAGGAATCCAGAGAACAAAATCTAGGTATCAAACTTGAACTGAGAAATCAGCATATAGTAAACAAGGTTATCAGATCATACAGCACTTAGCACAACTTTCAGGACATCAACAAAATGGTGGTCCAAAAAACAAGAGAAATTACGTTACGCAATTGGGATTTGGGATATAATAGGGAAATTGCATCTTGCTTGAGAGCAATAATTTTCTTTAATTTTTCTTTTCCTTCATATTTGAATAATTATCTAAGATTATGGCAATGGCCCAACATTAAACTTAAAGTGCAAAGATAGAACTGACATATTTACCCAGAGCAAAAAATTTTGCAAATAGGAATTACAACTCACCATTTAATCTTACCAGCATGAGTATCAAGGGAGGTAATTTTCTCTAACTGGGGGGAATTTAACTCGCCATATAATTCAGGGATCTGCCATATCGCTGCTCCAAATGATTCACCTTTATGAACATGAAGGTCATCAGAAGTTTTACTAACTCTGTTGTTAATAGCACCATAATGATTGCATGACACTCATCTGGTAACTATATCCTATAAGATGATAGAGAAGTAATTTTTGGGGTCAACCAATTTTTTCCTTTTTCAAGTTTTTACTCTAATTGCATTGATTATTGACCAAATGGCTCCAAACGCTACTGACAAAACAAAGCGCTTTCCACACCCTATTTGAAGCACAAGTCCTCCCATTTATAGAACACATTAAATTAAAATGGGAATAGATTCAAAACTCATTCATGTTTCACCTGTGACATAAACAGAGAGAAAGGGAAATAAAGAGGTCAATTACCAGTAGAGTAGACGGTTGAAAAGATCCGTTGATCAAAAGGACAGGAAGCAAGGTCCCAGATCTCGTTTGGGTGCGAAAACAAGCCTTCACAGAATAATTCAGTTCCACTCGACGAAAGCCGGATCAGATGTACCTGCAGACGAATAATTCACCACCTTTGGAGTGCATAAGAATATATGGTAAACCTTAAACTTATACCTCATTTTCTTCTTTAAGACTGAGAGTTCCGGCAAGAAAACTAGTGTGATCTGTGTCTGCCTTCACGTTTGATATGCATCTAGCCTACGCATTCAAACAGAGAAAGCTAGAATGAAAATTGGGAATGTAAAGATAAAAATGATTAGGAAGAAGAATTAGGTTAGGGTTTCGGGAATTTAACCTGATATTTCAGACCATACCCGATGCCCGACGATGCTCCTTGCATTGCTGCTTCGCCGGAGGTTGAATCTACTATCTACTACCAGTAAGACTCAGCTCAACCTCAACGTAAACTGCAGACTTTACGCTCTATTTTTGAGTTTTTGGGTCCAATTCTGCAGAGACAACAATTAATCCATTTTCCGCGAAATATGTCCGATTTTGGGGAGAAAAAAAACTACATTTAATTAATCCGATTAAATTGATTCCACAAGTAATTAAATCCTGTAAACTTTTAAAAATTATAAAATGTTCAGGATCCTTAATATATTAATAAAATACCTTATATTTCACATGTTTTACAATATACCTATATGTGCAGATGAAAATTGTAGAACTTAGCTAATGTATATAATATGTTGGAATATTAACTAATTGTGAGTTAATATCAATCAATTATTAGTTTAATTAATATATTATATTTTGGTACTAAAAAATTATTGTGATTAATCTAATACGTACTATTATGTAAATTAACAGATTTATTACTGATGAATTATTTGTATAAATTTAAAAATTAAAAAGTTAATTACCAAATTTTGAATATAAAAAATAATTTACAAATCACCCAGTTATGTAAATTTTAGCGTATAAAAACTATACATGGAAACATTAAAATAACTTTAAAATTCAAAATTAATAACATCATTATTTTCTAATAATCATATAATTTTTTGCCATGAAAGTGTGAAATAATTTTTTTATTAATTCTATTATATATGCATGCACAGATAAAAATATATTTTTGATCCTTTAATATTTTAAATTTAAATATCATTTTTTGACTTAATTTTATTTTAATTTTATCTTAAAATTTTGTCTCAATTTTAATTTGATTTACAATTCCTTAAATTTGCCTTATAGTTTATTTTTGTCTCTTAATTTTATTTTATTTTAATTTAAATTTTTAACTTACTAGAATTACATTATTAACACTATCATATTTAATAGAAGTGTTAATAGAGTTAAGTGACCAAAAAGCCATATATGATTTTCCTATTAAGATTTTAATTTGAACTAGCTCACTAGAAGCAAATGTTTTAGTCATTCTTAAAAATTATAAAATCAAATTAGAATAAAATAAAATTAAGATATGAAGCTGTGTGTATTCTATAATCAACACTACAAGGGATGCACACCACTTATTTTGTTGGACTGATATAAAAATGGACTATCAAAAAAGCCCTAAAAAAGGAATGGTTGAAAAATACTAAGAGTCCGGCCCAACCATTTCCCCACGTTCCCTCCCAAGAGCTCTTTTATTTTTTTGGACCAAATTCTCCCACTAGCTTACTCCACAGGTAAATAACACTTATCTATGATTCTTTATTACCATTTTCTTAATTGTTTGTGGATTTTTGAATTTTTGTGATTTTTCTAATTATGCTATCTCTTACTCTCATTAGTGATTGCATCCAATTATATGAAACTCAGCAAAACTAAACTTCTCTCCCATTCGCAAATTATTTAATACCAAAAGAAGATGATTTTTCACTTCGGTTAGGGCAATTGGCACAATACCCGTGACCCAATTTGGCCCACTATATGACTAAGTCATATAAGGTTTAATTAAGTCGGGCTAGATCCATTCCAAATTTTTTATTTATAAAAATAAATTTTAATTAATAAAATATTTTTTAGAAAATAAAATAAAAAAAAAGATTTAAAGATGAAAAAAGTATAACCATAAAAAATTAAGATTTGAAATAAAAAATAATTAAGATTTGAAGAGCATTAATATATTAAAAAATTATTATAAATAGAAAAGTATGTTAAATTTAAGATATCATATTTGGTGCAACTATAAAATTAGTTACATCCGTGTAATCACTATGTGGCATGTTTTGAAAAAGACATACAATAATGATATATTAAAATATATTAATTGTATGCCAACTTAAAATGATTTGTTATATTTATATTTTGATCCTCAATATTTTTAAATTTTATTTATGAACCTTAAAAAATTTTAATTTATCCCCTTTACTTTAGTTTATAAATTGAAAATAAAAATAAAATTAAAAAGTTATGGAGTTATTAGAAAAATAAAAAAAAAATACAATGGTGAATTAACAAAGTAATAAACTAATATTTCTGTATGTGTTATTGAAAAATAAAAAGTTGAGGAGTGAATTGAAATATCTTAAAAGGATTTTGGGCCCATAAATAAATCTAAAATTAATGGAGTCAAAATATAAATACAATAAATTATTTTAAATTAGTAGATAATTAACTTAATATGATATATTATTGTCATGTATATTTCTCTTAATATGCCATATAATAATTACACTAATGTACTCAATTTTATAATTATATCAAAGATTTTATCTAAATTTAATTTTAAAATAATATTTACAAATAAAAGTATAATCAAATCAGAAGAGAACAAATAATGAACGAATCCAAAACCTGTTCAACTAAATAAATTTACAAACTTTTTATTTAAACTTGACTCAACTTAATTTGATATGTCTGGATCAAATCGAACTAATTGAACGACCTGTGCTAGAATAATACTATTTTGCATCAGTTGTTATAACAATGATGCTATGTCCACAAAAGAACAAGTCTGCTACTATAAAAGGTCTTTAACATGTGACAATTCAACAGGCTTGCACAACTTTTATAGTGTTGTGTACTATTCCTGGAGTGTAACTATTCTTAAGTCAACAACAATCTTGTTCAGCAGTTTCAGCATTCAACTTTAAAAGGAGCACGTACATAATAATTATCCCCAACAGTAACAATCCGGTGTATCTGTCCTCGTTCAAACAAGAATAGTATTTATTTCAGATTTATAATCATTTTTAACAGATTGTAATTTTTGAAGTAAGTATAATTCATTGAACATTACGACATGCATGCATAGCTCATGCTTTTTCATTAGTCAGCTACGTGCCACAAGATAAATAACACTACACTGCTTTAATTTGCATGCATTTTTTTTATAATATGTTGAACATCGGGAGAACAAATAAACAATCAAAAAGAAAGAGGGGCGTTATATGTGGAAATTTTCACATTATATAATATATGTGTGTGTTAAATAACTCAATATATTAGTATTGTAAAAATAACTCAAAATTTCTAACCAAATGAATGGATATCAAGATGGCATTTAAATGGGGTTTCTTTAGTTAATGGACTTTAATGAGTTTAATCTATGGTGAATTCATTCAATACACTCAAAATTTTATAACTAATTTTTTATATAGTATACTAAACAAGCCTGGTTAATTAATATTCTATTTCTATACAAATTGAAAATAATCGGTATACCTTAGCCCATTTAACCAGTCCTAACTCATCAAAGTAGTTTATTAAAATAATAAACCAACATTTTTTCATTTATAGTATCTATTGAATGAAAGCTTTTTGCATTAAAATCAATTAAATAAATAAATAAAAAGTAGCGCTAGAAGGAGGGCTTGAACCTCCGACCTTGTGGTTAACAGCCACACGCTCTAGCCAACTGAGCTATTCCAGCTTACATGATAAGAAAATTATATAATATTTTATAGTTTGTAGAATTCTTTGACCATGGTAAGATTTGCATTTTATTTTAGATACGTTATTTAAAGATCACAGAATAGAATTGACTATGAACCTGATAACAGATATATCAATCACTAATCTGAGAAGAATTTGTGTTTAAAGTTTGACAAATTTTATGTAGAACAAAATTCTGATTTTGCGCTCAAGTCTTAAAAAAAAAAAAAAAAATCCATTGTATTAAATGGTTTTGATAGATATATTTGTTGAACATTTAATATTTAGTTCCACTGGAAAAGCATCAAATGAATTAGAAGCAAGTTTATTGGGTTCTGGTTAAATTTTATAATCCATTCAGTTCATTATTCAGGTACGTTATGTAAATGCAAAACTATTCATCAAATAAATAATATTTCATTTATATACCGTCTCTTATATTTTTGTTATCTTGGCTTTCAATAAAAACATAACAAATATCTGGTTAATTAATAATTATATAGATTTTCATTAAAATAATAAAAAAAATCCGGCACAATATAATTAGAAAATTAAACACTTGTTATTTTTTGATTGGAGAAGAGCATAATAAAATATAAGAGAAATTGCATATATATTTTTCTTTATATATTTAAAATATTTTGTAAATAAATAAAAGAATGTGTAAAATTATTATTATTTTATACTTGGAAGTGGTAGTGGAATATATTTATTGGCAAAATCATGTCACGACGAATTATGGTTCATAAAAAGCTTTTATATTGCAGAAGTTTGATAAGAGAGTTAACTCAAAAAATCATTTTAATGTTTCACCGAGATATATGGAGCCTCAATTTCACATTCAAGCGCAACAAATACATTGTTAATACTATTTTGGTCAATGTATGCTTTTCTACCTAAATTTTTATTCTTGTTTCGATTTTGTCCCCAAAATTTAATTTAATCAAATATTACTTTTAATATTGAGAAACATAGTATAATTTTTATAAATTAGCTATAAGGTTATATCATTAATAAAATAATAGGTGAATGTCTTTTATGGCAACTCAACATTAGACTTCATCATAAATTAAAAAGTTCATTCAACAAAAAAAAAAAAAAATTCAAATAAAAAGATTCAATTAAAAAAGTTTATTTTATAAAACAAGTAGGGCTCATTTTTTTTTAAGCTTGTCTTGAATTGGAAAACCCGAATAACTGGTTGTTTAATAAAAAACTTAATATTTATAGAAAAAATTATTATAACATGACACTTTGATAAAAAATTAAAAAAAATAATATCACTTATTCAAATAATTTATATAAATACAATAATTCATTTGTATTTATAAATTATTAATATATAATTTTTTAAATAATAATAACAATTATTTATATTATTTATCTTTAAGTTATAAGTGTAAATAACTTTAATTATTACTTTATAAAGTTAACTTATTTCAATAAGCTTAATCTAAAAAAAAATATGAATACAAACTTTATTAAAAAATAAATTTAAACTTTTTAATTGACCCAAATTTGGACCCAATTTTAAAATGCTCAACTTAATGATAAAGCCCACTCAACATTATGTGATTAGATTTTTCAAAAAAAAATTGTATACATGTCATATTTATATCACAAAAATATTAACAATTTATACTTAAAATTTATTAATTTCAAAATAATTAAAAAAATCTACTCTATACTGAACAGACTAATTATTATTGAAGCTAACCACGCTCTGAAAAAAGGCATAGTATGAATGGCCGAACGTTGAAAGCATATTCACGTGATTCATGAGGCCACGCATCCAATGAAATTTGAAAAATTAAAATTAAAAAAGAAAAAGAAGAAGAAGAAAAGAGAAAAGTGAGAAAAGGGAAAGGAGGGGGAAAACTGCAATTTACCAGATGGACAATTGGCCATAGGAATGGGAAAAAGGGGAAACAAAGGGGAAGGTTGCGCATGCGAGATCCAATGCGTTGCCGTAGAAAAGCTTGAAACGGCTAAAATGCGCCGGGTCGTGATTTGGCTTTGGCTCCTCCGTGGGACCCACTCCTGTTGTCCATGACACACTCTCGAGGCCTCACGCGCCGCTATCTGTCCACCATTCCTCAGACATTGTCTATTCCCCTTTTCCCACTTCTCCCACCATATCCAATCATTTTATTTCTTCCTTCCTTCCTTCCTTTCTTTCTTTTTTCCCTTCTTTAATTTATGTCATTTTGTGAATCCCTTCATAAAGTATCTACATTGTCAAAATAAATTTATGTATAAAAATCACTTTTACTTATTATAATTAACCCAATTAAATAGAAAGAAGTATTATTTTAACCACTTATTTTTTTATCTCAATATCAATTTAATTTTTTTTTATAATTTTGTATTGTTAAAATAGATTTTTTTAAAAAATTAATAGTAATTTCTGATTAAATTAAAGAAAATTCTTAATGATTTCAAATGATTATTTTTAAATTTTTAGAAGACTATTTTATTGTTATAAATTAATAAAGGGTCAAAATAATTATTTTCTCCTTAACAAATATATAACTTACACTTTTAGATGTAAAACTTGAATGTAATTCGGGCTTTTAAGCTAAAGACAAACTTCGAAGGAAAAAGCATGAGTTTTTCCTAGCTCGAGGAGTACAATTTCAACGTATTAATTTTTTTTTTGTAAATGTTAAATATAAAATTTTAAAATTCCGAAATGTTATATATTCAAAAATTATATGTGAAAATAAAATTTGTTTTACCCCAAATGAAATTTATTCCAAAATAATTTAGAAAGAATGTTATCTTAATTGAGTTATTAATTTGGGTTTCAAGAGCCAAATATTTTTAAAAAAGAATAACCCAAATTTGGCAAAGTTAGTCTCGTCTACTCTACACTCCCTTAAAAAAAAAAAAGTACGTACTATATTTCCTAAGATTTTACCAAAATACTTGCCATTAATTTTTCGGTTAAAAATACAGGTATTTAAATTGATTGAAAATACTAAAAAAAAAAAATCAAATTGAAATGAAGTAATACTATAGTTTCTGTAATTTAAGAAAGTTTCTATATTTTTTTTTCTAAAAAATTTCTGTATAATTTAAATAAAATTTAAAATAAATTTATATAATTTAATTAAAAATCTTTGGTAGACATAATGTCAGCACGTGATTGAGACTTGGTGTGAGGGCAGTCCAGGTAATCCACGCATTCATAGCTGTAACGTTTATGATAATTAGCTACGTATTTAGTATTTTCATACTCTGATGACGTTTTTATGAGGTAACGCTGAAGTATAAGACTCAAGCAATCAGTGAAATCGGACGGTCATGATCTGTTACTAAGTGGGGTATACAGTGTAGATATAAAGTCCTCCTCATATGGGTCCCACGCATCATCAACTTACCCTTTTGGGAGTCAACTCTTAATATCCGTCCGATTAAAAACTCGGTCTATAATATTGCCACGTAATTTATCCAAACATTGGAAACACTAACACTTGAAATCCGTTCGATCAAAATGACTGTGCATGGGACTGGGAAGATGATGGAGAATATGACCTTAATTTTGAGATCAATTTTAAATTTTAGATTTAAAATAATTAAATATTTTTTCCTCATCGCTCTTCTAACTCATCCTTATTTTGTGATAAGAAAATTTTTCATTCTCTTTTTTTCTTGGGGATAAAAATTTCATGAGAATCTTAAAATTATAAAAATTTATAATGTTTTAATCTTAAACTCCAATAAACGTACATAGTATCATTTATAATAAATAATTATTTATTAATTGAAATATGATTATTATTTTAATTTGGCTTTTAAGAATAAAAGTTTTAATTTGGTTGATTTATTATTTTTTAATTAAAATAACGAATCATATTAAATAAAGTCATAGTTACTTAATAAATGAGAAAAAGTACATTTGGTCACTCACCCTTTTTCATTGGATTAATTTAATGAAAAATAGAAAGTGCTTAATTGATTCCTGAAAATTTTTTCCATAACTAAAATTGGTCATTATATTACAAGAGCGTTAAAAATAATACGAGGGTGAATTTTTTTTACTATGACTATTATCTATTATTTTGGATTAACATAAGGTCTTGTCATAAGACATGTTATTAGATTAATTTGGTCATTTGTTTTTTACGGTTAGATCAATTTGATCTCTCAAATATTTTATTATAACATACATGTGTGCAAATAATAATAATAAAATAATTGAATATTTTGTTTTTAATATTTTTTAATTAATAAAGTATATATATACACAAATGACACACATATAATACACACGCACCATTGAACACATACATATATACCAAATATGTAACATACATGTGTGCACATACATAAACACAACAAAAATGTAATATAAATACACATACATAGATGCACACACCTCGACACACAAACACAAATACATATATAATAAATATATTACATACACGTATGTGCACATGCATGCAAACACATACACACACATATATGGAACATGTAACACATAGGCACACACATATGCAAATACATATAATTAATATGTAACATAAATGCATGTACATATTTATATACAAATATAAATACATATATAATGAATTTATTACATACATAAGTATATACATACATGTGTCATGCACATGCACACATATATAGAACATGTAAAAAAATACACATACAAATACATATAATGAATATATAATATAAATATGCACACACAAGAACTTATGCGCATAAACACAAATACATATATAATAAATTCATTATACACACACACACATATATATATATAACTAACACGTAAAAATGATATAAAAATATTAGATATATTGATCTTAAAAAAAATATGAGGATTGTACACGTACATGCTTGTACACATAAGTATAACTTAATATTACAATACGATACTATAATATTCATATAATATAACACAACATTGCACACACATATACTCACGCGTCCATGACAGAATATTTATCGCATACATGACATTTCAAATAGTCTTTTTAAAATATTATTTTGAATGTTATATATAATGTGGTGTAACAATAATTGAAAATAGTATCTTATACTGTATAATTTAAGTTAAGAAAAAGGAAATAATATACAAAAGTAAATTATTAATTATCTTTAATATTTATTCATGTTTATCATTTTTAAATTAGAATTAAATTATGAATTATAATTTTATGTTCTAATATTTTATTTTGCCTAAATATAAATTTTAAAATTCTAAATCAATTCTAATTCTAATGAAATTAGAATTGAAACTATAATCTTGATACCAAACAAAACCTACGGAGCCTTAGAATTATTATTTACTAGAATTACAAATTACAATATGAGAATGGAATCCACAACCAACTTAATAACTCCTACCACCCCCAAAGCATCCAACTTAGCTACTCATCTTGTTAGATATGTCAATTCATGCAACTATTATACTCTTATGATCTCATTGTCACGTTGACTTCCATACTTAAGGACTTCATCATTGTCACATATCCAGTCAAAAAAAAATTATCATTTTACCAAGTTGGATGAAAGACAAATTAATCCCCCTTGAACCAAAAATCAAACTATGAATGCTACCACTGTCAACCACTAAAGTAGGATTAAATATGTTTATTTTTATATTGTAAAGTAGTGTAGGAGGGGAATCTAAAAACCGCTGACTTATTAATGGTGCTTTTGGCGAAGATATATGTGGTTGCTTTTGTTGAATTATGATGGGAAAATGTAGAGTAAAATTAAAGTTGATTATGGTGCACACTTTGTAAGCACGAAATGTGACCTTTCTCCATCATGATCCAAAGGGTGTTTCTATGTGTCTTTGTCTTTATCCTACCCTGCAATGTGGTAGACAATGACTTTGGTGTCCATTATTATTTCTTCTAAAATCCAAATGCTTTGTGGTACCCTTACTTCATTTTCACCATCTCTGACACCCATTTTCCATTTCCTTTTGCTTTCTGAAACATTCTAGGATAACCTCCAATTTAAACACTATATCATGAATTAATTCTATGATAAATAAATAAAGTATATTAATTATAAATAATTATATAAGTATTAAATATATTTTTTAGTAAAATATTATTTTGATATCTCACTTATTTCACTTTTAATTTGATTTCTTACTAATTTCTAGTCTTAATTTAGTTCATTATTTATGAGTCCAATCTTAATTTAGTTTATTATTAATATAAAATTAAATGAATACATTTAGTATTTTCGACTAAATATTTGAATATTTATACTAGCAAAGAATTAAATTAAAACTAAATTTATAAGTGAAGACTAAATTAATTTATATTAAATTCATAAATAAGAGATTAGTTTGAGAGTGGATGAATAAACAAGGGACTAAAATGGTATTTTATTTCATATTTTTATTATTAAAATTCAAAACTTTAATAAAATATACTCAGTTTATTAAAAAAACAAATCTAATTATATATATATATATATATATATATATATATGCACACACACGCGTATTTATGTATGAACACGTTAAACTTGTTGGCAAAACAAGCTATACAGCATGTATATTTGTCATTCGCTAAATTTATATATTTGAGCTTATTCAAAACTTTCTTATCATGCAGTTGTTTTTGACTTCATAAGTTATAATCAATCTATTTATAAATATTTTAAAAAAGTTCAATTTACCTAATTAAAAATATTTTCAACGTATTCATTAACCTTTTCTTTTCTCCTCATTGCCCCATTGTTTCTTGCTAAAGGACAAAAAATGAATCATTATGCCTTTTGAGATAATCTTATCATTACATAATAATTGACAAATTTTCTACAGTATCATAATTGTTTTTTTGGAGGATTCGCTTTTTGTTTTCCTTTATTCTTTGTAAAAATAGATATGCTGGAATGGGTAGGAGTTTCAAAGATGAACAAAAAGCATTGAACATTATATGTACTTTCTGCACAATCAATGGAAATTTTGGTACTGAGCGTGGGAGTACAGTGTCTTTTGACCGTAATGGTAGTAGTTAAGAAAGCAAAGAAACGAATATATTTGCATGCGTGATAGAATTTCTTAGTGTCTTTTATTTTGTCTTCTCATTTTACAGCAATAACTCATAGTTTGAAAATGATGCATGCGTATATATTCCCTCGTGAAAGCCAAGACAGTTCAAAATGTTGAAATTTCTTATAGCAGAGTTTACACACTATACTATGTACATGATATGCATGTTTGCTTGAGCATTCAAACTTTGTTTCTCTGAAAGTCTAATAATTTGCATGCTCTTGAAGTGACTTGTGAATGCTATGATTGTACAAACTTGGAACACTTAAAACAATCTAATATGTCTTGTTCAAGAGAGAAATGTGACTTTTTAACCATTTAAAAATGAACGAAAATCAAGTTTAGAACTCAACCCATGATTGCGGGGAAAGAGAAGGACATTAGAAGAAGAAAATTCACATCATTGACTCACGTAGTTAACTTCAAATAATTAAGTAGCTTCTTAAGCGTCATTAAACATCGAAATATAGAGGCCTCATATGATTTCATTTCATTCAGGAAAATATAAGACGAGACATGTGAGAGATAAATGCACCATCTACTATATATTTATGAAAAAGACTTATATAAAGTTTTTTTTTATATTTTTATAATATTATTTTTCAATTATAACATAATGATTGTTTAGTTCTTTAATAATATTATGACATATGTATGTTTATTGTAGATAATTTTTTTAAAATTTAAATTATACATTATTATAAATTGATTTAACATTTATTATATTCTAATTAGATAATAGCATAACAAATATATAAAGAACTGCATATAAATTTAGTTATTCATTTATTAGTTCAAATATAAAATGGACTAATTAGTTATCTTATGCAAGTCAAAAGTATTTGCATATTGTTGATTAACTTAGGCTGCATGTTTTTCTTTCAAACAGTAGTCATATATAACCAATTTAATTTAAATATATTTAGTAAAATAATAGTTTGATTTTTGAAAATTTGGGATTTTAAAAATAAAATCTCTCAATTTAATTCTTCAATTTCTTTTCGATCAATATGGTCCTTTACATTAGGCAAAATCATCATCATTTAATAGGCATATTGACATGAAAAAACCTCACTTAACTATTAAGTTGAATATTTATATATTAATAACTAAACTTATTTAGATGTTATCTTTTCTAAATTATATCTTTTTTCTTGTCAATTTGCTAAATTAGCGTGGGACTCTGAAATACAAGGTAAATCAATATCACTTGAGGAAAAATGGCATTTAAATAGTCATGTAGACTCTCGTTTATGATAAATTAGTATGTTAAGCCATTGTGACGAAAAAAAAGAAAAAGCATAGCAGATCCAACGATAAAATTTTTTATGGTAATTTAGGTGGTTTCGGATTCCAGCACAGATATTAAGAGTATTTTTTTTATAAAAAATCATATTAAAAATAAAAATAATTTCAGGATAAATAAAATTATTGTTTTTTTTTTTTTTAAATGTGAATTTTTGTTGGATGGTGTTGATTACTCAATCATCTATAGTAAGGGCAGATTCAGGGGGGGACCGGAGCAGCAGAAGGAGGAGCAGGAGCAAGGGGCATATCACATTCTTCACAAGAACCAAGGTTAATGCCCCACTACACACAAACGCATCATCATCTTTTCCCAAGCCCCTCAATAATAGGGTAATAAATCCAAAAAGTTGCCCATAAAAAGCTTTTTTGTATTGAGCTAAGTGATCCTCATACTTTAATTCGTTTTCCCCCATTTTCTCTATCCCACAACCCTAAGCCACGTTCACAAACAATATCAATCACTCTTCGCTCCTCCTCCTCCTCCTCCTCCACCTCCATCAAAATATGATAATGAAAACTCCAAGAGCCTTGGAAACCGAGTTAGTGGAGTTTTTGGCATTCCCCACAAACATGCCCTTCCTTCATCTTAGACCAAGAATTTCAATCCCACTTTCCTCTTTTTTTCTTTTTTTTTTCACATCCCTACCCTTTTAACAAAAAACAAAAACTCACATGCATTTGTACTAAAATAAATAATAGTTATACAAAATATACCTTAATAAAGTTGCCTTATTTGTTAACGAGCCAAAAGACTTTATAATTTTTAATACATGAACAAAGAATAAATACTATATTATTCTTTTGGTTATGAGTCAAATATCAATTTAGTCTTTTATTAATATAAATATTAATATATTTAATGTAAATTTAATTCAAATTAAATTTATAAATAAATAATCAAAATAGTATTTTACTCTACTAACAAATGTTTAAATTTAAAGATTTTTTAATGAGTTACTCATATTTTTCACTTATGGAGCATCATGCTTAATGATTTGGGTAAAATATTTATTATAAAAATATAATACTTGAATAATGTTCACAACACTATCTAAACAACTTTCTTTTTTAATAAAAAAATAAAAAAATTTGGAACAAAAAGCTAAGACCGTGCCTTTATAAACGACCCATCATGTCCCATTTCTCGGCCCTATGCTTACTCACGCTCTTCTTCCTTCCTACCTCAGCTAGCTAGCTTAGCTACCTATCTATACTCCCATTTTCGTCGTCCTGTGCTTCTGCTAGCAAAGATGAATCCTACCCGAAACGGTGCGTTACACAGTTCCGGCAGTAGCGGCGGGGGCGGGGGCGGGGGCGGAGAAGGATGTTCTCTCCGCCGGAGACAGCGGCGGCGGTGATGGCAGAAGAAGCAACACAGAAACAAAAAGGCTCTGCAATTGCGCTCTCCCGAGTGTCTAGCCCTTTGCAAGAGGGGCAGAATTGGGAGAGCGTTATTATTGCATAGCGGGGAATTGAGGGTAGCGGTCCGAATTTTACCTGTAACCTTAGTTCTTTAGGTCCTTACTTTTCTTTTAATTCCTTGTTTATCCCTGGCTTCTTGTGCTTTATTACGTATCTGCCACTGATTTAACTTCTTTTTTTTTTTTTTTTTTTTTTTCTGGTTTATTCTCTCATGAAAGCATGGGATGTAAGAGATGCATACGAGGTAGCCATAGCTACGGTTTTTTAAGGTGGGTTTGGGTGAAAGGTTGGAGTTTTGGGACTGTACTTCAAGTTTGAGGGGTTTTGATTAGAGAGGGACCTTATTAATATTGATGCTGCTTGGCATGCATCGCTTACACCCATCAATGATGTATTAATATTGATGCTGCTTGGCATGCATCACTTACACCCATCAATGATGTATTCTGCTTTTCTTTTTTTCCATTTTGTTGTTATGATTTTGATATAATCAAAATGACTATTGTTTCTTCTTCTTTCTTCCATTCTTTCTCCCTTTGTGTCTCTTCAGACTTCAGCTTTTGATTTCTCTTTCTCCAATGGAAGATGCAAAGCAGACAATGATAGCTTACCAAACAGTAAAAGAAAAATGAGAGAAGAGAAGAAAGTAATATAAAGCTAGCAGATATGAGTATATGACTTTGGTGAAAGAAATTAAGCCTTTCACTTTTGGACTTTAATGATTACTGCTTCATATATGTCAATCGTCTTAACTGACACAAAAATGATAATGAATATTCAAAACTATGCTTTTTAAGTTTGGCAGAGCTAACAAGGATTAGGTCAAAAATCTAAGGTTTATAAGTTTTTAAAGAATAAATTTATTTTTTTTATTTTTAAAATGAGCATTGATTTGAATTTTGTCCCCAATAAAAATAAATGAACATAGAGTTTAAATAATCAATTTTTTTTTATATTTGGGACTGATAAAATTTGAATAAATAATAATTTTAAAATATTAAATGAAAATTTTATTCATTCTTTGAAAATTCATGAAGTTTGAAGTGAACCTTGGATTAGGTCAACTTGCTAATACAAATATAAATGAAATTTTTAAACAAAAAAGTTTGCATAATTGACCCAACATGATATCTTCGTATTTTTTTCCTAGTATTCTTTTGGCTTTGTTATATGAGGAAAAAGGTGGTGAGGGTAGTTATGATGTGGAAAAAAGAATGAAGAGGGTAGCATGTTAGGTTTTTTTTATTTTTTAAATTCTTCTACTGGTGGGTGTGAGAGATTGTACAAACGGATCATGAAAGTGTGCCCAACATAACAAAAATTGATTAAATTGGTCATAAGTATGGTGCAAAAGTAGGAAATTAAAGTGTCTTTTCTTCAGCATTACTGACAAAAACATTATTAATTGCATGACCTTTTGACATTAATCATCCTAAACCACATGCTGATGACCACTTCTGCATGGAAACCCTTCCCATTCCTTTTTTTTTTTTTTTTTCTAACTTTTCTCTTTTTCTCTTTTTGTGATCTTTCATCATTCCTGTGCTATGCAGCTAACCTAATTTGCTTTTACTATTCTTAAGAATCCTATTTAACAAGAAAAAGTTAATGTGGTAAAATTATGAGTTGTAGTTATCCTTCTATATTTATGAAGTGGATTAATTTTGAATGGATTTAATAAAATTTAGATTCAACTCCTCTAAAAAGAACTTTAAGAATTATTTTTTAAATAAAGATAATATGATAGACGATGCTTTTAAAATTGGTAGAACAGACTATTAATTAGAGTTGGATAAATTTTAAAATATTTTTTAGCGTGATATTAAAAAATATATGACTTAAGTTAATTTTTATAATGAAATTCATTTATATATGTTTATTTAAAAAAAAACACATAAAATGTTAATTACCAGATTCTTAATACTATAAATAAGAAGGCAGTGGTAGTGGGTAGTGGTAGCAGTGATGGGATGACTCATAGGTATGAGAGAGAAATGGAGGTAAGGTGGATTGACAGTGAAGATCTGTAGCGATGGCATAAAATTGTGACAAATTTGTTAATTGAAAATAATAATAAAGCAGGAATAAAAAAAAATCTCATGCTTATTAATGGAAATATAAATATTTTATGGTGTAGGGAAATTAACTCTCATAAAAAATAATATTCTAAAAAATCTTATTAAAATTCAAAATGACCATAAAATTAGCAGTTTTTCAGAAATCCTAAAAAAATTGGCAAATCAAGTGTCTCCAAAGGATCAAGTAGTGAATTCCATATTCTGACGAGAAAATTTTGGGAAGCGGCTTTGATTTTGTACAAAGGGTTCACAAAGTTTTGGATCTAGGGATTTTTTTTTTATAATATTAAGAAAACTTATGAAGAGGGAATTTGTATCTCCAATAATGATATGAAGGACCATTTGATTGCAAGTTTATAGGTACGAAGCTTTTATAAATAGCTTTGGTAAACTCTCCTGAAGCAATCTCTGTCTTGTGCTTTGACCCAACATGCCAAAGTTGCCAATTCACTTAGGATATTATATTGTGATTTTGTGATGTTATTCATGCAAATAATTTCTTTTATCAGAAAACTTCACTAGTAAACCAAAACCAAAATGGTCAAAGCAATCTCAGGTTTTCTTAGTAAAGAAGTTAACCTAGAAAACTTGAAAAATAGAAAAGGTCATAGATAAGAGATTGGATGTATGGTTGATAAACTTACATTTTATTAACATAATGAATTTACACATGGTATGGGCATGAAGAATGAAGATTACAGTAAGATGGATTCTGATCTGGTCTCTGCCTTGGAATCATGAGAAGGAAAGGCAGAGAGTTCTGAGAGGAACTTCGAAAGTTATCATCCATGGCGTCGCCATCCAACAGTTCTGCTATTCTGGACATGGAAGGACGCTCAGATGGGATCACTTGGATGCTCCATAATCCTACCATGCACAACTTCCTTGCTATTCTGGCTTTAGCTTCTGTCACATTCCCAAGCCACAAATCTTCCCCCTTGCTCAGACGATCATAAATGAAAGAAACAGAATATGCACTGCTTGAGCTTGGATCTACATTCTTCAACCCCCCAAGCACTTCCAGCAACAAAATACCAAAACTGTAGACGTCTGATTTGACACTAGCAGCTGCATCTTTCCTTGACATTAGTTCTGGGAATATGTACTTTGCTGCCACTTCTGCAGAACTAGTATCTACAGAATCATGATTTGTGAGGCCAAAATCTGAGACTTTGGGGATGAAATTTTGGTCAAGAAGGATATTCCTAGGCTTAATGTCAAGATGAAGAGTGGATGCATCAGTTCCTGTATGTAAATGTTCAATCCCTTTAGCTATTCCCTGAGCAATCTGATGGAGTTCATCCCAGCTTAATGACTCTGCCTTTTCCTTTGATAAGAGTAGCTCATCAACAGAACCATTAGGCATGATTCATATACGAGGGCCCTTTTAGATGCCTCAGAACAGAAACCCACCAACTGCATAACATTGATATGTTTTATTCTGCAAATTTTTTTGATCTCATTCTTGAAATTTTTCTCACTGATCTTGCACTTGTCAAGCATTTTAACAGCAACCATGTCCCCACTAGGAAGTTGCCCTTTATAAACTGTACCAAACCTTCCTTCCCCCAATTTTTCTCCACAATGGTTTGTGATCGAAATAATATCATTGGTAGTGTACCTTTTTGGCATGAAGCTTTGGTCATTTTCCTGATCCTTCTCTCTGTTATTTCTTGCCATCCTTTTCCTGATGCATCTGCACAGAAGTAACACTAGTATACCAATAACAAGCAGTCCTGGGAAAACAAGGACAGACAAAGCTTGTTTAGTTTACGGAATCAAAATCAACTAACTGTACGTGTCAAGATATTATTACTATAAGTTATCTATGTCCCTTCAGTTAATAACACATTTAAGTTGAAATATTACTTGACATAATGCCAAAATCTCTGTGACTAGGTGATTTGAAGTGGATCTTTGCCGGCCCATTCTCTTAAGTAAAAATTGAATTTTAACACGAGATAGAAAACTTTGTCCCTACTATTAAGCTTAGATAGCTTTCATAGCTTAAATTTTTTTTTTTCCAAAGTGTATAGTTAAAGTGGGCAAATCGTACCAGAGAGTGTAAATAAAAATATATCTTATATTAAATTATACAATCTTTACATTATACACTGCTCTTTAAATACAAAACAGAGCTTAACAGAGCCTCAAGAAATGATACATTATACAATTGGTGATCAATTACTAAGCTAACGTGGCTATTTCTTATTGGTGGTCACTATACAAAGAATGGTCAACAAAGTAAAAATACTAAAAGGAAGTTATAACATGCAAAATGTGGTGTGCTGTTGCATGTGGAGAACATAAAATATACTGTGTTGATGCATGTGGGGAATGCTTCAGTAGTTTACATCCCCCCTTAAGTTGGAGTATGGTAATCTACCATTCCCAACTTGGAAACAAGATTCTGGAAAGGAACAGTGGCAAGGGTCTTCGTAAAAATATCTGCCTTCTGGTGAGAAGAAGGAACATGCTTAAGAATAATCAACCTATCTTTATATTTATTGCGTACAATATGGCAGTCGATTTCGATATGCTTCGTATGTTCATGAAAAATGGGAATTGCAGTAATGTGGATAGCATCTTGATTATCACACCATAAATGGATTGATTGATGAAATGGCATAGATAACTCTTGAAGAATGTAAATTACCCATTGTAGCTCACAAACAGCAGATGCTAGAGCTTTGTATTATGCTTTAGCTGAAGATCTTGATAGAGTAGTTTGCTTTTTTGTCTTCCATGATATAAGAGAAGTACTAAGATATAAGCAATAACCAGTAATACTTCTTCGAGTATCAATGCAAGAGGCCTAGTCTACATTAGCAAAGCATTCAAGGGAAAAAAGTTGCTAAGGCTTATAAAAGAGTCCTTTCGAAGGTGTTCCCTTAAGATATTTTAACATGTGCAGAATTGCTTCCTAGTGTGATTGGCATGGTGCATTGGCAAACTAACTAAGTTGTTGGACTGCATAAGATATATCAGGCCTCGTGAAACTAGGGTATAGTAATCTGCCAATGAGTCTTTTGTAAGGTTCTGGATCATCCAACCTCGTACTCGGATTAGATAAAAGTTTATAAGTTTTAGTGAGAGGAGTGGTGACTAGTTTTGCACCAAGTAAGCCAGCATGATACAGGAGATCTAGTGTATATTTGTGCTGATGAATATAAATTCCAGATGGAAAACATAAATTTCCAAGCTTAAGAAATATTTAGTAGTACCAACTATGAACACCTGATCCCAAAATGAGATAAGTATAAAAAGTAATGATTGCGTAATTAATCAATTAGTTAATTTTGTTAGAATATTTTTAATATTATATGGATTAGCATTAATTATGCTATTAAATTAATTTTATGTTATAACTAATTAGACAATTGATATTGTAATTTATAAATTAAGAATGAACTGAGTTTTATTTTAATCTATAGATAATTAGTGATGGGTTCGATTATCCATAAGCCCACTGGGTAGAAACCCAACCCACAGTCTAAGAACATTAGTAATCATCCTATCAGATTACTAATTTGAGACTGTTACCCAGAGAGATTTAATGGGCTGATTTTTTGATTAATTAAATAAGAAATCATTTTAAAGATTCTGAAGGATTTTATTTTAATAATATTGATTATTATATTATTAAAATAAAACTCTATAAATAGCACACTGAAGCCCTAATTTGATACACACTAATTTTCAAGATCATTCTCTTTCTAGCCGTTAAACACTCTGAGACACTCTTAGTATTTGGGGTTGAAATATTTTGACTTAACTAGTGCACATAGTTATTATATCGTCTTCATCTGGTCAGATTGTTGATTTATTTATTCTCCCAATTTGTGATCTTATTCAATTACATGTTCTAATTTCGCTATCAAATTCATTAAGCAAATGTAAAATGGGTGTCAAAAGAAAAAAAATCTAAATAGGAAAACAAATAAAGATCAAAATATGAAAAATGAAATAAAAAATAAAAAATAAGGAAAAAAATAAATATATAATAATAATAATAATAATAATAATAATAATAATAATAATAATAATAATACTAATATAATATTATAGGAAAAGGCAAAAAACATGGGTCTGAGCAAAACAAACATTACAACATGCAAAGGACGTTGTAGACTCTGTGCATGACCTCTTCAGAGTTGCAGATTACACCATTTAGGAAAGCTACATGGCTAACTCTTGTTGCTGCATTTGACTGGAGAGATAGAGACACAAGAGGAGAGGACTAGTTCGAGCCAGTACGCGATTACCAAGTTTATCAAAGAGAAACATAAGCAACTTCCTTCCAACTTCAGGAAGCTTGTGTTAACCCAGTGGAAGAAGTTGGTGGCTTCTAAAAAGCTTGTTAAGGTCAAGGGTTCTTTCAAGCTTCATTTTGCTAAGTTGTCAGCACCAAAGCCGTCTGGGACTTCTGTTCCAGCAAAGAAGAAGCCTGCAGTTGTTAAACCTAAAGCTAAACCAGCTTCCAAGCAAAAGGGGACGAAGACAACCAAGGTGGCATCTAAAGTGCCTACTAAGTCCCAGGCAGTTGCCAAGGAAAAGCCTAAAGTAGCTGCTAAGTTGAAGGTTGCCTCGAAGCCCAAAGCCACTGCTCAAAGCCAAAAACTGCCACTAAGCCGAAGGCTACTGTAAGACCGAAGCCTAAGGAGAGACCAGCCAAGGCTTTAAGGACATAGACCAGGACGTTTCTGGGGAAGAAAGCTCCTGTTCAGAAGCCAACACCAAAGAAGGCTGCCGCTCCTAAGAAAGCAACTACTAAAAAGCGTTAAGCCTAAGAGTGTCAAGTCTCCTACAAAGAAGGCTTCAACTAGGAGAGGAAGAAGACCACGAGGTCATGAGTCGAGAGAAGAGGAGAAGAGCTTGAGCTAAAGAGAAGGTGATGGACTGAAAGAGGAGGAGAGACCGAGAAGAAATAGAGAGGAGAAGAGCCTAAGCTGAAGACCATGAAGTCATGAGCTGAGAGGAAGAGGAAGAGGAAGAGGAAGAGAAGGAAAAGAAAAAAAGAAGGGAAGAAAAGATTGGTGCCTCTGTTTTCCACTCTCAGAATAGGGGTTAACAGAGGAAGAACAAGGATTAATAGTGTTTCACCATCTTCCATTCCACTGTGATAAGGTGTGTGGGGATTTAGTTACATCATTCACTGCATTTTGCTATCAAATTTTACTGCCTATTGGCTGCATAATACCTTGGTTTTTGGCTGTTTAAACACGCCTAAAATGAAGGATGATGTTTACTTCGTTTTGCTTGCTTGATGATGCTCCAAATCTGCTACATAGTGCCTTTGTTTCTGCTATCAAATGTGGTTGAAAGTTGATGCACTTTGCACTTCGTTTTTACCTTTTAAGGGTGCTAGAAATAAGTTGCGTGATACCCCTTTCTCTTATCACCTTTATATATGTAGACATATATGGATATAGATAAATACATATGAGCATGTAGGTGGGTGCGAAGGGGATGTGTATGCTTCCTTATTTTCTTGATGCATTTTTCTGTTCCCTCATCATGTTTATATATATGTGTGTGTGTGTGTGTGTGTGTGTGTGTATGGGTGTATATAGATGTATAGACATATACATATCCATGCGAGTGCATGCATGTGACGTGAGGTTTTTTTGTTCTTCCTGATGTCGTTTTTTTCTCTCTTTCCATGGTTGTATATATATATATATGCATATATATATATATATATATATATATACATGAAAGCATCCATGTGGTGTGGAGGCTTTTTTGTGTATATATAAATGTAGGTAGATATATATATATATATATATGTGTGTGTGTGTGTGTGTGCATGTATATAGATATATAGGTATACCAAGGCTATAAATATGATAAGTGCATGAAGAAGTCTCTTGTATGTGAATTGCATGCAATGTATATGGTGTAGGCATTGGTCACATGCAAGCATTCTGGGCATTCATGCACCCTTTTTTCTTTCTCTCTTTTCATTTTGATTTGTTTATTTTGTTTTTGATGTCTTTTCGTTTTTTTTTTTTGGCTTTTCCTTTTCACTTTTTTATTTTTATTTTGTCATGTCCTACATATATATATATATATATATATGTGTGTGTGTGTGTGTGTGTGTGTGTGTGTGTGTATGTGTGTGTGTGAGTGAGTGTATATATATATATATATATATATATTTACATGTATATACAGCGGGGTTCTTTTTTTTTTTGGCCATATATGCGTGAAGAAAAGTGATCTTAAGTGTGCATGGAAGATGCATGCATGTCATGCATGGGTTGTCTCCCATTTCCAATGCATTTTGTTTTTTTGTTTCTTTCCACCACTTATATTATTATCGTCATTATTATTTTATTTTGTCTTAATTTTCAACTTTGTCATGTGAGAACATTAGTCTCCTTAGACACTTAGATAGAGGCCATGTGAGATTTTTAATATCTTTAGACTTTAAAAGTTAACATGTGATTTCGAAATCTAAAAATCATAAAAATAAAAATCCTAAAAAAAATTCCAAATAATCTCTTCTGTATTTTGTGTTAACGTGTGAGATCATTGATCTCCTCAAGCACTTAAAAGCTAATTAGTAGAGGTCGCGTAAGATCCTAAATCTCCTCAGGCACTTGTGAATAAATTAGTAGAGGCCGTGTGAGATCCTTAGTCTCCTGAGGACTTTGAAATTTAATGCCCATTTTCAGAAATTTAGAAATGGTTTTATATTATAATTTCATTTCAACTTCAACAATAAATTCTAAATTTGAAAATTCAAAAAATAAATTAATTAAAAAATTCAAATATATTTTTATTCATTTTGAACTCCCAAAAATCCTGAAATCTTTGCTCATTATCATTTCATCTAAATCTCAAAAATAAGATTAAAACTCCAAAACTAAACAAAAATTAAAAAGAGGAAAAATGAAGAGATTAAGGGAGCTAGATTAATCAGGTTGTTGTAAATTAAAATATACAAATAAAATTCTAATCCTGTTTTGTTTACGATAACTTGTTTAATTTGAACTCTTATGTTCTCATCGCAAAAATTAAAAATGACCAACCGACAGACACGCCTTTCTAGTTAAACTACATGGACTTTGATCCCTATCACCGGGTACGTAGGCTCTAGGCTTTCATCCTAGGTTAAGTCCGCCCTTTGTGAATATCCATCCGTTTGCTCCTATTATTGTCATTTTTGTCTTCTTTGTTTAACGGGCACACATGTCAATAAAGGGTAATTGAGATAAAATTTAAGGTCATCTTCTATTTCAGCTAACTAGTTTAAGGTAACCGTCTTTATGAATGGGTGTTGTGGGGTGCTTAACACCTTTTTCACACTCAAATAAACTCTCAAACTTATATCTGATTTCGCAAACTATTTTGCCTTTTTCTTTTTATTTTAAATTGGTTTTCCAAAGTTTTTCGTTAAAAATTTTGGTGGCAACTCCAATAAATTGATTTTCAAGATCCATTTTGAGAATCAATTTAAACACCTTTTATTCCTCTCACCGAAAGGTCGGTTACGACATCGACATTTTTTATAGTAAACATATGATACAGGAAAAATTTTAGCTTTGTCAATGGTAATAGATGATGAGCTAGTGAGGAGGACATAATCAACATAGACAAGTAAGATGAGAAAAATTGTATCATCCGAAGTGTAAATAAACAGTTATCGTTTTGGGACTCAACAAAACTAAAAAGCTATAACTTATAAGTCAATTCGAGATTCTACTATCGAGAAGCTTGTTTCAAGCTATATAAAGAGCAATGAAGTTTACAGATTTAACCTGGAGAAGCTTTAGTGTAACCCTCTGGAGGTAACATGTATAGATCTTCATCCAAATGCCCATGAAGAAAGGCATTATTATATCAAGTCGATGGAGGGGCCAATTTTGAGCTGTTGCAGGTGGAAGAAGCATGCGTATAGTAACCACTCTTGCAACAAGGGAAAACCATTCTGTATAATCAATCCTTCAGTTTAAGTGTAACCCTTTGCCACCAAACGAGCTTTATAACGATTAACAGTACCATTCGGCTTAAGCTTCAGTTTGTATACCCATTTACATCTAATTGGTTTTTTTATTAAGAAGCAAGGTAGTGGTTTCCCATATGTTATTGCGTTCAAGTGCATCAATTTCTACTTGCATGGCATCTGCCCAATTCCTGCATAACTTAGCCTCAAAATATGTTAATGGTTCATAGATATTGGATATGATAGCCATAAAATCTAGGTATTGGGAAGAAAATGTGGAGGAAGAAAAAAAAGGCATGTAAGAGGTGTATAGGGAGAAGAATGAAGAGTATTGACCAGATAGTCTTGTATCTAATGAGGTTTAGCTCGGGGTCTAGTACTATGTCATGATGAAGAAATAGAAGGAACTAAAGGAGTAGGGTGAGAAGAAATAGGAGGCGGAGATACAAAATTAGGAAGAGAAGGATCATCTTGGATATTAGGAACAATAGGAAGAGGAGTAGGATCAATATTGTGAAAAAGGGAATTCTAATATGGAAAAGTATTTTCATGAAATATAACATCTTAAGAAATGAAAATAGTTTAGTGATCAATGTCAAAAAGTCTGTAAGCCTTATATCCTATGGCATAACCAAGAAAAATGGATTGGGTAGCACAAGGATCAAGTTTATCTTTGTGACAATGAACATTGGTTGCAAAACAAAGGCAACTAAGAGTGCGTAAGTGATCATATGATAGTGGTGTATGATACAGAACCTTATAAGGAGTTTTCCAGTTTAGAAGTTTTAAGGGAAGACAATTAAGAATATAGGTAGATGTGAGTATGGCTTCCCCCCAAAATGATTTTGGTAATTTGAATTGTGTTAACAGTGATCTTGCAATGTCTAGGAGATGTCTATGCTTTCTTTCTACTATACCATTTTGTTGGAGAGCAAGGTTGTCAAAATCGCGATTCTAGGTAAACTCGTAAGGGGAAGGTAGACTCGTAACGTAAACTCATAACGTAGAATCGTAAGAGTTTACAATAATGGATATTAAACATAATTGTATCATATAAATACATAAAATTTTGTACATAAATACTTATTTTATGATCCATAATCTACATTTTATACTTTTCATTCAAGTCAATATACAAATTTCAATAAACTTCATAATTTATTATTTATGACAAAATAATACTCATTTAACATAACTATATCTTAAATAAAAATAATATATAAGTTTACATTAGCTAAAGAGAAATCCTAATTTCTTAACTATTATAGAAAAGAAATGAAAAAAATATAAATTGATCTTTCATCACAAATTAGCTAACGAAAAATTCTAATTTCCTAACTATATATGCATCAAATTTTAGCAATATGCGTTAATAATATATAAATTCTTCGTTATTTTTGGGTAACTATATTAAATAATTAATACTTAAATTTTTTACTATGTTAAAACTTGATTTGTTTAGATTGAGGCCCCAAAAGTGTTCAATATATTAAGTTAATTAAATCATAACTTAAAATATATATATATATATATATAGAGAGTCAAGCAGTAATATTGTAGTAATATTATATAATGTGTTGCATATATATAACAAAGACAACATTGTGGCTGAGTGGCACGGCCTGCTAGCAGCAAACTGGAGGGACGCGGGTTCGAGACTGCACAATGCATTTTTTCAGAAAAATGAGAGATGAAGACCAGCTGAGTTAACTCGCCAAACTCGGAGTTGACTCGTCGATTTCACCGAGTTTGCCCGAGTTAGGTCTGAGTTAGAGCGAGTCTGGAACAGTCTGAGTCAGTGGTCGAGTCAACTCGATTTGCTTAACTCAGAACGTGAACTCGGCGAGTCAACCGAGTTGACTCGCGAGTTTGATAACCCTGTTGGAGAGTATATGGGGATGATTTTTAGTGTACAATACCAAGATTAGAAAATAGAGAGTGACATGTATGGTTGATGAATTCAGTTCCATTGTCACTATGAATTTTCTTAATGAAAGTTTGAAATTGAGTGTGAATCAGATGAAAAAATTGTTTAAGCATTGAAGGAACTTGGGATGTATGTTTCATTAAAAATGTCTATGTCCTCATGAAAAGTCATCAACCACTGTTAAGAAATAATGTGCACCTATCATGGAAGCAAGTTTATATAGTCCCCAAACATCAAGATGTAATAATTTGAAACTTTCTTTTGTATTAATGGAACTGCGTGGAAAAGAATGTCTAGTTTGCTTAGCTAATGGACATTTAGTACAATCATGAGTGTAATTTGAAAATAATGATGAAATGGACAATATATGTTTCATGGTAGAGATAGAGAAGTGGCCTAGTTTGTTATGCCACAAATTTTGTGAAGTGACAATAGCAACGGTATGTGAAATGCTGCTTGGAGTAATTACGGAAAAGAGGAAACACAAAATGAATTGCTATTAAGCATATACAATAAGCCAATAAGTTTTCCTAAAGCCAGGGTAATCATAGTCCTAAGGTCTAGTATCATACAAGTAGAGGAAGTGAAAGTTAATGCCACATTTTGAGGTGCAGTAAGTTGGCTAACAGATATGAGATTATACTTGAAAGATGGTATATAAAAAACATTAGTAAGAGTAAGAAGAGGATGTAAAGTAATAGAGCCAATGTGAGAAACTTGTTGTTAGGTACTATCAAGTAAATAAACATATGTAGGGCAATCAGGGACCTTAGTAATGGAAAAATGAGAAAAGTATAGTAAGTATGGTTAGTGGCACCAGTATTAAGTATCCAAGAACCAGTAGTAGCATTATGAAGCGTTTGAAATGCATAATTGGATAAAACACCTGTGAAATCAGTAAATTATGCAAGATTAGCATGATCAGTAGAATGAGTCACCCTTTTTAGAATCTTGGAGAGCTCATGTTGCATTATATTAGCAATTTATGAGTGGAGATTAGTAGAAGAAGAAGTGGGTATGTCCAAAGGAGTTGCAGGTTCAGAAATAGTAGCATTAATAGATGATTTACTGTTCTTAGCCTTTAATTCTTTGTACCAATTAGGAAATCCATGCTTCTTAAAGTAAGTATCCTCAGTATAGCCTTTGGTACTGTAATAGTAACAATATGAAGATCACTGATTATGAAGCTTAACTTATGTTTAGTGTCCAAAGCCATTTGCATGGATTGACTTTATGTTTTGTAATTATTGCCAGTAAATGAAAATATTATAAAAGAAGCTCTTGGATTATCGGATCCATATAAGACTAAAAGGTCACGAGCAATACATTGGCAAGTGCTTTCATCAGTGATGATGAAAGTAGGAAAAAGAAAAGGATGAAGGGAATGAACAAAGTGATTATTGCTCTGATACCATGTAATAAAAGTATATCTTGTGTTAAATCATACCATCTGTACATAATACTTTGCTCCTTAAATACAAAACCGAGCCTAACAGAGCCTCAAGAAATGATACATTATATAATTAGTGATCAAGGATTGAGCTAACAAGGTTGTTTCTTATTGTGGTCACTATACAAAGAATGGTCAACAAAGTAAAAATATTGAAAGGAAGTTATAACAAGAAGCATGCAAAATGTGGTATGCTGTTGCATGTGGGGAACATAAAATATAGTGTTGATACATATGAGGAATGCTTCAATAATCTACAAAAATACCAATAGCAGTGTGAGAGAGGTAAATTTTAATTAAGGTATTGCAGTAACTATCTATAAAGAAAAAAAAAAAAGAATAACCAAAATTAGCACGAAAATGAAAGATGCAGTACCTATTTAAGAGCTGAAAGAAGATGAACTGATAGCCTTACATTGCTTATGACATTCGAAATACGGTTTTGGGTCATTATGAAATGAGCATTTGCGACCAGAGGTAGTGTAATCCCTACATTCTACTAACCAACCAAGATCAAACCCATGTTGCAA
Source organism: Delonix regia (assembly GCA_037074485.1). NCBI lineage: Eukaryota > Viridiplantae > Streptophyta > Magnoliopsida > Fabales > Fabaceae > Delonix > Delonix regia. The sequence goes on from CM073461.1 coordinate 23,274,453, forward strand.
CAGCTTCTGAATCCCTTTATAAGAAGAAGAGGGCTTCTCATAATCTTAACAAATTCAAGAGGGTCATTGAAATCGAAAAGGAGCAAGATTGTTAATACTCATATATATAAGCACTAATATAAATAGCATAAAGAATAGACTCATTTCCTTTCATACAAGAAACCCTTTTAAATGTCAAATCATTGATGGGTTTTGGGCAATTCACAAACCCAATCTCTATGTACAGAACCATATTCTGATAATGAATGTCACCGTGAATTCTAAAATCAAGATACTGCGAAAGGGGGCTGCAAGTTCCATTTTCCATGTTGACATCAATGACTATGATTTTTTACTTCTCATAGTTGATTAACTTGACGTAGTATTTTCTAGCATCAAATTCCAAGATGGTTCTTTAATTCTTACAAAAGAGTGTGTTATCAGGATTGCCGCAGATCAATGGTTGGTCTCTGAGCTAAAAAGGTAACTGATATTTTGAAGTGCTCTGTATTTAGTAGTATAATAATAGAGCTGAGCTTATTTAGCTCAAGTTTTGGGGATGAAGAGAAAGGCCATAGAAGAATAGTGATAAGGGAAAAAGATGAGAAAGGAAAAAAAATGGAGAAATGAAATTGATATTCAATAGGAAGAAGGGAAATGAGATGTAGAAGAGATATCAAATACCAGTATAACTCTCCATGATCACACTTAATGGTTACATCAGCCATTGTTAAGTAGAAAGTACAAGTATAATCTTTATCCCCTAGCTGACTTCTGTTACTAGAAAATGACAAAATAGTCATACTGTTAATGATAAAGACCGAAATATCCTTTATTTCATAACAACTACCCTTTTTTCATGATATCTTTGTCCTCAAGGATAAAAGGATGAAGTATATGTCAGATACTGTTGCTACAAGTAGAACTAGGTCTCCCACGTAGCCTCCTTCTCCATCTTTCCCTTCCACTTAGCAAGTACTTCAGTAACAACCCTATTGTGCCTATTAACCATCCAAATCTTATTAGATTCCCTCATAAAGTTGATAAAGCCCCACTCATCAGGATGAGGATTCATGTATGTAGTCGTGCTTTTCTTTAGATGCAAAACATGAAAAGTTGGGTGTATCTTTGAAGATGGTGGAAGTTGCAATATGTTAACAATTGTGCCAACCTTTTTAATGATTTGATATGGGCAAAGGAAAAAAAATGAGGTGACAACTTTACAGATGCTCTTTATTCTACTGAAGATTGCCAATAGGGTTGTAGTTTTAAAAGGACCTATTCTCCTACTTTAAACTATCGCTCAGATATTCTTTTTTCTGCCTGTTGTTTCATTTTGTTCATAGCTTGTAGTAAATTTTCCTTCAAGTGTTACAAGATACTTTCCTATCCTTGGAAACTCTTGTCAATGACATCCATAGATGAGTCATGTGGTAAGTATGGAATATAGATCGAGGTTTGTTGTCCATGTAAAACCTCATATAGGGTTGTTCCAAGTGAAGTGTGGTAAGAGTTATTGTACCACCACTCAACCAGAGATAACCATTGGCTCAATTTAGTAGGAGATTGCCAAACCATGCTACGTAAGTACATTTATAGGCATTGATTAACTACTTCGCTTTGATTGTCTGATTAGGGGTGGTAAGTTGTTGATAAATTCTGAGTCACTCCCAATTTATTTAAGAACTCTTGCCAAAAAGCATTGGTGAATAGTGGATCTTAGTCACTTATAATGTTAACTGGAGCACCATGAGGAAGGTAAATATGGTCTAAAAACAATTAAGCCAGTTGTTCCGCTGTAAAAGGATATGATAGATTGATAAAGTGAGCATACTTGCTCAATGTGTTGACAATGACCCAAATGCAATTCTTTCCCTATGAAAGTGGTAGTTTTTGAATAAAGTCCATAGTAACACTTTGCTACATACCATTAGGGACAGGTAGAGGTTAGAGTAAACCTAGATATGCCACAATCTCATACTTATAGTGAAGAGAAGTTTCATAGTGTTGAATAACTTGTTTGACATCTCTATGCAAGCCCTTCTAATAGAACATGGACTTAACTCACTGTCACGTAGCCTTAATACCAAAATGCCCCCTTAAAGAGATGAATGGAGCCATTGTAAAATGGTACGTCGAGTCCCTAATGTATTTCCCACGACTAACTTGTTACACTGGTTAAAACCTTACCATCCTACTTATATTTCGAGTAGGAGTTGAGGTCTGTTTGGACCTTATTAATAAGCGTAGTTATATTTGGGCTTGTTGTAAATTCTCGACAGATTTGGCTCGATAGTTTATTGGACACTGATGACAGTGTCATTTGAAATATTTCCCCATGAGTGCCACAGGATAAGGCATCCGCGACTACATTTTTCCTTCCCTACTTGTAGTTAATTGTATGTTGCATACCCATTGGCTTTGTAACCCAGTTGAATTACGTCGATGTTTCAAGACATTGCTTAAGCAAGTATTAAAGGCTTTTTTGGTTAGTCAAAATAACAAATGGCTGAATGCAGAATTGGTACCATTTTTACATAGCATGAACCAGAGCCAAAGCTCCTTGTCATACACAGACAACAAACAATGCCTTGGGGATAATATCTTGCTAATGAAGGCAACTGGGTGCATTGCCTACATTAGTACGACCCCAATTTTGATGTTAGAAGAACTAGTTTCAACATTGAATGGCTGAAACAAGTCAGGTAATTGCAATACCAGTGCTTCAATTAGAGCTTACTTCAAGTGACAACATGCAATTTTAGCATCTTTCAACCAGGTAAAAGCATCTTTCTTCAAAAGGTGAGTGAGAGGGCTAACAATGATATTATGGTTTCGAATGAAACATCTATAGTAGCCTGTAAGTCCTAAGAAACTATAAAATTGCTTTATTGTAGTGGGGATCGACCAATTAGCGACTACCTTTACTTTAGAAGGATTGGTTTCCACCCCCTTTGCAGAAATAAAATGACTAAGATAAGTCGAGAGATTGCAAAAGCACATTTACTTTGCTTAGGAAGAATTGGTGCTGACGAAGGATGGAAAACACAATACACAAGTGGTCGACATGGGAAGCTTTACTTTTGTTGTAAATAAGCATATCGTTAAAAAAAAAACCATGACATATTTTCAGAGGAGAGGCTCAAATAGAGTGTTCATAATGCCTTGAAATGTGGAAGGAGCGTTTGTAAGGCCAAATGGCATCACCATAACTTATAGTGGCTCGAATGAGTTTGGAAGGCAGTTTTGTGGATGTCCTCATGTTGCATACGAATCTAGTGATACCCTGATCGAAGGTCCAATTTTGAAAATATGGTTGTGTTGCCTAATTCATCAAGCAAATCCTCAACTACAGGAATGGGAAAATGACTCTTCACTGTAATTTTATTGAGACCCCTGTAATTAATGCATATTCACTAACTACCATCCTTTTTTTCTCACCAACACTACATAAGGAGCGAAAGGAGGAAAGCTATATTGAATGACCCTGGCGTGAAGCATGTCACGAACCATGGTTTCAATGAAATCCTTATGAGCCGGAAGATATTTGTAGGGATGGATGTTAATTGGATTGGCACCCTATTCGAGTACAATGATATGGTTATATGGTAGACGATATAGAGGCAGTAATTGAGGTTCTTTAAAAAGGTCAACATATTCATCCAATAATTGGTGAAAGTTTGTAGAAACAATGAGCTTACCATGCACTTTAACATAACAACAAGTGACCTGATTAGCTACTAGCAGTAATTGTAAACCTTATAAAGAAGGAGACCGTTGTAACAGCTTGTCCATCTTTGTAAAAGAAACAATATCAAAATCCAGAGCAGCTTGCAGCAAAACCTTTTAGCCATGATAAACAAATGTCATAGTTAAGTAGAAACAATCCCATTCAATAATTCCAAGTGTGCAAAGCCACTGTATTCCAAGGACCATGTCACACCTAGATAAGGGAAATATAGTGAAATCAACGAAAAAAGTGACGCCCTGCATGCCCTAACAAAATAGAGTCAAATTTATGGAAGAATTTTTCTTTAATTCTTAGATAATCTATAAATAATGTGAAATATTTTTTTGCCAAAAAATAATGTGAAATATTAAATATACATGAAAATTTATCTTAATTAAAACTATGTTATTCGTTATGGTCAAAAGATGTTAGAACAAATTCTCTTATTTCAAGGCCTATTGACTAAGATTAAGTGTTTGAATATATAATATATGATGATTATCAACATACGAGGAAATAAAGTGGGAGAATTTTTGACTTTAGGATTGAAGATCAATTTTAATTCTTTTTTAGCCATTATTTATAATTTCTCTTACTTTCTTTATTTGATATGCTAGTGGTATTATCTGTTGCAAAGATTTATAGTTGTTCTTATTTTCTTGTACATTTTGCTCAAGCTTCTTTTTCAAAAGAATGGGTCAATGTCTTAAATTTAATTGAGATACTTAAAGTTGTGATTATTATTTGAGAAAAATGTAATTTTGACCCTTCATTTTTTGTTTTAAAATTAATTTGATCATCAAGAAATAAAAAAGATTAAATTGGTCTTCTAAATATGAAAGTTTGTAGAAAATAATATTCATCCAAAGGAACAATTATAGTTCACTTTTTCATCTTTGAAAAACTAATTTGATTTTTTGTCTTTAGAAAACTAAATTGGTACTTTAAATAAAAGTGAAGGACTAAATTTTTTTTTTTTTTGTTATTGTTTCATCTAACATGAATTAAGTATATACTATATAGATGATATATAGATTGGAATAGTAGAGGTAGAATTTCAAAATTATTTTTGACCATCCAAAATTCAAATTTTTTGTCCCTAAATATTAAACGGTTTGAAATATAACAAAATAATTAGAGAATATAATTATAAATATATCCTTTTTAATTAAAAACTTGTCAGAATCATACTTTAGTTGGTAATATTAAAATAATTATTTACAAGTCGAGAAAAATACACTTTTGGTCCTTTCCTCAACATCTTGAAGATTGGTTCATAGTTTGCTGTCAAATTAGCATTGAATCTTGCTATATAGTTTAATTGACCTAAGAAACTGAACTTCTTTCTCTGTTTGAGATGGTGGCATATCTCAAATCACCCTAATCTTCTTCTCTATTCCCTTTTGGCTTACAATGAAACCCAATAATTCCCAAATGTGGCTTCAAATATGCATTTATTTGGATTTAACTTGAGTTTAAATTCGTATAGCCTTTCAAATAGTTTTATGAAAACTGCCACATGGTTGTCTTCTTTAACTAATTTAGCTACCATATCATTGACATAAACTTCAATCTCCTTATGCATTATGTCATTGAGTAATACAAGTACTTTTCTCTTTATCTTCCTCATGCATGGGGATTTTATTGTATCCTGAATAGCCATCCATGAATGAGTATCGATGATCTCACACTATATTGTCAACTAAGACATTAATGTGTGGCAAAGGGAAATCATCCTTTGGGCTCGCTTTGTTCAAATCCCCATAATCAACATATATTCGAACTCATCCATCTTTCTTAGGAATGGAAACAATGTTTGCTACCCATTGAAGGTACTTGGCCACTTAAAGAAAACCTGCATATAATTTCTTTGTTATCTCCTCTTAAATTTTTAAAGACATCTTGGCATTCATCCTTCTTAATTCATACTTCTTAGGCTTTATGTCCAAATACAATGGGATCTTGTGAGAAGCTATTTCAGGGTTAAGTCCATGCATATCTTGATAATACCACACAAAGACATCGATGTATTCCTTAAAGAGTTCAATCATTTGATCTCTCTCTGAATTATTTACCATTTTAAGATCCTTCTTATTCTCTTCTTTTCCTATGTTTACTTTTTTAATTTTCTCTTCATGCGCACAAATTCCATTTTTAGCTAATTCAACCATATTAGAAAAAACTAGGGTTAGCTCTTCATTATCAAATTCACAATTATGCATATCAGTGGCTACAAGTAATTCATTCAATGGGATCTTAAGAACTATTACGTTGGACATAAGTTCCAAAGAATTCAATTTCCAAGAGGTAACAAGAAATAAATAATGAATAAAAGAATAACAAAGAGTACACAATTCGAAAGTAGCAAACAGAAATTTCATTCATAGAAAGTAATAAAGTTTATATGAAACATTACCCTTTTCATTCTAATGATAAACTATTTAATAGTCTTGGGCTAGACTAAAAGAAAACAAACAACATAAATAAGACAATTAATCTAAAGGGATAAATTCTAAAATCTCTTCAATCTTCCAGTTATCCAAAGCTTCTCTAGATTCATCAAGTGAGATCCATGCCTCAATGCCTTGCATCTTTCCATTAGCCACCATGAAGATATTTTGTTGATTAATCACTTCTACCAGGGCCAAGGCCAAGAATGTTTCTCGAATGCGTGGGATTCCATGTTGCTCTATCTCTTTTGATTCTTTAAGCTCGCCTTCTGTTTCATATGCTTTACCAGTGAGGGCTTATATCCTAGCCCTTGACAATTTAGATTCTTCAACAAGTCAACAGGGGATTTAACACCCTGTAGTTGTGCTCCTAATCCCTTTCCACATTCATCTCTATCTTTGTTATGACATCATTCATATTCTTTCCTTGACTTTTTGGTATCTTAATCTCAAGACTCTAAAATGATGTTTCCTTGACCTAATCAGAAGCTTCAATATAAGGGATTGAACTAGGCCAAGTTATCATCATTTCTTCCTTTCCTCTGATGGTAATAATTCTTCTACTACAAATGAACTTGAACTTTTAATGAAGTATATATGGCATAGCCCTAGCTAAGTAAATCCAAGGTCTTCCCAATAACATGGTATAAACTAGATCTACATCTATAATTTGAAAGTTAACATTGAATAGATTAGGGCTAATTTCTAGTTGAAGGTTGATGGTGCTTAGCACCTCATTCCTAGAGCCATTAAAAGCTCTAACCATCATATCCCTACTCTCAATACTTAATGCATCTATTAAAAGTTGTTATAACATAGTAAGAGGTAGTGCATTGAGAGTTGACCCACTAGCAATTAAAACTCTTGTTATCATAAACTTGTGGCATTTCAGCATGATATGTAAGGCTTTCATTTGACACATAGAAGACCCTTAATTTCTTCTTTAGAGAATGTAATGACAAAAGATGACTTAATAATGTTCATTACACTTGCCACTCTTTTGGGTGTTATATTGGGCTGCACATATGCTTCATTCGAAACCTTTTACAAGGTCTTTTAATAGGCTTCAGAACTAAGAATTAATGACAAGATCAAGATTTGCGCAGGGGTATTCTTTAATTGTTCTATAATGTCATATTTATATTGCTTCATAATATAGAAATTCTCATCTATGGCTTTTGCTCTAGCATTCCTAAAACCGTTTTTGCAAACTTCTTTTCCATTTACGATTTCCCTACCATTAATCAATGAATACACTCTCTCACTTCAGGTGATTCCTCCCACATCAGCCACATTTGAAATAGACTCCATATTTGTTTTGGTGACTATTGCTAGGCTTATAGGTTGCTCTGTTGATTTGCCATATCTCTAAGGAGCTAGCATGTTTCTAATTAGCGCAGGCTATCTCTAAGTAGGTATAAGAGGTGTGGCTGAGGCTTGTGGAGTTTTGTTGATGATCATAGATACTTTTTTTGCTAGTTTCTCCTAAACTTGTTTATTTATGACAAATTCAACTTTTCTATTTCTGACCATACACATATCCTCTCTTGTTTTCCCCAGGAGTATGATCCTAAACGACATCATCCTCTTAATCTCTTAATCTAATATAGGCGTGTAACACCTCCATTGAAATTCTTATACCAACTGGGTCCTTAGAAAAGTTGACATCTTCTTCAACAACCCTCACTGGTCTCACATGATTTGGGAGTAGATTAGTTGTAATGGTGGAATTTTCTCACGCTTTGAGATGAAAGAGATTGGCATCTATCAAATTAAACACATTTCTTTTAAATGTAGTGCAATCTTTAATTGAAAGTCTAGGTATGCCCACATGATACTTGCAAGTAACGTTCAAATGATACCAAGCAAGAAATGGTGGTTGAAGAGGTTTGCAATACTACGGGCCTGTGAACTGTGCTTTTTTAAGCTTTTGTTATAATTTAGCATTTGTTGAACTAAACTTAAGCTAAGGGCGATTATCTCTTAGACGTGTAGACCTTTTTCCTCTACCTTGTGGGTTAGGGGTGGACCCTGATCTAGGTTAACCTTAGTTTCCACTTCTGAATTGATAAGAGACCTTTTATAATGATGAAAACAATCGTGCTGATTTAATGTAATTCACATTTCCTTCTTTTTTCTTCTGATTGAGGTTTCATTTGGAATTTCTACCACTTTAAGTAGCAGGGAGTCTTCCCATCATAAATATCAACATCTATTCTTTCCCCAATGTTAATTAAATCAACAAAATTATTAACATGTGTTCCTAGCATCATACCATAAAATGGATCTAATAAGGAGCGAACAAAATAAGAGCAGAATTCTAAGTCTGCCATTAGAGGTTGAACTTGTGATGCAACCATTCTTTGTCTTTAGGCATACTTTTCAAATGACTATGTTGATTTATTTATCATGCATTTCACCTGTTCCTTAGCTGGAGCATTTTAAAGGTTAAACTTATATTGTCTAGTAAGAATCTCAGCGAGATCCTTCCATTTGTGAAACTTTGATCAGTCTAACTACATATACCACTGTAAGGCTGATCCAAACAATCTTTCAAGGAAAATATTAATAAGAAATTTCTCATCCCTATACCAAATTAACATCTTTATGCAGTAAGATTTTAAGTGATACACTAAATTCTCGTTTTCATCGAACTTGTCAAAATCCAGTACCTTGAACTTTTTAGGTACAAAAATTTCTAGAGTTAAACAAAGTTCTTCCAAATCACGGGACCCCCAAGTCATAGGTCCCCATAATGCCCATAGTTGATCCTTTACCTTGATAATCTTTCATTGCACACCTTCTTATTGGCTTTATTTCCATTTTTGTCTTTGGCTACAGGAATTTGAAAAGTATAGATCGGGTAATCACCTGGGGAATCTTGCGTGTTCACTATTCCAGTATGTCATTTTCCATATCCATGCTTGTTGAACATTTGCATTGGAAGATTTGGTATCTTGCCTTGAGTTTAGACCTCACTTACCCCACATAACGGGTGTGATTCATTTACGATTAGTTCAGGCGTTACACTGGCTGGGATACCTATAGTTTGGTCCACTCCTTCTTCCATTATAGGTAGTTTTCGAGAAAAAACTGCTTTTATTCGCATCATCATTTTAGAAATTTAGTTCTATATGGCTATTATACAAGTGTCCAACGTTGCTATATCACTTTCACCCTTAGGATTTTCGTTAGATTGATGCTCTTCCATTATCTTACTCCTTGCTCAAGTATTATAGACTTTAGCGGACTACTTAATTTGATTAGATTATTTCTTTCTTAGAGGCACAATTTAATTTCCTCTTTTGCACTTTTCTCTATTTCACAAAAAGAAAGCTTAAATGAAATAAGTTATTTAAAATAATGTTGATTAGTATTTTTTTTATCAAGAGGGTCACTTTAGTATAATGATCATTGGTACAATTGGACCCTTTGACTTTTAAAGGGATTATAAAATCGACATAAAAGATCAAGGTTAAAAAACCAAATACAAAAAGGAATTAATACCCTTATATAATTGGCATCATAAGGATCAAGAAAGAATATAAGCACATAGAAATTTCATTCAATCAGTTGTAGACGAACTAAATCTTTTAAATACAAACTACTACATAGTTCATCAATACATTATTTAAAGGCTGTATTATTTTGCACAATCAACTTCAATGGGTTTGACTCCTTTAGTAATTCCAGCGGAGTCGCCAAACTATCACACCTGAAATGTGATCACAATGTGTGAAAAAAGAATAATGTTTAATTTTTGCTTGAAAACGAAAACCAAAATTTTGGAGTTGCAACCAAAATTTTTAAAGGAAAACTTTGGAAAACTAATTAATAAAAGAAAGAGGGTTTATAAACCAAAGGTTAAGTTCAAGAAACAATTGTACATAAAGAAGGTGTTAGGCACCCACAACACTCATTCCTAAGGACAATTACTCAAAGTTGATTATACAAAACATGTATGATTTTGATTACTCTTATCAATCACACATAAAAATAGAAAATAATAAAGAAATTCAGAGAATAAAATAAAAAATAAAATATTTGCAAAGGCAAACTTGACCTAGGTTCAAAGCTTAGGGCCTTCATATCCTACGATAGGGATCAAAGTCTACATAGTTTGACTAGAAATCTGTGTCAGTTGGTTAGTGATTTTTATTTTTGTAAATAGAACAAGTAAGTAGATATCAATCAAATTTTCGTAAACAAAACAATCTTGCAATTTGATTGGTGTATTTTAATTTACAAAATCAATATAATCTCGCTTCGTTGCTCTCTTCATTTTCCCTTTCTCTATGTTTTTTTTTTGTGTTATGGAATTTCTTGACGGTGTAATTTATTTGGATTTTAATTTGAAACTAAAACAAGAATTTCAAAAGAAAAAGGGAACATATATATATATATATATATATTTTGGGTTATTCAAAATAGAGTAATTTTGAAAAGTAGAAAAGAAATTTTTGAAAGAAGATATTGATTTGTATTTTAGATTAATTAAAAAAGAAGCTTTCAAGAAAAACATTTTTGTGTTCTTTTTTTATTAATTTTTTTAATACATGAATTGGGTATGGGTTGTTATAACCCAAATTTATTTTAAAAATACAACTGACTTCTATTGGGTAAAACCTAAGAAGACACAAAGTCTCATGAGGCCCCACCAATTAACTCCTCTGTATGCCTAAAGAGATGCAAAGTCTTACATGGCAACTTTAGAAAATACGTAAAAGAGATGCCAAAAACTATTTTTGTAAATTAAAATTTTATTATTTATTTATATATATAAAAAAAAACATGTATTGACTTTCAAAATACTAAAGATCTCACACGGTCTTTACTTATTATTTGTCAAGTACTTAAGGAGATTAATATTTTCACACGGTAATTCTAAATAAAAGACTCAGTGCTAAATTATTTTTGTGAGTTATACATTATTTTATTTTATTTTGCATTATGAGAAATTATATGTTAAATTTCAATGCCTAAGAAATTAAAGATCTCACATGCCTAAAATGGAAAAGAGATTAGGTAAAATAATAATAAAAATAGAAAATGAAAGAAAAAGGTGAAATATTATAAAACCCCATAAAACTTGTGAACATGTTGGTATGTCCGGAACCAAGAGTCATTCACTTTAGGCATGATTACAATAGCATGAAAATAATGATAGAAAAGAATAAATAAGTAAATAACCACATACCTTGAATAAAATAAAGTAAAATAGCCAACAAACATCTCTTCTTCCAACCTTTATTTTATCCTTTCTTTTGCTATGGGTTCCCACATGTTTCCCCTTCTAATTAATAGTTCAGGAACAAGATGCCACATTAGAGGAAAGAAAGAAAGAAATAATAAAAATAATGGAGTAGTATGATAAATAGGACTCTAAGAGAGAACACATGCATCAGGATCTCCTTTTATCATCCCTTATTACTAATTATCATAATTCTTTTGGCTTGGCGGAATTTGCATTAGAACTATAACTAGCAATGAGATTTGATCTCCTATTGTACAATCCACCAAGCTATAAAATGAGAACTGTTAGATCGGATAGATCCCACATATCATTTGTGAGACTTACCCAATCCAATCCAATTGTCCCCGCTCCCTGCTCAACTAGCAACAACATCCTTATTATATTTTCGGCCTACCATAAACCATGGTGGTGCAAACACTCGTCATCGTACAGTAACCATATGATGGAAAAAAAAAAAAAAAAAAAAAGGCACTGTGAGGAACCAACAATGTAATACAAGCATAAACATAATCAATAACATAACAGAGTAAGCAAATACCTCCTAAGGATGGTAACAAAACAAGATCTGGTAGAAATAGATAATGGTACACCCAATAATCTAGATTCAGGATATCCTCCTGTGAAAGAATTACAAGAGGATATCTTGTAATTAGACTTGGAAATCTGATGGTCCAAGTTTTTTTAAAATTTTTTATTTCAATAAATATTATTTTAAAAAAATTTATGATAATATATAAAGGTTTTTTAATATTTTAGATTTTTTTTATATAGAGAATGATATTTTATTGAAAAAAAAATAAACTGTTTCTAATAATTTATAGTTTGTTTCTTATATCTTAAGTTTATTTTTTTAATATAAGATAATATTTTGATTAAAAAAATATAAACAAGTTTAATAATTTACAATCTACTATTTACATTTAATAATTTATTTTAGGTGCACTCATAATTTTGAGTATACCAGTACACTTAATTATAATGTAAAGATATAATTATAATAATATCAATTAAAAATAATAATAATATTATAATTATGTTATTACATTATAATTTATGTATTAGTATACTCAAAATTATGAGTGTACCTAAAATTTTAACTTTATTTTTTTATCAACGAAATATCATTATGTATAAAAGTAATCTAAAATATTCATCAATTTTTATGTATTATTATATTTTTTAAAACAAATTAATTTTTATTAAAAATCTAAATTTTTAAAAACACTTGGACCATCAAATTTCATCTAATGGTCCAAGTTTAATTATAGGATATTCTCCCATAATTCTTTTACAAGAGGATATCTGAATTCTTTTACAAGCAGGGATCACTTGCTGTACAACCATCTTGGCTGTGCAACAGAGACCATTACATCTGGTGGAGCCCACAAATTAATTCCTCACTTAATTTAACGGTCCTTGTTGTACAACCAAGATGGTTGTAGAGCATAGGATCAAAACTCTCTCTCTCCATGCCTACAAATTATTTGCAGTAAAAATATCTTATTGTAAATTTTCTAATAGAATCCAAGTTATTGGATTTTGATCCAACAACTGAGATTTTATTATATATATTTAGTATTATATATTTTTAGACTCTACAAGAGAATCTACAGTGAAAATTTATACGTTAGACAATCCTGGTCCTCTCCGCATGGTGTCTGCTTGGCACTCTTTTCTGCTGCCTCTCACTTGAGCATACTGCACCAGTGTGAACGTTTAACGCAGTGGATGTGTGTATTTTGCTGCCTCCACATTGTTTGCTCCTTGATATTTCCTTATACTCATGAAATGCTCCTTCCCTCAGATTCACGTGCTAATCTCTTTTGTTTTTGTTTTTTTTTTCTCCTTTATCATTATTTTTTCTCTTCTTCTCTCTTCTCTCTCTTTTTTTTTTTTTTTTTAATTTGAAAAGTTGTGATCTTGCCTTGATTTGTGAATTCTTGTTTAGATTTTTCTTTCTGATTTTATATGAAAGGATAAATTTTGCCTCTTTTTTTTAATATATAAGAGATTTGTTTATTTTTATTTTTTATTTGATCTTTTTATTTTCTTCATTTTGCTTTGCTTTTTCCTTTTGTCTTTTTTATTTCTCTTCTTAAAATGAGGTGCTTACAATTATGAAATACTTAAAATGGTTGTTTTGTTTTTGAGAAAAATATAATTTTGATTCATTATTTTTAGCCTTAAAATCAATTTGATACTTTAAATATGAAAAATAACAAATTAGTCTTCAAACAATAAAAGCTTTTAGAAAATAAAGATTCTTCAAAGATTAATTTGGTCATTTAAAGAAATCATGTTAGTTTATTTTTCTATCTTTAGATGATCAAATTGATACTTTTCATTTTTGGAAACTAAATTAATATTTTAATCAAAAGTGAGACTAAAATTATATTTTTCTCATTATTTGGTCTAATATGTGTTGAGTATATGTTATTTGGATGATATAGATATAATGGAGTCAAAACATTTTGGTCGTATAATTCAAAAATAATGTACACATAGTTTGAACAAACTCAATGTAGTTAATATTTTTTTAAAAAAAATTATTAAAAGCATACGGACATGTCCTCTGTTCATAAAATATACACAAATCTTTCATGAAATTAAAAGGTTCCCTAGTTCAATTTTAGAGTATCGCTAAATGGTAGCAATAGATAGTTATCTTAACTTGAATTATTGTTAGGAGCTTTTTTTTTTTAAAAAAAAATGAAATAAAATGACAAAATAAAAATATTAATATTTTTCTTTGTCATTCGAAAGTCAAATTTTTTGACTTAAAAATTTGAAATGGAATGAAATAATTAGGTATTATAATTAGAAATATATCCTATATGGTTAAAAACTTGTTAGAATCACATTTTAGCCATTCGATGTTATTTTTTACCCCTTCCATTCTCTAATTAAACTTTTAAAGAATGGGGTGGTACTTGTCTTACCATTTTATTTCATCTCATTACTTGCTATTTCATTTTACTATCTTATAAGCTCTCAATCATAACATCAAAATTTTTCATAATTAGAGTATTTAAGGTTAGTTTAAGTACACATTTTATAAATAAAATATCTTCTTATACATATATGGAGATCAATTTAGTTAATATTTAAATATGGACTAAAGTGTGTACTTTGGAAATAAAAAAAAATTGTACAACCTCAACAAAATTCAAAGGGGATACATGTAATTTACTTTATGTGTGGACTTTTTTTATATTAATTGTTGAAACTGTGCCTTTATTCATAATACATTGCCAATACGTTCTCACAGAATTCACAACGAAATTGGGCCCTCATATATATATCCACAATTTTTGGTCCAAATAATCCAGGCCCAAAGAGGCCTTTCCAATGTGACAAAAACAAGTCCATTAATATGCGTACCACTTAAACCCTTATAACTAAAGGCTAAAACATTGTCTGAAGATAAATTTAAAAAAAAAATTGTTTCTTAAAAAAATTTTAAAAAAATTATTTAATTATTGATGGTGAATTTATTTAATAAGAATACAATTTTTTTCCTAGTTAGCTATTATAGTTTTAAGTTATTCAAAAAACTTGTTCACATGACAGTCTGATCAAAAATATCTCATGACAAACACAGATATTTTCTTTCTTTCTCCAAAGGAGATGCTACTTTTCCCTTTTCCATTTGTCAAAATGAAATTGAGGTGGGATCTTTGAAAAGTTGTCATGAGCAGTAGTACCACTTTTGATTTGAACCAAAAAAAAAAAATCAATAAACTTAATTCTCGTGAAAAAAAGATAAATTTTATGTATCTTATATATTTATTTAGAGAAATATGAATGATCGTATCTAGTTAATCAGTATCATTATTCATTACATGGATGAATACTGAAATATTAGGAGTATCATTGAAACTTTTCTTTTTAAGAAAATGTATCCAAAATGAAATTAAAATAGAAAAGTTATTCCAAAATTCATTTAAAATTTTTCATGAAAGATAAATTATAAATATTTTAACTAAATATTAAATTTATTAAAAATTCATTTTAATTTATTACAAATATTTTTTAAAACTTTATACTTCCTATAATTTTTTTTTTAGTTGATTTCTCATGGATGAAAATTTTTTCAATTTAGTTCCATATATAATTATTTTTTTTCAATTTAATCCTTAACCCACAAAAATTATCAATAATGTCTTCATATTAATTTATTATAAATAAAGTTAATAAATATAATGGCATAAAACATAATTTTTTTTGTTACTATTATATGATATATATATATATATATATATATATACACACACACACACGCACACTAATTAAACGTTAGATTTATTTAAAATTAATTGATAGCTAGCCATCATATAATTGATTACTTTTGCAAGTAGGAAAAGTTAGAGATAAGTATAATAAGCAAGCAATTCAATTGGGTCCATTCTAAAAAGAATTTGGAAGAACAAAAATAGTGAAAGTGATAAGATGGAAGGTGGTGGAAGAGGAGTTATGATAGATTAATGAGGGACCAATCAAAAACTAATTAATAAATCATATAGAAATCACTATCACCACAACTATATATTGAAACTTGTTATTCTTTACATCTTCAAAAAAATAAAAAAAAATAAAAGGAAAAAAAAGATACCACCCAATCCAAATCCTCAAGTGGCTGCCCCTACAACCAGCCATTTCTGATTTGGCACAAATGTCACATTAATTAGTGCCATCAATGTCACACCAACATTATTTAACTTTAATCAATTCATTATATATGAAAAATAGTCAATTAAATATTCTTCTTTAAAAAACAATATTACCTTTGCGTGTTGATTAATGAAATTAAATGTTATTGGCGGAATCCTAAAGATGGAAATCAACTTATTTTATATATATATATATATATATATAATGCAAGTTATTTAATAAATCAAACGGTATATTATTATCTTTTTTTTATAAACTATATTGAGTCAGTTTGGATATAAAAATTATTTTTCATTGTAGGATAAAATATAATTTGGTATAATGCGATTTTCGCCTGGTTGAGGTTTAAATGGTTAGCAAATTAGTATTATGTGATTTTGTGTATTTCTTTTTTAACGAAATCCATTAAAACTTGTCCTAAATTTCTAATTTTTGTCCTGAGCATTAAAGGTTGAAATTTCTCCATTAGCCAATTAGAAGCTCAAATTCGACAAACATAACATAATATCCCTTATCCAAAAAAAAAAAACATAATATCCCAAAAAGTTTGACATTAAATGGAATACTATTATTAATAGTGACAATGAGATCATATTCATCATAATAATGTATGAGCCAAATAAGAAAAAACAGTGTTGGCATACAATGACATATGGTGAAAGTCATAATACGTAGCTTTTTAAAATTGGATATGCAAATTTAATATCTCATAAGATCTCATCATACTAGTTCATCCATTTTTTTTAATCTTATTTAATTAGTAAGTGTTATACCTAGGGGGATCTTAAAACAACCGTAACGAAGTTTTCTTCTTCAGAATTTCAAACATAAATTGATAAATGGTAACTTAGTGGTACATCTCTAGATTAGTCTTGAGGTGATACTACGGGTGGCAAGTATCATAGAGCTTTTTGGCATGACCTCAATGGTAGTTGAGATTCTTAATTACAAGTAATTGAAAGACTAAGTGGAGATTTGAGTATAATTTCATAAGTTATAGACTTTAAAACATATCCAAAGAGATTTAGTAAGAGGGTTTAAGATGTAATAAAATGATAAAAGGTATAATTATTATAATACTTTTTGTTAAAAACTTGTTAGGGTAGCATTTTTTTTTATAAGAGTAATATTATAAAAATACTTTATAACTGATTTCATTTTACTATAGAAATCTTTCCTTTCTTTATCAAATTCTCAATACATAGCTCACCATTATGCTCCATTATGTTATTAATCATTTTATTTTCATAGATCAAATATGGATAAGTAATTGAACATTAGATCACTTGTATACATTTAATTATAATTTTAAAAGTTAGTCTAATCTAATAAGTTTGGCACGTAAAAAATAAAGTTTGTTTTGTAAAATGGGTTCACTTAAAGTTTTTTCAAAGTCCAATCCAAACATGAAAAGTTTAAATCAATATTTTTTTTATAAAAAACTTATTATTAAAACAAATTAATGTAACGTGATATTTTAGTAAAAAAATACAAAATAATTCTCCTTATTTAAATAATTTATGTCAATATAACAATTTATATATATTTACAACTTTTTTATTTATAATCTTAAAAGTAATAATAACAATTAACTATATGTGTTACTTATCATAAATTCTAAGTAGAAAATATACTTGATTATAACTTAAGAAAATCTATTTGATTTGACCCAAAAGTTATAAATAAAAACTAAAATAAAAAAATATTAAAAAACGATTTTAAACTTATTTTTAAACCTAAATGCAAATCCAATTTTAAAATCTCAACGGATGATCACGTCTACATGTGACTAGACCTATGAGATATAGGATAACATAATTAAAATGTGGTGCGGCATATTGTGTATTTGTCATATTAATAATATGTTGCCAAGACAAACGATTTGTGATAAATGCAAGTAAATTGCACACACTAAGCTACACAAGTTGTTGAAGAGAATTAGACTCAACAGATTAGCTAATATGATCAACCCAATATCCAATGACGATATCTTTTACTTAATCATAAGTTATTATTAATTGATTGAGCCATAAGATTCAATTTAGTGTTGGAATAATTTTAGTGAATTAGCATTAGTCGTATTATTAGATCAATTTTATATAATAATTAATTAGACAATCAATAGTAATCTAAACTAAGAATGGATTGGGTCCTTGTTGATAATGCATAATTAGTGATAGGTCGAATTATCCACTAGCTCATTGGGTAGAAACCCCAACCTATAGCCTAAACGTAGTTAGTAATTATCCCATCAACTAAAGAGAAAGAGTATTAGACTCAATTTAAATAAGCATTATTATGAGCTTATTTTAAAATTACTAAACTTATGTATTTTAATAAATAAATAAAATAGGGTGATTGGATGGTTTATAAATAAGACCATCAGTTGCTTCAGAGTAGGCCTAATTAACAGTCATCCTAAATCCTTTTAAACTCTCTATAAAATAAGCTAGGGTTTTGTGGGTTGTCGTTCTCTTTCCTATCTTCTACCTTTAATCTTGAAATTCATGCCATGTTTGTAGCCTCACCAGGTTAGATTGTTAATTTTATAATATCTCCCTATTCTGTGCGTATGTGTATATGTAAAATTTAACAATTAGTAACAAAGCCATATAGAAATTTTGATCCTCCTTTTTCTATGGGTTCTTTTCGTTGGAAATTGATTATCTACGTTAATATATGCATGTTGATCTATCTTTATATCTTCTTATTGCATCTTGTTCGAAACATATACTACCATTAGAACCTTCATTGGTTTCAAATTCAGTACTTCATATCAAGAATGATTTCTTAAGAAAAGGATTGAGGTGTTTTGTTTGTTGATGAGTTTCAAACCTAATAGTGCCTATCTCATCAGTTAAAGCTTGCAAAATTCTTGGCTACCATTGAAGCTCCATGTCGTGTGAAACCCTCATTATTTTGAAGAAAATCTCTCCCATATAGTAGCATGTTGACCAAAATTAGCTTAGGGGAAAGGTAAATCATGAAAAGATGAAGAAAATGATACCAAGATCACCCCATAAAATCGCGAAATCAAGAGGGTGGAGTATCAAGTTAAAACTAGGTCGAAAAAGCATAGTTTTGACTCAGCAAGAGGTAGAAGATGATGACCAGGCGTATAGGGAGAAGCCTATGCACAGGCCTGGCGCGTGCAAGCGCATGCACCTCACACGCTTGTCTTTTGATCCCCAAATCTTTACAATTTGACTCCACTCTCCCTTTCTTAATTTTTGGTGATTTTTTTTAGAATCTTTTGAGCCAGAGAAATAGGAATTTTGAAACTTCTTGGAGATTTAGGGCCTAAACATAGTACATAATTGAGGAATTTTAACTTAAAAAATTTTGTATGACGAGTATACATAGTGAGGAGTAGTATGTTATAATCACTCTCCTTAATAATATATGGATAAATTAAAATAAATTTATTGACATTATTGGTAGATTTTATTTCAATTTAGGAAAGTGTCTTAAGGAATAATTATATGTAAAATTTATTACGGACCTTTTATATAGGTGATCAAGACCCAGCCCCACCCAGTCATTTTGGGTCAGATTGGGCTGGGTCTTAATCATCCGAGCCATAGGATCGAGTCTTTTCATGATAAACCTTGTCCCAAGCCACAATATTGTCTGGCCTGTGCCGGCCTATATATATATATATATATATATATATATTAAATTTTTTTATATGTTTTTTATGCATATTTGGTATTTTTAAAAAATAAAATAGCCACTATTTTTGTTTGTGTCAAATATAGATCATTTTTTTCAATATAGGATATTCCATTTACTACATACAAATCATAATTTTCATGTCCCGATTCCACCAGGTTGGGTCCTGGGATCATAACCCCAAGTCAAGCCACGGGTTAGTGTCTAATTTGACCCAACCCAAGTTTTAAACACCCCTACCCTTTTGGGTCACTCACACCTATTAGTTGCATGTTCACTTATCATAGGCCCAATCATAATGATTTGGGTTAATAAACAATATAAGTTGTGGTTGTTATTCCATTTTTTTGTCCTTATAGATGCTTTGCAATAATAATTGAGGATAAGGTTGAATGTTAGAAGAAGTCCATAAGATAGTATATGTTATATTGGCAATGGATACACTTTAGACATTGTTAATATAATTTTGTAAATTAGGCCAAATAATTTTAAAGAAATTATGTTTTTATAAAATTAGTATTATGTTGAATTTAATTTTGAGACCAATTTCCATGGATTTAGTGAATTTGGTTATGGAAATTGTTGTCCTAATTGTTTCAAACCTTTTAGGCAACATATTCATTTGCCATGAGTGACATAAATTATTGCAATTGAGTAATTAAGCCAAATTAACTATCAAAAACCTAAATATATGCTTAAACGGGCAACCTAACTTAAAATAGGCATAACTTTTAGCAAAAATGGAATTTTTGGGCTTATAATACCATTTCAAAAGGCTCATTCAAAGCCCAATGCCTAAGTAAATTGGTGAAGTTGATTTTGTACATTTTCAAGCCCAAATTCTATCATTTTCATTGACTTTGAGACTTTGAAATTCGAGAAACTTGTTTTGGACTTCGTATAAAAGACTAACAATGATTGTTTAAAGCCAATATTAGTTTCAAGAATGGTAACTATATAAAGTCAAATATTGTTTGTTTGGATGTTCTTTAATTTAAATAAAATTAAAGATGAAAAGCATGATTAGTTTTATATTCTTAGGAGTTAATCATGCATCATTTGAAACAACATACAATCTAAAGTGTTGGCGTTTGCTTGCTCTTAGGCATGATTAAGTGATCTTACTTGAAGATCACTTAAACAATTGGCTCCTTGCTATTGTGGGACCAATTGTATGAGTGTTTGTTGGTTAATTTAATTAAGGCATTCATGTCAAATTAATATTGTATAATTATCGCTAGGTAAATTGCATTGGCAGTGGGTACACCTTATTGGTGTAATACTGACAATGTGATTTAATATTATTGAAGTTCACTTGAATTGATGTCTTAATATTTCTTGTACCTTATTGGTATGAAGATATTATAGACATTTAGTTGTATGGGCTTTTTTTTTTTTTTATGAATAATAAGCTTTCTTAGTTTGTAATAATCTGGGACCCTTAAGTAGGATTATGATAAACAATTTTGTTAATATAATTAAATAAGCTAAGCCTTTTGGAGGAAACTTTGTTTTATAATTATGTGCAAGTACATAATACATGTTTCGTACTTTTATTATCTCAACTCTTGTTAATAGTAACTATCAACAGTGAAAACTCTCAGTGAGAAAAACTATAATAATTTGAGAAAATCCTTAAGATTTGTTTTGGCAACTACATTGATGGCCCTAACCCTTGGGAGTATACAACAAGAACAACAGGAACAATAGTGGAAAATGTGTGTGACAATGGAGAGTAAGGAACAACAGGAACAACAGTGAGAAAGTCCTTAAAATATGTGTGTGAAAGTGTGAGAAGGCATTAATATGAACAACAATGGAATAAGTAAAAGTCATTTGGGAGACAGTTTAAGCACCTTGTTAAAGCTTAAGAAAGGTTATGATCTCTCCCATTTTGAAAACATAGGATTTAAAGAAGTGTTTGGTGTTCAAAGAACACATATTGAAACTCGAGTACATAGAGGTTAAATCCTTCTATCATGTCTTAAGAGATAAACCCCACACCTAACACACTTTTATGTATCTCGTGTCATAGTTTAATTATTGAAGGCTCTATATTATACCCAGCTAAAAAAAATAGACAATGAATATGTTGGGGTTGTTCCTTAAAAGGATAAACTCAAAGGAAATGGGTAATGCTCCTATAGTGAATTTTTTAAATTTTGGATCCAATTACGAGTTAAATGTAAGTTTGCAAAGAACTAAAAGTCTAAGTTCTAATTAATGATAAGAATAATGGATAGCGAGTTAATGTAATATTTAAGGTGGCTATTTTGGGACCTTGTAAGGGCAAAAGATCTTTTATAGTAATAAGATCATAAGATAATGGATTGTCCTTTTATTCTAGCTAATTTGATTTCAATGTTGTTAAGTTTGACGTTCTTAATTGTTTTTTAAGTTTTATGATTCCATCACTAGATCTGATATTATAATACTCTCAAGTATTATGGGAGTAATTATTTGAGTCATATTTTTGGAAAAAAAATTTGATGAGACTGATTGAATAAGACATCTTATACCACATTAATTTCTAGATTCTGTATAGACTATATTAAAAGCAGTTATTGCCGCTAGAGCTAGGTTTTAAGGGACAAATGGGAGTCCAAGATTATTAAGTGAACCTCTAACATGAAAGTTTGCAATCCTAAATTCCTTATTATATTTCTATTATATTATAGTATGATATGTTAAATCCTTAAAATTTCTAGTTACTGGCATGTTCGTTATAACTGTCGCTTCATATTTATTACCTTTTTTTTTTAATAAAAAGTCATTCATAATCTGCCACCATGTTTGAAAATTTTGGAATTCACATTTAGGTTTTTCAAACTAGTGATTATGAGTGGTCTTCAAGACCTAATAAGGGGTTACAAGAAAAATATGTAAAAAAGGTTTTAAGCTCAATATAATCATAGTGATTGTAATAAGATAAAAAGAATTGATTGTTCTTATACTTTTCATTAGTGCCCATTAAAAGTCATTCTTAGAGTGGTTATAAGGTTAATTAGACTTCTAATAAGAGATCAGTAAACCTTAATGGATGGTTTTATCATGGATTAAGTACTTGATGTGCAAATTGAATGATCGATCTTGAGTTGAAATAACTTTTAGGAAATATTATCTTAAATTTGAAAAGGTGATATGCAGCCACAGTTTTGTTTTCATAATGTATGTTAAATAGCATACTATTAGTTGGAAATGACATTAACCTCTTAGTGTTAACCCAGTATAATAAATCTAAGTGAGACCTCTATGTTCTTAGAATTCAATTCCGTTATGATAGGTCTCACATCTTTCAATTTATCTCAAGAAACTCCTGTTAATTTAGTGCTTATAGAATTCAAAATGCACTCTTGCTCATTTTGCGGTATAGCTATTCAAATATGTGACAAAAAGGTCATTTAAACCTCAACTTTTGCTTGCATCTTTATGATGTTTTAGAGGAGCTATTCTGTTAATAAGTGTCAATGGACACTTATAATTGCCTCAACTTTTGCATGCATCTTTATGAAGTTTAGAGGAGTTATTCTATTGAGAAGTATCAAATAGACACTTGTAGTTATCTCATATATATAAGTGAAAAGTATGCTGCTTGTTTTGCTATGGCAATGTGTCAGGAAATATGGTCAAGGAAATGAAATTCTATTGTACATTTATTTTAAGTCATGACCATTTTTATTGTGACAGTAACTCTGTTATAGGCTTCTTTCAAAATTATAGGAATTTCAATTACATTGAACATTTGATACATAATTCCTGTTTGTTAGAGAGAAGATTCGTGAATCATATACTAATATTAAACACTTTGCGTGATCTATTCACCAAGACTAACTCATTAGAGTTTTTAGAAACTTCTAACTCTTGGGTATTTTGAAATTTTTGACATCTTGGTTTAATGAGAATCTGAGTTTTTCTTAAGGAACACTTTATTAAATTTTGACATTTATAACTATTTCCTTATCAGATTCAATGTTCTTGGTTGTGCTAAATTTTGGATATAATACATAATTGAAACTTGTCCAACTTTCCTTATCGAATTCAATGTTCTTGATTCATGGTTTCATTTCTGGATTTTCCTTATCTCAAACTTGTTAGTTCACATTTATGGTGGACATATACTTACGAATTCATTGCCCAACAGCCGACCCATAAGAGTATTGCAAAATCTTGTAACTCATATGGGTCTTTTTGAATCCCTGGTGAAGCCTTGGTCTAGTAGGAATATGAATTGAGTCCTCAAGAAACTTTTGTTGTGTAACATGACGCCAAAATATCATTTTGTATTCCATTCTATTTGCATATTGAAACTAAGTCTATGACAATATTAATATCACTTGTTTCTCTATCGGATCCAGTGATTTTATGTAGTTTCATTTCTAAACTCTATATGTTTTAGCAAATACACATTTATGTGTTCTAGCAAATATTGATTACTTAACTATGTTAATTGATTGTCCTAATAATAATTGATTAACGTTATCCAAGTTGGAGATTGTTGGAATAATTTTAGTAGATTAGCATTAGTCATATTATTAGAACAATTTTGTATAATAATTAATTAGATAATCAATGTTAATCTAAACCAATAATGGATTGGATCCTTGTCTATAATAGATAATCAATTATGGGTTGGATTATCCATTAGCCCATTGAGTAGAGACCCCAACCTACAACCTAAGTTTAGTTAGTAATTAATCTACCAAATTACTAAAAGAGAGAAAGTACTAGACTCAATTTAAATTAGTATTATTATAAGTTTATTTTAAAATTACTAAATTTATTTATTTTAATTAATAAATAATATATGGTGACTAGATGGTTTATAAATAAGACCATCAGTTGCATTAGAGTAGCCCTAATTGACAGTTATCTTAAATCATTATAAACTCTGTTTCTCTCTGAAAATAAGCTAGGTTTTTGTGGGTTGTCATTCTCTTTCCTATCTTCTACCTTTAATCATAAAATTCACTCCATATTTGTAGCTTCACCAAGTTAGATAGTTAATTTTATAATATCTCCATATTCTCTACATATGTGTATATGTAAAATTTATTATTTAGTAATAAGGGCAAATTATATTTTTAGTCTTTATAATTTTATTTAAATTTTAATTTAGTCTCTGTAGCTTAAAAATTTGTAATTGTATCATTGTAATTTATAAATGTTTTAATTTAGTTCTTACTATTAAAAGCATATAAATGTTATGTTAAATTTTAGGTAAAATCTTTGGTGCACTTACAATTTTGAATGCATCAATGCACCCAGTTATAATGTAAGAATATAATTATAATATTACTATTTTTATGGTTAATATTATTACAATTATATCTCTACATTATAACTAAGTGCACTTAAAATTGTGAGATAATTAATTAAAAAATAAAAAATATTTAATTAATTTTATTGATATAACTAATTATATATTACTTTGAATAAGTATAATTTATATTAATAAAAATAAAATAAAATTAATATATATGTCCAAATACTAGTAAAAGTATAATAACTGTGACTCCATTAAAGATTATTTAAATTATAAGAACTTAATTATAAATTTTTAAATTATAAAGACCAAATTAAAAATTAAGTTAAATTATAAGGGCCAAAAATATATATTTTTCTGATAATTATCATGAATTATATTTTTAAATAGATAGATGGTGTAAAGACTATTAGGCTAATCTTTATATTGCGAAATCTAAATTTGATATAAAATTTCTTTCAAATAGTAATACGAAATATTAAAATTATAGAAACGTGAACGCCAACGGAAACACGAGACGAATGGCATGAAAGATTGAAATAGTTAAAATGGACAGATAGCAGGTGGTATTGTGTGCGGCTGATTTAATGGTTGAAAAAATTATAGTTAAGCATAAAAATTTTTAAATATTTATCATTTTTTTTTCAATTTTAATATTATTACAAAGGAATTAAGAACTAATTTTGTTATGTTGAAAATTCTGTTTTAAAAGTCTGAAATCTTTTTATTGTATAATTTCAAAATCTTAACATGAGGTCGTTTAAAATAATTTGTTCATTTTAAATATAATTTTAAAATTTTTTGTAATAGATATTTTAAATTTATTATAGTTAACTGTTAACTAAATTAACTATACATTTTTGTGGACGGCATGGACTTTTATTTGCAAGAAGCGTGAACAAATTTGAATTTGTCATAGTTTATAAAAGAAACTTTTTACTATTACGTGAGGTAGTTTTTAAATATGAATTATTAGATCAAAAATTAATGATTATGCACAATCAAAAAGTCAATTCTTTATCGTGCACAATTATTAAAATTAACTTAATATAATTCCTTTAATTTTTTGACGTTAAATCTACACATTTGTTGAGCAAATCTAAATCAACAGCTAATGCCTGCCATGCCAAACCAAACAAGAGATGCAAAGTTTCGTATAATAATAGCTCTCCAGTTGATTAAGAATGAGGCTGCCATATAAAGACACATGGGCTGCTACAACTCATTTTCTCTCATAAATATTATTTATAAAATTACTATTATTTTTCATTTCTTTCTACTCGATTTATAAGGTTTGTTTGATCTTATCTTGTTTCTATGATCTTAGAATAACTTTGTTAAGTTATTTTTTTACAGATATGTTTTGAAAATAAAAAATTTAAAATTTGCTTGAATAAAAATTATTCTTTCAAAGTATTTTTTTTTTGTAATTTATTATAACTTTGATAATACTATTAATAAATATTATTTTCCCATCGTGTTCTTCTTTTTTCTTTTTAGCATGAAAAAAATTATTCTAATATTTAAAGATTTTGTCTATTTTTACTTATTTATAACGCTCCTATATTTTTTATAATTTTTAAAATAATAGATAAAAAACATATCACACCATTTTTTTGTTATTAAAAAATTCTTATTCTAAGAAAACATATATTCTCTAAATTTTTTGGACCTTAATTATTTAAAAAAAAAATGCAAAGTTTAATGTTTTTGGAAATAAATTAAAAAAATGAAGATGACTTCTTTGAAATCCCAGGAAAAATAAATAAAAATTATATAAAGGTAAGTACTTCTAAATCTATGACTTAAAGCGTGATATAATTGTGAGAAGAATTTCAATAACTTGTGAAAAAAGGAACAATCAAATATTTAATTATCCATATCCTTATGTAAAAGATAACGAAGACAAGAAGTTCAATCCATAGTCAAGCTCCTAGAAGAATCACAAGACTACACTAAAAGTACTAAGGTTG
The DNA here is from genome assembly GCA_037074485.1 of Delonix regia. NCBI lineage: Eukaryota > Viridiplantae > Streptophyta > Magnoliopsida > Fabales > Fabaceae > Delonix > Delonix regia. Next base: position 23,301,445 of record CM073461.1, read on the forward strand.
TCTTGCGTTTTACTCAAGACTGATTTTTTTATCAAACAATTTTATAATTTGCTATTTCATTTTTATATAAATATTTACTAACAAGAAACTCTCTCAAACAAATGAAATTCAATTTAAAAACAAACTGCAAGCACATTTTTTATTTATTAAAATTTACTAACAAAATTATATTCAGGAAAAAAAATTATATTTACTAACAAAAAACATATAATCCATCCATTGACCTAAAAAAAAAAATCCATCTATCCCATATTAAATCTACACCGTAATAATATTTTCTTCATTACTATTTTAATATCTCATTATAGACGAAAATCATAAACGATTGATATTTTTGTTTACATAATTCTATTCGCATAATCATATTTTCTTTATTACACCAAATTTAATCTTTAATGTTGCGGCTTTTGGAATTTTTTCGTCATTTTAAAGCATATAATTTTGACTTTTTAGTTCAACATTCAATTTTTCCAAACTACTGCTTTAAGAGACTAATAGCACATTAACTTCTATTCTTTTTTTCCATAATTAGTAGATTGAATGAAAATGTAGTCATTGATTAGGATAAAGCAATGATAAGAAGCTAATTAAAATTAGACCAATGATATTAATAAATTATAGTTCAGTGCCATTGAAATTGCCTCTAAAGTTGAAATATCTGAATTCAAATCTAAATCATAGCCAAACTGACTGGTTTTTCATATGAAAGGGTTAAACAAAAATCAGATAAAACAAAAAGAAAATTTAAAATATTTAATAATTGAAGACTTCATATTTTAAAATTATCACATAAAAACTTTAATTTTTATTTTAAAAAATTAATTTAAAACTTAATATTTTACCATCGAAGAAAAAGTCCCGGCAAAAATCCCAGGGTTAGAGTCCTTCAAAATAATAAAAATTTGATCACTAAATACTCTAAATAAGTTTAAGTTAAATATATTAGATTTACAATCTTTTAGTATAAATTTTCCTAAACAAAACTCGCATTGAAAAAAAAACTGATAGTTTTTCCACTTTTCTGCATCTGAGTTTGTGATTGATTTTGAAGGAATTAAATAAAAGATATATTTATAATTTAATTCAAGTTACAAGATTTAGGAGATTGATATATTTTTTTTAGTTGTTAAAATTGATCTAAACTAAGATCATTAATTGTATTTGTAAATATTCTCTCAAAACATCTTTAAATTTCTATTATATTTTTAATATATACATAATTTATCGTATAATAATTTAATTCTTTTATAAATATTAATTATATCTAATAAGTTTATTAGTAATTTTTATAATTATTATTTTACCTTTACTTAATGAACACCAAACATTATATAATATCTTAACAAATTTAAATCCTAAATATTATAAAATATTCTATCAATTTTTCTTACAATGTCATCACACACAAGTTATACAAAAATATTTAAAATGTGCAAAATCTTACCTTTACCGAAAAATTTCAAAACTACTTGTCTTTAATTCTTTTTTCATCAATCTGAAGGAAAATTTCACCTTGAGAACACAATTTTTTTTTATTTTTCTTTTTTCCTAGACATGCCAAGAATTACTACCAGAATGGAAAATCCAAACCATTTTATTTTGGAAATTGCATTACTTTCTAATGTCCACTTACTAATTATAACCCATCAACTCAAAAGGAGTCTAAAATTTACAGCACCTCAAAAGGGATCCTCACGCAGAGCCCTTCAAAAACAACTTAAATACAAAGAGTAAAAACTTAAATATGATAAAGTTAAAAAAAAAAAAAAAAGAGCTAATATATTAAACTAATTTAAGAGAAAAAAACACAAGGAGGACCAAAATTGCCACGAGCGCTGTAAAACCAAAAGGGCTAGGGGTAAAACTGGAAACGTTGATGATTCGAAGCTGTGCTTATCACCATGCAGTCCCATCATCATAAGAATTCAGAGTCACTTTTTTACAGATACAAGACGACACCGCATCACCGTAAAGAGAACCAGGATAAGACTTCTCTACCGACGCGCCTCTCGGTGACGGCCACGCGCTCGTCGGAGACGAGCGGACACCGACAGAGAGGGCAGTTAAACTTGAGTTGGTCGAGCCAACCATCGAAGCAGCGTCTATGGAACACGTGACGGCACGGTAGCCTCCGAACCTGGTCCCCATCCCTATACTCACTATGGCACACCACACAGTTGGAATCCACAATCGCGAAGGCAGAACCACCGTTGCCGGTGTCGGGAGAGACGGTGTACCTGTCGGATAGGTCGTGGTTGGCGTGGAGCTGGTCGGAGAGCATGATAAGGCCGGCGAAGCCCGACCCGACGGCGGTTAAGAAGGCATCATCGACGACGACCGGGTTGGAGTCGAATCTGGAGAGGCCGAGGGATTGGAGGAAACCGAGGAGGAAGGAACGGAGGTAATTGACCCAGTTCGCTATGTGAACCAGAAGAAGCAGGGGAATCGAACCCGAAGAGACGTCGTTTAACTGGTTTTGCAATCCCATCTTATTTTCTTTTGTGGCGTTTGATTTTTCCGTTGTGTGATGAATTTTGGAGGAGAAGGGGGGTGGGAATTGTAGAGAGGAGAAGAGATTGTGGGAGATCTATAAGGGGAAGTGTGAGGTAGAAGAAAGGTGAGAAATTGAAGCGAGGAAGAAAGAAAGAAAAAGGGTAAGAGTGTGATGATGATGAAAGCATGAAATGTAGAGTTGAGGTAAGGGTCCCGAATTTCTTCCAAAGATATTAAAGCATATTCGCCAATCTTAGTAGTTTTATTTATGTGTGGTTTATCAGTTTTAATATTATTAATTTTTTAATAATTTTTATTACGTTTTAATAATTTATTAAAATTAATATATTATATTAACTTGTATTTAAATGTATTAGAACTAATTAATAAATCTTATTCTGTGCTTATATGTTGGCCTCACTTTCTTTTGTTATAATATTTCTTTTAATAAAATTAGTATTTTAATCAATAACTCTTTAACAATATTATATTTTATCTCTTATTTTTTTAAAAAAATATTATATTTAATTTTTTAGATTTATATTTTATGATTTGATAAAAAATTAAATTTAATATTTGTTAACAAGTGTGAGATTAAATGTGATATAATTAAATGATTATTTTGAATATTTTAATAAGTGATAAACTAAAATAATAATTTTGTAATAGGTAAAAAATAAAAAAAATATTTTTCTCTTCTTTGTTATAATATAATTTACTAATAGTAGCGACATTTTTTGTAGTTGTAAATAGTTTAAAGAAAACTTTAAGTTAAAAAATTTTAAGTGTGTTATTCATTTTTTAGAAATTTTTTTTGTTTCATAATTTTACTAAACATATGATAAAAAGTAAATAAAATTACATACACATGTATATGCTATAAGTGCTTAGTGCTTACAAGTCTCAAGTCTCTAAAGATAACCCAACCCGCATTGAAAGGTTCACAATTCTAAAATGGCAAAATCTTAGAGTTTCATCAAATCTTATACAACGTGTATATGTGATGTATTAAGATAACAAGTTGTTTTGAACCATTGATTCCACTAATAGTATGACTTAATTAAAACAGACGATCCAAGTCATAATTGACTTATCTTCTTCCTTGTATAAATATATAGAGTCTTTTACGGCATTACACAAACTATGGCATTTCATAATTTATTATATTCAGATATGATTGTCTCCTTTATACTTTTATAATTTTAATTCTTATAATTAATTTTATTTTATATTTTATATTTGATTGTTTAGTTTATAAAAATTTACTTTCTTTAAATTATAAAATTTTTTTAACTTAGTTCAAATTTTTAATCTTTTAAAATGAAATACTATTTCCTTCCTAATTATACTCTCCTACCACTTCATGCTATGATTCCAACAGTTTTACAAACAAAAGCAACATCGCCTCTCTCTCTCTCTCTCTCTCTCTCTCTCTCTCTAAATATATATATATATATATATATTATACAATTATTTATTTATTCTTTAGACGACGCTTAAAGTAAATCTTTTTGATTGTTTGTTATTAATTTTTTAAAATAATACATAATTAATATGTAAATTTCTTTTGAAATATCTAGTTACGTAAAGAAATTTTGTGAGGGAATTTAATAATGGATGCTTAAGATTGCGTGTCCCAATTCTTGATTTCTTAGTAGTGAAGTATCATTCTTAGATATAAAACAACCCCATAACTGGGGTAGGGCCTATTCATAATTAACTAATAAAAGCTTTTGTTTTTTGGTCTATTGGAGATGTAAACACTGAACATGTTATACTTTGCAAGTTGCAAGCTTGAATATCAAAAACAAAAATAAAAGGCAAATGAGAAAAAAAAAAAAGATTAAGTGCACAAAAAAATGATAAATTAGTCCTCAAAGAAGGTAATTTGTTATGTAAGATGATGATGTTATAATTCAATAGTAAGACATGTACATATTTTTCCCAATAGTGAATTGATTACTTCCACAATATACACTACTTCTGATCTCTATAATACCTGAGTTGGGTTTTTATCTATGATTTTAATTTTTTTTCATTCTATTTCCCCTATCATAAACCTCTAATTATTTCTGCTTATCCAATTTCATGTTGATCAGAATCATTTCATTTTCTATTGATCTCTTTTTTAAATGGTTCTCTTTTTGTGCGATGTCTTTTTTTAAGTACACTTTTATGCTTTCATTTGTATCTGAAATTAAATGAGGAATGGCGTGGTCCTTGATATTTGAAAAGAGACCCACATTTAAAGGGACACCGACCCTACATCATATGCGGTGCCTGCTCTCAATCTTTATTTCCAATTTTATTTGAAGAAAAGAAGCCCCATGTGCTTGAAAGGCACTGAGATTTTCGGAATCTTCCTCATTTCTTTTTCTTAACATATTAGACTAAATATTAGATATATATATATATATATATATTAATTTAACACCTCTTATTAATTATTCTTCTGTTCCTTCCCTTAAACAAGGGATACGTTAATGTACATAAGAAAATAACATTATTAATTAATTTGCTCATCCTATTCACAAAGTGTATGAAAATAACATTATTGATGTGCTTTTGCATTAAGCGCATTGTAATTTTAATTTCGGCCTTAAAAGCTTTGAATTGAGTAATATTGTTCCCTATCTTATGACTACAAAGAAAATAATTAAGAAAAAATATTAGAAGTTTGTGCATTTTGAGGTACTAGATAAATTTAGTACCACCACTATTTATATTTTGATAAATAATTTTTTTTAGAAAAAACTTAGAATTCAACGCATGAATAATTTAAATCTTGATTACATAATTTTATTTAAAAAATAATTATATTATATTGGTGAAATATGAATGACAATAATATTAATTTTTTGGGTACATAAATATGGAAAATACACTCTACATAAGATATTGAATTTAACACATAGATTCACCGGTGATAAATTTTTTAGAATATGAATTTATAGTAATACATACAATTGAAGGCAGTTCATGATAATTATTTAAATTATATAAATATTTACGACTGTAATATGTGACACATAGTTGGATGGATCCAATATAAAAATGAGTATATCCACTGGTTATAATCTTGATTAAATTATGCTTATTTTTTGAATGCCACCCACGTATGCACACACATAAATACGCGTCGTGCACACACGTATACATGCTTTTACTGCAATATTATTCAGGATGAAGGTTTTGATTTGTGAATAATCAAATACAACTATTGAATAATTTTATATAAAATGTTACGTAAACATCACAATTATAAAATTAAATATCAATCCAACATTGTTTGGAACTTCATAAATACACCACAAAATTAACATACGTAAATTTTTTAAATACCCAGAAATTATAAACAACTTGATTATATAGTCATAATATTTCAATTTCATTCACATAATTTATCGTACAAGATCAACATAATAATTAACTTTTATTCAAAGGTTCAAAAAAATATTTTTAAATATATTAATTAATAAAGTATTGAAAAAATATATGAATGGTTTAATTCTGATATTAGTATCAATTAATCCCCACCACCCCACACACACATATTATTTTGAATACCTGACATTTAATAATATCTTACGAAGAACAGTACGATCTTACTTTTTGAAGTCAGGGTAATTAATTATTATACATCTATTAATAAAAAATAACATTATTTAAAAAAAACATAAAAGTTAACTAAGATTTGGAAAATGGCATGTGGATTATGAGAGAAGGAGGGCGTTTGGGCGGTGGAAGACTAGGACAAGGAAAGGACCCATTAGCAGACTTTGAATTTCCTTGCGACATCTCTGGTGAGTCGGTGACCATGACCTTGTCCTCCCCTTTTTTCTTCTAAATTTAAAAATAATTATAAAAAAATGTTAGAACTAACTAATTATTATCACAAATACAATTAACCAAGCCTCTGAAATTAATTTTCAATAAAAAAATAATTAAGTCTCCGTCATCAAATCTCAGCCATCCAATTAGATCCGCGTATCTGCCGACTCCACTGTTGGTGGCCTCTAACAATTCATCCCCAAATGCTATTTTATTTTTCATAATTATTACTCTAAGCTATTCAAGTCAATGCATATATATATATATATATATATATAACGAATTGAGTGATAAAAAAATAATTTAGTAAAATTTTGTACAGTGATAAGAGATTTGAGTGATATGAAAGAAATTGTAAGTTTGATTGCTCATGCATTGCATATTAACTTGGAACACCTTTAGCATACATAAGTGAGCAGCAAAACTATAAATTAATCAGGATAAAATGTAGAGAAGCCCCTTTATTAGCTGCGTTATGTGCCAATAATTTTTAATTTTTTAAATTAGACAAGACTCCCCAAACCTAATATTATGTGCTCTTACCTTTAATTAGTTTGTTATTTCAATAACAAAAATATGATACACGAGAAAGGTTATTTGTTCATGACTCAGTTAAATGAGTTATCAACACATAACTACAAATTAAAAAGAATTATTTGTAAAAACAAAAAAAAAAAAAAAGGTTCGATCATTCAATATAATGTGACATTCTTATATTACAACATAAGTTTCCACCACAAAATTAAGGCTTGTTTGGATGGATAGCTTAGAAAAAAGTGAAAATGAATGAAATGACCAAAATATGTTGAACTTTATGTTTGTATATTTTTCCTTAAGGTGTAATGAGATGACAAGAGAGAGACACCAATACCTCTCATTACCAACCAAAACCTTAATTTTTGTATCTGTCTAAATTGGGGGGGTCAATGATAAAATTGAGTTATCTAAAAAATTAAATTACTAATATACTCTTATCTTATTACTAATATACCCATCATTTATCAAAGATCGTTCTAATTATTACAATTTTATCTAATATATATCATTATGGTCATTACCTTTCTCTTTTATTTTTGTTCTTTTTACTTAAAATTTCAAAATTAAAAAAAAAAAAGAATGAAAGAATCTATAATGTAGATTAGCTTCATTTATTTTTTTAATTTTTTGTCAATAATTTTTATTTTTGGCTTTTTAAGTTTGTGTTTTAAAATTTTTTATAGCAACATAGATATTTTGTAATAAATATATTAGACAAAAAATATAGACAAAATAATTAGTAAATAAAGTTTAAAAAAATGGATAGAAGAATAACGTAACATTATGTATTGAACAATGACAAAATTATTAGTCATGTGTTTACGTTATAAAGAATAATATTGAAAAAATATAATTAATAAGTCATTTTATTCCATTCATGTTATTGTAACTTTTAAACAAAATTGATAAGTGTTATTTTCTTTCCTCATTAAGACTTCTCACCATGTCTACTCAGGTCATTCCATGTCATGTCATTCCATTAATAATCACTCCATTTCATCTTCTCTTAAACTCCTAAATATAGCCTAAAAGTTTAAAGTCATCCATTCTTATGTATTGAAGGTCAAAAAATCTATTTATGCATAATCCAATGTTTAAGATCCTAAGCATTTTAGCTAATTTGAGAAGGCTAATAAGAAAATGTAAAATTGCTAGGTTTTGGTTTCCAATTTCACACCTCTTTTGGTTGGACAAAATGTATGATAAAGTGATGAAATTTCAGAAATCCTAGGCCAATTTTCTTCAAAAACCACTACTAGAGGAAGAAATTAAGCAATAGGATGTTGTCATTTGAAGTGATATGTTGATTCAATAGTTTTTCTTAATTTTCATTGTTGTTTTAAAGAAATGGGATGAAGGAAACCTCATAATAACTAGCTAAATGACCAGGAGTAATTAATTTAGATTAATTAAAAAATCTTAAATTATATTAGTATAATTTCCCACTATCTTGATGATGTTAGGCAACTCATAGTTAAGAAAGAAATGAAATTATTTTGGGTCTTAGGTATATATAGAATAAAATACATGAAAATATAAATAAATAAATAAGTATAAGATATGAGTAGAGATGGTGAAATTTACTTGTGATATTCAAATGTGAAGGGTTAACCCCCCATTTTGATATAAAAAGAAAATTTATTCGTAGTGATTAGACAAGAATTAGGCTAGACGTTTGAAAGTCATTTTAATTAAAGAATAATTTCTGATATGGGAAGTTAAATGTGCATTATTTATTATTATAAAACCATAGGCATTGGCTTTGTGATCAAGTGATGTAAGAAAAGAAATTTAGAAACACAATTATTGCATGTGTACCTTCTAGATGAGTAAATATTGCTTATCATACTTATTTTTTGTGTCTTAAATTATTTGTTTGTGAAATATTTTTGTTTTATACGTTCTAATGCCTCTTGAATTATTATGTTAATTTTGGCATTTATTTGTCCTCTATGAAATTTGAAAATTTCTTTATAATATTCTTTCGTATGTGAATGATCATTTTGAACGATTTATATTTAATATTTTGGGAACTTTCAGAATAACTATGTTATTTTATGAATTTTTGGAAATAAGAATTTTGATATTTAGATATTTTTTCGATTAAGTATATTGTAATGGAAAATATGATTTTCTTGAAAATATAATCAATACAGTACCCTATAACTAACAACAGTAGACGTTAGCTTTGAGCTGGTAGAGGTTTTACTAGTCCCATGTGTGATGGCCACTACACATGGATCTATTATAACTATTTGCAAGCAATATTACTTAACTATGTATATTATTTGTACTATGATTCTTAGCCTAGAGAAAGTGATTATTATGGATTCTGATTGGTTCTGTGAGATGCTTTCCACTTCGGCATTATCCCTTTTAAAAATTATTATCTATAGATTTCAAATACTTTTTAGTATAATTTATTTTGCAAAGTATCTTTGAATTTACCTAAGCTTTATAGATTATGTTATACAATTTATAATTTTTGTTCTAGAATAATTTTGACATACGTAAGTTTAATACATTTTGAATTGCAAAACAATATGGTTGTGAAAAACTCCAATGGCCTACTTGTTCCCTCCTAGTACAATTAGTAATATTAATTTACTGAGTATGGTCACTCATTTCTTCTCTTGTTGATTTTCATTTTCAAAGAGTAGCATTGATCTGGATATCACTCTATGGTTTAAAAATGACTAAAAAATTTATTGGTGAACCTTGCATTATTCGTAAGGGTAAAGAGTTATTTTTATTTAGTTGTTAAATGTCTGAAAATATTTTTTCTGTACATTAGTAACTCTATTATTAGATACAAATAGTTTAGTTTTATGTAGCATTGAGTTAGTTATATGATATCGAATAATTAAATTAGATATTATTTATGTCATTTATATCAGTATTTAAATAAGTTAACTTGTTAGATTTGTTTAGCTTACGGAAATGAAATTTACCTTATTTTTTATGTCAATCACGTTATGCCATTTGAGATGTAACAGTTATTTTTTAATTAAAATATGACAAGTGTTTAATCAACTAATAATAAAGTTTAATTTAATTTAAAAATAAAATAGTTATCTTCAATAACCATGCACATGTCGTGTTATAATTGAAAAACTAAATACATATTATATTGTAATTAGATAATAACATAACAAAAATATAAGAAATTGTGCATAAACTTTTTCTAAAAAAATTTGAATAATTCTTTGTTAAACGATATTGTGTATGTAGATGAATATCGACGTTTCGACCCATTCGACAAAACATTTTTATGCTTGAACCAAGAATAAAAACGAAGTGATGGTGCCTGTTAATGTTTAACTTAAGCTCTACTCAAGTTCATAGTAAACTCTTTTGGTCTTTGTAATATAATACTATTGTTTTTGTTATATTTTTCATATAGTTGTTCAGAGTTTAATTTTTGCTACCCGTGTACTTATTTTATTCATGTTGCAAACTCAAAAATTCTAACATTCACATTCAGAATTACAAGATGAAAAAGAATGAATTTAACTAAATCATCTATCTAAATCAAATTATGCATCTAAGTTTTGTGTAATTACTAGTTTATGTTAAAAAGTGTCCGAGTATTTCAAAAAAAAGCCCATAGCTTGAAAAAATATAACCTTGAATGTATATGTAATAACATAATATTTGATATGTAAAAAATTAAGAAAGAGATAAGGCCACGTGAACACAAACTTGAGCCAATGAACTCAAATATAGTTCAAATTAGATTTCTCCATCCCTGTGCGTGTGACTTGCAAATTTATTTATTAGTACTCTAATCCAAAATTTATATTTTTATCAAAATATTTTTGGCTCCTTATATATATTAATTTATGATTTGTTTTTTTGTGCCTCTGACATATTGGTCCCCTACCCATGCTTAAAAAGGATAACAAAAGTGGAATATAAAAAGTACACTTTCCCTTGTAATACCATGTGCTCAGCCATAATAAAGAAATGAGTGTCCTATACATCGACATTTTGTGATATATATCATGTTATTTAATTAGCATTATTATTAAATAAGTTTCAACGTTCTTATGATATCAATATCATGCAATTTTCTTCAATGAATATGTATACTACTCTACCTCTTTCACTCACCCACATGAAAAGATTGGTGTTGCTTTTTATATGTATTGATAAACAAAATAATTATATGAATGTGCGATCAATATTAAATTAAGAGCAATCATATATATACATTCTAAGTTATTCATTAGAAAATATATATTTCATAGGTTCAACATTTTTCAGTGATTTTATCCTACATCATAGATGGTTTGTCTTTATTTAAAAAGCTTTTTAATATATCAAAATCTTATTTTTCCTCAATGACTTTTAGTCACTCTTGTATCATCAAATTTCATCACTTAATTTTCTAGAATTGAATAAAAACAATAATGGAAATATATGCATTAGCTATATATGCTGCATTTGTTATCTACAATATATATATATATATATATATATAAAATTATATTTTGGTCAAGATGGAAGGTACATTCATCTACACAAGGAAAGTGAAGAGAAGAGTGGAGATAAGTTTCTGGGTTTGATGAAGACTTTGGCAACACAGAAAGCAACAATGACAAGGACATTAAGAAATGGTTGCTTTCGAAGTGACCAGCAAAAATAGTGAAGTGGCATTATTGAGCACGGAATATTGAATTTAAAAATTGCATAAAAATATTAGCATGCTCAAACCTAAAGTTTAGAAGAAATTGACGCCAAGTATATTATAATATCTTTGGAACATTCAAGAGAAGTTAGGAAACCCATCAGCACAATCAAAGGAGATAGTTTAGTTTTTAAATTAATGAGTTTACAGTTGACACAACACTAACTACAGATTTTAAAGGGTTTAATTATTATTCTAATCTTTTTATCATTTCTTATTATTAAAGTTGTGCCTCATTTAGTTTTAAAAAATTAGTTCAATTTGGTTGGTTTTTAAAATTAATAGTATGTTTCATTTGACCTTTGAAAGATTAAAATGTCTGTTTATATATTAAAATAAAAGTTTGTCTTATAAACAATTTTGGTTTAATAATAAATATTTTTAAATATAAATTACAATAATATAAGATCAAATTTGATTAAAATTAAGTTTACAAATCTACGTTGATCCAAAATCAACCAACTACGAAATTTAAGAGGTTTAACTTTTATTCTGTTTTTTTTATTTCTTAATTTTAAAGTTGTTCCCTCGTTTAATTAAAAAAAAAAAGTACTAGTTCAATTTGGTTAGTTTTTAAAATTAATAATGCATTTGATTTGACATTTAAAGATTGATAAGTTTATTTATATACTAAAATAGAATTTACCTTATAAATAAGTTTATGTAGTCAGATATTACATATTTCCATCAAAATTATTTTTATCCCATAAATTTCTATTAGTAAATGAGCAGAAACCATATAAATAACAAAATACAATTGTAAAATAAAATTTTTTAAACATAAATTATAATCATGTAAGATTTTATTTGACCAAAATTAAGTTTACAAAATTATATTGATCCAAATTTAAATTTGCACAACATTAATCCAAACATATATATATATATATATTAAGAATTAAATCGTACAATCTTGGGGATTTCTTACATTTTAGCTTACTTTTTGTTAACGTTAAATTCAATTTTTCTTGAAATTATTAACACAATTGGAAAGTGGAGCTAGGTAGGAATGAGGAGTCCAGAAGATTCCTTAGAAAATTAGGTAAATCAAATCATGAAAATGCATTCATTGAATCATTGAACTGGGCAAGTACCAAATAATAAAATAGAGTGAAAAAGGATAAGAAACGTAAGCATCCATGCCGTATAGCACAAAGTGTGGACTCAGGGACACCTTTAGTACCACGCTTTGGCTTTGCCTCTCTGATATATAAACGACAGTCTGTCCATTCCCTATTGGGTCTGCTTCTATGGTTGGCATTATGATTTGAGGCAAAACGACATACAGTTTGGGACAGCACTCAGATGGTAGGCAAAGGTATTGCAAGTTATTGGATGGATGATTTTGACTCGTGAGGGTAGGTTATTATTTGGTAGAGATTTAGATTTGAATATTTATTGTAATGATTAAAAAATTGAATTGGATCGGATGAAAAATTGGTTAATTGATCATGCTTCAAATCTATTCAACCCTTAGATTTGGTTCAATTTTGCACTAATTTTTTGTTAGTTTAAATTAGTGTTTAGTATTTTGAGTAGAGATTTATAATTTTCAACGAACTCCAATCAATCCATTTTTATATTATAGAATATATATTTATTTTATATATTCATTAATTTTATATGTATTAATTTAATTTTAAAATACTATATTATTTTTTTTTTCATTTTAAAAATGATTGAATCACGATTACACTACTGAACTGAAAATTGTTGCATATCTATGATCCGTTCAATTTTTAGTATTCTAATTATATACTCTACATAAATTGTTCAGTTCAAAATTTGAATATTATGTAATTTCAATTAATACAATTAATTTCTTAAAAAAAATTTTAATTCTATTTTTTAAAATAATTTTAAGAATATACTTTCAAGTTTGATATACTCTCTCTTTATCATGTTTTTTTTTTTTAATAAAAAGATTGAGTTTTAGGTAGCATAAATATTTAATATTGTTTATTTTGATCATTTATAAAACTTATAAATGAATATGAGAATAATAAATTAAAGTTTTTGTGCATTGAAACTTCCTAAATTACATACCAATCGTCAATTGATGAATTCGTGAATGCTTTTTTAAGAAAATGTTTTTCTTTCTCTTTTGAGTTTGAATTTGTTCTAGTTCATATGGTTCTTTAAATTTAAATCATTTGATCAAATTTTGAACTGTGTAGTATCATTAAATTTAATTTAAACTACGTACCTTTAATATTAACCGTTTCTTCTTACATTTCCTATTAAATGTAATAAATTCAAACTCTCCTATTTCTTTATACAAGTAGAGACCGTTTTCCAATTTCCTCCTTTGTCCCTCTTAATTTTTCTAAGCCTTAGTTTTATATCGTATATGCCAGGCTATTCATCTGATAGTGTAGAACAAATTATTTATAGAAACTCAACTATAGTATTGTAACAAAATTTTGATATAGTAAAATCTTAAACTTTTCATAATTTAGAGCCTTGGCTTTATGGAGAGGGAAATGAGAATGGCTCTTTAACGTCAATGATCAAGTCTCTTCCCCTATTTGGGCTGGGCCTATTCATATCTTGGATGAAGACAAGAAGAGAGGCACAGCCCAAACTAAAACCAAAAATTTCATTTATTATTAATATACTAAAATAAACAAACTACTAAGCTCCAAAGGATTAGTTGACAGAATGATTGGAAATAAGAATAGAAATTAACTTGGGAAGGGAAATGGGTTTGGATAGAATGAAATTTTAGAGTTATGTATTATGTTTGGTATGATATTAAGAAAAGAGGTAGAAATGAAAAGAAAGTTGACAAAATAACCATACTATCATTATAAAAAAAATTATTTTTTTTATAATGATCATTTTTATTATTATTAAAAAATTATTAATATTATTATTATTATTAAAATTCAGAAATATTATTAAAATACTAATTATATATTTCTCGTTCTTTTCTTTCATGGCGGTAGACACAGTTGCTTTCTTTTCTCTGAAATGACGCGACAGTGATACTTCACAGAATATCGATGGATCTCTCCAAAATGGCACAATGACGATGCTTCGCAAAATCTTGATAGATCTCTTTAGAACTGCAATGAAAATGATGCGATAGAATCTGTTTACATCTCTCTCTTCATATGCGATTCTGGCAAGGTACGAAATAAAAAGAGCATTTTGATGGAGATGGTGGGGAATGATTTCGACAATGCAAAAGTAGAAGAAGAATGATTACGCTAGTGTTGGTGGAGTACGATTTCAAAGGAGATTAAGAAGAAGAAGAAGATGGAGAACAATATCAAAGGAGATGCGAAAGTAGAAGAAAACAATTTCGATTAGTAACAGCTCCAATAGAGGAGACGAAGAAGGCAGGGGGAAGAAAGCAATATTCACAGAGGTAGTGGGAAGAAGGAAGAGCAATTTGATCCATTTAAATTTCATTTCCTAAAGAGTTGCCCATTCCATCAAATGAATCAAACATGAGAATGGACTTGAAACCTGTTTTCATTCACTTTCCTTCCCTTTAAATCCAGGAACCAAGACCTAAATCTGTTCAACCTTCCTTCGGTAATATTTCTCTTCAGTTGAATTATTATTTTTTTAATACCTAATGCTTCCTTCTATTATGAATTGATTTTGCGTAATTTGAATATTTATAATTAAATCCTTAAAATTTAAGAAATTTTAACTTAGTTCCTTCATTAAACTCCTAGTTAATTGTTCATTAAAATTTAGATTCTCGATGATATGCCATTTTGATATCCCATATATTTATGGTTTATACTAGCATAATATATAAACATAAATAGTAAAATAAAATTAACTCATATATAGCATAGTAATTTGACTAAATTAACTTAAATTATATTTACAGTAGTATAACAATACATAATTAGCTATGTCAACAAAATTTAACAAAACAATAACATAAATACTATATTCTAAAAAAATTTAAAGCCATAAAAACCTAATTAAAAATTTCAACATTATAGGAACCAAATCAAAAGGTAAGTGAACCTATGGAGACCAAAAGGGCAATTTAACCATTTCCCTCCTTGCAACGAGATCCTCCAAATATTAAATTATAAACATTTTATCACCCCCCAAGACATGTCGCATTTTTTTTTTTTCATTTTTTCTTATTTGAAACTACAAACATTCACATTGACACCCCATTTGTTTACTGAATGCTTCCTTCTAGCTAAGTTTAAAATGTACAGCCATCCAAAAAATATGAAAGGAGCAAAATAGAGTAACAACATTGATACCCTTTGTACAGCCAGTTACAGAAGAGACCAACAGCAACAAGCTCAGCTTATAAACAAAAGGATGGAGAGGGCAAGGGAGTGCTCCCCAAAGGCTGCCCAAGAAACAAATTTAGTTCTAGACAACGCTTGGGAACACCCTTGACCGTAGCACCATTAAAAAAGAGGAGTTGGAGGGAGAAGAAAAGGGAAGAAAGTACATATCATTGAGCTGACATTCTGTTGATCTGCAAATTTACAAACACGATCTGCATATGCAATGAGTTCAGGAGATGGATTTAACTTCCCTCTTCAGTAATTCCTGGACAGAGATGGCACACACTGAATTAATTTCATAATAGATGACAATATTACCATATGCTTTGTACATGCTTCTCCATTCAGATGAATGTTACCTGTTTGGTGGCGGCGATCGAAAGGCGCTCTCTTTCTTTCTTCTTGCGTCTACATTCTCCGCACCAGCTAGAATTATCTTTTAGATATTTCTTCATCTCTCTAAAAACCGAACTACAAAAACAATGTGGTTGCACATTTGAGCAAACAGATGTAATTTTTTTTTCAATTAATGCTTGTGATACAAGAATTCAGACTTGCATTTTAGTGAAGGCCAGAAGAGGGAAGGATATCTTGAGAATTCAGTAAAGGATGTGGTTCCCTTAAGATTGAAAAAAATTTAAAAAAAAGAAACTGTGACAAGCTAAAATCTCAAAGAGACATGAGAAAAATTGCTAATTCAGCAAGGCAACAGGCAAGGTTGTTTCCATGAAGCAAGAATAAATTTCAGGGAAATACCTTCTACACCATAGAATTAAATTTATCCGCTGTCCAGATGTTGTAGCTCTAGCACCATGTCGATGACGACCACTATGAAGAACTGCATGTCCGGGAACATGACAATAATCGAAGATTTCCTACAAAGATTTGATTGGAGGGGAAGGGATCCATGTGAGATTTATATATTTACATTTTGTCTAATATCATATTATAATGGTGATATTATGCCATTCAACATTGAGTATGAATTATTATATATTGACAATTTAACAATCAATGAGATCAAGTGTTTATCCATTCATGTACTTGGAAAAGAGGGCCAATCAGGATGAACTTGGGATTGCTTTATTGCATTATCATGCTCCCACTATCCCACTATCACTTATTATTGTTTTATCTTGATATGATGTTATCATCCCATCTTTAATGCAACAATCTGAAAACCTATCGTTCCATATCACCCATGTCCTAACAACAAAATCAGTAACTTACTTAAACTTCTAGACATAGTTGTTCCCCTACATTTGAATGGCCAGTGAAACAGCCGTGCATCTTTTTGAACTTAGAAGAGAATAATCAACTGGCAACCATTACTAATAGAACACAAACACAAACACACAAGAGAATCTTGGTCCTAAATATAAATTTACAAGCCAAAAGAACATTGTCTACAATAGTAAACATACCTCTGGTAGAGTCTCTGTGTTCACATGGTCATCGCATCGAACACCCCGAAAGAAAAGTTCTCCACCTGAAAATTGTTTTCCCAAGCAAATATTCAAGGTGACTTCTGAATCATCCACATGGAAGCCTGCAAAGATAAAACTCCTCAAAGTTCAACAAAAAAATCTATAAAGCAACAATATTGGCATCCAAGTGTCATGACAGAGGAAAACAGAAGATATGTGGGGTGAAAAAAACCACAGTATATATGACACAATTAATTAAAAGGAAAGATTGACAGCAAAAGACTCCAAAGCAAGTAGTAAAATGAAGAAATAGGCCTACTATAAACTAAATTTTTGAGAGAAAATATATTATTGCCATGAGAATTTGATAACTCAGTCAACAAAATTCAACCTTCCCTCTAACAGCAAAAGACACATTATATTTAAAGGCAGATAAGCCAATCTAACCAATATCATAATTGTCAGAGTACATTTCAAAAAGTCAAGTCATCATATGACCACAAGTGAATAACTGGTGATTTCAGACAACCAGGCTGACTCTTCTAATGCATTTTATTTTCATTTGCTTTATCTTAGTAAAAAGAGAAAAACACAAATATACAAAATAACAGGTAAATTTGTACAGCATGAAATGCATGATTAAAAAGAGATTAATATGAAAACCACAATAATTTAGCTCAAATCCTTGAGCTCCATTACACATCAAAAAAATTAATTGCAGATACTAGGCAACAGCAAAGTCACGAAAACTACTGAAATATGTTGGAAAATCCTACCAAGTTCGACATCCCTATGTATTCCATATTCAACAACAAAACCATGATGAGAGTCCAGCGTGGGTCCACCAACTCCAGCAAAGAAAACTACATTATATTTTAAAACAGAAAAAGTGAGTTTGTGCCTCTATAATAGTTTCTTCCAGTCATAAGTTACTCTTCAAATCTCATGACGAAAGACATATACGACCTCGAGATATAGGACGTATGTAGTCATTCATTAATTTGTCAAGCATCGGTTCCATGCCAAGATCATCAAGCACAGCACCATATTGATTCATTGTGTTCGGTCGCATGATTCTAAATTTGGTCTCATGGACCCATCTCTCAAAATGATCCACCTAAGGAATCAGACCCTGATAAGAAAACATAAAAAACTAATATATATAAAACAAAAAGCATATGTGCTTGAAAGGGTCAGGAAAGAAATGTAATACCTCAGATACCAACATCTCACAAAATTGTGGCTGAAGCATATCAAATGTATAAATTCCTGTAGAGGGTTCAGCCATTATACTTCTAAAACTCTCTTCTGTATTATCTCTTATTGCTTTGAGAAATGATGGTGTAAAAAAGTTTTCGGCATGCATAGTATATATCTCCTTATGTAGTGGCTACAAGCAGAAGTGAACACTTGATAAGGACAACAGTGATTGGTGCTAATATGCTACATGCAGAAAACGAGACAAGACAACAGCTCTCCAGTGTGCTTTTAGTATTTTATCTTGTGCAATTTCCAGAATAAAAAATGACAGTACCAAATAAAAGCTGCCTCCCCTTCAATAGTCAGAGAGAACTTATCCTAAAGAAAGCATCTCCCACAATTTCCGGAAAGTATGAAACAGAACCATTGATATTGTCAATAAAAAAATTTTGAAATCTGAAAATTGGCATCCATTAGAAAACTTACAGGATAATTCAGTATGATCTTCTGCTTGTATTCCTTGTGTCTTTGAATCTGTTCAACCGAATATAGAAACACAAGTTTAACAACCAAATCTGGGCCAAAGACAAAAATATCAGGAAAAAGAAAAAAGGCTTTGTCCATCACATCTGTCATACTAAGCGAGACACCCATTACGACCCCAAAAAAATACATAATAGGGCAGGGTTTAAATTCCATGTTAGTTCCCATTGTCATAATTTGTTTTAGTCAACAAGTAAATTTATTCACTAATAAATAACATTTTTAGCATTTGCTGCTTTGTACTCCTAATTGTTTCAAGACCAAACTTGGTACGGTCAGACTACCTACAAGAATTTTGAGCTTCCAAAAAATCCTTAATTATATATTGCAGATATATCATTTCTATTGAACGTGCAAGCAAGAGCTTTGAAAGACAAAAAGGGAATTCAAATTGAAAATCAGATAGCCATTATTATCACAACATTAGTGGGCTTATCTGAAAACATGAATGTTTTGAGACTGTGTCTTAATGCGAGACCAAGCGGATGCATAAATATCAATGTCATTGCTGGTATCTTCTTATGAATCAGGGGTATATGTGCATCCAAATTGGTTGCCATATCAAACGATCAAACAGGACGAAGATCACTGCTTTCCCAATTCCATACCGAAAAGGTTATGGCAATTCTCCTACAAGCATTCTGAGTCAAGCAACAATGCAACACTCTGCAGTCAAGACTCAGTAACATTTGCTTTTCCCCTTACAGTCAATGCCCATGAACCTTAATGCTTTTGGTATCAAATGATTTTATAAAAAAGAATAAGACATGGCTTTCTGCGGCTTTCAGGGTATCTCTTCTTTCCCTTCACTATCAAAGCAAAACCAACCCAATCATCAAAACCCCAATACTCATATATGATCAGACATACCCGAGTACGTTCACTTTCTGGTAAATACCGGAACAGAATTTTCTTCATGTACTGGACCTTAGAGTCACGTGACGCGTTCAGCATGTCAGAAGGCAAATACTGCTCGAGGGAGCTGAAGAGAAGAGGACTGAATTCCAATTGTAGGTCATCATAGCTCTCCGGCTTGTGATCCATTTTGGGGCTCACGCAGAGCTTACGCGAGTCAGACAGTGCGGCCAAAGTAGGGTTTGCAAAGCTGTCTCCTTTGCCATCACTGGTCGCGTGAGGTTGGGTTCTGCGTTCCGTGGAACCATTTTGAGACATGGTTTCACAGAGAAGCTGAGAAATGAAAGGAGGAGAGATGAAGAGGGAGAGAGAAAGAGAAAGGAGCTATGGGAACATTG
Source organism: Delonix regia (assembly GCA_037074485.1). NCBI lineage: Eukaryota > Viridiplantae > Streptophyta > Magnoliopsida > Fabales > Fabaceae > Delonix > Delonix regia. Next base: position 23,321,696 of record CM073461.1, read on the forward strand.
ATTGGAGTTTGAGGAAAAAGATTGAATCTTTGGAAGAAGAAGGAGGAGGAAGATCAAGCGTTGAGGTAGGCTTAGCTAGGGTTGAAGTTTGAGGGTGCGATTCATGTGGGTTTCGTAGGTGGCATAGAGGAGGAGAGTTCAATTGGACAAAGATGGGACTCGCACGCTGACTCGCTGGTCCCCATAACACGTGGAACACCTTTCTCCTGTCATGACAAGGTGGAAGATCTTCCTCTTAAGTTTAAAAAATTAAATAACTTTTAGTTAAATTATATCTCATATTCATTTTATTTTTAATATTTAAAAAATTAATTTTGTACATTAAATAATATTTTTATTTTATTTTTAATATAATAATAAATATAAAATTTTATTTTAATAGCCAACATATGATTTATAATTCTATTATTAATATATAGCAATAATAATTAAATCATATTAATTTTTTAAAAAATAAATACTATATAAGAAGTTAATTTCATCAATAAAAATAAATTAGAGAGAAAACAGTTTTATTTTTTAAATAATAAAGGTATTATGTGTAATTTAGTTAAATTTTTAAAAGAATAGTGTGATTTACTTTTTTAAAAAATAATTATTTCAAATGTTTTATAAAAATTCCCATAGTTTACTAACATGACCAATTATATAAAAATTTTATCATTATTTCACGTTATATGATAAGAATACTTAGTTTATTTGTCAATGCAATGCATGACCTTTAAAAAAATTAGTTTGTAATATTATATGTCAATCTATTTTAAATTATTGGATTTCTTGAAATGACATCATCATAAAGGATGTTTTTTGACATATGAAACAACTCTTATTGTGACTCTTTTTAAAGAATTATAAATATATAAAATCATATATAATTTTACTTTTGATTTTGAACGATTTAAATTGTTGAATAAACTATTTAATATGTCATTTTTTTGTTTTAATTTTAGGCCATATCAAATTATATTTGTAGCTCATTATATAAATTTTAAGATATGGCTGATAAATTAATTTATTATTTTTTGTTGACCCTAAAAACTATTTAATTTTAAAGAATTTTTAATTTAAAAGACAGTTAATTAGTTTATTATTTTTTTCGTTTACTCCAACAATTTTTCATACTTCAAAAAATTCCTTAGTTAATAAAAAATTAATTAATTAGTTAATTAATTACTTCATAATATTTTCATTAATTTAAAAAAATTAGACTTTAAAAATTCTCGATTTAAGATAAGGTTAATTTATTAATTAATTATTTCATAATTTTTTTACTAACTACAAAGATTTTATGTATTTTAAAAAATTCTCAATATATATATTAAAAAACAAAGTATTATTACATGAAAAGTTAAAGATTTCTCGTCAATCTACTTTAATTACAAATAGATTTTCAGACTTATTTATAACTTATTTAAGACATTTTTTTTTATTGAAAAACTTCTATGAAATTCATCCCACATATATTTTCTTTAGCGTATATGTTAGCCAACAGGAAATCTACTTTAATCGAAAAACACATTTCAAACTATTTATTCATCTTATTTTAAAAATATAAACTCAAATAATAAACTTAGGAAGTCACTTCCTTAACTATTAAATCAAACTTGAATATTTGAATGCCAATTATCAACTTTTTTTAGGTCAATAACGAATATTTTACATTAGCATCAACTTTAAGGAGCCAAAAATATTGCATTTAGGGCTAGCAAATGTTAAAAACTGATTTATTAAACTGCTTTAATAAATCTGTTATTTATAACTAGATTCAAATTTGTGCGACGTACATCACGGAATGAACAAAACCAAACAGCTTAGTCCATCTTAAGTTTTAGGTAAGATTACAACACAATATTAGCTATTAAAACATATATTCTGTTGTAAAAAGAAGGGATAATTTTATATTTAGTCCTATAATATTCCTATATTTTCAATTTGGCCTATAATTTATATTTTAAACTAATCTTCAATTTGGTCTCCAAAGTTAAGATTCAGTATGGCGTTCTTATTTCGAAATTAACTTGATTATTGGGGTTATCAATGTGTCACTAGGGGATGTTGACATAGACTTAAAAAATTATAAATGTGGTTCTTATAATTTTTCAAAATTTTTATTTGAATCTTAAAATTTTTCTGATTTTTTAGTTTAGTTCTTATATGAACTTAGTTCATTTATACCACTTTGACTATATCATTTAAAATAACTAAGTTTTTTTTCCTTTAGCTAACTAAGTTTGATTTTAGGCCTGCCTATTTATCATTAAAGTTTGCTCTTACCTAATTTCTTGGCAAAACCAAAAGGTGCTTCTAAATATACGTGGTTATTGTTACTAGGCATATTTTGTTTTTATAGTTGAGTCTCTTGCACTTAAAAATAGACTGAATATGATATTTTATATAAGTTTTTTAATATTATTTTTGAAATTGATTGTAAAGCTTTGGTAAATGTTATTTTTGACTATAGTAAATGTTGTGATTAAAGATGTAAGGTAGTTCTTATTGAAATAGAAGTGTTGCATAATTATTTTTCTTCTTTTTCAATGGAATAGATTTTTAGGAGTGTCAACTTGGCTACGGACGAGATAGCCAAACATGCTAATAGAAAGATATATCTATTTGGTTGAGTCTTCTCCTTCATCCCTATTGATTTCTATTGTTGCTTCAAATATACCTAATGCAAAAATTGGTGTTAGCTAAAGTTGCAGTGAATGAAACTTGAAAATTCAGAGTATCTTTTATCTCTGGTTTTATGCCTTATTTCTCTTTAATACCTTTGAGATTTCCTATAAGTAGTTCTGTCTTTTATAATATATGAACTTTTTTTTTTTCTTGTCCAAACATTGTTCTTATATTATTTTTTGAATCAAAGATGATGTTTGGTAAAAAAAAAAATTGTCATGATAGGATCTAGTGTCGATGACCTTATCAAAAAATAGTAGTAAAATGTAAGGATTGATTTAAGAAGGAATTATGAAGACCAAATTAAACAACTTAAACACCTGAAGGTCAAATTGGGATCGCAATTTATTCTTTAAGTAGTTGTCATATATTAAAAAATGTTTCATTATTGCTGTTGATTCTAATATTGTTTAAAAGTCACGATTATTCTCTTTAAGGATTTTGAGAAATACTTTACAAATTGATTGTGGCTGCTAAAAATATAAACTACTCATTAAAACTATCTAACTTGTCATTGACTGTTTCTCGTGATATTTGCAAATATTTGTTTCAATAAAAATGCAATCAATAATTCTTTTTAATTATAAATATATATTTAGTCATTACAACAACTCATTTATATTTTTTTATAATCTTAATAATAATAATAATAATTAGTCATATTATTTATTTTAAATTTTACGTAAAAAATATAATTAATTATGACTTAAAAAACCTGCGTGATTTGACTCGAATATTATAAGTCAAAGTCTAAATAAAAAAATTTTACAAAAAAATATGCTCAAATATTTTTTACCTAAATTCAAATTTAATTTTTAAAAGGCTAAGATAATAGGTTTAATGGTAATGAGTCCTAAGAAAAATAGTATTCTAAAATTAAATCAGGATCGAAGAAAATGATAGAATAAACTTATGCTTGTTAATCAGCCCCTTCATCCTGTGATCTCATTTTCGATTGGTGAAAGAAAAAGTTATTATCAAATAAATATGCTTAAAATATTCTTTCATTGGCCAAAAGAGAAATATAATATAAAAGGCTTTGTATTTCAAATCACAGCTCAGATGACAATCACAATTTAGTTTCAGTTAATCCATCAGCAGCTCACTTTCAAAATGACTATGTCTTCTGTTACGTTCTATTGTTTTGCTCATCGGTTCATGGTTGATACGAACTCTACTCTATTTTAATTTTATTTTAAAAGAAATATTAATTTAGTCCCTCATAATTACGTTGGCCCTTTATATTTGTTCAGTTACAAAATAATTATTCACAATGGTTAAGAAAATTGATCTCTCTTTTAATATTTTTTATCAATAAATAATCTTATAATTCAATCTTTGATTGAAGAACGGATTAATTTTTTTAACGTTTGAAAATGTGATGTGAAGGATCATTTTAAAATAAGACAAATAAGAAGATTCAATATGTGAAGCATGAAAATAGTATTTTTTTTCCTTTATTTTGATTAAATATTTTTATCTTTCTAATTTCACTTCATTTATTTCTGGTTTTATAATTTAAAAATATGCAGTTAAATGTTTGCAGTTTTAAAAATATTTATTGTCAATAAACTTTTGCTTAACGTGCTCTTAGATTTGTTAGTATTAATATTCTAAATTTACACAATTCAAATTAAATAATCCAACTTGCTTAGCATATATTGCATCACATGCCACATATATGTGAGTTAATTTTATTTTATTATGTATTTTTTATGGACATATATCATACATATTCAAATATCATTATAGCTTAATCATACACTGTTTGAAAAAAATAGTAAAATATAGATTAAAAATTATATAAAATTATGGAGACTAAAAATTGATCTATTAATTATTTTCAAGAATTAAATAAGTTTGAAAAAGAGTATCATATTAATCCATAATTTTTACATTTTATGACAATTTGATTCATTATAAATATATTATAACAAATTAACTCATTAAAAATATTATTTTATACAAAATAATCCCTTTTAATTCAAATAAAAGGATTAATTTTTTAACAATTTATAACAGATTAATTTTATACAAATTTATATTTATAAAAAAATAATTTATTATGATTAATTTATTACAAAATATTTAAATAAAAAATTAATTTTATATATTTGTTTTTTCTCTTTCTCCTAACCTCGCTCTTAAGATCTCGACTCTCGCACTTGTGCTTTGTGGGCCAGTCCATGAGATTCGGCCTAACATTTTTTAATATAGACAAATAACAAAAGAAAAAAAGATGCAGTTTTCTTTTCCGATATGAGGAAGGGTTGAGAATTTCATTTAAGAAAGACAAATAAAATATTATTTTAAATTTCAATAATTAGACCTCATTACTTGCCCCTTCAATTTATTTGTTGGTTACATATATTGGAAAGGTCTGAAGAGAAATGATGGAGAGAGCTAATGTTGGATGGTCAATGGTCATAATAGTTTCAAGTGTTTGAAACTTTAAAAGCAATAATAATAATTTAATTATTGAAGACTCATTAGGATATTATTTGTCACCTTCAAATAGTGTGAATGAGACTAGTTTTTTTAAATAAAATAAAAAAAAAAAGGAGAAAAAGAAAGAAATGATGGAGAGGCTGCGTAATATTTTATTAGCAAAGCATGTTGTTAGGTGAAATACCAACCACGCCCTGCACTGCACTACTATCCCACCTGACATCTCTCCAGTTTAAACAATTTGACTTCACCATTGGTGTACCAGTAAAGCTCTTCCTTTTTTTATTTTTTATTCTTTCGTTCATTATCAAATTTTTTTGATAACAATCTTTTGACGTTTTATTCAAAAATTTTGTTCAAACTAAAGTCACTTTTTTTTTTTTTATAATTTTATTAAATTGATATTTTTATTTTTATATTTTGCTACAATTTAAGTTTTAAAAAATTATTTGTGTTAAATTAGTGTTTTATAATTCTTATCTTATAGAATTAATCATTTACACTTTATTAATGAAATATTAATAACGAATTAATTTTGCATAAAATAAAAATAAAAATATACTAATTTAAAAAAATTGTAAGAAATTGGTTTAATATAAATAATTTATAAAAAAATTATATTATTACAAAATATAAAAATATAAAAGTGGATAAGAGACTTACAAGTTTTATTCACAAAACAGAAGAGCCAGGATAGCATGAAATGGTTAAAGGGGTAATTAACGGCATATAATTTGGTAAATGCAGCTCGTAAAATAAGAGACCGTTTGGTTTGGTTTGGTATTACCGCATGATCATTGTCTTATTATTGCGGCTTCAAATTACAACTGTTGTGTGCGGACTTCTCGAGATTGAAAACAAAGCATCCTCCTTCCCTTCCCTCCTCTCTGTCTCTCTATAAGGCAGCTAGCTGGTCACGGACCAAAGCACACACTAGATTTCTTCGATAATCCATTTCATTTCATACCGTTCTTTTCCTCTTTTTCTGTGTTCTTTTTTGGTTGTGGTGAATCGAAGCCATGGCCTGTGCAAGCTTCGCCAAGCTCGACGCTTTGTCGTCCCAATGGATCGGTCAGCAGTCATTCTCTACTCGCCGAGGATCGTCGTCGACTCGCCGAGTCTCCGTGCCGATCCGGGCATCCGCTTACTCCGACGAGCTTGTCCTGACCGCTGTTAGTTTGCCCTTCTGCTACTTCTTATGCTTCTGGGTTTTTGTTCCTGCTTTGGTTTAATCATGCCCTTGTCATTGCGGGGTCGTCTTTGTTCTTATCCTGATCCAATCAATTTCGTTGGACTCAAATTTTCTGGATAGTTTGTTGAACTTTGCTGTTTGTGGGTTTATATTCCGAGGCTCGAAAATGCATTCGGTCCATTCATTTGACACAGTATATATTTTTACGGGTGTTATTGTTCAATTGTGTATTTCTTATGTCTTATCGAATTTAAATGAAGATTTCTCATGTCAGGGTAATACGCATTTCTTTTTTTAATTAAAACAGACAAAAATTGTCTCTTTTTCTCTGACCTTTTAAGTTGAAACCTTATGTTAAGCTTCCGGCATATCAAGAAACAGGATACCACTTCTCTGTGTAAGTTTTTAATCATGTTTTCTTATGGGTAGTTGGTTTCTTAGTGATACTAATTGACGGTTCTGGTCTTATACAGTTTTCGAACCTTGCTTTAATTTATAGAAGGGAGGCTGACATCTATATTACGACTGGACCTACTTGATTCACATATTTGATTAAATACTTAATTCAGTAGGATTTTTCTGCAAATTGTTAAATTATATTCCTTATTGATGCTGGTAATGTATTCTAGATAACTGAAGAGATTTGGTACTTCAGCTTTTCTTGGCGGATGTGTTGAATTTGTATCTCTTTTATAGATCAAAGTTTAATTGTTATACTGTAACAACATTTATAAAAGTTCAACCACCATTAATATCCTTAATATGGTTTTTCACTTGATGGTATAGAAATCTATTGCATCTCCTGGTCGTGGAATCCTTGCTATTGATGAGTCAAATGCAACATGCGGGAAGAGGTTAGCATCCATTGGGTTGGACAACACTGAGGTGAATCGCCAGGCCTACAGGCAACTTTTGCTGACCACACCTGGCCTTGGAGAATACATCTCTGGTGCCATTCTTTTTGAAGAAACCCTTTACCAGTCAACAACAGATGGAAAGAAGTTTGTGGATTGCCTCCGTGAGGAAAAGATTGTACCTGGCATCAAAGTTGACAAGGTCTGCTGTCTATGAGTACCTTGAGTAATTTTTATTGGAATCTCTGACATGAGAATTCTGTCTCATTGGCTATATAGTTGCTTGGTAGTCATATTTCTACATTTTGCTTTTAGGGTTTGGTCCCCCTACCAGGGTCAAACAATGAATCTTGGTGCCAAGGTTTAGATGGATTGGCTTCAAGATCTGCTGAATACTACAAGCAAGGTGCTAGATTTGCTAAGTGGTAAGTCATTCTTATTCCCTTTAAATTTTATGTGTTACAAAGTTTGTAAACATTATTATTTTCAGTTGAAGTTTATAAGACTTCATGGGTAATAGAACTGTCAAAATGGAGTTTAAGTGGTGGTTGTTTTGTGACTTACAGGAGGACAGTAGTTAGCATTCCATGTGGTCCTTCTGCATTAGCTGTTAAGGAAGCTGCATGGGGACTTGCACGTTATGCTGCCATCTCTCAGGTATCCATCCTCCCATGAACCTATATTTGATCAGAATTAGCTTGTTCTTGGAGTAACAAATGCGCTTGCTTAGCTCATTTACATGGCCCCCTTGACAATTGCCTCCGGGAAATGGAGGTTCCTCTGTCAGTTGAGAGGATTAATGGTTTGGTTTATATGACAACAGGGGCAGAGATTTTCAGCATATGTTCACTTGTGCATAAGTTGTGTCCAATTTAAATTCCGTCAAGATTTTGGTGGGAGCTTTCATCACTCAGAAAGTCATTGATTGCTCAGATTTAAAATGTATACTTTGTGACTTGAACAATTTTTAATAATCTCCTGATTGTTTGAGATTTTTTATCGCTAAGATTCAATTCTTAAAACTATTTATATGCTATTGTTAACTATATAATTACTGGATAAAAAATTTGTGGTTTGATGGATAACGTCAGTGTATACATAAAACATTTCTTTAATATAAGTCCCAAGCAAAATTTTGCTGCAGAATGTGAAGCTTTAGCAGTACAACTTAATTTGATTAATATAATCGAAAATAAATTGAAGTAATACATAACTGATGGCATATGCTACGTTTTGTTCTCAGTTTGTATGATTTGTTGCTTTATTACATTTCTGGACTGTGTCTGTGTTTCATTGCAGGACAATGGTCTTGTTCCAATTGTAGAGCCTGAAATTCTTCTCGATGGCGACCACCCAATTGAGATGACACTGGAGGTGGCAGAAAAGGTCTGGGCAGAGGTCTTCTACTACTTGGCTGAAAACAATGTTATTTTTGAGGGAATTTTGCTCAAACCTAGTATGGTGACCCCTGGGGCTGAACACAAGGAAAAGGCTTCTCCAGAAACCATTGCAAAATATACACTCACAATGCTTAAGAGAAGAGTTCCCCCTGCAGTCCCAGGAATCATGGTACAGCTACTGAACTTTATTTCTTAAGAAACAAAATTAAAAATGATATATCATACTCTTTGTGCACAAATCTGTCTCTAGAATTACACAATTTCAGAATTTAAAGGTTTGAATCACTGATTTATGTCTTGATGAAACTTTGTGAATATCCTCTGATCATATTGGCAAGCACATCATGATGATTGATGATGAATACTGCTATAACCCCTTTTTGCGTTTAAGGTAGAGATTTGAACCATTAAAACTATAAAACAAACTCATGAGATTTATGTTCTAATTTTCTTCTCAGTTTTTGTCGGGTGGACAATCTGAAGTAGAGGCAACACTAAATCTTAACGCAATGAACCAAAGTCCCAACCCATGGCATGTCTCCTTCTCGTATGCACGTGCACTGCAGAACACTGTGCTTAAGACATGGCAAGGGCATCCTGAGAATGTGGAAGCCGCTCAGAAGGCTCTATTGGTGCGTGCAAAAGCAAACTCCTTGGCTCAACTTGGAAGATACTCTGCTGAGGGTGAAAGTGAGGAAGCCAAAAAAGGAATGTTTGTCAAGGGATATACCTACTAGAAGATATACTGCGCTTTTGGTCTCACTGTATGCAATCTGTTATAACTGTTTTTGTCATAACTTGTTAGCAGTGAATGCTGAGGAATCTTAGATATATTGTATTTTTATTTTTTAAAATTTCGACGTTTCTAGCAACTGAGTTGAATAAAATGTGTAAGGAGAGCTTTTCTTTGTGTAATGGGTATTGATGATTTTTGTAATCCAGAAGGATAAAAGAGAAGAAACCAAGTGCACTGATTTGGTATTGTGCTTTTGGGACAGTTTATAGTTTTCTCTCTGATAATTCCATTGTGGTGGTAGACTTCACGTCGGCTCATGTACTAAGTTATATAGATGGTGAGATAACTATATTGCTCTAGTATTTGCTTTTACATACATTGCATGTTATGCACTAAAGTAATTGAGTAAATTATAACTCCTCTCCTGAATTTTGTTCAAATTATAGGGATTTTTATATTCAAAATCAATAATTGAGTCTAATTTTAAAATTTTTACTGAAATACCCCCTCATAAAAAATGTAAGGATATTTTAATTAAAGAAATGTTATTTTGGTTAATAAAGAGTATTTTAGTTAAAAAAATATAATCGGATTATAGTGTAATGCAACTTCTAGTTTTAAACAAGATTAATATATATTTTGAAAATTAAAAAGACCTATGTAATTTTAATAGAACTCAATAGAGGCTCTTTAACAGTACACTTCCTTTCTCGTTCAAAATTCATTCGTTTCCTCAGTTGCCAAAACTACTAACTTGGGTTTTTTTTTTTTTTTTTACTCTTTTATTTTCTTTTTTATGTTTATAGGGTTGCGGTACTATCCATCCCGCATCCCAGTTAGTATTTTGGATTGTGGTGTTACCCATACTGGGACCCAAGTGACTTAATTTAAAAAAAAAAAAATGATAAAGTTATATTGATTGAATGGAATTAAATGAAAAAATAGTAATAGGATATGATGATTAGCAATAGAAGAATAGTATTAGAAATAAAAGTAAAAAAGTAATAAGTATTAATAAAAGAGAAATATAAAATCATGAAATTAGAATAGAAGAGAAAATAAAATCATGAAATTAAAATAGAAGAAAAATGTAAAATTATGAAATTAGAATAGAAGAGAAAATGTAAGAATCATGAAATCAAATAGAAGAGAGAAATAAAATCATGAAATTTGAATAAAATAAATTGTTAAAATCATGAAATAAAAATGAGAGAAATTTAGGGATTGTGAAATTAAACAGAAAGGGAAATTCAAGATTATAAAATCAAAATAGAAGAGAAATGTAAAATCATGAAATTAGAATGGAAGAGAAAATGTAAAAATTATGAAATCAAATAGAAGAGGAAAAATAAAAACATGAAATTTAAATAAATAGAAATGTAAAATCTTGAAATTAGAATAGACGAGAAAATGTAAAAAAATCATGAAATCAAATAGAAGAGAAATATAAAATCATGAAATTTAAATAAAATAGAAATTTAAAATCTTAAAATGAAATTGAAAGAGAAATTTAGGGATTGCGAAATTAAAAAGAAAGAGAAATTCAAAATCATAACTTGAAACTGATAGAGAAATTTGAAATAATGAAGTTAAAAAAAATGAGAGAAAAGTTAAAAAACTTATGTTCAAGTTTTGAAGGAATAAGTCAATGTTGTAAATATCATAAAATAACAAAGCATGACACAATAAAACATCTAATGATCAAAGTAATGGTTCACAGTGCTACATCAAGTTTGTCGTCATACTCATCGTGGATGTATAGGCTAGACATCGTCCTCTTCTCCATTTTCTTCTTCTTCTTCTTCTGCTGCGACTTTTTCTTTTTTGTCTTATTCTTCCTCCTCCTCATCTTCATTATGCATAAGAATGTTTTAAGTTAAGGTAGGCAGAGTATTTAAATCCAACTATAGAGACTGAATAGGTGAAATGGGTAGGAATAACAAAGTCATGCTGCTGCTAGTGTACGGTCCTCAAATATCAAAAGATTGCCTATACTCAGCACTAAAAACGAATAGGTAACTTAACAGTGAGAGAGGGAACCATAACTATATGGCACAGGTGATTGTGTCAGCATAAAGTAGGATGGATGGGAATCAATAGAGGTAGGTAGCAGTGGCTAAGATGTGTAAAATAGAGCTCTAAAAGGGCCAACACCCTTCATGTCAATATATGACTATTTCTCTGTGAAAAAAGAAGGCTCTACACCTCCAAATGGCACTGTAGAACTAGTGTCACCATTCCTAATTATATCATCAAATGGATCATCCCAAATAGGTTCTCAGAAGGACATAAATTTGTGCACCTTCTTTCTAGGTCTACTTATAAGAATTAGAGGCTGAGGGAGTTTAGGTGCATGCGTGGCTGACTAGGAAGCCATCATGTTCTGATGCTCGCCCAGGGCATGTAATATAGGTCTACATTCATTATACATCGTCTCTCTAAACTGGCGATAATCTACTAATAGGTGATCATTGACTCTAAGCAAATACAAACCTTCTGTCAAATCTGCCTGCAATTAATAAAAAAAAGTTATACGTACCGAGGAAATATATTACAAAGAGGATGAAAAGGAAAAACGTTTACCCTGAAGCCCTAGGCACTACTATAGGATGTATTCATTGACTCGTTCATCTCCAATACCATTATACACAGTCTGATGTACGATCAATGGGGTGGGTTGCCAAAGAAGAATGAGAGAAGGCGTCACACCGCACATCCCATGCCGTGATAAAGACCATATGTTCATGGCACCAATATTTCTATGTTTTACCTTGCAGTTAGATGGCGTGGCAAGCTCCTAAATTTACTGGATCTTAAGGTATTGGTTGCACTTAGCCGAATTGACATAGCACCTAATCAACATGGTGCCACTCAATAATATGAAAGCAAATAAGAGGGATAGATGCTAGCCAAATGTCTCGGGATGCGAGGCAATAGTTTGGGTGAAGCTAGTAGATATGCTTGTGCGTCATAAGGCTACCAAATAATTTACAACTGGCATAGAATGTGTTAGAGACATAGTGTCATTTCATTCACTATAAAAGATGACAGTGACAGGATACTAACCTCATTATGGCCCATTTGATCAAGCAAGATCTTATATTGTCATATGGCTTTCCACTGAAGATAGGGATTCTGGCCAACACACCGCCACTTAAGACCTAATGTAAAGTAATGGTTAAGAAATGCAATAGTGTGAGCATACAACAAAATAACCAAGGGCATAAGTTTCTTACTAGAATCCCAATGGTGGTCATAGTGGATATATGTCTAAGAGTGGATAAGGTTATGGTAGCAACTATGGGGCGAGCATCAGGAATCTATCCCAGGTCCATATATGTAGCAATGTCAAGCACCTATCAGTGTTTACCTCTCCATAATTGGTGGCATTACACATCTATCTATATAGGTGAGCCAAAATAATTGATCCCCAACTATATTGACCTACATCTTCAAAGCCATCAAGTAAGGTCAAGTACATGAGCATCACTTTAAGTGTAGTTTGATTTAGCATCAAATATCCCATGATCAATCGCATAATGTAAGCATAGGCAAATCGTCGAATTGTCTTATCATTAGTGTTGTCAGGAAGTTCAGAAAATGTATTAGCAAGCTAGGTGACACTTAATCTCTAACCCTCAAGTGTCTTTAGAGGTGGTGTGATACCTAATAAAATCTAACATACATAAGGCTAAGGGTAACCAGTGTGATCACAAACTAACACCCTATGGCATGGTCGCCCCATGGCATGACACCCCACACCACGATAAAGACCACATGTTCATGGCAATAAAAATAATGTATACAAATAGTTAAAACAAATAATTACTTAATTCATTACTTTTCCTTTAATTCAATTTTCCACCATTTAACTATATTTATTACAATTTTTTATATGAAATTATGTATTTAATAATATATTATATACATTGTATATTTAATATTATTTATTAAATATATTACAAATTATATATTGAATATAATACAAATTATATATGAAATATACTAAATCAACTTCAAAATTTTTCTACATTTAATATTCTTGTTCTCCTACTTCTTAATATCCTAATATAAATCCACTTTTTAAATCTTAATCATATACATATTATCTACAACATTATAAACTTCTTTATCTGTAATTTCTAAATTCTTTTATTATATTTTTACCATACATCTATGATTTTTTTCCACACCACATTTTTTTTCAATTTCTTCCAACTTTACCATTACTATTATTTCTTAGTTTCCAATCATATTTCAATAATATGTACATTTTACTAATAGTAAACATATTTTATATATATATATATATATATATAATATTAAATATACTAAATCTACTTCAAAATTTTTATACTTTGAATATTTTTTATTCTCCTACTTAATATTTTAACCTAAATCCACATTTTAAATTCTAAACCTATACATATCATCTACAACATTATGCACTTTCTTATCTATAATTTCCAATATTCCATTATTATAATTCTATCATACATTTATCATCTTTTTTCCCACCGCATCTTTTTTTCCATTTCTTCCAACTACACCATTATTAATATTTTTTATTTTTCAATTACATTTCAGTATTACATCTTATTAATATTATATTTTACATATACTAAACCTACTTCAAAATTTTTATATATTTAATATTTTTGTTCCTCTACTTCTTAATATTCTAATGTAAATCTGCTTTTTAAATTTTCAACTTATACATATCATCTACAATATTATACACTTTTTTTAATCTATGATTCTCAAATTTCTATTATTATTATTATTATTATTATTATTATTATCCACACATTTATGATTTTTTCCCACCACATCTTTTTTTTTTTTCCATTTCTTCCAATTTTACCATAATTACTATTTTTTTCAATTAAATTTTGCAACAAAACTTTCTCAGATAAATCCTATATCTAATCTACAAAACTTATTACTTTTTATTATTACTTTCCAATTAAAGTTTTCAGTTACATAATTTCAACTTTTCCATCATACAAATTTTAGCCATTTCTTTTATTACTATTATAATTTTTTTTCAATTAATTTTCCTAACAAATTGTTTCTAACAGATTCAATGTTCAATGTCAAAAAAAAAAAAACATTTTAAATTTCTATATAATCACATCTCTTAATCCTAACTAATTTCTTCTATCTAATATACGCCAAATGTCATAAACTTTTAAATATAAACAAAAAAATTTCACTACCTTTTACCTAAGCAAAACGCATGTTGGCAACATAAAAATTATGAAAAAGAAAGTATGCTGGCAAAAAACATAAGAAAGGGAAGTATTATCTTAAAGATTTGGGACCACTTGTAGCAAAAATCTCATAAAAAATTGTAATGGTACCATTTGCAGCAAACTCCAACAAAAAATACACACCTCACAGACACCTAAAGAGCTTCTTCAAATGTTTCCTACTTAAACTTGTAGAAAACTTACTTAAAGTTACTTTCAAAAGGAGTTCAAAAATGAAAGAAGGAAAAGGGACGATGAAAGCTTCCACATTTTAATCTTTAGATGACATTTTCTTTTCTAGATACCAATTAGTAAGCACCTCGTCTATGCACCCTGACTGATAGCAGGCTCTATAAGACCACTATATGTAACGGTCTCATACAGATCACTACTAATGACGGTCTATCAAAAAGGTCATTAGTAGCAGTATCAGACTTATCACAACACTTGTTGCAGTCTATAAGACAACGCTACACATTTTAAATTTTAAAAAAAATTAAGTTATTGTTGTAGGTTGCCATAGCCCACAACTAGTATAATTTTTTTTAAAAAAACAAGAAGCCAAAAACAGATATACACCAATAGTTTTGACGATAGAGGCAATTAAGCATTAAATGCCCCAATGATTGGGAAGGGGTTAATTCTCCCCTCAAGAGAGGTCTAAAATAATTTATTCCAAGTAATTCATCAAAGAGTTATGCTTAAAATTATTGAACAACATTATCATTACACACTCATTTAGAGGTTGCTTGACTATATGAGATAGTATTTTTTCTCTCTTGTAGATTTACTTTGTAGATCACTCAGAGGGACACAGATTGATCTCTTATGATCAAGCATCAACTAGTATCAAATTAGGTGGGCTCTAAGAAGACACAAGAATGTTTTGCTAATATCTTAATTAATGCCTCTCTCCAATCTAAATAAATGCAAGTGATTTATGCCCAAAAGAACGATCATGGTCTATGATGATGTATCAATGATGTGGGGAAATTTTTTTGCTCTCATTTTCAAGCTTTTTAACTATAGTGCAATCATAAAGATAATTATTATCCCATATCTATAGCCACCAAAAGTAATACATTGAGATACTATTTCTTTTTTTTGTAACTACAAAGTAGCAATGTGGCCCAGGACGCAACTCTATTAGTTGCATCATAAATGCAACCAATGGAGTTGCGACTCCCATTAAGCCATAACTAGTTGTTTTTTTTTAAAAAAAATTAATTTGGGTTGTGGCCTAGCCTATGAATTTTTTTTTAATTAATCTCATTATGTTGTGGCCTGACCTTGAATTTATTTTTTTAAATTTAAATTAATTAATTAAAAATTAAATGAAAGAATTATGGAATAATTTTATTTTATTATTAAAAAATAATTTTGTTTTCAAATGATTAAATTTAAAAACTAGCTATGTATTTTATTTTAAGTGTAAATGATATAAATATATGTTAGTAGAATATGAAATTAATATATTTGAAAACTTGGATATGAACACAAATGTATATAAAAACAACAAAGCATAAGACAACGTCAACTAATTTGAAGTTTAATGAAAAAGGAAAAACATCTCATGGAAGTAATGACTACCAGTCCCACATTAAGCAGTTAGGCAAACTCGCTGTGAGCAATAATGCACGGGCTATATCTCCTCCTCTTTTCCTTGGTCTTCATCCTCTTCCTCATTGTCATCTTCGTCTTCATCATCTTCTGCCTCAAAGGCGATTAAAGTTGCAATGGATGAAGAATTCAAATCCCATCGAGGCGACTGAACTGGGGAAGTGGCTGATACGGAATGACAAGGCTGTGAAGCTATGAGTACAATGTTTCTCCTTAAAAGACTAACACTAAGAACTAAAGGCAAACAAATTGGCTAACAGTGTCGAGAGGGAACCCTGATGCATGAACGACAATGTCGAGGTGAAGCCCGCAATTTCCCTAGGCCAAGTCACAACCCAAATTAATTTTTTAATTATTTGACAACAAAATTATTTTTTTAATAATAATATAAAATTATTCTTTAATTATTTCAATTAATTTTAAGTAATTAATTTAAATTTTCAAAAAAAAAAATTGTGGCATAACCCAAACCATAACTCAGTTGAGATTAAAAAAATAATAATTTCATTGGTTGTGACCTAGGCCTGATCACAACCCAAATTAATTTTTTGTTTTTTTGACAAAAAAGCAACTAGTTGTGACTTGATGCAAGCCAACGACACATGGACGAGAGTGCTACTTTGTAATTAAAAATATATATATATCTCAATGCATTACTTTTGACATTGTGCATATAAAATAATTATTATCCCTATAATTGCACTATGTAAAACAATTCTCATTTTCAAGTTATAAAGAGCAGGCAAATTTTATGGTCAATAGACAATAATTGGATGTATCATTCCATCGAAATTTGAGCTACATAACATGAGAAGTATCCCATAACCAACCCAACCAGTTTCATACTTGGAACATCAATAAGGCAAGATAGAAGACCATCTAAGGTTCAACCGCGGCGTTTTCCCGAGACCCGTCAAGAATGTGATCTGTTCCTCCAAAATTTTATACTCCAAGTTTTCATTCTTTATTACAGTTTCATCTCCATTACCTTCTATACATCGCAAACCGTTCCCTTTCATTTAAATCCTATTTTTGTTCCCAAACATAGAACAGAAGGCCTTCTGTGTTCCGATAAACATTGGATTTCAAGATAGGCAAAATTAGAAACAACTATACAAAGAATCAGTGGTACAACTCAAGGAGCAGCGTTATTTTCAGGATGTGCACAACCCTTTGAATGTTATAGAGTACATCCTTCCATCTGTCGAAGATTCTGCCAGTCACCATCTTTTTTCTCACTGAAGAAGCTAAAGATGCAGAAGCATCATCCCCCTTAGCTTTGACTTGTGGTTTCCTGCTTCATGTTTCCTGGTGATTCATTTTTGCTTTGATCAACAGTTAGTATCATATAACTTCCAAGTTAATTCTGCTCAATATATGCTTTGATTGGATATGGCTGTGATGAGATCCAAATTTGCTCAAAGTTCCTTGTCTGCATTGTAACAATGGCGCAAAACCATTCCGTTCATCCAGAAGAGATGAGTGGAGTAGGAACCACAATGAAAGGTTCAGTACATTCACTTTGGTCTAACCATTGCTTTCCCAGCTGTTAAGAGTTGATTGCTTAATTATGATCCTTCTCACATTTCTTTAGCAGCGCAGACACATGATTGATATACTCATTGCCTGTCTGCCTTCCTCCCACCAGCCACTGAAGAGCCTCAGCTGCAGCATCCTTTTCTGCACTCTTCTTATTGTTACAAGGTTGACCTATTATCTGCATTCCATTAAACTCAACTGTAGCCTGAAATTGATTATTCTTCAATTGCGTAGTCTTGTACGTGGGTGCAACATATCCTGCCCTTGTAAGCAATGTTTGAAGCTGACTTTTAGAATTATCACCCCCAGGTCCACTTTCAGTCCTTGAACCCAATGCTGGCTGTGAGGCACTTACAGATTGATTTGATGGTTTGAGGACCTGGCGACCAAACACAAATCTGCCTTCACACTGATCCTCTGAAATCAGCAACCGTACAGCAGAAAGGAGCTCATGAAATGAATGTATGTCCATCCTTGGAAACAGTAGCTGCCATGCCCAACAATGTCAATTTAAAAGTAACTGTTATCTTCATTAAATAAAATATGTTCTAGTACTTTTGCACCTACCTTGGTTTGAATGAAATCATCAAGTTCTCTCCTCATAATCTGGTACATGTCAGCAACAGCAGGTTTCATGAAAAACTCCAGATATCCCCCTAACATTTTTAAATGCCCATCCTGCCAGAAGGATGGTATTTAAATGTCATCTAGAACTTAAAAATAGAGGGAACATGAAGCTGCAACATTTTTTAGAATAAACATGAGAACAATGGATCCACAAATGTAGGAACTTACAGCCTCCCCTTTTGAGATGCTTCCACCGAAAAGAAGCAACACTGAATCAGACACAGCTGTCGAATCACGGAGAAAAACTGAGTTCACTTTTATCTTCTCGTTAAAAACTAGCCATGGATATGGAATTTTGCATTCCCGAGCATTAACAGAGTTCTAGACACATGGGATGAACATCACATTGAAAAAGGAGAAGCAAAAAATTAAAAGACATAAAAAAAAAAAAACTGTATACAACAATTATACAGTTTCACAACCAAAAGCAAGTTATAAATAATAACTTGTAACTTACCGAATATAGTAATACTTGACCATCCTCCATTGTTTTCAGTGAAAAAGACTTCTCATTATGCTAAAAAAGAAAAAAAAAATTTGCCTTTTAGTAGGTCTTCAAACACAAGTATCTACTAGAAATCCAATAATAAAATAGGATTCAAAGCTCCAAGCAGTACGCAATTTCTTTGGGGCTTGGAGAAGAGTATTTACAATTAATATATACTATTGATTACACATGCTAAGACATACCACAACAGAGCAAATCCCAGGATATAGGCCATAACAAATAACTGCCTGGATAAGATGCACATCATGGCTCCATGCATTGCAGCTGGTTGTGTTGCTATCAGCTAATCCAATATCCTTAAGCAGGGAGAAGAACTCCCGCCTAAGAGCATCAATAGCTTTCATTGATTGTGCTGAAAGGAAATTTTTCCAGCAGTACTCATGCCCAGCAAGGTCTAATTCAGCATCTTTCCAGCCCTCATAAGCCCTAACAAGTGCAAGGTGGTCACTATAATCACGGGACAATTGAGATTTTGCTGCCTCAGCAAGCTGCAATCAAGATATTTGACATATCAATCAATTTTAGTAGATAATGATCACATCAAGCACTAGGTTGCAAAATAAACATGCCCCAATATGCTTTGCTTACAATTAAGTGCTCATATCCATAGAACAATTATAACATATTTAACTGAATGGTATTGTTTCTAATCAACTTTTCCATTGAGAAAATGTCAGGAAAGCAACATGCCACAATACTTTGGTACAGATTCTTGTATCTTTATTATCAAATTTTTCAAAAAAATTGAATGTGTAAAGCATTCTCTAAAAGACCCAATCGTGTGATGCTGAGCTGTTAAAAACATACACTTGGCATGTTTTTATTGGAGAACCTGATAGCAAAAATATAAAAACTTTCCCTGAGTTTTTTCCTTTTGGTAATGAAATTTTATTCAAGAAACAAAAGGGTAATGTAACCCAAATAAATAAGTACAGAAGTGCCAACCCAACAAGATGCATGATACAGGTTCCAGCTAGCTTTTGCTTTGGACCAAAACGAATATTGTTGAGGAATAAAGAGACAACAAATACTCAACAGAAAAGAGAAGAATGATAGAACACACACAAAAGAAAAAAAAACATAACCACAATGCAATATGAAAAAATAAAGAGAAAAGAAAAGGCATGCACTGTCCCACTGATTTTTCTCAGCATAAGCATTTCCTACATATTTACATATGTACATATGTACATACTACATACCATGTAACAAGAAAAGAAGAAAGCATTAATTCGAATAGATTTTAAGACAGCTTGGGGCTTATGGTGATTGAATTTGTTTTGAAGCAATACCAAAAGAAAGTAAAAGCCTAAATTATTATTTATGCCGCATATTTATGAAGAATAGAAAGGAGATAAGCACAAAGTAAATTTCAATTGACCTCTTACTAATAGGATTAGCTTTGAAATAATCACATAATTGTCTAAAGCAAGACCAACTCACATCTTTTTTATCCAATGGCGTTAGAAAAGGATCTCTCACACTGAGGCCAGCAGCAACAGTTAATATGGGATCCAGGCAATTGAATATAGCACCTAATATGAGCATCTTGCCAAGTTTGGGTTCCATGGGAAGCATTGTCAAATAGCGCCCTGTCAAGGAAAGACCAAGCATGAGGCTCATAAATTTTAGGAGATATATGTAACCTAGATTTTCATTATTGGTGACGGATTGACCTACCAAGAATAGTAAGATTTTCATTCTCATCCAAAGCCCCAATTACTTTCAAATATTCAATTGCATTTTGCACCTATGAATAAATGATAATTAAATCCAAGTTGACAAGCATATTTACATAAAGATAATTACACAAAAAACAAATTAACAAATGCATTTTTAAATATTTGGAAAAAGAAAGATATGGACAAAATGTTGGAGTTAAACTAATAACACTGATTGAAAGTATCTAATTTATTACCGCTAGTATCTCAGGAGACTGCAAAGCCCTAGACAGGAACTCAGATATACTTCCAAGTTTTAAACTTTTAATTTGCAGACAGAGGGACTGCAAAGGTGTCCTCAGAATTTCCGGCAGTTGATACTCTGCAAAAGCATCATATACACATCTAGGATAGAGATGGTAACATTCTCCTGGTTGAACACGGCCGGCTCTTCCTCTTCTCTAGAAAAATAAATTTAGGGAAGAACAGAGATAATCAAATCTAGATTAAAGGTCAAAAATTTTCACAGCTAGTATTTAGCATCATGAATCACAGTAAGTGTCTATTGGAAGCTTTTTATTATGTCCTAAATAATAAAAAGTCAATTTCTAATATAAAAACTTGAAGCATACATGGTACTAAATTACGTTCAGAACTCTGTCAATTTTGGATTCTAATAATAATAATGAGACTTGACCATCGCCTTTTGTATTTCTAAACAATACTATATTTTCATTTAGGCCCATGCTCTTGGTGAGGATGATGAGTAAACGGAATGTTCCCCAAACTAGATATAGTATGTCCTAATACGTATAATTCTTCCAAGATTGAAGCTTAGTACACTAATAAAACTGTCAGCCACTCTTCTGTAAACACCAACTGCAATTCAAAAGCATTAAACCTAAATCTATCATATATGCAGAACTTCTATCATACAAAAATCGATACACAGATCCAGAAAATTGTCAATTATAGTCCTATATCGAAGTATGATGCTAATAGTCCAATATCCAACACATTCAGCCTACTCAACTGTTCAAAACTGAGCTGAAAGTTTGCACAACTTGAAGCAAAAGTATTTCTAGTTGAATGTGTTACATATAACGATTACTATCAAACACATTAGCAACTAGAATATAATCTTACCTGCTGAGCCGAAACCTTAGAGATCCAGGTGGGGAGCAAACAGGGCGTATTATTCAGTGCATCATAAGATGTTTCTTTCGCCTTTCCGCAGTCAATAACAAAAACAACATCATTTATTGTAATACTTGTTTCAGCAATATTTGTCGCTAACACTATTTTCCTTACTCCATCTTCAGGCTCTTGAAATATTAATTTCTGCATATTCAATATACAATCTAAGTATTATATATAAACAAGAAGGTAAAGCACATGTTCCTTCAATGCCACAGAACATGAAACCTTTTTTGTGATATAAAATTAGAAAAATATTGCTGCAGCATGCGAAGTGATTATTTTTTGCTAATTTAAGACAAGATCACCCATAAAGCTCACCAAAGTAACTTCAAAGCAAGGAATCATCAACAGTCACAACATTACCTGCTCTGAACTAGCCATTGATCCATGGCATGTAAGCAACAAAACTCGACTTGGATCTCCGAAGACAGGATGTGTAAGAAGCTTATCTTTCAGAGAGCTTATATCATCCCATCCAGTCATAAAAACCAAGACAGCTCCAGGCCTTTCTTTCTCACATATATTGAACAAAATATACTCAATAAGATTAAAACCAATACAGTCTGGATTCCAACATGACAAAGATTCCTGTGTCTGTGAGCTGAAATCTTTAAAATCAGCAGATCTTACTGCATCCTGGTCAAATATTTCCACAAGTGAATGAATAATAAGAGATACAGAACTGTAGTTCTGGAATCTGGAATTCTTGCTTACCTCTACAGCCGAGGCAATTTGGCTTTTCCTCTTTCTTGGGGTTTGTTTGTTCAACTTCCACATCCTTTCTTGACCATAATCATCAATTTGATTGTAAGGAGTCAAACTGTAGCCCGTCACTTCCAGAATGTTCTCCAAAAAATGAGTTCTAACAGGGTATGTGAAGCCCTAAAAAAAAGGGGGGGAGTTTTAACTCTTGGCACCAAATTGCTAATACTCAGTTACATCCAAATATAAAAGAGCACGTCTCATTATCCTTTCTATCATCAAAAAGAATATATTTTTGAATGCCCATTGCCTTCCCCCTTCTTTCTTTTCCCCAACCCTACAAAGAAAAATAAGAAAAAATAGAATAACTTCTAACCTTCTCAAAACTAAAAGAGATAGTAGAAACTACTTGGAAATATCTTCATTTATTCTTAAGCCATTTCATTCCCATCATAAAGTTAAATACCTTGCAGATTCCCTCCTTTAATTTTCCTCCTTCCTACCAACTCATAGACTTCTCCAAGATTCCCCTTAATCTTTTTCATTTTAAAACCTCTGTCAGTTTGAATTTCCTTCACCTATCCAATTTTCTATGATCTATGAATTATTTACGCCACAACCATGATGAAGAAGAATTACAATTCTGTAGATCGTTCATTACCTACCCAATTTCCACTCTATGCTGTGGAATATTGTCATTAAACACACAGGAAGTGACCCTAGAGTTTAAACAACACCACCCCCCCCCCCCCCCCGCCCCCCAGCGTGCAAAAGAAAAAAAGACAGACATAAAAGTTTAATGTTATGTCCAATTATAAATCTTTCAGCCTGATCAATGGAATACCAAAACATACAATTATCCTACATGTAGTTATTGTTACGCACTGGAATATTCATAATTGGAGCTCCACCAAAGTAAGAGGAGAAGAGCTCCGCATCTAGGGTGGCACTCATTAAAATCAATCTCAGTTCTGGTCTGCGGGGCAGGAGATCTTTAAGAACAATTAGCAGAAAATCTGACACAAAAAAGTCAAGAATGTGAATATATGTGAATATATACCTACTAAGATCAGAAAAAAAAAACCAAAAACTCAGTCAAGTTCAGAATCCTACCTTCATTCATTCCACGCTCATGAATTTCATCCACAATAACATGTGTTATACCTTTTAAGTTTCTATCAGTTAACAATTTTCTAAATAATATGCCTGTGGTGCAAAAGAGAAGATGGGTATCTCTCCCTTTCATTCCCTCCAATCGAACTTTATATCCAACCTTTGAGGAAGAAAGCAAACGAGGGAGAGAGAAACTTTATATTCCCAGAAAATTATATATAACAGAGAAAATTAATGGATTGGAGAGTAAATAAAATTCAAAAGTTATTGTCCGCAGCAGAGGAACTCACAGATTCACCCAATTTCTCTCCTCTCTCAAAAGCAACTCTTTCAGAGACAGACATGGCTGAAATACGTCTTGGCTGTGTGCATATAATATTACAAAGGGCTCCCCTAACAGAATCTATCTCAGATTCTAGAATGAATTGAGGAATTTGTGTTGTCTTGCCACAACCTGTTTCACCAGAGATGATAACAACCTGCAAATTATAACATAAAAACTATCAATTAAATTTTGAGATTTTAGGCTAAAGCAAAAAAAAAAAAAATCAAAGACTAGGCACTACTTTTAAATCATATAACTACTAGAAACCAGCAAATATGTATCAAATTGTAGGATTAACTTATCAAAGAAAACTATATGTATTTTAAGGCATCCACAAGAATATAGCCAAGCTGCATGGAAGACTAAACAAAGATGGCATGTGTAAAAGCAGATACTGTCACAATGCAACCAATTGCAACAGCACAAAGATTATTATTAAAGGTTACACTGGAAGTGGATGTCCAGAAAATTTGTATCACACAAATCCTATACTACAACTAATAAAATAAGGAATCCTAATGAAAATAAAAAGAGAATCACAACTTACAAATTTTCACTCACTAGTGATTAAAACAATTATTAAACAAACCTGATTACTTGATATGGCTGACAATATTGCATCCTTCTCTTCATAAGCAGGGAGACTTCTACGAAATTCCAGCAATTTCCTTCCTTCTGCAGATTCCTGAAATACAAAGGGAACGTTAAGAACTTTCAAGCCATTTCCTATCCTTTTGCTGGTTTTTTTATCATTGGCCAGGTCAAAAAAGTCTTCTAAAACCTTTATCTCCAAACATATATATATATATATATATTTATTACATACATGGTAAAAGATTGAAATAAAAATGTTAAACTTGCAAACCTAAGATATTGAAGATAAATTACCCACAACTCCGAATTATGAAGCAGAAAAAGCAATACAGTAAATTATGCACTCAAGCTTTATCACAAACGAAAACATATATCCCATTATATTTTATTTTCAGGGAAGATAACCTGCCAAGCTTTTTGCTGATCACACATTTGTAAACTTCTCTGCCGGAGAATTTTCTCCACAACAGTCTTACTGGAGGCTAGTAGCTCTGGTTGCTCAAAGAGGCCTTCATCAGTACCAAAACTACCACCACCGCTTGATCTTGCAGATGACATATCCAAAAATCTTTCCTTCAACCAAGATTTTAGGGATAGGTATTCTTTAAGATATGCTTCAACTCTTTTTAATATGTTAAGGGACACGCTCACCTGTCAATTCCTGAAAGCTTTACTTAAGAGTCTCTCATTTATAGAGAATAGATTTTCCAACAATATGAACTAATTACTAAGAAGCAAGTTAAGCAGTTATGGTGACAATAGAGAGAAGAAGAACAAGAGTATATAAGGTCAAAGGTAACTTTAGTTTTTAGTTCATGACTGTATTAAAAAAGAAAAATGAATGTGGAGGCAGATCAAAGAACACTGTAAACATACCTCCCTCTGCGGCCGTCGATCATCCAAATCATATCTGTAATTTGGCAGTGGGACCTTACTGAAAACAACTACTTTTGCATACATATGGCTGCCATAAATAAATGTTACCAAGATCACCACATTAAAGAACACAACTTGTGGGACAAGCATTAATATAGTAAGAAGATGAAAAAAATAACAGAATAAAAGAAAAGAAATGATACCTATACAATCCCATTTGGGTTGCCAATGCTGCCAGTTGCTCAAAGTCACGCCTGTCTTTCTTCTCCCTTGAGACCAACTCTTGTCTACTCTTGTCATTTAAAAGCATGATAAATTTTTGCTTCCACTCATCATTTTTATCATTGGATGAAGCACTCTAAGAATCAAAGTTCAAGACAACAAAAAAACCATCTTCAATAAATAAAGCAGGAAATAAACAGCTTGACGTTTTAGAAACATGTCTCTAGTCTCTCCAAATTGGTCCTAGATCTCTTCAACCTTTTGAAGGCAACTAAAATTAGACAGATTCAAATTTTTCAGCACTAAGGAAAACTTACGATATATTGATATATAAATATAGAAAAGAAAGACAAAGCTAGTTGAAAGTAAGTTGCAATTAATAAGCAAAATGCCGATCAATATAACATAGAAAGCAATATCAAAGCATAAAGAATGGAACTCTGAGAAGCACCAATTCCATCACGCCATGCATAACATCGACCACTACGTGCATCATCAAGAAAGAAAACTAAGTCACATATACCATTCCGATGACACGACTCATGCCAAACCCAGCAACATAAGGAACCAGTGAGAGTTTATATATAAGCACCAATGTACCATATTCCGGTTGCAAAACTCCGTATGCTTTGGACTATTATTTCATGTTTTACTCTTCACCCAACAGGAAAAACACTATTAGTCATCCCATGACTCCACTCTCAATTGTCACAGCAAGCGATACTAAATCAACAGAAAAAAATGACTTGAGACCAAAGCACTATACAGCAACTTAAAATTCCATATACCATGACAATCTTCATTAGAAACAAATCAACCCAACAATCAGGTATAAAAGGAAACCGCCATTAATCCACCAAGAATTAAATAAAAAAAAAAAAAAGCAAAGGCGGCAATCATCCAATACCAATACTCGTATCAATCACTTATGTAAATAGTCCCACCGGTTGTGAAGACGTCTCAAACTCACGATCCGACCCTTCCTCGGAAATACCGTCATCGTAAGCAGACACATAGAGCGAATTCAACTTATTAGGAACTTGCTCCTGCAACTTGGTCTGCGAGTGAGGCAGAGCAGCAGTAGCACGAGCATTGGTAGCTCTAGGGTTTAAAACTACACCTTGGGTTTCCCGAAGCTTGGAGTCAACCGGAGCAGGCGACCGGTAACCGGCGGAGACGACGGAGCGTTGACGGTTGTGTGGCGGAATGTAAATGGAACCGTAGGAGGACAGCGGAGGCCGATCCTCCATCATGAGGAATGGACGATGATATGTGGGTTTTAGGGTTCTCAGATTCCCCGGAGTTGAAGATGGCTGTAGAGAAGAAAGAAGAGACGGGGGCATGCAAGGCACTACGACGTCGTTTCAAGAGTATAAACGTGGTTACGGTTGTTTCAGGCTACTGTTAGCTTCGCTTTCCAAGAACAGTTGTATTGCAAGTCACCGAAAAGAGGATGATGGTGAGGTTTAGCACAGTCGGGACTCTAGCATTGTTGGCTCACACTTGCTGATTTTCCTATAGGAGTAAAAACGCGCTTGGTGGCGCGTGCCACTCTAGTATTCCACGTCAGTCTCGATTACTTGGATTGGATTTCCGATTCTCCATGGATGTGGCCAGATTTTTAGAATTTCTATTAGATGTTTAATGTATAGTAAAATACGACATATATTATAATTTTTTTAAAAAAATTAATAATGCAATAATAAGCACTTGGACCACACGTCTAGTGCATGCGAGAGGATTGGAATGGAAAGAAAGAAAACAATCGAGAGTTATTTAGAGGTGTTCGGTGCATGGGAGGCATGATTTCGAGGGACAATAGTCTCCCATCAGTATTGGGAGAGTAATTCCGTCAGTTGATTCGAGGAAATGTACAACTTTCTCTCAAAATTGGACTAAAGAATTCGAAAGTACCCTCTCTTGCTTCACGATGTGCCACTCCATAGGTTTCTCTGTTTTGTCCCTTCTCCTCTTACCTTTCGTTGTGGATAGTGCTTTCACCCAACAAGAAGAAAGAATAGAAACCTAAACCCATCCGTGAGGCTTATGAGCTCCAAAACTTCTTTGTTGTCAATTTTGCATATTATTAATCTTATTTTGATATTAAGTTTAGTGTTTTGGTAAGGAAGCCATATAGTAAGTAAATGATTGTTTTGGTTGGTTATAAGTCATGAGAATGATTTTATTAGATTTGGAGCTAAAACAAGCTTGAAAATGTGTTATATTGCAAAAGAATTAATAGTAAGAAAGTAAGTCGCAAGAAAAGGTTGAGTTGTTAATTTTAAATTAAAAAGTAAATAGCTCAACCTTTTTATTTATATTCTCTTTATGAACATTACAACACAATGGAAATGGATAAGGGAAGCTTCTAGAGATCATTTGTTTTGGATTTTAACATTTTGTTTTGAAAAAATGATTGGAAGTTAATTAAAGATGAGAGCTTTAGTATTTTAGGTTGGATTTTGGTTGCTCATGTCCCTCCCTAGGTCATCTTCCTCCTCTTTCTCTTCCCTCTTCTCCTTAGTGTTTTTTCTAGTGAGAAAAAGTGGTTGAAACTTTAGACATGGATTAAGGATGCTTTCACTCATAAGTAACTAATTTCATTTATCTAAAAATTATTGTTATGTTTATGTGAACACTACATCCCAAAATAAAATAAGAATAAAAACTAATGATTAATCAATTAATCAATTGGTTAAATAATCAATTAAGCAAATGTAAAATGTATGAATCACAATATAAAAAAAACAAAAATATGAAAAAACAAAATGAAAAATAAAAAATAAGATAAACAAAACCAAAAAAAATATGACAGAACAAAGAAAAAAGATAAAATAAAAGAATAAAAAATAAGAAAGATAAGGAAAACAAAATACCAAAAAAATTATTTAAAAAAAAAAAGCAAGCCGATACCTCTAAATTATACATATATGTTGCCCAGCCTGAGAAGACACAAACACATGCTACACCATGCTGCCAACCAAAACCCACGGAGAAGAAGGCTCAAAGAATCAGGTAGGCATGGGATTTGGATTCGATAAATTTAAAATTTCAAATGCAAGTGAATTTGATAGAATCTGAACTGTTAGATAAAAATTTAATAGTTCAAATTTTAAGAAATTGTTAAAAGTTATTTTATATGTATTAAATTTGAATCGTTTGATGAAAGTTTATTAATAGATCTTCGTAAATTTAAATTTTCAGATCCCTCTAGATCCATAGGCATACTGGATTGTAGGGGAGTTCTAACATAAAAGGTCTTTGCTCTCATGTGTGATGATCAAGGAAGGAGAGAAGAAGAGCAGCCAATGAGAAAAGAGTGTGGACGAGGTTGAGCTCGAGTTTAAAAGAAGAAAATGGAGAGCTCGAGTTTGACATGTGAAAGCTAGAGCTTGAACTAAAGGAGAAACTCATGTGGAAGGAGGCTATGAACGTGATCGAGAAACCAAAACACACGAAGAGAGTAGTAGAAAACACCCATGTTTTCATGTGGGTTGGACAAAGCAAGGAGTAGAAAAAGAACTATGCTAATCCAAATTAGCTTGGTTTCCATATGAGAAGAACATAGCTGAGCATAAGTGCTTGCAGACTTGGGAAAAATGGAAGAAGAAGGTAGTTGGGAAGATGGTGAGTGAATGAGAGAGAGAGAGTAGAGAAAAGCTTGAGTGAGGATACCAAAAGAAAGAGCACAAGGAAGCTAAGAAAGTGGAAAGTTGAGGTCTGAAATTGCTGGACCACTTATTGCTGTCAAAGTTAACAGCAAATTCCTTCAATTCCTACCTTAATACATGTCGAAATCTCATTGGTATTATGCTACATATTCTGCCCCATTTTATCTATAAGACCCACTAGTATTATGCTTTATATTTTCCTCATTTTGGCTATAAAACCCACTGGTTTTGTGTTGTATATTCTGCGTCATTTTGACTGTAAAACATGCTAGTATTATGTTGCATTATATGCTTCTTTTGCTATTAAAATGTGGTTGATATTGAGCTACATTACATGTCTCTGTTGCTAACAAATTTGACTGATATTGTGCTACATTACATGCTTCTTTTGCTGTCAAAATTTGGCTACTATTATGTTGCATTAAATGCTTCCTTCATTGTCTTAGTTGGGTTGAGATCGTATGGGTTTCTATGTTCTTGCATGCTAAAGATTTGCTGTGAGGAGCTTCAGGATGAGACTTCAATAAATTTGCATGTTTGCTTATAAAAAATAAAATAATATATATGTAGATTGTGTTAGGGTACCTGGAAATCAATTCACAACATGGAGGATTGTTTAAGTGAATAACGTGTCCTATCTTAGGGTTCTTGCATTGTTTGAATATGGATTGTGAAGTAGTAATCCCACTTTGACAACATGTAGCATTCAAATAGACAAGAGCCTTAACTCACGCTAGATTTTATATGCTCGCATGTTTAATTTTTTTTCCTTTTTTTCTTCCTTTCTTGTTTTAATTTGTTTCATTTTATTTTGCTTTTCTTTTTACTTCTTTTATTTTACTTATTTATTTCTGTTATTATTTTCATTATTCTTTATTTTTATCTTTTCAATTTATCTTTATTTTCCTTAACTCTATTTTTCTTATAAGCTAAGTGAGACCTTTGATCTCCTTAGTCTATGAAAGTCTATATATTTTCCCCTACAAAAAATAATAAAATAACAATAAAGTGATAAATCATTTGTCAATCTCAAAACTAAATTTTTTTTTTTTATTTTAACCATTGTCATGTGAGATCGTTAATCTCCTCAAGCATCCAAGAAATAACTAGTCAAGGTTGCGTTTAATCTCCTCAGGCCTTAAAGTTTATGTCTATTTTCAAAAATATGTATATAGAAAAATTCCAAAATTAAAAAAGAGTTTATTTTGCCTGTTATTTGTAATTAAGAAAATCCATAGAAACATAAATTCAAAAAATCCCAAGTTTCTTTTCCATTATCATTTCACTAAAATTTCAAGATAAAAATTAAAATTCCAAAAATAAATGAAAGGAAAGAAAATGAAAAGAGCAAGAAAGTGAAATTATATTGATTTCATAAATTAAAATACACCAACCAAATTAAAGCTCATTTTGTTTACAAAAATCATATTAATTTCAATCATCTTGTTCTTTTCACAAAAATAAAATATACCAACCAACTGACATGCCTTGTGAGGCCAAACTACGTAGGCTTTGATCCCCATTATAGGGTACGTAGGCCCTAGGCTCTAATCCTAGGTCAAATATGCTTCTGTAAATATTTCATTTTTTCTTTTATTTTATTTTCTTAATTTTTTATTATTCATTTTTTCTTTGTTTGACATATGATTGATAAGAGTAATAAAAAATTTAAATTGAGGCCATATGTATTTTATATAATCAACTTTGGGTATTCGTTCATAAGAATGAGTGTTATAGGATACCTAACACATTTCTCATGCACAATCAACTTCCGAACTTGGTCTTTGGATCACAGACCACCTTATCTTATAAATTGGTTTTCCAAAATTTATCCTTTAAAATTTTAGTGGCAACTCCTAAATTTTTGTTTTCATTTTTTTTAAGTGAAAATCAAGATTATTTCTTTTCTTCCTCACCTTATGGTCACGTTTTGGGTGTGATAGGTTCCTTCAAGTATTGTGAGACATTTTTTAACCCTCTATTTTTCTCCTCTTTTTGGTATTTTTGCATGCCTATTATGTTTATATTGTCTTTGGGTGAATGAATAATTTAGATCTATAGTTTATTTTGCCTAGAGATGATTATCTTCCATTTAATATGATTAAATCCATAATTGTTTAGTTAAACCAAAGCTTAATGGGAAATTAGTACAAGGGATTGTTGATGTGCTTTCTTCTATATTGATGAAGTGCGAAAGATAATTTGTTAAACTTTCTTAATGCTTTGACATATTAGAAATGGTGATTTATTAATCTTAATGTAGTTAATTAAATTGTAAGCGCTCACTTGATAACGTTCACTAGTTAGGAGTTAAAGAAATCTAGGTTGTGAGAGCTTGTTAGCAACTATAGCCATTTACCAAAAAGAGGAAGGATAATTATTTTAGTCAATGATCATCTTAGAAGGACTAAAGTCATACACTCTGTAGTTAGATGCTTTGCTTCTTGATTTAACTTTCTTTAATTGACTTGTTTTTATCTTTGAATTATTTTCTTACTGTTACTTATCTAATTTCTTTAATTTTAGTTGGTATCCTTCTTATATTTTTGCTAAACCCTCATTTTATTTCTTGTGTTACGTGTTTTCTTCTTGGTTGTTCATAAGTATTGAAATCGCCAATCCTCGTGAGTACAACCTTACGACTCTTATTGCAATTATTTTCTTAAAGAGTAGGTTATATTTTAATTTGGTGGATTTGACACCCATCAAATTCTCAAACCTATTTAACTCATTTTGGACTTTTAGGCTTCTGGGTGTCTCAATGTCTTCGATTTTCGCATGATAGACTTTGATTCTCACGTAGGTTTTACTTGAAGAGAATTATGTATAATGTTATCTTAAAGAAGGGAAAGCTGTAATGGAGGGTTTCATGGAAAAGAATGAAGTTATTAAAGGAAAGAAATATAAGGAAAGTGGAGAAAAATTAAGACTTTGTTGAAGAAAAGGCTCCTTTCTTGTATAAACCTATCTAAGTGGGGTATAAATATCATCTCATCATTAGGGACATTTTGGTCATTTGACTATAAAGTGCTCTCCTTTCCATCCTTATATTCATCCTACCAAAAAAGAAACAATTAAATGTCATTCATCTTTCCAATCTCACTATACCAAACAGGATTTCATATAAAAAGTTTTCTTTCTATTCCATTTCTTTCTTATTCATTTTCTCATCTACTTTCCTTCTACATACTAAACGAGGCCTTATAGAGAGAAGTGTGATAAGATTAGTCTTACAAAGATGTAAAAGTACTTATGAGAAAATTGTACATATATATATATATATATATGTGTGTTTGTGTGTGAGTATGATACACTTATTATAATTTCATTGAAAATCAATATATATCAACTGTATGTAAGTTCTTTTTCAAATTTATTATCAATTTAACTAACTCAAATATATATATATATATATATATATATATGTAAAGTACTTTTAACATGGGAGTTATGTTTGATTCATGAAAAAACTCCTTTGATTAAACACTCATCTCTTGATGACTCATTAACTACCTTTAACATAATTTTTTTTTATTGATTTAAGTGTTACATTTAACAACTTTTTTCTTTTTAACATGAATGTTTTTATGGTTATATTTAGAATATTATTTTAGTCTTAAATTTAACAACTCTTCAACTCCTATCAATATAATTATTTTTATTGTTTTAGTCTAAAATTTAGTAAGAAAAACAAAGGTGAAAATAATATTTGTCCTATTAAATACATACATTTAACAATTACAATGCCTGTCACACTTAACAACCCATCAAAAGGTCAACGTGACACGGATAGTGCAAAAATAAAAGAGAAACAAATTGGTCTCAAAATAATTCAAACTTTGGTTTATTTAAGAGTCGCCACTAAAATTTTTAATGGAAAATTAAATAAACCAACCCAAAACAAACAAAAAAGGTAAGGTGGTTTGCAAAAACAAATATGAGTTTAAAAGTCTATTTGTGTGCTAGGAAATTATTAGTCATCTCACAACACCCATCCGTAAGGGCAATTAACCTAAACTAGTAAAGTGAAACTAAAGAAATATGAAATTAATTTATCTTGATCACCCACATCAATGCACATACAAAATAAACAGATAAATGCATAAACAAAAATAATTAGTGAAAACAAAATTTGGATATTGTCAAACCTAACAACTCGATCAAGCACAACGCGGATGGTGTAAAAATAAATGAGAAACAAATTGACTCTTAAAACAATTTAAAAACTAATTTATTTTAAGAGTCACCACCGAAATTTTTAAGGAAAACTTTGGAAAACCAATTTAAAACAAAAAAGAAAAGGCCAAGTGGTCTGCAAAAATAGAAATGGATTTGGGAGTCTGTTTAAGTGTAGGGAAGGTGTTAGGCACCCCACAACACCTGCCCGTAAGGGCAGTTACCCTAAACTAGTCAAATGAAATTAACATAATATGGCCTTAAGTTTATTTCGATCACCCTTACTAACACACATGCACATTAAATAGAGAAGATAGAAACAACAATGAAAACAAACAAATGGATATTTATAAAGGGCGGACTTAACTTAGTATTAGAGCTTGAGACCTATGTACCTTGTGATAGGGATCAAAATCCACGTAATTCATCATAAGAATACATAACAGTTGGTTGGTGTGTTTTTATTTTTTGTGAAAAGACTATGAGGGTTAAAATTAAACAAATTTTCGTAAACAAAATAGCATTGAATTCAGTTTATGTGTTTTAATTTACAAAATTAATTTAATATCACTTCCTTGCTCTTTTCCTTTTTTCTTTCTCATTTTTTGGATTTTTAGATTTTATTCTAATCTTGAAAGTGAAATTGTAAGCCTTTTTTAGGATTTTTAAAATTAAAATAACGGGCAAAATAAACCATTTTTTTAATTTTAAAATTGTTCCATCTTTGTATTTTGAAAGTAGATATTAACTTTTATGACCTGAGGAGACTAAAGATCTCACGCGACCTTTACTAATTAATTCTCAAGTACCTGAGGAGATTAACGATCTCATACAGCAATCTGAAATGCAAAAGAAATCATTTGTGATTTTTATCTTTATTTTCTAGAAAAGAATAAGATTGATGAAATTAAATCATTTTTCATGCACAAAACAAATTTGAGATTCGGTTGGTATGTTTTAATTCACAAAATCAATGTAATCTCACTTCTTTACTCTCTTTATAATTTTTGGATTTTATTTCAATTTTGAAGGTGACATGAAATTATAATGAAAAGGGATTTTTTAGGATTTTTTTAATTTATGATTTTTTCTATTTTTGGAAATCATATGTTAACTTCCAAAGCCTAAAGAGATTAGTTACATCACATGACTTTTACCAATTAATTTTTAAGTGCCTGAAGAGACTAATACTCTAACATAGCAACTCGATGGTTAAAATAAGCATAAGAGATAAAAGCATATTGTGAGCATTTAATAATTTTACAATTTGTGTGCAACAGGGCTCATCCAAGTATTCCATTATGCAAATGATAATAACAAAAAAAGAACTTAACTAGTAGGATTCCCTAGCCATCTCTTTCAATCCTTTCATTATTCGAATGAGATATGTATTTTATTTTATCTTAAAGGTATGAAATATCAAATTCTAATTGATACCATGATTTTGATTAAAAAAAAAAAAGAACAAAAAGGAAAGAGATGTTGTAGGATTAAACACTTACCACTAGGCCAAAAGCTATAGTGGTCCTTAACAAGGACCTGGCATAAGCGCTATATTTCGACTATAACTCCACCCCACACCTGAGCCTCTTCCATGAGATAATTACTACCACATACCATAGCTAACAATCTCCCCTTCAAGAATTGCCCCACTAGGAATCAAACACATAACCTCGGCTATAATACCAATTGTAAGATCAAGCGTTTACTACTAGGCCAAAAGCTATAACTATTAGTCAGGGCGCAACTCTATTTCTTTAACAAGGACCTAGCATAAGTGCGATGTTTCAACTGTGACTCGGCCCCACACTTAGGCCTTTGCCATGGGACAATTTCTGCTACACACCTTGGCTAACAGACACAAATAGTTACGAGGAACTATTATGTAATACCCACCTTGTTCCATTTTCATCATGCCATCCACTTTAGATATCTTTATTACTCATATTAATCTTCCATTTAAAAAAAAAAAATCATACTATTTCAGCATATTAACACCATATCACTTATCTCAAAGCTAATATCACACATAAAATTTCAACAAGCCCTTTGTCTTTTTTTGCAATTGACACATATGAGGTAAACACCCACCTTAATGCACATAAAAGCATAAAACCTCACGCACTTAGCAAATAACGTATGGTCCTCTCATTCTCAGAGCTTTATTACACAATAATAAAGAAAACCCACATTTACTTATTCCTTATACACAGTTAACTCATATCCAAAAGAATAAAAAATTCAAGAAGCAAAAAACGAAAAACAAAAATGATACTTACCTCAAAGAAATCCCAATCGAGTTCAATGTCTTTAACACGCCCTTTTTTTATCTTCGCTATCTTCGCTCTTAATCCTCTTCTGTCATGCTATTTGGCTACCTATGGTTCTTGGTCTTCTTCTTATTTTCCTTCAAGTTGAGTCGTTCGTTTCCAGCATTAAAGAAGAAAAATGCCCCGCGCCTTTGAGTCTTATGTATTTCATACTGCTAGTGAGTCAATGATCATACCCATTTTTACCATGTTATTCAATATCATTTCATGACATTTTATGAAGTTTATTAAGCTTAAATGCATGTTTAGATAATATTTTGTGGTAAATTAGGATTAGAGGCAACTTCATGCAAAATGTGCTTTTTAGTGTAGATTTGTAATTCTTCCATTAATTTGACTTAAATTAATTGAATTAGAAATATTACAATATTTAAATTATTGCATTACAGGCTAGATTTAAAGACTAGTTGAAAGAAATTGCAAGTAGGGACCAAAAAAATTAGTACAGAAAAGACTTAGAATGTGCTTGCTATGTAGTTCACCTCTTTTATACATATCTTGTCTCTGTGTAGTTCGCCGCGGTGAACTCTACTTAACTTGCATAATCTTTAATCTTATATTTGAATCTAATTGCAAGATTCGACCTAACTCATCTCCCATTAAATACTAGGGTTTTTACAAAGTGGAGGCATCCATCAAGTGAATGAGAGGTTGAGAACTCATCCACATTCACTCCTTTCTTCATTTTCTTCATCTTTCCATCATTTTTTTGCACTTCCATGGGTGTTCTTGGTGTTTTAGAGCTTGGTGAAGCTTCCTTTTCTTCCATGAGCAGCTAAACATAACTTGACCAAAGGAGAATTGAGGAGGTCTGAGCTTGGAGCATCAATTAGGGAGTTTTCTTAATCTTTTCCATCATTTACTTCTTGTAATCATTGTGTTTTACTTAAATCATTTTGGTTACATTGATAGGTTGAATTACTTTGCTGTAAAATTTCATATTTTGGATTGGATTTTAGGATTTATATGTTAATGTGTATTTTATAAGGATTATTGTTACACTTAATTATAGAATTATTGGGTTTGATATAATCCAAGATATCTTATGATTGATTGTGGTAGCTTAATAATACTTTGTTAAGTTAGTCAAGTTATTGTTACATCTTTACATTGATCTCTTATTTGTGCATTAAGAAGGGTAATTAATGTTATTGTGAGCCTTTGGGTTTAAAGGTTTTATAAACAAATTAACTTACCTAGTGTTTGAATTATATTTCAAACCACCTAATGAATTGGTTTTCAAAAGAAATTCTCATTTATCTTTTAATAAGCTAGAAAGGCCAAATTAAATCTCCAACGGACATTTCATCATCATTTGTTTTATAATTCCTTCTTTCATTTAAACATTTTGTTAACTCACATTTTATATCAAAAATCTCAAAAAAATAACTATAGATAAATTGCATTCTACCCAATTTCAAAAGAAAAAGGCAAAACCTGATTTTTCCCATATTTCTACACGTATCTTGCATTTAAACTACTTAACAATAAATTAAATTCCTTGAAGTGAACATGACCTAGATCGTACCACTATAGTGCATTCTTATATCTACTATTTGCTTTTGACACCCTAACGACAAGGGTTCGGTCAGTCAGCTTCTTTAATTTTCTAGTTCCTTCACACTTGCTTCTCCTGTGTTATCTTTCAGCTCTCACTTCACCTTTCTCCTTTGTGCAGGTCACGAGAAAACATAACCTCTCCACACACTTCTCAGCCTCTCTTCCTTCTGCTATACCCACCTCTATTTTAGCATTCTTCCACTACTTCGATCTCAGTTTTTCTTCACCATTTTCCTCTATCTTTTGCAAGTAAGAATAGGGTTCGTCTCCCTTCCATTTGGATCAAAACCCTCCCCATCTCTTATTTGTTGCTTCACCGTTCATACTTAGCCTATCTACTCTTTCGTTTTTTCTTCTCCAAGAGCTTTTTTTCCTCCTTGTGTTTCTATTTCTCTCCTTTTTTGTTCTTTTTATTTTTTTATTTTTTATTTTTAATTTCAAAAATTTAATTTTGAAAACCTTAACAATTATGAATTTTTATTTTGAAAATTTTCAATTTTGACCTTACATCAATAACCATTACTTTATTATTTTGAAATTTAGGGTTAGGTGTTCATAGATATTTACAAAAGGCGAACATAACCTAAAATGAGAATTAAGGGTCTACATACCTAATAATATGGATCAATGTCCAAGTAGTTCAACAGAAATATGTGCGATAGTCAATTGGTGATTTTTAATTTTTTACTTTTCGTGAAAAGAACAAGATTTATAAAAGTATATTGGTTCTCATAAATAAAATGAATTTGAGATTTGATTGGTGTGTTTTAATTCATGAAATGAATATAATCTTACTCCTTTGCCCTCTTCATTTTCTCTCTTTTTAATTTTTTTGGATTTTTGGGAATTAAATTTTAATTTTGAAAGTGAAAGGAAATTATGATGGAAAGAGATCCTTAAGTTTTTTTTGAAAAAAATTTATGTTTTTCTTTTATTTTGGAAGTCAAAAGTTTTGTTTAATTTTAAGAGAGAAATGAAATTACTTATGAAAATGATTTATGTTTTTTGTTTTATAATATGATTCTAGAGGGAATTCAATCATTAAGAGAAATTACTATTTGAGATTTTTAAGTCTTGGATTTTTTTAACTAAAATTTCTTAATTTGAAAAAATGAATGAAATTATTAAAGGAAGCTTTGGTTTTTTAGTTCACAAGTAATCGGCAGAATAAACCACTTTTGTAACTAAAAATTATTTTTATTTTCATATTTTTTTAAAATCAGATGCTAACTTCCAATGTCTATAGAGAATACGATCTCACATAACTTTTATCGATTAATTTTTAATTGCCTGAGGAGACTAACAATCTCGCACAGTGACCTTAAAAGTTAAATAAAAATGTGCCAGAAAACATTCTTGTAAATTAAAATTGAGTTTATTTATTCATTTATAGAAAAAAATCAGGTATAAACTTTCAAGCCTAAAGAGACCAAAGATCTCACACGACTTCTATTGATTAATTTTCAAGTACATAAAAAGATTAATATTCTCACATGGCACCATTTTTTTTTTTTTAATGAAAGGCATAATTAATTATTTTCATAATTTAGAAATCTTTTTTTTTTGTACATTTATTTCATTTTATTTTATTTTTGAAAATCACATATGAATTCCCAGAGCCTGAGGAGACTAGGTTCTCACATAGCTTCCATTGGTTAAATCCTTAGTACCTGAAGAAACTGAAGATCTCACGTGGCAACTTTTTTTATAGGAAAGGGCAAAATTAATTATTTTCATAATTTAAAAATCAATTTTAATTTATTACTTTTTGTTCACTTTTGAAAATTGTATATCAACTTTCAAAGCCTATGGAAATAAAGGGGTCTCACACGACTTGTACTTGTTAATTCTTGTAGTGAAGGGAAAAAAGTAATTTCTTCCACTTACTCAACACTTTGCTTATATGAGTATATATATACATAACATTCACTAAAAAAATGTAAGTTAATTAATGCTAGTGAGACCAATTAATATTGTAGGTGAGTAAGACTAATTAATGCTAGTAAGATTAAGAGTGAGACCAATTAATATTGTAGATGAGTGAGACTAAGTGGGACCAATTAATGCTATTGTTGACTTGTTCCAACACTCTCCCTCAAGTTGGTGAATATACATTAGTCATGCCTAACTTGTTACAAAGATA
This sequence comes from Delonix regia, assembly GCA_037074485.1. Taxonomy (NCBI): domain Eukaryota; kingdom Viridiplantae; phylum Streptophyta; class Magnoliopsida; order Fabales; family Fabaceae; genus Delonix; species Delonix regia. The sequence continues at coordinate 23,361,121 of CM073461.1, forward strand.
TTCAATTTGATTTCAATTGAGAGCTTTTGTGAAAATATCACCTAACTGATCTCTTGTTTTCATATATCCTGTATAAACCAAATTTTCTTGTATTTTTTCACGAACAAAATGACAATCAACCTCTATGTGTTTAGTTTGTTCATGGAAGATTAGGTTTGATGCAATATAAAAAGCAACCTGATTATCGAACCAAAGTTTTACTGGTAGTGATAATTTCAATCCAACTTCCTCCGTAAGATGTTGTATCTACATAATTTCACATATAGATTATGTCATAGCTTTGTATTCTAATTAGCACTGGATCTAGATACCACATTCTGCTTCTTGCTCTTCCAAGACATCAAATTTCCTCCAACAAATAAATAGTAGCCAGTAGTAGATCTCCTATCTGTCTTAGATTCTACGCAATTAGCATTAATGAAACATTCAATATTAGAGTGACCATGATTCTTGTATAGTAGACCACGTCTTGGGGCCCCTTTCAAGTAACATAAGAATTATTCTAAAGTTACCCAATGATTAACTGTAGGTGAAGACATAAATTGGCTAACAATACTCACATCATACACAATATTTGGTCTCGTTATTGTGAGATAATTTAGCCTTCCAACTAACCTTTTGTACTTTTCAGGATCTTCAAATGCTATCTTCTTTTGTGAGACCTAGATTAAGAGCCATAGGTGTACTACATGGTTTTGCTCCTATTTTACCTGTTTCTGCTAGTAAATCAAACATATATTTCCTTTGAGATAGAAAACTCCTTTCTCGCTCCTTATTATTTCTACTCCTAAGAAATGTTTTAGTTATCCTAAGTCTTTAGTGTGAAACTTAGCATGTATGAATGATTTAAGGGATGAAATCCCTTCATTATCGTCTCCTATGATAACAATGTCTTAACATACACCATAAGAAGAATTATACCAGCTTCAGATTGCATATAGAATACAGAGTGATCACACTTGCTCTTTTTCAAGCTAAATTTTTAAACAACCTTATTAAAATTTCTAAACCAAGCACAAGGACTTTGCTTTAAGTTGTATAAAGATTTCTGCAAACAACAAACTTTGCCATACTTCCCTAGAGCAACAAACCTAGGTGGTTGCTCCATATAAAATTCCTCTTACAAATTGTCATGGAGGAAAGCATTCTTAATGTCCAATTGGTGTCAAGGCCTATTATGACTAGCAGCTAAAGAGATGAATAACCAAACTGAAGTCATTTTAGCAACAGGTGAAAAGGTATCAGAATAGTCCATTCCGTATACCTAAGCATAACCTTTAGCAACAAGACATGCCTTAAGGCGAGCTACTCAATGATCAGGTTTAACTTTCACTGTAAACACCCATTTATAGCTAACAAGTTTCATGCTAAGAGGTAAATCTACCAATTCCCATATTCCATTTTCATCCAGGTATTCATCTTTTCCATCATTGCATTGCGCCAAATATGGTGGTTTAAAGCTTTTTTTAGGGATTTGGGAGACAAAAGTGACAAATGATCATACGAAACAAAATTAGCAATGAGATCAGTACACTAGCATTTACCTTTACAGTGGGCTATAAGAAGGTCATTAATGCTGGGATTTGGATTCAATGTCAAAGGATATGGTGCAATACATGTATCATGAGTCAAATTGTCTTCTGGAATATACATGAATGTTAAGCAGTGATGATGTGGATTCAGGAGCTAAAGATGGTGAAGGATCAAAATCTCCTAATTGCTTGGTAGATGGGATATTTAGAGGTGATTTTATATATATCAACCTATCTTTATCCTCCCCCTGATTGGTAGACACTGAAGACACGCTAAAAAATGATATGTTCTCAATAAAGGTAACATCAGCAGATATCAAATATCTATTAAGATCAGGACTAAAACACTAATATCCCTTATAAGTACAAGCATATCCTAAGAAGACATGCTTTAAAGACTTTGGGTCTAATTTAGTGACTTAAGGTCAAACATCCCGAACAAAACAAGTACTTCCAAATATCTTGGGCTCAATAAGAAATAATGGCTTATCAGGAAATAAGATACCATAAGGGCTATTGTTATTAAGGATAGATGAAGGCATAAGATTAATCAAGAAACATGCCATAGACACAGCATTAGCACAAAATTATTTAGGGACCTTTATCTGAAATATTAGTGTCCGAGCTGTCTCAAGTAAATGCCTATTCTTTTGTTCTGCCACTTCATTCTACGAAGGTGGGTCTACACAAGAGGTTTGGTGAAGTATTCCATGTTGAGTCATATAAGTCTGGAAAGAGTAAATAATATATTCTTTTGCATTATCACTCATTAATGTTTGAACAGAAATATTCAATTGAGTTTTGACTTCAGCATAGAAGGTGCAGAAGTGAAAAAACACCTCAAAGCGATTTTTCATAAAATATAGCCATGTCATACGAGAATAATCAACCATAAAAGTAACAAAATATTTAAATCCATATTTGCATATAACTAGGCATAACCCCCAAACATTAGAATGAACCAACTGAAAGGTAAAGCTAGCTCGTTTATTGACTCATAGACTAGAAGGACTATGGTGATGTTTAGTAAACTAACATGACTCATAATTTGAAGACATGACACAATGAAATTGAGGAAACAACTTCTTTAAAAAAGCTAAAAAAAGATGGCCCAATCGACAATGAGCTTCAAACAAGGAAGTTGAGCAAGCAAGCAATCGCAGTATCTGGTTATCAAGAATGTAGAAACCATCATATACATATCCTTTACCATTAATCTCCTTGGTCATAAGATCCTAAAACAGATAATGGTCAGGGAAGAATGAGATATTACAATTGAAGTCACAAGTAAGCTTACTCACATAAATTAAGTTAAAGGCAAGTTGGAAGATTTAAGATAGATGATAATTAATTAAAGAAGTAGAATTAACCATCCTAAATCCTATAATGTTATAGGTGCTCCCATCAGCTATTGTTACAAGCGATGAAGATTTTTAGGGTTGAAAGGAGGAAAAAAATATTAATGTTACTTGTCATATAATCTATAGCATCAGAATTAATAACCTATTTGAATGATAAAGAGATAGGACATGTATTTACTAGACTCTACAAGAGCAATGACTGGTGTTGAGTGCTTTAATGAGTCTTGGTATTGGCAAAATTTGGCAAATTCATCTATGGAAGCCATAATTGACTTTTTAGATGAAGAGTTAGAACCACTAGATGCAACATTAATAGTTTGAGTCCTTTGAGTACGATTCAGTAATTTCTTGCACGTCTGCTTTTTATGACCTAATTCATGACAATAATAGCATTTAACACCCTTTGATTCATTGTGATAGTTATCTACATTCTTATTTCCTCCTCCTCAATTATTCATCTTATGGCTAATATCGTTGCCACTTCCATTGGTAACAAGGGTATTGTTGAGTGGGGTCAAAGAAGAAATTTTTGTGCAAAGAACCCAACTGAAAAATTCTTGGAAAGAAGTGGATAAGAACTTAAAACTTAAAAGAATTTGAGATTTGGCAATCTCAAACTCAAAAGGAAGGCCTGTTAGAAAGCTCATTATTGTCATTTGTTCCTTTTGAGCTTGCTACACTTTAACATTAAAACTAAATGGTAGTAGCATGTTTAACTCTTCATAATTTTTCTTGAAGTCCTTAAATTCAGTCGTAAGTGATCTAGCCTCTTTCGCATGATGGTAAAATGCCTTACACACCTTATGAATTTGATAAACATTCCCTTTTCTAGAATAAAGAAAATCCAAAGAATTTATTAGTTCTTTAACAAATTCACGGTGGTTAATTAGGCTAATTACCTCACTGACAATGAAGTTTTGAATTTGTAAAAAGAGTCAAGCATCTTCTCTCAACTAAGCTTGTTTAATGTCATCGGTAAGGGGGATCACTAGTTAAGTAGTGATCTTTGGCGATTCTCCTCAAATAGATGCAAATTGTCTTACTCCGGTCTAAATAATTAAAGCCATTCAACTTGTGTTCTATGATTTTGGACATAATTGGAATCATGTCAATTACAATTGACTTTGCTTCAAACATTATGACAAAGTAACTTAGCTTGATTACTACAAATGAAAAATACACCAAACTGAAGTGAAAAAATACTCCCAAACAATCACTCACACCTCACCAATCGCCAGTAACACACGTGGGCTATGCCAGAAAGGAGCATTCGATCACTAAAAATGAAGAACAGAAGGGATTAAAGTAGCCACACGCCTCCACGCCCAAGATTCAAGCCACCGGGCTTCTGGGTCCTACCGATCTTGACATGTTGGTCCTTTTTATGCTGACGTTGAGACAAAACTAATCACCTTGGGTGATGATCTATGCAACACAAAATTTAAAATAATGGAAAGAACTAAGAAAAGGGAATAGAGAAGGCTCTCATACCATGTAGTGAAGGGAAAAATGTTATTTCTTCCACTTACTCAAATACTTTGTTTACATGGATATTTATATATATAATATTCACTAAAAAATGTAGGCTAATCAATGCTAATGAGACCAATTAATGTTGTTGGTGAGTTAGACCAATTAATATTATGGTTGACTTCTTTCAACAATTCTCAAGTGCTTACAAAGACTAATAATCTCACACAACGACTTCTCAGATAGAGCGAAATAAGATATGACAAAAAAAAAAAGAATAAAACATAAAATAATACATGTTATGAAATAGAAATAAAAACAAAACAAAAGGAGAATAGAACAAAATAATTCATGTTGTAAATTAGAATAAAAATATAAAAAAAAATTAGTATGGGGTTTAGATTAGAGATAAGATAAACCCAAGCTGAAAAGAAAATAACATCATGTATGTTGTACATAAAAGGTAAAAGAAAAAAGAAAAGAAATCAAAATGAAAGTAAGATGAGTCCCAGAACCTACGTTTGGTCCAACATATTTAATAGGATTATTATGATCATTTTCATTATATATACTATTATTCACATTAATTTTAAAAGAAGAAATAAAATTAGCCATACCAATAAAAACCACATTTCTTCATTCCTTCCAAAAAAACATGTTTGGACATTTATGGGTCTTGATTTTTCACTTAAACTTCACCATTTTGTCTTTATCCACAAAGCTACAAACTCCAAAAAGCCCCTGTCAACTTCAACGTCTATAACACATCCCTTTTTAGAGCTTCATTCTTAATCTTCTTCTGCCATACTATTCGACCACCTAAGATTGCCAAACTTCTTCTAATTCTTCTTCATGTTGAGTAGTTCTTGATTATTCATGAATAACACGCCTCATGCCCTTGAGTCTATTGCATCCCTTTGTTTGTCCCAATTCTTGACTATAAAAACATAGACAATTTTTTGCAGCAAACTTCTTTCTCTTCTTCATGGTCATCTCATTTTTCTTTTGTTTTATGTTGCTATGATCCTCATTCACAAAGACTGGAGGTTGTTATAGCAAAATAAGTGTAATTTAGGGCTTGTTTGATTCTATTATCTATTTTTATGTTAACAATTTAGTGAAATTGTTTTTATAATAGTTTATAAAAAAAATTAAAAGACTTGTTTGAATCCTTTGTTTTTAAAAACATACTAAAGATTAGAAGGAAAAAACACAATATGAATAAAATTCAAAAACAAGTTTTGAAAATGTTAAAATCTTGTTTAGTACCAAGAATTAAATTTATAACTAGAATTCTAATTCTAATTCCATTAAAATTGAAATTGATTTAGAATATTAAATTTTATGTTTGAGCCATGTAAAGAATTTGAACATAAAATTATAATTCCAAATTTAGTTCTCATTTTACTATTTAGATGAAAGATAAATATTTGTTATATGTATTTGTCTGTGTTACATGTTCAATATATCCGTGCATGTGTGCATGTATACATACGTATGTATGTGTATATACGTGTATGTAACAAATGCATTATATATGTATTTGGGTGTGTAGGTGTACATGGATATGTATATGTGCGTGTAAGTACATGTGCTTGTGCATTAATGCTACATATTCGTATTTGTGTGTGTTAAACATGTTTAACATATATGTATATGTGTGAGTACTTATATATGTATGCATGTGTATGTGTGTGTGTATAACAACTTCATTATATATGTCATTGTATTTGTGCATGCAAGTGCATACACGTGTGTTAAAGTTCATTATGTAAGAGTGTGTGTGGGAGCACACGTGTGCATTTTAATCAAGTTAGTTGGGTATTGGATTCACTCAAAACCCAACTATGTGTTATTTTTTAATATTAATTTGTTTTATTTACAATAAACTATATTTATGACAAATTTTTAAAATGTTAATTATTTTCAATTTTAAATCATTTTTTTCCATTCTTTTCATTTTAAATCTTAATTTTTTATTTTTTTTAAAAAAAATATTTTTTAATAAAAATAAGATGTGACCCAACTCAACTAGTTACTAACGACTAGGTTAGGTGTCAAAGTTTTTCCAAACTTAACACACAACCTTACTTAAATCATTTTTTTATAAAACTACAATTTTGTCATTAATGAAAACAATATTGAGTAACAAACGAAAATATCTCAAATTTGTTCTTGTTTTTTGATTCTAAAGAACATTTTTATGTTTTTAATTTTTTAAAAACAATTGATAAAATATACATTGCCAAACAAGTTTTTTTGTTCTTTTATTTTTTTAAAACAAAAAATTGTTTTAAAAAACAACATTCAAACAAGGCCATACTACTTCTTTCTCACCTCCTTCCTTCCCACTTAGACCACTCAAACTCTTTGTCCTCTCACCCAAAAAACATGGTGTTCTTTGCTCCCTCCCCTTCTTTCTCTCTGTCTATTAGTATAAAAGCATAAACATCCCTTTCCCCCTTGCTATCCACCTCTTTCAGGCCCATTTTCAACCGACTTATCCTTCTTATCACTTCTTCATTAATGCCTCCCCTATACCTCTACCTCCATTGACCTAAAGTGGCTGTCTTTGCAAAGATGGCATGTGTTTTCTGCCACCAAAGTACTCCTCTATCTTACGTGTAATACCCCTAAAATTTATACTCAAAAGGGAACTCAGTCAAAACTAAATGAAGATGCAGATAAAATATTATTTGAGATTGTAACCTATGTAAGTACCTAAGCCTCTCCCTGTGTATTTTTAACACTTGTAACTCAACTAAGTATGGTAACTAAGTATCTGTGAGGGAAATTTTGATTTGATAAAAATACAATATTTTTCCATTTAAAATATTTTAAACTCCCAATTATTCCCACTAACTTCACTTCCCATATTTTATTGCCCTAATTATATCACTAACATTATTATAACCCCCACTTATCATATTTTAATTCACTAAATTATGCTGCAAAATATGCATCAGATTACATCCATTCCTGCACCTCCTATCTTCTCAGTTCAGTACACAAATCCAGCTTCCAACCTTCGGCAGCCACCTCTCCCCACCGGCAAGTGACCAATGACCTCCCCCGCTGGCCATATCGTCGAAAAATCACAATCTGGGCTCCTCACTACTCAAGTTTTTCTCCAGCCAATCAAAGCTTCCTTCGACCTCATTCCACCTTGTAGCACCACCTTTCAGTTGCAATGACCCCGTCGACCCCCCAGTAACCACCACCAACCACCACATCGCTAGAATTTCTCAAATTTTCTAATGGCTTAAAGGGTTTGAAATTGAGCTAAAAAATTCATGATTTTGGTGTGCATTTGCTTCAATTTAGCTTAAAGCTTTGGTTCTATGATGTTTTTCGGCCCTTTCTCCTTTATTTACACTGATCAATTTGGTCTAATTTGCTCAAAATTGAATAACCCTAATTTTGGCGTTGTTCATTAAAAAAAAAAAAGGCCAATTTAAGCTCAATTCGAGTTGTTTTCTTCAAATTGATTTAGGATTACACTTCATAGGTGAATTTCACACCTTTCTCCCTTGAAATAACTTACCAATTGTGATTTTTGGCTTCCGAATTGAAAAACCCCCAATTTAAGGGTCTAGAGGCAATTTGGGAAATAAGTGAAATTTGAGTTTTTAAGGCTTCTTAAATTTTGTTATGCACTTAGGGAGTGATTTAGAATTTTTGAAAATTTAGTTTAAATTTTAGAATGAATTTCTAATTTTTCATAATTTTCCTAGATTTTTCATGAAGAAAAGGAAAGGAAATTAGACAGGGAAAATTAGTTTAGTTTGATTAGATAGCAATAAATATTATCTGAGGTTAAATGGAAAATTTGGAATTTATTATATGACCTTTAAGTGAAATTTTTGTAATGGTAAGGGTTAGAAATTTAATAAGTGCATAATGGCATAATTGAATAAAATAATAATAATAAAAAATGAAATATAGGTTATAAGTATTTTAAAGTATTATTTAAGAAAGTGGCCCATCAATTTAACTTCCTAAAATTTAGTAAAGAAAGAGGTGAATTGGATAAATGTAAATAAGAAATAATTAATTAGGTCTGTGACAAAATCAAATAATTAAATTCATAAAGACTAGATGTTAAAAGTATTTTATTTAATATTTTAGGTGACTAAAAAATTGTCAACAAAGGAATTATAATCAAGGATATAATGAGGTTGGTATACTCATATTATATGAGTAGATAATTCTCATTATGCACGATATTATTCTGAATTATGATTCTGAATTTTGAATTATTAGAAATACTGAAATCTGAACTCTAAAGTGGTACAATTTTGAAATTTCAATATCTATACATGGATGTATATTTATTTATGAAATATTAGGAATGTATCCAAACAAAACCCTGTAGTTAACATCAGTAGGTGTTAGTCGTAGTGCACTATGATTGGTAATCTGATAAGGTTGAGTATAATACCCTTACTACCATATTCTATATGAGGCCTAAGGCCATTATTATAATTACTCAGAGCTTATGGCTGAAATTAGTATTTGATCTTATCTGTTTACACTAGCCTTGGGCTAGTTCTGTATTTCGAAAGTCTAATTAGTTCTGTTAGAGACTCCCAATGCACTCTATTAATAATGATTCTCTATTTGATATTACTGAATTATGACTGTATGATATCTGGTTTTAAATTTCGAAAAATGTACCATTGTAAGTATGCCCTAAATTCTGTAATATTAGAATTACCTGTTCAGTAAGTTTCCACTCACCCCATTATTTTTCATATTCCAACGCCGATTCAAGGTACCTATAGAATTGTAATCATGGTGATTAATTTCTTCATGATCCTATCCTATTGCTAGAGTTATGGTTTTCTCTTGTTTTATGATTAAGTCTAGTCGTTCTCTCATATATAGGTTAAATGTTTGATGTATCACCATGATATGTCAGACAACTCTACTATAAGAGTTTTAAAAGGTCATTCACTTAAGGAATAACCTGCTCAACTTTCTACTTGGAGATTAAACTGTCGAGATTTAATGTTCATTTAATATGGGTTTACATAAGTTCTATTGTCTTGAGTTTTTTGATGAGTTCACGAGCATGAAGGACAATTCATACATGTGCTAGCCACGTCTTATCGACTCAAGTTGTGACATCACGTGTTCCTGCAGCTCACTTGCCATTCATTTTTTTTTTATTTTGTTCTTTCCTTTCTTTTTTTTCTTTAATTATTATATTTTTATTTTGTTTTCTTATTTTTTTAATTTTTTTCCTTTTTATTTTGTTTATTATCTTTGATTTTTATTTTGTCCTTTGCTCCTCATAGTTTGATTTTTGTTTACTTCCCTATTAGCCATTTATCATTTTTTTTAATTCCCCTTTTAAAGATACTTTTTGTTCTCATTTTGGATTTTTCATTTTTAATTTTCCAATTTTTATATTTGTTTAATTAATGAATTAATCAATTAATTAATTGATTAATTATTAATTTTATTATTCTTACTCATTTTATGTTTAGGATGGGGTGTTCACAATGCCTAAATACTTTTAGTTAATAATAAACTAAAAATTTTTATAAATATATGCATGTATTCCAATTAAAAGATTATTAAAAAACTAAAATATTTTTATTTTTATATTTATAATACAATTTTAGTCCTAAATTTAATAACCCGCCAACTCCCTTTAACATAATTATTTTTATTATTATATTTAAAATAAAATTTTAGTCCTAAATTTAACAACTTTGCAACTTTCTTTAACATAATTTTTCATATTATCATATTTAGAATAAAATTTTAATCCTAAAATTAACAACTTCTTAACTCCCTGTAACATAATTGTTTTTAATGTTATATTTAGAGTACAATTTTAATCCTAAATTTCACTACTCTTCAACTCTCTTTAACATAATTGTTTTTATTGTTTTAGTCTTATATTTAACAAGAAAAACAAAGGCAAAAATTATACTGACCCTATTTTAGTTTATAATATTAAGGCATAATAAAAATTATATAACAACCTCACAAGCATTGAAAAAATATATATACACAATAGCATTGTTTTTAAAACTTTGAATATGCGATATGTGTGGCTCCTCTAATTGGATAAAGGACATGATGCCCAAATACTTTTAGTCAATGGTAGAATAAAAATGTTGATAAACAGATGTATGTATGCCAATTAATATTAGGATTTGGTGACTTGGACACATTTTTTAATATAATCCAATATATATTAATTAGTCGAGGCATTGATTAGGCTGATGTAATAAATCAAGACCCAGTGCCTGTAACAAAATGTGCTTGAAATTCAATGTGCTTTGAATTCCTAACAAAACTGACATAACCAATGCTAATTATCTTCAATAGCTTCTGAATGTTCATTACAAGCTAATGGGAAAGATTCTGAAAGGGCTAAATAAAGTGCATCTATTATCTTATACTTGAATGAACTTGCTTTTCTAGTTTCCTTTGAAATTGTAACCTTTCAACCATACTTTACACTATGAGACCTAATTGAGGTCGTGAAAGAAAATGCAATAGTAACCTTAAAATAGTGTGCAATACAATGCATTGGCTATGTTTTAATGTACATTTTATTGTGGTTACTTTATTTCTTTTAGTAAATAAACATCAAATACATGGTATTTTTTCCCATTGATAACTTTGCAACTTTCAAATTCAATGTAAGTCAACTTGAAGGAAGAGAACTGAAAAGTGGTTTGCTAAGGCATAAACTCGAATTGAAACAATAGACTTGTATGAGATAGACCCAACCCAGATTGCAAAACATGTGAACAAGGCTAAAATTCTTAGCTATATATTTAAAGATAAATGTTTTCTTGCCAAGTAAATCTCAAAGTTATGATGTAAAGATTATGTAGTACAGTTTCTTTCAGTCATAAAGGTCAAAGAATTAACACATAATTTTATGGTAATGATAAGCATTTTTTTTAAATCGTGAAGGACGAGTGAAATCCAATCATTTGAGAGACACAAAGAAATAGAGAGGCTTTAACAAATATTATGCAAAAAGAAGAAAATTATCCCTTACTTTTTAGGGAATCCTGAAATAAAGAATACTATAATAGTTGAAGGACTTGTACAAAACATAGTAAATGTGAATGTTCCATTAACATGTACAGGCATATATGCCAGCGAAACTTTGCCTAAAATGTAGTTAGAAGTATAATTTTTTGTTTACCCAAATTTGCAATTAGTCCCTATAGTTTAGTTTTTTTTTAAAAATGACTCCCTATAATTTCAAATTGTTTCAAAAACACTCCCTGCCATCTGTTTCTGTTAAAGCAACGTTAACTCAATGATGATTTGGCAAAGAGCATCCATGTGGGTACACAAATAATTGATCACATGGCATGTAGTTACACATAGGCATCCAACTTGGAAAGTTAGGTGAAAGCAGAAGAAACCCTTAATGAAAGGAGATGAGATGAGAGGCTGAGGGATACAAGAAGAGCTCGAGGGGAAAAGTAGAGACGAGAGTCAAGTTGATAGAGTGGAGGGAGTTTGAGAGGAAGAGAAGTAGAGAATGGTGGAGAAAAGGCGAAAAAGTAGAACAGAGGTAAAGATAATGAGAATGAATGTCTAGTGAGATATGAGAGTTGAATGATTGGGAGAGATAAGGTGAAAGAGTATAAGAACATTTAGCTGAAAAAGAAAAAGAAGAAAGAGTAGAAGAACAAAGGGAGTGGAGTGGACTGTTAGCAACCAAATAAAAAAAAAGATGCATCCATACTTGGCTTATGATGAATTTGAAGTGGAAACGCCATATCCGAGCCATAGTAATTGGCAATGCGTATTGTAACCCCTCAACAAATTAATAAAGGTAATTCATTTAGCTTTAACAAAAGTATTAAAAAATTTGAAATTATGCAAATAATGTAACAAATCTTGCTCCTAAAAAAAAAAGAAGCACATTTCACCCATATTAATTTTTTGTGGTTATGTTCCTGTACTAATCAGCAAAAATGAAATTTATGAAGGTGTAATGACTAGTGTATATGTGTTGCAAACAAAAACGACATGCACCGTATAAGCAGAAAGTGCTCAGAAAACGACATAGTGATACACCAAGCATGAGTGCCTCTTCTTCCCAAATAGATCCCTACGTACACAGTAGAAATAATGAACATGTGCGCATCAGATTGTAGTGTCTCCAACATCCACCTTCACTGTGGTTGGTTTAGCTTGACTTGTCTGGTAAACCCCAAACTCTTCAAAAGGCTTTATTATGATGATTGCCTCCTCTACAATGAACAGAGGGAGTAGTAAAAGGAAAGATGAAATAGAGATGCAGAAGAAGGATGCTAAGTGAGGTTGAGAGTCAAAACTGAGATTGAGATGTAGAGGGAGTGAGTTGATACACGGGTGGGCAACTGATTAAAAGATTGAAGACCCATAATAGCCCACGTAAAATAGAGAAAGGAGTCAAAAGAGAGCGCCGGAGATGGACACATGCTGCTAAATTTTGGTGAGCTCAATCGTGATTAAACAAGAAGCATATATACTAAAGGAAAAGAAGAAGTAACTGAGTTGCAGCAAGTGAAAGATGGAGGGAACAACCACTCTTGCATGACATTTAAGAAATCAAAGGTTTCTGCTCCTAATTCTCCAATTTGGATGTCTATGTTAGGTATATGCCATATAACCAATTATTTGTACAACCGCATTGACTACCATTTGCCAAATCGTCAATGAATTAACGTTGTTTAAATAGGAATGGATGGCAGGGAGTGTTTCCGAAACAATTTGAAACTATAATGAGTCGTTTGAAAAAAAAAACTAAACTATAGGGACCAACTTGCAAATTCGAGTAAACTATAAGGATCAAATGATGAATTTTTGCTAAAAACTAATTGAACTCAAATGAAAAATTATGGATCTTGTCTCATAATATTAAATAACTTTTTTGAAAAACTTGCAGCCTGGTGAAACTGAACTAACAAAAACAAACATACTGGGTACCTCCCTGTACCAATTAGAGAGCAACGAAAGAAATCGTTAGGCAAAGTTTGGTGATGCAGTATCTCGTGTCCGACTTTGTTTAAAGACTAATAGGCTTGGTAGGCCCAAATATATGGGCCTCATTTCAACTCACAAGATGCCACTGTATTAGTGGGCCTACCCCTTCTGCTGGTTCGGCCTAATTATATATTCATGAAAATCAGAGGCTAAATTTTTTGCGACCCAAAAGTTTATACTAATGTATGTCTGAAGTTTGAACTGAATTTAGGTCATCTGTTGTCAGAAATGAACTACGTAAATTATATGGCTTATATTAAAAAATTGTGTAAATTTAATTATTTGTATTTAGAATTTAAAAATTGAAATAAATTTTTTTTAGATAAATAATAAAAAACTTGATTCAATAATCCGCATTAAAAATACTGTTTTGCCCAGTTCTTTTATAGCACAAATAACCCAGATGTGTTCTTACTTGGGTATTTTGGCCTAACAATAAAGTAAATTAAGATTATGCATTAGTGAAATTAAATTATAAGTTGTTATTAATAGTAACATTTAAAGTGTTGGTGTGAGTAGCTATTATTTGTCCTTCAATGATAGTGAAGGTAATTCTCAATCATGTCATCAAGAGGAACTTAAAAGTGTCTTTAAGAGATGGTGACGTCTTCTTACTTTTTGTTAATAATGGAGATTTGAGAGTCTACCTAATTACCAATACATTAAAGAAACACTACTACCATGATGAGAAGACATTACTAGTTATTGTCATCATTGTGCTAATGTTCATGAAAACTTAATTTGTGCATTAGAATCTACCCCGACAAAATAATATTTCTTTTTTTTTTAATTTTAATGAAATAGTTATACAAAAATTAATTAAAAAACACATTAGTGATAAACAAAAGTAATACCTAAATAAAAATTAAAACAAGTGGACAACTAGTGTTTATGAATTAATCAACGTTTTCCAGAGCCAGACCAATTAAAATAAAAATAGAAAAAGAAAATAATATTAAAAAAAAAAAAGTTAAATTTAAGAAGGTCAATCACTGGCACTACCAGCCAAAATAACGAAAGTATTCCGGGCTTGGCCTGTATCATCTATAACATAATAATGGATAATTTATTTTCTTCCAATAATGGTATTTTTTAATGTCACTTGTAATGTTTACCATTAATAATAATACTTCATTTATTCTTTGTATCATTTCAACAAAATAATTATGATCATGAATATTGAAATTGAAAAGAGACATGGATTTAGTTTATTAGGTAAGATAACTTTGAAAAATAATAGAATCTTACCCACATGAGATGATGTGACAGGCAGGGAGAAGTGGTAGTGTCATAATCTTCCTGAGAGAAAAAGAGGAAAAAAATTATTGCAAGGTAAAAGTGAGAAAGTTCATGTACATAGTAAATTACAAGAATATTTTTAATTTTTATAAATATGATAATAATTTTCAATAGAAATAAGTAAAAAAAATAAAAGACAAGGGATTATGAATACTTAGAGCGAAACAATTTTTGGGTTGACAATATTCATGAAAACAAATTCAATAGATTAAATTTGATTATGATAGAGTATTTAAATATATTGAAAATATTATATACTTACTGGAAATAAATTAAAACTCTTAATTCATTTAGCTCATTTACATTTTTTTCTTGGTCAGTAAGATTAATTAGCTGTATAAAAGGGACACTTGGGCCAATGTGGAACCCTTAGGTTGTGAAGGTTGGTCAAAATTTGAAGGTGGAACAGCTCAAAATGATATTCCCACAGCTGGATTATTCGAACCTGTGCTTCAAATTTTATCCATAGCTGTTTGTCATCGTGTGATTGAGAGTCTGAAGGACATCAATGTTTTATTTTAATATTTGAATTTTTATATTTGAATATTCCATTTTATATGAACCTTACAGGTTAGACATATTTGCTTACTGGTTGTACTATTTTTGTATCTTTCTGCCTCCAATGTCTATTCCCTTCTTTACCTACCAAAGAAAAAAGTTTATTAATTTCCAGCATTAATTGATGTATTAATATAGAATAATTGATACTATTCCAGTTCAAATATATCAAGATTCTATAATATTTGTGTTCAAAAAAGGTTTCATTTAAATTAAGACTTTTGAGCTCATATATTTTTTTCTGAAAAAAAATTCTTTCAATTAAGGGTACCTCCCAGCTATTTTTAAATTAAAAATTGATTTATTTGAAGTTGACTGAAAACAATACATAAAGCTTACTTCAATTAAGCGTTTTTAGAAATGGAATAATTCATATAATTTAATTTTAACACATAAATGATTATAATTGTAAAAAAAATTATTTAATAAAATATAATAATAGTAATACTGAATTTTTGTTATACTATAAAAGTACAATAAATATTTCTTTTAAAAAATCCGAAAGATGCCTGAAAATAGTTAAATTACTGATAATAATTCAAAAGTTTCCTTTTCATTTTTCAGCATATTTCTGATTTAAGATTTAAGCTGGCATATAACCATATTATTCTTTACTTCTAATTAATAATGTCATATATACGCTGGCTTTTATACTATTTTGAGAATTATAAATTATAATAATCAAGTACAATTCTTCACTGTTCTAAAAGTTTTTTTTTTACATATATATATATATAAAACAAGAATTTGAAATGAAATGGACTATTCAGTATTTCATGCAAATTAAAATAAGCACAGTCCATGATAATAATTAAAGATACATATATAGAGACAAATTCAAGAGGACAAAAAATAATTGACCCAAAATCCATATATCTCTTTCAAATGGGGAATACTTGTTCCTCCTGTTTACCCTGTGTTGAAATGAATAATATTCTGAACATTAAATTCAATGCCCATGTGTGAGGTATGAGTTTTTATGTGGCTCTTTAAATATGTCACAATCATTCTCACTTAACAATGTTAGAAAGTACATTTCACTATTAATATTTGGACCACAATTCTGTTAAGGGACGACCTAATTCAACCTCTGGTATCTTCATCAGTCAAAAAGGCATGGTGACACTTACTTAGTTTTTTAACTAATTAATGATGATCATTATCAGTTATAATCACCAAACAGATTAGTGGTAATTATATCCTCTCTAATAAATAAAAAACCAGTCAAATAATTATCATATCTATGTGTAATGCTTTTTTTTTTGGTGTCATAATAGGAATATAACTTTATAATAATTTGATCAGATTTATATACAGTTTTTAAATATTTTTAATAGAAAAAATATACTTTTAGTTATTTATTTATCATAAAATTATTATTTTAATTTATTATTTGTAAAAAAAACACATTTGATTTTTTATTTTTTTAAGAAATTATTAAATTTAGTCTTACTAAACTGTAAACTCAAAATTTAAATAATTAAATTTGGTAATTTTTTTGTAAAGTAAAAAATTAAGTATAACATTTTTAAATAATAGAGAAACATTCTTTGTATTTCAATAAATTAGGGACTAAATTAATAATTTTGTAATAAGTGAATAATCAAAAATGTATTTTACTTACTTTTAATATATTGTTTTTTAATGAATACATTTTGTATAGTTAATCAATATTAATAAATAAAATAGTATTATTATTTATAATAACCATATACATGTTATTATATAATTAAAAATTTATTATATCTTAATTAAAAACAACATACTAAAGATATGAAGAATTGCGCATACTTTTTTTTTTCTAAAAATAATATATACTCTGTTAAAATAAATTGAATTATAACATATTTTTCATAAGAAAATGTATGATAAAAGTAATTTCCAAATAATGAGAATATTTTACTTGTAAATTTATCGTTTCTTTGCTGTTTATATTCAAATTCTTTAGAGCTATACCGCAATGTGATATAGAGGGCATCATTAGTCTTGTTGACCCATGATTATGCAAGAAGAAGCATCATTTTTTTTTCTTAATTTAAAACCACGAACTCAACTAGTGCTGGTGAAGTCAAAATTCGATCCATTGACATGACTTCGTTGGATTTATTGATGGTGATACTTTTATATTCTAATTATTTCTTTCCAAAACCAATAATTCTCCTACTTAGACTCATCATTCCAAAGACAAAATGTCATCATTAATCTTCATCAGTTTATTATTCGGTTCAATGTGCTTTCAGCTTTCCAACTCTTTCTAATTTAACTAATGGCATCGATGGAAGAGAATGATTAGGTACAATAATTAACTTGACTAGTGAAATTAGATAAATTTGGGAATTATTTTTAATTCTTTAAAAAGTAGTGACCAAAAGAAAAATGCTTTAGTAAGTGACCGTAAGTTGTGATCTTAGTTAGTTATGTTATATAACATGAGAGAAAAATAAACATTGGATCTTTTATTAATTATAAAATTATTATTTTAGTTCATTATTTATTAAAATATTTATAATTATTTTTTATTTATTAAAAAATTCACATTTAATCCTTATTTTTTTAAAATTATTAAATTTAATCCTTTTGCCAAACTTTAAATCCTAAATATAAATAATTAAATGTGATATTTAGAGAAAAAAAAGTAAAATGTGATATTTTTCCAATAAATGGATAATTATTTCAAGTATTTCAATAGATAAGAGACTAAAATAATAATTGTTTAATAAATAAGGCACCAAAAATATATTTTACTCTATAAAATTATATATCATTCAAAGATAAATATACCTCGTATTATTTAAAAGTTAATAAATTTTATGAGAGGAGAATTACTCTCCTCGTTGTGCTTAATCAATTTAAAAGTGATTAGCCTTCTATTTATCATAAATGCTTGGGGAGATATCATTGAAAAACTTTAAAAATAAAATTATGTTCCATCACTAATAATATCAATTTGTTAACCTTTGTAGAAGTTACTATATATAATTTTATGACAATGTTTAATTACATATCATACTTAACACAATTTTTAAAATTTAAAAATATTTTATATTTCATAATAAATTATATAGACTTATATTCTCTATTTTCAAAACATACATAAACCTTTTATAAAATAAAATATTAGCCTATAATTTAGACCAATTTAAAATTTTATGACTAAAATATCCTCCACCGACCATAAAATTTTAACAAGGTTCAAAGAAAATCGGTATAATTTACACTATATTTTAATATTCAATTACTATATAAGTAATATGAAATAGCAATATATAAAACTATGATTTAACTTAATACTATAATTTCAAGAATATTTTGTTTCTCGATTATGACATGATAATTATTGCATATATCTAAAAAAATAAATTTATATTTTAATATATCTATTATTTATAGTTACACATGTTAATTACACATAATTTCAGTAATTTTTTAAAAGTTACTAATTATTATATAAGTTAAAATTTTCAAACAATTATTAAATAAAATGTTATTTTATATTCAATAACTATCATATCATAATTAAGATATACACGTACATTTTAATCCATAGCATCATCACTCTTAAAATTATTAATTGTACACTAAATTTATTTAGATCTCTCTAATAATGAATTTTCTATGTACATAGCAAAAAAAAAAAAAAAAGTTGCATCATCAATCATAGAAAAAGGATCCCACCAAACTACTAGACATAATTATTTTCGTTGCTAAAAAGATTAATGAAAAGGTTGGTATAGTTTTAATGTCTATTAGTATGGTCCCCCTTCATGCTCTGCGGACGTACATTACTCATAATGTCACATATTATACAAACCTTCTTCTGCCATTCACTTTATCTTTGTCATATATATATAATGCCTTTAGAGTTGTCTCTTCGGTCTTGGATCCAAGCTGGTCTCTGCTTTATCTTCGAATAAAAAATTAATGGCTATCAAGAAAAAACAGAGAAAGAAATTATAATTTAATTAAAAAATTAAACCTCGTTAGTTGGAGCAATATTTAATCTATAATTCAACTAAGATTTGTTACTAGTCAAACAAACTATAATTGTCACAGCTAATTTTTTTCAATTCCTCGAGTCAGTTAAGTTCTTACACTTTATTGAGATGTCTTCATTTTTCAATGTATTAAGAGATTTTTTTTATAAGATGTTTTTAATTACTACATAATTATATTCCATATCATCTTAAGAAATACATGAAGATCTCAAGTTATTATTATTATTATTATTAAAGGAATAACATTTAAGAATTATATATTTAAAATATTTACTATACAATACCCATTTCTTAAGATTTTGAGAATACATAATCTGAACGTCCTAGGTTATAGTCCCTAAAAGTGGAAAAAATTACTCATTAGATCCTTCAGAATAATTTTAAAATTTAAGCTATGTTTAAAATGGAAAATTTAGAGATAATAGAATAAATTAACTAATAACCATATAAAATGGAGTGAAAAAGAATAAAATAGTAATATGAGTATAATTTCATTGTTTAAAATTTTAATATATGAATATTAAAAAGGTTGATGTTAACGAAATTGTATGATTTACAAGATTATCTTTATTAATAGAATGGTATTATAACAATAATTTAGGCAAAGATAATATCCTACTATTCCATTTAATCTCAAAACCTCCAATTTAAACAAAAATTAAATAATAATGTAAGGTCTCGTAGTCTTTTCTTCATTATTTTATTTCATTTAAAAAAAAAATTATACGTTTAATTATTCCTTATCATTTATTCAAACATACCTTACCTTTATAGTAAATATTTCATATTTATGGGCATTAATTGAAAATTTTGCATTCTTACATATTTTAAGGAGTAAACTCTTTAAAATGAAATCCTTCTGAATAATAATCCTCGAAATCCATCAAGCCCCAAATGGAGGAAATTGCATCCCATCATGCTCAACTTTGTCTCCCAATAAACACAAGCTAATGGAGGAGCCTAAAAAGCCTATATTTTGTGTGCAGCCAAGTGGTGTTGGACACCATTGTCATTGTGATTTGTGAAAGGGTGCCTTGTACAGAAAGAGAGAAGCAATTTGTAAGCAACCCAAAATCAAAGAGACTTTAGGGTGAAGAAAGTGAGCAATATGGGGAAACCCCTACCTTTCTACCTTTCTCCTTCTTCACAATAATTTGGCATCTTTTCTTTAACTTCAAGATTACAAGAATATATTTTTATTTTAATTTATAAATAAAATTTTAAGTGCTAGAAAAAATAAATTTGTATGTATTATACCTACAAAAATATACCCCCAGCTTTTTTAACAAATTAAAATTAAAATATAGCGGTGAATATTGAGCTAATAGCTCATATCTCAGCTTTTATAATTAAGATGAATTTAAAATAGCTCATACCATAGCTCATGTGACAAGGAAATGATTTTTAAACACGGAAAAAATAAAAAATTTTAAATATCATTTTTAATATTTTTAATATCTAAATCAAAGCATACAAAATGTTATCTGTAGTTTTTAAAAATAAGGATGATGAACTAAACAACAAAAAGAAAAAATCATCGATGACGTCACACGTCCGACGAGATAATGTACTCCGTATATTAAGTATACATGGTTTGCCCATTTTGAGAAATGGCCTCAGAATAGGATAGTGAGAACTGCAATGTCCAATACAGACCCCTGAAAACGGCACGCCGTATTGAGATACAAGTAGTAAATTTAATTACGTGAAGCAGACGGTGTTTCGGTGTTGGGACTAGAAACTGGAAATTAAGTTACGTGAATATAATATGTATATATAAATTTGGAAAAATGCTTTTGTGTGGTGAGTTTTGTGGTGGGTATTGAACGACAGTGATATTGGTCAGTGTTCCACGTTCGATGTTCCTGAACGAGGCCAAGGCAACGGCACATGCAGCAAAACCGAAAGCGAAGCAAGCAAACGAAACGATATATTCCAAAGCCTTTTTGTTCGCCGTTTGGTAGTGGAGGCTACACGTTGCGTTTCAAAGTTGAATTTGTTTCTCGCTTTTTAATTTCCACACAAAAAATAATTTATTAATCGTACGTGTCGTAGTCATTAACCATACACCCGACATTTTGTTAGTTGATTGTGCTGGAAAATTAGGTCTCAAAAATTGACCGTTAATTTTCCCGAGGGCGGTTATAAAACGTTTTCCGTGTGAATGTATTAATATTGACGCGTGCAAAATCTTTCTTTAATCAATTTTCAAAAGTTCAGATCGTGTGTACACTTGACATGCTTCATCTTCATCGGGTCAATTTCATGAATGTTAGAAAGCTTTTTGTTTTAATATTTTTTAAAAAACAGAGAGATGTATATAATTAATATTTTATTAATTAAAATATAACAAATGGTTAGTTTTTTTTAATTATATTACAATACGTGTACAATTATTAAAAATAAATACATTATTTTTAAATTAAAATTTATATTATGATTAATTAACAAAAATACTTGTTATATTTTAATTGAATAATAGTATAACAAAAATATAAAAAACTATATAGAAGTCTAATTCTTTTTTTTTTAAAAAAAAAAACAACTTTTACTTAAAATGTTCACATTCTCTCTCAATCTATATATAAAAGAAATTTACAACTATAAAGTTTAGAGGATTTTTGTTACTGTTTACATAGTAGAATAATTTGAATCACATAAATACTTTTATATTGAGGAAAACTGTACATGTGCTTTCTAAATTTTATAGTTAATTTAAGTTCCTTTTATAATTTTTTTAAAAAATAATTTATTATTGATCTATTGGTCCCGTATAGGCGCATACCTTGACTACTAAAAAATTTCAATTAATTATAACTTAGGAGATCCTATGTGCAATCCATGCGTTCATTAAAATTATCAGATAATTTTTATAACCAAATTACTTCTCTTCTCATTTGTATATCTCAAAGTCAAAAACCTTCCATCTCTATTTATCCTAACTTGAAGCCTAATTCAAAGAGCGTGAAATCACAATTTCACTTTATTAGAGAATTTGCGGTAAAAAATTGTGAGTTCAGAAATTAAAATAAAAAATTATGGATAGTTAAATAAAAATTTAATAATTTAAATTTAAAAATAAAAATATAATTTAAAATTATGTGCAATAATAAATTATCACATGCAATTGTTGATAAAAAAATTTTAACTATTATATTTTTAATTAAAAAATTTTTATTTTACAAAAAATTCTCTGATAATTTAAATTACTGAAAGAGATTTGGACTATATATATATATATTTAATAGTTAATAATTTAAAACCTAGTTTATGAATAATAAACACATGATAAATTCCCAAACACTAAATAGTGTTCCTTCACTTTCAACAGTGTGTTTCAAAGTCAAAATTGATAGCAGACAGTATCTTATGGCAGGAGTAAAAGAAGATACATCCAGATGCTAATGTCTGGACATACAAACAGTATAGGTTGCCAAATGACAGGGTAACACAGTCAAGAGAACCAGAATTGTATGAGTTTTAGTGTGTCCATTATGTTATCCTCAGACTCGTTCATCATCGTACAAATTCACACGCAGGATTGGAATAGGGATGGAATTTAAAAAAAAAAATTAATATGGGGTTGGCGAATTTTTATAAATTAAAGGGCAATATTTTAGAAAATCAATAAAATTATGTACTTATTGGTATGTTTGGTTTAATATTTGAAAATTTTAAAATCTATTTATACACAAGAATAAAAGTATGTCTTTTGCATAATTTTGTTTAGTTTGATATTTATTTTTTTAAAAATCATTTTTGTTCTTTAAATTATTATGAAAAGACTTGTTTTTGTATTGAATGAATAAATTGTATTAATGATAAAATTTAATTTTTAAATTAATTTCTTTTGTCGTTGGAGCCTATAATATGAATTCTTTAAATTTATTAAAAAATATATAAATTTAACAGTTAATATTAAAAAAATGCATGATCTAATAATTTATATTAAACTTAAAAATTATGGATAATAACAAATTTTAAAATTTGATTACATGCAATTTAAGACTTTTGATCTAACAAATTAAATTTAAAAAAAATTACATAATTTAACGGTCAACAATTCTTTTAAAAGAACTGCTGGAAATCCAAATCATAAAGTCAAATATATTAAGCCTATCAGAATTCAACGTCTTTACCAATTGAAGTTATTATGGTTTTTTTAGGTTTAAAATAGTCGCTAACATTGCAAACCAACTAATTATAATTTAATATATTATCAACTAATTACACTTAAAATTTAACGTCAAAATTTGAATAAAAAAATATGAAATAAAAGTAAAATTACTATATTATTTAAAGAAATCATACACCTTTAATATTACATGAACAAAAATATACTTAATGGATTAAAAAAAAGAAACTATTATTTAGGGTTGGCCGACAGAAAATGAGGGATAGATGGGAATGGGTATATTGATTTGACCTAACAGCTTCGAGATGATTGTAAACATTCTGGAATTCCAAACTGCATAGGAATCTGTCAATACTAGTTCTCCTCCTGTCCCATTTGACGTGCCATCAAACACAAGCCTTTCACCTCTACTCCATAGGTGCTTACATAAACCTCTTCTCTAATTATCAAATCATCTCATGCACTCTGTTATTCCATATTATATAAACTTATTCTTAAATTTTCAGTTTCAACCCTTTAAATTATAACAAAAAAAATATCATTTTAAGCTCTAGTATTTTCATTAAATTTCAATTTGATTCTTTATTTTTATCTCATTTGGAAATAAATTTTTACTTTTCTTTATCAATTTATAAAGATTTAATTTAAAGGTTATATGGTAATGAATAGACTAATTTTTAAAAAAATTAAATTGAGATATAGTCAGAGAAGCTAAAATAATATTTTTTTAAATTGAATTTTATCCTTAAATTCAGAGTCTTTGGAAAGTAATTGTGTATGCATATGATTTTAATTTAATATAGAAGTATAAAATTTATTTACTTAAGCGCAAAAGCCAATTTGAAAGACAAATATATATGGTTTACAAACGAAAAAATTAAACGTACAGCATATTTCACAAATCCAAATTTCATTCGCCAAATGGACTTTGTGAATGCCAAACATAAAATTAATCAAACTCATACTTGATCAATAATACAGTAAACAACAATTCTCTCTCTCTCTCTCTCTCTCTTTAATTTTCAATTTTACATGGACATTTATTGAATTTTGTCTACAGATTATCTCCTTGAAAAAAATGATATATTATAATTAATACTTTGCATTAACCTGAATCACCCAATATGTCTTTAGGTTAATGAAAGGGGTTTTAGTTAAAAATGTCAAAATTAGAGTAAAGCATACCTATTGAATATAGAAAAAAAAAAAAAACTGTGTAATTTTACTATAATTTTAGAAAGGTATGTGTAATTTACTTTTAATTTTATTAAAAAAAACAACATATTAGCCTTGTGGAAGAAACTCAACTTAGAAAAAAAAATAACATCGTTAATCATGCAAATTCTCATAAGAAGAAGTGAGTTGGGTAATTTTAATTTCTTAAGTAGATTAAAGTTGAGAACAGATTTGATTATTTAAAAACTGTTTGATCAGAGAATTGAGTCAACCAACTAGCTATATAATGATATAGCAACGTGCAGCTTTCTTTGTCTTCCAGCATTCTCATTTTTCGATTAATTAATTTTTTATAAAATTTTTATTCCTTGTAAGTAAATTATAATTAATTTTGTATGGCATCGTTGATTCCCTATGGTATTAAAAGAAAATGATAGAAAGGAATAAAAAGCTACTTTTATTTAATAAAGGGAAGTAAGATAAAAGACAGCCAAAAATGACTATGAGAGCGTGCGATAATAATTTCTAAGTTATGAACATGTTCGTAATTTATATTTTTAAATTTTATCTTATTTGTTTAAAATTTCTTCTATCTCAATTAAGCTTTTAATATATACTAACTTTTAACTTCATCTTTTAAACACGTTTCTCAACTAAAGTGATCCTTTTAAAAGAGAGTCATATCTTTCTAGTACATTGAAAATCTGACTAATTTTGTGTGTTCAAAATACCTAGTTTTTATGATTAATTAACGATTTTTTTTAAATTATATTTTTATTCCGGATTAAAATTTTAATATTTTAAAGATTGAATTAGAAAAAACTAAATTTTAAAATATGTATATAATTTATGAACTAAATCACTAATTTATTTTAGTTTTAATATCGTTATTGCGCTTAATTTCCACTTTACTTTTGGGAAGCATCAATGGAAACTCATACCCATTCCCTGGCCTTTCAAATTTTAATTAAGCCATAAATTCATGCCCTTGAGAAGGAAAAACAAAAGAAGCAAAAAAACAGCTATTTCGGTTTAATTAATTAAAGTCAATAATTATTTATGCCACAATAATTGAATTAAATCATTTATTAGTTGTCTGGTATGCATTATGACTGGTAAAGCTAAACAAAATATTTATACGTACTCCAATCTGTTTCCGTTATCTTAAGAATTAACTAACTAAGACAATAATTAATAAATCAAAGCTAACATATTTATTGGGGTAAAAAGTTAACATGTTTATAATTAGCATCAGGTAAGTTTTAGTAGTTAAAAAATTGAATAAATTCCAATAACAAAAAACAATTTTGTATCTTATACTGTGATATGTTTTAGAGTCCATTTTAGAATAAGTAATATTTAATTTTATGAGACACCGCTTTTAGTTTATCAGATGTATAAAAATACTTAAACAGTTAAAGGTTTTGAAAATTTTAATGAAAATAACGTTATAACTTTATATTGAATTTTCTCATAATTAAAATATTAATATATGTAATATTAAAAATTAAATATTTTTTATTTTAAAAAATTGAACCATTGTATCTTTTTTGGTCATCTTTAACCATTGTGTTTTTAATTGAAAGTTAAAGTGCACAGAATATATAAACTTTGTGCCATTTGCAAATAAGTTTTGACTTTTAAAACTTAGTGAATCTTTTAAATCTTTAAAATTGTGTAAATAGTCTCCTAATTAGTAAATTTGCTCATTTATTAACGAAAAGTGACGTAATTGATCGCTTAATTTTTGTTCTTTTCCAAATAACCTCCTTAAAATTTGAATTATTTGTATATAATAACCTCCATATGTGTCATATTTTTAATAATAAAATATCAGACTAACTGTTAGTTCTACATGATTTCAAATTTTGGAAAATTTATCGTCAAAATTTGAAGATTATAAGATTATTTATACAGGATCAATAGTAGAGGATAATTTTGTAAATTTCAACATTACCTTTTTTATATTCTTTGAATTAACATTCTCTTTGAACGAGTTTGGAGATTTTTAAATAAGTTATTTATAATTTGTTTCTAAAATTTATGAATAAACATTTAATATTTAATCAAACATTTTTCTGATAAAAAAGAATCATCTTATTCATGACACATAGACTGAACTGAGCACATGAAAGAAGAAATTTATCCAAAGAGGAAAAGAGAGGAATCGGGAATTTAGTGAAAAAAGCGAGGGTGTCCTGGACATTTCATGCTCCCCAACATAATGAGTGGGAATCAAATAAGAATACAATATGCTGCAATCAAAGAAGATTCAGATAGGGGTACTTTGGGCATAAAATTAATTGCTCCTCGTCCTTTTCTTTTCGCATTTCATTCTGGCTCGCGCTATGATAAGTTTGAGTTTTCTAAATTTAAGCCTCAAGCTGTTAAATGTAATTTCAAATTTGTATAAAATATTTTTTAAAAAATTATTTACAAGTTTTAAAATACATCTATGAATGTCTCCTAAATTTCCAGAATGAAAAATTTTGAGTGAATTATAATTTTATTAAAAAAGTATCTATTGACATTTTTTTTTTCTTTTCTACGTCTAATAATTTTTTAAGATTTATTATTCGCTATGTTTTAATCTTTTAGTTAAATTATGTATGTGTTTATGTTATTAAAAAATTAATTTAATATACACATATAATGGATTATAAATTTTGAAAGATTAATTCGTCAAATAAAAAATAAATATAAATAAGTATTTGTTTAAGAATGAATTTACATATTTACTGAAAACTCTTTTCTTCTCTTATTCTCATTCCATCCAATCCATCGTGCGCATCCAAAAACATCTTCAAATCTCTCTTTGACCGTCGTACTTCTCTCACTCTCTCTCTCTCATCATCATCCTTGGCCCTTTTAGCCGCTGTTGCAGACTTTCTGCCGCGAGCGAAACCAGAACAGCGAGAGAACAAGAAGAAGCACACCCACATACAGTCGAGACTCAGAAAGAGGGGGAGAGAGAGAGAGAGAGAGGGGCTTTAAAGTTGAAAGTTGAAAGTTGAAAGTTGAAAGTTGAAACTCTCACCCCTTTCTCCTCTGCGAAAAATATATATAATTTTTATCATTCATCAGTAGCAGAAATACAAACACTTCTCGTCTTCCTTTGATTTCGATACCTTCATTCGTTATTATTGAACTCTCCTCTCTCCCTCTCTCCCTCTCTCTCTTTCTTTCTTACAATTACCTCCCTCCCGTTTACTCTGATCCGACGGCTGCGATCTTCTCTTTCTCCAATCGTACGGCCAGGGGTCCTCTTTTTTGCCGCCCCCCACCTCAGCACACTCTCTCTCTACGTAAGTCTCCCCGTTTCTGTAACAGCAAGAAAAATAAAATACATGACTTTCTAACCCACTTTTTCTGTGTGTATATATATTCCTGTTTTTTAATTAAAAACGAATTCATTTTTGTGTAATATCACTAGCTGGCGAACACGCTCTATCTCTATCTCTCTCTTATTTTTTGCCTACGCAAAGTTCTGTAATTTCTTTTTGGATTGTGCTTCGTTCCAGTTTTCGAATCTTCTCCCCACATTCAGTGTACGTCATTTTTCCTTTCTTCCATTTCGGTTCGACCCAACTCTTCAATTTTTTTTTTTTTAAAAGGTCACTTTTTCCCCAAAGAAAATATATTGGGCACTTAATTTTTCCATTGGATTCAAGGTTCAATCTGTTTTTTCTTACATGCAACGGCGTTGCGTTGAATTATGTATTACTATAATGTGTTCTCTGATATAGTGGCTGCGGATGCGAGATTTAGATCCATCATCATGCTATAACCGTCATAGTGAGATTGGCTTGATTGAAATTTTTATTTTTTTCAATATATGGTTTATTGAGAAGGGCATTCAAATTTCTTTTAAGTTGTTCTTGTTGTATTTAACCTTTTGTATTTTACTCGCAAGAAGTGGTCAATTACTCAACCTGCTATTCTGTGATATGCATGTGCCTATTATCTGTGTGAAAATGCAGGGTTGTACTGGTCTGCTGTTGCTCAGAAATTAAAGCCAGAGTTGCTATTGTAAAGTATTTCCATAAGCTGGCGAATTTGTGATGTAATGTTGGTCAAATGAATCTATAACGCTTCATATTAAGTTGTTTTCCAAGATACTGCCATGGGTTACAAATTTGAGTTTTGCTATGTCGATACTTAGCTTTGTGTAAGTGTCAAGTTTGGTTTTTATATGTTGAACCCTAACATGGTAAGTTTACAGAAATTGTAGGCCCCTTGTACATACGTGTGTGTGCGTGTCTGTGTATTTCTTTTGGATCATTTGCATTGTATTAAAGGGAAACTAGTTGATAACTATTACTTCAAAATAATACCTTAGTTCCATTGTTTGAAAAAAAAAAAAAAAGATAAGAAAAGGAAATTGAATATAAATATTTTGTAAAAATATTCTTTTGAAACTCAAAGCAGGTTTGGATCATTACATCGATTCTACTTGTTCATTCACTTACAACTGTAGTATTTTATATTGGCTTTAATTACATTAAGCGTGTGTATTGTTTGCTATCATACAACTATATTTGTCAACCCATTTTGAGTGCTATACATCTTTTGTTCTTCTGTGAGTATCTTTCTCATGTCAACTGTGCACATGATACGTAACTGAGATGCAATTTTACATTAGTATTTAGTATAAAGCTTATCATGCACCATTTTTTATGTTAATGTTTGGTAACCATGAGATGGTTACTTGACTTACATTGGAGAACATTAAATGTTTTATATCATTTGTTGTTCTGTGCTTTCCAGGAGTGTTTTCTTAAGGAGCATAGAGTGCCAAGGCCCTTTGTCACAGCCTCACAGGAATGATCTTACTTTTACTGATTTAATTGTAGTGAGAAAGTAGCTTCACTGGAATACTAAATTATGGAGCCCAATGGTCATCAAAGAGTAAAGAGAAATGACTATCTTGTCAAAGTAAATGGTGACTTTCATCTGTCAGATGTTGATGATGAGTTTGATCCATGGACTGCCTGGGCATACAAGCCTCGGACAATTACATTGTTACTTATTGGTGCCTGTTTTCTTATGTGAGTGCTCTGCCAGATAAATTATTTCCATATAAGTATATTGGTGTATTCTTACCAACTAAGGAATTTTTATCTATATTATTATTGAGTTTTCTCAAATTTCGATACTTATGCCAGTTGGGCAAGTGGAGCACTTGATCCAGAAAGAGATGCATCTGGCGATCTTGCAACCTCCGTTAAAAGGTTTGTTCTTTTTAGTATATTTAGGTTTCATATTGCTTTATTATGTCTTACAATTTTCTGGTTGAGTGCTTGCACAATACTTTGACTACCTTTGCAATTGTGTTTTTTAGGGGCGTATGGGCAATGATTGCAGTTTTCCTTGCTTATTGCCTGCTTCAAGCTCCCTCCACGTGAGTAATAAGAGAGAATCTTGTGTATTGTCTGGTTTATAATTTATCACTTTAATTTCTTTGATGGTAGTTCATAAATTTACTGTTCTTGTTGATTTAAGACTTCTGTTTTTATTTATAGTTGCCTAGTATATGGTTACATTTTGCTCTAAATCTTGAATGAGCTTCTCGTCGAATGTGAAACTTGATCTTTGGACTTTCTTCATGTTCAGATTTCTGTCCTGCTTTCATGCGGGAGGGAAATGAGAAATTACTATTTCAGATATAAAATTACAAGAAGACAATGTTTAATTAGTTTATTTTAGACTTTATTTGATGTTAGTAGCTCTATTTTTGTAATTGAGATTATGTGAATAAACTGATACAATTACACTACATATCATCATGATGACAACTCAAGTGTATTATGTAATAATCCATGGTTATGTGGGCATAATAAAGTCTGCGTTTTAGATTGGATAGTTTCTAGGAGCTAGGGTATTAGTTGGCTCAAGTTTCAGTAAATTAGTCGAGACAATTATCTTTGTCTGTCATTCATTATTTTTCTGTCTCTATTCAGGGTTCTTATCCGACCGCACCCTGCAATTTGGCGCCTAGTCCATGGCATGGCTGTTGTTTACCTTGTTGCGCTTACATTTTTGCTCTTCCAGGTTGATTGTTGTGTTTTAATTTAACTTTCTATTTTCTCATTATGATCAGTTGAATACATTGGGCTGCGCATTTGCGTTAGATTCATGCTTACTTTTGGATTTGCATGTGAACTCTTTCTGTGTCTGTCTCTTATAATTCGTGGGTAATAAACATGCAGGTAGACATTATTTGTTGCTCTATTACTGCTAACAGTATTAAATGTATCCTTATATATAGCCTCATTTTTCTGCAGAAGCGTGATGATGCTAGACAGTTTATGAAGTTTCTTCATCCAGATCTTGGTGTTGGTAATGCTATATGCTTTTTTAGTTTAGCATTGAATTGACGGGATTAAATTATTGTTGAATTCAGTTGCTTTTGAGACTTAAAAAGGTTTTGTTTGTTGAAATCATAATTATTTTGTATTAATTTATTCAGAGCTCCCAGAAAGGTCATATGGTGCTGATTGTCGCATATATATGCCTGAAAACCCTACAGGCAGGTTTAAGAATGTTTATGTATGATTTCTTCTTTCAAAACTTTTTAATTTCCTTTTTTTTTTGGTCCGATCTTATTCTCCTATTCTCTTCATATTAGCTTTATCCTATTTAGTTTCACATGCGGCTGATATGTGTTTATATATTTTTCTTTCTCTAGGAGACACTTTTTGATGAGTTTGTTCTAGCTCATATCATTGGGTGGTGGGGGAAGGCTATATTGATACGTAATCAGCCCCTTTTGTGGGTCTTGTCAATTGGATTTGAGTTAATGGAGGTTAGTGCTTGATCTTATTCATAAACACGCCATGTTTCATGGTCGTGCACTACTTTGGTCCTTAAAGCATGCTACTTTTTAAAATTTTTCTATATTGTCTATAAACATATTCTCATGTTGGCATTGCCAGTTTACTTTCCGCCATATGTTACCAAACTTCAACGAGTGCTGGTGGGACAGTATTATTCTTGACATCTTGGTCTGCAATTGGTTTGGTAAGAATTGTACATTCATTGTATTTTTTTTTTATATAATTTGGCTTGTTGGTGAGGTGAAAGATAGCGTATGGTTAACAAGTTGAAGTATGAGCTTATTTGTTGTATTAATATGTAAAAGATTACATTTGACTCATTCATTGGCTTGGTCATGATATTTTGTGAATGGCTTATTATCAATTCCGGAAAGGGCAAGCCCTTTATATGCGGAATGCTTGTAGGACCCAACATTTTTTTGGATGAATATTTTCCATTAAATGTTTTAAGACAGGAGCTCTTTAGTCTAAGATTGTCTAGAAATATGTTTTTTTGCTCTATATAGAAGTAGAACTGTTAAGTTTTGGTGCATCAGTTCCTGTACCCTTTAACATTTCAGAAGAACCTAGCATTGCACGTCCAAGTTTCTGACTTTCTAA
This sequence comes from Delonix regia, assembly GCA_037074485.1. NCBI lineage: Eukaryota > Viridiplantae > Streptophyta > Magnoliopsida > Fabales > Fabaceae > Delonix > Delonix regia. The sequence continues at coordinate 23,393,101 of CM073461.1, forward strand.
TTTTTTTATGGTACCCTTGATTTTTTATTATAATATGATGCCATGTGCTCAGACTTGGGTTATTTATGGTGTCTACTGTCTAGTGAGGCTACTTATTATATCAAGAATGACGGATCATTTCTTTTTTTCTTGCAATATTTTGTTAGAGTTGTTAGAGCTGGTCACAACATATTTTACTTGGTTGACTGTGCAGGTATATGGGCAGGAATGCATACTGTTAGATACTTTGATGGGAAAACATACAAGTGGGTTGGTCTAAGCCGTCAACCTAATATATTGGGAAAAGTATGTTTTTAATATCATGGTTGTTTTTCTTTAGAAATTATGCTTGCATCTTTGATGATTTGACAATCAAATCATTTAGACCTGTATGATTGCTTTCTTTCTCCATTGGGTTGTCATCTATGACACTGATTTGACGATACCCTTGATTTTATGATAATTCACTTTTCTATTCATCTATCTTTGTTGCCAAGGAGATTGAATGTGATTCCAATGCTCTTTGCTGCTCTTGTTATCAGGTGAAACGAACATTAGGACAATTCACACCAGCACAGTGGGACAAGGATGAGTGGCATCCATTGCTTGGTCCATGGCGTTTTGTTCAAGTGCTTAGTCTGTGTGTTGTTTTTTTGACAGTAGAGCTCAACACATTTTTTCTGAAGTTTTGTCTCTGGATACCTCCACGGAACCCAGTGATAATTTATAGGTTGATTTTATGGTGGTTAATTGCAATTCCAACCATTCGCGAGTATAATTCATACCTTCAAGACAGGTAAATTCTCCATCTCTCTTGTCTCCCTCCTTACCCTCCCAAAGAAAACATAATATTATTGTTTGCATATTGTTTGTTGATGAATCCCATATATATATTCCTTGTGCTTCTGGCAATTCATCTACAAATATCATTGTGAATTTTCTAGAAAGCCAGTTAAAAAGGTTGGAGCATTTTGTTGGCTATCTCTCGCTATTTGCATCGTGGAACTTCTGATTTGCATCAAGTTTGGACATGGTAGGTCTCTTCATACTTGTCAATAGCTATTATTGCTCTTAAAATAAAGAAGTTCTTCAACATGGCATGATTTATTGAAGAACCTGATAACAAATACCTAAAAATTGTACCTCATATTTCTTTTCTCCTTATGTTTATAACGAAGATTGTCTGATTACTTATTCCTTGCGTCTCATTAGGCTTATATCATAATTCAATGCCTTGGTGGCTGGTAATCTTCTGGTCATCGGTTGGAGTGGCTCTTATTACATTCCTGCTTGTCTGGTCTTGGCAACTGCATCAAAATCTACGGAAAAAGAGGCGATAACTTTACTATTGAAGAAGTGAATTATTCTTTGATTCCTTCCTGATTTTTATGGTCATCCATATCCATCTGTGTTCATTTCAATGTAAATGCTATCTACGTTATAGTTGTAAATGATGATTTTCCTAGGTTAGTGTTTCACAGTTTCTGAGCAGCAAATTTTAGAGTTTGAGCTGGTAGAGGGAAGTGCTTCTGATGTGAGAAGCATTTGAACAGGTTTCTTTATGTTAGTGAACGAATTTCTTCCCTAACAAGCTTTCAAATGAACCGTGTCTAAACATTTAGAGTGTTTTATTTTCCTCTGATAAGTTAAATTTTGAATGAAACATCTATTCATTGATTTGTTTTTGATTGCAGGAGAACATTGGCTTTCTGTTTAATTGTACTGTATAAGTAGAATTTGCATGAGGCAAGATTGCATGGATATGTAGTTAAAAAGTGCATGAAATGCCAGCACTTTCATCACTGGACTCTTTTTTGACATGCTAAATTGAAATTGGTGAATTCAGCAACGAGATTAAGGACATATATTATATACTATTAATTCATATATGAAGGTAAAGCTTATAGGAAGCAGGCTCCTATTGTTAGATCATATGTTGCTTGTGTCCATATCCTAATTAAAATGTAGTGTCTGGTTTCTGTTTTATGATTGTTTTGAAAAATAGAGTTGTCTTACTCAAGTGTTATTTTCCCTACATAATAGTAAGCATTTTAGTTTTATAATTAGTATCTGATAGGACCCTAGGGAATGTGGAAAACTCACCCTTGAAAATCAGCTTGCAAGGGGGAAGAACCACACCCCTTAAGTATTCCATCAAACATTTTATACTACTCGATGTGGGACTTAAACATTTCATACTACCTATGTCCTTTTCATAGTAGTGCCCTTGAAGAGCTAACATCTTAGCAGTTACACTATATGACACTTCATTTGGCCTTCTTGCCGGTCAAAATCCTTTGTAGGTAGGCATCTCTGTGATGTTGACTCCAGGTTCTAACACTAATTGATAGGACTTAAGGGAGTATGGAGAACCTACTCTTGAAAATTGACTTGCAACGGGGAAGAATCACACCCCTTAAGTATTCCATCAAGCATCCTATACTATTTGATGTGGGACTTAGGCATCCCATGCTACCCATATTTCTATTGTTAGGCTGTATGATACCTCCTTTAAGCATGTCCTCAACTAGCTTCTCAATCTCATTCTTCTGAGCATGGGCATAGCAATAGGGTCTAATATTTGGGGGCTGTTAACCAAATTTAATGGGTATGGCATGATCATTTGATCTTTGGGGAGGTAATCCAGATATAGGAGTGCAAACCACAGAAAATTCCTCCAAAAGCTTCTGAATGCTTGGTTAAACAGAAGGGGTTTCTGTCATAGCACCCAATTCTGCATTGTGGAATGCCAACAAAAATCCTTCTCCTTTCTTCTTGATGGCTTTAGTAATTGACCGAAATGAAGCCTGTGATCTTGATAAGGCAGGGTCACCTTGTAAGCAATGCCACATGCCATCAATCTTAATTTTTATTGAAAGTTGGCCCCAATTAACTCTGACTTCGCCCAAAGCCTCCAGCCATGTCATACCCAGTACCACATCAATGTTTTCTAACATAAATGGGTAAAAATCTTGAAGAATAGACAGTCCTTGGAGCTCCAACTGAATGCCCAAACACAACCCATGGCCAAAACGGTTCCTCCCATCACCAACTGTCACTGAATAAGGCTTGGTAGTTGTTACAGGTAATTGTAAATTAGCCAATGTTGCTTCAGCTATGAAATTGTGGGTAGCTCCACTGTCAACTAGCACCAAGACATGTGTACCACCCAAAGTCCCTGTTAACTTCATTGTACGAGTGCCAGTGATGCCAACAATAGAATGTAAGGAAAGATCCAGCACCTGCATCTTCGAGTCAGACTCCTCATTTGCTGTCTTCTCTTCAATATCTGTTGTATCTACCTCCTCATCATCCCTTTCTAACAGCACCATAGCGTGTAGCTTCTTATTCTTACACTTATGGTTGGGCTCAAACTTCTCTGCGCATTTAAAACATGAACTTGACTCCCTTCGTTGATTAATTTCAGCTTCAGAAAGCTTCATAGTCAAGCTAAAAAGTCTGTGTAGTGGTAATAGGAATGATACCGGTGGTGGAGTTCTTAGCCTCCTTTGAAGGTTTGGCTTTCGGTTTCTTCACTTCAGCACCATTAACAAACGATTTAACTGAGTCTGAAGAGTTATATGTCTTACCATAACCAGAAGAAAAAGTATTCCACTTCTCTGAGATATTCGAACGCCATTTAATTGCAGATGTCTTCTCCTTAGCTTTCTCCAATGTTAAGTTACGCCCCTCAATCTGAAAGGCAAGGTCCATCAGCTGAGTAAGAGTGGCAGGCTGTAACATATGAATGTCAGCCCTGATATCCTTTGTTAAGCCTTTCTTGAAGATTCCCATAAGAACACTATCAGGGTCATCATGAAGAGGAGCTGATAAGAGCTTAAATTTTTCATGATACTCACTTACAGTACCATCATGTTTAAGTGCTAATAGAAGCTTGTAGGCATCACCAAACTAATTGTTGTGGAAGTGAGCAATGACTTCTCTCTGAAATGTTGCCCAAGAAGAGATAGGAGTGCGAACTTCAACCCACTGAAACCAATTTAAAGCACGCCCTTCCATTGCCATTGCAACTATCTCCAGCTTATCACGCTCTGGAAAACTGTTGATGGCAAAGTAGCGATCAAGTCGGAATAGCCACTCAATAGGTTCCTCCCCTTCGAACAATGGTAAGTCCATACGCTGGAACCTACTGTTGTCAGCGTCGGTCAATTCTGGACTAACCAGAGCAACGTCGCCTTCACCCACAGCGACACTGGACGATGCTCTGTTTTCGCCCACAATAGCCTTCCACTGAGCCTCCTGTGTCATGGACAATTTTCGATCCAACTTATTGTCGAGTTCCATCATCATCACATTGAGCGTATTCACGTCCTCTTTGACATCTGCCAAACCTTTCTTGACACCATCCACTCTAGCCTTCGTTCTCGTACCCACCATACCTTAGAAGGTCCGGCTTTGATACCAAAGTATGATAGAGACCAGTTCTAGAAGTAATTCTCTACTAAATTATTTATGAAACAAGGATTAGCCATCTCTGTAAAGGATCGGAAGAAGGAATCCTTCGAATACAATAGCCAAGTCAAGTAAGGAAAATATAGAAATGAAAAAGGGAACCACCCACTAGCATTCGAGAGGCTAGGGACTCTTGTCACCAAGCCAATGTCTTTTATGACCTCTAACTAACTCTTTCCATACAATATATTCCCTACCCAACGTCCTTCTTTCTCCAGCTCACCACACACCCTCGTATTCATGGATTTGGATTCTCTACATTTGTACTCTGTATTTGAGATCTAAATCATTAAATTTTTATTCATTGATTCAGATTTTAACAAATATTAAATAGTGTCTACTAGTTTTATAAAATCTGAACCATTAGATTTTCATCTAATGGTCCAAGTTTCATCAACATCACCTGCATTTGAGACTCCCAAATGCAAGGAATCCATTTCCCATATCCACGTGTTCTGTTAGTTAATAGGGGTATTCTCTTATGCTGGTTTAACAACCCCAGCCCACTTTCCTATCTTTCTCTTGTAGACTTTCTTAATTGGGCTTGCTGCCATGGGCCCATCAGTATCGAAGCAAGGTAACAGGTTCAAATCCTACAAATGTAGTTGGGGAAAAATTGTTGGCAGATCAGATATTAGTTGCCTTGATCCAAGTAGCTCCATCATTGGCCAATTTCCAGCATGCAGAAAGACTTGTTGCCAAAAGGCATAAATAAGGGATACCAAAAGTGCCCAGGAAAGTTAAATGGATGATGTGTAACAGTTTTCATTAACCAAGTCATGCCCTCCTATCATACTAATTCTAATTAAAAATTAACATATTTTAAATTTGGTTAATAATTATATTTATAATAAAACAGTTTATTACAAGTGAATAATCACATCTTATACAATTTTTACTTCACGAGTTTAAATATAAGTGCATTTGCAGCTTACAGTTGCATTCTTTTTTCTATTAATCTTTTTTCCTCTGAATGCTTTCTAGTGGGCTTTCCCTTTGTGGCGTTTTTGCCAAGAATTTCTTGGTAAATTCACCTAAATATATACTTCTGTCACTTTTCTTTGGCAATTTCTACTTCTATTATGGACTGGAAAATGGCATTGTTGGGAGCTTCCTCTTCCATATTGTCCTTCCTCTCACAATTTCTTCATCTTGCTTCTCTCCTTTGGCTTGTAGGAGATGTGTATACCTTATGGGCCTCTGCTCAAGGCATCCAAGTACTCCACCTCCCTTTATAATCTCTGATGCCAAGGAGAACCCATTGAGCATATTTGTATTGTAATCTTGTTTCACCACATCATGGAGTATTTCATCTTCAGGTTCACACAGAGATTGAACTATATCGGATCTCCCACACTCCCTTCTGTACTCTAGTGTGATTCCTGTTAATTGGTGGCTCTCTAGGATTTGATCTGGGATGGTCTGAAAATGTAATTTTTAGAGTTCAGTATGAGATATATAAATGACCCATCAATGAAGAATGGCTGGAAATATTTGTTATTCACCTCTAGCATCCATCTTACATACTTCACATTGTTAACATGGTAGTTCATGTCCAGATCACTCCTCTTTGGCTGCAACAATGGAAAGAAGCAAGGTGTGTTTTCTTCTGCCAAGATGTGCCAAGAGAAAATATGGGTGAAGCAGAATTTGGCTATACCTTTAGATCAGAGTTCATATATTTTGCCTCTTTGTTCAACTTGACAATTTTTTCATGGGCATCTTCCTTTATTGCCTGTTTTTCTATGAACCAAGGTGAAAGTTCAACTCTCACCTCTTCTGGAATCTTTGAGAGGCGCCGTGTTTTTCGGTTCATCATAACCCACGTACTGTTTGATGAATTGTCGAACTGAGTAGAATCATATAAAGGGGAAAATGAGGAACATTTTCAAGATGACTAGGGGGAATTTTCCTCGACATACCTTGTTGCTCGTGCGAAAATGCGGCCCGTGACTTGACTTCTGATTAGCCAGTCCCGCCGCATTCCATTCTTACCTGATGCTCCAACCCACGTGTCAATTTCAACTACCTCCCCCCTGCATATTTGTCATAGTTCTTTACCAGTTATGGTGCAGCTTCATACCAGGAAGCAAACTAAAACTTTCATCTCACTAAAATTAAGTTTCTGTTCTTTGCATTTCTGCTCAGATTATGGGTACTCACAAGGTATTCTGTGTGCTGACTAGGAAGATGTGCTTACTTAGTTGTTTAGTTGAGTATGGATGGTCATATCTACATTATAAGACATAAATAAAAAAGTTTCAAGTTTTCTGTGGATGAAAGTGTAAAGTGGATTCTTAGAAGCATCTTTAGGAAAATCCCATTTTGAAGTAAGGTTTGTCTGAGGTGGGGTGAAAATTTCTGAATTTGACTGCATGAGCCAACAAAAACAAAATTGAAATTCTTCAAAACTGTCTGTAATTGTTGCAATGAGCATCATGGATAGTTTAGAATTACCAGATAGGGTAGTAATCAACTAGAACTTGCATTCTTGAGACAACCCAGATGAGATTGTTCCTCATCATTCCATGCGTTGCCCCAAATCCATCACTGAGCAGCCCAGACATCCAGACATGGTTTAATGCTGTCTCCTGCACATTATCATCAACTACATTATTTATACACATCTATGGTTGCCTCACCAATGAACCACTTGTACGGTTGTACTACGTAGTCACCTGAAGAAGATTGAGGATGCTCTCAAGTGTTGCAGTTTTGTCAGGGCCAACTTCATAGGATCTAACGACCACTGTCTGTCTGTAGCCAACTCCACTTTCAACGATGAGCCCTTGACGATAAGGATCAACAAGTTGCTTCTCTGTTGGAATGTTCTGGCGTAGGCCATTTTCAGTAATAGATATACCTGCTGCTTCAGTTGTTTGGCTGAGTGAATCAACCTTAATTGGAGTCCTAGAAGTCCCATTAATCTTGATGCTGCTGTTCAGCTGCTGCTTTTGCCGGTCATGGCTTTCTCTCATGGAAGAACAGCATCTCACAAGGTATGCAGAAGGTGAATATGAGAAAGTAGTAGCCATTCTCTCTCTTATTTTTTCCTTCTTATGGAGGAGAGAAGCTGGAAAAGAGAAAATGGGGATAAAAACTTTTTATAGTTGAACTTCAGGACGGAAATGACTAGGCAACATGTGGGGCTGTGTGGGACATATGAGTTATGAACCTCGAAAAAGAGCTGACATATCAAGGAGGACTTTGGTGTTTGCAGAGGATGACGGTTTTAGTTGTCAGATCTGAGAAGAAAACTTCCTAGAACTGATCGATATGTATTATGGTTTTGGGAAATACAAAGACGAAAGAATGTGTTTTTGATACTCCACCAACTCTGTCATGCCTGACATTATTAATTTTGTCTACTTCCTTTACCTGCTTGGATTTTTCCCACTTGTCAGGTACAGAGAAGACTTAATATTTTACATAGGAGCATAAAACAAAGAAAAACGATTCAGCTGCTGTTGGTTAAAACTAAAAGTGCATTGCTGTTTAAGTTATCATTCTTAATAAAATATTGAACTAATTTTGTGTGCTCGAGGTAGCAAGCGAGAAGAGAGATAATGCTATGTTGTTTCATCTGCTTTAGACTCAGCCATGGAAAAATCGAACTTTTCCTGACCATATTATGTTTATTCCTTGTTTGAACTGTGGGAGATTCTTGGACAGAATTAACTGAAATATTAAATATAGTAAAAGTTTTCCTCTAATGTCAGCAAAAGTTCATGCAGGGTAGGAAGTGAAATTCAGTCAATGACTTGCGTTGCTGTCATCTTTTCTAATGTTTTTTTATTAAGCATAGGGGATTAATTTTTTTTTTTCCAGGGTCATGTTCATCAATCAGGGTAAGATTTAAGTAAGAAACTTTGGGTTTATCGGCTCTTTAAATTACACATTAATACTTAATATTTTGTTGTGTTGTATTGATGTTTACTAAAAAGCTAGAGTTTAAAAGCATTTCTTAACCTTTGTCTTTTTTTTTTTTTAAATAATATTTTAATTTGCTTGTCAAAAGAAAAAAGTTTAATTTGAACTAAATGCTGTATGTACATTATAAGCAACGTCTCTTTTAATAGCACACTCCTCATCCGTATTTGGGTTTCGATATACTTACATTGTCTTAAATACCTGACAACAACATATACCTAATAGAGTTTTTAGAGTGTACTTGTTTTTTTAATAGGAATAATTGCAAATAAATGTGTAAAAAGCTGATACAATAAATTAAATAGACATTGTGCCACTTAATTTGGTTATCTTTTATTATTTTATAAAATTTGCAATCAATTTGTCTAACTGAACCTAATTTTAAATGCTAATAATATTATAATTTTGTGAACGTAAGTAATTCATTTAATAAGAAATTACACAAAAGGATTGTTTATCTTATTCAATTTTCAAGTTTGGGGAAAGTTGGAGAGGCGGAGTAGGCCATAAGGTCATTATTGGCCTCCAAATACATAAAGTCTTTGAAATTGACACGTACATATTTCAATTAAGTTTATATTTATCATAATCAATCATTTTCATGTGTTATCGTTCAACAAGGATGAAGTTTTAATTTGATGATTGAAGGGTATAAATTTTTGTATACATTAAAACGGGGTTCATTTTATAATAATTTTATTTAATTTGATATTAAATATTATATCTTATTTTTACAAACATTAAAAAAAATAATTACTTTTATATTAAATAAACTGTATGTAGGAGAAAACTTATTTATTAGATAAATATATTTAAACTTGAATTATAATTTTGCGAACTTAGCTTTAACAAAAATTAAGTTTATAAAATTATATTAATTTAAAGTCTAATTTGCACAATTTTAGTTCACATACATAGAATTAATACTCATAAATTAGTAAGTTAAATAAGTCAGTTAGTCTTAAAACATTCTAAAAGTGGAAAGCATATAATCATTACTTAGTATTTAACCATGGATCTGGAGAAATGAGGACTGAAGGTTCTAGTAATAGAAGACAAAGCCTTGAATTTGTAGTACTAAAATGTATTGTCATATTATTTATTTAATAAAATAAATAGTGTTATTCTAAATGAAATCTCTTTCATATCTAACATATTAAATTTTTTTAAAAGAAATATTATTGGTGAATATGTTAAATAGAGGCAGGAAACCAACGTGGGAGGCTCCATTTTGACAACTTTAATTAAATTTAAATAGCTTATATATATATATATATATATATATATTAATTATATAATATAACTGATAAACATTTAATGTATGATTGAGATTTATCTGAACTTTCTTTAAAATAAGAACTAGAGAGAGTATCAAAGGATTTGCCTCGTTGGTGAGGAATCTTTTTTTAAATATAGAATTTAACTTCACATGTTCTATTATTTCCAGTTATTTAAAACAATATTTAATTGCTATAAGTAAAATAAAAGAAATTAAATTTAAACACCTTTTGAAAAAAAAATTGCAACATCTTTTCTGTAATTTTTTTGAGTTAAGCTACCCATTTTTTTTTCATATGAATACTCTGTTTGTTTGGTATGCAAAAAGAAAATTTGATGAAAAGATAATGAAAATAGGAATAGGAACGAGTTGAAATAAAAATGAAAATTTTGATGCAAAATTTCTTTGGTACGATAAGCAAAGGAATGAGTATTTTTTTCTTGTGGGATGAATGAAGACCAAAATACCTTTTTGATAAAAATTAAAAAAATTAATAAAAATATCGAGCCTCCAAGCATCCCTGTCTCAGCATCTCCTTCTCTTGCCCGCCACTCGTTCATGGATGCAAAACGACGACAAATGGCTCAGATTGATGAGTTGATTAACGATAAACGCTAAAGAACGACAACAACATAAGAATGATAGTAAAAAGGCAACATTAGAAGGATGATTGTAGAACAACGACAAATAAAATAATGACGAAGACTGACAATAGCAGAATGAACAGAGATTGAACGACAACTTTGAATGATAAGGTCTGGGGATTTAAGTAATGCAGCTCCCATTCCCTTGCAAGCAAGCAGCCTCTTTTCATAGCCTATTTGAAGGAGTTAGCTCTCCCCCATGGAAAGTTGTCTCCCATAACCTATGACTCCTGTACGCCAAACATACATTCTTGTTTTCCATTATTCTTTTTCTCTCCTATACCACTAATTTCACCACACCAAATATACCCTAGAATGTCGGGAATAAGAATTTTAATTGAATTGAAAAGGTGAATTAGTTAATGTCATACCATTTTTTAAAAAATATAAATGATTTACTTTTGATTAAACTGAAGAGATTGTCGTAACGATGAGTTAGTTCTGAGATCACTTAACTACAACATACGAAATAAATTATGCATATGTTGATCTCCATTATCTATGTTCGAGTCTTATAACTTTAACAAAATAAAATTTAGACGAAATTAGTTATACAGAGAACAGTTAAATAATTTAAACTCACTATATCTTTAATATATAAAAGATTGACCATATAAATTGTGAAAGGAAAAAGACGTCTTGTGTCTAGACATGTGATTTTGATGTTATCTCAGATAAATATTTAAGAATATCTCAAAGACATTAACTTACAGTAATAGCGGAACGAGACAATGTTTAGTGTGGCATGACCTAGGACACGATTGGGTTGGAATCATAGTAATTCACGATTTCGTATTGGAATTATGTAACAGTTTATACAGTTATTGGATACCGAGACACCTTAACCAGAAGGTTCTTTCTCTTTGATAATATTAGAAACGACAAAAGTTAAATGTCAATTTTTAGTATATATTTTCTAATCGAAGTTTTACATATAAATATCTTCTATAAGTTCATGTTTTAGGTTAGTTTTTTTAAAAAATCTTCATATTTCATTAGCAAATATTTATATATCGAAATCATTTCTTAAAAAATTAGAAGAACATCTAACCTTCTTGAACAATAGTCTGATCGGTAACTAGATTTGATATAGGAATTTAAAAACATAATACTTGATCTTCTTAAACTATCACAGAAAGTAAAAAATTTACAAATCAATTAAGACTAACATCTAACAGTCATGTGAAACCCTAACGAGGAAAGAATTTAGGGAAGATTATGAAGACGTAACCTACTCACATAAATCTGTTCCCAGAACACAATTTGAAGTCACATTCCATATTAAGGAAGAGATCCATGAAGGAACCTGATCCGGCCAATCCAGTAAAAGCATGATAGGAATAATGTAGAAAGCATATTGTGTCCCATGCTAGCACAAAGTGATCAAGGAGCAAACTCTTACAATATTTTACAATTTGATTCTCGAGTCCCAAAATTCTGCTATACCTCTTCGATTGAGAGTCTCGTAACAAAGATTTGAAAGCCAAACTTATAAAAGGATATGCACTAAAAGACACTAAACTACTAAGCGAAACATACAAGAACTATTATTCTAACATGTCAAACCCTGCACAAGCTAAGTAGATGGACAACTGAAACATAGATATTAGGTCAAAAGACGGCATAGTTTTTGGGTTCATCACGCACAGGACATATTTAGATAATAATTATTATATATTACAATTACTGAGATACAATATTTTTCCTCAGTTCTTTGCATTCTACCTTTTTACAGTACAGAGGTGTGAACATTTTCCAACATCTACAATTAACGTATAAAAAACATCACTTACGATAGAATTCAGTGCATCTCAGAAGGTTGCCCAATCCAAGCCAGAAACGGAGGCTTGCTTTATATTTCATACAGATAAAGCAGGAAAAACTAAAATGATAAAGCAAAAACTTATGGCTGTGTTGATGAGCTATTTAAAGGGATCTAATAACGTGAAGAAAATTTTTGTCACAAATATAATCCAGGGAGTATTTTAGCTGCAAGTACATAGGAGAAAGAACCATAAGGACAATCCATCACATCTGCATTTGGCATTTGAAGCACATTACAAGGAAGGTGTAAAATTGCAAGAAAATGGCAGCAGATATATGCAAAGATTTTCTGAAGCAATATGTTAACATATGTAAATCTGATAACTGAACAACAATCATGCATTTGTTTTCCTTACTTTAATTACAGAGAAATTACTAGATATACAGGGGTCAAGCTTATTTTCTATACTTCGTCCACAGAATAACAACCACAAGTCTAACTAAAATGTAATTAAAGTCATAATAACAGAATTATAACACACAGAAGAAAGAACATTAGTGAGACATTACGAAAAACAGCATCAACTTTGGCTTATACCACCCCAATTAGGTTAAATTCTAAAAAATTGAACAAGCTAAACTTCATAGCTACCACTTAGTCTAATTGATGCCCAATCCCACAACGCATCTAATAGTGACTACCTTGAAAAAGCTGTGAACCAAACACCAAAAAGATGCTGCATCAAAAGTTATTCTATCCCATACTGCCAGGTATCTTAAGACAAAGAGACATCCTTGAAAATAGGAGCATCCTGCTTCATCCAAATGTTCCAAATCACTGCAAAGACTGCACATTCCCACAATGTTTTCCCTCACAAAAATATATATATAATTATGAATAAAAAGTTGAGACGGTCTAACTGAATTGCGAGGTATAATAGAAGCTCAGACAGGTTATTGTGGCGTTCACTAACTAGTATAGAAGTGGTAGAGTATCTATTTTCCATTATTTTTTTATAACATGTTTTCCATCCTTTATACAACTTGTAACTCTGTAAAACAAAATATGGACCACTTGGATCACAAATAATAACCATTATTGTTGTGCAAAGAATAAGCTCCATTCCATCTATTTCTTCCCTCCTCCCCACAAAGACTACCATAAAAGAATGAAAAAATGCTGTATGATTGTGTCAAAACTTTATTCAAAATATCTTAACAGAAGAATGGGCTTTCTGTAAGCCTCTTCTTGCCTTTGGAGCAAAATTAAATTTCTAATATAAATTTTTTTAATCGATCAAATCCACATGCTTTCTCAAGTGTTACCTAGTTGCATGGTAAATAGTTGAAGTTTTCCCTTCTAACTGATAAAAAACCCATCAGCAGCTTCATCCTGTAAAAATTAGACAATGTGTCAAGGCCAAAGGATTATGGATTTCAATATAAGTATCATATGTCTAAGCAGAAAAAAAAAGAAGGAAATTCTTACATGGCAAGATGGGCAGAAAATTTTAAATTTTTATGTCTGCGGCAATTTACAAATGTGAGGCAAAATTTGTCCACATATCGGCATGCCTTCACTCGTGGTCATGAGAAATCCCATAGGGAAGAAAAATCTCTCGATTAGGTCTTTGCATCTGCACTTTATTTGCAACCCACAATCAAACTCTCAAGGTGTTGAATTGCATGCAATTTGTAGTCTTTGTTTAGATGTTTCAGAAGTGCACTGTGTGTACACGAATCAGGCTCTATTTCCTTATCAAGCATTTCCTTGTACAATCTTACGGCCTCCTGCCAATGGCCAATGTTGCAGTTTTCGTTGATTAAAATAGTGTAGGTATACTTATTTGCAGACAGACCCTTATCTTGCATCTCCGTAAAAAACTTGTAAGCTTGATCCATCCTTCTCAATTTGCAAAGACCATTTATTAAAGCATTGTAAGTGATCACATTTGGATAAACACCGTTCTCCTGCATTTCTAAAAAGTACATAGTAGCAAGTTCCAGCCTTCCCCTAGCTGCATGAGAATGAATCAAAACTGTGTAAGTAATAACTGATGGGAATATTCCTCTGCTCAACATCTCATAGAACACCAGTCTAGCCCTCCTAAGATGGCCAGCTGCCAAGTGGGCATGGATGATGCTAGTATATGTTACATGATCTGGAACAAGTCCATCTTGGACCATTCTCTTCACAAGATCACTTGCTTCTTTCAAATTGCCCAATTTACAAAGCCCATCTATGAAGACATTGTATGTGATCAAATCAGCAGGAAAACCTTTAGCTAGCATTTCTTCTTGCATACTAAAAGCCTTAGATGAGTCACCAAGCTTCAGTTCACCTACTATACGAGTGGTGTATGCAAAACGATCTGGCTGCAATCCTCTGTGAAGCATCTCATCAAATAGTTCCTTAGCCATGGGCAAGTTTCCCATCATGCATGAGCCTCTTACAAGAATTGTGAAAGTATAAATATCAGCATGAGGCCCTCGAATGATCATTTCTTCTTTGAGCTGCAGGGCAACCTCCAAGTTCCCCAATCTGCAAAGACCATCGATAAGTGTATTATATGTCACAACTGATGGCATAAGATTCCTACATCGTAACTCATCAAGTAAGAGAAAAGCTTCTTCTAAGTTCCCCAATCTACAGTAACCGTAAATTAGAGTGTTGTATGAAACTATGTCTGGCAGCAGGTTCATACTAAGCATAACAGACAAATATTGCCTTGCGTCAATCATTCTTCCCGACTTGCAAAATCCATACATAAATGTATTGTAGGTTGCTACAGTAGGTGAAACTCCTCTATTCAACATCTCCTCCCCAACAATTGATGCTTCTTTAAACAGTCCTTTCTTGCAGTACCCATGAATCAAAGGGTTATATGTGTAAGCTGAAACTTTCAGTCCATATTTTAGCATCTCCTCAATCAGTTCCTTGGCTTGCTCTAGTTCTCCTTTGTTAGACAAACCATTTATCAAAATATTATAAGTTACATCATTGGGAAGACACCCTCTCTCTTGCATCTCCAATAGCAGGTCTAAGGCTTGTTGGATTTCCCCTTCCGTGCAAAATGAATTCAACATGGTATTATACGTGACAGTTGTTGGCTTAATCCCATACTCAGTCATTAAATTATAAACTTCTCTTGCTTTATTGACCAGATTTTTATCCCTAAGTGTCCTAAGAATCCTGTTACAGTTCTCCACATCTGGCAACAAGCCATTATGAATCATTTTATGAAAAACACACAAGCACTTCTCTAACATTGACTTTTTGGTATATATCCACAGCAACAGATCAAGAAGCTTAACTGAAACGTCCGAAGACACACACCCATTAATCAACACATCCATAATTCCGTGCATATTCACGCTAATCACCTTCTCCATAACCCAATACGCCGATCGCATCAGATTATTTTGCGCAAGAATGTCAAGAATCACAACAAACGCGATTTCAGATCCCTTATATTCGGGTTGGCCCTCCACCCATCTAAAGAAGCGCAAAGCGATTTTGGGTCTATCTCGAATTGAGTTAAGGACCCGAACGAACAACTCGGGTTCGACCACCACTGCTCGAAACTGATCAGACGCCCAATTAGAATTGCAAAAAGCCAAAGGCTTTTCTTCAACGGTGTCGAAGATAAGTTCCCTGTAATGGGCCTCAGGAATCGAAGCTAAAGTGGAGCTAGAGGTGCAGCTATAGAAAGTGGAAAAGAAGGGAAAAAGAAGACGCACTTTGAGAGTTGTGTTGGGTGCAGTGGTTGCAGCAAAAGCTTTTGAAGCTCTGAAAGAGAGGGTCATTGAGCAAACTACGCATTCGGACTTTTGGATGGAACTCCTGGCGGCTGGAAAGCTCAAACAAGAATGCGAATATAACAACAAAGGGAATAGGTTGTTGCCTTCAGAGGCAACTTCATGAACAACCACCGTCGGGGAAGGCTTCACTGAGGATTGAAATCCGCCGCCAGAGACGTTTCTCAGGTGGAGGGGCGGCTCGGGAAGGTATTAGACTTCGAATCTCTCAACCCGAGCCCATGATTTCGGAGCTTCGAAATGAATCCGAACCGTCTTGGTCCTATAATTATGTGTTGTTTTGTTGTTTTTTATTTTTATAATAAAATATGAAGTTGGGTTTCAATTCCTTGATGAATTTCCCTCCACGATCCCTCCCGCTTGACCACAAAAATGCACCAAACCAACCAACCCACCCACAACATTTAAATATATTACAAAAAAATAAGCAATAAAAATCTCTTATGTATATATAATTACTATACAGGTATCATTGAATTTCATTAAAAAAAATTAGTCAAATTTGATCCAAAACTTATTTTTTAATATAATTTTTATAGATATATTTCTTTACATTGATTTTATACATTTACAATTATGTTTTGATTGAAATACATTTCTTTATATTTTGTGCATAAAATAACTGAAGAAAATATTAGAAAAAAAGGGAATATAATGTTTGGGCAAATTACTCTTGATTTTCATTTAAAGATGAAAGTACTCTTCTTTTGGTAGATTTAATCGTATAGATTCTTTTGCAGTTTCAGTTGAGTACAAGTCTTTCAACTGTTGAAAATAAGTGAGTTAGTTGGTTTGCCTTATTGGCATAATGAGATATGGTACAGAGTAATGAAAAGAAAGTTAAATCGAGAGACTAGAAAGTGAAAGGATAGAAGTGTTATTCTCAAATAGTTACATAAATTTATAAGGGTTTTAGTTACAACACAATTACAATTGAAGCATATGCATCACACCTCTTTGACTATCTGACACCTAGTGGCCTAACTACTTTGAACTAGCTTAATCACGTAAGCTTTAACATGCACCCACAAAACGAGTTGTCTATCATTTCTTATCTTTTCCCCTCAAAATGAGATCAACTTTGTCTCTGATTTGTAGTTAGCTTCTTAGTTAAGCAAATTTGGTGAATGCCAATGGTTTTGTAAGGATATAAGTAACTTGAATATGAGAAGGTATGTGCTAAGTAAGTATCTCCTTGCATAATGCCTTCTCATGCACTAAGTGAAGATCCAATTTAAAGTGTTTTGTTTTAGAATGTATTATTGAATTTGCACTCATCAAAACAATACATTGATTGTCATAAAACAGAACTAGTGACTCAAAGGTGAAAACATGTAATTCTTTGGGTAAGGACTTAAGCCATAAAACTTTAGCTAGTGTATTGGTCAAGC
The DNA here is from genome assembly GCA_037074485.1 of Delonix regia. Classification (NCBI taxonomy): domain Eukaryota; kingdom Viridiplantae; phylum Streptophyta; class Magnoliopsida; order Fabales; family Fabaceae; genus Delonix; species Delonix regia. The sequence continues at coordinate 23,410,380 of CM073461.1, forward strand.
TGCGATACTCAACTTTTGTAGTAGACCAAGAAACCACTGTTTACTTTTTAAAACACTAAGATATAAGATTAATACCAAGATAAGCTGTTGAACCTGACGTACTGCCCTTGTCATCTAAATCAGAACCTCAATTTACTTATCAAAATCCAACAACATTCATACATTGTGAGGGCCTTAAAACAACACCATGATTCAAGGTGCCATTTAGATAATGCAAGATATGTTTAATAGCCTTCCAATGAGTATCTAGAGGAACTTGCATATACTTACACACTTTACTAATAGCAGAGGCAATTTCAAGTCTAATAATTGTGACATATTGGAGTGCACCAACTATTGAACAATAAAGATGAAGATCATTTATAAGATCACCCACATCTTTGGAGAGTTTTAAACTAGAAACCATAGGAGTAGATATACCTCTTGCAAATTGCATTTTGGCCTTTTGTAGTAAATCTTGTATATACTTTGTTTGAGTCAATAACAATCCACCATCTTTAAGATGTTGAATCTAAATACCAAGAAAATAATTGAGAATACCAAGGTTTTTTAGGGTAAACTCAAAATTAAGTTTAGTAATCAAAGACTTGAGCTCTAATGTAGGACTCATTGTCAAGATTATATCATCAACATAAACTAGCAAAAACGTTGTATGATGTGCAGTTATCCTAATCAATAGAGACTAATTACAACGACTATGCTTAAACCCAAGTCTAATAAGAGTTGAAGAAAGCCTCTCATACCATGCACGAGGAGCTTATTTTAAACCATATAAAGCTTTTTGTAATTTGCACACTAAAGTTTTATTAGAATGCTGAAAAACCTTTGGTTGTTGCAAATAAATCGCCTCATTTAAAAAACCATTAAGAGATGTGTTATTAACATCTAATTGATGAATTTCCCACTTTTTAGCTACTGTTAAAGAGAGAACAATTCAAGTAGTTGGTAGTTTAACAAGGCTAAATGTCTCATGATAATCGAAACCTTTTTGTTGATGAAACCCCTTAACCACCAACCTTGCATCAACATTGTATTTAATTTTAAAAACCCATTTACAACCTATAGCATTTTTGTTGGGTGGTAAACGAACTAAAGATCAAGTACTATCACGAATTAAGGCATTATATTCTTTAAACATAGTATATTGCCATTTAGAAATAGATAACACTTCTTTAAGATAAGTGGGTTCTTTGGAAGCAAAGAAGAGTTTAAGTTTGAAAATACCATCCTTAGCCCATGTTATTATGTGACAAGTAGCTTGAACATGTGGTATTGGTACTTGAGAACTATCTACAATAACAATATTACATTGTGCAAGTGAGGTAGCAATGTTCAATATAGCAATATTTGTTACATGTTGATCTATAGACATCCGAGGACTATCTGCAAGAAGAGTATCACGTTATGTAGCTGTTATACCAGTATTTATTGCAACAGTATTTAGTACAGATAAAGCTGTAGGCAAAATAATAGCTACAGGAGACAAGTCAATTGCAGAAGATTGATTAGGAACATGAGATGAGTTAGAAGGAACATAAGATGAGGATGGAAACAAATGAAGATAAGGAAATGAAGTCTTATAAAAAAAAGACATATATAGAAATACAGATTTTTCTAGTGGAAGATAAACATCTATGCTCTTTATTTTATCACTATAGCCAATGAAGACACATTCACATGACCGATAATGCAGCTTGTGTTTATTATATGGCCGAGTCAATAGATAACAAGTATAACCAAAAGTTCTAAAAAAGTAATAGTTAGGTTTAGTTCTAAATAATACTAAAGGGTGAGCTATTTATAAAACAAGAGTGGAAAGCCAATTGATAAGATAATTAGCAGTATGAAATGCCACATCCTAGAATGAAGTAGGCAAGGAAGCTTAAGCTAAAAGTGTCAAACTAGTTTTAACTATGTGACGATGCTTCCTTTTAGCTAAAACATTTGAGGCTGGTGTATACGGACTGAAGGGAATGAATGAACACAAATATAAATTCAGAGTTTTGGGTAGGAGACTTACATTGATATTCTAATTGTGGAAGCTTATTAATATCTGACTGGAATCACTGATAGAAGGAGATACCTATAGTGTATTGGTTGTATCTTGGGTTTTCACAGTCTAAATCTCCTATCAAATGCGATTGCAGAATACTTGCAAGTATTCTACTCAAAACATCTTAAGTCTCACTCTTTAATGAGTTATATTAATTGTACACTAGTCTACTCTATTTATAGAAGGCTAGCTAAGGTTAGGGTTTAATAGTAATTCTTATAATGACTATTTTACCCTTATTTAATGAGCACCCCTTATGGGTGTACACTATAATATCTTAACAAACTTACTCCCTAGATATTATACGATATTCTAACATATCCCACTCATAGATAATGAGAGTGCTCATACGCTCTAAACCCAATAAACATATTCTCGGTAAATTAAGAGAACACTTTTTTTTTTTTATAATTTGCAGTCGTTCATACAGGGAAAGTAAGTCGTGTAACTAGCATACTATAAGAGCATCAATGTTATACATCAGTTACGAATATATAGTCTCTCGTCGAAAATGTACCTACATGTAAATCATAAAGTACGCATGTACCCCAGATCATAAGAATTACATTTAGATTTTCTCAATGATCTCATCTATCACAATATCTTGTATTCACAATCATGACACATAAGTCATAATTGGTATTCCTGTGAATACAAAATAATGAGATTCTATTTATGATCTTCCTCTTCTCATAATCCTATCAACACAAACTTAGTTCACTTTTCTAAACATGTGCCGCTAGACTAAATCATTATTCATAGTCCTTAGGTAGCACGTTAAGATTGTAAACACCAAGCTGTATCTCAAGTACCTGATCGGAGTCCAAGGGTACAAATATAGAGCCAACATAAAGGCTAAAGGGTCTCACACAATCATAAATTGATATCATATTTATGTTAACCCATATGGTCGGCATTTACACACATGGTATGAAACATGTGCTATAGCATTCCTCATTTTCCTGTGGAGTGTATGTCTATTTCATAAATAATGATGTATAGATGATATTTTAGACACTATAAGTCTAAAATTGAGTTCCTAGATTTACACAATGTCTTGAACTCATATCTAGCAACTAAAGTAACTAAAAATGATGAACTTATTTCATCAAATTAATTTTAATGACCCTATGTCATCAATCAGATGACTTAAATGATTTTAAGTATAATTGCTCTCAAATTATCCTCCTAATAATTTCTCTTAAAATCTTATCTCATTTCCAATGTCACAAAAACACTGAGGCGGTTACTTGTGTGAGAAGGCTAACCTTGTTGTCTACCTGACATACTTAATAATAAATAAAAATGTATACAACATTCAAATAAAAATATGTAAGCATGAAAATCAAACTTTATTGATTATTAAAGAATATCAAAACATCTCTGTCTGTGAACAATGGAAAAATAAAAAATACAAATGAAGATGCTAAATTCTACGCAATCTTAAAGACTTAACGTGTCTCACAAACACATCTTTAGAAATTGGCTTAGTTAATGGATCTACCATCACTGAGTAAGAAAACGTATCATGAGGTAGACTTTCATTCATCTAAGTCCCCTCCGTGATCAACATCAATGTATCCTTCCAATCGTAGATTTCTACTGCCTTGATAGTAGAGTACATAATCAGGAGTTCCCTTCAGATATCTTAAAATCCTTTTTACAGCTTCCCAATGTTTAAGACTTAGGTCGGTTTGATATCTACTCACCAAGCTAACTACTTGACAGATATTAGGTCTAGTGCATATCATAGTGTACATTAGACAATTGATCGCATTCCTATATGGAGTTCAGCTCATACGCTCTCTTTCCATGACAATTTTAGGATGCATTTTAGCACTCAAGGTCTGACTTGTACTGATAGGAATGTCAACAAGGTTACAACTTTCCACATTGAAACGTTTAAAAACCTTTTTAATGTAATTCTCTTGCAAGAGATACAAGTGTTTTTTAGAATTATTTCTTAAAATCTTAATTCCAAGAATGTATACAGCTTCACCCATATCTTTCATCTCAAAGCGAGATGACAACCAGGTCTTTACCTCGTTGATAAGCTCCATATCATTTCCAACTATGAGTATGTCATTAATATATAATGTCATAATCACATACTTGTCCTTAGATCTTTTGGTATATACACAATTGTCTTCACTCATCATAGTGAAACCACTAGAGATAACTGCATTGTGAAAACAAATATACCACTGCCTTAAAGATTGTTTAAGGCCATATATAGACTTCAAAAGTTTACAAACTTTTTCTTCTTGGCACTTTTTAATGAAACCCTCAGGTTGTTCCATAGAAATTTCTTCATTTAATTCTCTATTGAAAAATGCAGTCTTTACATCTATATGATGTAATTCAAGATCTAGACAAGCCACTATAGTTAGAAGTAAGTAGACAGAGGTAAATTGTACAACAGGAGAAAAAGTCTCATCATAGTCAATTCCTTCCTACTGTGTATATTCCTTTGCTACTAGTTGAGCCTTAAATTTTTCAATCGTGCCATCGGCTCTTTTCTTGATTTTGAGAACCTACTTATTCCCAATAGTCTTACGTCCCTTTGAAAGATCAACAAGTTCCTAAACATTATTGATTTTCATAGACTCCATTTCCTCTTCCATAGTTTTAGTCCATTTATCCTTCAAAAGGGTTAAGAGAGCCTCTTTCAAATTTCTTGGCTCATTTTCATTTTGCAGGAGCATTGTAAAAAGTTCACCATCTTCAATCTCATATTAACGACAAGGAGTCTTTTTATGTGAACCAAATATCAGTTGTAATTCATTAAATCTTGTTTCATTGTTCCCATTTGGATCAATATTGCTCTCACTCAAATCTAAAATGTTGGTCTTACTCCCACTTGGAATGAGTTCCATTTGGTCACTCCCACTTGGAGTAACTGGCTTAGGAATACTTTCATTCGCATCAAATGATGAAGAAAATTGCTGATGAGAAACTAATTCATCATCTGCTATAATCCTCCAACTCAAATGAAATGGTCTTAGTGCATTTAGATCCTTTATATCAAATAAGGATAGGTTTTGACCTACCTCACTCCTCTTAGGATACTCATTCTCTAAGAATGTGACATCTCTAGATTTGAATTCAGTCATGCTCCCACTATCTTGCTGACCTATAAACACATAACCTTTTAAGGTTTCTGAGTATTTAATAAAGATACTTTTCTTCCCTCTCGGGCCCAATTTCCTATACTTGTGAGAGGAGTCATGTGTATAGGCAACACATCCCCATGGTTTCAAAACATTTAGGTTAGACTTTCGCCCAATCCATAACTTATATGGAATGGTTGCAACTGATTTTATAGGCATACGGTTAAGTACATAGGCTGCAGACATCAATGCATCACCCCAATAGGTGATGGGCAAATTAGCCTGTGCCATCATGGACCTAGCCATCTCAAGGAGCGTCCTATTCCTTCTTTCCGCAACACCGTTTTATTGTAGAGTACTTGGAATAGTCAATTGATAAACTATCCCTTTTTCATTATATAATTCATTGAATTGGACTGACAAATATTTTTGGCCTCGATCGATTCGAAGAGCCTTAATCTTTTTGTCTAATTGATTCTCAACTAAGTTCATATAATTTTTGAAGCAGCTCAATGTTTCTAACTTATGAGAAATCAAATAGACATAACCAAAATGAGTATAATCATCAATGAATATGATGAAATAATTCACTCCGTGCTGGGTCTTGACATTCATAAGCCCACAGATGTCAAAATAAACTAATTGTAGTGGAAAATTGCCTCTGGTTGCTTTACCAAAGGGTTTTCTTGCAGATTTTCCAGCTAGACAAGATTCACAAGTAGACAAATCAACTCATTCAATGCTAGGAAGCAAACCCTCTTTTGCTAACCATTGCATTCTTTGTTAACCAATATGACCAAATTTAGCATGCCATATATTTACATCGTGATCATAATCATGCATAGAGACAAACATAGAAAAACTAACATTATTATTAATGTAAGGTTCGTCATCCAAATCCTTAGATATAAAACCTTCGGTTACATAACCAAAACCATACAAAACTGAGTCATTACTCAATTTAACACAATTGTCATGGAAATACAACCCATAGCCTAACCTAAATAAAACCAAAACTAAAATAACATTTTGATGAATTTGATGTGCATAAAGGACATCATGTAAGATTAAGTCTTGACTACCATGCAGGACTAATTTGCATGTTTTGATCCCTTTGACAACAACCTTAATGTTGTTACCCACATATATCTAAAATGCTCCATAAGGAACTCGCCAGAAGTTAACAAAGGCATTATGGTCACGCATTATGTGGTCCGTGGCTCTTGAGTCTACAATCCATATAGGACAAGATTCAGTTAGCATAATTGAGCTAGAAACACAGTTCACTAGCATAAATAGTCTAGGTTACCTTTTTGAAAGGCTCAGGGCAATTACTCGTATAATATTCTTTTTTTTGGCAATTGAAGCACTTAACTTTGCTGTATTTACCTTTAGCTACTTCATTTTTGCCTTGCTGATTAATCTTTGGTTTTTTCTTAAGTTGAGTTGGTTCTTTGTTCTTTCCCTAGCTCTTTCTCTTTGAACCACGTCTTTCACCTAAAGTTGCCATGTGCAACTCAGGTATTGGCTTGGTTGATTCAAGCCTTTCTTCCTTGAGTTCAAGGTGTCTCTGGACATCTTCCAAAGTCGTGATTCTGTCATTGTGGATGAGATGCATCTTCATATGCTCCCACGAATTAGGCAAAGAGTGAATGACAGCTTGGATCTACTGCTCATCTGTTAAGACATTTCTAGCATCTTTTAGCTCAGCGATCATATTTGACATCCACCTCAGATGTTTTCTCATTGAATGTTCTTGGCGTTTCTTATATGAGTCAAATTTGATCGTTAGAGAACACAATCTAGAAATAGACATAGTTCCAAACCTCATTCTTGAGCATTCTAAAGCCCCATAGTGCTTTAATGATTTTTGAACTCCCTTAGGATGTCATCATCCATAGTGCTTAGCAATGTAATGTAAACAGTGGAGTTCTTTTTCTTTCAAGCGTCATAAGCTTCACGGTTCCACCTATGCTGGGCCGTGTTTCCAGCTTCTGGCTCTTCCATGACATTTTTTAGAGCCTCAAGAGCCTCTTGCTCTTCCAGGAGATACTGGACTTTTGTACTCCAGATCTTATAATTGTCGCCGTTTAGCTTCAACCCTTTGTTAAGCTTAGTGACAACACTTTTGGAAACCAGTCATTCTTTAAATAAAAAGAAAGACAAACTTAAATCATGATCATATAATTAAAAACACACAAGATTTAATGTTCACCATGCTTACAAATTATGACACTAAGTATTGTATGATTAAACTAATTAACCCATGCATAACCCAAAGTCGAAAGAGCACGAAGTACCAATCATCATCCTAAGATTGTATGCAATGTGTTAATTAATGAAATCAAAACACAACTAAGTGTCCTCATCATGCTACAAACAAATTGTAAATCATGATTTTTCAAATGTTAAACAAATTAACATTTGTTAACTAATGTGTTAAACTAATCAACACATTAATAAATCAATTATATAATGTTAAACCAATTAACATTTACTAAATAAACATGTTAAATTAATTAACACATTTAAATGCATAATGTTAAGCCAATTAACATTATATGTCTAAATTTTATATTGGAAGAAAACTGACCAAATGTTAAACTAATTAATATAATGATAAGTAATCACATATTACTTTGACTGAAATTTATTGGGATATATTAATTTTTTACAAAAAATTAATTACATTTATTTAGGGCTAAAATATAAATACACAATTTATATTTTTTGAACATATCTAAATGTTCATTAATTAAGGATTTAACGATTAGGCTTATAATTATTTTTGGATGCGCCACATGCCCAATTAAAAATACAAGACCCAACTTTTCAAATTCTATAAGCCTATTAGAAAAATAGGGTTTCATACAAAAAAATAGGGTTTTTGAAAATATTTTTTGAATATAAAATATATATATTTTAAATTTTAGGAATTTTCGAATTATTGAGATTTTTGTTTGAATTTAAAAAAGAAACGAATCTCATCATCTTCCTTACTCTTTCCCTTCCTTTCACCATTTTCCCTATACAGCTTATCGTTGCTCCCTGTTGGCGACCTGTTTGCTGACTAGAGAGGTGACCAATAACTCACATCGTGCTGCCTATAGCTCACCTCGATTTTGCTCAGGCGACGAAGGAAGCTTTTCGAAAATATTTTTTTTTTGGTTGAATCTCGGAAGGTGCATCGCCGGCGGTATGAGATGTAGCTTGTAGGCGGTATGTTTTCAAAAACAATTTTTTTGTTGATGTCTAGCATTCTCCGATCATAGTTGCCGACAACGTGTTCTCCGACGGTTCCCTACTGTCTATGAGTGTTACCGGTAGCAGTGAGGAAGCTTGAGCTAGAAGCATAACGCTAATAGGAAGCTTTCATCGAGGAAGAAGAAGACACTTCTTTGATATAATTAAAAAAAAAAAAACTTTTTTTATTTTGAAATTTTAATCCTAATTAAATAGCCCCAAAAAAAATTTGATCCCAATAAAATATATTATTGATAAGAAAAACAGTCTTACAGCTCTGATACCAATGAAGGGAATGAATGAACACAAATATAAATTCAGAGTTTCGGGTAGGAAACTTACATTGATCTCCTAATTGCGGAAGCTTATTAATCTCCGGTTGGAATCACTAATCGAAGGAGATACTCACAGTGTATTGGGTGTATTTCGGATTTTCATAGCCTAAATCTCCTCTTGAATGCGACTGCAAAATATTCGCAGATATTCTACTCAGAGCGTCTCAAGTCTCACTCTCTAATGAGTTATATTGATCGTACACTAGTATAGCCCTATTTATAGAAAGCTAGTTAGGGTTAAGGTTTAGTAGTAATTCTTATAATTACTATTTTATCTTTATTTAATGAGCACCCCTTATAGGTGTACACAATATAATATCTTAACAAACTTACTCCCTAAATATTATACGATATTCTAACATGGACAATTTGTGCAATGTAAGATATCATAAGTCCATAAGTATTTTAACAAAGCTTGATATTCCCCACCCTAATCAGATTGTATTGCCTTTATTTTGTAGTTGAATTGTAATTCAACTTGAGTTTTAAACTCTTTAAACAAAGACAATGCTTATGATTTGTATTTAAGAAGATAAATCCAAGTAAAATGAGAAAACTGATTAGTAAAGTGCACATAATAGGAATAATTTTGAGAGGACTTGACAATTGCAAGCCCTGCATATCAATGTGAATCAATTGCAAAGGCGTTGTGTATTCAGTAATAGAAGATTGACAAGGCAATCTATGTGCTTTACCATAACAACAGGCCTAACACACAAACTGACTCATTTTATTATCCAGTTGGATTTTACATTTATCCAATACACAACACACTGTTTTAGAAGTTAGATGACCCAACCTATAACGTCATAGATGAAAACTAGAACTAAACGATACATTTGAAAAAGAAACTTAAGCATTATAACATGAGGTAAGAAACAATGAAGTTGGAACAGAATGTCTCTATATTGTTGAAGAACTAAAAGAGAAACAACTTGAATAACAGTTTAAGTGAACAATAAGGTGATCAAAAGTATATAATCCATCTTTAATCTTCCTTTCCAAAAGGATCTTGTGGGAAACCTAATCTTTCACAAAACAAGAATTAGCATGGAACTCAAAATAAACACCATTATCACTAGCAAATTTTGAGACACTTAAAAAATCCTTTGTAATCGATGGTACATGAAGAATATTATGTAATACAAGTGGTTTATCATATAATGAAGATTTAAAATGTGAATAACCAATATGTTGAATGTCCAAAGCTAAGCCATCTACAATATAAACTTTTTACCTTTTCATGACACGATTGCTTATAAGTCAGGTTGCTTGAACCATGTGTGAAATGGTTGTTAGTACTAGAGTCTGGATACCACGTTAAATCATAATCACTTTTAGAAAAATTTGCAAAGTTAGTCATATTGCTTTGACATTTAAAAAACTAAGATTTATATGAATGTTGTTGAGGTTGAGAATATGAATTGGTATAAGTAAGAGGAGGACCTTGACAATTCTTCTGATCATATCTATAAAATCACTGCCAAGTCAAATGCCCTTGCTTTCCACATACTTGATGGACTACAGAAAATCTATTTCCTTGAAAACCTCTGCCTTGTCGTCCACCATTGTGCCAGCCACGTCCTCTGGAAGTTTGAAAACCTAAATGCCCACCTTTGGAAAAACTAGAACGTCCTCCATTAGACTGATACTTAGACTGAGTAGACTAAGCAATATTGGCTGTTAGTGGTGTTTCAAGTTATTTTGCCTTCTTATCAAAGCAAGTTTCCTGAGTAAGAAGTAAAGCTTCTATATCAGTGATAGTATACAAATCCAAGCCAAAAGAAACTAAGGTCACGAATGGATTGTATGGCCTTGATATGATCATTCACCAACATTGGACATCCAATCGAAGCCAAAGTATCTACCACTAACTTAATCTTGAGCAAATACTATGTAATCAATAAGGAGCCTTTCATAGTTGCACGAAGTTGAGATTTATACTATTTATGGATCATTGTTTGTAGTTAGAACTTCAGTTGATTTGGGAACATATATGTCATAATGGATTTATTTCCATCACTAGCACAATTACTAATTGTTCTGAAATTAACCATGATGGGGCAACCGTATTTGAATGCTTATTATTATTATTATACGTATCAACTGAGACCCAAGTTTTTTCTCAGGACTATTTTAAATGCTTACATTCATTCAAGTTTTTTATGGTTGGTCATTTTAGGTGAAAAAATTATACACCTTTAACCACTAAGCCAACCTCTTATAATTTATGTTTTTTCTTTGGCCATAAGAAGTAACTGACTCTTATAATTTGTGTTTAAAAGATCAGAATATGCAAATCAATTTTATTCAACATGAATCATTTGCAAAGTACAAAATTTTCGACGGTACCAATAAAGGAGTCTTGGCAAGGAAATTTGCCTGATGTGCCCCTTCCTCGGACCTCGGCAGAAGTGCAGCTAGAACTGAAATTTCTAATATAATTGACTGCGGTTGTCAGACTCATAGCCAGATCTGCAGTACATTATGAGCTATCGAATGTTAATTGAATGACTCACATTTAAAACAAAAAAGATTATTTTTCAAAAAAAAAAAAGAACAAAAACAAAATATGAACCATTGAATCTAAGTTTTATTGCAGAATCTAAAGTAGGTATCCCCTACTGCAGATAATCCGCGCAAGTCTGACATGAAGCAACCTGTAGTTATGTCTCGAATTTTTAGCCTTCGCGATCCATTAACTTCTGAAGAATAGCCTACCAAAAAGTATGAAGTAGCAAAATTATGCTCCCATCACTGTCCTCCGTAGACATTGTATTTATAATAAGAAAAATATTTCAAGTGTAGCTCTTAGGTATTTGCTATCAAATTTTTCAAAATAAGCCTGATATATAGGCCCTCTACAGTTTTTTTGAAAAAAGAAACGTTGAGTTATATAAAATGTCGACATGTTATGTTTTTGTAGAAGTTTGCAACTACGTAAAGAATCTAACCTAAGTTTTATTATTATAATATTGATTGAAAGCAGTTTTTTCCCATGAATAGCAGTTCATATTTTATATATGAAGAAAAGCCGAAGAAAATAAACCACAAAACTACCAAACAGTTTGGATGATGAGGCACATAAAATACCAGTTGGCTTATTTTATCAGCAACTTACAGGGCATGAATGATATGCTCTTAGTCCTTGATGTAGTTCCGCAGACGTAATTAAAAGCTTTACAGGGCGAAATTCAACAGACGAACTGTATCCTCTGTTGTCAGTGAAACATATCAATTCACGGTTTATAAGATGTTCAAATGCCTGCATTGCAAAGCAAAATACCACAAGCTTAGAGACGAAATTAGAGGAAACATTATAACTTTATCGTCTATATAATATGCATTTGGCTTAAATAAATAATCAAAACAACACGCACCCTTAAACAGACATTTCTCGCATAATAATCAGAAGTCTGGAAGGAATCGTGTATGTTTTTATACTCTGCATAGTATGACACAAAGATTCAGTGGATAATGTAATAAAATAGCATACTAAAAACCCACCAATTATTAAAGTTTGACCTTTCATTACAGAATTGAAGTTGATAAAGTTCTGCTCTTTAACTTCCAATCTCTTCATGCAAACCAGGATGTAAAGTTCTAATATGGAGCAATCTGCTTGATCAAGTAGGTAACCAAAAAGCAGTCAGTTTCTCCAAAAAGAACACAAGAAGAAAATTTGAGAAGTTAATTATTTTACTTTGCATAAACAAATGAAAAGTAATAATTTTGTGCAGAATTTCACGACTTTATAATGTCCTTATAAATAGGGTCAATTCGTACTTATCATATAGCATGTATATGCAAATTATTTATCTATTGCCCTGAGACATCATCTCATATGCTACAAAGAGTTTTTCTATCCATGTCACATTACATATCAAATTAGGTTCTTGATGGGCCTGGGGCTGTAGCTAGGTACTCGGGTAAAGTATACACTAGGAGGCCCAAGGAAGCGGGACATGTGTGGGTAGAGGGATGAGGTGATGGTTGTAACGGAAGGGCTGACGTGGCTAGGGGACGTTAGAGTGGGTAACTGACTGCATGGGTTTTGGTGGGTCTGCACGGTGAGGGAAGGCAGAGAAGGTTTGCGTAGTGAGGAGAGACGCTGGCCTCTCGAAAGCCAGTGGAGTTGTTTCCTTCCGTTCCTTTGTAATTTTCCGGTGTCACCATCCTCTGTCAGTTTCAGAGGAATCCTCTTACTGATTTCTACTAATAATACCATCAGAAATATTCAGTAAACTCTGGTTCCCATCAGTTCTATGGAAAACCCATGAGATGTCATGTTGCCATGTCTTGCTTCAGCTCTGGCAATCACATGTCAATGTTAGAGGATGTCACAATCATATCTCTCGAATATCTGTTTGCATGCTTTCCAAATCAGAAGTCATCAAGGGCGGGGCATTAAGAAGTGGAAGAAGGTCTTTAAAAGGTGAAACATAAGGAAGTCATCTGTGTTCACACGGCAGCAGTTATCAGAGTTCCACATGAATATATATAATCCCCATTTGTGGGGGCGAGTTTTCCAACATCCAAAAAGAATGTTAACAAATTTAAAAGACAGAAGTTAACTTAGACAAAACCTAGACAAATAACTGCAGAATAAAGCACAGATTAATTCAGGAAGCATTCTCAGAGGTTCTTGAAGCCGTAATACTTTCATATTACCCAGTTACCAGAGTAATATGTATATTATGCTACTAGTAAGGGATTTAGTTTTTAACAGTGATGAAGTTCTGTAGTTTTTTGACAAGTTCGAGCATGCTAGTTTGCAGGAGGATATGTGAATATCAAACATGTATTAGAGCCTTTGTAATATAGATAGTAATTATCATAGTAGGAGAGAATTTGTAAACATATTAAACTAAACAACAGATAACATTCAAAGAAGGAAACCAGGACCCGTACGGAAACAGGTTCTAAAATAATTGAATATTTAAGGCAGATGAAGTCTCTAACTGAACAGAAAAAACAAGCATATTGTAAGGTCCTTGCGTGTGTGTTTGTACTCGCTAACATTAGTATACATAGATGCCATACTTTTTAAACATTCCAATTTGGGTTGCCTCTGGATACTTGAAAATGCAGTTTCAAAGTTCTCGTATGTCATGAATCCAGTCTGCAAATCCATACAAGAGACTGCACAGAATCTAGAAAAGCATCAAACTCCAGTAAGTCCATCAAATAGTCTATCTCACAGAGGAAGTTATATAAGCATGGTTTTACAGTAGTGTGAAGTAAGACTTACAGAAACCGCAGCAAATGTTTGACTGAGGAGTCAAAATTCAAATATTTATTGAAGGTTTCTTTGAATCTTCTATCTTCTACAATATCCTAAATCATGTCAAGGATTCTATAACAGATAGTAAAGAGTGTATTTTTCATTCAAGAAATATAGCAATCTTTTCTGCACAGAAACAACAGTAATTCTAGAAATAAAGTGGCTTTGTCAATCAAATCAATAACTCACAAAAACCCATAAGGCGAATGCAAGGCACTCAGGTTGCAACAAGAGTTTTTTCCCCAAGGGTCAAAAGTTCACCGACTAAAATAAGAACATGAGCACCTGGAAACATATGCAAACTGAATGTATTATGCCTAGGCATACCAGTTACTAAGCCTTCACAAGCAGAATACAAACAACTTATCCTGGGGGGCACTCTTATTCATCATTCTGAAGGCTTATTAATTAAATGGACTCACTGATATAAATGAAAACCTATACATAACAGTCATCAACAACCAGCAATCATTAAGAAAGGAGGAAAACCTTGTTCTAGTATACTTGAAGTTAAGGGCAATAATTAATCTTTCTGCTGTAGTACTTTTCAAATGGATAATTTCATTAAATTTATTCTTCAGGTTATATCGCTTCCTTTTCTCTTAGGCCAAATTTCAATTGAACAGATGTTCAAAAACATTTCAAAATATGCAATGATCCATAGCCTTCATATGCTCCTTGTCCACCTTTGTTCTCACTATATTCTTTCTACTCTTCTCTATCTGCTAAAAGTTTTATATAGTCAGGATGTAGTTTTTTATTCATGAGCTATCGAAGCATATAATATAATATAATATATTATTATATTCTGTTCATGAATCCAAGAAAAGGCAACACAAGAGTGGATAGAAAGAGTAAAACATCCGTTCAGAAAAAAAGAAGAAGTAAAAGTAAAACATTGTTACATTAAATACCAACCGTTGAATAATGATAACTCTAATTTATAGTTATTCTAGTCTTGTTTTAGGAAGATTTTGAGTCATTTTATCTTAACTTTAGTTGATTTAGGAGTAAGTCATGTTTAGTTCTAGTTCTAGGTTTAATTTCATTCAACTTATTTTGCTATCTTTCATGTCTAATTTCAAGCTAATATCTTCAAGATAGATATAGGGATCATGTTAGTATTGGACATAACTTTGAAGTGGCTCAAAAATTAATAAAAACAAAAGATGGGACGTTCAAGTCAAAATAGTAGCTGTTCAGGCAATAAAATCTCATACTTAGGCAGCCTAGTATACTAGATTGTCTGTCGTTGGCAAAAAAGTTGCTGCCTAGGTGACAATGTTAAATACCAAAATGCACAATTTTGTTAAAATATGCGATTTCACCCTTTCTAAACCTAATTTTGGCCTATAAAACGTTTAGAAAAGAGGATTTACAATAGGGAGTGACCAGAAAAGCCTCTGTAGCCTTTTAAGAGCAAGAATTAAAGGATTTTTAAAAGGGGATTGAAGAGAGTTGATGCTAGAAGATTATTGCTACTGAGTTTTTCTTTCTTCATCTTCTCTTTTGCTTTTTTTATGCTAATGCTCAGTTCTTCTATTAATTTTGAGAAGCTCATTGACATTACAATGAGTTAAACTCTTTTTTCTAAGGTTGCAATGGATTCTATTGTTAGTTAATTGATGTTTTTATTCTCATACCATCCTATTTTCAATTGAAAGTTATTTATTTATTCATTCTTGTTCTTGAATATTAATAGTCTATTCAACTATTGATCTGAGAAAATTTGAAAAAATTGGAAAAATACTTTAAATTTTAGGTTTAGAATGAATAACCTTTGTTCGAATTAATTTACTGCGATAGGCTAATTTCATTTGTAATTTGGATAGGAATATACCTAATTACCTTAGGAAGCCAAATTAGGGCTGAACTTAAACAATTTAATTTACTTTTATAAGCATATGAATATAGCTCCTTGGGTAGATTAAATTAGTTCTTTAGTTACTTGAAAGAAAATTAAGGAAATTTTAGTTCCACAGGTTAATAATCAAACTCAATTGTAATAGATGGGAAAGGAATAATTCAATTAACTCAGCATTAGAGGAAACTTAATCCTAGGCTCATTATATAGACAACTTTATTCATTTTAATTGCTTTGTGATTTAATTTCGAGTTATTTTAATTTTCTGAATTTCATTACCATTAATTTGGATAGGATAGAGAATAATAGTTGGTGATCAATGTTACAATTAGTATTAGCTCTCTGTGGGAACGATTTTTTACTTTACTACTTGTGTCAATATGCATACTTGTGTGTGCAATATGTGGGCAACAAATAAAACTTATAGAAGTTAAAAAAATTTTCAAGAATACCATTCAACATTTTAAGAAAATATCATCAAACACGTGCAATATCTTAGGCAATTAAAGTAACATACTTTCCTGATTAAGCATAAAGGATCAAACTGAAAGATTCAGCATGAAAAGGATACTTGAATCTTTCTATTGAACTCAACTGCATAATCATGTGGAAGGCTTGAATCTATTGGTAATGACATTATGTGCTCCAAAATTCTCCATAGGAAGAAGTCAAAGAACAAACAATTTATACTCATATTCTGCGTACAAGTCAAAATGGCCAGCCAAAATGAAATCACAAGATACTTACCTCTTTGAGTCTTCCATTGAAGGTGGAAGGAACATCAACTTTCTATGCGAAAAACGAGATCGTACTCTTTTTTCCAACAGCTGATCTGCGTCCTGCAAGGTGGATTAGACTGATATGTTGAACTTGTTCATGTTATAATAGACTTTGTTTAGCTAAACAAATATGTGAGCCAAACGAACTAGAAATTCTCAATCCAATAACAATCTGTAAACCACAAACAAAATAGTATCAAACTCAAGAAAGCTTTTTTTTTTTTGTCCCCTTAACTAACCAGGTGAAGATATTAGGGTATATATATATATATATATAAAAAAAATATTCTAAGCTACTTGAAATTTACAAGGGAAATAACAGCAATGTACGCACCAGCCGGCAACTAATGCCAATTACAACAGCCTGTGATGTTACGGACTGCATAGCATCTAGTAAGCTATAAAGTAATCTCTGTTTACCCTGTTGAATATCACAACAGGTATAATAGCAATGCATAATTAGCAAAATTAAACAAAACAAAAGTTAAACCAAACATAGAAGTACATATAATATTTCACACAGGAGAGAATAACTATAAGATGTCCATCATAATTAGTATAAAATACATGCCCCAGATCGAATCATAATTTACAATACAAAGTTTTCTGTAATGGTCAATGGTCAAAGACAAAAAGAAGGTGGGGTCTTACCTGAGCAAACAGGTCAAACTCATCCAGAACAAAAATAACTGTTTTATGTGCTAATCCACACTCCCTAGTAAACAAAGGTAACAGCTATTTTAGAACTTCAAGCATTTTACTTTCTTTTTTTCAAGAAAGCTTCTACTCACTTTAGCATGGCTATCATGAATTGGGAGTTGTCATCAAATGATGCCTACAAAAAGTGCATATCAAGATCAACAAATTAGTGTACCATAGTTAACACGATACCAAACTTGTACAGGCTATCCTTATACCGCTTTTGAGAATTGCAGTTGATGCTCCATGCATAATTGCCTAGCTATTTCCTGATTAATCATCAAAGAAAACAATAAATGGAACATAATATAGATAAAAGGCCAGCAAGGAAACTTAAATCAACTTGTCCAAACAATTCCATCTTAGGTTATCAGAAATTGGGAGGAACTTACAGTAATAAGTAAATACAAACATATTTAGATTGATCTTTTCATATAAAACATACATAGATTTATGTATGTATGTATGTATGTATGTATATATGTATGTATGTAACAGCAACTGTTTATATTCATGGGTGCATGACAAAGTAAAGAGTTTCTAAGCATAACCAATGTGCAAATTCCACGTTTCATTGGATATGAAGGCAAGGATTTTTATCTTCAAACTTTATTTGAAGACTCCATGTCAATTAGTCTACTCTATTAATTCTATTATATGCCTAACTGGATATCACTGCTCAGACAAATCCACGAATAGTCTCAAGTGTACTTCTCAACTTGGTCCGTCATCATCCAATTCATACGTACATTTACAATTTCTCGATAAGTAAATGCATGATGAACCAAATTTTCCTTTATCATTTAGGCAAGTAGTTAAGAACAGCAAATTAGCCACATATGAGGCTTTTGATTGTAAACAGAAGTATAAAACATGAATGGCATCACCATTCTCAACATGAGGAGTAAATCAATAAAAAGAAAATCAAAAAACATATATATATGTGTGTGTGTGTGTGTGTGTGTGTGTGTTTCAATTAGTACTGCATCAAATCCAAAGCCAAGTTTTAGGAACTTCAACCTTTAATGCACAGTTGTCATCACTATGTAAAAGCCCATTCAACCTGATCTGCAACACAAAATCCAAAAAATTGTGGCTCAAAATGGGAAAAAATAAACTTATGTCCATTAATGCTAATTTTAATCAATACATAGCTTTTATTATCATTTGGAACTTGGAATATGCCCCGGAATAAAGTATCAGCAAATTTAGTTGTCCTAGCATCTTATTATGTCATTCTAAATGAGAATATAATTATATGCAACTACTACGCACTTGAATATGTGGTTTTAAGTAAGTGTAGGATTATACATTATCACTATTATTGAAAATGCCATCAAAGATAAATTACCAAACCAATTGTAGTATATTTTTTATAGGTTTCTGGATGTCAATGCAACATACCCTATCACAAATATATTAGATGGTGTTATTCCTTCATTGGTGGAGAATTATGCATAACTCAAATAAGCTGTAACTCTAAATTCAATTCCTATATATGACCATCCTCATTTTACGTATAATTTTGCACGTTTCTTGCACTATGATGAAGAACTATTTTAAACAAAGATTCTCAATCATGGAAGAAGATGACGGGTTCATTTCAATTGTAATAATCGAACTATGAAAGTAACTCCCTTGCTATCTTGAACAATTTGAAGAATACTGGTTTAATTCATACTGATATCTAAAAATAATGAAAGCGAAACTCAAACATACCACAGAAATCATGTCCTGATATTCCACCAATAAATCTCCAATAGTGAGCTCCAAAACCTAGCGACAGAAGTATTTAACAAGATGTTACTTTTAAGGGCAAACCAATATGAAGATCAGAACTTGCTCCAACAGATTTATCTACAAACCGCTGATTTCCCAGAGCCACGGGGGCCAAGAAGCAGAATAGAATTATTGCATGCCTCAGTAATTGAACTAGATATCATGAATTTCAGCTTGCTGCAAATCAGAAACTCAATTAAACCAAGCAAGAAAACAATTCCCAGAAACCAAACGGAAATAAGGAGAAAGCAAGACCTGTAGTTGCTTTCTGGAGAATCGTGGAGAGGCTTGAATATAAATTTGGGGTCACAGATTCTGGTTCTCAGCAGGCTTAATGCCTTCATTTTGTGACTTTCTCGCCCCATCGGATCCGATCTTTGAAATGTGAGCGAACTACCCCAAATTGAGTTTCAGCTGTCTAGTTCAGTAGCTAATCGCTACCAAAAATATCCAAAAAGCAAAAAGATAAACTATATTTTTGAAACGACAGAGTGAACCAGGCAAAAGAGAAGACTGTGGTGTGGAGCGGGAGAATGAGAGGGGCGGAAAGAGAAAGAGAGAGAGAGAGAGAGAGAAGCGTATTTGAGCGGTTCGGGGAATTACGCTCCATAAACTTTAGAAGGGTAACTATGTAATTTTAATTTTGGAGGGAACGCTTCTTTTTGGATAATTCCTTCTGCGAGGGAAAGCGGGAATTTCAAAGGAAGTTATGATGTATATAAGTACCATGATATTCGAGTTCAGAATTTACTAAAATTTTATTTTGGCCTCTATAAATTGGATGATTTTTTAATTTGGTTTATGATTAAAAAATTTCACTCTGGGATCTTTCTTAATTTTGGTTTCTCAGCTTCTTAATTTGAACCCTCTTATATAAATTTTTTTAATCTAACTTTTTGCAAGTAAAGTTGTGATTTTTGGCCCATGTTTAAAAATTTCTCTCTAGAATCTTTGTTGAGTTTGGTTTCCCATAGTATTGGCCTATTAAGTTGGTTATTCTTATATAAATATTTCTTAATCCAACTTTTTGCAAGTAAAGCTGTGTTTAATAATATTACTTTGTCAGTTTAACTCTGGGTAAAATTAACGGTCAATTTATTTTCGATCTACGTATTATATAATAATAAATAGATAATAATGTATAAAAAAAATATATTACATATTATCACATATGTTAGTTTCATTTATCATAAAATGTAAAAAAAAATATTATTAAAAATAATTTTATTTATGAAAGATCAAAGTAATCAAACAATTTTATAAAAGGTAAATTAAGAAGATTATTTTATAAAAAATTAAATTAAAATTTATTTTATTTGTAAGAACTAAATTAACACTTTAATCAATGTCTTAATGTCTTCATTTGATTTATAATTTTTATTTAAAAACAATATAACTAATAAATAATTGTCCAAACATTAGGGAGGATTCATCAATCAACTAAAATATTTATAAATTATTTTTATAAATAAAATGATCTTATTTTAACACGTTCTGTAGTTTTCTATTGCCGATCTCTTTTTCTTTTTTTTCAACTTTTTTTTTTTTTTTTCTGTTTTGGGCTTGTCTCCGTTTGTTCACGTATTGTATATTTCTGCATTTTCTAACGTGCAATAGTCCACATTAGACTTGTAATTTGAGCATCACTGTAAATTTCGTTTTGGATGCGTCTATTCAACTGTCGGCGATTAAATTTGCGATTCGCTCTACATTGAAAATTGTAATTTGCCTACGTTTAGTTTACCAAAAAAATTAATTTAAAAAAGAGCAAATAATATTGATAAGCAATAATACTAAGTATCATTTAAAATTCAAAAGATTATATCAAACAATTAAATATAAATTTGAAACACTCAAATCATTTTTTTAAACTTTAACAATTAAATCAAAATAATTGTAGCTTGTTAAATAACTAAAACATAGTAAAATTAGTAATGAGATGTTTAAAATTTTGTTCTCACGTAAAAATTTATTATTATAACAAAAGTTTAAATATAATTATAATTGAGAATAATGTAAAAAAAAAAGGTTAAATGGTTGATTGACTCTTTTAACTTTTAGGTTTAAATTTGATTCAAATGACCAAGCAAATACAAATTCAAGCCACTTATATAAAGAGTTTAATCATCAAACTCATTGATGTTTTCATTCTACCTTGGCCAGAAGGAGGAGAGAATTTCATTGGTACCCAATCATGGAATTAGGAAGCCAATTTTTCTTAGTAAAAAAAATTAGATGTCGATATTAAATTTTATAATAAAAGTTTAACAATTATATAATATTGTATATATATATATATATAGAGTCTTACACTTCATTGAATTTGTTATAAGTATTTGTACACATATTTTAATTGTATTTAAAATATAAAAATTAAGATTGGGAGAGAATTACAATTAAGAATTATAAGTTTAAAATATTTACAATAGAAAATTTTAAAATTTTAAATTATTTAAAAAAGTATAAAAACTGTGTTTGTTTCCTTATAAAAAAAACCCTGTCTTAAAATTATAAAAACATATAATATAAGAGTTCCAGAAAAAATTTCAATAAAATATTTTAAAGTGCAAAAAATTTAATCGTTCAAAATAATTTGAAAATTTACATTTCTATTCAATAAATATCTGAATGTATCATTCTTTTAATTTTAAGTTATATAATCCCTCTTCTGGAAAAAAAAAAAGTTGTAAGAACCCTTGTGGGCCCGCATATCTAAATATCACCGGGTGAGGCAGGAGAAGCTTTTGGGATCAAATAACGACCAACCATTTCCACCATCGAAGACAAGCAGTACGCAACTGGGGAGCGGAGGAATGGGAAGCAGCAGTATTGCTACCAATATCTTTCCCCACTTGGAGCTCCGTAGTTCTTCTCTCGGACGACTCGGGGCGATTCATACCCTCTTCGGTTCCATATGGGTCGACAACTCGTCCAGAACTCCGAGGCTGAGCTTTGGTGGCTCACGGAGGCATGGAAGTTTTGGTAGAGTTATTTGCTTCGCCATTGATGACGAACTGAGAGCGAAGCAGCAGGAGTTGAATAGTAGTGGAAATAGGGTTGGGTCAGCGTCAGCCATTGAGGATAAGCCCGGTGAGAGTAAAATTCAGTTACGAAACTCAGTAGAGTTCGTTTTATAAGTATATAATGATTCTGCCTAAAAGTTTCATAGAAATGGGAACTTATGAGAATTATCTGCTGGGTTTTGTTTGGGAGTAAGCCAGGAATAAAAAAAAAAAAACTCAGAGTTGTAGTCAAGTAATTTCTTCGCTATTTTTTCAGTGATTTTTGTGTGATATAATCTTGAAAAGGATAGTCGTATGGATTCATAACCTCAATGTTCATTTAGTTGGATTTCTTGGGAGGTGGTTGTACATATTGGTTTTCCCCTTTCATATTAATTGTAAATGGCAACATGTTGCTGCATGTACAACTTAAGACAACTATATATTGGGGAATAAATTAAAATGTGACTTAGGAACCCATCGGATTGAATGTAGATAGCAATCTTGAAATCCTTTTCCAGGTTTTCAACTTACTGATGGTGGATTATGTTGAGATAGCTGGAGTATCTGTTTATATATGTACACAAGATAAGGTGTTTTGTTGAATAGTAGGGTACAAGATAGAATTTTAAACTGTTATTGTCAGTCTTTTTTTTCTCCTGATGTAGTTGATGGGTTTGCATAGGAAGTGTAATAGGGAAGCATTTCCTGGTAGCCTTATTCTGAGCGATAAAGTTAAATAGATTGATAACATTGGGTGTGGCTGTCGGTCTGATCCACTGGTTCTTACGAACTTACTGTGGAATTATGAGATTATTGTTGTATGGTATCCGTAATATTTTAAATCATTTACTTGACTGTTAATACTGTTTTGCCTGCGAATGATGTGCTTGGAGCAAATACATGGTTGAAAGGCTGAGTAAGAATTCTAAGTAGAGTGTACTAATTCAGAATTAGCTAGAGAAGTAAGTAATTTGGGTTCGAGAATGAAATTGGAAAGGTGGTGAAGTGGGCTTATCCAGGTGTTTACTTCTGCATCGTTCCTTTTGTTTTTGGGACCAGCTCTTAGACACACAATATCTGTTGTAGTCTCATTCTGTCATCATCTTCTGGCATGTCTGTCTATACTGGTTCTGATGATTTTGAGAAAGCAATTTGTTTTTTGATAGGCTGATAGTAGGCTTTGAATTGTTCTTTCTTAGCTCACCGGCCATCAATCTTTTAAGCAATCGGATGATTTCACTGATTCTTTTGGTTTTTCTTTAAATGAATTTAAATAATTATTATTTTATTTAGGGCCTGCTCTCTGCTAATTTTTTTATATTTATATAATTCATCACTCTTATCTCATTCTTAGCTTTCCTTTTTTCTCCTTGAATTTCCTATTTTATGTTTCTTTCTTTTCTATATCCAAATATATTCACTATGTTATACTTGTCCTTTGAATATTTTTTTTCACCTTTTCTCCTGCCAATGCTCTTCCATATCTGAACTATCTTAATTTATTCTCCTATCTTTTCATCTCTTCTAGAAATTCCTTCATTTTCTTCAGTGGGATGTTATAGTTTTTATTTCTAGAACTATACTTTCCATATCTGCAAGCAAAAATTGACGGCTCAAGTGGCTGATTAAATATTTTTTCTTCATCATTATTTTTTTTATTTTTTTAAATCAAACTTAAGTTTGATGTATTTATTCTTTTTATATATCTCAGATCTATCACCAACTCCACTATATATATTTTTCAATTTTGACTTTGTTTTGTATCATTGAACCCAGACAACGTATATTTTATGTTTGGGATACTTTGTATCTCTTCATGTACTGGTTATTGTTTGGTTGAATCTTCTTAATCTAGAGACTCTAGAATCCTGAGCTTGCCTCCTATTTCTAACTAGTGTAAGCCTTGATTCATCTTGGTTATTTTGAAGTACATAAGTGATTGATGTGGATATGACATATGAAATTACCTTATGCCTTAACTGTATGATGTCTTATCTTCTTTGATGATAGAGTACAGTATTGTCAAGGTAATGCTAATGGATGATCCAATTTGTTTCCAAATCTAGTCTGAGGATCATTGTGAATTTGTGCTGTAAGTGTAGTAAATGCAGTCAATGTTTCTGACATCTTTATTTTAGAAAATACAGATTTTCTTGATGGTTTAAGAGAAGAAACGCTGGAAAATTCTCAGCAAGACGGTGGAGGAAGTGCACTCTATGATTTCCTTTATCCTAGTAATGAGCTTCTTCCCGATGATAAAGAAATGAGCATATTTGATCATCTTGAAGAGCTGCGACAGAGAATTTTTGTGTCTATTCTAGCAGTTGGAGCTGCCATTTTGGGATGCTTCGCTTTTTCAAAAGAGCTGATAATGATTCTTGAAGCTCCTGTTAAAACACAGGGTGTAAGATTTCTTCAGCTTGCTCCTGGCGAGTTTTTCTTCACAACTTTAAAGGTAAGGTTGTTGATTGAATTATACAAGTGTTTCAGGACTGATTCTTCCTTCCCTCTCTGGTGAATTGTAATTTTCCATTTCTTGGTGCATGTTTCATTTGAGAAAAAAAAGTTACATGCGGGATTCTGCATTTGTACTTTCTTTGTTAGGAATGAATGAAGCTGCCCTAATCCTTTTGTGTCTTTTAACTATTGTTTAAATAAAGTTTGATGACTTGGTAGAATTGAAGTTTCTGATTGTTCTTGGGGTAATTGTCTTGTGGTCTAACTTGTAAAGCAAGTCAATGAAGACAAATATATGGACAAATAGCAGTTGAGAATATGGCCAATGGAATGTTCTGGGAATGAAAAACTTGGTCAGTTCTTCTTGCATAGTGTTAGGCCACATTGCATAAGAATAGGATTGTATATCGTAATATAATCTATACTTATGTGGCGTTCAATGCATGTTAAAGATTGCATAAGCTTGTATGCTTTGGACTTTTTATACCAATTTTTTTTTTTTATATAATACACTTAGGGTTAAGCCATGATAGAAATTTTTGTATAACTTTTTAAATAAAAATATTATTTTTAATCATCATTTGCTAATATATTATATCATTATCATTACTAACACTACTACTACCTTGCCGGCACCACCACCTCCACCACTATCTCTCCTACAATCACCACTGCACCACCATGACAACTGTACACCACCATGACAACTGTACACCACCATTACTATATGTAGTTGTTATTGTAGTCACCACTAGCACTGCCACTACTTCTGCTGCTGCCACCCCAACCTCCACCTTGCCAACACCATTACTTCCACCTCCACCATTGTTTTCATTGTCACCACCAAAGAACTTCATTCGCCTTGTCACTGCCATCAATATTGTCATTATGCCACTGCCATCACTACCTTAATGTTTATACCACCGGCATGATCAATGTTATTAGGTTCTGACACGAGTATAATATTCTTTACATCTATAGAATTATAATTTCCTTCCAATCAACAAATACATATTGTTATATATTTTTCTGCAACTAACGCATAATAGAATAAAATGCATCTATGAAAGATAGTTTACATAATACTACTCAGTATATTCGGCTTTATCCTGTACGATACACTAGACAGGGCTTAGATGATGGGACCATACGATTTGTTTTACAGATACATATGCATGAAGTGCTAACAGCCTGTTGCAAACTATTCCTGGGTGAATGGCTGGAGTCTTGCTTTACACACTCAAACACACACCCAGTTAGAAGAAATCCTATTTTTGGTCCTCAAAATATGTTCTTATTATCAATTTGATATTTCACAGATTTCTTATCACTTTCATATTTGAGAGTATAATTTAGCTTCAACCCCATGTAGAATATTTGATCTTTGAAAGGTTGTATAGTGTCATTTCAATGAAGGGAGAAGTTCGAATAAAATCATACTTTCAGGTACTAAGGTGATAGAAACAATCTTTAAAGTATCAAAGTGATAATCAAACGATTTTTCAATTACCCTACTTGTTTTCTATGAATATTATTGATTAGTTTCTGTAAGTTTTACTGCTTTGCTGGGATCAATCTTTTATAATATTGTATTCCAGGTGTCTGGGTACTGTGGCCTCCTCTTGGGAAGTCCTGTAATTCTCTATGAGATCATAGCTTTTGTACTTCCAGGTTTAACAAGAGATGAAAGAAGGTTTCTAGGGCCAATTGTTTTGGGTTCTTCAGTTCTTTTCTATGCTGGAATCACCTTCTCCTACTTGATTCTCACACCTGCAGCATTAAATTTCTTTGTTACTTACGCTGAAGGGGTTGTTGAATCATTATGGTCAATCGATCAGTACTTTGAGTTTGTACTAGTGCTTATGTTCAGCACAGGCTTGTCTTTCCAGGTAAACTTTTTTATACTGGTTTTAGTTTTCCTTTCTTTCTAAAGAGGATGACCATATTCATATTACAATCTAGACTTAATCGCATTCTTAGTCCTTCTAATTTATTTAGAAAAGCAATATAGTGCTTTGAATTTCAATTAGAACAATGTTATCCCTCTAGTTTATTTACAAAAGCAATTTAGTCCCTAATTTCAATTAAATCAGTCTTCCACATCTGGTTATTTGAATAAAGATGAAAAAAAATTACTGAAAACAAGTTTAAATTATATTTTCTGTGACTGACGACATTATGCTATTTGCCTATCAAGTTATCATGTTTTAATGCTTCAACTTAATATTAGAGAGTAATTGAATATAGTTTCAGGTTGATTAACACTGGAGTCTAGAAGGATCAAATTGTACTCATTAATAAAATATTAGAGAGTAATTGAATATAGCATCTGGTTGATTAACACTAGAGTCTAGGAGGATTAAATTGTACTCATTAATAAACTAAAGGGACAACATTGCTATTTGAAATTAAAGGGGCTGTTGCTTTTTTCAGTGACTTAGAAGAATTAAGGCTACTAGTTTATAAAGCACTAATACTTTAGAAAATAAAA
Organism: Delonix regia; assembly: GCA_037074485.1. Taxonomy (NCBI): domain Eukaryota; kingdom Viridiplantae; phylum Streptophyta; class Magnoliopsida; order Fabales; family Fabaceae; genus Delonix; species Delonix regia. Next base: position 23,437,479 of record CM073461.1, read on the forward strand.
CTATACCGTATGAGATATTTGTATCAAACAGAATAAGATATTTCAAATTATATTTAAACATTATATATTTTATCATATCACATTGTTTATGTCATAACTTATATCAGTGTCTATATTTTTTAGAATACAGTTTTATTTCTTCCTCTAAATTATTAGTTGTAATGGAATCTGATGGAAGTTATGATGTAGGTACCTGTGATACAATTTCTTCTAAGTCAAGTTGGGCTGGTGTCTGGGGACCAAATGCTATCAATTTGGAGATATGTTGTGGTTGGGGCAGTGGTGGCAGCTGCTGTAGTTACACCGTCCACTGATCCTCTCACTCAAGTTCTTTTAGCAGCACCCCTCTTGGGTCTTTATCTAGGTGGTGCATGGATGGTCAAACTTACAGGGCGGTGACCCTAGCCCCACACGTCTGAATACATGCTAGAATATTTCAGTCTGATAGAAGGATGTGTAGTGTATATTTTATTACTCGTTCCAGAGGTGTACGCATAATCCCTTTCTTACTTAAATTGAAATGAAAATATTGCAAGTAGATGTAAAGATATAATGAAAGTATTGAATCCACCAAAATTAAAAGGGTTGAATTAAAATTTATAAATACTAAATTGCTAAAAGAAAAGTGCATATAAATTTAGATTATGTAAAAGTATTTAAACTGATTTTTATTATTATTATTATCGTTATATATGTATATGTATATATATTTTAAGGCATATATATTGATTTTAATTAAAAATAATAAAGGCAACTTATTTAACCAGTGATTTGGTAATTGTATTGATCTTCCAATGACCCAATTTCTTCACTAGTTAAACGTTCGGTCCAAAGTCTACGTGGATCAAAATGACAGAAAAACCTCAAGAAAATGGGATCGGCAAAACGAAGCAAAACAAACTAGATATAAAAAAGACAAACATATTTGGTTTAACAAATGCATGGTAAAATACTTTTATAAACTGAAATAAAGTATATTCCGAATTTATTTATTTTATTAATTAAGCAACCTTTTTAATTAAATAATCAATTCACATATCTCAATAATATCTTCTTCTTTTTTGAAGATAAAAATGGTTATGAGGAGATTGTCAAAATTATTATAAGCTAACGTCTTTCAATTGTATCATAGACCTATTTATAACTTAAAAAGGTCACCCACCTTAATAAATTTGACCTTAAAAATATAAAGTCTGAATCAAAAAAATTTAATTAAAAAAGCTTGATTTGTAAAACGCATTGAATTCGGGCTTTTATTAAAATTCAGTTCAAATCTAAAAAATTGGAATGAATACTTTTTTTAATAAATAAAAACTTATTATTTAAAGAAAAATTTAGTGTGACGTGACATTTTTATAAAGAAACAAAAATTAATACATCTTCTTTAAATGATTTATACTAATACAACAATTTATTTATATTTATAACTTTTCTATATATAATCTTAAATGTAATAATAACAATTATATATGTTATTTATTTTAAGTTTTAAATAACAAATTAATTTAACTATTTCTTAAAAAGCCTGATTTGCCCAATAGGTCCAACCCAAAAAATATAAATAAAAATTCGAATAAAAAAGCTAAACTAAAATATGAGTTCTAACTTTTTTCAATCCAAATTTAATTATAATTTTTAAAAGCTCAACTAGATCATCATGTATAAGTTAAAGTGTTATCATTATTATTCTCGCCTCACATAAATGTACGATCTTTACACAATTTTGGGGTTATCACTTAACATTACCATTTAAATTTGACCACTTGAATCTGATCACTTAGTTATAGTGTCATTTATGCTTTGTCAGTGATCATTTCGATTCAAAATTACGAGCTATAATCAAGTGAAGATCCAAGAATGGCACCATCGTATTATCCCAACAGACATGACTAATTTTGAGTCACACCATATAGGGGCAAAATGTAATTTACTCAATTGTACAGGAACCTGACATAAAACTAAAAGATTCTACAAAATATAGAACACCACATAACTATACCCATCTGTTTCTTTGATTGTTTATACTTTATATAAGGTAAACTCCTGTATTCTGTAAACCTTTTTTTCATTAATAAGAGTGAAACTTGTCAAAAGCTTTATTAATATGCCTGTAGATTTCTGTTAAATAGTTTCATGTTATCCAGCCCATTTTTTTTCTCACATTTTATTTTACTTTTAGATAAGTCTCCTATGGACATTAGTTCTACTGTACAGTAGGGAATCCAACCTCTTATTAATACCAAACAAAATGCTCACAACTTAAGTAATTGCTTGGGTTGATGCATTTTCTGCAGACAATCTTCCCTGAAATATCCTATCCCTTGCTTGTCTTGCCTGCAAATTGAGACTCCAGCATTGAGAACACATCAAAATTTGCAGTACATGTTCAAAGCTGCTGCAGAATCTAGGTAAGGTTTTGTACATGGTTTAGAATTTTTCTTTTTCATTTACATGGTTTAATTCAAAAGCCAGTTTTATATGAACTTTTTTTTTTTTCTTTTTTTTTATTTTTCTGTTACATAGAAGGTTCATGACTGGGGAAGCAAGGAACGGGCAAGGGGTAGGATGAAACATAAAAGTGCCATATGAGTTACCCATTTTATGTGAACTTCTAATCACTCAAAAGAATAATAATAATAAGGCATGAGACTTCAAGATGTATTAAAATCGTATTCGTGGAAGTGGAAGGCAAACCTGTTTTTCCCAATTAGTACAATTTGTTATGATAGATAACAAAACTGTTCGACAAATTGAACCAATCATTATTCCAATCCAAATGCCTTTTCCTTTCAATCCTACTAGGAAACCCAACATAGCAGAAATTGGAATGCCAACGACATAGTAAGCTCCAAGGTTCACGTAAAACCCTAAGTGCTGCCAACCACTTCCCCTGGCAACGCCTGTTCTGAACAAGAATAAGATTGCGTGGTCCAGTGTATACCAAGAATACAATTACCATTCAATAACAGAGGAATTAACGGGCTAACCTGAAAGGATGCTATTTAAGGAGTCCACTATAACAGACAGACATAAGAGAGGAGTCATATCTGTGACATAATTCACAACATCCCGCTCATTGCTGGAGACTTCTGTAAATGAATATGTATCTACGCATTAATGAATGTTATCTAAAGCAAACCTTGCTGCTGAGCCAATTGCATCTGGAATTGTGAAGAGTGTTGCGATGGTTGATGCACTGATTAAAAAGAAAAAACATTTGTACAGAGAAAGACCATCATTTATAACGGTATGTCATTATTTGACTACTTTTAATTTAGAATTTAGAGGCTCAAACAGTAAGAAATGACATACTATATGGGTAAGACAGAAGTTTCAAGCTCTGGATTTGGTAGAAAACCAGACAGCAACGTAAGCAGCTCAAATGACCACCATTCAAGGCTGAAATGATTATTCATCAATATTCAATAAACATACAAAATCAAATACAAAATAAATGTTTGGCTATATGGGGAAGAAACTTACCAAACCATTCCAGCTGAAGGAATAGCAAGGCTGAAGAACTCTCCAATCCCTTGGAAAAGCTCCATAGAAATTGGAGCCCGATTCTTTGCGCAAGAGGTAGAGAATTTCCATATATAATCCAAGTAATATCACATTCAGCCAATATGAAGAACCAATAGCAAATGCTACTCCTAGTCGACCAACACCAAAGTTAAAAACTAGTACCCAACAGAAAACTATGTGGAAATAAAGAGTAATTGAAGAAGTCACGACAGGGGGAATAACCAAACTTTGCATCAGAAAGAATCGAACCAGTGCCTGAACTGCAGCATAACCAAAGAGAGCAGGAATCAGGCACACTGCAAATTTGCTTGCTTCATGTGAAATCAAAGGGTTTTGACCAAAGAAAACGAGTAGCTTCCCCAAGTACATCCAAAAAAGAGACAGAGGGAGACAAGATACTATAAGAGAGAAGAAAGCAGTGTGAATTTGAACGCCAAATTTTCGATATTGCTGAGCTCCATAGGCTTGCCCACATAGAGTTTTCAGTGCACATGATAGTCCAAACTGTTTTATGTGTACAAAATACAAAATGCAATTAGTTCGCAAATAAAACCAACAGCAGAAACCAAGCAGCCCAGTGTAAATCCTTTTTTCCTTTTTATCCTCTTATCAGTCAGAAAAATTATTAGCAGAACCGAACAAACTAGCAGGCGATCCTGCCCTCGATTATATATGAGGTATGACATATTGAATCAGATAATTTATCGATCTAAGCTCTACCCAAAGGCAAATTGCTGTCCACATTCATCATCTTCCCCATTTTATTTTTTCAACTGCTCCATTACCATACTTCAGTAAGTAATTATTTCAAATAGGTTGCATGCTATTGTCACTCTTTAAAAATTGACTGTTCCTTACTTTACAAAGATAAATGATAAGTGACTTACAATAACGCTGAAGCCAGAGACAGCGCACAGAGAGATGGCAATCGCGCTGCTTGAGAGAGCAAGCTTACCCAAGTGACCCACCATCATCAATGAAATAATTTGCAGAAAAAACAGTGACAAGTTCACAGCCACCACAGGCGCTGCTACATAGCCAACATCTTTCACCTCTTGAGCAAACACACCACAAGTTATGCCTAGACGACTCTCTCCACCAACCTCTTCATCTTTCTCCAGGAGACTTTTTTCCATGTTCTCTCTGTGGCTCATAGATGTGCACAGTATTTGAATCTCCTCTTATCATTGCATGGATACGGCTGGGAGGCTTGCGTATCTATATTGGATACGTATCTGATACAGATACGTGTACGATACGTGAATTTGCATATCAAAATGCGTCAAAACTCAGAGAAACGTTTTGAAATGGGTCAAATATTTTGAAACGGGTCAAATACGTTTCGAAACGGGTATGGTGCGTTTTGAAACGGATTCAAAACGCATAACTCATTTTATTTTGGCTTCTACTTCATTTTCGTCTTCTCGGTTTTGTCATTTTCGTCTTCGCTGTTCTCTGCTTCGATTCGTCCAGTTTTCTCGCTCGTCAATGTAGTGCTTCATTCTGACCGTATTGTCGCAGCTTTCCGGTGGTGCTTCATGGTTGTCTGGCATTTCATCAGTCAGTTTTTTTCTTTGTCGTTTTTTATTTTTGTTTTTGTTTGCCCTTTGCCGTTGGCCAGTCATTTATTTCTGTTCTTCGTGGTTGGTCCGGTGGTGCTTCGTAGTTCCTTTCTGTTGCAAAATGTGTGTTTTTCAACTGTATAGTTGTTTTCTGATGGGTTGCTTCCTCTCTGTGTGTGTGTGTTTTGGCTGAAAGCTATAATCCGAGTACAGAAGTGATTTTGCTTCATTTGTTTGTGTGTTTGTGCTGTAAGCTGTTCCTTTTCTCAGTTTTTGCTGTGTGTTGATTATGAATCATAATTTATGATGCTAATGCTGATGCTGCATGCTGCTGCATGTTGATTGTGTTGTGTGTTTCTGTTGTTTAGGGATATGATCAGATGAAGCAATGCCTGTGTCTTCCTTTTCTGTTTTTCAATGTTGAAGTTACAATTTTTAAATATTTATTTATTTATATTGTCGTACCGGTATCTTAAAATTTAAAAAATTGTCGTATCCTACGTATCGTATCGCATCGTATTCGATATGCGTATCCATATTGGTGCTTCATAGATGAAAAATTGATATATATATATATATATATATATGATGTGAAGTGTACTTAAATAATAAGTTTTACTTAAAAAAATGAGATTCAATTAAATAATAAACTTTATTCATTTTATGTAAAAAATTCAAATTCGTATTCAAATAAACATGAAAAGACAAAGGCTTTCGCATTAAATTCATAGAAATAAAATAATGTAAATGGTTTGTCTCACACGATTTTTTATCGGGAAGCGGTGTCGTATTCACTGATGGTCCGTCATGCACAGCAGTTCGCGCTGGAAACGGAAACATGCGTCGCCTTCTTCGATCAAGACTCTTTCTGGATACTGGAGAACCACAAAAGCATTTTAATTCGTGTTTTGAATTTGATTCCCAAATGTTACGTTGTTTTTTTTTTTTCAGAGTAAAAATAGTAACGTGTTTTTTAAACTTCATTTATTTTTTTAAATAATTTTTTTAATTCAAAATATTTTACATGGTCCTTTAAATTTTTACATCATTTCATAAAAAAATTATGTTACATAGATTCTGTTAATTAACATCATTAATTTCAATGCTGATGTAACAGCTATATATATACTCTTTTTTATATATTTTAAATGATAATTTAGACATTTTAAAAAGATATTCTATCAGTTTCCAAAACCAATAGGACAGAAAAATTTAAAAGAAGAAATCCGCATATCATAAAAACGAAGAACGGTGGCTGTGGCCGAAGTGAACTTTGTGGGATGCTGTTGTATTTCTACCATTCATTAATATGACAATGTAGAAGAAGAGGGGAGAGCAGTGGCTCTGTAAGACAGAGAGGCAATTAAACCATATTATAAGATCAGTGATTCTGATCTCTCTCTATCAATTTTCAAACTCACAAACAACGTTAGACTTAGTAGAAGTTACAGTTAAATTAGTCTCTTTACGACACACATATAGCTAGCCATTAGATTGCAGAACGTCCCTAATTGCTCCACCATTTTCTCTGGATTTGTTTGCTCGTTCTGCGGACTTTGCATGAAGTGCACGTAGAACGAAAATTAAAGGTCCAAATAATCACTTAAATAATATCAAAAACAAAATATGTGGTTGCCACATTAGTATTAAAATTAGTGTTTTAATATTTTAACAGAATTCACTTAAGATGATTTTTTATGAGATGATTTTAAAAATTATAGGACAGACATTTCAAACTCAAAGAACTATTTTAAAATAATAAATAAAATTTTAGGGCTAAATTATTATTTTAATCTTTTTAAAAATATCATGGGATCAATGCCTGAGCCAATAATTTAAAGCAGGGGGTTAAAGACCAATAAAAAGATTTAATATATCAAAATAATCTACAATCAATATATTATATAAAACAAATTTAATATTTTAACAAATAATATATATTACTCTAATATATTCAGAGTCAACATCATCAAATATTAAATTGCATAATGCGTAAATATACTCATTTTTCCAAAATTATCATCACAATATAGATAAAATTTTAGCAAATAATAAAATAAAAAATACAAGAAATAGGAGAAAACTATATATATATATATACACACACACACATATACGTGTCATGAGTCTCTATCAAATCTTCTCACTTGATCTGACCCATGCCTTTTATATTTTTTAAAAATTTATAATCTAAAAAAATGGGTGCGATAATTAATTATCTTAGTTAATTTTTCAATTAGTGTAGTTCATTTTTGTGATGTCTTTTTTTTTTTTTTTTTATGATAACTCTTTATCACTTATGAATTAATTATTTGTACATATGACTCATGTTGTGACCTTGAGGCAAGGTAAAACTTATTGGGAACATTGTAGGGAGATTGAGGAGGTGACGTTAGAACCAATACTTCTGAAACCTGTAGACGAGGAACCAATACTTCTGAAACCTATAATTTGGATTGAATGGGCAAACGAAAATGGACCAACAGTTACAAAGTCTACTTGTGTAGGGGTGGTCACGTCCTAATCTTTCGTGACAGCCATATTTATTAAAAAAAGTAGTTGTCAAATAAACGTAATATATGTGTAGCAGTTTTGCACGATGAGAAGCAAATGCATAAACATAAAATAAAGGTAATAGGCATGAAAAAAAATGAACTATGAAGCAATAAATCAAAAATTAATACTTTATTATATTAAAAAAATGTCATGAGGGTATGAGCCATAAAGCTCCCAAACAGCCAAAGTCTTTGAAAGAATGGTGCAAGATTCAAGACAATAAAAAATGAATTAAACTGAAAATGATGAAACAAATTTGTGAAGTGCGATGACTGAATGTTGGTGTGTCTACCTAAACCCTAAATCTTAAGTATTTATTTAAAGTTGTGGTTATGTCCGTGATTGAGTAAAGATTAAAGAGAATGTTAGAGGCATAATGTGAACAGAAAACAGAGTGAACAAGGAGACATGACTAAAAATGAAGTAACTTGAAAAGAGTTTAAAAAAGCAAAGAGCATGACATAAAAAAACATTAAAGGAGTAAAATATAGAAAGTTGAGTTTTATTTTACTTGAAAATTCAGCACTTAATATATTTTAAGAAATTTGAGATGCAAAATGAAAATTTTATCTTTTTGATATGGAGACCAAATATATATATATATATATATATATATAGCCCCCTTCCCTCTGTCTTTACATGGGATTGCGTGGGAGGACCTTACGTGGTCGTATGTTTGTCATTAAATGCATTGTTATGAGTCTCCATCAAATCCTATGGGTTCACGTGGCCTATGCCTTTTATATTTTAAAAATTTTATAATCTAGAGAAATGGAAGTGATAATTAATTATCTTAGTTGATTTTTAATTAATGTAGTTTATTTTTGTGATGTATATCTTTTTATCAAAATTATTTATTACTTATTAATTAATTATTTGTACATATAACTCATGTTGTGACATTGAGGCAAGGTAAAACTTGTTGAAAACATTGTAGAGAAATTGTGGAGTTGAGGTTGCAACATAACACGAGAAACTAACTCTTTCGAAATTTCTAATTCGGGTGGAATGGGCAAATGAAAAGGGACCAGTAACTGTGAAGTCTGTCTATGTAGGGGTGGTCATGTCCTGATCTTTCACGGCAACCATATTTATAAAATTGTAGTTTCCATATCAATGTAATAGTGCTCGATGTCTTCCTGCACATCATCATTATTTTCCCCTTTGTCCTCCTCATCATCTTCACCATCAACATTATCATTGAACCAAATTTGGGGAAACATCATATTCATCCTTTACTTTGAAATCCATTACATCCTTAAACAATTTCAGAGGAGAAGAGGGTGGAGTAAGTACTGCTAGTTCACAAGAGAAACTTGGCTACGCGAGAGTAATCAAAGGCAAGGACCACATACTTTTGGGCAGAGGAGGGCCGGGGTGCGAATGTGTTGACATGAGGAAGATATGAGCTGGACATGGCCAACATGGGACTATGGACAACATGGCCATTCGCTACTGAGTTTCCATGTCCAAGTCTCGATTTACAATTCTGGCGTACACGTACAGCTCAACAAAACACAGTTGGATAAGAAACCTTGCATTTGCCTCCTACATTGATTGAATATTATCATTGTTACGTAGCCTACAAGCTTTATTTCACATTCGACATAGCAATATACATCAATTACTGATCATAATTTAAAAAATTTGTTTGCTTGATAAATTTAGTTTGAAAATAAAAAATAAAACTCGAATAAAAAAAAGTCTCATTAGCAAAATTTGATTTATAAAATGGTTCAAGTTTTGACTTTTTATAAAGTTTGGGCTAAGTCTAAAAACCTAAATAAAAATTTTTAATGAGAATAAATTTGTTATTAAAAAAAAAACGTAGTGTAACATGACATCTCAATAAAAAAATAACAATTTATATCTCTTATTCAAAAGATTTATATCAATATAATAATTCATTTGTATTTACGACTTCTATATATATAATCATATAAATTATAATAAAATTAATTATGTTATTTATCTTAAATTTTAAATAATAATTTAATTTGATTATAATTTGAAAATTTTAATTGACCTAATAAATCTGACTTAAAAAATATGAATAAAAATTTAAATAAAAATACTTATTTTTTTAACCTAAATTCAAACTTAATTTTTAAAAATATAATTAAGTCAAATCCCAACTATACCATACGCTCAACAGCTTATTTCGGTCCATCCATTGTCGATGTCTTTGTCTTCACTCGTTGCATTGACCATGTCACGTAGATATCACATCCACATCAGTATTAATTGTTTCTTTGTGTGTATTGATTAAAACCATCGCCTTTCTATTACTTATTTTAAGTCCTACAATTGAAATGATAATAATTTCGTTCTTTTTTTAAAATTTCATCTCACATGTTTATATTAAGATATATTTTAAGCACATAAATTCACTTTTTTAATCTTAATTTCCATAGAAACCAATTAATTTATCATACCATCATTCATATTATAAATGTGACAAATTTGAATTAATTTTAATTTCATTTTATGTTTCCTATCCTATCCTATCTTTTAACTTTCAGAGTTAATAATAATTTCATTTCATTTTTTCTTGGATTTCGTATCACATGTTTATATTTTAAGTACATAAAATCACCTTTAATCATCTTAATTTTTATGACAATAAATTAATTAATCAGACCATGATTCATATTATAATGCCACAAATATAGAATTAATTTTAATTTCGTTGCATTTTTCCTTTCCTTTATCTTTTGGACTTAATAATAATTTCGTTTTATTTTTATTCTCACATGTTTATATCAAGATATAGCTTAAGCTCATAAATTCACTCTTCATAATCTCAATTTTTATGAAAATTAATTAATTAATCATACCATCATTCATATTAAAATGCCACAAATTTAGAATGAATTCTATTTAATTTCCTTTTTCATATCCTTTAACTCTTTCAATCAATAATAATCTCTATTTATTTTATTTAAGTTTTATCTCACATGCTTGTATCATCAACATATATTTTAAGCTCATAAATTCACTTTATTTTCGTTATTTCAACTTTTGTATCTCACGTGCTTATATCATGATATATTGAAGGCTCCTATAATCATTTGACTTCTTTCTCTTTTTTTCTCTTCCATTTCTATATCAAGATATTTATTTCGACATAACTTTATATATATTTTTTTTTGCAAGCATTTTGTCTTACACATTTATATCGAGAAAAATTTTAAGCTCATAAATTTGTTCAATTCTACTTAGAGATATATTTTGTCTCTATTTTTTTTTTTCCAACTGAAGAGTTATGGTATTTTGACTGACACATTACAGTAAAAATAATAACATAAATCTTAGGCTCCAATTTTTATTCATCCATACTTAAAATATATATTTGCCTTATTAAATTATGAGAACATGTTTCGCATGACCTAAAAAATTATTTTTTTTTAAGACTTGCAAAACACGGGAACATTATTCCCATGTCCTGTAGATGGCAGCTGTGGCTTGAGCTTCCATTTTCTGTTATTGGGGACGTGGATGTCCCCCATCTTCAATGTTGGGGATCCTTCCATTTTTTTAAAAAAAATTAATATTTAAATCATTAATAATATTTATTAAATTAAAAATATTTTCAAATATATATTAAAATATATTTATAAATTTTAAATTTTATTGATTTATTAAATAAATTCATTTTATTTTAAATGAAAATATTTATTCAATAATTTTTTAAAAAAGTTAATAATAAAAATATAATAAATTTGTTTATTTCTTTTTTTTTTTTCTCACCAGTGTTATGAAAGTCTCACATCATAACAAGGAAACAAATATTCGTGGTACTAATTATTAAGCCATTTTTAATACCATATACAATATGATTCTTTTATTTGACAGTGTACTATATTCAATTCAAAATTTTCTTGTCTTGGTTTTATTATTAATTGAAAATATGTTAAAATAATAATAACTATAACAAATATATAATTTAATGAATTATTGATAGCAAAATTATTATCAGTAAATTTACTCATTGAACAAAAAGTGTTAATATGAATATTGATTAACCGAGATACTGAATTTAAAGTTCTGCGTTTTATCTATATTTAAGTTAGGCTTAAGAATTAATATTGATTACATTAGAAAGTGAATGAAAAAACAAAATTAACTTAGTTGAACAATTAGAAAAGAAATTAATATTAGTGATTTTATAATGACAAAATTATAATTATTCTAAATTACGATTTTTAAAGTTTCACTACTAAGTTGACTAGTTTTTTTGTCACCTTATTCTAATTACTTATTCATAATATCATATCACCACTACAACCAAATTAATTATAAAATTGATAATGCTTTTTCTTCTTGAAGAATTATTAGCACTCAGTCATTTATACTCCTTTTTTGGAAATTGCTTGGCGATCAAGTAGTTGGTGGGTGGTGTAATGACCATAATTATTTAGAATTTAATTTTAATTGCTTAATTAATTTTAAAATATTTTTATAATATAATAAAAATAAATAAAGTACACTCACCTCTTCTGAATTTTAATGAAATCACGTTGACATCTATTCTAGTTTTAAAATATACATTCCTTTATATGAAATAAAAATAATTATTCTATATTTTAGTTCAATTTAAAATTTTTAATTTAAGCATCCTCAGTTAGATTAAATACACAATTTTTTAAACTAAAACGTTCTTCGTTAGATCTAGAAACTCAAAATGTTGGTTAATGATATAGAAATTTACTATTTATATAGCGAAAATTACATTTCAAATTATTCTTAAGAAACGGGTTCATTGATAAATCAAATTTAAACAAGTACAGCAAAAAGTTGTACATAGTTAAAAATTCTTATTTGTGATAATTAACACTAGTCAATTTGTATAAAACAAAGATAAAAGAAAAATTATAAAACTATCATCTTTCCACGCCACATATTGTTGGTTTAATTGATAAGTTTAAGGCTTTGGTTATGTCACACCCTTAATTAAGGAGATGCGATTGGCATGATAATCGAAGTAAATTTTGCTTTCGTGAACCAAAATAAATCAAATAACCTAATCAGTTTAGTAACATGAAGAGTAATCACTGAATTACATTAATCCACTGCTTGAAGAATATCATATTGATGATACACAAACACATAACCTTTGCATGAAAATTTCGGTAAAGTATCTCCTGAAATATGAATTTCTTGAAATTTTTACAATCAAAACATGTGAATAAAAAAAAAAGGAGAGCTCTACTCTCAGAAGATTTATAGTCAAACAACTTATTATATATACAATGCGAACACTAACACTTGCCTATGATGTTTGGAGCTATTAGATTACAATATATATAAAAGTTACAACAAAAGAAATGTCTTTGCCCTTACGAACAATCTAGGGCTCATCAAAAGGTAATACTTTAAACTATACACAATAGAAAAAGGTCTAAAGTCAGCAATACTATATGAAAAACATAGAGAAATAAGGAATGAGTGACAACACTCAGTGAGTAAATATCATTAACTATACCAGGAAGGGAACAGACAAGATTGGTAGAGTTTTTCATATTCTTTATCATTTCAATGAAAACTTAATAAGTACCATAATCTAAAATCTTTCCTAAGCAGTAAAATTTAAATCACCATATGAAAATATAAAGTTCTATTACATATTAAAGATACTTTGCAAGATGAGATGAACTAGTAAACATTTAGACTACTATCAAGAACATATAAGAGTGGAAAAAATCTCACAAAATTAACAATAAATCAATAATCAAGTGCTAGCATATGCTAGCAATGACAGTATAGTACAATGTGGTAATCAGTAGTATGGCATATGGCCTTAGTATATTGATACAATTTATGATGCACCATGGCTAATGCCTACTGTTATTAGCTGCAGGGTTCTACACTAGATGTGTTTCCAAGGAAAACTATTTCTTTAATAACAATATAATTATGATTCAAATAGTTAAACAATAATTTCTTTTTCTTTAGTACATAAGGTTTACAATAACTAATTTCATTCAGACATTATATAGAAATCATATAACAATATTTCATTTCAATCCTGCTAGAAATCATTCAAATGATATACCATTTCTCAATAGTTGATGTAAATATGATAGACAACCTTATAAGAAATTGCTACATTGTGTGCTAAAGTTCTTAGGATAGTTTCAAAGGAAAATAATACCTTTTAATAAGGAGCTAAAGTATACAAATATACATTAATTCACATAAAAGATTTAAAAATATAGAAAATAGGCATAATTAGTAATATTTACTAACTTGAAGAGGGATACATCAACCTTTTCCTACTATATTTTTCTTGATTACAATAAGTCCTAAATACCTATAACATCAAGCAACGTGCTTTCATCCTTTATTATCTAGAAATAGTTTAAAATATTCTATCAATCTATTTAGTTAGCTATTCATTTACTTCTGAACCATAATATAAACCTCACTATTTAAACTCTTAGATTTCCAAACAAAATTTTTTACAATCATCTCTATCTCCACTTGTACATCATACTTTTCAGTAACTTGAGTAATCAAACTCCTGGTCCAAATTTATTCATGATATTAAAAAAAATGCTTAAGGTCTTGAATTTTATCTATATGCTTTGCTATGCACTAATATAAAATTTCAATAATTTATCATTAACACCAAGGTGACCTTCGAGAAGATCCAATCAAGTTCCAAAATCCTTTATTAAGCTACCTTTATCCTTCATAGCCACTTAATCAAGTCCTAAGAGGCATCCCATTCAAATTTTCCTTCATTTTCCTCCATGGAAATTTCAAGAAAATTAAGATAAAAATCAAATCAACTTACAATTTAAAACAATAACTTCTTGTAGTCTTAAATCACCTTATAGATGCTCAATGATGTAAGAGAGGTCCAAAAACTTCAAATTTCATTCCCTACAAGCATGAACATACACTTCTAAATTAGGGTTTTTTAATCCTGAAGCTAAACTTACAAATAACCAATGATTATAGGGGAGAGAGGTGTGAAAATTACCTAAGATGTGAAGTCTCAAATCAATTTGATGTGATCACACTGGATTAAACTCAAATTTCTCACTTTCGTGCATAAATAGTACTAAAATTGAGGTTTCTTCCATTTTGAGCTGATTGAGTGAAAATAATTAGTGGAAATGAGGGAGAAGTGACCGGAAATCATTAAAAAAACAAAACTATAAGCTATAATGAAGAAAAATGCACCAAAATTGATTGATTTCAAGCTAAAATCATGTTTGCTATAGTTTTCGCTGGAATGGTGCATTTTTCAGTCAAAATGTGGTCGACATGATGCTAAAATCATGTTCCTAGGCTGTTCAAAGTGCCATGATGCTAGACATCCACTAACAAGCTTGAACGATGACAAAAATTGGATAGAGAAATGGAAGACATTGGAGAATGATGAAGGTCAACATGAATGATGCTGGAGTGCAAAAATGATGAAAGGATAAAATAATAAGGGTATTTTATAATTCTGTAGTGCACACCTTATACCATTGGATCAAAATTCTTAAAAGTATTATATTTATACACCTTGAGATTTAGATATAGGTGTTAGGAATACATAAGGCATAAATACTCATGTTGGCTTCTAGTTCAAATGTAATATTATTTACATTCATATTTAATACTCCTAAACTTTCCTCTTTTAGTGTTTCATCATCATTTAAAATTTACACTTGTTCAAGTGCATTTTTTTCTTTTCTCTAAAACATAAATTTTTTTTTTAATTTTTTTTTCACCTACAATAACTTATTTTACATATGGATTTCATGGGTATTACAAGTTAAATATCCAAGCAGCCTGAGCATGAATTATACTTTGTATTGGTATATTAATCATACTGTTTAGCACTGATGAAATAAAGTTGATCCACAACATTATGTTAGATGCCTTTTTATACCAAGCAATAATTTCTTTGGAAAATTAGTACGACAAGTATTTATTTCCCTATTATGATTTGAGACTTTTATAACACTTGGAGGAGAAGAAGGAGGTAAATAAAGTTATTATATTTTTATTATTAAATTTCTTAAAAAATTTATTGTGTAAATATTTTCTTTTAAAATAAATGAAGATATTTAATTGATTAATAGAAATTAAAATTTATAAATATATTTTAATATATATATATATATATATATTTAAAAATATTTTTATTTTAAGAGATATTATTAATTATTTAAATATTAAATTTTTATATAAAAAAAAAAAGGGAAAGGCAGTAAACGAGATGGGGGCTCAAACCCCCATATGATATTTGTAGGGCATAAGAACTTGCAGGTGTTAAAAAAAAAAAATACATTAACTTGTTTTTGGATTATAGGAAGTGTGTTCCAGTAATTTAATAATACAAAAATGTATTTTTAAGCATTTGGATAAATAAAAATTATTATCTAGAATTTACGTTATTTATTATTTTTACTGTAGCATGTAAATAAAAAAATTGAATACTTATGGTAGACCTTTTCTTGACTCTTTTATTATAACAATACAGCACAAATTGATTATTATCCAAATCTTCGATCGTTAAAACAATTCCATCCGTACAGTAGGCTCTGTTGCCTTCGTTCCCATGAAAAATTCAAAATTGTCACCGCCTCTTTTTTTTTATTTTATTTTTTTTGTGCTTTCCCTTTTCTTTTGCCACAACTACAGTACTTCATACTGTGACAGGTGTAGATTTCTTCAAATTTTATTTAAATGCACTTTTAAATAAACACAATTTATAAATAAATAGACTAAATAATTTATAACTAAATATAGAAATTTGTAAAAAAATAAATTTAATTAATTTTTAATATGTATTTATGATTGGTTCAATTAATGTTTTTTCTTAATAAACACAATTTACTTAATTTGAGAATTATTTTATGCGTGAGACATTTAAATAGTGAATTTTAATTAAATAATAATAATAACAGTAATAATTAACTGTTGAATTGCCCAGATAACTTTCTTAGTGAAAGTGAAGGTCTCATATGCTAAAGCTACAACTACAATATGTCTTGCTTTATATTATACAGAGTACAAGTAAGAGACAATGGTAATATTAAATCCAATTATGAGACTTTTCGAATACATACTCATGCAAATATATATATCACAAAAGTAATATAAAATTAGTAGAGTATCGTCCTACATGGATTTAGTAGCCATAAAATAGTTAAGTATTAAATTTACACTTTAACCTAAATTAAGCAATTAATTATAAGTAAGTGTAAAAAGAAACTAAATTTATTTACAAAACTAAACATTCAACAAAACTAAAATCTATGGATAGTTTCAATGGTAGTAGAGCCTATGATTATTAATCTCCCTAACACTTTATAGAACTTAATTTAACATTTTAAACCTTGTTTTTAATGCTTATATGTACTAGCCTAGGGTCTAATGTGGTTACAATCATTTTCCCAAATGGCATACAAGCTTATACATAGTTGATCCTCCTTATGTGATTAAACGTGTCAATCCAATCTATAAGCCCTAATTTGACTATGTAGGGCTAATGAGTATATTTCTATCTCATTGGCATAACTATCCACTCATTCAACAAGCTTCAAGTACTCACACAACTCAATCCAAGGTTTGATTCCAATATCCCTTTTCCAAGTTCTACCTGAATGCCAAATCAGTCCAATAAGTGGTCAATTCATTAGAAAACATGAAGCATGAGATTGAATAAATACATATATATACCATTAAAAGCAAGGAAATAAGGAAAACAGGTATTAATCCATGTTAGGGTTCATAAAAATCCTAGTTACATAGATCTAGCCACTAAATAACATATAATCTATCACAAAAAACATGTAACAATCGAAATACAAGAAAAAGAGAAAGGATAATCTAGCCACTAAATAACATATAATCTATCACAAAAAACATGTAACCATGGAAATACAAGAAAAAGAGAAAGGATAGAGGAAATAGAGGGAAATCTTGTCTTCTCTTCACCCAAGACTCTTCCTTGTCATTTGGAACATTCTCCAGTTCTCCTAACACACTAGAAACACTCCTTTAGCCGTTTTTTTCACCAAAACCCTAAAAAAACCTTATATTCTAGTAAAATTTTGGGCATAAAATGCAAAAGTTGATACATTGTCATGACCAAGCTTTAGTTGGTCATGACAATATTCCATTCTGTCTAGATGTCTTTGTTATGAGGTCATGACTAGCTAAAAGTTGGTCATCGTGCTACATGATAATAAAAGGCTTCCAATTGCAATCTTGAATGCTTTAAGTCCAAGTTTTCATCACTCAAAGTTCAAGATGACTTCAACTTGATTTCCATGGTCTTGGTTCTTTACAAAAACATTCATTCCACAATGAATCACCTAATAGCAGTATAATTAACCTAAAACTTGTCATTTGTAGAATTAATTTGGGTGTGTGGAGCTATGTACATAATCCATTTACGAAGTGTTCAAAATATTCTCATTAAATTGCTGAAATTGATCACTCATATCCACATTTGCTACAAAAAATGCACAATATCATATGAATTACAGAAAGTTAACACACCCCCAAAGTTGAGCTATTACTCGACCTTGAGTAATACAAAATGAAAAGAGAAGCTAAATTACCTGCATACCTAATGCTTACACCTGCTAAGGCCCTCAAACATTGCCTTATACAGTATATACAGTTGGGAAATTAAGTAATGCATATTTGTTTTATAGTTCAACAAGTTACATTAAGATTTTGAAATGTGTGTGTGCTTAGCCAAACAATCACTATCATGTAAGTGTTACAATGAACCTTATACACTCCAAAATGTATAAAGTAGCTTCATACCATAGGACTTCATATATCTGCCCTTCTATTCCCTCTCCACTAATGTAGACATCACACAATCCTAAGATCAATAGGTCTTTTAAGCTTATAATGTCGGCTAAGGTAATGGTTACTCAATCGATCAACTTTCACTAAAATATATTCAGTCACACCACTAGGGTGATCAAAGGTTTTATTAGCAAGTTGTAACGTTACAGTAGTAGGCCTAGTTTCACTTAATTCCAACTTCTCAAATATAGACAATGACATTAAATTAACACTAGCCTCTAAATCAGATAATGCATTGCTAACAAAATTCTCACTTATGTTGCAAGGGATGGTAAAATGCCCTGGATCTTATAATTTTAAAGGTATTTTGGTCTTCACAATCGTGCTACATGTAACACCATAATACATAATATACTATAGGCAAGTAGTCTAGTATTCATGATCCAGTGATAAAAATAAAATGAAGAAAACTTGGTGGGAAGATAGTTAAATAGGAAAGATGAATTCTCTTCGGTGGTGCTGTTCATATGGTAAATTAGTCAACTTTGAAAATTTATAATAAATTCTAGGACACTTTAAAAATTGTGAAATTTTCCAAGCAACTAGAATTTCATGATGGATAATTTTGCACCAAATTTCAATTCGAAATTCATTCTTTTGTCCTTACAAATAAAAACATGATTGTGTTTGTATGGAATTATGCAGAATCAGAATTATGTTATAGAGTTTTAGTGCAAAACCCACTTAAATGGAATCCAAATGATATGAAAATTTCTAGAATACTTAATTATTACCTTAGAGACTTGAAAATAAAATTTTAGCTAAATATTTATCCATTATGCCCCTCAAGTGTCACTTAACATCATATATATTAGAAAACTTTTCTACATAATTCTTTATACTTTAAGCATGCAACAGGGGCAGCTACTTAACTCAAATCTAATGGAATTTGGTACAGGTAAACTTGGATATATTAAGATTAATTCCACTAAAGATTATAATTTTTGGAGTCAATCTACTTACTTTTTCACATTTTCTCTTGTCTCATGAAATTATATCTTTATAAAACTAAAACTTGAATAAATAGGTTCTAACATATCAAATTTTGAATTGGCCTCATTCACTCATACTTATGCTTTAAGAAGCCTTCTATTACATATTAGAATTTGTTCCAACTATTGGTTGGTCATTACTTCGTGCATGTGGGAGTTTATACACATACAAGAAAGTCTTGTGCTACATCCTCATATTTTTTAAGTTACATGGTAATACATTCTTGATTCTTGAATTCTTATTACATACATCAAAATATTATAGCTTCCAACTAACCAAGCCCTTTGAAATTGCTCCTTTAAAAGGCCTAAGAAGCTGTTTTCTTTTGCTTATCCTTACTAAATCCACCTGAAATGGTTAATTAGAGATGATGAGATAAAAAGTCCTAATAACTCACTTCATATTCCACATACACTATGGCACACATAAGCAAATTAATGCACACAACATCATAACATGAACATAGTCATAAAATTATGCTAGAGTCGACACCTTTTGGCTTTGGTTAATGACTACAACATATTCAATATCATAATTAGGGTAGGATTACCATGTCCAAATCTTATAAGTCATCGTACATAACATCAATTTTAAATCACTAAGGCTTCATGTGAGATCTCACACCATCATATATGAACTCATAGCAACATAAGGAATAAAAATTCATCAAGTATGCAATCACTAAACATAAGTACACACATAGCATATGAGGAATGGAGAAGAAGCTGCATTGCTACTTTAAGCTAATTCTCTTCTTGATTTTCCTTACAATGACAATATCTCCTCTTTCTATTTAGAATTTCACCTAGGTTATAAAGGGAATTTTTTTATGTCTCTAGATTACAAATATGGTGAGAAATAACTAAAACTTCATGGTCTTGGCTATGAAGGATCTATTTCAATTTAAAATTTTTACAAACTATTTAAGAAATTCTTATAAGAAAGCTTACCCCTTTCTTTTGTTTCACTATTCTCTACTCGAATCCACCAAATCCTTCACTGCATATAAGTCAAAATCCACTATAGGAGAAAGTAAGCACCTCAAACCCTAGGCTAGCACATATGGGCAATAAGACCAAGGTTTAAAAGGTTAAATTAAGTTCTAGAAAGTGTTTGGGGGATTAATATTCCTAGGCTTTACTATTATTGAAACTATCGAAAGATTTTAGTTTTGTTATGTGTTTGCTTTTGCAAATAGATTTAGTTTTTTTCTCTATACATACTTACAATTAATTAGCTTAATTTAGGTTAGGGTGTGAATTTAATACTTAGCAATTTGTTAGCCACCAAATCCTCGTGGAACAATACTCTACTATTACTTTGGCGACATGCATACTTGCGTGTTCCCTTGAAGAAACATTAAATTAGTTATTTACTTTTATATTTTGTGATAATTTAATTTTTTATAAATTATTTGTGCCAAATTAGTCTTTTATAATTTTTATTTTATGTAAAATTAACTTATCTATTATTTTTCTAATTTATTAATTAGGAATTAATGAAAAAAACTAGATCCACACAAAATAGAAATTATAAGAGATTAATTTAACCAAAACAATTTGTAAAATATTAATTTATCACAAAGTATAAAATGCTTGAGTGTAAGCCATGTAGTGATGGGGCAGCATAGTTCATCACTATTTTATTGTTGTTGTCGTTACCCTCTACCATGGTTGGTTCAGATTGAGAACAATTTTAGTTAAATAATTATAACATTAATAATTAACCGTTGAATTGCCCAAATAACTTACGTAGTCGAAATGAAAAGTCTCATATGCTAAAGTTACTAGTACATCAAAATATGGTAGGAATATGGGATCATATTTGACTATAAAGAATTATTAAATGGTAATTTAATAGTTCAAATTTACAAATTAAAATATAACTGCATGTGATTATATTATTTTAATATCTATTTGGACCATTAAATTTTTATCAAATAATTTTTTTAAGTTTTGTTTTTAATTTATTTTTAATTCAATAGCGGTCATATAATGAATGGCGTTCTGTTCAAGACTGCTACTGGACAGGTTGGAATTTTTTTAAGGAAAGTTGCAGCGCTTCAAGGCGCTGCAGATTTGTTTTTAAAATTATAATATAGCGGCCATGAGAATTCCAACAACATAGTATGCTCAAAGCTACACATACGCCCCTAAATGCTGCTACGGTGCTACCCGCTTCAGCTAGCAATCCCTATTATGGACAAGAATTAGAATTCATGCCACAGCTCAAATCTTAGTGTATAACAAGCAAGAATACAATTTCTATTGAATAGTAGAGGGATGAAAGAATCAACCTGAAAGGGTACTATGTAAGGAGTCCACAAAAACAGACAGAACTAACAGGGGAACCACATCTGTGACATAATCCACCACATCCTGCTCATTACTAAAAACAGAAACTAAAACATGTCGGCAGGCAAAAATGATTGAGCTCACCATAAGAGCCTCAGAAGCTGGCAAAATCATAGAACAAGAGGCAGCCACTCGTGCCATTTGCGGACTTTCAGCTCCTAATGCATTTAGGGGTTATAACTTGACATTACCACTTAAATTTGACCACTTGAATCTGATTACTTAGTCATAGCGTCATTCATGCTTTGTCAGTGATCATTTCAATTCAAAATTATGAGCTATAATCAAATGAAGGTCCAAGAATAGCACCATCATATTCTCCCAATAGACATGACTAACTTTGGGTCAAATCATTTAAGGGCAAAATGTAATTTACACATTTGTAAAGGGAACCGGGTATCACACTAAAAGATTTTACAAAATATAGAACGCCACAGAACTATACACGTTTGTTTCCTTGCTTGTTTATACTTTATGTGAGGTAAACTCCCTTTATTCTGTAAAACTTTCCTTCATTGATAAAGAGTGAAACTTGCTAGAAGCTTTACTAATATTGTGGATCCCCTGCTGAAGCCAGCGGACAGCAGTTCTGCTGTGCAACAAGGGCTCCAGCCTCTTGTTAATACCAACCAGAAAGCTCACAGCTTTAAATAATTGCTCAGGTTGATCCATTTGCTGCCGACATTCTTCCTTGAAATATTCTCTCCCTTGCATGTCTTGCCTGCAAATTGAGACTCTCCAGCAATGAGAACACATCAAAATTTGCAGTACATGTTCAAAGCAGTTGCAGAATCTAAGTAAGGTTTTGTACATGGTTTAGAATTTTACATTTTCATTTACATGGTTTAGTTCAAATGCCAGTTTTATGTGAACTTGTTTTTTATTTTTTATTTTTCTGCCACATAGAAGGTCCATGACAGGGCAAGGGGTAGGATGAAACAAAAGACATCGTAATCTAAATTATAAAGACTGAGGCTGGTGCCACATGAGTTACCCATTTTATATGAACTTTTAATTGCTCAAAAGAAAAAATTAGGCATAAGACTTCAGATTTATTAGAATCGTGCTCTAGGAAGTGGAAGGCAAACCTGTTTTTCCCAATCTGTACAACTTGTTATGATAGATAACAGAACTGTTTGACAAATTGAACCCATCGTTATTCCAATCCAAAGACCTTTTCCTCTTAAGCCTACCCAGAAACCCAACATAGCAGCAATTGGAATGCCAACGACATAGTAAGCTCCAAGGTTCACGTAAGCCCCTAAGTGCTGCCAACCACTTCCCCTAGCAACGCCTGTTTTGAACAAGAATTAGATTTCATGGCAAAGCTCCAATCTCAGTATATAAGAAGAGTACAATGTCCACTGAATAATAGAGGGTTTGAAGGAGCTAACCTGAAAGTGTACCATGTAAGGAGTCCATTATAACAGACAGACATAATAGAGGAGTCATATCTGTGACATAATTCACAACATCCAGCTCATTGCTGTAAACGTAACCTATAACATGCTTGCAGGCTAAAATGATTGAGCTCACTGTAAGAGCCTCAGAAGCTGCCAGAAACATAGCAGCAAAGACAGCCACACGTGCCACTTGTGGACTTCCAGCTCCTAATGCATTCGAAACTCTAGTGCTGGAAAAACCCAACCAAAAGAGAGGCCAACAAAAAGAAATAATGTTATATTGTTGGAAACTTCTGTAAATAAATATGTATCTACACATTGATGGATGTTATCTAATGTAAACCTTGCTGCTGAACCAATTGCTTCTGGTATTGTAAAGAGTGTGGTGGTGGTTGATGCACTGATTAGAAAAAAATTGTACACAGAAATACCATCATTTATGTGAACAGTAAGTCATTATTTGACTACTTTTAATTTAGATTTTTTTGATTAAAACAGTAAGAAATGGCATACCATATGGATAAGACTGAAGTTTCAAGCTCTGGATTTGGTAAAAGACCAGACAGCAGCGTAAGCAGCTCAAATGACCACCATTCAAGGCTGAAATGATTATTCATCAATATTCAATAAACATACAAAATCGTATACAAAATAAATGATTAGCTATATGGGGAAGAAAGTTACCAGACCATTCCAGCTGAAGGAATAGCAAGGCTGAAGAACTCTCCAATCCCTTGGAAAAGCTCCGTAGAAATTGGAACCCGAGTCTTTGCACAAGAAGTAGAGAATTTCATATATAATCCAAGTAATATCACATTCAGCCAATATGAAGAACCAATAGCAAATGCTGCTCCTAGGCGACCAACACCAAATTTAAAAACTAGTACCCAACAGAAAGCTACGTGGAAACAAAGAGTAATTGAAGAAGTTATGACAAGGGGAATGACCAAACTTTGCATCAGAAAGAACCGAACCAATGCCTGAACTGCTGCATAACCAAAAAGAGCAGGAATCAGGCACACTGCAAATTTGCCTGCTTCATGTGAAATAAAAGGGTTTTGACCAAAGAAAACGAGTAGCTTCTCCAAGTACATCCACAAAAGTGACAGAGGGAGACAAGATAACATAAGAGAGAAGATAGCAGTGTGAATTTGAACTCCAAATTTTCGATATTGCTGAGCTCCATAGGCTTGCCCACATAGAGTTTCCAGTGCACATGACAGTCCAAACTGTTTAATGTGTACAAAATACAAAATGCAATTAGTTCTCAAATAAAACCAACAGCAGAAACCAAGCAGTCCAGTATAAATCCTTTGTTCCTTTTTTCCTCCTTATCAGTTAGAAAAATGAGCAGAACCGAACAAACTAGCAGGCGATCTTGGCCTCTGTTGTGTATGAGTTATGACATACTGAATCAGATAATTTATCTATCTAAGCTCAACCCAAAGGCAAATTGCTGCTCATATTTATCATCTTCTCCATTTTATCTTTTTACTGTTCCATACTTTAATAAGTAACTCTTTCAAATAGGTTGCATGCGATTGTCACTCTTTAAAAAACGATAAAAATAGATTATAAGTGACTTACAATAACGCTGAAGCCAGAGACAGCACACAAAGAGATGGCTATCGCGGTGCTTGAGAGAGCAAGCTTACCCAAGTGACCCACCATCATCAATGAAATAATTTGCAGAAAGAACAGAGACAAGTTCACAGCCACCACAGGCCCTGCTATATAGCCAACATCTTTCACCTCTTGAGCGAACTCACCCCATTTTATGCTTAGACAACTCTCTCCCCCAACCTCTCTGTCTCTCTCTAAGAGAACCCTTTCCATGTTCTCTCTGCCACTCACATACACGCAGTCTGTAATAAAACAGATACAAAGACAAAGGCTTTCGGATATCTGTGCGTTCGATTCATAGAAATTAAATAGTGTAAATGATTTGTCTAACAGTCAAATGAGAAATCATCTGTATGACGTATTCATTAGGAAGCGGTGTCATATTCACAGATGGAGACGGAAACATGCGCCGTACTCTTCGATCAAGACTCTTTCTAGATATTGGAGAACCACAAAAGCATATGAATCATATAAATTTTTTTTTATTTATTAAAAATTATTATACTTAATTTTTTATTTTTTCAAAAACACTAAATTTAATTTTTTAAATTTAAAATTTAGAATTTGATAAAAAATTACATTTAAATAAAAAGAAGTATAATATTTTTTAATAAATAAAAAATTATTTTAAATATTTTAATATTTAAGTGATCAAAATAATAATTTTATAATAAATAAAAAATTAAAAACAGATTATTATTATTATTTTTAAATACAAAATGAGATACACGAATTTAATTTTTATAAAATGTCATGGCATTTTCGGCCCAAAAAAAAAATGTCATGGGATTGCGTGATCAAGAGGTGATCACGCGGCACCTAGTTTTATTTCTTGTTTATTGATCACGCGGTCTTTGACCGTACACCTCTTTCACAATTTTTAATAGCATAAAAACTAAGTTGCCAAAACATTGATCCTCGTATCCCGTTTTTAGAGTGTTTTATCGTACCTACAACTCCTATTTCAGAATTACGTACAGAAATTTTTTTAATTTGATATTTTAAAAATATAATTATATATTCAAATAATAATATATGTAAAGAAATATAAAAATTGAATGATAAATATAAATTAAATATTCTAATATTCTCTTATTATAATTATTGAATATATTAATTATTTATTAGAATTAATTTAGAATAATAAAAATTAGAATTTCAAAATTCTAAGTATTATTTATTATTTAAATTTAAATTTGTAGAAAATATTTGATAAGTGGGAAAATAATAATAAAATAATATTTAAATGTCATAACATAAATTAAGATTAAAAAATTAATTGAGAAATAAAATTATATTTGATGAATATATAATGGAAATAATATTCATTTTGTAATTATATATTTAAAATTGAAAATTAAAAATAAAATTTAAATTGGGAGAAGAAGGAAACAAAAAGGATCCTTTCTTATGAATATATAAATATGATTTAAATAGAAGATATGGTAGGGAAAAGAAAAAAGAAGAAGAAGAAGAGAGATACAGACTTTCATGAACTTTTAAAATAAAGATCAATCTTTTATTAAATTTTTTTAAAAATAAATTAAAAAATATGATTAATTTTTTTAACTAAAATGAATTTAGATTTCTCAAATTTTCTATTATAATTTATATGATATTTTCTTAAAATTTTTTATATAAATTTTATTATTTTTATTCATTTATTTATTTTAATATAAATGTTATTAATTATATATTTATTTTTAAAATTATTATTCTAAAAATAAAATGACCAAAAGTAAATATCCAACGAAACTCCCACATTTGAACACTTGAATATCATTTTTAAAATTTACATTTCGAACATGTTTTGAATCATATAACATTGATTTTTTATATATGTCAAAATTTATTTTTATAAACATATTTAAAATAGTTAATAAATTAGAATATATATATATATATATATGTTTTGGATGTGAATTTAAATAAACACTATCATTCTTCTACAAAATTGTTTAATTTTATGCCTTATATTAATAAAAATGAAAATATAAAATGTTTGTAATACCCATAAAATTCATATGTAAAATAAATTATTTTAGGTGAATTTATTTTATAAAATTTTAAAGGTTGGCGAAAGGAGGAATATGCACTTGAGATCAGTATAAATTTTAATAAGTATGGAACATTGAAAAAAATAAAAAGGAAAATTGAAGAGTATTAAATATAGATGTAGATAATATCATATCTAAATTAGAAGTTAGCATGAGTATTTAAGCCTTATTCTACGCATTTCCAATATCTGTAATTGAATCCCAAAGCATCTAAATCAAGTATTTCCTACAATTTTGATTTGATATTACAAAGTATCATCTAAGAAATAACTTATATGCCCATAGTGGGATTACATTTTCATTAGAATTCTCCTTCCTTGTGTTACTCTCATGCTCTCTCCTCCTCAAGCTTGAGTTTGCTGTTGATCATTGTCGTTCAAGCTCGTTGGTAGTTGCCCACTGTTGTTGCATCCTCGTTGGCTTAAACTTGACCTTCGTTGGCCTTTAGTTGGCCAAAAAACACACGACTTCCAATGAGCAATAGTTAACGTGATTTCATCAAAATTTTAATCAAATTTGGTGTGTTTTGCCTTGTTTTATCTTAGGGCTTTAGTTTCTTGATGATTTTCAGTCACCTTTTCCTCATTTTCACTAATTAATTTTGTTTTATCAGCTTATAATTGAGAAACCCCAATTTCTAGTATTGTTCATGCATGAAAGTGACAAGTTTATGTTCAATCTGGTGCAATCTCATCAAATTGGGTTGAGGATTCATATCCTAGGTAATTTTCACATATCTCTCCCCTATAATCATTAATCAATTATGAGTTTTAGCTTTAGAATTGAACCGCCCTACCCCAATTTGGAAGTGTATGTGTATACTTATATAGGGAGATGAAATTCAAAGTTTTTGGACTCCTCTAATATCCTTAAGCATCTAGGAAGTGAATTAAGATTATTAGAAGTTAGCGTTATAAATTTTAAGTTAATTTAATATTTATCTGGATTTTTCCTAAATTTTCATAGAGAAAAAGGATGGAAATTTGAATGGGGAGTCTCTTAAGACTTAATTATATGGTCACATGAGCATTATTAAACACTTTGGGATATTTTAGTGCAATTTATCTATGTTAGATATTGGTGAGATTACAACTTTCAGTTATGGAGCATTTTGGTCCTGAAGTATTTTTTAAGCATATATGAATATGTGTACTAGTTATGGTAATTAAAGATATTAAAATGGATAATGGTGACCTTATTCAAAGGCAATAAAACACTAAAATTGTTTGAAAATGCTAACCTATTTGAGTGAGTTATTATGGGACATTTTTATTAGAATTTACCTTAGTTAAGATGTTTCTTAGCGTGAAACATTAAAAGTCTATTATTTGTTTTTAGGGTCACAGCAATTGTACTTTCTTCTATGGATAAGGGAGTGAGTTATGTGGATTTTAGCCAGATGAGTAGATTATCCTAATTATAGAAGATTTTTGTTTTTCGATGTCTATTTTGAAAAAATATTGTTTCTTTATCTCCTTGTACCTTGGGTTAGACTTTTATAATTACAAATGTCATTTTCATACTTGGAAATCCTTGAAATGTCAGCATTAGTGGATTTAATGAATTTGCATTTATGAATTTCTTTGAGTTTGAGTTTTCTGAATTAAAATATTTTTGAACTTCTGAATTTTTTATCATATTTTAATGTACTCTGGTTTTATATTCATGAAATAGTTGGTTTTTTAATAAGGAAGTTGTTTGATTCTATGTATATAATGTGCTGGAAATTAGAAATCTAGATACCTTTATCTATTTTTATGAAAAAGTTAGTTATGAGTTTTCTAAAGCTTCAGTATTTGATTACAGATTTATATATATTAAATATATTTTTGGGGAATGCATCCAAATAGGACACTATTGCTAACGACAGTAAATGCTAGTCATAATGCACTACGATTAGTATGTGATTTGATTGGGCATGATGCCACTATTATGATAATTTGTTTGAGGCCTAAGGCCATTATTTTGAATATTTCAAGCTTTAAGCTTGTGAATGATATCTAATCTGTTCAGATTATACTAACTTTGTTTATGAGATCTAATAGTTTTGTAGGATGTTCTTAAGGATTCAGTTGGTTTTGAGATACTTTTGTGATACTTATATACTGATATATTTTTATTCAGAATTGGTTTTATAATTTTATTTTCTAGGTTTTCACTAAAATTCAAGATGTGTATGCATACTGCACTATTTATACTAACTATGGAAGATGTTAGGTTTTAAGACAAAATATAATTTATTTTATATTTGTGATTGTCAACATTTTAGGTATGAATATCACACTTTTCCCATACCTCTAGTTACAATTTCAACAATATTTCATCAACTGATAAGAATTTTGAAATGATATTTCTTTTATATGAAAATAAACTCATACATCTTTCCATACGTATATGACATGCATAAAATGGATTTACAATGAAAAGAGTTATGAGGGTCGAAATTTGAGGTTATGTATATCAATTTGTTATATGACCTTTTTTCACTCTTTTAACAATATCTCAACAACCAAATTGAATTTTGAAATGAAACTTCTCATTGAAGAAAGTAGACTTATAAAGCGTTTTGGTGATTTATATTTTGTCCAAAATGAAGTTGAAATAAAGGAGTTATGAACATTTGAATTTGCAGCTACTAAATAAAGGATGACCACAAAGTTAACAAATGAAGCTATTTACTTTCAACAATCAAGTTGTACAAGTTTTAATTTCTCCTTGGCTCCAAATGGTTCTCTTACTTTTTGTGGCCTATAAATACATGTCTCAAGAGCTTAGGAATCACAAGAAACAAAGTGAAAAACATCTTGAGTGATTCATACTATCAAAGGTCTCTATTCTTGCTAGTGAGTTTCAATTATATTATTTACTCTTTTGAGAGTTTTTATTGTTGTGAGTACTTTCTTCATAAAAAGATTTGTTATTTCAAGGAAAGATATTCCTCGAGAAGAGATTAAATTCAAAGAAAGGTTTTCCTTGAAGAGAATTTAGTTTTAAGGGGAGTATTCTTGAAGAGTTGTAACGGATTGCAAGTTAGTAGAAAATCTCAAGTATTTACTTGGGGACTAGATGTAGGTTTATATTGAAGTCGAATTAGGATAAATCTTAGAGTTTGCTTTTTCTACCTTTATACTCTTTATATTTTAAATTTTCGTATTTATGCTTAACTTTTGTTGTTGATATTTCACTTGAAGTATTGTAATCTCTTACTTGACATATTCTTTTATATTTACTTCAAGTAATCCAATTGTTAAAGTGATTGTATGATTATTGTAACCTACATGGAAACAAGATTTAGAAATAAGTAAACAACATAATGTTAAATGCTCTGTTGTTAGGAAATTGTTATCTTCATACTCTAAGCATCTACATTAAATTTTCTTGGATTGATATAATTGTAGTTTTGCTTCATACACTTCTAAGTACCTTTCATAACAATTCTTTTGGAAAGTAATTTCGAAAAAAAAAATGGAATCATTGTAAACACCCAATTCACCTCCTTCTTGGGTGTTGGTTGCCGTATTCTAATGTTTTGATTATTGTTCTATTGATGCTGGCTATTAGATATGTATATATATTGGAGAGTAGAGCTCTCAATCCTTTTGTATGTCAGGTTTTCTGTTGTAGAAATTTCAAGAAGTTAATATTTTATGGGAGACTTTCTATATGAAAGCGACTGATTCTTTTTGTCATATGTATCTGTGGGTATTCTGTCTTAAGTTGATTTGATGAAACTTCTATATATTCAATAAACATATTATTTCTTGATATATCAATTAGGTTTACGAGGGTGAGGAGTATCTTTTTCCTCATGCTAGTCACATCAATTTGGTTAGGGTTGTGACAATTTTATTCATAAATAAACTTTTAATTGACTAAATTCTAGGGCTATGATAGTAAATTTTTACATCACTTGCTCATTCTTTCAATTATCATGTAAGAAAAATAATTGATATTGAAAAGCTAAATTAGAAACTACTAAACTAATAACAAGTTTGATATTATAATACTATTTTTAACATAGTAATATAATTAATTAACTAATTTTATCTTTATATTATGTAAAAAGTTATTCTTTTCGAGGCAATATTACTCTTACAAAGATTCAAGATTTAACATAATTTCCCTTAACTATTCTTTTATATATTTATTTTGATTACAATATTTTATAAATTTATTGCAGATTTATTTAATATAATCAAATTCAATAACAATTTTGAATCGTAGTTAATATTATTGAACCAAAGAATTCAACTCCATCAGGCTCACAGTTAATAACACTACAACAAAAACATAAATTGCAAAGAAATAATAGTAAAAAAAAAAAGTTGAGTAGTTGAAAGTTTTCTTTCTTTACTTTAGAGTTTAAGACAATAATAACTATAATTATACATAAATGGTACTACTATTTTTTTTAAAATGAATAAAATAAAGTTTATTCTATAAAGATATTTAATAAAATAAAATTTTTATAATATTATTTGTCGTTGAAATTAAGATCTATCTTTTAACTAAAATAAATTTTGAACTTTTAAATTTCCTTTTTTTTTAATTTATAATTTACACTTCAAAATATTTAAAATTAATTTATAAATTTTAAATATGTTAAAAAATTGAAATTAATAATTTTCATTTTTTGTCAAAAAACTAATGATATTTATGTTAATATAAGTTTGTTAAATTTTTAATATTAATTATTAAAAATTAATTTTTTAAAGGGGCAGGGTTGGAGAAAATTGTGGGGGACACCCCTAAAAATAGCAAACATTGGTCGTGCAACCCAGGAATAATAATAAAAGAAATGCAAAAATAAATTTTGGAAAATAAAATTGGCAGCCTAAATTTTTGAAGCATTTAAAGTCTGAGATCATGCGATATATTTTTTAAAAGTTATAATCTAGAAAAATGGATGTAATAATTAATTATGAATAAATTACTTGGTGCAACTATAAAATTTGCTATACTGGTATAATTACTGCGTGACATACTATGAGAATGATACATGACAATGGCATGTCAAAATATGTTGATTGTGTAACAACCTAAAATAAATTGTTGTATGAAGCATAGTAAAAATAGTCGTAGGGTTCTTCATACTCATTTAAATGATCGCGGGCTCAAATCCTAGTGATGATAGATACTTTTTTTATTTTTCAATAACTCTCTAACTTTTTTATTTTATTCTTATATTCAATTTATAAACTAATGTTTTGTGCGGTTTCTAAAAACAAAAAGTAAAGAGGGAAAATTAAAAATTTTTTAAAAAAATTTTGGGTTCACGAATAAAATATAAAATGTTGTAGTCAAAATATAAGTAAAAAGGTTATTTAAATTAGTATACAGTCAATATATTTTAACATATCATTACTATATATTTTCTTATTAGTGGGGTACATAGTGATTACATGGGGTACAATTAATCTTATAGTTGCAACAAAGATGTTACATTAATTAATTATGTTAGGTGATTTTTCAAGTAATTTGGTTTATTGCTTTTTAATTAATTAATTATTCTTACATAATGAAATTTGAAAATGAAACAAGTAAGCACATTGAAACGTAATTAAATATCATAGAAAATTGTGATTAAATATAGTAAATAAACAAAAAAATATTTATAATATAATCTAATATTAAATGATACAATTATATAATGCTTATTAATTTTTTTCCTTTTATGGACAAGCCTATTTTTTTAAAAGTATGGATATATAATTTGGAAAGAATAAAATAGGTTGTAATATTATTTTAAAAAATATATTATAATATCTTTTTTTAAATTCAAAATAAATAAAATTAATAGTGGTCTATTCTAATTTTGTGTCAAATAAAGCAATTTTGTTGTGGGCCAATTAAATATACAAGTGTACAATAATGAAAAAAAATTATTCATTCATCCAAATAGTGGTATTCTTTGCCACATCAATGCGTTCCTCACAATCATTATAGCCCTTGAAGTATAAATTGAACTTCTTCTCTTCCCCTTTTCTTCTTCTACTTGGCTTAGTTCATTTTAATCATTAGTTGATGATAAATTCATATCCAATCCAATAAATATCGATTGATTTAGTTTGACAAAATTATATGCTACATGTCAAAGGTCTTCCTAGTTAAAAAGGCTTACCAATATACTTAAGGCAGGATTAGAACATAACATAATCTTTGAAATATTTAATTTAGGTAGAATGGGCAATTGAAAAGGAACTAGCAGTTACTAAGTCTAAAAATGTGTGGATGGTCATGTCCTGATCCTTCACAATGGCCATATTTATAAGAAAGTAACTATCGAATCAACATAATTGTCCTTGGTGTCTTCCTACCCAACATCATTATCTTCCTCTTCATCATCACCATCATTGAACTAAAAAAGGGAAGCATTATAGTAATCCATTACTTTAGCATTGTCCATTATATCCTTTGCCAATTTCGAAGGAGAAGTAGGTAGAGCAAGGTCAGCAAGTTAACAAGAGAAACATAGTTGGGAGTGAGAAATCAAAGGCAAGGATTACATACTATTAAGCATATGAGGGTTAGAGTGTAACCTTATTATTGAGTTTATGTGTTCAAGTTTAAATCCATAGTTTTGATGTACACATACAGCTTGGCAAAACTTAACTTAATGAGAAAGCTTGCATTTGTGTCCCACAGGGATTGGATATTATCATTGTCTCATAGCCTTCAGACTTGGCATTGCATTGGTCGTAGCAATAATGAATGTTTATACACCAATTAGGACACAAACAAATTCAGTCCTAGCTGTCTCTTTTGCATGACAACTTATTTCAGCCCATCTAGTTATGTCTTTATCCTCTCTCATTACATCTACCATGCTATACATAGATATTACACCCTCATTGCCTTGTTTGCATAGATCAAAACAATCTTTTTATTTCCCATTTTAAGTCCTACAATTGAATTGATAATAATTTCATTTTATTTTTTCAATTTCATGTCACTTGTTTATATTATTATATATTTCAAGTTCATAAATTCACTTTTTTTAATCTTAATTTCCATAGAAATTGATTCATTTATCATACATTCATATTATAAATGCTACAAATTTGAATTAATTTTAATTTCATTTTATCTTTCCTATCATATTTTTAAACTTTCAAAACTTAGTATTAATTTCATTTCATTTTTATTTTTGTTTCTCATAGTATGTTTATACTTTAAGTACAAAAATTCACTTTTAATCATCTTAATTTGTATGGAAATCACTTAGTTAATCATATACATTGTAGGTGTTAGCCACCTATATTAATGTCAACGTTAGTAGCTCTTCATTAATATGGTTGGCGACTACTACATTAATGTGGTTTGTTTTGATTGGTTCAATATCTTGTTATTGTGGACTTTCATCGTAAAATCACATGGTTACATGCATCTTTTCCTACCTGCTCAC
Organism: Delonix regia; assembly: GCA_037074485.1. Lineage (NCBI taxonomy): Eukaryota > Viridiplantae > Streptophyta > Magnoliopsida > Fabales > Fabaceae > Delonix > Delonix regia. The sequence goes on from CM073461.1 coordinate 23,471,790, forward strand.
TATTTGAACTATAACCATTGATGAAATGATTGCCTCAAGCTTTTCTATAAATTTAGGTCCTTAAGTCTAGTTTCTTCACAATCTTTAGCTCACACTCCATCATCAGAGAGTGAGAAACAAAGGCTTAGAAGCATCCATTTTTGGCTTCAACAGTTCTGACGTTTACGAAATTTTTGATCAATGGCAATAGCTGGAGGTATGGTTTTCATCATTTATTTCATTATTTTAGACTAACTTGTTAATCTATTTTACGTATAAGTTATTACATTTGGTATTAGAGTCTTCAAACCTCTGCCTTGCAAAATTTTGAAAACTTTTGAAATTGGGTTGTTTATGTTTATACGTGTTTTTTTTGCATTTTTTGACTTCAAAAATGTAATCTTCATGGAAAATTAATCTATTTTGGCTTTTAAAACACTAAAAACAGAGCTATTTTCATATTCCCTATTTGACATGTCATTTTCCCATCCATTTACTTCATTAAAATAATAAATACTTGGTTGCCTCATTGACATTCGAACCCATGCATTTTTTATTAAGAATGAAATATTCCAACCATGTTTCCAACGCTTGCCTATTGTTAAATTTGACTAAATATTATACTTAATTTAATATTTCATTTATAGGCTACTCTTATATTGTTTTCATTATGGGCCTGCATATTGTTATTATGCTTTTGGGCTTATTACATGCTATGAACTTTTCATATGTCAAATATTATAGTTTGAGCTTTCTGTTTTGATCCATAATTATATGGTCAAATTAAAATGAAATATTAGTCCTAATGGGAGTCGAACCCTAACCATCACATGTGATGGACTAAATTTCAAACCATTGAACAAAAAGACACCCTTGTGTAAGCAATTGTTCTTAAGTTTATTTAACTTGCTGAAAGGGCATATCCATGTATTATTGTTCAAAATATTTAATTTAAATTGCTTTAATTTTGAAAATTTTATTTTGAGCCGCTTAAGTTTTGTTAGGCAATGTTTAGAAGATATTTTGTCTAATATTTTGCAAAATCAAAATTTTAAGCCATTAAATTGAGTGCTTAATCTCTTGAAAGTTAAATTTGAGCAATATTCATGCCACATTGGTTAAATATTAATAAAGGGATATTTAATTGATTAATTTGTCACATTTTGGTTTTGCTTATTAATTAACTAATTAATTGTTTATAATCTCATTATGAGAATTGCTTGTTTATGCATTTTGAATGGCCATTTACAAGGATTCAAAAAATTTAGATGTCATGTAATTTGTATGATTATAGTATAATTATAGTTTAGCCACAACACCTTTAATTATTCTAAAATTATATATGAAGTCTTAAAATTACATAAAGGAAAGTGACATCAACATGTAATTAATCATCTTCAATATGGTAATTATCATCCCACAAAAATGTCATCATATTGATATGATAAATTAGGATGAGATGGTAATTTTTTTTTCTTTCTCTTGATTTGCCCACAGGGATTAAGGAGACAAAATATTATTTGTTAGTTTCATCATAATTTATACATGATCCTAATTAAATAAAGCTTAGCCCATAGGAAGTTTTATTTGCTAATAGGCTTATATTTAATTTACATGTTTTACATTGGCAAAACATGCTATAGGAAAATCTCAAATTTGTCTCAAATATTGACATATGCATGTAATGTTTATGCAACTTTTTAACCACTGAACATTTCTGATTTTCAAGTTCTTGAACTTAATGGGGATAATTGTAAGATTTGGAAGGAGAAAATTCATCTCTAATTAGGGTGGATAGATACTGACTATGCTATAAGAAAAGATAAAACTCATACACCAAGGGATACTAGCAGTGTATCTATAATAAATCTTTATGAATGAGATCCAATTGCCTCAATATGATGTACATTAAATCCAAGATATTTGTTAGTATACATAGATCAATAGGAGAGTATAGAAATATCTGTGACTTGTTGAAAACCATTGATGAACAATTTGAATCATCTGAAAAGGTTTTAACAAGTACTTTAATGACAAAATTATCTACTATGAAGCTCACTGACTTAAAGAGTGTGTGAGAGCACATCATGCAAATGAGTGATATTATGACTTAGTTAAGGACAATTGAGGTTAAAATTATTGATTCTTTCTTATTGTACTTCATTCTGAATTCCCTACCACCTTAATATAGGCCTTTCAAGATCTCTTGTAAAACACATAAACAAAAATGGTCAATCAATGAAGTACTGACCATATGTGTTCAAGAAGAAGGAAGGCTCTTAGTGGAAAGGGAGAAAGTGCACATATGACATCTCAAAGAAAAGATAAGAACAAGCCAAAGGAAAGTGGAAGAGTAAAACACCCATTCAAAATGACATTAAAAAAGAGTTTTTTTTTTTCTCTGTAAGAAGAAAGTATACATGAGAAAAGATTGTAACAAATTCAAGGATTGACTTGAAAATAAAGGCAACTGAATCTCACTGTTTTATTATGAATCTAATATGGTAAATGTTAGTAGTAACATGGTGGATTAATTCTAGTTCTACAATCCATATTTTAAATACCTTACAAGGCTTTCTAAATCGAAGGATGCCGATGAGAAGTGAGCAATACATCTATTATGAAAACAAGATGCGCTCACTGGTTAAGGCTATAGAAACTTATAAGTTGGTCTTGAATTTTAACTTTGCTTTTATTTTGGATAAAACCTTTTATATACCTAGTTTCTCTAAAAACTTAATTTCTATTTCAAAACTTGTATCGTTAAGGTATTCCTTTGAATTCTAAAATAATATGTTGAAGTTATTTTACAAATATATTCTTGTTAGGAATGGTATAATTAGTAATGGTCTTTTCCGAATTCAATTACAAGATAGTTAATTATATGAAACAATGCATGCTTCCAGTAGTATAGGTATCAAAAGATGTGTTGTTAATGAAAATTCCTATATGTTATGACACTGTAGACTTGATCTTACTTCAATAGAGGGGGTAAAAAGATTAGTAAAGGAAGGATTATTGAATATTCTTGACTTCACTGACTTTGATACTTGTATAGACTGCATTAATTATAAGTAGACTAATAAAACCAAGAAAGGTACTAAGAGGAGTTTTACCTTGATAGAAATCATACATACGAATATATGTGGTCCAAATATGGATTCAAGTAGTTAGAAATACTTTATCATCTTTATTAATGATTACTCATAATACATGTATCTTTATTTATTTAATAATAAGAATGAGACACTAGATGCTTTCAAGGTTTTCAAAGCTAAAGAAACATTATGGCAAATAAATTAAGATAGTGTGATAATATAGAGATAGTGAGTACTATTGTAGATATATTGAAGATGGACAAACACCTAGTCCATTTGCAAAGTTTCTTTAAGAATATGAGATTATTGCCCAATACACTTTGCTTAGTTCTCCAGACCAAAATGGTGTTGCTAAAAGAATGAACTAAACATTATTGGACATGGTGTGGAGCATGCTTAATAGCTTTAAGCTTCCTAAGCTCTTATGGCTTGAAGCCCTTAAGATGGTTGTGTATATACTTAACTGAGTTCCAACTAAGGCAGTTGATAAGACACCATTTGAGTTAATGAAAGGTTGAAAACCAAGTTTAAGACATATGAGTGTATAAGGATGCCCGTCTGAGTTGTGTATTTACAATCCATAAAAAAAGAAGCTGGACTCAAAGACTATTAGTGGCTACTTTATTTGGTATGCTAAAAGGTCTAAGGGATACATATTTTATTATCCATCACATAGCACTAAAATTGTGGAGTCAAGAAATGCTAAATTTCTTAAGAGTAACCTGATTAGTGGAAGTGGTCAAACTCAGAACTTAGATTTTGAAATGACCATGTGGGAGCTCAAACTCCCACATCAAGTGACAAATTATTTATAATATATACCCCTTAAGTACAAATAGGTGTTAAAGAACTAATCATTGATAAACCACAAATTGTTGGCCATGACTAAGTTGATCTGGTTGTACAACAACTACAAGAATCTGTTATGCAACCAGTTAAGGAACATGCTTTCTAAGAAAATATTGACTTAACATTAAGAAGATTGACTAGGATTATGAGGTCTGCAATTCCTAGTAATTATGTTGTATACCTATAAGAATCTAACTATAATATAAGAGCTGAAAATGATCCTAAAATGTTTTTTCAAGCTATTAATTGTAATGAATTTAAGTTGTGGTTTAATGTTATTAAGGATGAGATAAATTCCATGACATCTAATAAAGTATAGGATCTCGTTGAGTTGCCTAATGGCTTAAAGGCTATTAATTGCAAATGGGTCTTTAAAACAAAAAATGACTTATTAGGAAACATCGAGATATGCAAGGCAAGAGTCCTAGCCAAAAGAATTACTTAGAGGGAATGAATTGATTACAATGAAACATTTTCTCCTATATTTATTAAAGAATAATTCCCTCCCTATTATACTAGTATTGGTTGCCGATTTTGATTTGGAATTACATCATATGGATGTGAAAACGACATTCTTTAACAAGAATATAAAGGAAGAGGTATATATGGAATAACTTGAAGGATTCTCCTCTAATGCTAGTGAACCTTTAATTTTGCAAGTTTAAGAAATCTATATATAGATTGAAACAAGCCTCCTGCCAATGGTACTTTAAATTTCATGAAATTATATTCTCATTTGGATTTATGGAGACTGTCATGGATTAATGTATATACTAGAAGGTTAATGGGAGTAAAATATGTTTCCTTATGCTGTATGTGGATGATATATTAGTTGTAACTAATGATACATGGTTTCTATTTGAGGCGAAATAGCTTATCCTTAAGAACTTTGGTATGAAAGATATGTGTGTGACATCTTATGTCATTAGTATTAAGATCTATAGAGATAGAACTTAATGTATTTTGGGTTCATCGCAAGAAACCTATATTAACAAAGTTTTAAAAAGATTTTGAATGAGAGACAGTTCAACAAGTATAGCATCTATTGTAAATAGTGATATGTTCAATTTGAGCCAATGCCCAAAGAACAATCTAAAGAGGGAATAGATGCATAATATTCCATATGCTTCAGTTATTCGAAGCCTTATGTATCCTCAGGTTTGCACAAGACCTAACATTGTATTTGCAATTTGAATGTTATGTAGATATCAGAACAATCCAGGGATAGATCATTGGAAAGTTGTGAAGAAGGCTATAAGGTATCTCAAAGGTACCAAAGATTACATGCTAATGTATAAGCAAATTGAGAACCTTGAGGTAGTTGGCTACTCTTATTCAAATTTTGCTAGTTATATAGACTCATAAAAATCTACATCCAAGTTTATTTTTATACTTGCCAGTGGAGCCGTATCTTGGAAGAGTGCAAAGCCAAATTTGATTGTTGCTTCTACCATTGAGGTTGAGTTTGTGTCTTGTTTTAAGGCAACTTCGCACAGTGTATGACTTAAAAGCCTTATTTTTTGCCTTAGAATTTTAGATTCTATCTCAAGGCCATTAACAATATATTACGACAACTCAGTTGTAGTTTTTCTGGCTAAGAACAATAAAAGTGGAAGTCGAAACAAACATATTGATATTAAGTACTTAACCATTCAGGAACATGTCAAGGAAAATAAAATTTCCATTGAACTCATAAGAACTGAGTTGATGATTGTTAATTCCTGAACAAAAGGTATGCCACCTATGAAGTTTAAAGATCATGTAGCTAGAATAGGACTTAATTCCATATTAAGTATTTGATGTATGTTATCATCACTTGTAATAAAACTTTTATTCATTTGAGTTATTTCTCATTTTGTGTGCACATTTATTTCTAGAGAATTAACAAAATTAAAAGGACATAAAATAAACATAGGGCTTATTCATTAAATTATGGTAGAAAAAGAAAGCGATACACCTTGTGATACACAAAAGGTAATACTCATTTATAAAGAACTTACTAATGTGATTTGTGCATTCAATCTTTCTCTTTTGGAATATGTATGAACAAAGATGTTAAAATCATTAAGTATATCAAGTTAGAGAATGTTAGCCTCTTATATTATTGTTAACCTTGGCAACTTTTCATTAATATGATCGGTAGCTACTACATTAATGTGGTTTGTTTTGATAGGTTTAATATCATGATATTGTTGACTTTCATCCTAAAATCACATAGTTGCATGCGTTTTTTACCTACCTACTCACTATTTCAACTGTAACTATTGATGGAATGATTGCATCAAACTTTCTTATAAATTTGGGTCCTTAGGTCTGGTTCTTCCACAACCTTCAGCTCACACAACATTATTAGAAAGTGAAAAATAAAGGTTTAGAAACATCAATTTTCAATTTCAGCAGTTTTGACATTTACAAAATTTCTAATCAATAACAATGACTAAAGGTATGATTTTTATTGTTTTGTATTAACTTGTTAGTCTATTTTACATGTAAGTTCTTATAGTATGATCCTAAAATCGTTTGAATTCTTTCTTCCTTCTCTTTCACTTCTATATTAAGATATTTTCATAACTTATTATTCTTTTACAAGCATTTTATCTTACAGATTCATATGCAGATATATTTTAAGCTCGTAATTTGGTTCTATTCTACATAGAGATATATTGTCTCTATTTTTTTATTGAATAAATATGGTAGACTTTTCTTTTGATTTTTTCCACTCTAATGACTGACATTGCAGTAAAAATTAGTTATTATCCAAATCCTCTATTGTCAAAATAATTCCACCCACATACTATATTGTATTTTCACTTAAAATATAAAAGGACTGCGTGAGAGAATTACACATGATCCCACGTAAAATATTCTTTTTCTAAAATTCATGGATCTCACGCAACAATATGTAGGAGCGATTGAAGGAAATAGTAGGGTTCAACCTAAGATGATCTAATATTTGATTTTAAGAATAATAAAAGTTTTTAAAATTAAAGATTTAAATCAAGTAAAGTAAATTCTAATAATTTTAAAAAAATTGTTTTTTATTAATTAAAGAATTAAATTAAAAATAAAACTATATATAAAAATTAAAGTTTAAAAATCTAAAAAAATAACTGCATCCTCCTTCTTTTTGGATTCATTTTGAACTTGTACACTTGTTATAGGGTAACACTTCCCTTTTTTTTTCTGGCCGACACTTTTCCAATGAATGAGGTGAAAAGTGTTTTTCCAGTATGTCTTGATAATCAAATTTCTGTATAGAGCATATCTCTGTATTAAAATAGTTAGTATCTAGATAAGGGAGTAGATCCCCTGCAGTTATTCTCCTGCGTTGTTGGAGGGGTCCTACCCCCAGTTGTGAAATTTTTTTTTTTTTTAAATTTTAAAATAAGATATTCTAATGTCTTTAATGTAAAATAATATTTTATTAAGAAAAAACTGAATTATATATGTAAAATAGACCATATATGATATTTAGTCTCATTTAAATATAAGACTAGTAAACTCATTCATTATATATTTACTTTTTCTAACATAACAATGACAGATCCAAATTTTATATTTTATTTTAAAAAATACTTAATTTTTACAATTTGTAAAAACTTTTAAATCCAATAGCCCCAATTTTACAAAAGAGAGGAATCATAATTAGAGGGAGTTCGCTTTCGTATGAATACTTAATGCAAATTCTTTCCCCTACCTTCCTTGCCGCGTGTCCTTAATATTATCTATTGCATCATTTTTTATCCCGACGGACCTAGAATTTATTTTCAAGAAGGTGAAAATTTTTTTAATCAAATATTTGAACAAAAGATAATTGATTTTTATAATCAAAAGAGTAAGATTTTATTAATTAAAAAATTAAATTATGAACATAAAATAAAATTATATATATTAAAATTTAAAACATCTAATGGAGACCATCGCATCTTGTTAAATCTATCTTTTGTCTTATCAACTTATTTTATTGTTGAAAACAAAATGAAAAAAATATAAGTATAAATATAAAAAATAGAAATAAGGATAGAATATAATGAAAACAATTATTTTTATATTTGATTAGATATAAATAAAAACATCATCGTTATACTATTTGACCGAAGAAAAAAAAATTGAGAATTGCTCAGTTTCCGTAAAAAATTCATTATTAATATCGTCCTTTTTTGTGCTTTCCGTAAAAAATTCCTCATTATTACTGCCCTTTTGTGTGCTTTCCTTTTCCATTTCCCACAGCTACAGTGTTTTCTTCATTTCTTTTCACACTGTGAAAGATCTGAAGAATTTTTCTAATTTTATTCAAATGCACTTTTAAATAAACATAATTCATTAATAAAATAGACTAAATGATTTATAAATAAATATATACATTCGTAAAAAATTAATTTAACTAAATTAAACGTAATTCATTAATTAAAATTTTTGATATCTTTATTTGATTCAATTAATAATTGAATAAATAGTAATAATAACAGTAATAATTAACTGTTGAATTGCCCATATAGCTTTGTTAGTGAAGGTGAAAGGTCTCATGTGCTAAAGCTACAGCTACAGACACATATGTCTTGCTTTATGTTATACAGAAGTCTCAGACAGTGGCGACATTAAATCAAAATGAAGACAAAGGATTTGGATTGTAATAAATTTGTACTATTGTGATAGGATTAAAAAATAGAATTATTTTTCTTAATGTTTCTAGCTCATGTTATCAACAATAATATCTGATATAAAAAAACACATGTTCTAAACTGCAAAAAGAATTCCTACTAGACATATTGAAAACAAAAATAATCATATCCTTGCTATTTACTACTCCCAGTGAATATGTGAAAAAATAAAAGAGAAAATAAGCGCTGAGCTGTGAACACAAGGGCTGAACAATGTAGAGAACATAGATTATTTTTATAGGAACATAGCAGCACAATGTCGAGAACATAGCAATTACACGTTCATATGAAAATAGTTCTGCAATACAAGTTATAGTGAACGCTGCAGAACTTTGACCAAAAATGGAGGAAAACCATTTTTATATGTTCAAGTAACACACGTTTCCATGGTTCTTTGTTTAACTCTCTTTATTTTGTAAACCCTTGGTTAGAAGTGATAATTGATCCTCTGTTTCTGAAACTTAAGTCATAAGCTTTACCACCACCAACTAAACAAGCTCTCAGCTTTCAGAAATACACTCTGGGTGCTCAAACTAATCCATTTTCTGCAGGCAATCGTCCCTGCATTATCCTCTCCCTAGCTAGTTTTGACTGCAAATTCAGACTCTAGCGATGAGATCATTTCAAATACAGAGTACATGCTCAAAGCTAAATAAGGTTGTAAAGATGATTTAGTGAAGATTGATTCTCTGCTTTTAACTTATAATAACACACTCAAATTACTTCAAATGCTATATGTGTGTGTGTGTGTGTGTGTGTGTGTGTGTGTGTGTATTATTCATTTGGGAGGTTCATGAACTGCTCTGGAGTGTTCCAACTAAAGCCATCAAGCTGACTACATATTTTAACAACGAGGCTGGTACACTGTATGACTTATTGTTCAATGGCATTGTAAATGAACTATTAATTACTCAAAATGAATGTCAGGCATCAAACATCAAGATGTATAAAAATGATATTCTTGGAAGTGAAGGACAAACCTGCTTTCCCCAATCCGTACAACTTGTTATGATGGATAGCAAAACTGTCTGGCAAAATGCACCAACCATAATTCCCATCCAAAGGCCTTTTGCTCTGAAGCCTACCCAGAAACCCAATATAGCAGCCATGGGAATTCCAACAACATAGTATGCTCCAAGGTTCACATACGCCCCTATATGCTGCCACCCACTTCCCCTAGCAATCCCTGTTTTGGACAAGAATTAGAGTTCATGGCACAGATCAAATCTCAGTGTATAACAAGCAAGAATACATTTTCTATTGGATAGTAGAGGGATGAAGAACCAACCTGAAAGGGTACCATGTAAGGAGTCCACAAAAACAGACAGAACTAACAGAGGAGCCACATCTGTGACATAATCCACCACATCCTGCTCACTGCTAAAAACATAACCTAAAACATGTCGGCTGGCAAAAATGATTGAGCTCACCATAAGAGCCGCAGAAGCTGACAGAATCATAGAACAAAGGGCAGCCACTCGTGCCACCTGTGGACTTCCAGCTCCTAATGCATTTGAAACTCTTGTGCTGCATACCGGCCACAAGAGACACCAACGAGAAAGAATTAAGAAATTACTTCATATTATTAGAGACTAGTGTATCAAATGTATCTACTCATTGATGACTGTTATGTGAGCAAACCTTGCTGCTGAGCCGATTGATTCTGGTATTGTATATATTGTCACGGTGGTTGATACACTGATCATAAACATTAACGTTTGTAAAGAGAATGAGCTTCATTTACGTGAATGTAGATCATTATGACTACAAGCAATACTTCTGATTAAGATATTGGAAAATGAAACATTACGAAAAGGCATACCATATAGATAGGATCGAAGTTTCAAGCTCTGGATTTGGTAGAAGACCAGAGAGCAAGGTAATCAGCTCAAACGACCACCATTCAAGGCTAAAATGATCATTCATCAATATATTAAAGAAACATACAAAACCATAACAACACAATAAATGATTGGCTATGTGGGGAAGACAGTTACCAAATCATTCCAGCTGAAGGAATAGCAAAGCGGAAGAACTCTCCAATCCCTTGGAAAAGCTCCATGGAAATTGGAACCCTGGTCTTTGCACAGGAATCAGAGAATTTCATATATAATCCAAGTATAATCACATTCAACCAATATGAAGCACCAATAGCAAATGCTGCTCCAAAGCGACCGATACCAGATTTAAAAACTAGAGTCCAACAGAATGCTATGTGGAAGCAAAGAGTAAATAAAGAACTCATGACGAGGGGAGAGATCAAACTCTGCATAAGATAGTACCGAACCAGGGATTGCAGTGTTGCGTAACCAAAAAGAGCGGGAATCATGCACGCTGCAAATTTGCCTGCTTCATGTGCAATCAAAGGGTCTTGACCAAGGAAAACAAGTATCTTCCCCAAGTTAATCCACAAAAGACATAGAGGAAGACAAGATAAAATAAGACAGAAGATGCCAGTGTGAATTTGAACGCCAAACTTTCGATATTGCTTCGCTCCGTAGGCTTGTCCGCAGAGAGTTTCAAGTGCACAAGACATTCCAAACTGTTTGGGAAGTACAGTACCAAATACAAAATGAAACAAATTATCAAATGAAACCCACAACAACGCTGAAGTGAGCGACAAATTGCAGTTTATCTAAGTGACTTACAATTATACTGAAACCGGAGACAGCACATAGAGATATAGCAATCGCGGTGCTAGATTGAGCAAGTTTACCCAAGTGACCCACCATCATCAATGAAATAGTTTGCAGAAAGAAGGTTGACCAATTCACAGCCACCATAGGCCCTGCTATATAACCAACCTCTTTCACTTCTTGAGCAAACACACCCCATGTTATGCCTTGACGATCCTCCCCCTTCACCACCACTGTGTCTTTCTCCAAGAGACCCTTATCCATTTTCCCTCCTCTCTACGGTTCACAGGCACATCAACCTGCTCAACCATAAAAAAGGGCGAGAGTTTTATTTCTGTGCGTTTGATTCACTGGACATAGTCAGGGATTAAATAATATAAATGGTTTGTCTTTATGAAATGTCTATATTCGGGAACCCAACTATATGACTGTATATTGGAAAGTGCTGTTAGGTTCTCTGGTGGGCCATAATCCACAGCAGTTTGGTCTGAAGACGGAACCATGCGTCATCTTTTTCGGAGACTTAATGCATTATTATATGCTAACGTCTTGAGCCTAGCCTACAAGTTGATTATATATTAAGATGTTTGACCGTTATGTCACTTCACTTCCATGCAACTTAGTGCTATCAATCACTGCAAGAGAAGAAAGAGATCCAGCAGATCAGTAATCATATCAATTTTGGCTCTAATAATTGAATTAAAAAGGCTGTTGTTTCACCAAATCACTTTAGACGAATAATCATCATCTAGCTCACTTTCTGTTTCTGCTCAGTTCACATTAAAAGATTCATCAAAAGGATCATCAGATGAACCTGGCTTCTGTTCTTCCATCTCACGAAGAACATCCTTCTGCTAGTCTTGAGCCTAGCCTACAAGTTGATTATATATAAAGATGTTTGACCCTTATGTCACTTCACTTCCATGCAACTTAGTGCTATCAATCACAGCAAGAGAAGGAAGAGGTCCAGCAGATCAGTAATCACATCAATTTTGGCTCTAATAATTGAATTAGAAAGGCGGTTGTTTCACCAAATCACTTTAGACGAATAATCATCATCTAGCTCACTTTCTGTTTCTGCTCAGTTCACATTAAAAGATTCATCAACAGGATCATCAGATGAACCTGGCTTCTGTTCTTCCATCTCGCGAAGAACATCCTTCAATGAAAGTTGAACCTCAACTTGAGTCATTTCGTTCCCTATTGCTGTAACATGTTTTGCACGCGTCTTTTTAAGAGCAGAAAATGGGATGAGGCCATGATAATTATCAAGGATAGCCAAAGGAAAGAGATTAAGTATCTGCCTGGACTTGACATACCTAATTACTAGCTTACTGCTGTCTTTCACTTAAAAAATGACAGAATTCCTCAAGTAATATCATAAACAATGGGACAAATTATAATTAACGAAGGAAAACATAAAGTTAGTACATTAATATATTTAGTCCGCATGTTCGACCAAACTTCCTTACCATTGGTGAAACAGATTTTTTGTATCTTTTTTTTAATCTGTTAATTGTATATATTTTATATATTTTTTAAATTATAACCGTTGAATCAAAATCTTAAATCATATATAATCAAAATTAATAATTTTTTATTACTAATAATTATCAAAATTAATTTAAACTTTAATTTACGCATGTTTTTCAACGTCAATAACTGAATCCCTATATTTTCTTTAAAATTGCAGGAATCCGGATTGTGAAAATCAAACTTTTCTGCAAGCTCTGACTGTATTTTTTTTCTTTCTTTTAGGGTGATATAGCATATCAGTCATAGCTAGTACAGCAGTAGCTGCAGTACTGATTCCCACATGATGTTACTGATTATTCACAGCATTAAATTAATACTATTTTGTACAACAGGAGCACCCCCGCTTCGAGTTAAAGGTTAAGACGGAGACCAGATATAAATAATGTTATATAAAGTATCCTTTCCGGTCAATACATTTTTCAATACCACTCTTTCAAGATCAATTATAATAGTTCCTTTGTGAATTCAAGTGAGTCCACAACAACTCATGCGAGAGAGAAAGAAATCAGAGAGGGTTAACCATATTTAACCATATAGAGACAGATTCCTACGTCAACCTATAGCTACAATAAAAAAGTAGCTTCACATATATATGCATGAATAATGAAGACATAGTAGGCACTGCAACTACTGTATATCCATGGGAAGGCTAAGTATAGTTCCATATTGTTCTCAATAGCCTTGACCTTTTTCTTCCTCCACATAATTCCAACAGAATAGTAGATAATAGGGGTTTTATAGGCTTGGTTCGGTTCAATTTTGACTCAACGAGACTAAACTGAACATATCAGTTGTCAACGGGAAAGGACCTATTTGGTTTGATTTTGTGGTCAGTTTAATACAGTTTAAGTGAATTTTATTTTCTTTAAACATTTTAATCAAAGACAATCCTTTTTGAACAAGTTCTTCCGGCCAAAGGTATAATATTGTCTCCAAGGAATCACATTATCAACTTCTCAAGGCATGGTTCGGTTTTAATCGAACCAAAATAATAATAACCGAGAATCAATTCTAATTGAACCATTTTTAAGAACTTCAGATCTGATGTGAACTGAGCTGTCTTTTTTCCACTTCAATTCGGCTTGGTATGGATCGGGTTTTGAATAGATGACATGTATTTACATAAAGACAAGCCTGCATGTGTCTACAAAAGCACATGGGTAAAATGGCATAATATAATAACTAGTTACTTGCTGTGCTCTTAGATCCACTCTTGTAATTGGAGCGATTATGTAATATAATATATTAAAATAATAATATTTTATTAATATATTATATTGCATGATTGCTCTAATTACTGGAACGAATCTTGACTTGAATACTAAAGGTATTAGTGTAAGATCCAGCTGTGAGAAATTTAACAGTAAATATTGTTAAAAATAATAATAGCTGTTAAATTAAGTTTGTAAATTATTTCAATTTTAATATTCTTATTTTGTGGTAGGAATATAATGTTTCAATAATCTAAATTTATAGTAAATTAATATAATCGTTTGCAATTATATTTTTAATATATAAATATAGATTATTAAATTTTCTTATAATAATTTATTATAATTGAACATGATCTCATGTTTTTATCACAATATAAACGAATCGAATTGAAATTATTTATAGTCATTAAATAAAATTTTAAAAAAATCATTAATTTTGATGACTAAATTTAAAATACAAATTATCAAATAATATTATTAATTTAATATAAATTATCATATACTATAGCATATAGTAAAATGTTTCAATTGATTAGTGCAAAAAGGATCAAAGAAAGGAGTTGAGTTGGGAGATGCAAGGTTAAAATCTCTTCTAAATCGGTTCTATTTTTTTATTTGTAAATAATTAGGCTAAAATGATTTATTAAAATAGGCTTGATAAGCTTAAGTTCAAGAATTAATAAAGTTGTGCCTTTCAACTTCAACAATTCAAAAGCATTGAAGGTAGAAGTGAAATAAATGTAGTTTAAAAAAGCAGGAAGAAACAAGGAAACTTGCAGTTTCTTTGCAAAAGCACAAGATTCATGAATCCAGCACGAGGATCAAAACATTGATATGACTCCCATATCCTTATTTTAAAATCAATAGCCACTTTAACATAATAGACTTTCGGCGAAATAGGAACCAGAGCAAAAAGGACAAAATTGAAGAGAATAAAACAAATTACAAAGGCGTCCAAGTAAAAGACTTTATTTAGAGAGCAGGTAGAGATATCCTCTCTATACGTGTCTAAGTAAATGGGAAGTGTCCGAATTGTTAAGAAATAGAAGTTTTCCATGTTTTAGTAAATTGTTATTCAGTGAAGAATTATTGAGATGAATGGGGACTTTTGAAAGAGATTGATACCAATTTTCATGATTGTTATTAAAATATTTGGAACTAATCAAAACGACAGTTTTAAGTTATTGTATGAAAATTTTGAGGAATAATAAATTATCTCATTTGGAGTATAGGTCACAGAATATGTCTTCTGTAACTAGATATGTTCTTCAAACAATGTATCTAATATCCCTAATAATTCTAAAATAACAGTACAAGGATAGAAATGTTATATTGATTGAACTACTTTTACAGCAAAGAAAAAAAAAAAAGGGTTTTGGGATAGTTTTCAACAACAGAAAAAATTTAATATTGCAAGTAATTGCTTGTCACTGTCACTTATGGGTTTGATTTAAACCAAGAAAACTTAGTATTTCAGTAATTGCTTGCAACCAATGAAAGCCAAGTTCAGTTTGATTTAATAAAATATGCTCTTATAACTTTAAAACCAAAAAATACAAAGTATAAAGTAGAACAGCACCTGCGTGTAGGATTTGATTATGTTTTCCTCACTTCTTCGAAGCCGCCATGTTTCTTTCCCTTCGCTATCGGAAGCTGAACAGTAGCTACGCCTCCGTGGCTGATTTTTCTTATCGGAAAGCGGCGGCGGCGTTGTGGCAAATATATGGGCCCGGAATAATTCGGACAAAGATCTTTAAAACAGTGCATATTTTAATATAATTCTTTAGTATTTTAATTTTATTTAAATTTTAAATGAATATTAAAGACAAAACTAATGATTCGTTTAATTATTAGAATTGATAAAATAAAAATTTGAATGAGAATAAGAGAAGGAATGAAAATATTAAAATATTATTTGGTTGAAAAGAAATGAGAATAAGTATGTCTCCCTTTATTTCGTTTAGTTAATAAATTACATATAAAAATCAATCATGTAATGGACATATTTTATTATATTATCTCTTATTATAAAATAAAAAAAAATAAAGACATCTTTTGAATTATTAATTAATAATTTAATTATATATTAATATATATTTAATTAATAATATAATAATATATATTTATTAAATTAATAATAAATCATATTAATAATAAAGTAATAATAAATTAAATAAATAATAAATTAGAATTTTGATGTATCACAAAAATATCTTTGTCTGAAAATTATTATAAGTGAGGACATTTTTATTAAGTATATTTTCATTTCTAAGAAACTAATTTCATTTCATAATTTTAGTTAAGGAGAGAACTCTACCTTATATGAGGGAGAGTAAATTCCTTAGGAAATGAAAATAATGATCCATTCTATCAACCAAATATAAAAATAAGAATATCTCTCATTTCTATTCTTATTCCTTCGTCTTGATTCTATCAACCAAATAGATTGTAAATTCTTCATTTAAACTTTAAAACCATATAATTTCAAGACAAACAAAACCCTTATAAAAAGTTGCGTCAGCAATAATTGAGGGTTGTAATGTTCACGAGTTCTTACTGTTAGAGAAGGACTTAACATAATTAATAAAAAAAATTTAATAAAATTTAAGTTTGAAACTATTTCTATAATATTAAAAATTTTTCTATATCTTCTTTCAATTACGTGAAAATTTTCAAATCTTTTTGCATTAAGGTGGTTTAATATATTAATAATCGTATAAATAAATTTTATAAAGTTAACAATTTATATTTAAACTATACGAAGCAAAATGAATAATTTTAAAAGTTAAATTTAATAAATAATTAAAATTTTAATATAACAATCTGCGTTAAAGAAATTATATTATACAATTATCAAATGCAAAAAATTACAAAATCATGCTAATGATTGAACGTTGCGGTATTGAAATTGGCAAAATGGACGAAGACAATGGAGCTAAACGAATCATGCCAAATTAATTGGAAAGCAGAAACAAATCTAGTACATATTGCTATGCATAATTCTCACTTTCGTGCAGTAAATTATGCACACATGTGACAAATCGGGATCATAGCTGATCATAATAAATTATTAAATAAAATTTTAATGGTTTAAATCTATAAATAAAAAATATAACTATATTATTTTTTATATTTAATATTAAATAGATTTATAATTAATATTAAATTTATATTTAAATAATTTATATTAATATTCATTTTTATATTAAATATTTTATATTATTTTATTATATAATATTATTTTTGCCATCCGAATTGGTACATGTGATGGCTTCTTATCAAGCATGTGATACATCCATGAATTTAGTGCCACTGTAGCTAGTGTAGTAAAAGTGCATTTGTATGCTAAGTTTTAGAGTTCAACTAAATATGGCACCCACTTCACTTGTGTCATTTTCTTAAGAGCACAACATTCCTTAGTCTTGTCTAGCATTTCCATGCAGCTGAAATTCATTCTGAAACAAATGCTTTTATCTCACAATGGATGTACTTTTCAAGGGATTTTAATGTACTTTCAAAGGGTTCATTGTATTATATAGGGAACGGAGTGCACGGGTCTCTTGCATTTGTGTTGGGAAAAATTTATTAGAGAAAAAAGAGAAATAAAGTATATACTATTTAACTTTTTTTTTCTTGTGTCTTTGTTTCTTTATCTTTTTAGAATAATTTAATTAGAATTAACACACTACACCATTTGTTATATAAATATGTTAATATCGGTTAATACTTTTTCCTTTAAATACATGTTAAATATGGAATATTTTTAAAATGAAAATATGTGTTTTGAAAAGTTATGTTCTCATATAAATTAATAAATTTATATGAAGAGTTGTGTAAGGACTTACAACATTAAAAGATACCAATGTTATGTCTCTTTAGTTTCTAAAAACATATGTAAAAAGGTGTGGTAACTATCACTTTGTGAAATAATGTGTTGTTTTAAGGAACCTTATATACTAAAAAGGTGTAATTCTTCATAAAAAATTTATTTAAGTTATATTGGTTCATAAACTTACATATGATTGTGATTTTTAATTGAAGAGGTATTGCTTCAAGAGGCATCTTTTAAAAGCATTATTTCATAGTCTATATAAACTCATCACCATCACTCTATTTTAGAAATACAAAACCCAAATAAACAACAACTTCAAAATTATTGCCTTTGTCTTTTAGTACACGAAAAGAAAAAGTCAAATTATCACTTTGTAAATATTATTGTTGCCTTGACTTGAGTATTGGGAGTGTAATTCATACTCAAAGGTTTTTATTGTATGTTGTAGAAAATTCGCTGGTAAACCCAACTTACACCTTATAAGATAGGAATAAGTGGGGGCGAATTAAGCTTATAGGAAAGTGCCGTCCATGTCTTGAAGACATCATGCACTACTTTCTTATTCATATTTCTTCATCGAAACTTTAGAGAACCATTCTTACCAACAATCTTTAGGCTTAATTTTTTTACAAATACATATGGCTTCTTTAAGGGAGTTGACTACAAATTTTATGAAATTTGAAATATTTAAAAGAGGCAACTTCCTGAGAAAGCAAAGAAAGATGAAATTTCTTCTTACATCTGTAAATGTGACATATGTCCTCACCACTTCTAAGCCTCATGAAAGAGAAAAAGAAACCATTGTTGAAATCAAAGAGAGACATAAATGGGAGAATAAGGATTATATTTGCACTGGGCATATCCTCAATGACCTCTATGATGCTCTCTTCAATGTTTATCAAGATTCAACTTCTGCAAAAGATCTTTAAGACAAACTTGAGGCAAGGTACATGCAAAAGGATGTAATAAGTAAGAAATTTCTTGCCACTTATTTTAATACTTATAAAATGATTAATGGAAAGTCTATTATGGAACAAATGCATGAAATTGAACATATTTTGAACAATTTCAAACAACATAACATGCGTATAGATGAGTATTATTGTCTCCTCAATCATGGACAAACTTCTGCCATCATGGAAAGATTTCAAAAAGAGTCTTAAACATAAAAAGGAAGACAACTCTCTTGAGCAATTGGGGAATCATCTTCGTTTAAAAGAGGAATATAGAAAATAAGATACTGAAAAAGAAACTAGTACTCATGAGAATGTACATGTGGTAGAAGAAGGGCAATCCCATAAGACCTCAGGGACAAGAGGAAAGGACAAAGACAAATCTCAGGCACATGATGGTCACAAGAACAAGAAAAAGAAAGGTAATTGTTTCATTTATGGAAGGGCTGGCCATTTCAAGAACAAATGTCATTTTTTCAAAAAAGAAGAAAGAAAAAGAAAACAAGTCATTTACAAAAGAAGACAATTTTATGGCTGTAATTTTTTAGTTCAACCTGGTTAACAATGGTGAATCATGGTGGGTGGACTCAGGTACAACACGCCATGTGTGCAAAAATAAAAACTTCTTCAAAATATTAAAGGAGGAAAATAGGGATATTCTTAATATAGGAAATGCTTCAAGTGTCCAAGTTAAGGGCAAAGAAATTGTGAAAATAGAATTCACATATGAAAAAACTCTTATTTTAAGAGATGTTTATTATGTACTAGAAGTTAGGAAGAATTTAATTTTTGTACATTTACTTAATAAGTTTAGATTTAAGTCTGTATTTGAGGGAGACAAGTTTGTTCTCACAAAGGGTGGAACATTTGTAGGTCAAGGTTATTTATGTGAGAACATGTTTAAGTGTAATGTTGCTAAATTTAATAATAATGTTTACAATTTTACTTATATTGTTAAATCTTGAGATTTGTGGCATTATCGTTTGGGTTATGTTGATTTTAGAAAATTGAATGATAGATAAAGCTTGAATTGATTCTAAAGATTGCTATTAATTATGGGTCTTGCACTACTTGCATGTTGACTAAAATAACAAGAAAACATTTCCCTAGAGTAGAAAGAAGTTCTAAAATATTAGAATTGATTCATTTTGATATTTGTGATTTGCATGGTTGGCCTACTTTAGGTGGTAAAAAGTATTTTGTAACTATCATTGTTGAGTGCACTAGATACTATTATGTCTATTTAATGCACTTAAAGGATGAAGTCTTAGAAAATTTTAAGATATTTAAAATTGAAGTAGAAATTTAATGTGAAACTTTTGTTAAATGTTTAAGGACATATAGAAAGGGAGAATATTATGATCCAAATTATTTTGAATCAGTTGGTATAATATATCAAGTAACTACCTCTTATTCTCTATAACAACATGGTATAGCAGAAAGAAAAAATAGGGTCCTAGCTAAAATGGTAAATGTCATGTCATGTTATTCTGATTTGACTAATGGATATTAGGGTAAGACACTGCTAACTGCATGTCATATATTAAATATAATTCCTAATAAAAGGAATAAGATAACCTCATATGAACTATGGAAGAAAAGAAAGTCCAATCTCAATTATTTTAGAGTTTAGGGATGTAAGGCAATAGTTAAAGTTTCGGAACCCAAAAGAAAAAAAGAGTTGAGTGCATATTCTTCGGATATGCCAAAAATAATAAGGCATATTGATTTTTGGTTATTGAACCAAATGATTCATACCCTGTCAATAAAATAATTGAATCAAGGGATACAAATTTTCAAGAAGAAAGGTTTAACTCAATCCTTAAGCTCAATGACATTTCTTATTCCAATGAATAGTCAAATCATGATAATAATGTTTCTAGTAATAATAACTTAGAAGAAGTAAAAGGGCTAAAAAAGCAAAAATTTATGGTTTAGATTTCATTAAGTTTTTTGTTGAAGGGACTATATAAAATATTGAAAATTATTAACCTTTTTGTTTTAATTTAGAAAATAACCCTGAAACATTTAAGAAGGCTATGAAGTCTTAAGATGCACCATTTTGGAAAGAGACTACAAGATGAAATGAATTCAATAATAGAAAAATAAAACTTGGAAACTAGTAGATCTTCCACCTGGTTCTAAACTCATTGGTTGTAAATGGATTTTTAAAAAAGAGTTTAAAAGTAGATGGATCTATAAATAAATTTTAAGCTAGGTTAGTTGTTAAGGGGTTTACGCAAAAGGAAGGGATAAACCATTTTGATACATATGCACCAGTTGCAAGGATTTCCACTATCAGAGTGCTTATAACACTTGCTTCCATATACAATCTTGTTATCCATCAAATAGATGTTAAAAAAGTCTTCCTTAATGGAGAGTTGGAAGAAGAGGTGTATATGACACAATCGGAAGGGTTTGCGATTCCTAGTTAAGAACACAAAGTGTGTAAATTAATTACTCTTTATAGACTTAAGCAAGCCTTTAAACAATGGCACAAAATATTTGATGAGGTAGTTCTAGCAAATGGACAAATATGTTTACAGTAAGTTTCATAATTATTTCGGATGGGTGAAACTTTGTTTTACTTAGGGAAATGTTTAAATCATTGAGATACCTTTATTAAAAACATAAAATTTCCGAAGTGATAAGAGTTTAGGTTCATTTTTAAAATGTTAGGGGATTGTTAGAATATTTTTTAAATAAAAAAATGTGTTTTGAAAAGTAGTGTTCTCATATAAATTAATAAATTTATATAAAAGGTTGTGTAAGGAGTTATATCACTAAAAGACACCAAGGTCATATCTTTATGATTTCTAAAGATCCATAGAAAGGTGTGGTAACAACCATTTTGTGAAAATATATGTTGTTTTAAGGAAACCTTATATATTAAAAAGGTGTAACTCTTCATAAAAAAAACTATTTAAGTTATATTGATTCATGAACTAATATATGGTTGTGACTTTTAATTGAAGAAGTATTGCTCCAAAAAGAATCTATTTGAAGTATCACTTTATGGTCTATATAAACCCCTTACCATCACTGTATTTTGGACATACAATAACAAAATACACAACAACTTCGAACTTATTGTCTTTGTCTTTTAGCGCATGCCAAGAAAAGATCAAATTATCACTT
The DNA here is from genome assembly GCA_037074485.1 of Delonix regia. NCBI lineage: Eukaryota > Viridiplantae > Streptophyta > Magnoliopsida > Fabales > Fabaceae > Delonix > Delonix regia. The sequence goes on from CM073461.1 coordinate 23,493,686, forward strand.
TGTAAAGACTATTGTTGTCTTAACTTAAGTATTGAGAGTGTAATTTATACTCAAAGGTTTTCAATGTGGTTTGTTATGAGTGGCGGAGCCACATTTAGTTGAAGGTGGGCATATGCCCACTTAATTTCTTAAAATTAGTATATTGTAGTATTGAGTTTTGATGTTATGTCCCTACATTGTTAAAATTTTCTCCTACTGGACTCATATATATATTGAATATTTTAAAAAAATTATTTGACATTTTAATTTGATCTCACTTAATTCATACACACACACACATACATACATATATATATATATATATATATATTGTTAAAAAACTTTATAATAATTGATTTTTTCTCTTTTCTATTTCTTTATTTCTTTTCTTTCTCATTTATCTTATTTTCTCCTTACATTTCTTATTATTTTCCTTTTCAATTAGTTTCTTGTTCCTCCCATTATAATCTTTTTCTTTACTCATTGACTTTCAAAATTATAGTTTCTTTCTTCTCATAAATTTGCAACTGAGGGTGAGCCCAAACTTGGAGCCTTTAGTATTAGCTTCTAAAGTGTGATACCCACATATTTAAAATTTTTTATTTTTATCTTCTTGAAGTAATCTTTAAGCTTAATTTGAAATTTAAAATCTCATTTAGGTCAATTTAGTCATGAATACTAAGTTATTAATTGATCATAATATTGATTACAATTGTATTATTGATTATTAATATAGAAGTAAAGAAGTAAATTCATAATTCAATTACTAGCATTATTTAAATAATATATATTTTAAAGCGAGAAGAACATTATTTTAACACCCAATTTATTACTGAATTGTCATTTTACTTCCTCACTCATTTTGTTTTCCAAAACAAATCCCTACTTATTGAAAATTGCCACCTTCAATCCTTTACTTCTGATGTATGTAGTCCCTCAAGTTAATTTTTATTAACTCACAAACCAAAAGTAACCATTTTCAATTGGTAGAAGACTATTTTAAGAAATAAATTAAATAAGAGACTAAAATGGTAATTGTCTCATTTTATAACTACAATTTTTTTTAAATATGATATATACATTATTTTAATGAAGAAATTAACATTAGTGCAAAAATCTTTATGTAGACACCATGAATCAAATTTTTATCAACAAAAAACTAAAATTAATTAAATTATTTGCTATCAAATATAAAATAAATAAAATTTTCTTTTATGACTATAACGACTGTAATTTTTGCCCCTACAAGTCCTTGACTCCATCATTGTTCTATAGGCTTGGATTGTTTTAGAAATTTGTATATATTAATAAAATATTACTAATTAAAAATTGTGAATTAAGTAAATGATTTTAAGGCTTGAACTCTTCGTAACAAAATCTTTTAAATTTAAATTGTTATAAAAATTATATTTTCTTGCCAATTGAGTTAGCTGGTTGAAATTTTATATTGTATATAACAGTGCAGCGATATAAACAAATTAAAAATATCACATGCTAATGTTAACACACAAAACAAAATAAAATAAGAGAACATATGAGACAAGGCAATTAACATATATGGTCATAAACAACATTACTAATCCATATATATATATATATATATATATATCAAAATTACAGAATATTAACTTTGTATTTATCGAGGCTAATACTAGGAGGTCATGTGCAACTTAATCATTAAATAATAAAACCTTAAAATGATTGTTTAAGTTTTTATTGATCTTGCCTTTCTTCACATAGATGAAACATTTATTAGTTGGATGACTGAAGCTTTCTGTTCTTAGAATCTTTCTGATATACAACACACTATTTAATAAAATTTAAAAATTAATAAAAATATTATTTTAATCTATAACTTATTATTAAATTATCATTTCAATCCTTTACTAATTTTATTTCTTAACATGGTCCTACACTAATTAAAAATTGTCACTTTTAATTAGTTAATGGAGTTCAATTCAAAAGACTACATATGATAATAATATCAATGATGGAACAAAAATGACAATTTTTAATAGGGAGGGATTATTTTAAAAAATAAAATACATGAAAAATTAAAATAATAATTTAATAATAAGTTAAAAACCAAAATGATATTCCTTGAAAATAGAATACCCAACAATAAATAAAATGGTATAATTTTATTTTATTAGACAGTATATATATAAATGATAAAAAAATTCTGTACGCAAATAAGAATTAGCCACTTTTTAAAGCTTTAAGATTAATTCAGAGCAAGTTTCTCTGCAAAAAAAAGTATACTTATACTAATGTAAAAAACGAGTAATTAAATTAACTTCCATAGTAATTCAAAAATTAACTATACCCATTAAGCCGTGCTATGCTATATTCCACAGTCAATGCATTCTAAACTAATTTTTAAAATTAGTTGCGTCCTTTTTTTTAACCATAGAATCAAAAATTAAATTTGAAAGCCAAGGATATCGTAGATGAAGAGAAAGGCAGAAGAAATCATAATTAGTTCATAGAAAGAGTAGTTATTTTGTATATATGAAGTTCTTAAATATAATTAGACTATTTAAAAAGAACGTAATATGTTTGTTTTACATTAGAGGGGACGTTGCAATTAAAAACAAAGATCAAGGTCAATATTTGCAATTTTTGTTATATTAATTAATAAAAAAGTCAAAACATTTAAGAAACTAAAAATAAAAACTTAAGTACAAATTTTCTTTTCGCTGCTATATATCGCAAAATTGAGGAGATGATTTTGCATATTTTATCACCAAATGAAGGGACAACTTGAAATTCAAAGGACGCAAAATTGTCCCCTTCATAATTTAAAAGAGTGGCTTGAAAAAAAAAAAAAAAGTTTTGTATTTATATGAGTCCATTGTCCACTGAAGACTTCTCTTCAAATAGCCTCCTTCTTGCATTGCTTGCCTGCATTCACAACACCCGCTAAATCAGATAAAACCAGTACTTGTATATTTTTTTTGGAAAAAAAAAATTATTTTATTATCTCACATTTTAACTTAGTGACAATTTAGTCATCTCTAAATTTGAAATAACAAAATAATTTTTCAAGAATTTACTAGTAAATCAAATATGTCATTCGTCATATTTCCGTTAAAAAGCACTAAGGTGTATTGTTTTCTGTTTATGTGAAGGTTAGATACACAAATGAAATAAATTTTTATCCAATAAATCAAATAAGTTCATTCGTCATATTTCCGTTAAAAAGGTATTGAGGTGTATTGTTTTTTACTTATGTGAAGGTTAGATATACAAATGGAATAAATTTTTATTCTACCATCACTAACATCTTATCAAATGTGAAGCATTTTTAAAGTTTTTTTTATCAAATCTGCACCATATTCATGGCTTTTTGTTTTCATTTCAATCAAAGAAAAACCTAAAATTGCTTCACACTTTGTGAAATGTTAATGATGGTTAAAAAAAAACAAAAAACTTATCCTATATGTACATCGAGCCTCTACATCAATAGAAAATAATTCAACTCAGTGTTTTTTAAAGGAAAAGATGACAACTAGACTTGTTTAATTTTCTAATGAATTACTAAGGGACCATTTTGTTATTCTAAATTCGTGAAGGATCAAATTTTCACTAATTTAAAACATGAAGGACTAAAATAGTAATTTTTTCAATGTTTTTGCTTCTGATTTTAAACTTGTTGGAGGTGACCATGTTAAATAGTCATTGTGTTGTAACGACCTTTTTGATTTGATCTTGCTATACACTTCAATAAAGAAGCAATATAGTGCATAATTATTTTAAAGACAATTTTAGCAATATAATAAAAATTCAAGATAATGTTGATAATTTGTTTGATTGAGTAATTATGAGTAAAATGTGATAACAAGCATCTAACCTCTAATCAATTTCACAAGAATGATAAATCATGTCCTTCAAAATTAGCAATTTAAAGTGCTTTCTTTACCTGTTGTTGCCAATTGATACGAAATGTGATAATAGAAAGGAGAAGAGTTTGCACAAAAGCACCAGCTTGAATGCCAATCCAAAGCCCTTTTCCTCCAAGTTTTAGCCAGAAGCTGAATGTGGCAGCCATTGGAATCCCACAGAGATAGAAGGCTCCTAGATTTATGTAAGCCCCTATGTGTTGCCATCCACAACCTCTAGCAATCCCTATTCCAAAAATAAATAAACAAAAACGTTAGAAGATAACCTTTGGTAGAATCAAACATTTATCATTCTATTAGTTAAGACAGTGATAACACATAGCCCCACATCTATATATGCTGTGAGGGACTATGAGAAACTTCACAATGCACACTTGGTGCATCAATGGGTTGGACCGTCAAATACCAATGCACGCCTCTACGTGCAATGAATCTATAAGGTGATTGCTGGCCCTCGTAAGGCCAACAGCCCTTTCAATCTTCAGAATAATCATCTAGAGAGACTTAACTTTGTACTCACATGCTTGCTTATAGTTTCTTACACCCAGTTGCATTGCAGCCACTATTTTCCAGACTTCTCAAACTTTTGAGCTTGGTAAGAATAAGTTTTCTAGCTATTAAGAATATTTTTTTCCAGCTTTTGAACTTTGAAGTACTTTCAAAGATCTAATTCTCTTATCTTGCAAAAGACTTACTAGAGTGTTTCACTTTTCCCCCTACTGAGTTGCCTAAGTGATTGGTCATACCGCCCAACTTTGAATCCCTAGATTCCAGAAACACCAGACATTATAATATATATATATATATTGAGGATCTCCAGAATCCAGATATGTACCTGAGAGAACACCTTGTAAGCTGTCGAGTATAACAGAGAGACAAAGCAGAGGAGCCATGACAGTGACATAGTTAACGACTTCCTTCTCGTTGCTGAAAGTATAACCATAAACATGGCGACAGGCGAAAAGGATTGTGCTTACTATTGTTGTCTCCACCACTGCAAGGGACATTGCTGCCAACATAGCTACTCGTGCAGCATTTGGATTCCCAGCTCCCAATTCATTTGAAATCCTTATGCTACAATTAGGAATTAGAAGATAGGATCAGTAACAGTTGAACTCTATGCAGAAATATATATATATATATATAGATAATGGAAGACAGATGTTTTCGTAGTTTTGTTACCTTGCTGCTGCACCAATTCCATAAGGAATAGTATAGAGTGTCGAAATGGTGTTGTGACTGTAGAAGGAGACCCACAAATTTAGAACAATGACATTAATAATATTGTAAACGAATTTTTTAAAATGTTTGAGAAGCGTACCAGATAGATAGAACTGAAGTTTCAAGTTGTGGATTTGGCAAAAGTCCAGATAACAAAATCAGCAGCTCAAATGACCACCATTCCAAGCTAAAGTCATCAACATGAAACCAATTCACTTCGAAGAAAACAAAGCTGACGAAAAAAGAACAAAGATTAAATTACCATATCATCACTGCAGAAGGGACACCAAACTTGAAGAACTCTGCAATTCCATGGAACAGCTCCATAGAAATAGGAGCTCTAGTTTTTGCACAAGCAGGAGAGTATCCCATGTATAATCCAAGAATGATCACATTTGCCCATATTGAAATACTTATCGCCACAGCTGCACCAACATTGTTAAGCCCAGACTTGAACACCAAAGCCCAGCAGAGAGGTACGTGGAGAATGAGAGTGGCAAAAGAGCTTATGAGCATGGGAAGAACCAAGCTTTGCATTTGGTAATACCTAACTAGAGGCTGTAGAATTGCAAATCCAAAAAGCGCAGGAAGAAGCCAGATTGTGAACTTTCCTGCTTCTTTTGAGATCATAGGATCCTGGCCTATGAAAACTAGGATCTTTTCAAAGTAGATCCACAGGAGAGAAATGGGAAGACAGACCAAAAGGAGAGAGAATATGGCAGTGTATGTTTGAATTCCAAGCTTTTGATATTGTTGAGCTCCATAAGCCTGCCCACATAGAGTTTCTAGTCCGCTTGCCATTCCCAACTGTTAGCCATGTACAATTGTAACCAATGAGCTTAAATTTTGGACAAAATTCGATTATACTGCTTATTGTAATATCAAAATAATTAAAAAGCAAATGTAACCCATTTTACTGGCTATTGAATCTTTGGCCTAGGTTACAGATTTAGATCATTTAAAGTGTAAAGTATGTTTAAAGTTGAGAGAGAGTGACATAAAAAGTAAGAGTATATATGAGATTTACATTTTTTCTTTCTATTTATCCTCTCTGTTCTCTCTATATCTCTTGACTTTAGAGGCATTTTACAGTCATTTAATATCTAAATTTGAAGGAAATAATGCTGATCCACCATGCCTACCTGCTAGGGAAAAAGTCCGTGAAAAAAAATTAACTAGTTAAGGAAATCAAAGGAATTTTATTTTAATTTTTTCCTTTCAAATTATCTGGTTTTTTTAAACTTTGACTTGTCTATGTCGCTAACGAAAACGGATCACCTAGTCGTTTGGTGCAAAGCAAAATTTTTTAAGTTTAGGTAAAATTATACTTGAGCCCCAGAAGTTTTCCAATTGTTTCGCTTTAATCCTCACAGTATTATGCTCTGACCCTAACAGAATTTAGCATCCTACAAATAGTCTCTATATATTATTTTTAATTTATATATATAGTTTCTCTTTTATTTTCAGTTATTACAATATCCACATGCTAACTTTGCACTTTATTATGTATTAAGATGATAATAATATATTTTTTAAAAATGTCAAAATATCATTACAAAAAAATTACTATTGCATTTACATTTATATTTAATTTTTGAGAATACATATTATTTTTTAGTATATAATATTGTGTAATGTTAAAATGAGAATATGACACTATCTCGTAAGAGAAAAATAAATTAAAATGTGTAAAGCATCAAAATTCAAAGATATTTAATCGTTCTCTATTTGACAAAAAAAAATTTTATATCCAAAAGTTTTTAATTGTTTTATTTTATTTTTTTAAAAAAAATATTTATACTCGTAAGAATTTTATAACATTATAAACTATTAAGTATTTTTTTAAGAAAATAAAATTTTATATAGAAGAAAGTAATATATATATACATATATATATATATATATATCATTCTATTTTTTATTTTAATGGTTTTCAAATAAAATAATATTTATAAATTTTTTTTTAAAAAATACTGTGCACCTAATTGCACTGCACCCCTTGCACAGCTGGGGATCTCACTTGTCTCTAACACATTTCAAACCACTTGAAGTACCAATACATAATCTAAGATATTAAATCGTATTCATATGAATGTCTAACACATATTAAATACAGCTTTTTTTTTTTTTAATTTCTGTACTTAAAAAGGATTCAGAATTTCAGATTTAGAACATTCATGTTGTTTAAAGTAAACCCAAATGGTTGCCTCCAATAATCATTAAATTCTTATTAGTTTAACACAGTAGTGAAATATAATTTAGTATACGTATGTATAAATAAAAACATATATAGTGAATGAAGTGATTCACTGTAAAAGGTGAACGGAATCAATATCCTATCAATGAATATTATACATATTTATCTGTTAATTATAAATATTAATAAATTTATTTTTCTTAAATAAATATTTTAGAGAAAAAAAAAATTTTGGTCTGACAATTTAACTTTATCTTAATTTAGTTCTCCATATTTATATTGTCTCAAAATAACTTTCTATATTTTCAAGCGTTGAAAAAAAAATTTCCATCAATAAATAATCTTCCAACTGTCTTTGATAAACTAATAAAAAGACTAATTTTTTTAATGTTAAAAAATATCAATGACCACTTATAAATAAGACAAATATAAAAAAACTAAATTAAAACAGGTTAAAATATGAAGAAGTAAAATAACTTTGTTCAAATAGTTTATGTTTTTTGTTTTGTTTTGCTATTCAACTTTGACAAAGAAAGTTTAGTAAAACAAAATTCATCAATAAGGACCTAGCCCATCCTTCAGTTAAGCCCTAAGGAAATATAGGGCCAACTCTATAATGTCATCTTATTGGCTCGGTTCTATATAATTTCAAAATTAAACAGATCAATCTTAAAAGTCTAGTCTATTTTGGTAGCTTTAAAACAGAGAAGTTCAGTACAAGTTCAAATTCCTATCACATATCAGAACCAAAAACAGCCAGCACTTTCTAAGAAATGGAAAATATAAAAGATAATAAAGTCAATGTGTCTCCATTGACATCTAAAGTACAGCCCCACACGCACTATCAAAGAATGTAGCAACACCTGCGAGCCCCCAAAGTTGAAAAATAAACCTCTGAGGAATATTTAGTCATACATATGGGAAAAAGTTTACTGTTTAATGAATGAGGAAAAGTATCCACCTTACTTAATGATCTCGACATGGCGTTCACATTTATCTAAAACCCAGATAGTAACTAACTAGACAACGGAAAAAAATCAGAGAACAAGCCAAATCCAGAAGTAGATAGATAGATGAGAAGAAAGTGAAGGAGCAGGATAATGAGTAGCTTACAAGAAAACTGAAACCAGTGACGACAGCGAGGGAGATGGCCAAGGATGTGCTAGAGAGGAAGAGCTCACCCAAGTGGCCAACCATCATGACTGAAACAGACTGCAACAAGAATTGAGAGGAAAGAACAGGAACCATGAGTCCTGCTATATAACCGATGCTCTTCGCTTCAAGGCTGAAGCTACGCCATGAGAGGACGCTCTTGTTCTCTTCGTCACTCTCTGTTTTCTGTTGATCTCTCTCTTTTGGTATGAGGCTCTCTTCCATGTCTCCCCGTTTCTCTCTCAGCCTCTGTTTCAAGTCCTGTGGGAAAATGAGAGCAGAGAGGGCGAGAGATGCATGTACATGTTATGCAGTTGAGATGATCTCGTCCGTTCGTGTGATCTAACACTTCAGGACGTGCCACGTCGCCACACCCGTTAATTTAAACTGTGCGCATCAGTTTTTTAAATTCTTAATTTTTTTAATCTATATATTTATTTTGTACTAGCTATTATTTCAATATCCCAGGATCAACCAAAACTTGGTGATTCCTTTGGCATCATAAAACGTTGCATGCGTTGTACAGAATGCTGCATATTAACCTTTCTTTGGTCCTGCTCAGCCTTTCCTCTAAACTATGAATCCTTGCTCTGTTTTCAATGGCAAAACTAGAGCATGCTCTATTGCCTCTCTTCCCTCTCATTCTTCTTCTTCATTTCCCCATTAGCTCACTCATGAAGCATATCCATAGCATGACCAGAACTGTTCATCGTGGTTTTATTGATCGTGATGGAGGGAGAATTCGAATCCAAGCATACCAAAGAAGCCTCCCAATATGCAAATCAGACCTTAGTATCACTCCTAGTCCTTCCTTCAATGTGAGAAAAGCTGACAATATTTGTCGCCAAATTTCATCTTCCTCCTTCCTATTCTATGTGCTTCAGATTGAGGACGTCGAGCTCAAATTGATTACAAAAGAAGGGACTCCAGGCTCGAAACGAGTTGCCTCCAATGTCTTATAAGCAAAAGAGAAACGGGAATTTTTAGCTTAATATATATTTTTTTTCCATATCCTCTTATGACACAATTTTATATCAGGATATTTATAATTGAGTATTTTAATAAGCACTTATTTGTCCCATTTGGAGATGAATTATGCTTGTTTTCCGAGTTGCATTTAATCTGTCTGTTTTTTTAAATTGCTCGGCTGATTTGCTCACAATGGAGACGAATGAGTATGGGAGTATTTTTTTTTTTTTTCCTTAAACTTGGATTGATTCACCTACGTAAAAGCAAATTAGCCTAATAAATTTTGTTAAAAAAATGTTTCTAGATTTGCCCACAATGTGCTTGATTCGGCCCATTGTAGGGGAATCATAATAACACGCGGCGTGATGTGAATGGAGATATGGTAATTTCACTGAATATAGATTGGTTGAAGAGGATAGAATAAAACTTGAGAAATTACATATCTACCCTTTGAGTTTTGCTCCAAATTGCCATGGCCCTAGCACTTTTTTCATCATTTTCTCCATTCACAATCTTGAGGCATTTCTTCTCTCTTGGTTTGTTCGAAGATAGGTGGGTAAAATTCTATTTTAACCCCACGTTTTTTGTTTTCTCCATTTTAGTGGGTTGCCTGTGTTAAAAACAAATTATATAATAGTTTCATTGTCTGCCTAGTTGCGTTAGAGTTGTGCATCCGAAAGTTTGGATTTGTGTTCGTGAAAATTACACAATGGTCCCATTTTCTATCTCCCATGATCCAGTTTGCTACCTTGGTGAATGTTTATGTTTATAGCTGTCAAAGTGGGTCAACCCAACCCAGCCAAGTTGACCCACTCGAGTTAGTGGGTTAAACGAGTTAGCCCGTTTAACCCACCATAAGGTGGTGGGTTGAAAATCTCAACTCACCCCACTTAGTGGATAAAACGAGCTGATCTGTTTAACTCAACAAAAAATAAAAAATAAAAATAAAAAATAAAATATTATAAAATTTTAAATGAAACTATTTTTTAAGCATATGTCTTGTTTAATCACTCAATTTCTATATCAATATAAATAAACAAAAAAATAACTAGATAAAAAACAAGTTTAAACGAATTAAAACAAGTAGAGTAATCCAATAATTCATTAATAATAAGAATATGATTATGAGCAGAATATTCAAATATGAAAAGTTACAAAATAATAAAAACAACACAATATATACATTATGGTTAATTTTTTTAAATAGAAAAGTGCAGTGAGTTAGAATGCTAGACTAAGTGAGTGAAAAATTAAAAAAAAAAATAGGCAACCCATTTAACCCACGAGCTGGTTCGTTTAACTCGCAGGTTAAACGGGTCAAGTTGATAAAAGTATATTAAATGGGTTCTCAAAGAAACTCCTCAACTCAACTCACCTCTTACGTGAGTTAAACGAACTCGACCCGGTGAGTTGAACCCATTTTAACGGCTCTATTTATGTTGGATAAAATTATTTTTGGTCCAATACCATCTTTCTTTGTGTCTAGAAGCTTGATTTTTTTGTTTGTAGAAATTACAAAGTGGTCCCAAATTCAACTCCACACGATTTGAATTTTTGCATCTACTAATATTGGTTTGTGATTGTGTTGGGAGAAATTTATTTAGCCCCAATCTATCATTTTTTTTGTCACTAGAACATGGAATTTTGTTGCTGCTATAGAGTTCTTGCTAGGAAATCCCATTGTGTAATAGGGAGCCATTATTTCAACAATTAATTATTATGTATGTATTCTTTGTTTTTTTTTTTTTTTTCTCAAAACATACTTAAATTGTGGCTAGATTTTAGGTAAATTTGTCACCTATTTTGGTGAATATTAGCATTTCATGTGAATGGTGGTGAGTTATTTTATAAATTTAAGAAAAAAAAATCTGATTAGTTACCATTTAGGACAAATTACAATTAAAAAATTAAAAAAATCCTAATTAATCGCCTTGGAGAACGAGTTATAATAAGAATTTTTTTAAAAAAAAAACCCTTTTACACATTTATTAATAACAATGACGAATTTCCATTAAAAAAAAAACTCTCCTCGAATGTGTCACTAATATTTGCGAGTTGCCACAAATAATTTTGTTAGAAGATGATTTGAATTTTTTAATTATTTTGATTATAATATTATGTTGAAAAAGTCAAGAGAAACGGCCTGTGAATCACTTGCAGTAATTGAAAATTTTTCAGTTACTGTTTATAAATAAAAAAATAATTTTTATTAATATAATATATTTTTATTAATAAATTATTATTTATTATTATTATTTTTTACTGGAGACTGGAAAAAATCCGAACTCAGAGAAAGGACGCTGCAATACAAAAACATGGCTGACAAGGATGAAGAGTGATGACATCATTTCAGTGTGGCAACGTGGCACTTTATGAAACGTGAACATGAACGAACCAGATCATCTCAACTGCACAGCGCAATTGACGCCATAGACTGCCGTTAGTCCAAATCCACGTTCTGCGCCTGAGACGGGATTTCTTTTATTGCAAAATTTAGTAATTTTAAAAAGTAAACTTTTGTTTTTTTGGGTCAAAACAGTAATTATGAGGTTTAGCTTACAGAATTTGAGAAGACAAATATGTATACTTTAGCTCTCTAAAATTTTAGATTTTTTTTTTTGGAATACAATTTATCTCTACTTTAATACTTGGCGGTAAGATGTAACTATATCAAGTCAATAAGAAGTGGATTTTTTAAATAAAATACTTAATTGACATAAAAATATAAGATATATTTTGTATAGTATCTTCTTGTTTGCACCAATTTTCCTACTTGCACTTCAGGTTATACAAGTACATATAACTATAATTATTACAAACAAAGAATTAAAAATGCTTTTGCTTGTAACTAATAGTAATTTATAATTATCTTATAAATTTCAAGAGGTACATTAACTTTAATTAATAGACATCTCATAATTAAATTAAGTACATAGTTTTGGTCAAGTAATTGTTTTTTATTATTGTTTATTATAAATATCATATGATCCTTTAAATTTAATAACTTTCAATTAGATAATGTCCCTTGATTCGATAATGAACGCCACATTAAGTTTACTGTCATAAAAATCTAGCAGTCTATACATGGCTGAGGGAACAAAAAAGCGATGATTTTGTATAGTTTATCATTTTATGAAGGGATAGTCTAAAATTCAAAGGATGAAAAATTGTCACCTTCATACTTAAAAAGAGTGGCATGAAAAAACAAAAAACAAAAAACAAAATTAGTTGTGTGATCATATGAGTCCATTTTCCACTAAAAACTGCTCTTCAAATAGTCTCCTTCTTGCATTGCTTGCCTGCATTCACAGCACCAGCTAAACCAGTTAAAATCAAGTACTTGTATTCTTCTGCTTCTGGTCAACTTAAACATGTTGGAGATGGTGATAATGTTAAATAATCATTTTGCTTTGATGACTTGTTTAATCCTACCCAAGATTTTAATAAAAGAAGTAATTTAGGACATAATTTAATATGTTCATGAATACTTTTAGTAATATAACTAAAATTTATGATACTTTTGATAATTTGTTGGATTGAATGATTAAGAGTATAATGTAATACCAAGCAAGCATCTAACAGCTAGTCAATTTCACATAAATAGAAATCATGTCCTTTTCTTTAAAGTTAGAAATTTAAAGGGCTTAACCTGCTGTTTCCAATCGATACGACATGTGATAATGGAAAGGAGAAGAGTTTGCACAAAAGCTCCAAGTTGAATGCCAACCCAAAGGCCTTTTCCTCTGAGTTTTACCCAAAAGCTCAATGTGGCAGCCATTGGAATCCCACAAAGATAAAAGGCTCCCAGATTGATGTAAGCTCCTATATGCTGCCATCCACAACCTCTAGCAATTCCTATTCCACAAGAAACAAAAACAGAATGTTGAAAGATTACAACTTTTTCTCAGTTGATTAATAGTTTATATTACATCAATTTCCATTTTTTTATAAATTGAAGTGAGGCTAATTAATTTGTTAATTATAATAGTTATTGTAATCTAATTATAAGCTAATTATTAAAGCAAAACACCCAGATGCCTCCAATGTGCTAAGACAAAGTGCTTCCATTAGTCAAGATAAGGGTCTAGAAGAGATGCTTCCATGAGTTAAACTTACTATAAGTGAACACGTTATCTAAACTTACTTTAATTAGTAATAGGTGTCTTTTGCTAAACTTATCATTATTAGTAGTGGATGTTTCCTATTAAGAAAAAGCAACTACTAAATTTAGGCTTTTTCCGCTAATTAAAAGCAAATCAATAAAAAGTTGTGCTCCTTTCCTTTTAATTTTATTCTATATTTTTATGTTCATAGAACAGTTTTATAAAATTGTTTTTAAAAGTAAAAACTTCAAAAACTTGTTTGAATTTTTTACTTTTAGAAACACACTCAAAATTTAAAAAAAAAAATTTTTAAATGAGTTTAGAAAACACTGAGGACTTGTTTAATACTAAAAATTAAATTTATAATGTATAATTCTATTAAAATTGAAATTAATTCAAAATTTTAAATTTTATATTTAGGCCATGTATAGAATTATAACATAAAATTGTGATTCTAAATTTAATTCTAATTTATTATAATGTATAGTTCTATGTACTTGTGTATGTGACATGTTCAATATATATATATATATATATGTGTGTGTGTATGTCTATATATGTAACAAATTCATTATATAAATATTTGTTCGGGTGGGTGTACGTGAATGTGTATTTGTGTGTGTAGGTCCGTGTATGAATTTATACTACATAGTTGTTATATATATTTGTGTGTGCTAAATATGTTTGGTATATATGAATATATATGCATATAACATGTTATGTATGTATTTGTATATGCATACATATGTATATGTATATATATAACAACTTTATCATATATGTCTTTATATTTGTGCATATAAGTACATTTGCTTGTACATGTACCTATATGTTACAAGTTAAGTATGTAGGATTGTGTGTAATAACGCGTATGCATTTTAATTAAGTTAGATTATGTGTTCATTCAAAACCTAGTTGTATATTATTTTTTAATATTAATTATTTTATTTAAAATAAAATTCATTTATGACAAATGTTTAAAATATTACTTCTTTTTAAATTATAATTATTTTCCATTTTAAATTGTATTTTTATTTCATTCTCTTCATTTTAAATCTTAATTTTTTTATTTTTCTTTAAAATATTATTTTTTTAAAAAATTTTTAATAAAAATAAGAGACGACCCTGTCCGACTAGTTACTAACAAACTACATTGAATCTCAAAACTTATTCAAACTTAACCCACAATCCTACTTAAATCATTTTTTTACAAAATTACAAATTTGTTATTAATAAAAATAATTTTGAGAAACAAGAGAAAACATCTAAAATTTGTTCTTTTTTTTTTTTAAATTAAAAATAGACTTTTCTATTTTTTAATTTATTAAAATAATTGATAAAAAACACATTACCAAACAAGGTTCTTTGTTTTTTCATTTTTAAGAACAAAAAACTAGTTTTGAAAACCACATTCTAGAGGCTAATATCTCTGTAAACGTCCTTTGCCCATTATACTTGACACAATGAATGCTTGCACTCACAAGGAATACTAATACACGACCAAAGCACCATTTGTATTAAGTGGTTTTGTCCAATTACCTTTGTTGGCCAACCTGAAAAAACAAAACACTGAACCTTGCCTAACACCAAGTTTAAGGATGGCACAGACAACAGCTAAGTGTGGGCTTACCCCAATGCTTAGTGGGCTATGACATTTGATCCAGCACGAGTCTTACTAAAGACTTACCAGAATGCTTCACTTTTTCCTCACTGACGTGCCTAAGTAGTTGGTCGTACCTCCCAGGTTTGAACCCTCAATCCTAGAACGCAAGATATGGTAAAATTTTTTTTTTTCGAAAGAACTCCAGAATTCAGACATACCTGAGAGAACACCTTGCAAGCTGTCGAGTATAACAGAGACACAAACCAGAGGAGACATGACAGTGACATAGTCGACAACTTCCTTCTCACTGCTGAAAGTATAACCATAAACATGGCGACAGGCGAAAAGGGTTGTGCTTACTATTGTTGTCTCCACCACTGCAAGGGACATTGCAGCCATCATAGCTACTCGTGCAGCATTTGGATTCCCTGCTCCTAATTCATTTGAAATCCTTGTGCTATAATTAGGAATAAGAAGATAGGATAAATAGCAGTTGAAATCTATGCAGAAAGATATTGAGACATATACATATATATAATGCAAAACAGAGTTTTTTTCATAGTTTTGTTACCTTGCTGCTGCACCAATTCCGTAAGGAATAGTATAGAGTGTCGAAATGGTGTTGAGACTGTAGAACGAGACCGACAAAATTTAGAACAATCACAATAACCTTGTAAAGGAATCATTAAAATTGCAGATCATGAGTTTCTGTTCTTAAAGAATACTAAAAAGTTCTGTTTCTGAAGCATACCATATAGATAGAACTGAAGTTTCAAGTTGTGGATTTGGTAAAAGCCCAGACAACAAGATCAGGAGCTCATAGGACCACCATTCCAAGCTGAAGGAATCAATATGAAACCAATTTACTTCTTCTATATAGAGAACATTCGAAGAAAGCAAAACTGACAAAATAGAATACCTGAAAACTCAGTAGTTAAATCGCATATTTGTGCTTTTAAATTTGAGGTGAATTCCCATTTCATCCAAATATTGTAATTGGTTCATTTAGCTTTTATAATGTACTATAGTGTTGCAGTCTTTTTCTAAACTCTTAACACAATCACACCAAGTGACTGAAAATGCTTATCTGGATGCTATGTGATCAACCAAACTCTCAGGCACCCAACTAGTGTTAAGAGTTAATGCAAAGACTGCTACATTTCAGGAAGAAAAGAAATAAAGGATTAGATTGAATTAATTATGATACTTGGTACAAATTAAAAATTCACCTCAAATTTAAGGGACAAATGTGTACTTTAGTCGATTGCAATAACAAAAGAAGAAGAAGATGATGACGATAAAAGTACCATATCATAATTGCAGAAGGGACAGCAAACTTAAAGAACTCTCCAATTCCATGGAAAAGCTCCATTGAAATTGGAGCTCTAGTTTTTGCACAAGCACGAGAGTATCTCATGTAGAATCCAAGAACGATCACATTGGCCCATATTGAAATACTAATTGCCAGTGCTGCACCAACATTTTTAAGCCCAGACTTGAACACCAAAGCCCAGCAAAGAGGTACATGGAGAATGAGAGTGACACAAGAGCTTATGAGCATGGGAAGAACCAAGCTTTGCATTTGAAAATACCTAACTAGAGGTTGCAGAATTGCAAATCCAAAAAGTGCAGGAAGAAGCCAGATTGTGAACTTCCCTGCTTCATGTGAAATCATAGGGTCCTGGCCTATGAAAACTAGGATCGTTTCAAAGTTGATCCACAGGAGAGAAAGAGGAAGACAGACGATTAGGAGAGAGAATATGGCAGTGTATGTCAGAATTCCAAGCTTTTGGTATTGTTGAGCTCCATAAGCCTGCCCACATAGAGTTTCTAGTCCACTTGCCATTCCTAACTGTTGCATTTACAACCCATGAGCTTAATTTTTTGACAAAAATTGAGAATACTGCTGATGGTAATTAAAAAAAAGATTAAACTAAATCACAAGAATTCTATTTTATTTTTTTACCTTTTTGTTGCTATCTAGTATATCTAAATTTGGATTTACATAAGAAACATGGCATTGACACATTTTAAACACATAGGTATATATAATAAAATTTGAAGTGTCAATAAATAATTTAAGTTATTGAATCATATTAATACAAGTATCTAGCATATATTGAATATATAATCTTTTGTCACAATGTCTGTACTTAAAAAGAGTTTTAGTTGATTTCTAAATCATTGATAAGTAGGCCCCAATAATTGGCCCCATTAACCTTTAGTTTTTTTTTTTGGTCTAATGCAATATAATTTGGCATATATATGCATATATAAAAAAATATATATCTAGTGATTGAAATGATTCATTATGAAAGATGAGGGATTCAATAACCTATTATTTGTTGATATACATATCTATTAGTTAATTATAAAAATTGCTAAATGCACTATTTTTTCAATAAAACAGATTGTTTTTGTCCAAAATTTTCTATTCAACAATGTTGACAGAAATTATAATTTTTTGGGAAAAAAAATCATAAGGGCCCAGCCCATCCCTGTTAATTCCCGAAAACCATATAGGCCCTAAGACCATATAGGGCCAAGTAAAGAAAACTCTAATAAAAAATATGATATCATTTTATGAGTTCAATTCTATTTAATTTTAAAATTAAATATATTAGTCTTAAAAAGTCTACTTTATTTTGGTAGCTTTTAATTGGGTGGAGAAGTCAAGGACAAGTTCAAATTCTATCACAAATCAGAAGAAATAGCAGCCCTCACTTATATTTTCCTTTTTAGTAAAATTTAATGCATGTTAATTTGTTTATCCATTTGGCTTTATATGGATTCATGTTTGTGAATTAAAGAAAAAATGCAAAAAAAAAAAAAAAGATAATAAGTCAACATTGTAACCTTCTCCCCCACATGCATTACTTCCAGTACAGTGTATAGAGCCAATTCTTAACTATTCACTGTATAAGATATATGGATAGATATTGGACCCATTATATTATTAAAAGAGTAAATTTACTTTCAGTATCTCATTTATTATAAAATTATTATTTTAACCCTTCGTTCATTAAAATATACAAATTAGTCTCTCACTAGTCTATTATTTTTTTTAAAAATTTTAAATTTAATTTTTTAAATTTAGAGTTTAGGATTTGATAAAAAATTATATTTGATAATTTTTAAAAAAAATAAAAGAATAAGTGTAACATTTTTTAATAAATAAAAAATTATTTTAAATATTTTAATAAATAAATAATTAAAATAATAATTTTATAATAAATTTAAAATATATCTTTCTCATTCATAAAATGTTACAATACCACTAAAAGAATAATTTATCCATCAACTCTGTCACCCCTTTTTTATTTGTTCTTTTGAGAAGGAAACAGAAGTTGAATCAAACCAAATCACGTAACCATATATAATACCAATCTTTCTAATCTTTGGCATATGGACTTTCCCAACCTTTAGTCACAATCTCATAGAAACGGCCCTACGCGTTTACTTTTACCAAAAAAGCTAGAGCCCTAATAATTAACTTACTTTCTGTCTAATCTTGGTCTTTTATTTTTCTCATTTAATTAATATCAACATGTTTGATATAGTTGAATACAGAATGATGCAAACAATCCCAAAAGGACAAGTTAGGTTTTATATTAGAGGGACGAAATTGATACAACACTTAAATAATTATGTGTTACATCTGCCAAATTCTTAAATAATTATGTGTTACATCCGCGAAATTCTAAGGTTGAAAAGTAAACCAGCGAGTATATCAAGTCATACATATGGGAACAAAAGACATATGTAGGACTTTGACTAAGCAACATGAAAAGGAAAAAAAAAAAAAGAAAAAATGAGAGAAGAATTTTAAATTAAAAGAAAAAAATAAAGAATGAGAGTAAAATATTAATTTGATCTCTCAATTTAATCCCTTATTAATTTTTAACCTCAACTTAATCTATCACTTATAAGTCTAATAATAATTTGTTCCTCTACTAATTTCCAACTCAATTTAGTTATTTTTCACCTATTAATCTAATTTCAATTTAATTATTTACTAATATAAAAGTTAATACATGAAATCCAAAATTTTATCTAAATATTTTAATATTTATATTAATTATGGATAAAATTTAAGATAAACTGAGTGAGAGATCATATATATATATATATATATATATATATATATAATCTAAATAACTGAGACTAAACTCATAATTAAAAACTTTAAAAAATAACCAGAAACTAAATTGATGTCAGAAACTCTCAAGTTAAATGAGAGACTATGTTAATATTAAAGTCACAGGCGAAGGATAAAATAGAATTTTACTCGTAACAACCTAAGAGAAAAAGTTGAATTATATATCGAGAATCAAACCTAAAACTCTTTGATGAATGAGAAAAATGAATATTCTCCTACTTCGGCGTGCTATTAATGATCTTAATCAGGCGTATTTATCTTTTCTTAAAACCCAGATAGTAACTAGACAACGAAAGAAAAAGAAAGAAAAAGGACAAAACCAGTGAGAGATAAGAAGAAGATGAACGAGAAGATTAAAGAGGGACTTACAAGAAAACTGAAACCAGTGACACCAGCGAGGGAGATGGCTAAGGATGTGCTAGAGAGAGAAAGCTCACCCAGGTGACCAACCATCATGATTGAAACAACCTGCAACAAAAACTGAGAAGAAAGCACAGGAATCATGGGTCCTGCTATGTAACCGATCCTCTTCGCTTCAAGCCTGAAGCTACGCCATGTGAGGACGCTCTTTTTCTCTTCATCACTTGCCGTTTTCCGATCTCTCTCTTTCGGTATGAGGCTCTCTTCCATGCCTTCTTCCTTCTCTCTCAGTCTTCGCTTGAAGTCACCGCCTTGATAGTGAAAAATGAGAGCAGAGAGACAGATGCATTTGAATAAGTGCATCTGTGTCTATATATATGCCACATGCTGCGCACGAGACGGGATTTTTTAATTCTTTTCTCCAAAATTATATATGTAAATTTAAAAAACTAAAATTATGTTTCAATATATGTGTACTTTTTTTCTCTGTATTTGTGTAACTGAATCGTAGTAGAATGAACGAATATTCCAAGTCAATAAGAAGCGAATTTTTTTGACAAAACCGTTAGCATGAAAATACAAAATATTGTTTGTTTAGTATTTTATTGATTGCATTTTGCCAAAATATTTCTACTTGCGTCTTATATGATATGAGAAAATATACTAGTCGTTGGAAAAAAAAAAAAGCTTATGTTTGTAACTAATAGTAATTTGTAAATTAATTCACTAAATTATTACTTTCAATAAGAAAAAGAATAATAACTTGTTAGGTCAAAAAATTAATTATTTAATTTTTATATTTTACTTTTGTTTACAAATTAGTTCTTACATTTTATTTTTTTTAAATCACTTTTAATAGTTTTAGTTTTATAATTAGTTCCCAGTCATTTATAAATTTTTTTATGACATTATCGGGTGTCACTGATGGAATGATAAAGAGTGAAATGACCAATTTAAATAAAAAGTATGTTTGAATAATTTTTTTTTAAAAGAAGTGGAATGACAAAGAATGACTTTTAATACCTTTTTTGACTATTTAAAATAACTTTTTTTTTTCTGTCCTCTCAAATTGAGGGGTCAAAAGTAGAAAGGAGTTAATTAATTTTTTAAAATTACTATTATACCTTTTTTTTACTTTTATAAACAAAGATTTTGTATCATATAAAAGATAATACTAAAAAAAATAATTAATTAATAATTTCATTCTATTTATTTAATTATAACTTTTAAATAAAAAATTTAAGTATCCTTTCTTTTTCTTATTAAAACTTATAAATAATATATTTACTTAAACTATTTTATTTTATTCTATCCTATTTTATATTATTTCATTAATAACTACTTTATTTTATCCGTCCTTAAATTTTTAAACATTGAATATGTGATACGACAAAAATTGAATCATCTGGAATGCCCAAAAAGCAAGCTCGCACGCGAGATGCCCAAGTATAGACATTTGGGTATTCACCTGCTTCCTTATTTCTTCAATGGCTTGTAGGCGAGCCAAGACCGTGGAGGATTCAAGCTGTCCCACGTGAGGGAGTCCTCACGCGGATCGAACCCAGAACGTTAGACTCAAGGATTTGAAGATGTGAAAGACTAGGCAGGGAATGGATTTTTTCTGTTATCAGGAGAAAATATAATAATAATAATATTTTATTAATATTAAATTAATAAAAAATATTATTATATTTTCTGTCAGAGAAAATTCTTGTCCGGTCATAACTCCCGGCACCTAATTAATCACTCTACGTTTTTAGTCATTGACTAATTCAAACTACATCTAGGTCTGTCAGTGTCACATGAAAAAGAATGAATTGTACGTTAAAGAAGTGTTTGCAAACTTGAATAGGTTCACCAGAAAGATTTTTTTTGGCACATGGCCCAATAAATAAATAAAATAATTGTATTAGTTTTAATATTATATATTAGAAATAAGTAAAATTATATTTAATTCAAGTTTAATAATTAAATAAATCTTGATCACATATTTAATTATTTGATGGATATATCAAATTAAAATTGATTTAACTTTAATTAAATTGATTCCCTATTTGCCCATAAGGCAACTATTTTTAAAAAATAAAAAATGTAAAAGGTTAAGATTTTATCATTAATAAAATTTAGGGTACCGATCAAGAAAGGGAGAGAGAAAGAAACCAATTCAGGAGAGATCTATGATAACTTTTATACTAGATATGTCTATTGTAAAAATTATAAAATTCTACCGTCTTGGGGATTATGGCTTTTAGGTAATTCTAGTTAAATGATCAAACATTTGTTATCAAAGCTTACTTGAGAGTTTCAAAATTTTTAATCAAGAATTATTGTTTCTCACAAATATTTATCCTATATAATTACATGTGAGATCTCATAAGTCAAATCATATCATTTATGTTAAGTTACTCATATTTTGATGCAATACATGAATATGTTATTCTTTTTAAATATATTTATTGATATGATTTGGCATATGTGAGTATTGTTCAATCCATGAACTAATGTCAATGGTCGAGGAATCACTACTAGAATAAAAAAAAACTAAATAGTGGTGGACAAAATCATTGTCTAAATTATATAAAATTTACGTTTAAATTAGTTTGAGATGGAATAAGACACGGATAAAATTTTGTATTGTAAACCTTACTTTCTAAATGTTTAGACACAAAATTATGAAATTCATCTCAAAATTGACACACAAAAATTTTGTGTTAGATTGTTAAAATTTTCATCTCAATAGTGCAACCAAAATGTTATCTAAAATTTGATTATTATGGAGAGACAAAATTATTCAGTCTTTGTCACGACCATAACTGATAGGACTTGACTGACACGGGGAATGAGGTAACTCTCGCCCTCGTAAGCCTATAAGATTCCCTTAAGATAGCATAACTTAATCTAATACATAGAACCTCATCACATAAAATCAAGACTAATATATCTGTATCTAAATATCAAAAGAATTAGTTTAATTTATGTGTAGAAATTTTGACAAGTCTCTCCTGAAATATGGACTTTTTGAAATTTATACAACAAAACAATCTGATATATAACATAATGGAAAGCTTCGCTCTCTAACAAATACATGTAAAACTGCCCACAATCCATAAAACTATATCGAAACAACTAGGTTGTATATAAGAAAACAACTAAGTCTAATTACAAAATATACAACAAAGAGAAAGTCGCCTTAACAAACAAGGCTCACCAAAATAGAAACACTGTAACTCTTACTCTGTAGGTGGGTGCCTTGAACTAGCACTGTGATCAGAAAAATGTTAAATAACAAAGTAAGTAGAAACTCAGTAAGTAGATAATATTAATTATACAAATGAAGAGATAGACTGACAATGGTAGAGTATTTCATAAAAACATTTGTTGTCTAAAACCGAATACCTTTCATGGTTTAATCAACAATTCCAAAAGCAGAAGAAAATCATTGATTATCAATAAAGTCCAACCTTAAATATTTAAAACATGTTATTATCTCAAATGAATCAATATATAATGTGAATTTAAAATATTCAAATCTAACAAAATACTTGGGAGTTTCCTACAGGACCATCCAATATACAAAATACATAACTAACCTAAACTTAATATAATCATATCGGAGCATTAACTATTATCAGCTTTAAGCTCTGAAAAATTATAACAATGGCCTTAAGTCTCAAACAAAATATAGAGGTAAGGACATCATACCTAACTATATCATAATACCAATCATAGTGCACTATAGCTAGTGTCTACTATTGTTAGCTACAAGGTCTTGTTTTGGATACATTCCCAAAAGTTTTTTTAATATACAAAAATCAGAATTTCGGAATCAGAACACCTCAAATTTCATATTTAAATAATTTAGATAATTCAAAAATGTAGAATCATAAAGTTTATAAAGCCAATAAAATTTATAGATTTTAGAATATGCAATAACATTTATAAATTCAAAAGTTTACCCAAAAGTACCAAAGATATCAAAAATTAGTATTTGAAAATATATAATTTAAAACAAAAATTTAGCATAATTAGAATTATCTACTCACCTAGTCAAAGTACACAAAATTCAACATCTTACTCGTTGAGTATAAAAGGACTGCTTTAACCCTAAAAATATAACAAATAATAGATCTTAAACCTTCTATACTAATAAAAATCTTAATTAAAATAATTTCTAAAAGGAATTCGCACAATAACTTATTCAAACCAATTTGCCTTTCTAACCAAATTTTTGGTACTTACTTCCTCTGTGTTCCTATTATTCCTTCTAATGATTCTAATTTTCATAATTAGCACATAATGGTATATATATATATATATATATATATATATATATACATTTAAAACACTTTGGGAATCTAAATGGTCCATAAATTTAAAGTTCCATATTCATTAATACTTAACATTGATATTTTTGCACTAAAAATATTCCAAGGCTTTTGAAAATGTCCTAATGCCAATAAACTCAGATAATTCTCCCTCAATAGAAATTGTTTCTCTTTTAGTCCAATAATGTAAACACACACACACAAATATATATATACTATGGGTCTATAACTTCCATATTGCTAGTTTCTTCCCTTTCACTTCTATTAAGAGAATTATATACAACTTAAAATTTTGATTTTTTTTTTTATGATATATATGCCATTAAGCCCCTTTATAAATTATCAACATCTATGCAAAATTAATTCCAACTTAATATACATCCCTATAGCTTATTGTAATATTCTTTATAGTACTTGAGTTGTCTAACATTACCAATTGAGTCTAAAAATTATTCTAGTCATTATCAAAGTAATTATTGAACATTAATAATTACTTTTGTTACACTTTTATTCATAAAACTCCCTCCTATAATAATAGAATTTAATATAAGCATGAGGAAAATTCTCAAAATCACTTACCACTCCAAACGGCAACTACTAATAACTCATATTATCCTTCTTGATGCCCAACAATATTGGAGTATAAAAATTTCTTTAATTACCAATACTCTTCACACCTTAATTTTCTACCAAGAAAGATGAGTTTTTAATTAAGCAATCCAATTATCAAATTGACACTTGGGAAGTGTTAGATACTAATCTAAGACCGAACCCCCTAAAAGAGTTTCATGAATTCCCTTCAAATCAAGTTCCAATTTCAAATTTGAAATTTCAGTCACTATTCATGTTATCATTCAAGTTCTTCACATAAAGAGAGATTTTTGAATTTTAAGGCCAATTTATCAAATTGGAAGCTCAAACAAGTAGAGAAGCATGCAAAATTCACCTAGAAATGAAAGACCCATCAAAATTTTAGGTTATAAAACCTGAATCGAGCCAAAATTTGAATCTTTATGCTACTATTTACTATTCACACAAGTTTGAATGTCAAAGAGGGAACCTTCAATTTTTGCAAGATAAACTTGAAATTAAAGGCTGGAAATGGAAGAGAAAGGAGCGAAATACATGTTAGAGTAGAATCCCCATCGAAATCGGACAAGAAAGCTGTGATCCAAGCTTAATTTCTCCTTCAATTCGCGATTATGAAGGCTTCATTTGGGGGAGAGTTTTTTGCACCAAAACTACAATTTCTCCGGCCACCAGCTTGACAGATAATGACAATGAAAGATGGAGGACTCATTGCAGGTGACTCAAGGATGGAGAAAAGTCAAAGGTTTGAAAAAAGGAAAGGGATTGCGGATGAGGTAACGGGAAGAAGATGTAAAGGGGTATTTTAGTAATTTTGCTACTGGAAGACACATGGCAGCCAAGCAAAAATAATATTCTAAAGCATGTGGGGAGAATCAAACTCAGATCCTCGTGGATGCTTGGATCAAGTTTAGCCACTTGAACCAACTTAAAATTCATGAAACTTATTATTTGAATTAATATAAAAGCTCTCTTAAACCTCCCATTTCTATAACTAATTAAATGATTATATATATATATATATATATTCTTAATTGAATTTCTTATTCCCCTTAAATATTCACAATATTGACCTTCCAAGTTAAAAATTTTTATATATAAAATTTTGAAATATCACAATCTTTAATTCTGCGTCAAATGTTTGATACAAAATCATTTTTGGCCCAAATATAAAGTTGAATTGATTATTTTTGTATCTAATTCCGTGTCTCTTAAATAGATACAGAACACATTTTGTTTCAAATAAGTAGTTAAATTAAATATTTCTATATTTGATTCCATGCCTAATAAATATATAACTATCTCAAATTAATTATTAATTTTTTCATTTCATCTTTGATTCTGTTTCTAACATCTCATATTGAAAATTGGATTGTTCTCTTTCTATTTTGATTTCGTGTCTAATTTGTTTCTAATTTCTATAGCTAACTTGGTAGTCATTAGTTTTTATCTTAAACAGATTTCAACCAATAAACAATCATTAATAATAACATAAATCAAAATTTCTATACATATCATATAAGTATCATGTAGTGCAATACATAGTCAATAATGATACTTCCAAAATGTTATCAACAGAATAATACAAAATTTTAGAAATAAAGAACCAGTATCTATGAGAAGTTCAATGAGTGTCATTTTCAGGTTTTCTGTTTACTGCATCTCACCCTTCCACCTTCTTTTTGCCAATTTTAGGCTTTCCAGAGGCCTAGACTTTGATATAGCCATTGCATACAACTACAAACATAGAAGAATGGAGGGTTGTGAGGTTGCATGACACTAACGTACAGATATCCTCAGCTTTAGCCATTAGAAAGTTAATACCAGTAACAATGAAACACAACACTCGGTAGAAAAAGTTCTCTTATTCTAATCAATTGAACGCAAAACTATACAAAAAAATTATAAACAACATAATAGAGATATGCAACGTAACTAACAAAAATATTAAAATTATAAAGATTAAATTGAAACTTTTATAATACCCTAAGAGTATTTAAACTTGAAAAAAATTGAATAGTTTGCCAAAGTTTAGTTCTTCCTACCATTATTTTCTTTAAAAAGAAATAACAACAATATAGAGAAGAAAGGATGAGAGAAAGGAACTTAAGATAAAAGGCAAAGAAATCAAAATTAATCCTGATTCATCAACAACCTAAATCAATGTTTTGTAAATGTAAATACCAGTTTACAAAGCAAGAACACTAGGAATGCACTAAATCAATTATTGTCTTTTTATTGGTTATATATATATATATTTTTTTTTTCTTAAAAAAATATTTTGTGAATATATTTTTTCTTTAGGGATTCTAGTGATAAAGACAAGCAAAATAAAGTGGAAAGACTAAGTGTTAGAATACACTAGTTTCTTAATTATTTTTGCTTCGCCAAACTATTTCACAGGTACCTTATCGTCTACTTTCTTCTGAACCTATTTGGAATTTCTATATACAAGAACTAGAACCCACTAGTAACGCTAAGCAAAGAGACCACTTGTCTAGGCAGCTTCATCATGGTATATGATTGAGGGGCATTTCGGCAAATAACCTAAAATACTGACCATCTAGCATTCTATGATTAGTTCTCCCATTAGGGCTCTGTGGGGAATTCCATTTCTTATCATGGCCCGTTAAAGTATATCCATCAAAATCACTTGTAACTTTTATAAAGCATTATAAAAATAACAAGAAGTCCTTATCAAGCAATTTCATTGTTAAAACACCAAGAACTAAAAGATATAGCATGCCCAATGGCTCTTAACAAGGATCCTATTAGTTGCACTAATAGATAAAGGTAGACTCAAACGTGAGAGTTTGATTTTATTCTCAATAAGGCTGTAATTTGCTCAAAAATATATGCACTATTAAGACTTTGTTTGGATAATTGGTTTTACTGAGAGTTTATTAGCCAAAAAAAAAAAAAAAAAAGAACAGAACTTGTACCTAACTGCTAATAATTCCATTCAAACAGAGCCTATAAAAATATTCATCACATGCTTTTACAAATTTTTAAATATTTATCCATTATTATTTTTATAGATGTTAGATTTTCAAATTATTGTCATAAATATCCTGTTATCAAATACTAATCATTGCACATATTTTTTATGCAGCATGGATGATCATGCAGGCCCAAAAATTTTCTCCAAATTCCAATTGGAAAATTGTTAGGTTTAATTAGACCCATCCTCAAGATCCTTATAATTCAAGAATGCTATCTGGGGTGTTCTTGGACACAAAGGGAGTCGTGTACCTGTGAAGTTCCCTTGCTAAGTTTATGTAGTCATCTTCTACCTTCTTCCCTGACTCGTTCTAGTTGATATTGTATCTGTTACAGAGCACAAAACAAATTATTCATCATCCATCCTTAATAAAGCTCAAAATTTTCAGTTATGTTTGAATAAGCAAAAATCGCGTGACTTATCAGAATTAAAAGGCATACATTCCCTTAAAAGAATCCATCTCCTTGAAGGTAGTGCCAAACAAATTATTTAATATGAAAAGGCACGCCAACCATATTCTTAACATTTTTACTAGAAAGTTAATTAGAACCCCAAAAAATTGTTTAAATGTTGAGTAGTTCAGACTTCAAAATCTCCAGAAACAACTCATTCCTGGTACTATCAACAGCTCTTAATCGGAAACGGTCCAACACTGAACCGTATATTGGAGAAAACTAAAGGACACAATCAGATGGATACAACATTGCAACTTAAGCATGTCCATGATGTAATAAGTAGAACAACGTAGGAATTTAGATTCGATACAAAAACTCACTACAACACCTCATTCAACTATCACTGCAAATGCTCGGAGAAATGCGACTCACAAGTGAGATCCCATCAGGAAAGTTGTTCACACTGTTTCTGTATGGGCTGTCGTTGTGTCCAATATCCATCAGGAAATTGAATACACCATCGTTTCCTTCAGCATCTGATGAGCTCACTCTGTTATGTATAATTGTACACTTAGTTAACAATAAAGAAAGAAATTGGCTCAAATGCATATATCTAAAGCATTTTAGAAAAATCCCTGTTTCTTAAGATGTTTTTCCCTAAAGAAAAAAACACAGTAAAAAGCTTTTGCCGGGACAATCTATCTAATCGGTGATGGGAATAGAATCAAAATAATATAATGACATAAACTCTAATTAAACACAAGAATCTGTAACTCCTTTTCCTCGTAGGAGAAGCATAAATATATTCTATTTGACAGTGTACCTAGAGGGGAGAGATGATTAAATGCACTTAAAATTTTTGTTTTAAATTTGATTTTAAAAATTTTAATTAACTAAAAAATTTTACGGTCAACTATAACTGACAATAATTAGTTAACTAAAATAAAATATAGTCAACTGAAAATTTCAGTAATATGTTCACTTTACCAGAAGAGAAGGAAGGAGAGAAGAGTGAATTGAAAATATTTCTAAATAGCTACAAATGCAATAAACAATCAACTGTAATAAATTAAAGTTGACTAAACTTTTTAGCATAGAAAGATTTGAGATAGAAGAAAAGACAGTTAATTGTAAATGTTTCAGCGAACTGAATTTCTTGAAAAGAACAAACAAAAGAAGAATGCTGTTAACCGTAAACTTTCAAGTTGACTGATAATTATACTGACAGATATATATCAGGAAAAGAGAATCAAACACACGAAAGTTTATCCTGGTTCAACCAATCACAATACCTACTTCCAGTCCCCTTGTCTTCTCCAAGGGATTTTCTACTAAGAAAAGTTTTTCTTACACTTTTAAAAGAAGTTTTCACGTGCTAACTCTAAACACAAGGTTTTCTAACTCAACCTCAAACTTTTACAATTACAACAATCCTCTTCTCTACTTGAGACAGAGGTATATCAATAAATAAGAAAGAAGTTTATGAATCCTTCACAGCTGGGTTTTCTTTAACAGCACAAGAATGCTTCTAGCAAGCAGATAAATTGGAGACTAAGCTCAATGAAAACAAAGTAAAAAAAAAAATGTTATAGAATACTTCTTTCTTTCAGCTCTTTCTTGTTTCTGTTTCTTGGTTCTGCTATATTTTTTATGGCAGAAGCTTATCAGTATTTATAGCTTTCTCCACAAAGAGACATTGGAGTGCTGGCAGAAGATATTGAATGAAGAGAGAGAGATTTCGTTGCTTCTTCTTCGGCTGCCTTGATGTACAGATTTTGGCTCCAATGGCACGTTGGCTTCAAATTTCTCTGAGAAGCCATTAATAGTTGCTGCTGTCAGCACTTCCAGGAGACAAGAAGGAAGCGCAGGAAGAGTGTGACAGAGGAGATTCAGAGAAAATACTGATGGCTTTCACTTCACAGGAGCTTTTACACTATAGGATGAGCTATCTTGCACTTGGACAGAAATGGACTTGAGTTTAAGATGCTGCAAATTTTACTTCTCTGATGTGGGCTGGGCCTTTCTTCTTCATTTGATTTGTCATCCATCAAATATGGGTTTTGTGCCATTTCATATTTTGGGCCAACACTATCTTTTCTACTCGTGCCACGTACAAAAGCTTGCTAGCGTTGGAAGGTTGCATCAACACGCAGTCTCTAACTACCAATCCACCATAAAAGCACACGCTTTCAAACACTTCCTTCGTCACTTCCACAAGAAAAACACATGAGAGGAACAATTTTCAACATGCAAATAGAAAACAACAGATTTTGGGAAGCAAGAGTGAGGGATTACCTCTAGCGACCTTGTTGGTGCCTCTGATTTTCTTTTGGGTCTAGTTTTTGCCATGAGAAGGGGTTAGAGCGCTAGCATTGGCATAAATGTGAAATGAGGAACCCTAAGAATTTTGGGAGGCAGAGAAGAACAGAGGAGAAACCCTAAGGATTCACTCTGGTGGTGAGGGAGGAACACAAGTGAGAGGGGGAAATGGGGACATAGGGCTCCAATGGAGTTAGCGAAGAGAGTAATGAATTTTTCTTTGAAAAAGTAGTGACTTTTGTGAAATCCATCTCAGATGTCAATATTAATATCAGATACGAAATAAATCTGCATCATATGTCAATATTGATACCAAGTATGAAATAAATCTGTTTCATATATCAATATTAATATTGCACACGAATTTAATTCTAATATGATATTATTATGAAAATTTTAAATATGGATTAAATTCATATATATATTTTTAATCTTAATTAACTTATAAAATTAATAATTTAACACAGAATTAGATACTACTAAAATTTAAAACAAATATAATTCATTTTTATTCTGTCTCAATTATCAATAATATTCAATTAGAGATGTCATATTTAAATTCGTGTCTAATTCCATCCATATGTGATAAGACTTTATTTCTATGTCAAGTTTTTATTTCTATTTTGCCTTTTTAAATAATGAATACATATAATATACTTGGATAGAAATATTAGCAAATAATTTGTATGAATCTTCTCAACTCGTGAATGTGTATCCTTTAGCAAATAAAAGGGACTAATATAATGCATTTGCTTTAATGTGAAGGCATCCAATATAATGCGTATCTTCTATATGAGTGTATGTTGTTTCTAATGAAATTGATTCATACACTAATTGATCTATTTATACAAGTTCAATTTGGTATCACGCCATTGGATGCCTATGGATATTTAGTATAGGAGAATGAAATTAAAATTATAATTTAGTTAATTTGAGAATATTGAGATTAAAGTGATCACTAACAAGTTAAATATATTTATTAAATAGATCTACTGTCATCTTGGAATAATATCAATTGGATAAATTTTATTATTATTTAAAGGGTTATCATTAAATAATTTAAATTTTATTTTTTAAAATGATTTGTTAGTCACCAAAGTGGCCAAATCATAAAGATAATAAATTTTAAATAAAAATAACCATGTAATAACAAAATTTTATATATTTAACTAAATACCTATTAGTTTTAAATCACTAACATGATTTGTTAGTTACCAAAGTGGTCAATCTGTAAGGATAATAAATTTCAAATAAAAAGTAATCATTATATGATAATATATATTTATATATTTAAGTGAATGCCTATTATTGTTGATTAAGTTCACTTATTTAAACATTTAAGATTTACCTAAAAGTAAGTCAATTGTTTTAATAAATAGTGAACATCAAAGTAGTCAATTAATTTTCTTTGATCACATATATTTATTTATCTAAAGATAACATATGTGATTGATTGAGGATTTTAATTTACTAATAAAGATAAAAATTTTGGCATTTAATTTATGATAATATGTTATAGGATCTACTTAAAGGAGAATGATAATATACTTTTATAGTATTATTATTAGTTTATCTAAGTCAATATGAAGTTCTAAATTTTCGTGCAAATGACTAGTGCCAACAACATTAAAACAATTGTCCCACAAATAGCAAGTGTTAAGGAATACCTTCAATTTGTGGAAGAACGCTTCTATTTTATTTATAAGTCACTTGTTGATAGCTTAATGACAAAGACTTAACCATAAAATTTGATGGGTTGTGAGGTATGTAAGAGCATATCATTTGTAGCAAGATTAAAAACCTTGGGAATGAATGTGAATGATTCATTTATCAAACTATTCATTTAGAATTCACCACCTCCAGAATATAGGCCATTTCAAATTAACTACAATAATATTAATCATAAATGAAATGTTAATGAATTGTCCAATAAGTTTGTTTAAGTGGAAACAAGAAAATCATTCAATCAACCTTATAGGCCAAGGAGTTGGAAAAGGATTTAAGCTAAAAGCCAACAAGTTTAAGAGAGAAAAAAAAGTCTGCTAATGTTTTTAAGACTAAAAAGAAGGAACAAAAGGCAAGCAAGTGCCACTTTTGTGGAAAAGTTAGTTACTTCTAAAAGGATTTCCATAAACGCATAGCTTGGTTTGCAAAGAAAGTAAAACCCGATGCCTTAGTATATTTTAAATCAAACTTAGCTAAAGTTCTTGATAATACTTTGTGGCTTGATTCTGCCATTACTACTTGTGTATATGATGTAGGGATTCCTTACGATCCAAACCACAAACCCAAATGAAAGTTTCTTATATGTGGGAATTACATACTTGAAGACTCCAATTGAAGGCATAGGGACCTACCATTTGGTCTTAGATACTAGATATCATTTAGACATATTAAGAACTTTTTATGTACTTTTTGGTACTAGAACTTTGTTTCCCTATCTATATTGGATGTTTCTAGATTTAATGTTAAGTTTGGACATAATTATTTCAATTTATTTAAGGATAATTCTTGTATTGGAACTGGTATCCTTTCTGATAGTTTATGTAAATTGAAACTTCATAACGACTTTGTTGAATCATTGCTTGCAATACACCATAATATTAGAATTAAACACAGTAAACTAAAAGATTAGTTTGCTTACTTATGGCATAAATGTTTAGGTCATGTATCCAAAAAGAGAAAAGAAAGACTAGTAAGGAATGAAATTCTTCCTAATCTAGGTATTTTATTTTGGTTAATGTGTGGTTTGAATTAAGGGAAAGCAAACCAAACATGATAAGAGAGGAGTCACAAGACAAAGCTTCTTCAAATTATACACACTAATGTATGTGAACCCTTCAATGTTCGTTTTTTTTTATAGAGAAAGGTACTTCATCACCTTTATAGATGATTTTTTTTCACATTACAATTTTGTCTATTTACTTAAGGAAACATCTCAAGTAGTGAATGTCTTTGAGGTATATGTAAATGAGGTTGAAAGACAATTAGACTAAAAAGGTGAGAATTGTAAGATCTGATAGAGGTGATGAATATCATGGAAAACATAAAGAGTCAAGTCAATGTCTAGATCCATTTGCAAAATTCCTCGAAAGACATGACATATGTACACAGTATACAATACTAGGCATACTTCAACAAAATAAATGTGGTAGAAAGGTGAAATAAAACTTTAATAAATATGGTTAGGAGTATGATGAGTAACACCTTATTACCTAAATCATTGTGGATGCACACATAAAAAATTGTCATATATTTGCATAATAGAATTCCTAGTAAGGCAGTTCGAATGACTTCTTTTGAACTGTGGACTGGGAGGAAGTGTAATTTAAAACATTTACATGTATAGGATAGCCCAATAGAAGTAAGAATTTACAATCCACATGAAATTAGATGCACAAATGTTCAATGGTTACTTTGTTAGTTACTTAGAGAAATCTAAAGGGTATAGGTTTTACTATCCGACTCATAGTCCAAGAATTGTGGAAATCGAAATACAAAATTTATGGAGAATGGTGAAGTTAGTAAGAGTGATGAAAGAAAGGATATGAACATAAAGGAAATTATTAGGGTAGATATTCCTCTACTAGTAAGTATTCCTTTATTAACATCTACTTTAAGTATTATCCTAGTAGCCGAAGATAATGTTGAACAACATTTGAATGATGAAACACTCACAAAATAAATTAACTCACAAGCATCAGACACAATTGAACCACTACAAATGTCATTAAGAAGATTTGCTATTTTAGATGATTATGTAACTTATTTTCAAAATTCAAATCTTGATGTTAGAATCAAGAAATATTTTGTTTCTCTTTCTCAAGCCACAAGATGTTCTAAGTTTAGAAAGCAGATTAATGCCATGAAAGAAGAAATTAAGTTTATGGAACAAAACAAAGTTTGGGATCTTGTTGAATTATCATAAGGTTTAAAGCAAGTTGGGTGTAGATGGATCTTTAAAACCAAATATGACTTAAGTGACAATATTAAATGATATAAAGCTAGACTTGTTGCTAAAGGCTACACTATAAAAAGGTAGCATTTTTTACCAATATCAAAGGAAGACTTATTAAGAATGATTTTAGCATTGGTGGCTCATTACGATTGATCTGCATTAATGATTTAGAGTCACACCAAATGGATGTGAAAGCAAACTTTCTCAAATCTTAAGAAGGAAGCTTACATAGACCAACTAAAGGTTTTTCGATTCATGGAAAACACTGAATGGTACATAGAATTAGTAAGTCACTATATGGAATAAAACAAGTTCTAAAACAATGGTATATTAAATTTAATGACACAACGTAACATCTTTTGGATTTGAAGAAAAATGTGGTTGATTGTTATATATATATAGAAAGGTTAGTGGGAACAAGTTTAGTTTTCTAATTTTATATGTTGACTATATCATACTTACTACAAATGACTTGGGCATATTATGTCAAACAAAAAAAATTTTCTCCAAGAATTTTGAAATGAAAGATATGAGAAAGGCATCATATGTAATTAAAAATTGAAATATTCTATGATAAAACACCAGGACTGTCAAGATTGTCTCATAAAACCTATATTGAAAGACCTCTTGAGAAATTCAATATGAATAAATGTTTACTTGGAGTTGTTGCTATTCAAAAATGGGACAAATTTAGTTTTAAGCAATGCCCAAAGGACAAATTGAGACTTTGCTGGATGTAGAATAGTAGAAAGTCTGCATTTGTTGATTATTCTATTAACATAAAGAGCAGTGTCGTGGAAAAAGTATGACAAAGTCCATAGTTATTTTATCAATTATAAAAGTTGAATTTGTGACTTGCTACGAAGCAACAAATCTTGCATTATGACTACAAAATCTTATTTCAGGACTTTGGCCATTGAAAATCTTTATGATAACATTGCAGTATTATTCTTTTTTATGAACAACAAATACTCTTATGGAATGAAACATATTAAGTTAAAGTTCTTTATTGTCAAAGAAAAGTCAAGAAACAAAGAGTGTCTATTAAAAATATTAATTAATGAAATTATTGCAAATCCTTTGACAAAAGGATTACAACTAATACTATTAAAGATTATATACATAGAATGGGTCTTGGTTGTACTTATGACTAATACTGATTATGATAATGTTAACACTTTGAGCTCAAATAATTTGTTCCTGACATAAGTATGAAATTTCTATTTCTTATGAAAGTGTAAACATTACGCTTATTTATGTTGATATAATAGGAAAATTTTTACAAGACATCATAATGGACCATGACGATGTTTATAGACCTTGTATAGTGACCATTATACTTATGTTGATATAACCTACCTTTGATATGATGATGATCATCAATGAAATTTATTCTCACATGCATATTGTTTAAGCTATTAAGATATTACATTATCTAGCCATTAGACTAAGTGGTAGAATGTTGGAATGTGACCTAAGAAATAGATAAAATAATTGTATTATCTTTAATATTATATAATTAAAAATAGTTACAATTATATTTAATTCAAGTTATTATTTTAATAGTTGAATAAATCTTGACCGTACATTTGGTTACTTGATGAACATGTCAGACTAAAGTTAAGAAATTGATTCCCTCTCTGCCTATAAGGTGGCTATGCTTAGAAAATAAAAGACCTGAAAATTTAGGTTCAATCACTTATGAAAATTAGGGTATCAATCAAGATATGGAAAGAGGGAGAAATCCATTTGGGAAAGAGATCTATGATATCTTTTATACTAGGTATGTACATTTAGGCCTATTGTAAAAGTTTTAAAATTCTATAGATTTGAGAATTAAGGCTTTTAGGTAGATCTAAGTGATCTAACATTTTTTTTTTTTACATGTTATTAGTGTTATATATGTAGGTTCATTTCAACACCATAAACTTCATTGGATTGATAGAAAAGAAAAAAGAACACAGTAATATCCTTTATTATCTACATGTTAAATGTTTGCCCTTTTAAGTCAACCAAAGAATGAGGCTTTTTTTTTTTTTTTTAAATAGAAAGGTGAAGCTTTTTCTATATAGTTGAAGAATAAAATTGAAAGAAAACTTCTGGCAAAAAAAGAAAATTGAAAGGAACCTTTATTCAACATAAAGAGAATCAAATAAACAGAGTGAATGGCATAAATAACAGGCTGTTGGTTTGAATATTTTTCAAGAATGGGGTTCAATTGGGACCATTGATAGGAGACGATGAAAGTTGTTGAAGGAATAAAATTTCATATTATAGCACTTAATGCAACAGAGTGAACAACCTACTTTGCCCAAACTTTTATTACGTAAAAGTCAAAGAGTTCAAAGGCAGAGAGAAATATTTGATAAGCCAAAATTGTTCTAATAATTGTTCAGAATGTAGGGATTATTTTTCATGTTCAGAGCACTTATTTGATTAATAAATAAATATTCAAATTATTTTAAAAAGAAAAAATGGTAACTTCCTATATTTTTTCAACTACTCAAAATTACTCAGATTTAAAATAAAATGTGTTTATAAAATATTTCTCTTACCTTTCAGCTAGTAATACGATAAGATAATTATTGATAATACTTGGGCTGCAAATTGAGGCATATATCCAATGGACTTGTGATTAATCTAACTTATCACTGATTACCCATAAATAACTCAAACTCAATTCATTATTAGTTTATATATCTAAATTTGATTGCTAAATTAATTAAACAAAATAATTAATCTAATAATATATTAATACCAATTCACATTATTTAATATATTTCAAAAATTAATTCAACCGTTCGTACCAAAACAATGTGCGTGGCGACTACGAGTAAAGGCACAAACAAAAGAATTCGTAATCGCACTCGCCAAATGATTGCATCCATTTTTTATGCATACTTGACATATCTAATGTGGCAAGTTTTCTTCTTAGGCATCCTACGTCATCTGATTTTTGTCATATCACATATGTCATTCAATTGTGTCAGAAAATTCATTAGCAACAGGGGCCGATTGTAAAATAATAAAATTATACAAAATATTTTGGACAAAAATAAAGTGTTAAAACTAGTTATTAAATTAAAATAAATATAAGAACTAAATAATTAATTTTTCTTGCAAGGTATATATATATATATATATGTATATATAATTTTTCAAAAAATTTTACTTGTATGTAAAAAATTATGATAATGTAATTAATAATTTATGAAACAACAAAATATTATAGGTTGTTAGTTGACTTCAAACAATAAGCTATTTTATTAATTTTATAAGTATTTATGATTAAGAAATTTTAAACAACAAATTTTTAAGAGAATATCTTACCAAAACTTAGAAAATTAAAAATAAAAAGGTTTCAACATATACTTTTATGCTAGTATTTATGTATGATAAAATCAAAACAACAAATATCTAAAATAATATTTTACCAAGGTTTAGGAAATTAAAATTAAGAAGGTTTCAGTTTATACATTTTAAGTTAGTATAGGACATTTGTAAGTTTGAATATTACATTTTTGATATCCCTTACTTCTAATTTTTATAATTGGTAAGATAATATAAATAGCTTTAACTACGTCCACCACGTATCGCATGTATTGAACTTAAATTTTCAATTAAAATATAACAAATAAATATTTTTTAATAATAACACAA
Organism: Delonix regia; assembly: GCA_037074485.1. Taxonomy (NCBI): domain Eukaryota; kingdom Viridiplantae; phylum Streptophyta; class Magnoliopsida; order Fabales; family Fabaceae; genus Delonix; species Delonix regia. Next base: position 23,531,577 of record CM073461.1, read on the forward strand.
TAGATATATAATTCAATTATTATTTGTAAAAACCATATATTTATCATATTTAAACAAAAATCATTATAGTAAAATAATTAAAGAAAATCAAATATAAATTTATAGTGTGACCACATTTTACACGTAGGTGGCACCCGTAAGGTCTAGCCAAGTTAACACCTATATATCTGCAATATATATTTACACAAACCATTTTCAAAATATTATAATATGTTAGAAAAAAATATTTGTAGAAAATGGGAAGGATATAAATTGTGCCTAGAAATGTGTGTTTACCACACTATTCTTAAGGTGATATTTGCTTCCTACGTTTGTTGCAGGATTTATAGTAAATCACCCATATGAGTTATTCCGAGCACTTAAAAATTTAGAGACAATAACTTTTAGAAATCTCTCATGAAGTAATTTCTATGAAGTTTCAGAAAAATCTTAGGGATGTCTGATCAAATTCTCATTCTTAATAATGATCATCTTATTCAAGTCTATAAACAAGTTCTATTTATAATAAGACTTTGTATATACACAACCTTTTTTGAAAAATTATATCGTTTCTAAAGAGTTATGTTAATACGTAGAGTTATCTTTTCATATTTAAATTTCAAACAGTGACAACTCTTTTATGAAAAGTCATATATTTTATAAGAGTTATGTTTACATGAAAAGTCATGTCTTTTTATATTTAAATTTTTTAAACAAACTAGAAAATTTAATTTGAGCTATTGGATTCTAATCCAATAAATATATAACTTAGTTCTTCAAACCAGTTATTTATAACAATCCCTCACTTAGTTTGAAAAACTAAGTCTCTTTTCTAATTTATAAGGCTATGCATAAAGATAAGTGTCTTATGACTTGAACCTATTATTAGTGTAACTAGTTCAAAGTTTTAATAAATTGATGGTTGCATTAAATTGTTACATTAAAATCGGAAGTACCATACACACAGTCTTATCCATAACTTCAAAGAAGTTTACAAAATTACAATTATATAACTATGTGCTTCACTCTCAGCTTTTCATGAATATTTCCATGAAACAATCCAAATTCTTGCTAAGAGCAACACCAGTCCTTATGTTCTCATAGGTGGATTCCCTTAAGCCTTGATCTTTTAGGCTTTTGTAAATCTACTAAGAGTATAATTCATGAACACTTAAGTTTTTATTATATGCATTCAACTTGCAATGACTAAATATTTTCTAATACACCTAATCACTTATCAGTAACTTGTTTTTACCTATTGAATCTTTAAACAATATTTGATCTAGTTAAAGGTTAGGTTGGGTTCCCATTACTAGCAATCTATTTGAAGGATTTTAATCACATTTCATTTCACATTCCTCACAATGTCCTTGTGAGGCCTTTTGATATCACATCTACCAATTTATTTCTTGGTTTGACATGTTGAATTGTTATTATATAATCACAAAATATATATATATATATTTCAAGCTTCATAAACATGATACAAAGGAATGATTAGCTTTGGTTGTAGCCATAACTTTCTTTTTTTCATATATATCACAATATGCATATTTTAATAACAATCAGTATAATGTAAACATTTTTTACCATGCATATGATATTCCTATAAATATATATATATATATATATATCCAATTTTGATTTTTTATAATATTAGAGTTTATTAAATATAATATGAGCAAGTATATCTCATATAAGGGATGATTCAAGTATAAAGTATTACATGTTAATGAATAATCAATTAAACATATGTTAATACTATATGTCTAACTCATTTGTTACATATTTGTCATTATTAAAACTTATAACATTGAACCATAGAATTAACAATTTAAATAAACAGACGCCTTTATTCACGAACAATTACTTGATTTTTGAAATTACTGCCAGATAAATGCCATGATGCTTATAGATTTAAGCCATTCGAGGATGTTGAAATAGGTATAGCAATTATATACTTATGTCATGCACTTCCACGCCCTCTTAAACCCCTCCATCGTGTGCTTCTAAGGCCTTCGACCCCTCTTAAAGGTCACTCTGCATGCACTTAAAAAAGGATGGCGGCAGTGCGTGGAAGGTTCTAGGTGAAAGCAAAGCTAAACCTATTGGTAGTGTTAAGCCTGAGCACGAGGCTGTCACTATTCCTTGGATGTTCTTCAACTTCCAGAGGGAGAATATGACGAAGCAGGCTATGCCAGAGCAAAATGGGTTGACCCACTTCAAGGCGGGTGATACTCGCGCCAGGGATCAACCTTTTAGAAATCCAACGACCCCATCGGCCTCAACATTGATGACGTCTTGGTTAGGGGCTTAATCAGCCACATCGTTGTCTACTGTATCTTAACCACCACCAGCAACAACTATGATCCTAAGTTCTTCATATGAACATCATTGTGTATATATATTATATACAACAAATTAATTTCATTGACATCAAGGAAGAGTGTGACGACGGATTAGTTTCCATTCTTCCATAGATTTTGACTATGCCTTAAATGCAGATTCTTGGGATATTTTCATCTTCTTCAAATATCAAATACTACTGTTAATTTTCATCTTCCACAAAATATCACTTAGGATTGTCAGAAAAAATATTTGTAAAAATAGGGAAGATAAAAATTGTACTTAGAAACGTGTGTTTATCACATTGTCTTTAAGGTGATATTTGCCCTCACTATATTTGCTGTAGGGTTAATGGCAAATCAATCCCATGAGTTATCCCAAGCACTTAAAGATTTATAGATAGCAACTTTTGGAAATCTCTCCTAAATAACTCTCTAAGAAGTTTCAAAGAAAGAGTAAGGATGCCTTATGAAACTCTCATTCATAATAATGATCATCTTATTCTAGTTTGTAAATAAGTCCTATTTATAATAAGACTTAGTACATGGAGTCATCTTTTCAAATTTAAATTTGAAACCGACACAACTTTTAAAAAGTCATATATTTTTTGAAAAGCTATGTTCGTATAAAACTTCATATGTTCTCATATTTAAATTTTTAAACAAACTAAAATATTTAATTTGAGTTATTAGATTTTTATCCAATATATACATAACTTAAGTTTTCAAACTAGTTATTTTCAACATAGTATCCTACATTGACTTATGATAATACTATAAAATTTATATCCAAATGATAATACATGGAGAAGCAAAACTGCTTAGTCATTTGCCAAGTAATATTCACGTAATTAAGGCTAAACTGCAAAGGTCATGTGTGAGCATGCTCACACGAGTTTATTTTCCTCTAAAAATTGTTATTCAAATCTCCTTCTTCTATAAGAACTAAACTTATATATCAAAGAGTCACGACATTTCACTTTCCTCTTATATCTATAAATTCTATTATTCCATACCATTAAATGAAAGATCACTTATATACATAACTATCATGAACTTGAAGATTTACATTAACCTTAATTGATTTTGGCCAAATTAACATCTCTAGTTATTGTTAATTATAAATGTATATGATCCTTTGAATCTTATAATCTCCATGTAGATAATGTCTCTTTATGGGATTATGAAAACCACGTTATGTCTACTATAAAAATGCATAAAAATCTAACGATCTATACATGTACAAGAGAAAAAGAGACGATGTTGAGCTTATCACTAGATGAAGGATAGTTTGAACTTCAAAGGATTAATTGAAAATTGTCCTCTTCATTATTTCAAAGAGTGGCATAAAAGAAAATAAAAACAAAAATAGTTGTGCGGTCATACGAGTCTATTTTCCACTACAAACTGTTCTTCAAGTAGCCTCCTTCTTACATTGTTTGCCTGCATTCACAACACCAGCTAAACCAGTCATAACCAAGTACTTTAGAGCTTCTAGCCAATTTGAAACTTGGTGGAGATGGTGATAGTGTTAAATAATCATTATGCTTAAACGAACATCCTGCTCTAGATTTTAATAAAAAGGCCATTTTTAGTAATATAATTAAAATTTAAGATACTTTTGATGATTTGTTTGATTAATTAGGAGTAAAATGTAATACCAAGAAAGCATCTAACATCTAATCAATTTCACATAAAATGATGAATCATGTCCTTTAAAGTTAGAAATTTAGAGGGCTTGACCTGCTGTTGCCAATTGACACGGCATGTGAGAATGGAAAGGAGAAGAGTTTGCATAAAGGTGCCCGCTTGTATGCCAATCCAAAGGCCAACTCCTCCGAGTTTTGTCCAAAAGCCCAACGAGGCAGCTAATGGAATCCCACAAAGATAAAAGGCTCCTACATCGATAAAAGCTCCTATACACTGCCATCCACAACCGCTTGCAATTCCTATTCCAAAAAAAAAATATATATATATATATATATATATATGTTGAAAGTTAACTAGTTTTTCCCAGTTAATTAATAATTTATATTACATCAATTTCAATAATCTAATTATAAGTTCATTATTAAAGTTAAACACCTAGATGACTCTGAAACCGGATTTTCTACTGTGCATAGTAGAGCTGTTGGATCAGGGTCAAAGTGGAAGGTCAACACTTTGACCTCTGATCCGTTAGACAGGAAATCCAAACTGCAGACAAATTCTAATTCTCTACTGTGCTGTTGTTGTGCACAGTAGAGCTACCGAATCAGGGGTCAAAGTGAAAGGTGAACACTTTGACCTCTGATCTAACGAGGTGCCTAAGTGATAGTTTGGATTTCTTGCTGTGCACATAGCAAGATCGTCATATCAGAGGTTAAAGTGTTGACTTTCGACTTTGAACCCTTGATGTGGGAACACAAAATATGGTAATTTTCTTTATGAAAATCTTTAGAACTCAGATATACCTGTGAGAACACCTTGTAAGCTGTCGAAAACAACAGAGAGACAAAGGAAAGGAGCCATGAAAGTGACATAGTCAACAACTTCCTTCTGATGGCTGTAAATATAACCATAAACATGGCCACAGGCGAAAAGGGTGGTGCATATTATTGTTGTCTCCAACAGTGTAAGGGAAATTGCTGCTATCGTAGCTACTCGTGCAGCATTTGGATTCCCAGCTCCTAATTCATTTGAAATCCTTATGCTATAATTAGGAATAAGAAGATAGGATCAATAATAGTTGAAATCTATGCAGAATAACATATAGAAAATGGAATATATATATATATATATATAGATGTTTTCATGGTTTTGTTACCTTGCTGCTGCACCAATTCCATAGGGAATAGTATAGAGTGTCGTAATGGTGTTGAGACTGTAGAAGGGGAACGACAAAATTTACAACAATCACAATAATCTTGTAAAGGAATCTTTAAAACCAAGTTTTTATGTTTCTGAAGCATACCAAATAGATAGAACTGAAGTTTCAAGTTGTGGGTTTGGTAAAAGCCCAGAAAACAAGATCAGCAGCTCAAATGACCACCATTCCAAACTGAAGCAATCAATATGACACCAATTCACTTCTTATATATAGAGCATATTTGAAGAAAACAAAACTGACAAAAAAGAATACCAGAAAAATCAATATATAGTTAAATTGCACTTTTGGTGCTTCTAAATTTGAGGTGAATTCCCGTTTCATCATAATGTTGTAATTGGTTCAATTTAGCTTTACAATATTCTATAGAGTTGCAGTCTTCTAAATTCTAACACGATTAACCAAGCGACGGAAAATGCTTATTTAAATGCTATGTGGTCAACCAAACTCTTTAGCATCCTGCTAGTATTAGAGTTCATGCAAAGACTGCAACATTTCATAAAAACATATAGGATTAAATTGCATTAAAGATGATACTTGGTACAAAATCAAAATTCACCTCAAATTTAAGGGACGAAGGTGTACTTTAGTAGATTTCAATAACGGAAAAAGGAGAAGATAAAAGTACCATATCATAATTGCAGAAGGGAGAGCGAACTTAAAAAATTCTCCAATTCCATGGAACATCTCCTTAGAAATAGGAGCTCTAGTTTTTGCACAAGCAGGAGAGTATAGCATGTATAATCCAAGAATGATCACATTTGCCCATATTGAAATACTAATTGCCAATGCTGCACCAGCATTGTGAAGCCCAGACTTGAACACCAAAGCCCAGCAAAGAGGTACGTGGAAAATGAGAGTGACAAAACAGCTTATGAGCATGGGAAGAACCAAGCTTTGCATTTGAAAATACTTAACTAGAGGTTGTAGAATTGCAAATCCATAAAGTGCAGGAAGAAGCCAGAGTGTGAACTTCCATGCTTCATGTGAGATCGCAGGATCCTGACCTATGAAAACGAGGATCTTTTCAAGGAAGAACCACATGAGAGAAACGGGAAGACAGACCAATAGGAGAGAGAATATGGCAGTGTATGTTAGAATTCCAAGCTTCTGATATTGCTTAGCTCCATAAGCCTGCCCACATGTAGTTTCTAGTCCATTTGCCAATCCTAACTGTTAGGCATGTACAACCCATTAGCTCAAAATTTGGACAAAATTTGAGAATAGTGCAGATTGCAAATATGGCATATACACTCGTATTTTAATTTTATGAGTGTCCAACATATATTAAATACAGACTTTATGTTTAATGTCTACACTTAAAAGGGCTTCAGTATGCTTTTATAGATCATTTATAACGTTCAGGTTAAATTCTAAGGATTGGGCCCAATAATCTTTGGATTTTCTTGTTTAATAGAATAATGAAATATAATTTGCCACATGTATGTATGTATAAATAAAAACATACGAGTGTGATTGACTGTGAAAGGTGAGGGAATCAATAACTTATAATCTGGTAAAAATTATACATATCTATTTATTTATTATAAAGATTGACAAATACACCTTTTTTACATTAAAATGGTCTTTCTGTCTAAATATTGTTAATCAACTTTGACAAATTAATTAGAAATTTTGAAAAATGAAATTTATCTCAAGGGCCTAGAGCATCCCTATTAAGTCCTAAGCCCATATAGGCCAAGTCCAAAAAATACTTAAAAACTTTATATATATATATATATATATATATAAAATTTTAATTAAACAGATCTATCTTAAAAGTCTAGTAGCTTTTAAGTGAAAAAATTAAATACAAGTTCAAATTCTATCAACAAATAGCAGCCTTCACTTATTTTATAGGGGTAAAATTGGACACATGTTTTCCTGGGAATTAGTTCAAGAACGCCATCATATAGATAGCAGCAGGTATCATTTCTCCAGAACGCCATCATCCATATAGTCCTCGAAGTTTGATCGATCTCAACAAATTAAGTAATGATAGTATTTAATAATTAAAATGGTTGAAATGGTAAAAATGGGAGGATGACTCTAGAAATGTTGAATATGGTATTAAAGAACCTCCTGTTTCTCTTCCTGAAGTCTCAACTATATGGGTTCCATTTTGATAGAACTTTAATGAAGCTCAGGCTCATATATATGCTCAGTTTACTCACGAACAATATAATAAAATATAGAGAGGAAATGGTCAAAATGGTTAGATACACTGAGTGAGAGTAGAACAAAGTCTTACATTGAATAAAAGTAAACTAAGAGAAAGATATTTAGTTAGAAAATACTTATAGACCTAATGTTTATCAAGATATAACATTATATCAAAAGGTTCATTCCATTTAGAAGTTTGATTCAAAAGATTTGTTGAAAAAGACATATATAGATACTTTGACTAGACAACATCGAAAAAGCAAAAAAGCAAAACAAAACAAATCAAATCAGAGAAGAATTATATCAAAACCCAAACCTAAATTCACTCTTGAATGATCTCAACATACATGGCATTCATCGATCACTTCTTATGACCAGGAAGACAAATCCAGTGACAGATAGATATGAGAAGAAGATGAAGGAGAAGATTAAAGAGGGGCTTACAAGAAAACTGAAACCAGTGACACCAGAGATGGAGATGGCCAACGATGTGCTGGCGAGAGAGAGCACACTCAGGTGACCAACCATTATGATTGAAACAACCTGCAACAGAAATTGAGAAGCAAGAATAGGAATCATGGGTCCTGCAACAGAACCGATCTTCTTCGCTTCATCGCAGAAACTACGCCATGTGACAGCGCTCTTGTTCTCTTCGTCACTTTCCGTTTTCTTCTGGTCTCTCTCTTTTGGTATGAGGCTCTCTTCCATGTCTTCTTTGCTTCCTTCTCAGTCACCGCCTTGACGGTGAAAAAATGAGAGAAAAAAGCGAGAGCGAGCGAGAGAGATAGAGACGCGTTTGAATATGTGCATGGAGTCTTATATGTATAGCGTATGCCACGAGCTGTGCACCAGACGCGCGGGATTTTTATATTCTTTTAAATAGTAAAAGAGATCAAAACTATTTTGATCTTTTAAATTTAGTTTTATGTTTATTCATGTCATTTATTTTTTAAATTTTGATTTAAAATAGTTCTTCTTAAAATAACAACTAAAACAATAAAAGTGGAAGAGAGACTATTTTGACTTAATTTTTTTTAAAAATAAAAAATTATTGTAAATTTTTAAATTATAAATTATTAAAAGAAGACTAAATTTAAAAACAAAAAATTATTTCAAAATTTTAATACGTTAAGGTTTAAAATTTAATTGTATTCAAACATGAAGAATTAAAATAATATCTTTTTCGAGAGCAACTGGGCGCATTTTTTTTTTAAGTAAAACCGTTAAAATAATATTACAAATATTTTTAGTATAGTATTTTATTGTTTGCTCAAATTTTTGCACTTGCACAATTCAGATAATATCAGTACGTATTTGTAAAAGAAAAAAAAAATATGTTTGTAACTAACGGTAATTTATAAATACACTGAACTATTACCTTCAATAGGGAAAAGTATAATGACTTATTAGCTCATAAATTAATTACTTTTTTTTATTTCGCTTTTTTTATTATCACGTAATTTGTTCGTTTCGTTTTTTTCCCCAAACACTATAGCGAAGAGACTAGGTGCGTTAGATTTAGAATACTCAATACAAAGTCAATAAAATTATAAATAACGTAATTTTAATATATTTATTTTGTATTTTATGAACTTTTTTTGCAAAATTATATAAATTTTAAAAACTAAAATTATGGTTTAATATTAGTATATTGAAAGATAATACCATGTAAGATTCAAAAAGACCAAAATATGATATTTAGTTTACAGAATTTGTGGCAAAAAAAAAACTTTACAGAATTTTAAGATACTTATATGCGTCCTTTTTTTTTGGACCAAGATTCTTATATGTGTACTTTTAATACTTTATATTTGTAGATTGTTTTTCTCGGAAGGCAATTTATCATCACTTATGACGAAGTGTGGACTTTTTGTCCGGTATTTTGACTCAATGATAGTGAAATTATTGCATATCAATAATAATAATAATAAAAAAGTTTAAGGAGGAGAATTAGTTAATTATTTTATAAATTAGTCGACATATAAATTTCACATAAAAACTTTAAGAATAATGTTCACACGTCATTGGGAACATATATGTATACATGTTCTCAAGACGTATAACAATTATATTCGAATTTATAAATAAGGAATTATTATGTTGGAAGCTTTTAATTAGTAAACAATGAAATAGTGTGATTATAAAAAGCATTGAACGTTAATATATTAGTATAACCACGTAATCTTCCCATTTTTGGCAAGTTAATTTATGTAATTACAAAATAAAATATTATTTATTAGAAAAACTTTTTTAACCTCAAGTGTTGGTTAAATAATTTTATTTTTATTTTTCAATTTTATTATCTTTTTTATTAAAATTGTGTTTGATTATAGAACTTTTTCTAGTAATAATACTTTAATTATGTGTCAATCTCATCATATTTCGGACTCATCTTATAATGAGCATTGTCAAACTAGTCCATCATTATTTATGAATTTATTCAATGACGATATCAAGTATGCATATTAATATTAATTTAATTATATATTTATATTTTTTTTATTATTCCTAATGAAAAGATATTTATCAAGTTGAGCCCACAGAATAGAAGACAATCAAGTTTTTGATTAAGAACTATAAATATTATATGATCATGAGTACAATAAAAAAAAAAGTTTGATACAATTTATTTTTCTCAAAAAAATTTGTATTATGTTTAAGAATTTTAGATTTTTATATGACAATACCAACAAATTATTTTTATAACATATTATGTTATTAAAATAATATTTTATTTGGTAATTACATAAATTAGCTGATAAATATGAAACGTTATGGCCATGCTTCCATAATTACATTATTTCCTTAATTAAAAGTTTCTATATTTACAAGTTTCCATAATATATAGCTTCTAATACAATTATTACACGGTCTCAGAAACAGAAACATATATGTTTATATGAACGCCTGAACATTACTCAAATTTTAAACTTGATATATATATTAAATTAATAAAAGCATTAAATCTCCTGTGAATATGATAAGTAGTCTTTTATGTAAAATATATATGAAAGATTTGGAGCCTTATACAATGAATGATTCTTTCATGGTGTTACGGGAGTGTTAAACAATATCATTAAATGAATCTTGTATTTTCTATTATACAACCTCTTATAGATAGGGTTACAAATATCCACCGTTTTCCTTCCTATTAATTGTAAACAACTGCCACTTAACTAAAATTCAAATTGCAAATTTTAATAAATATTAAAGTAATTAATTATTAGTACACCAGTACTTGAGTCGCAATATATACAATTTCTTACACCTGTATGATTAATTTATTTAATTATAATAGGATAAATATATAATTTTTTACAAATAAGTATATAATTATATAGTAAAACTTTACGTTCATTATATTTTAATTAAAAATTATACATGTGTTGCATTTTAATTAAAAAACTTGATAGTAAAACTATAAGAAATTGTATGTACCTAAATCTATTCTATAAATTTTTAAATACCATATACTCTTCATATTTGAAAAGGACAAAACCTATGTTAAATTATTGTATTCTTAATATTTTTTTACCACAACTTTGATAAAAATAACAATACAAACATATAATAATAAATTGTGAAAAATTATTTACTATTATTTATTAAAGTTTTAATAACAAACTTTTAAATATTTTGTGTATGTGTGTGTAAAATTTTAAAAATTATATTAAAATTTAAATTCAATTAGTAAGACTAAAGCCAATTATCAATTCATGATCAAATATATGATATGTGTGAAGCAACTAGACCCAAAAAGTATACAATAGTCCACGTCGGCGTAGAAGAGCGATAAATAATCTCAGCATGACACACACACACATAGATCACATTTCCATCCTCAATTTTTGTATTTACTTAAAAACTACAAACGCTTGAAAAAATATAAATTGAAAAAAAAAGTCGAGACAAGAAAAGAAAAATTACTGAAAAAATTAAATAAATTAATCCCTATAATTTAATAGGCTAGAGCCAAAAGCGTAGTTTAATAGGTTGCATTTTGCCGCTGATTGTAGCACAGAAGGTATGGAGAATCATGTAGAAGTGATGTGGAGACCTGATAAACATAATTTTCTAAAGATTATTCTGGTTTGCCATTTGTGTCATCGCGCGACAAAAGTCCGTGACTTTGGCTGTGATTTTTTTTGGCATTAGTTGCGGTTAAACTATAGCTAATGTTTTTTCCGACAGTTTCATCAACCGCATGAAAATGGTGCATAGGTAAAATATTTCTAGCAGTTTTATGAATAGCTGGAAGTCTTATGAATTAGCTTTAGTTTAGTTCAAATAAGAACTGCAGCTAATTGTTTAGCTATTACTTGCAGTTTCCACCAACCGTTGACAATGGGAACGGTGGAATTTTAAATGTAATATTAGCAGCAGTTTTAATGTCATTTTTTTAAAAAATAAATATATTTATATATTTCAAAGTTTTTTTTTCTTGTTCAATTTTAGTACCAACAAACAATCAAATATACTTAACCACATCGTCATTATTCGATGTAAAATGAACTAGAAGATAGTTGTGGAGAAAAGCTTGTATGTCCATTTGATCTATTAGGTAGCTGTAATAAAAAGCATAAACAATAAAAGTCATAAATATAGTTAAAAATATGGATATTAACTATAATAGAAAGATTTGGATCATTACTGATAATGTTTGAAATGTAGCATATTCAAGAGGCAGCTCCCTTAGATACTTTTGCATATAGAGATTCATCTTTGCATTAAACCTAGATTCTAAATGGTTAACTTTATTTTCCAGTTGGCTATAAGTAGGAGCAGATGGGCTAGGTTGATTATAAAACTGTGATAGATGTCCAAATACTTGAAATAGAGATAGACTCAATCCTAACCCTCTAACATGGCCATAATGGACTTGACTACCTAAAGTCATTGCTAAAGAATCTTGAGCTAAAATTACTTGTAATGCTAATATTGAAGATTTATGCACAACAATGTTTTCCTACATCAACCAAATTCATTTGCAAATTACATGAAAAGAATAACAGCGAACAAAAACCTAGCATATAAATAATGCAAGCTAAATATTGAACTAGTTACACAAACTAAGTGTTTACAATTGATCAAGTAAACAAATACTTACACTCATATATTTGGCCTCGTTGTTCATAAATGACTCATTAGCGTACTTATACGTAACCGTCCAAACTTTCACTCAATTGACTGGGTAACCATACTCTAACTCCTACACATGTTAAAAAATATTGTAACATGTACATGTCAACAACATGAGTACAATATGAGTAATAGGGAATGAAGTTACAATCTCTACCTTTTTGCGTGCAAAGCTCTTAGATCCACCAATATGCATCATCGACTGCTTCATTCTATTATCTTTATTTTTCATGGCCTTTTGCTAATCATTAAGCAAAACATAATTAGATTCTAATTTTGAATGAACCAATGGCAAAGAATTTATATCACCATAGTTAATGGGTTTAGTCAATAGTCAACATATAAAGCCCAATTATCTTTATTAATGGCTTTCAGAACCTTAATAATCAATTCACCCTAATTGCTGGTGTCGTCATTTGCTTTTTCCAACAATTGTTATCTTCGGTCTTTCCACTTCATTCAAGTAGATTTAGAGATATAGTTCTTGTGCAACTCACCGTCAACAAAATACTTGCCTTCAATGTGCAAAAATACAAGTAGCATTAATACATCCATAAATCATATATTAGTTCAAAAGCATATAAACATTACTTGAATAGTATTCCTTTACACAATATCCTTGTACTCATAAAGAAGTTTCTTCCAACTAGGAAAGCTCATGGGAAATAAATTAAAGTCCTTTCTAAGAGCACTTAAAAACCTATTCAATAACCCACCACCTTTATCAATTAGTTGGACGATTTTGTTCCAACACAATATAATCCATTTGCCTTGGGAAAGCAATCAAACATCATTGTACGTAAGTTCTTTCTACTTAATTGCACCCTCCTCATTTGCAAAAACCAAAGTTAGCATATAAGAATAAAAGTATATGTCAAATGCATTAGGAATTTTTGGCATACTTACCAACCACGTTGACCAACCAAGCCCTATTGTACAAAGGCAAACGTACAGGCTGTGAAGGTGCTTCAGTTGCCTCATCCTCATTATTTTCTTCATCATCATGGGCAGTTATTTTGAGTGGTAACTAAGCACTTCCAAGGTTGATGTGCTCTAAAGGATTACTTAAGATAATTAACACTTGCTTGGAAAAGCCACAAGTAGGGCATGAACTATTCTTTTTTGTGGTGTAAAATCCCTTCATCTTCAGGATTCCTACAAAAAGTTGAAATTAAAAAAATGTTAGATAAATAAGCAAACATTGTCACAATTAATAATTGAAAAAGTTAAAATTAATATAAATTAATCATGAACATGGCATAATTAATATAAACATAGTAAAACACTTGCTAGTGGTATATTCTCTTATCCTTTAGGAAATAATGTGTTCAAGTTTTGATGTTCATATGACTCATTTTCGTAATATACATCCTCATCATCTTCTCTCATTTCGTATAAGTCACGTGGCTTAAGATGTATAGGTATGCTCTGATTCTCGTCTAACTCATCTTCTACATAATAAACTATTTGAGGTTCTGAAACTTGGATGTATGACCCATCCATCATCTTTAGGGTTACCAATATGTATCAATCGGCCAAAGTTCACATATGTGAAACCTAAGTCATCAATTGTAATTTCTAAGGGGTTAGTTGTGTTGGCTTACATACATTTGAACAAGATAACCGTAAAATGACCATGATAATTTAACTTAATAATATCAATTAATTTCCTATAAGATGGCACGTCACTAAACCACATATTGCCATCACTACTATCCTAATAATAAATGTAATTTTTTCCAAAATTTAATTACAAGAACAACTTGAACCATAATCATTAAGAACTATTGAGCATCACATCATCAAACCAATTATGTCATCATAATTATAAAATTTCTATACCAATTGAAAACACAAGCATACATAATTCTAATCCAATCCCCCCCCCCCCAACCATAATATTATAATGTCATTTTCCCATAAGAATAATACAAATGAATACATATAATTCTGATAAGAGATTTTAACATAATACTATAATTTTCATTAAATTTACAATAATTTCTATTTTCAAAATTGAAATTCCCACATGATTCTAAATAAAGAGCACAAACAATCTTATATAAACTTTCCATATTGCAACATTGCATATTTTAAAAGAAAAAGCACACTAATAGAGCAAAGGTTCCATTGTAAATAACAAATTCTGTGCATATAATAAAGTACCATAACATAATTTATTTTAACCAAATTTTAACTAGGATAGAAAAATTATATTCTTAGCATCAAGAGTTATTTATGATGTTTTTAACATGTATAAAAAATGAAAATATATATGTACAAATAAGTTAAATTAAAAAAAAAAAAAAAAACTAACCTTTATGCAGAAAAACAGCGGCCAACAGCGGATTGATGGCGGTGAAGGCACAAGTTTGGGCGGACAAGTGGTTGGTGACGCATCGGCGGTGGTGGAGTCACGTATGGCAATGGTGACGCACGAGTTCCTCACTCTCCTCTGAGATTTTTGCCCCTTATTTTTTGTTCGCGACAAAGTGAAGAAAGGGCCTAAAGCCCTAGATTTTATTAGGATTTCTCGGTGGTTAGCTCTTAATCAGAAGAAACCGTAAAATTTTCCTGCGGTTACACACTAACCACAAGGAAGTTCCTGTAGCTTTTACTTCAATTTGTGTAAATTACTTGCTGTTAGTTGACTAACCGCAAGTAATCTTTTACTTTAACTGCGGTTTAGTTAACTGAAGGTAAATCTTGTTTTTTTGGTAGTGATGTTATGATTGATATGGAATATGAAGTGTAGGATTAACCATCTTAGTCTCACAATCATGACTCTAGTTATAATCAACTGATTTGTGGAGCTGTTGACATAAAAGGAACATCACTAAGGGATAACTTGTCTCTCTTATTATTAGTAAGGTTGCCTCCATGATATTTTGTCTGTTACTTTCGATTATTATTTTATAAATGTCCTTAGAAATTTGAGTTTGCAAGAAAAAAATTCTCCTCCCTAATTTTTGAGCTGTATTTAATTCGGACAATGCATTATTGAATAAAGATTGCAGTTTATCATAATATGATTGAGTATCCAACTTAAATTATCATTTTGTTGCTCAAATTTTATGATTTTAAGACAGACATCCCCAAATGACATATTAAACATTTTTGACATTACGCCATTGTTTCTATTAACTAACATGTTAAAATTTTTTTTTAAAAAAATAAATTTACAAAAAGTATGGGGAGACATTCCCTGAAGTCCCGCCCCCCCCCCCCCCCCCCGGTTTTATATATATATATACACACACACACACACACTAAATAGTATTACTATTAATTATCCATAAATTATCATTTTTAATAAATTAATAACAAATATTAATATAAAATTTTATTGAAAGTTACATAATAATTCAATTGATTCTTTAAATATTCTTCTTAAAATTATAAATATTATTTCACAGTCCTTTAATTTATTAGTCTGACTTGAATTTAATTGCATTAATAATATATATATATATATATATATATATAGATAAAACAAAATGTTCATGTAATCATTAAATTGGTAACATTTTATTTGATCAGTTTAGTATTAGATTGACATTCATGTCAATTTAGGGAAACGAAGAACTAAATTGATTTGGAAAATAGTATCAAAGTACAAAATCACAAGATTAATATTATAGAAAACCAATTTTGAATTTTTTGTATTCTACAAAAGTATAAATCACTCTTTCTTCCTCATCAATGTTTAATTAGCAATAAATTTAAATCTCCTGATGGAACGATGAACTAAGTTTGTTTCTATCCATACTTAACAGGTACATGTCATCGTGCAAAGTGGCATGTAAAGCAAAGTTTCTCTGCCGGTCACTAACATTCTTTATTTCATCCACCCCACCGACTCTTTCTTTTTCATTGCCACAGCGTGAATTACACCTATAAATTGAAATATATTTATTCTCCTAAAGTATATCTACAAAAGTATATATTTAGATAGAATTATTACCTAAATATATTGATTTTTGTAAGCATCTTCACAATAAATATATTTATTTTATTTTATTTACAATTTGAAATGATAAAATGAGAAAGCTTGCAAAGTGAAATTTTTTTTTCCTTTTTTAATTGAATGATTTGCATGAAATGAAAAAGTATGAAATATAAATATTTCTAGCTCGACTGTATTATAAGATAATATTTTAATTTTTTTTAAAATATGATACACATATTACAAGCTGTGATTACAATGTATTAAAAAATAATATTTGTATTATTAAAAATAAGCAAATTTACAACTAAATCTATACTTATATCTTGGAATGTCAAAAAATAATATTTATAGTAATATATATATATATATATTATAATAGAATATAATAATGTAAATTGAATTATCATGTTTCAATAGAAATTTATATTAATATTTATTATTAATTTATTAAAAAATTGTTAAATTATCAATAATTAATATTAATAATATTTAATATTTATTATAGAACGTCCCTCGTGTGTGTGTGTGTGTGTGTGTGTGTGTGTGTGTGTGTGTGTGTATATATATATATATATATATATAAGGGGGACGTTGTCCCGCCATAAGTGTGCTTGTCTGATATTTTGGATAAAATGACGGTTAAATGTCAAGAGACACTTAATATGTGTCTTTGAAGATGTTAGTAAAAAAAACCCAAACTTCACATTAATGTTGTTCTTTTTTGGAAGAGGGTTATATTTGATTTGTTCTTCTTAAAAGAAAATGTTGCTTCATATGTTTAGGGATGATTAAGACTCGGCCTAACCTGACCAACTCGGCCCAGTCAGTCATTTCGAGGCAGGTCAAGATCATCAGGACCATTGGAATTGGGTCCATCATGAAATGACTTGATCCTAAGTCAAGTTAGGTCCTTGGCCACTACATTAGCCCGACCAGGCCATATATATATATATATATATATATATGTTTTTTATATGTTTATATATATATTTGGCATTTTAAAAAAATAGCCACTTTTTTGGTTTATGTCAAATATAGATCATTTTTATTAATATAAGATATTTCATTTACTACATACAAATCATAATTTTTATTTTTTCTTTTAAAATTTAATAAATAAAATATAAAAAATTAAAATAAAAAACTGTTAACCCAGTTCGATCAGATCCCATCTGGTCATGCCCTAAGTATGTGGCCCAATCATAACACCAGGCTGAGCCACAGGTTGGTGTCCAACCCAGCCCAGCCCCGTATAGGTTGGTGTCCAATTCTAAACCCTAAACCCTAAACACTTCTACTTATGTCTTTCCATGGTCGTGCCAACGAACTATTTGCATGTTTGGTTGGCAACTTTGAAGTGATAGAATAGGCATTTTACTTGTATTTTTATGTTTGGTTGGCAAATTGAGAATTTCGAGACTTCTTTACCTCAAATGAAAGAGTTTTCATTCTTTTAGGGTATGTTTGGCACGTGGTCAAGAATAGTGATGGAAAGGGAGAGGCCAGTTGTGTTGTTTGGTAAGTAGAAGCCTTCATTCCTAAGGGGACTACCTTCTCGTGTCAAATGGGAGAGTTATTTCCATTAAGGACTTGTTTGGTAAGCTTATGGAAATGAGAGTAAGAATGAGAGTGTAAGTAGAAGTGAAAATAAACCTAATGGAATGAAATTAGATAACTTAAAATTATATTTGGTATGATATAGAAAAGAGAAGGAATGATAGTATTTTTTTTCTTTTTAACATAAAGGATAAAGGTCAAAATATCGTTAGTCTTTTAAAAAATTATTTGCCTCTTCATGACCCAACCCTCACTCCATCGTTTTGTTCATCTCTTCCAAATCCTCACTCCATCCTCCCCTTTATCTCTCTACCCGTGATGGCGTGTCGTTCATCTTGCCTTCCACAATGAAGATTTGGTGCTTGGAAATAAGCTTTTGTCTAACGTGCTTCAGAGAGGGACCGTAGTGGCTGTTGACCGCTAAAGAATAGTCGTTCATCTCTCTCCCAGCAATGGCATGTCGTCCGTTGCCTTACGTTATGAGTGCTGGAGAACAGTGGGAGCCGACAATTACGGCGGCGCTAGTGACGAGGATAGTGGGAATGCGGTTGGTCGTCTTCATCGTGTTCATGTCCTCTGCCATTGAGCTGCCTCTACAGGTGCGACGAACCTCCGCGTCACGGCTAGTCTTCAGGTGGCCGGAGAAGCATGGCTTCACTGATCTAAGTGTCACCGGTCGTTGATCTTCTTCTACGGTCAACCCACGGGAGTCCTTGAACGCCTCTCCGCTGGAGGGGTCATTTGCTTCAAAGGGTATTTGGGTCTTTAGCATGTCATTCCTAGGAGTCAACTCCCTTTCTTTAGGATCTTTTAGGGCATATTTGGTAAAATGAAAAGAAGGAGTAGGGAGAGGGAATGTGAAAAGGAAAGCTACAATATTGAGTTTGGTACGATAGAAAGCCCTCCCTCTTTCCTATTCCCCTTCCATTGTACAACATCCATATGCTTTCCTTCCAATATTTGATGGAAAGTTCAGGCATTACTAGGAATGATATTTTATAGACCATTTTGCCCCTTTCATTTTGTCTTCAGCAAGTCGCAATAGTTTCCACGTTTTTCTTCAAAGTGTCTTAAAAGTGTGCCATGGTGTAGTCGGTTCATTAGAAAAGTAGCAGTCAACTATTATTTTTAGCAAAAGATTTTCTATTTCACCTAAAAAATAAAAAATAAATATTTTTACTAAAAAAATAATATAAATATTTTAATATTTTGAAACATTTATTGCATAATAAAAAATTAAAAAATCATTTATTAATATTTATTATAAATAGTTTAATATTTTTTATTAAGACTACCGTAAAAATAATTTTTAATATTATTAATTGAATGTTTTGATATAAGGGTATTTCAATCTTTTTACCCTATTATCATTTTATTTCATCATCATCTCCATTATACTAAACAAATTTTGCAATTTTATTCCTTTTTCCATTCCTAATATATTAAACTTGTTTTAGCATCAAAACTTTCCTTTCCATTCTATCTCATTTATATTCCTATTTTCATTTCCTTTCCACCAAAATACATTAGTGCATACCATGCGGGGCCTTATAATTGTAAGAAAGTGTCAAAAAATAATTTGAAAATTAATAAAAACTTAAAAATTAATTTATAAATTGATAAAATTATAGAAATTAATTAATTAAATTTTTTTCAAAAATATATAACTAATATGCCAACTACAAATAATGGTTCAGACTTTTAGGACAGATATTATATAATATGACAATTATATATGAATGTGTGAAAATCAATGTTTTATTATTTCATCAATTATTATTCACTATTAATATTTTATAAAGTACATTTTGCATTATGGAGGATCAACATTTAGGATTATTAAGATTTGAAAGAGAGATACTAAAATTAGAAGTTTATTAAATATTAAATTCAAATATTTATAAAATGCCATCATTGTACAAGCACGTGCTGTATTTCTTAAGAACATGGAAATTTTATTTTTAAATATATTTAATTTTATTCAATTTTATACAAGCACTTTTTTTAAAAAAATGAATTTACTCTTACAACAAAAAATAATGATTGCCACCTTAGCACTTTCTATAAATTAATCTACATCAGATTTTAAAAAAATTAATCTACATTGCTTGATGCCAGAAGAAAATGAGAGAACAATTTGAAGCCCGAATTGGACTATTGAGCCCATTAACTGTTAAGTTTTTGTTTTTGCCACTTAACTAGTCAAAGATTATAAATGATTGCATGCATGTGGGCGGATACAATTTCGTCGCATAACATAATACTTCTGAACATTATTTTAGTTTGAGTAGAAAAAAATGTAAATAGTTTCTTAAGTGGAGAAAAAGAAGACAATGCATTTAAGGCAAGAACTAAATTAAAAACAATTAGAGGGAAATTGGAAAAATAATTAAAGAGAACTTAAATATTAAATGAATCAATTTTATAATTAAGTTTGAGGCTAGCACAAGTGACCAAACTCCACCTTATGCTTCCTAAGATATTTAGATTTTAATACCCTATATGCAACCCAGTAATTTAACCATTATTTTTCTTGATGCCAACATGTGTTTTACCCTCATTAAACTACAAAATTGTCCATAAGTTTTTTTCTTAAAAAAAACCCTTGAGACCTCTATTGTCTTTCTACATTTTTACTCTTTTACGGACCTCTACTGTATGCAAGCATAATAACCACAATTTTTCCTCCTTCTCCCTTGGGTCTCAACTCACCGGCAAAGCCGTAACATCCCAGCACCAGCTCTACCCTCAACTCGACTAAATTCCAACGTTAATTTGCTGGGAATGTGCTAGGGTTCCACAAGGCTCCCTCTTTGATTTTCATTAGAATTAAGCAAGATTTAATATGGCTTCAGATTTTAGAACCCCATTTGGATGCACGAGTAACATGTATTGGTTTGAGAATTTTTGAAACTTTTACCTTCTCAATATCAATAATATTCAAGGAAGGAGGATTTGAGGTATTGAATGCTGTCGTTTGGAGTGAGGCTTAAGCACTCCTTTATCTAACTCAATTTATACCTCTCTAAATGATATGTATATTGTATGAAATTATGGGAACTTTTTGAATGATTTTGCTTGCCGTATGAATTTTTGAAAATTTAAAAAATTACTATTTGGATATATATACATATATATATATATATATATATATATATACACACACACGCTTTCAATTATTTATATTGTTATGGGCAAAAAAATTTGGAAATCCATCTATAGTCATAAAAAAAGGTATTGCCCACCAAGTCAAACTTAGTGACCCATCAAAACGGTGGGTGAAGTTACAATTTTTAACTCATTTAATATAAGTGGGCAAACTAACTTGGCTTACTTAATTTGTAGTTCAACATGCCAGCTTGATAGGTTGGTGAGTTAGCCCACTAAAGAGGTTTTATAGATTTTCTTTTGTAAAAGGTTTAATATTACATAATCTCAAGAAGCATTAATCCATGTTTTGTTTTAAATATTTAATATTTGATCAATCAAAGACAACATGAATGTATTTTTGGAATTAAAATTTAATATTTAACTTGATAATTGAACTTTTTTGTTTGGAATTCTTTTTTTATTAAATTTTCTTAATAATTTTTTAGTAGGTTAAATAGGTTGTTGGGTTGGTTTCATCATCCTAACCCACAAAATTAAGGTGGGTTAAATAGGTTGACTCGTCTAACTTACCCACTCTCGTGGACCCCTTAGGTTGGTCCATTTTGACACCTGTACAACACAAAACCATATAACTAACAATAGTAAATACTAGCCCCTATATAACGGCCATTAGGTGTCATAGTGCTTGACTTTGACCACTATATGATATTGTGATTACTAGCTTGGAGGTAGTGTTTGTGCTCAACTTTCAAATGTTTATTAACATCATTTGTTTTGTAAAATGTCACTAAATTTGCCCAAATTTGATGAATTATATTATATGATTTATAATATTCCTATTCAGTATAATTTCAACATAAGTAAGTTTGAAATGCTTTAAACGATATGTTTATGAAAAATTCTAGTGACCTTATTTGTCCCCTCCCTATAATGGATAGTAATATTTGCTCATATAGTGTTATCACTGACCTATGCTTTCTTTATTTTTATTTTTTAGAGAATAATGTTGATCCTAGTCATCCCTTTGCAGCTTAAAGTTAATATAAAGACTCATTGGTGAACCTTGCAATGTTCACGAAGGCAAGGAGTTTTGTTAATTTAATTAATTGTTAAACAATATTTTTGTTATACTTTAGAAGCTTTTAATGTCATAGGTAGTATTATAGTTTTTTTAATTGTATTGTATTCGAGAATTGCACTGAATATTATTTATGTCCTTTGTTATATTTGTCATCTAATTGGTTAAGTTGTCAAATTTATGTGACTTATAAAGGCAAGGTCTACTTCGATCTCTATTATGCAATTTTCTATCATTTATATTTTTAAGATCAAAATAAAGATTAGATTATCTTTTCTATATTTTAAAATTTTATCAACAATAAGTTTATGACAGATTGATGAAGTACTAAACAATATTATAGTGATATAACACTTTCAAAAGAGAAAAAAAAGAACTATTTTGGTCTTTAACTTTTGAATTTACTCTCATTTTAGTTTTACACAAATTGAAAGTATTAAAATGGTTCTCTACTTTTGAATATCTTATTTAGGGAGGGACTATTTTGGGTGGAATTTAACAAAGTGTAAAACAATTTTAAGACTTTTGATTTATTGAGGACTAAACTGAGTTTAAGTTTAAAAGAATAGGACTATTTTGAAACTTTTAATTTGTGAAAGACCAAAATGAAACTAAATCAAATAGTAAAGGACGAAAATGATATTTTTCTCATTTTTTAAATATGACATTATGATTATAACTTTAATATTACATTAAATTTGTTGATAAATTTATTCTATAAAAAAGCATATAATATATATATATATATATATATATTGTTTTCTTATAAATAATTTTGAAATGCTTTTTCTTTTAGTCAACAAAACGATAAACAACAAGCTACCAACATAAGAAAAGAAATAAAAGATACGTCAACAAGAAGGAATAGATGAATGCATGAAGGGGGAGACTCCGAGGAGACCTGGACTGAAAAGATACACTAGCATTTGGGAACAATGTTTGGACTTTGAACTAAAAAGTTAAGGGAGGTGGTATATGTTAGCCCTAAAGGGCTTGGCCCACCTTAAGAGTTTGATTAATGAAATAAAAGAGAAAAGAGAAAACCTAGCACATTTAGTTTGAATCTTCTTTTAATATGAGCTATCAACTTTTCAAAACTTGTTAACTCTTTCTATCTTTAGGCTATTTTTCATCCTTGTCTGCCATTTATTGTGCAACAATTTTTTTTATCTTTTTAGCTCCATATTTTCAAAACTAGAAAGGAAGCAAACCTTCAGCAAATATCTCCTACCTTCTTTAAAGCTTCACAACAAGATTCATGGAGGATAATGGTGAAAATCAAGATTCAACACATCAGAGATGAAAGATCCAAGCATTTGATGGATTAACGGTCATATTTCAAGGAGGCATATGTAAAGGAAGCATCTTATCTTTATGGGTACTAATTCAAGCATTGCTTTTATGAAAAAGAAAGGTTCTTTGAGCTTAATTTTTTTTGATTTAGTGAGTTCTTTATGAATGAGCTTTGTGTCTAGCTTATCTTCTCTTGTAGAGAGATTTTGAGCATGTCCTTGTACTCCCTTTTATAAGGTTTCAAATATTTCATCTTTCTTTGTAAAACTACCTCTATTGGAGTGGAGTGAAGTTAGGTAGAGTTGGAAAACTCTATTAGAATACAAAGTGAGCTAAAAAACCTTAGTTGAGTTTGGGATGAGCTGAAAACCCTGTGTTAGAAGTTATTACAGTAAACCTTAAGCTTTTAGTTGTAAAAGGCTTGCTTTAAGTTGAAGAAAATCCCTTAGATTTCCAATAGGACTAGATGTAGGCAAAGAGTGCCAAACCATGATAAATTTCAGTCTTGTTATCTTCTCTCCATACTCTTTCAATTTTTTATGTTGCATTTTAGCTAATTGCACTCTATCTAAAATTAATTGATAATTTCCATATCTTACATCAGTCAAACTTTTTCAAAATATAGTTAACTTTATAATTTTTGTTTGAAAATAGTTAACTAATTTTGATATACAATTAATAGATTTATGTTAAAGACATTTTAAACAAAGTTTTCCTAATCTTAAAAGTGTTTTAAAAGAACTTATTCACTCCTCTTTAACTTCTCTGTCAATTAGTATCAGAATAATGGTCTCACTTGATTTTTGCTCACCTGCCTGAGAAATGGTCCTTGTTTGTTTTTTCCAAAAATGATGAATCAACATCTAAAGGGAGCCTACTTCAAGATAGGTCATTCAACTACAATGTCACCGTACTTTAATAAAAACCATTATATTCACTTAAATACACGAATGAGAATGTTCATTCAAGCTTCTAACTAACCAATATGGAGTGTTATCTCTTGAGGTCAAAACATTTCCACAATAGAAGATGGAAAACCTAAGTCTGAAAAGAATTGGACTAAAGACAACATCTAAATCATCCAAACAATTGCTAAAGTAATCAACATTTTGTATGTGCAGTAAACAAATAAGAATATTATAAGATATTCGAATGTCAAATAGCTAAGCAAATGTAAGATAAACTAGAAGTCACATTTGAAGGCACTTCAAATGTGAAGGAATAAAAAATAAGTACATTACATTATGAGTTGAAGATGTTTAAAATGAAGGAAAATGAAAATATTGAAAGCATGTTTAATCAATTTGCAAAAATAGTAGATCTCAAATTACTTAGAAAGACCTATACTACTCAAGAAATAGCGAGAAAAATATTAAAAAGTCTTCTAATTGTCTTTTAATAAAAAATGGAGAACATTGAGCATGACGCCAACTTTAAGGGAATGACATATGATAAGCTAGGCTTTTTGATCCATATATACTAAACAAAAAAATAGGAAAAGAAACCAAAATCCTATATCATAAAAAGTTTAACATGTAGATAATATACGTTGAGTAGCTCATATTAAATCATTTTTATGAATTCCTCTTACTTTGTGTTGAAAGAAAAAAAAAAAAAAGAATAAAAAACATTCTTTCCAAGTCCCCCACATTTATTTTTTTTTTTTTAAAAAGGAGAAATCATAATACTATATTCCGACTCCCCAAGAATAAAAAAATTGCTACCACATTATAAAAGTGGAGGGACACATAGTTGAAAAAAATTAAAGACTGCAGCTGATGTGATTTCATCAAAACAAGATATGCAAATATACATACATTATTTGTATTGGAAACTTGTCTAATTATATATTTGTTGTGAAAATTTATATGGACCGTCGTTGAAAATTGAAAAAAAAATTGTCATAACAAAACTTGTTTTGACTAAAATTATTGCAATTATGAATTTTTACCAAAAATTAAATTTATCAAGAAAATGTATTTTAAAACTATATTTTCATGAATTTAATTTACTCTAATTTATTATATTAATAATATGTTCATCAAATCTATAATTTAAAACACTGTTAAAATCAAATATTATTACTTATGTTGATTAGATATCTAAAAAATTAGATTTTGAATATTTTTATTTTATTTATTAAACAATGTTAAAATTTGTTCAACTTTAAATAGTGGTTATTGATTTTAAAATTTCTTGAGTTTCATAAAGTTGTTACATTAATCACATAGGCATTTTGGTGAAAATGAACTTAGCTGGATGATTATCTGGAGATTTTTAATATGCAAAGGATTGAAATAAAACTAAGTGGAGGACCAAAATGATATTTAAACTTTTATAAATTTTCATTACAAAAGGATAATTACATAAGTATTCAAGAAAAATGTCATTTTAGTGCTCTACTTTTGAGTTTAGTTTTATTTTGGTCATTTACATATTAAATTCTCCTGATAATCTTTCAGCTAAGTTCATTTTCACCAAAATACTTTTAAGTGAATAAAACAACGGCTTTCTTAAACTTAAGAAATTATAGAATCAATATCCACTCTTTCAAATTGAACAAATTTTAACACTATGCAATAAATAAAATAAAAATATTCAAAAAAAATCATTTTTTAAATATCTAACCAATATACGTAATAATAGTTAATTTTAACATTGTATTAAAATACGTATTTGATGACCATATTATTAATATAATTTATTTTAGAATAAATTAAATTCATGAACAATAAATTTTTTTAATAAATTCTATTTTCAATAAAATTCATCACTGAAATAATCTTAGTCAAAATCAATTTAGTTATGATTAGTCTATATAAATTTTAAAAACATATAATTAGATAAGTTCCCAACACAAATAGTATAAATTATCTTTGCACATCTTGTTTTGGTGAAATCACATCTGCTGCTATCTCTAATTTTTTCCAACTACGTGTCCCTTTACTTTTGCAATATGGTGGCAACTTTTTTTTAAGAGTTAGAATGTAGTATTCCAATTTCTTTCTTTCTTTTTTGTTCTTTTTTAAAATAAATGTGGGAGACTTGGAAAGAATGTCTTTGAGTCTCTACAAAGTAGAAATTTGGAATAATCCAAGTTTATTAGAGTACAATATCTGCATGTAAAACTTTTATGATATGGGATTTTGTTTTTTTAATTCTTTTAATGCATATGAATAAAAAAGTTAAAATATATTCTCATAAGTTATGAGTAGACTCGCCTTAGACCCTATCAACGTCAAAAGGAAAGAAAGAATATGGCTTTAAAAGCTTCAACGCTTGCCAAAAAAACTAATGATGATACAAGCAATATAAATTTGCAAGAACTAGTATTCTTCACTAAGAGGCTTAAGAAATATGCAAAAGGAAAAGGAAAGCTATTAAAGCATAAAAATAATATGGCAAGAAAAAATTTCAACAAGGAAGAGCAAGGAAAGTATTATGTGACATGCTATGAATGTAGATAGAATGGGCATATCCAATACAAGTGTCCATATGTGAAAAAGAAAACATATAAAGGACTACATAGATGAAAGATCTAGCTACTTGGAGCGATAGAGAAGAAGATAAAGAAGAAGAGGAGTTAAAACAAGAAATGACAAATCTTTGTTTTATGGTAATAAACGAAAATGAGGTATGCCTTAAGGGGAGAATTTCAAGAAATCAATGGTACTAGAATAGTAGCTATTCTAGGCACATGAATGGAGATCCATCCAAGTTCCTCACTATTTCTAGAAAAGATGAAGTATTAGATGATGAAGATAAAACCATAAATACCTTTATGCCTAATTGAAAAAATGGAAAAGCCGTGTTTGAACCTTTGAAAGTCTCAAATAAAGACATTAAGCAAATACGAAGTCAACTGGAAAAGAATACAAGTGAAGATGAATCCTCATCCAGTCAGAAAGGGAATTCTACCAGCCAATTAAAAACACCCAGAAGAGATATGAGACTTCTAAGAGAGTAGAAACACTCAACATTTTATCCCATCATTAAAGATCCCAAAAAATGATTAAGAACAAGATCATCATTTATGCAAGAGATTAACCTAACATTTCTATCACAAATCAAGCCAAAGAACATTGATGAAGCACTAAGTGATGAAGGGTAGATCATAGCAATGCAAGAGGAGCTGAACCAATTCAAAAGGAATGAAGTATGGACCTTACTTGAAAAACTTAAGGACACTTCTATCATTGGAACAAAGTGGGTATTTAGAAACAAGCTGAATGAATAAGGAGAAGTTACAAGGAACAAAGCAAGGCTTATACATAACAATAAGGTATTAATTACGATGAAACTTACACTTTTGTTATTAGATTATAATTTATTAAAAGGCTGCTTGTCTATACTTCTTATATGAATTTTAAATTATATCATATGAATGTCAAGACAACCTTC
Organism: Delonix regia; assembly: GCA_037074485.1. Taxonomy (NCBI): domain Eukaryota; kingdom Viridiplantae; phylum Streptophyta; class Magnoliopsida; order Fabales; family Fabaceae; genus Delonix; species Delonix regia. Next base: position 23,559,458 of record CM073461.1, read on the forward strand.
TTAAATGCCTTTGTTAATGAGGAAGTCTATGTCAAATAACTCGTGGTGCCTAACCATGTATACAAATTCTCAAAGGCCCTTTTATGGCTTAAAGCAAGCTCCTAGAGCTTGATACTATAAGTTAAGCAATTTTCTCAGTTCAAATAGATTTAAAAGAAGGGATTTACATGTCACTCTCTTCATTAGAAAAGTAAATAAAGACGATGTGCTTGTACAAATATATGTTGATGATATTGTTTTTAGAAGTACTAATGATGGTTTGTCTAAGGACTTTTCAAAGCATGTTTGAAATGAGCATGATAGGTAAAATGACATTTTTTTCTCAAATCACAAATAAAGCAAAGTGAAAAGGGAAATTTCATTAATCCACCTAAATACACTAAGTAACTTCTATAAAAGTTGGGGTTTGCAAATGCAAAACCAATGGGCTCTCTAATAAATCCATTCACATATTTAGACAAGGATGAAAACGAAAAAAACTTTGATCAAAAGACATATAAAGATATGAATAAATCACTTCTTTATCTTACTACAAGTAGACTTGATATTATGAGTAGTCTTTGTAAGTGTGTGATATTTCAAGTTAATCCTAAAGAGTCATACTATGTTGCTATCAAAGATTTTTTTATATTTAATAGGTACTCAAAACAATGGGCTTTAATACCTTAGAACTAATAACTTTGAGCTAGTAGTCATGTTGCATCTCTATTTGGATATAGTTAACTGTGTGAAATTATCTAGTTAACTGAGTTTTAGCTCGAGCCTAAAGTTCCTTTATGTTTGTATTTAGTTAACTTATAGACTGTTCAGTTAACTATTTTTTATATTTTAAAAAAAAATTAATTTTTATTTGAGAAAATGATTTGAAGATTGTTTATTTGACTTTTAGAATTTGTAAATAAAAATTTATTTTTAGAAAAGAAAATGGTCACTAAATGTCAAAATTCAAATTTTTTAAGATTTAAAATAAATGAGCATCAACTTTAATTAGTCAAAATTTTTTTCCCTTTTTCTATGCTTAATTTCACTAATTTGGAAACTTTTCTTCTACCATATCTATGATTGACCATTGTTTGATGCTCCATATATGTGATTAATGGCTTTCTTTTTCATTAAAAAGCTCTACAGACTTTCTTGCTTGCTCACACTCATTACATAACTCTTAGGCTATGCCCAAGCCTCTTTTCTCAGTTTTCTTTTAGCATCCTATACCTTTCAAAATCAAATTATTTCTCTATATAACACTCATCTGTGAACCATCAACATCTATCTTTTCCATTCTACCCAATGACTTCCTCTATTGCATTCCTCTCCTCTAATTTTCAAATTTCATTGTCATTCTCCTTTAGTTTTTCGATCATTCTCCCATCTCTGTCATAGTTGCTCCTCCACTATAGATACTTCTATTTGTTCTCTCTTTCTTCCATTTCAACCCTTTCTTTCTCGCTACTTGAACACTTTCTTTACTCATTGCACCACCTACTCTCTCATCCCTTCTTGTTTGTTATTCTTTCATCCAAACACATTCATTTGGCCACAACTTTTTGTCTCTTTCACCCACGACCATCAATGGCTCCTTATTGCTCCACTCGCTGCTTTACCACCTTCATTGCCTGAAAAGAACTTGTTATGAATGATGTTTTTAATGTTAAAGCAACTTTTGCCTTAGTAAAGGGAAAATAAAAGCTTGTTCTTCCTTTTTCCAATGAGGACTATGATTTATCCTTAGAAGAAGTGTTGAACAGTTATACTGATAAGGACTTTGAAGTTGAACCTATACCAATTAAGGTGCACTCCATTAAGGTAACTTGTCCCTTTATCCATGTGGCTAAACTAACTACAAAATTTAAGGGAAAGCCATCTACTACCACTACAACACTAAAGAGTAAACTATTTAGTGTTTGCAACAAGAAGGTAACTTCATGAGCCTCTCAACTTAATCTTTTTTGTTCCAAGGAATGTGAACAAAGTTTCATAAATACTTTTCACAAAAACCCATGGTTTCTGGTTGTATAGTCTCTCTACATAAGATGCGTAAAGCTCAATGTGATGTCGAAGAGAAATTAACTAATATGATATAGGTTTCATTATTGTCCATGAATGAACTTGTGTATGAAGTTCATGTTCTAAAATTCTTTTGCCAATTTGATAGTGTTGGATGATGGGTTAACTATGAAATGTCAATGGGACTAAAGTGATCGTAAGTGAAAAGATTCTTGAAATTGGTTTTGGCCTCCTTTGCCATGAGTGATGATTATTATTTTAAGAACAAATAGCCAAGGCATTTTCGGGAATCATTTGATAGTGCACAAAACTTAACGTTTAGGTTGTCTAATTTTCTAAAAAGTGGTAAACTAGTTGTGCTTGTCATACAATTAACTTCCAGTAGTCCAATTATTTTTCCATGTTTTTAGGAGTTAAATATTATTTCATTTTTGGTTTTATGGAATAAAAGTTAAGTGTTTTAGCCCTAGTTTTAAATAAGTTTAGTTTATAGGTTTAGTTATATTTTTAAGTAGTTTAAGTGTTAATTTTTGGTTAGATATTTAGTAATTTGTAACTAATCAATTTCATGTGTTTTTGTTAGGTTTAATGCAAAGAAACATAAACCGAATGTGTTTTAAAGTTTAACCAACGAAAACCCAAATCCAGGAGATGTAAAAATTGGTTTGAAGTCTTTTTTTGCAAAATTTGACACCATAACTAACCATAAACTTGTTATGGCCTGAAAAGAAAATTTCTTGATAGAATGGAATGTCGCCATGACTATGATGCCATATTTAAACTAAGCAAAATGAATGTGTTTTGTAAGCTGATTTTATTGGATTAAAAAGGGATATCGAGGGTTTTAAGAGGATGCTGACATTCTAAGTCATTTTAAAGGTTAGGGAGGCTGGAGAAGGTGTCTAGAAGCTCCAAAGGCCAAGGGAAAGCTTGAGTTTAGAGAATATTCACCAATTAAATCACTTTTTCTCTTATTTCCTTGCTTTTCTTTGTATTTCTATCCTAATTTGAATTATGCTATATTTTTTAAGTTATTTATCCTTTTGATTATGAACTAAACTTGCTGCTTTGGGATGATGATGGACCTTAGTATGTAGTAGGATTCTTTTACTCTCTTTACATGCAAATGATATGATTTGTTCACTCAATCTTATTCTTAAAGCTTCTAAGTGTGTAAAAACCATTAGATGATTAAGGAGTTAGCTTTGCAAGGTGCCCAGCTAAGCAAATTAAAAGTACTTATAATGTTAAGTTTTTCTACTTTTAATATACACAATTCACCATAAGAAGTGTGAAAGACTAAGTGTTTGCATTGATATGATCTCAGTAACTTCAACCTCTTGTTCCCAAGCCTAAGCATCACCTTCTACCCTACTAACTCAAGCATTGCACCTAAACACTTTCATCCAATGGGATCATTTCTCCCTAATTCATTTCAAGTACCGCTTGAAATTAGGAATTCTCAAGTTCAAGTGAACAATGACATTAAAGAGATCAAAGATGACTTGCTCGGTCTCCATAACCAGCAACTTCAAACAAATCGAAAGTTGGAAACACTTAAGATTGAATTTGAAGATGCAGAAAATACTTTCTTATGGTTCACCATAAACTTGCACTCTTTTTAGCCCTACTATCATTGATTCCGATCTTAAGACTTTCATTTTTAATTTACCTTCTTTTGTTTGATGACAAAAAGGGGGAGATATCTTACTTTAAGACTTTATTTCGTTCCAAAATTGCTTATGATTCTTTTTATTCTTATGGTTATCTTACTAAGACTCCTTATGGTTATTTCTTTTTGAACATCTTAACTATGGGGTTACTTATAAGTTTATTAGTGTTTTGATCTTATAACTATTCTTATTGAATGATTTTGGAATTATCTATCATGGTATTGTGCTAAATGTGGTATAAATGTATGTGATATTTATCTAATATATAAATAGTAGTAGCCTAAGTTTTAGGGGGTTATTGCAGTTTTTTTGTTAGTTTTGTCATCATTAAAAGAGTGAGAATATTATTCTAATGGAGTTTGGCCTACCTTTAAAGTTGGATTAATGACAAAACAAAAGAAAAAACCTAGCCTATTTAGTTTGAATTTTTTTTCTAATTGGAGCTGTCAACTTTTTGAAAGCTATAACTCTTTCTCCCTCAATAACAATAGTAACTTTGAAACTTATTCTAAAATTTCAAATTTTAGTTAATAAATAATTCTTCTTAAGAGTTATATCTACATTTTTGTATTGAACTTATATGGTATCAAGTACATGGTGTAATAACATGCTAAAATATTATTAATTGATGAGATGATATAAATAAATTTTAATTGCTTCCATCATGTACTGTATAAATATGTATAATAACTAAACTGCATTGCATTCCTTATATTTTATTATTTATTTTCAATTAAAATATAATAAACATATAATTGAATTAAAATTAATTATAAAAATTATATACTTATGATGCTTATATTTAAAAATAATAAATAACATATAAAATTTTCGTTTAAACAAAAAAAAAAAAGAGTCTAACTCTTGAATTCAAGTGTGACGACGTATGACATATATAATTGCTCCCATAAGGGTCTAGCCACAAGCCAAGTCAACCCGCATTTTATCTACATTTTCTTCTTTTTTCTCCTCGTACACAATACCTTTTCAATATGCTATAACATTATATAGTGACTTGCAATATTTATTTTTTCAATAAGCAAGACTGCGCCAAGATTATAAAGCATGGAGAAGCAAAATTGCAAAAGTCATTTGCCAAATAATATGCACACAAGGCTAAACTACTAAAAAGGAAAAAACGAATCTTAAACGACACAGTTTGCCGAATTTTAACTCCCGAAACGACGTCCATAAGCTCTCTTTGTAATTACAAGGCCAAATAATAAGCAAAATTAAATAAATAAAAAAATAATATTCCGTAGTTGTCCATATAGTGCCACTTTTCCATTCCATGAACCCTAGCCCCTTTCACTCTCCCAATTTCTGTCGGTCTCTGAACTGAAGCCCCACGAGATGGCTTCACGCAGGCTCTTATCGTCTCTGATTCGATCCTCCATACGTCGATCTCCATCGAAGTCCTCCATTACCGGCTCAAGGCCCAGGCTTTCTTCCCCAAGCGTTTCGGGTCGTCCTTCTCCGTATGGCTACCTCCTCACCCGATTCGCCGAGTATGCCACCTCTGCGGCAGCTGCTGCGCCACCGACTCCGGCAAAAACGGGCGCCGTTGGTGGTGGTGGTGGGAAGATCGTCGATGAGTTCACTGGTAAAGGTGCGATCGGGCAAGTGTGCCAGGTCATTGGTGCCGTCGTGGATGTTAGATTCGAGGAGGGTTTACCGCCGATCTTGACTGCGCTTGAGGTTCTGGATAACTCGATCCGATTGGTACTGGAGGTGGCGCAACACTTAGGTGAGAACATGGTTAGAACTATTGCAATGGATGGGACTGAAGGGCTTGTTAGAGGACAGCGCGTGCTCAACACTGGGTCCCCTATCACCGTAAGCCTTGATTCATATTCCATTTATGACCTGCATTTCTGAGCTACCTTTGGACCTAGTATTGTAATTTGGTTTCCCCTAATTTCGGAGCTCTTAATTTTGGAGGATTTTGCCTTGTTAGTCCATGGGGGTTGAAAATTTGAAAGATCAGAGTTTGAGTCAATTGCCTTGTAAAGCTGTAGATAGTTGTCACGTCTAGTGGATTTGTGTGCTATTCCTTTTTAAGAAATTGACAGTGTGCAAATTTGTTTTTGATCATTGTAACTTTTGTTCTGATTTTTCATTGTGGGTTCATTTTATAAGAAGATTTAGACGAGAGTTTGTCACTTGGTATATTAGGCTTGTTTTCGTTATGGGGTAAAAGAATCACATTTTTCAAAATTATTTCTGCATCTAACAAATTAAATAAGTAATGTAGCTGGTCATTTGTATTATGCTTGTATTGCTATATATAATTTTATGCTTTGAAACTACCTTTTCCTCTGTGAATTTGGTTCATTTCGATGTGGGTCATGCTAGTAAAGTTTCCTAATTGCATATCTCAGCATGATATTTTTTGTACTGAAATTTTAGGAGATTCACTTTTTCATGTATATTTCTGATATTTCTTCAAAGACATTACTTTTGTTGGCATGTCAGAAGCTTTTTGGATTGTTTTGTGTAATTATGTTCAGATGGTCCAAATCATTTTTCCTTATTCTGGCCTTTTTCAACTATATGTTTTGTTGGCCATTAGCATCTTATTATCTATTTTCTGACATGCTGTTCCCATCCCCTTTAGGTTCCTGTTGGTAGGGCAACCCTTGGCCGTATCGTGAATGTCATTGGAGAGCCTATTGATGAGAAGGGTGAAATTAGTAAGAAACTGATATGGCCCCTTATATCTGATCAGTGAAAAAAAAAGAATGTTCTATCATTTCATTAAGATGTCTAGCTGACTGAATTTGTATCAATTGTGATAGAAACTGAGCACTTCTTGCCCATTCATAGAGAAGCTCCTGCTTTTGTTGAGCAAGCAACTGAGCAGCAGATCCTTGTTACTGGGATTAAGGTGTTTTTCTTATTCTGCTACTTCCTTTCCTTCTCTGTTACCTTGTCAACACATTTTGTCTTGTGTCCTTGAAAGCCATTAATTCTCCATTTTTTTTTTTTGAGATGTCATATAATGTCTGCATGCTGATGGGCTTGGAACCTTTGGCCTGCAGGTTGTGGACCTACTCGCACCATACCAAAGGGGTGGAAAGATTGGGTTGTTTGGTGGTGCTGGTGTAGGAAAAACTGTGCTTATTATGGAACTTATCAACAATGTTGCAAAGGCTCATGGTATGTCCTTAGGATGCGCTTGATTCATTGACTAAGATGCTCTTTTACCATTCTACGACTGCTGAGTGCTGACTGCTTCCTTTGATTAGGTGGTTTCTCTGTGTTTGCTGGTGTTGGTGAAAGAACCAGAGAGGGTAATGATTTGTACAGAGAAATGATTGAGAGTGGTGTCATTAAGCTTGGAGACAAGCAGGTAAATAGAATGCACATAACAAAAGTAACATATTTGGGGTATTCAGTAAGCTTCCAATTATTTTTTTTAAAAAGTTTGTTAACCATGCTTGCTTCATGATGTCAGAGTGACAGCAAATGTGCTCTTGTGTATGGTCAAATGAATGAGCCTCCTGGTGCTCGTGCCCGTGTTGGTCTTACTGGGCTTACTGTAGCTGAGCACTTCCGTGATGCTGAAGGGCAAGATGTGCTTCTTTTTATTGACAACATTTTCCGATTTACCCAGGTATGGATCCTATGGAGTTCCGTTAAATTATCTAGCTGACATTTCTGCTTTGTAAGTGCATTGTTTATGCTTATATTTGTTTAATCTACATTATAATTTATTATACAGGCCAACTCAGAGGTGTCTGCTTTGCTTGGTCGTATCCCATCTGCTGTTGGTTACCAACCAACCTTGGCTACCGATCTTGGAGGTCTTCAAGAACGTATTACAACCACCAAGAAAGGTTCAATTACCTCTGTCCAGGCTATATATGTGCCTGCTGATGACTTGACTGATCCAGCTCCCGCTACCACCTTTGCTCACTTGGATGCTACAACTGTGTTATCGCGACAGGTTTGGTTGTGTTTTTATTGAAGGCTTTTGCATTGGTGTTTTTGTGGCCATAAATTGAATTGAGTCACTTGATATTGTTGATATTAAATAGATCTCTGAGCTGGGTATCTATCCTGCTGTGGACCCCCTGGATTCTACATCTCGTATGCTTTCTCCCCATATTTTGGGTGAGGACCACTACAATACTGCTCGTGGAGTACAAAAAGTTCTTCAGAACTACAAGAATCTTCAAGATATCATTGCCATTTTGGGAATGGATGAGCTCAGTGAAGATGATAAGTTGACTGTTGCTCGAGCGCGTAAAATTCAAAGGTTCTTGAGCCAGCCTTTCCATGTAGCAGAAGTTTTCACTGGTGCCCCGGGCAAATATGTAGACTTGAAGGAGAGCATTAACAGCTTCCAGGTATATCTGTTCTTTCTGTTTGTTTCATATTGCATTTAATTGTATAGTTTTTTGTGTTTACTTGGTTTAATGGATATATTTATTTACATCTTCACATATATCCTTGATATGATATGGAACTTTGCTACTGCAGTCCCACTATGTTGTAAAAAAATTGTGTGGCTCCTTTCGTAACTTTCTGTCATTCTTTTTCAGCATGTGCGGTCCAAAAAATTAGTTTTTATGTGTTAAAGAAAGCTTTGGGAATATTTGGAAACTTGATTATTCTCTGAAAAATTATAAGCTACTGGATGTCTACATTTGCATTTTCTGACTTTAACCGGTATCCTATTGATCTTGGTTTTCTTAATTAACGAAGGCGTCATCAATAATTCTTTTGTTGCTTCGTAACTCGCAGGGTGTGTTGGATGGCAAGTACGATGACCTTCCAGAGCAATCATTTTATATGGTTGGAGGTATTGACGAGGTCATCGCTAAGGCAGACAAGATTGCTAAGGAATCAGCTTCGTAATCTCATATAGTCCTGCTTCTCCCTATGCCTTCCGATAATTGCGAAAATTAATAATCTAGCAACTTTTGGCAATGTCAATTGTCAGAATCTTCCAGTTTTTTTGGGTGTCAATTGCTCAGGTTATTCCATTTCCTTTTTGATTTTGTTGCCTTATTATTGCCTCATGTCAATGTGAAACGGAGCCTCTGGCCCCGTGCCCCCTTTTCCAGTCATGTTATTTAATAAAGGTAAAAAGCAAGCGGTCATGTACATTTTTCCTGCTCCTGCTTGAGACTTGGGAGCATCCATTTAGAGTACTAACAATGAAGCTGTCGTTAAGATTTATGTGTTGAACTTGATCAGTTTTGAGCTTTTTAACTTCGTCATTTAAATTCTGGCATTCGTTTTAAGATTAACATGGATTTAATAATTACTTAAAAGTAATTTTACATGTTCACGAATCTAAAAATAATTTGTGAATTTTCTTTATAAGTTCTTTCTTGTCCGACACATACTTTCGTTTAGAATTGTGCTCTAATTACATTTTCTTTTGAGTGGAACCCTAATTACAAGTTCATTTTTTCGTTATTATGGTTCTTAAGAGCTTTGCCAAGACTATTTACCTCCTGAATAAATTAGATTTTAGTTATTAATAAGTGATTGTCTTCCGTAGTAGTTGTATAACCCCTTTTCGTACTCCAACTTCAATTTTGGTATTGAAGTTCACATTCTTATTAAATTTTTGGAACTTACTGTAAAAACTAGAATTATTGGTAGGTATATACATTCTTTCATGTGATAAGCACTTGCAAAATAGCAAATTATCTTAAAGTTTATTATAATTATAATCTTAATGCATAAATTCACAATTATTCCAAACCCCTTATTTGGGATCTTACTATAAGCTTAAACATTTAAAAACAATGACCTCAAAAGAAATATTAACCAGACAAACATTCATAAACACATTGGCTAACCCCTAAATTAAATAACTAGAATTGATAATGTTTTTCTATTCCATACCTATTCTCTTTAAATTCAGAATCTAGTTCACATTCACGTTGAGTTGGGAGAATAAACTGATATAGCACCTTTTCAATCATACCTACATTCTTGATAGAGTCTATTACACTATTGAATTCGAATTTGTTCGTCTAGGTTCTTTTCCCAACTTTGGGAAAGGTATGATATTAGTAGAGTACAATAGAGTGTTATACTTATTATTCTCACACTTATATGTAGCGAATTAAAAAGAAAAAAAATTCATGACTATTAAGAACCAAGACAGTGACTCTTCTATTAAAATAGCTCTGCTGAAAACTTGCCTGAGATATTGTTATCTTCTCTACTTGTCTATTATGCAAAATTTTATGTTTGTGTAGACAGAGGTTGATTTCTGGCTTAAAATTTCTGTTAAAGATATATAATTATTGATTCAACTTGATTCACTTCCAGTAAAATTAACAATAAATAAAAATCCATATATCATATTTAGCAATTTGAAAATTATGGTTATATTGTGACTGAGATTAGGTTGTCAGTTTGTCATTATAAATAATAAGCTATTTTAACAATTGTATAAGTATTTTTGAATAATAAAATTAAAGCAACAACTGTCTAGGATGACCAAAACTTAGAAAATCAAAAGTAAAATAAGTTTTAAAATTATATATATACATATATATGTGTTAATATACAACTAAAGACATTGTTTATGTTAAGTGATTTTATCTAATTATGTTTTTTAAAAAAATTACATTGATGATATCCCTTATTTTTAATTTTTCTAATTGATAAGATAATATAAATAGCTTTTAAATGTTTCTATCACGTACGGCATATATGCATAAAAGAAGGTTTCAACATATACTTTTATGTTAGTATTTTCGTATAATAAATTTAAACAACAAAATTCTAAAAGAATATATTACCAAAGTGTAGGAAAATAAAAGGCAAAAAAGATTTAATTTATACTTTTTTATGTTAGTATATTAACATTTATAAGTCTAAAGATTATATTTATGAGTACGCTAATATACAATTAAGGACATCGCCTACATTAGTTTTGTTCAATCATGTTCTTTGATAAAAGAAAATTACATTTATGATATCTCTTATTTTTAAATTTTCTTATTGATAAGATAATATAAATAATTTCTAAATTCATCCACCACGGATGGCATATATGTTAAAAAAAATTAGACCTAAAATTTTAAATTAAGATATAACAAGTAAATAATTCTTTTAATGATAACATAATAAATACATAATTTAATTCTTATTTATTCATATACATATCATATTTATATAAAAAAAACGTACAGTAAAAATATTGAAAATCTAGGGAGAGGAACTTGCTTGATAGCTCTAGCCTCTTCCACGGAGAGCCAACTCTTCACCCCCAGGAAATCCCATCTACCGTCAATAATAAAGGGACGTTAGGTTATGTTTAGATTGAGGGTTAGGAAGGGAGTGATAAGAAGTAAAATGATAAAATTGGATGAATGCATGTTTGGATGTTTTTATGAGGATGTAATGGAATAGCAAAAGAAGATATCCAAAATATTATTTTTGTTGTCCCTTCAAATTGGGGGGTTAAGGAAGGAAGGGAGTGACTCACTCACTAATTAAAAATACTATTATACCTTTCTAAATTTATTAAAATTACAAGTTTATCCAATGTTTACATTGTGAAACATTTATCTTGGAAGCTTCATTTCTTTAGTGAATAACAAATTTAATCTTTGTTCCCTTCTTTTATTGAATCATTAATTAAAATATCAAATTTATTTATTTAAGACAATTTTAAAATAAGTAATTTTTACATATTATAAGTTGTTTACATAAGATATATATATATATATATATTAATATAAATATATATATATTAATTTTATTTTAAAATTATGTTACATTTTGTGAGTTGAGAAATAAAAGAAAAAGAGAGAAAATAAGAGAATTAGTAAAAGAAAGTAAAAAAATATGGACTAAAGAATAAGTCACATTCCTATTTCATGTATTGAACAAAGATAAAATTATAAGTTATATGTTTATGTTATAAGGGATAATATTAGAAAAAATAATTAATAAGTCATTGCATTCTATTCATTTAATTGTAACTTTCAAAACAAAAATTTTAGGAATCCATCTCTTTCCTTATTAAAATTTCCAAATAATATATTTATTCAAGTCATTCCACTCTATTCCATTCCATTAATAACCACTCCATTCCATCCTCCCTTAAACTTCCAAACATAGTCTTAGTGGAAAGTAGTTCATCAAATGGTAGAGTTGAAGAGAGTTTGTTTTATGATAATCTTGGAATTTAAGCATCACTTTGTAAATTAATTTGCCTACCATTTCCAATAGTCCAAACAATGTTTTCCTTTAACAACTCTTCTGTCAAGTACACTAGATATTTTTCAAGAAGCTTTAGCACCTTTAGTCGTAACAAGGTAAGAGTAATGAGGAAAATATTTACTTTTTAGAGTTTTAGCTCCTCAAGTAAAGATAGGATTTTCTACGCCAATTTGCAAGCAAGGATAAGTTGAAACTCTTAAAATCCGTAAAACCCAAGCCTCACTCACCTTTAGAAATACCAAATTCACTCTAAGCTTGCTAATGAATATGATTCTCATCCTCCTTTTGGCCCCCACTCCCCCCTGAAGTTGTCAACAACACTGTCAAGTTCTTGACAACAAGCCTTTCGAAATTTGAAACAAGATATTGGATAAGTAAGAATGGCATTCACAACCGCCTTTATAAGTACCTCCCATTCACCATAAGAAAGCAAATGACCCTTTTGACCTTGTATTTAAGTGTGAACTCGCACTTTAACAAAAGTTAATGCCCCCTTCTTTGACCTGCCCTCTAATATAAGTAATACAAGATATTTCCTAGGGAAAGCTAAAAAAGAAGTCCTACTAATTTGTCCTAACTCAGTTTAAAAATCCTGTGGAGTATGTCTAGAGGAACAAATACAAGATTTATGGAGATTAATCACTGAACCTAAGGCATGATAATATTTTGAAAATACCTTCTTCATCCTTATACAATTCCTTCTACTAGTATTGGCAAATATAATGGACTCATCTACAAAAAAAAAAAAAAGTAGTGAAATAGAATAGGAGTATAACAAGCTAATTTAATTCCCTAGATCCTTCCCTCAATAACATCATTAAAAATAAATCTAGACAAGACATCAACCACAAAGATAAATAAATATGGAGAAAGAGGATCTCCATGATGTAAATCCCTATGTGGAGTTATATGGCCCACATTTCTACCTTAAATCATCAGGTTGAAATTAACAAATTGAACATATTCCATCTTCAAATGAACCCATCATTGGTAGAAACCAAATTTTAATAAAATAACACATAAAAAAAAATCATATTATACTGGGTCATTTGCTTTGTTCATATCAAAGCTTAATGGCTAACTTGTCATTTCAAACACAACTCCTTGTTTTCATATAATAAAACGCTAAATGTACAATAACAGTGTTGCCTTGTATTTATTTACTTAGGATAAAAACCCATTGGTTTTTTTTAAATAAGCTTAACCAGGAGTGGCTTCATTTTGATGACCAATATCTTAGAAATAATTTTGTGAGAAAAATTATATAAACTAATTAGTCTAAAGCTATTGATATCCTTAACATTATCTACTTTAGGAATCATAACAATATTGTCTAATTTAATCTAGTTAAAGGTTATCCATACTTAAAGAAATGTTGGACCAGATGTGTTATTTCAATGCCAACTACATCCCAAGCATTATGATAAAACATACATAAGAATCCATCAAGTCTCAGAGCTTTAGGCTAACAAGATTGAAATTGCATTTCAAACCTTCATGTATGTAACAATCTTCAAGAGAGCAATATTATCATCTCTTGAAACTAAAGGCTTAACAACATCTAAAACATCACCAAATTCTCAAGCAATAGTGTAGGTGAATAAGGATGAGTAAAATTCAGCAAAACCCTTTGCAATAGCTGCGTCATTCTCAAGCCTTTACTTACAACCATCCTTAATTCAAACCACCTTATTCTTTTAGGGCCCATTTTGCATTGTAGTTATATGAAAGAATTTAGTGTTTTTATCACCATGAGTTAGCCATTTAACTTAGGATCACTAAGCCTAGTATTTTTCTTCTCTATCCCAATGATCATCCATTTGTTTAACAATATTCTTAGCAATTCTAGCAAAATCCTCATTCCACCTAGCAATAAGGTGATCTTGGTATTTTAAAAACAATGCCTTAATTTGCTTTTTGTTATTTGGAAAGGCATGCTTACTCCATTGAAACAATTTACTTTGAACTTAGTTCAAGTTTTCCAACAACACCATTATTGCATCATAACTCAAATGGTGACATTTTCATTAACATTCCTCAATAATCATCATTAGATCCAGATGATCTAACCATACTAATTCGAATTCAAACTCTTATCTTCCATTTTTGGCTCAATGATTTAATATAGTAATTGGGGAAGAGTTGTCAAATCCAACTGGGTCAATATTGAACATTCATTCATTTGTAAAGAGAAGTCTCTAATACCTATCTATTATCTCCATTATAAATGCTTAGCCATATCTCTTACTGGACTAAGTAAAAGTATTTCCATTGTACTTAAGATCCAACATCCTACAACAAGCCATAAAATTGTGAAAAGATAAGTTCCTTACATTTTGTCCTTGTCCCTTAAATTTTTTACTATTAAATAAAATCTCATTAAAATCACCAACATAGAGCCAAGGGTAAATATTACTAGGATTAAAAGATTGAATCCCTTGCAAAAAAGTTCTTTTTCCTTTTTAACAAGAGGACTATACACAAAAGTTATAAATCCAATCAAACCATTGACACCATTATTCACCTACACATGTATAAAATTTTTATCTTTATGAAATACCCTGATATCCATATCCTATGTCTACCAAAATATTAGTCACCCTCCTAAGCCTTTTAGTTCAACTAAAATGTGCTTACAGAAATATCAAAATTTGTGGTAAAGTCACTCAATTGTTACTATCTTCATCTTAGTTTCCATTAATAAAACCAAGAAGTGCTTATACCTTATAAATAACTTAGTATAAGTCTTAACTGTTGAGGGAGCCCCCAGCCCTTGAGAATTCCATGTTATGACCTATAGGTGGTTTTAAATAGGTAGTCACTAGACCTATTAAAATTGGACCTTGAATTATTGAACACATGATTACCTTGAAAAACATTCGCTAGATTTGCCTTAAAAGATTAATTAATGTCAACGTTCTTCCATAACTCCACCTTTTCTTCATTTCCTTGTATGGCACAACTTTAGGAACAATTGAGTTGGCATCAGTAGTATTCCTATCAATTTGAGCCTTTTTAAGGGTTAGACTGCAAAGTTCACTTGCTACTACATGTTTCAACTAGAAATAACACATGCCGTCAATAAGTATTGATTCATAAGAAGGGCATGGGGATTGTATAATAGCTAAATGGCTTTTAGTAAAGTTGTTTTCTAGAGGCAAATCAACAACATAAAAAGTAGTTGAGTACTATCATTTAACTAATCTTTGAGAAGCACCACTTAATTCTTTTGGAACCACTAAAATCATGTTCTAAGGTAATGACATACTGGAGGAGGCAATTTTAGAACAAAGAAAATTTATTGAAGAAGGAACCTCTGATGTTACTGTAGAGCTCAAGGTGATATTTAAGTCATAATTTTCTAAAGCTCCATGTGGATCCTTGCTGACACTCATTGAGCAGCATAAACCAATAATTGAAGTATCAACATTATTATCAAGCATACCCTAGCCTACCCCAATAACACTTAAAGCGACTTTTAGATGGCTCACAAAACTACCTTAAACTATTAATATCCATCTCAGACATGTTAATGTGTCGATAATTAATTACCAAATTACTAGGTCGGCTACGTGCTATCAATAGACTGATGAAAGATGTGTATGTTGTAGAGTTTAATCCACATTATATTAGCCAAGGCTTACACAGGCAGTACCCCATGTCCATCCATTTTCAAGTCTGTACATGTTTGATAGCAGCATAATTCTCCTTCTATGAGTAGGATTTAAGGTCAGGCCTAATCCATTGACAATGATAACAATAGTTCTGCAAATTCTCATACTTGAAGGAAATTCATAATTTATCCATCCTTGGTTGCAAGACCCATGAACCCATGGAAGAGGCTTAGTTAGTCAACCCTAACTCTTAGTCTAACAAAACTTCAAAAAATGGTATTGTTTACCATTGGTTGCCAATAAGCATCTAACTTTCATTCCTATTGTAATCAAGTTTTTCCTTACTTCTGTTTTCTCTGGGAGACCATGCACTTGGATCTAAAATGCGCAACAAGAGAAAGAGATCTTCAATATGGATGGATAGGAAAACCAAATTGAGTAACATCCTTAATGTTACTAATGACAATCTCAGAACCATTATAGTATAATTAGTAGCAGTGCTAGGTTGGAATGAGGAGGGTCATATGACCCTCCTCAATTTTTTAATATGATGTATTTAGTATCATGTTATAATTTTATGCCTTTATATATTTTATATTCTTGAACCCACTTAAACTACATACGTATCTTATATAATTGAGTCATGTTATTTTTTTATCATTTGATATTTTAATTTGAACCCATTAGACCCAGCACATGTTATATATATAATTTATATTTAATATATATATATATATATATATATATATACACACACACATTTGATAGACTTTTGTAATATAGTAGTTTTATAATAACTAAGTATAACATAATTTAAATTCAAATGTCGATATGCTCTTTTAGTTAGATCTTGAATAATTGCCCCTAAAAATATTGTAAAATTCTTAAAATGTTGTTACATAAAATAATATTTATAATGTTATAAATATTCTTTTTTTTTTTTGTGTGCAAATTGATGATTATAAACTTTTTATGCTTCGTTTGGTTAAAAATTCTTTTATCATGATGCTCTTTTGGATTGTTTATTAAATTATTATAATGTTAGTAAATGATGATATATTTTTTTGATGTATCTTTATTATGTATTACATGTAGGTAGATAGGGTTGCACACGAGCCAGATTTTTGCATGACGCGGGACCTGACTTGATTTTGACTCGGTAAGTGACCGAGCCAGACTGTGGTATACTGGGTTTGAGTTGATTAATTATTTTTTTAATTTTTAATTTATTGAAATAATATTTTACTTATAAAAAAAAATTTTTAATGCAAAAATTAAAGATTTATAATAAATAAAAATGAAATGAAAAATAAAAATAAAATTTAGAATGAAAAGTGATTAAAATTGAAAAATAATTAATATTATAAATATTTATTATAAATAAAGTTATTATATATATATAATTAAAAAATTGAAAAAAAACACTTGAGCCAGATCTTGTATGAACCCGAACTCGCCATGGCGAAGCAATTATTTTTCTTATTTTGACCCAGCTTGATACAACTGGATTGGGCCTGGTTAATTGCGTCAGGGACCTATTATTTACCCCTATAGGTAAATAGAAATGTTCTCATGAGTATTTTGGGTAACAAAATTAATACTAATATGTATGGAAAGTAATATTTGTTTAAATTTAAATTTATTTTTAAATTTAGGATGGATAAAATGATGATATTGTTAATAAGCTCGTTTAATTTAATTAAAAAGTTTAAAGAGAAGAACTTTTATTTTTTTTAAACTAAAATAAAAAAAATAAAAAAAATTCATCCCACCGGCAGCTTGGCTCCGCCGTTCAGTATAATCATCCTGCAGTTCAAAGTTAAGCAGAAATAAATAGGATCGAACATCAGATACGACAACTTTGCCTTTAAAATTCCATATCATGAATGGGAGATTTCACTGTAGCCTTGGTAAAACATTTAGTCGAGCATATCTTTCTACTAAAGATATCGACTCGCTGTAACATCAATGCCTTCATCCCAGTGACTTATTATTTTTATTTCTTATTTATTTTAAATAGTGACTTATGATAATATTATAAAATTTATACCAAAATGAAATAGCATTGAGAAGCAAAGCTGAAAAATGCATTTGCCAAGTAACGTAACGGCCAAACTAGTTTTTTTCTTTTTGAAAAAACAAAACCTTAAGCGGCCGATTTTAACGGATTCGACTGACGAAAGTCGAAACGACGTCCATAATTCTCACTTTGAAATTATCAGGCAAAATAATAAGTAAAATTAAATAAAATTCAAAAAGTAATATTCCGTAGTAGTCCATATTGTGCCCCCTTTCAAGCCTACAAACCCTAGCCCCGTCCTCTCTCTCTCTCTTCTTTCAGTCTCTGAACTGAAGCCTGACGAAGATGGCTTCACGCAGGCTCTTATCGTCTCTGGTTCGATCCTCCGTACGTCGATCTCCATCGAAGTCCTCAATTACCGGCTCAAGGGCCAGGCTTCCTTCCCCAAGCGTTTCGGGTCGTCCTTCTCCGTATGGCTACCTCCTCACCCGATTCGCCGAGTATGCCAACTCTGCGGCAGCTGCTGCGCCACCGACTCCGGCAAAAACGGGCGCCATTGGTGGTGGTGGTGGGAAGATCGTCGATGAGTTCACTGGCAAAGGTGCGATCGGGCAAGTGTGCCAGGTCATTGGTGCCGTCGTGGATGTTAGATTCGAGGAGGGTTTGCCCCCGATCTTGACTGCGCTTGAGGTTTTGGATAACTCGATCCGGTTGGTACTGGAGGTAGCGCAACACTTAGGTGAGAACATGGTTAGAACTATTGCAATGGATGGGACTGAAGGGCTTGTTAGAGGACAGCGCGTGCTTAACACTGGGTCTCCTATCACCGTAAGCCTTGATTTACATTGCATTTATGCACTGCATTTCTGAGCTATCTTTCTACCTAGTATTATAGTTTGATTTCCCCTAATTTTGGAGGTCTTAAATTACATTGCATTTCTTGATTACGATTAATGGTTACCTCTATATCTAGTGTTTTAGTTCGAAAATTTGGAAGATCAGAGTTTGAGTCAATTGCCTTGTAAAGCTGTAGGTATTTGTCACTTCTGGTGGATCTATGTGTACCATTTTAAGAAATTGACAGTGTGCAAATTTGTTTTTGGTCATTGTAAATTTTGTTTTGATGTTTCATTGTGGGTTCATGTATAAGAAGATCTAGTCAAGAGTTTGTCACTTTGAATAATAGGCTGGTTTTCTTTATGGGGTAAAAGAACCACATTTTGTTTTTTGTTTTTAATTATTTCTGCATCTAACAAATTAAATAAGTAATGTAGCTGGTCCTTTGTATTATGCTTGTATTACTACATGATTTTATGCTTTGAAACAACCTTTTCGTTTGTGAATTTGTCTCATTTTGATGTGGGTTCTTATGCTAATAAAGTTTCCCTATTGCATATCTCAGCATGATGTTTTTTGTACTGAATTTTAAGGAGACCCACTTTTTGATGTATTTTTCTGATATTTCTGCAAAATCATTACTTTTGTTGGCATTTAAGATGTTTTTTGGATTTTTTTTTTTGTAATTTTGTTCAGGTGGTTCAATCTCATTTTTCCTTGGTCTGGCCTTTTTCACCTGTATGTTTTGTTGTTAGCATCTTATTATCTATTTTCTGATAGGCTGTACCCATCTCGTGTAGGTTCCTGTTGGTAGGGCAACCCTTGGACGTATTGTGAATGTCATTGGGGAGCCTATCGATGAGAAGGGTGAAATTAGTAAGAAACTGATATAGCCCTTTATATCTGATCAGTACATAAATGAATGTTGTATCATTTATAAAGATGCTTTGACTGACTGTGTTTTGTATCAATTGTAATAGAGACTGAGCACTTCTTGCCCATTCATAGAGAAGCTCCTGCTTTTGTTGAGCAAGCAACTGAGCAGCAGATCCTTGTTACTGGAATTAAGGTATCTTTTCTTATTCTTTTATTCCTTTCTTTTTCTGTTACTAGTGAACACAATTTGTCTTGTGTCCTTGGCAGCCATTTATTCTCCATTTTTGGGGGATGTGGTATAATGACTGCATACTGATTGCTTGGCATCTTTGACCTACAGGTCGTGGACCTACTAGCACCATACCAAAGGGGTGGAAAGATTGGGTTGTTTGGTGGTGCTGGTGTAGGAAAAACAGTGCTTATTATGGAACTTATCAACAATGTTGCAAAGGCTCATGGTATGTGCTTAGTATGTGCTTGATTCATTGACTATGTTCTCTGTCATTGTACCTTAGACTGCTGAGTGCTGACTGCTTCCTTTGATTAGGTGGTTTCTCTGTGTTTGCTGGTGTTGGAGAAAGAACCCGAGAGGGTAATGATTTGTACAGAGAAATGATTGAGAGTGGTGTCATTAAGCTTGGAGACAAGCAGGTAAATAGAGTGCACATAACAAGAATGACTTACTCAGGATATTCAGTATGCTTCCAATTATTTTCATTCTAGAGTTTGTTGACCATGCTTGCTTCATGATGTCAGAGTGACAGCAAATGTGCTCTTGTGTACGGTCAAATGAATGAGCCTCCTGGTGCTCGTGCCCGTGTTGGTCTAACTGGGCTTACTGTAGCTGAGCACTTCCGTGATGCTGAAGGGCAAGATGTGCTTCTTTTTATTGACAACATTTTCCGATTTACCCAGGTATGGTTTTCCTTTGGAGTTATGTTAAATTATCTAGCTGACATTTCTGTTTTGCAAGTGCATTGTTTATGCTTAGATATGTTTAATCTACATTGTGATTCATTATGCAGGCCAACTCGGAGGTGTCTGCTTTGCTTGGTCGTATCCCATCTGCTGTTGGTTACCAACCAACCTTGGCTACCGATCTTGGAGGTCTTCAAGAACGTATTACAACCACCAAGAAAGGTTCAATTACTTCTGTCCAGGCTATATATGTGCCTGCTGATGACTTGACTGATCCAGCTCCCGCTACCACCTTTGCTCACTTGGATGCTACAACTGTGTTATCACGACAGGTTTGATTGTGTTTATATTGAAAGGCTTTTGCATTGATGTTTTTGTGGCTTGTGGCCATAAATTGAATTGAGTCACTTGATATTGTTGATATTAAATAGATCTCTGAGCTGGGTATCTATCCTGCTGTTGACCCCCTGGATTCTACATCTCGTATGCTTTCTCCCCATATTTTGGGTGAGGACCACTACAATACTGCTCGTGGAGTACAAAAAGTTCTTCAGAACTACAAGAATCTTCAAGATATCATTGCCATTTTGGGAATGGATGAGCTCAGTGAAGATGATAAGTTGACTGTTGCTCGAGCGCGTAAAATTCAAAGGTTCTTGAGCCAGCCTTTCCATGTAGCAGAAGTTTTCACTGGTGCCCCGGGCAAATATGTAGACTTGAAGGAGAGCATAAACAGTTTCCAGGTATGTCTTTCTCTTTATTCGGTATTGCATTTAATTGTATAGTTTTTTTTTTGTGTTTACTTGGATATATTTATTTATGTCTTCACATATATCCTTGATATGATATCGTATAAATTTGATACTGCAGTTCCAGTGTGTTGTGTTAAAAAAATTGCGTAGCTCTTGTTATTTATCTGTCATTCTTTTTATGCATGTGTGGCACCGAAAAATTAGTTTGTATGAGTCAGATAAAGCTTAGATCAACTTTGGTTTCAAATTTAATATTATGACACTTGGCTTTTATCTTAAAAATTATTAGCTACTGGGATGTCTGCACTCTGCATTGCGTTTTCTGACTTTAACCTGTAACCCAGTGATCTTTGTTTTCTTAGTTAATGAAGGCGTCATCAATAATTCTTTGGTTACTTTGTAACTGACAGGGTGTGTTGGATGGCAAATACGATGACCTTCCGGAGCAATCATTCTATATGGTTGGAGGTATTGATGAGGTCATTGCAAAGGCAGATAAGATTGCTAAGGAATCAGCTTCTTAATCTCATACAGTCCTGCTTCTATCTTATTCCTTACGATAATTGCGAAAGTTAATAATCTAGGAACTCTTGGCAGTGCCAAATGTCAGAATCTTCCAATTTTTTTGGGGCGTCAATTGCTCAGGTTATTCCATTTTCGTTTTGATCTTGTTAACTTATCATTGCCTAGTGTGAAAGTGAAACGGAGCCTCTGGCCCCTTGCCCCCTTTTCCAGTTATGTCATCTAATAAAGGTAAAAAGCAAGCGGACATGTACATTTTTTCTACTCTTCTGCTTGAGACTTGAGAAAGTCCGATTAACCAAACATGACAACTCCGTTGCATCTAAAACATAACTTAAATTCCTGCTTAGTTGCGTATGCCTCTGCAGCCTCCAACATCTCTAAGCCTTAGGGTTGTGCCAACGTGTTGTTACAATTGGACTTGTGTGACTCAGGTAAGTGTGATGGCTGATCAAACAGTTCACTATCCCCGCCATAAGCCACAGCGTTTATAAATACTAACCATGAAGTTGTCATTATTCGTTGAACTTTATTAATTGAGCTTTTCTACTTTGTGTATTAATTTCTGGCATTCGTTTTTAAATCTAAAATGGATTTTATAATTACATAATAGTAATTCTACATATTCGCGAATCTAAATTTGTGAATTTTCTTTGCAAATTGTTTCTTGTCCGACACATATCCTATAATTTCTCTTAGAAGTATGCTCTACTTATGTTTTCTTCTGGGTGGAACTTTTACTACAAGTTTATTTCTTCGTTATTATGGTTTTTAGGAACTTTGCCTAGATTATTCCATTCAGTGTTTCCAAAATGAATTGGATTTAAGTTATCAAGAAGAGATTATCTTTCTTAGTGACTGGATAACCCCTTTGAGTTCTCCAATTACGTTTTTGGTTATGCAGTTCACAATGTAATTGTAAGATAGCAATACTTTATTTTGAAGTTTATCATAATGTAATCATAATAAATAAATTTAAAATGATTCAAAGCCCTTTTGACTTAAATTTATAATATGGATTCTAACAAAAAGTTTAAACATTTTTATAAAAGTTGACCCCAAAAGAAATATAAACCATAGGCTAACTCTAAAATTAAATAACCAGAATTGATACTGTTTGTAGTACAAACTTTCTCCTTATAAATTCATAATCTAGTTCACGTTCATGTTGAGTTGGGAAATAAATTAATAGGCACCTCTTCAATTAAACCTACATTCTTAATTGAGTCTAAACCCTTTTTTGAAAGACTAAACTTACATGTAATTTTTTATAAAATAATTATCTGTAACATTCATATTTGTTTCATAACATTATTAAATAACTAAACTTTTGTCATGTTATAATTGAAAAGTAATATAACAAAAATATAAAAAATTTTATATAAGCTTTTTGCTTTCCCAAATATGGGAGAGTATAATAGACTGTAATAGTTCTCATTCTCAGGCTCATATTAGCAAATTAAAAAATTTTCGTAATTCATGAATTTAAACATCCGAACTCATTCAGCAAGCAACCGAGCACACAGTTACTTTTATACTAAAATAGCTCTGGTATAAAACTTGTCCTCTGAGATATTGTTATCTTCTTTACTTGTCTGTTCTGTGACATTTCATACGTTCGTGTTGACAGAGGTTGATTTCTAGCTTGAATTTATGGTAATTATTGCTTCAACTAAATTTGCTTCTACTGAAATTAATAATAACAAAAATAATGTATTATTAATAGCAATTTATAAGTTGTGGCTATACTGTGACTTCAAGTGATTGGAGTGTGTAAATGATTTATGAGCAATTCGCGTGGAATTAAAGAATTAGCCTTACAATTTTCACCGTTTATTAAGTATCTTAGTGGTAAAAAGCAACCTTGTCTTTAAGTTGCGCAAGAACACATATGAGGTGGCAGAGCTCTTTCCCCATCGTTAGACAATTGCCTTCCCTCATGACCTAGCCTTTCTCATTCCATCGAACACATCGAACGCTTTGGCCCTCTTTTTTATTGTTTGTATGATACTGTCAGTTGAGACTCGAATTTTTTTTTTTTGGTGTGGTTATTTTATGTTTCTTTCGACTTTTAGTTATGTCGGATTATTAATCGCTGTAATAACACGTATGATAATTATATATTACTAGAAAAAAGTTAATAGTATGCCTCGTGATTTTGGCCATGTAATTTAAATAAATCTATACTAGTTTATTTGCTCACATGTTGTAGGGACCTTTGAAAAAATTAGTTTATGTTACTAAATGTTGCTATATGTTAATATGTTTTAAATTAATGGTATCTATAAGTGTTAGTAAAAAATTAAATTTAGTAATATATTGCAATATAAAAAAATATGAATTAGAAAAAGTTCATAAAATTAGTAATATAAGATTGGTAAAAGAGAAGTGATGACAATAAACTCATTGAGAGAGTATCATTATAAACCATTCAACCATATATTGTTTTATCTTATAATTGTGAAGTTATATTTATAGTTCCTTATTAAAAATTTTAAGAGACAATTAGTTAATTAATTAATTATTTTTTTATTGACTTCCAAAAATGTCTGAATTTTAAAAAATTCTTGATTTAAGAGACAGTTTCATTAATTTTTTTTTGTTTACTTTAAAAATTTCTAGACTTAAAAAATTTTCAATTTAAGAGATGATTAATAAATTCGTTAATTAATTACTTAATTATTTTTCTCGTTAACTATAAAGAATTTATAGATTTCAAAGAATTCTTGATACATATATAAAAAAAGTGAAAAGTTAATTGCATGAAGAACTGAGAGTTTGATCGAGAGAAAGAGAGAAAGAGAGAGGGAGACTTTTTTTGTCCTTCACTTATTACAAAATTATCATCTTGCTCACTTTATTGAAATATCAAAATTGATCTTTCATTAAAAAATATTACACTTAGTTTCTCACCTTTTAAAAAAATACTACATTTAGTCTTTTTATTAAATCTAAATTTAAGAGACTAAATTAAGTGTTTTTTTTTTTTTTTCTAAAAGTGAGAATCAAGTATAATATTTAATAATAAGTGGAGGTCCATGTTAGTCATTTTAATGAGAGAATAATTAAAATAATAATTTTGTAATAAGTAAGGAACTAAAAAGATATTTTAATATATATATATATATATATATATATAATTGAAATTAAGATGCCAACCCTTACGTGTGGACTAAACGGGACAATGATTATTGCAAAATAAAATTTAATTTATGGGCAGTTTTAAATAAATGAGAAAAAAAATCCAAAAAAGCCATAATAATAATGATTTGATGTTTCAATGTTCATTTACTTCTTAATTTTATTCTTTCAAAATGGATCTCCACTATTTAGAAATTAAATGTAGAAATGAGATTATAGAGTTAGAGAGGAAATAAGAAATGAGAGTATATAAGTTTCCTAACTATTTTTCTCTCCTCTTCTCTTTCTTCGTCTAACCTCATCGCTTAGTAGACGGGTTAGTTTCTAAATACATGAGAATTGAGTTGTAATTCTTTAAACATAAGTCTCCCAATTAAGATGTTTAAAGGTATAACCTGGCCAAATTTGAATATGACTTGGAACTTGGCCCAATTAAGGACTGAGGTAAAAAGAATTGTTTTGCGATCTAACCCAACTTAATAAGTTATCCAACCATATTGAGTTTCATTGGATTGAGCTAGGTTAATCTTGATTTTTTATTAATTTTTTAATTTTCAAAAATTATTTAATTAATGAACTTTTAAAAAAAAATAAGAAAAAAAAGATTTGAAAGTGAAAAAAATAAAATGACAAAAAATAAAGATTTTGAATGAAAAACAATTAGAATTTGAAATGAATTAATATATTTAAATTTTTCTATGAATGAAGATAAATTAAATTAAATTATAAAAAATGATATTTAAAAAAATATAACTAGATTGAGTTAAGCCAAATAGTGATTGAATCCGGGCTAAACCAGGTTTAATATTGTAATTTTGTAAATTTTGTTTACCTAACCTAACTTGACTTGATATGAACAGATTAGAGTAAGTTGACCAGTCACCAAATTATTTGTTCATCCTAACTCTCAATTCAACTATGAAAAGATTATTCTCTTTTCAATTTAGTCATTTATATATAAATACTATTGGTTTAGTTCTTAAACATTTTACCTTAATTCAATTGGTCTTTTTGTTAAATAAAAATGAGAGTATAAGGATTTGTCCAAATGTCTTTAACTTCTAAATTGGCATTATCTTTATACAATGTGACCAAGAGCCATAAATGCTAATTCAAAGGAACTATTTTAATTAGAAAAATATTGACAAAAACAGGGATTACTTTCAAATCATTAAATTAAAAAAAAAACATGAAACTGTATTAAATTGGAAGATACTTCGTCGATAACTAAACCAAAAATAGATAATATTTTAAAAATATAAATTATTAATTTGTTCAAATAATCATGAGCCAAATGTGCCATTAAATATATGCAGCTGTGAAAGTGATCCACGATTGCCGGGTTGTGAAACCCAACGTGGACGAAAGCGCCTATTTGTAAATATAGATTGTTTTGGCGGGAATCATTACTCGGTACGCTAGCTCATGAGACATCATCTTCAAGCTTGATCAGAAATTTTTACGTCTTCTTGAAATTAGAGTCCTTGTGCAGATCCGGATCAGGAATTTCCTAACTGCATCAGAATTCTCCACGTTCTCTCGAGGTAGTTGTATAATCTTCTACCAGGATTACAATCAGAATTGTTAATGCGACTTGAAGTGTTTGTAGAATTTTCAAAATCAGAATCAGGGTAATTTTTCATGTGCTCTTTATGAAGTATTTACTGATCTCGATCAATAAAGTATGTGGAATCAGCGAAATCTCCCATTATAATTTGATCATGGTGCGATTGATCATACCAAAAGGTTTTGCAGTTGCACGACGCACGCCTACATTCATTCTCGCCGCTGGCGGTGCCCTGTAATTATAACCAGAAGCCATGTCGCTTGCTCTCTCATCCCCTGCTCCAACTTCCTTCACCTTCCACCCCAATGCATACTCTAGCCCATCCATCTCTCCACTGTCTATTCCACGCCGCTTAAATCTTCGGAACCATCGCCACCACCGATTTGCAACCATCGCTTCGGCTGCTGTGCCGCAGAAAACCTCCGTCTGGACCCCAGCTCCAATCTACGATTGTCAAACAAGCGCCGAATCCCTCTTTCACGTTGCTGTGGACTTGTCTGACTCACCTGACCTGGCCGAATCTCACAAACACGCCGGGCAGTTTATCAAGCTGCAAGTTCCCTACGCTCCCAAGGAAGAATTAACCCTGGCCATTGCGTCGCCTCCGAAGCTTGCTTTGGAGCATGACGTATTTGAGTTCCTTGTGATGAGCGAGAAGGGAACACTGGCTGAGGCCCTCCGCAGGATGAAGGAAAGGGAAGTGGTAGGGCTCGGGAATGTTGAGGGAAATGGTTTCGATATAAGTCAGACCAACCCGCCCGAGAACTATAGCACGGTTTTGATTTTCGCCACCGGGTCCGGTAGGCTTCACCCATCCTTGAGTAGGGTCTTTATCCATGTTTCATTATTGTGTGTATATGTTGATGTTTGATTGTGTTTTACTTTTGTCATATTTTTGACATAATTGTTATGAGACCCATAGTTGTACGTACGTGTATGCTTTACTTTGATTTGATATTTGTGGCGGGTTTCAGAGCTGAATTATAACTTCTCATTCTCATCAACGCAAGTGAGCGATTTGAGTTGTGCTGATCAAGACTTGTTCAGAAGCTACAGTTTGAAAATGTGTAATCTGAGGTTAATGGGTAATTGCTTAAACAGCATTTTCATGAGCAACTTAACGACTCACGGGTCACGATGGAGGAGAAAAGAAATACCTTTTCAGAGCAGGGACGAGGCTTTTCATATATATATATATATGGTTTAATTTCTGTTCTGGCCTTTTTTCAATAATGCATAAGAAAGGCTAGATAAAGTGTAATGAAACTCTGAATTTATTTTAAGTTGATATCCATTTCATTTGCTTCAACTTATTCAGCCAAACTAGATGAAAGTGACGTAGAATAAAAGAGCCAAGCTATAGGGAAATTTGAGTTTAATATTACTGAATAAAATATTATTTGTTTACCTAAATTTTAAAGTGAATATTTTATTGGATTAAGATTCGCCTTCTGAATACAAAATGCACCACCTAACACAATGTTTTAAAATTTTTTTTAATATATCCCATGATTTGCTACTGATAAGGGCAAATTAGTACAAATGTTAGATTTTATACTGATTCTCCTTCATCCATGGTGAATCAAGCTGTACTGATTCACTCCTATTAGGGACAAATTTGTTTGTGGTCAAAACCGTAATAGGTGCCTGTGATGTGGCGCAAAATGATTGGGGGAAGAAATTTCACGGATAAGATAACATCAGCAAAGTTACAACTATGCCATTCAACTTTCAAAAATTTAAGAAGCGATAGTCCTTTTGTGAACTCGCCATTATTTCTTATTCCAGCACTTTGGTCTCTCTCTTTTGTTTTCAAAAAGAAAAAAAAGTGGTGGAATCTTCTATTTGGACCACACATTCTTTCTCTATTCTTGTTGGTTGGTAAGAACTCTTCCAAGGCTCCACTTTAATCAACCCAATTCATCTTGTTGCAGCTTCTTCTTCTATTGTTGTTGGTTGGTAAGAATCCTTTGGACACCTTACTTCTATCAACCCACTTCATCTTGTTGTAGCTTGGATTTAGGATGGACAAAATTTGGCATCAACATTTTATTGAAGCTGAAGATTAATTGGTAAGTTTTTTATTATTTGCATGTATGTATGTTGCCAAAATTTATCAATATGTTATTTTATATACAACTAATGACATATTTTGCTGAATGTTTTTTGCTGTTGTTGGAAAGTATGTATTGAATCTATATAATTTTTGCATTTATGTATGTTCTACAATTTAAAGTTTAATGAAAAGGAAAAAGCGGTTAAAAATGTGAACAGGCGAAGAGAAGAAAGTCTGAGGATGGTATGAAAGTATGAAGTTAAATATAGATAATAACGTTGATTATGATTTAACATATAAAATAATATGATAGTTAAAAAGAAAAATAAATGATATGAAAATAAAAAAGTAATATAATATAATGGATGAATAAAATGTAGCAAATAATTTATATTATTAATGTTTGAAATAATCATATAAATTTAGGTAAAAAAAAGAATCAATAATGTAATAATATAGATAAATAAAATAAATGAAATATCTTATATTGAAAATTAATTTTAAAGATTTATCATATTGGAAAATGAAATAGCAATACAAATTTACCTTTAAAAATTAAATGATATAAAAATAACAAATTAATGTAATCAAAATAAATAAATAACATAGACAAATTTATTATATTATGAATATATGAAATTAGAACAAAAGCTTATTTCAAAAATATGCAAAATATATTGTATTACTAATGTATGGAATTACAATATTAATTTATTTTAAAATTTGTTTTGATTATACTTGTTAAGGTTTAAGGATATTTCTTCATTTGTATTTGAAATTTACAAGAATTATTGTTAAAATGATACATAACCAATTATATATTTTTTCACATCAAAGTCCTATATAGTAAGGGAAAAATGAGTAGAAGGATAGATGTCATATGCATTTATTCATATGTAGAAATTTATGAAACTGATGAAGGAGTTACATTTAAATGCAAAAGAGTATGGACTATGAGAGTTGATGCTGATGTTAGATTGGAGAGGTTGAAGGAGTTAGTCCAAGAAAAACTACGACTAGGCAGATTATAAGTTGTGATTGAATTGGTTTACAGACATCTAGTGTCTTTAAATCCTACTAGGTATTATGTATGTAATCTAGAAGATGATTTTGACATATAGAAGATGTGGGAAACAATTGCACAGTTCCTTTTGTAGTTGAGTTGTCTAGAGTTGTATGTTTTTATCGGCACCAGTCAGGTAGATATAAATATAACGTCTCAACTAGTGGACGACTATGTACTTGACCCACTCCTGTCCATTGTTTTGCCATTATCTTTGTAGCTTTAGTTTAGTCACCCATATGAAGGATTTGATGTAAGAGCACACTAGTTTTATTGCATTATAGGATAGATGGCGCAATGTATTTATTATCCACTGAACCTTTGGATAGAACATTTGAGTATATACGATGGTATTGGAGACACATGCGATGATGGATTTATCCTACTAGTGGTGTTGTTGGCTTCGTGGTATATTTTAGTATACTTGTTCCCCCTATATGCATACATATTATGTTATGATATCTCTTTCTCTTATGCATACATCTTATGTTAATTCTGAACCTTTTGTTTCTATAACTTTCTTTAGGTTGATATAGCAGAGGAATTATATAGGCTCAACATGTTTGTCCTTTCACCATCGGCTATTACAGACTTTTGGCACATTGTTAATCGAGACTATAGGAACATATTATATGCTCTTGGGGAGCAACATGAGTCTTTGATCTCTTAGCTTGCGCTACCTGCAACTTAATTGCCTTGTCCGCATATTCCAAAAGGTAGGCCAAGGAAATGAGCACATGGATACATGTCCTTATGCGATCCCATTATTGATGAGGTATATCAGCATCATGACCTTAGTCCTGGTCATGATAGTCCCTCTGCTTATTTGCTATCTCAGACACGACTTCCTATCCAGACTCCATCTACACCCCTTTATCAAGATGTTGCATATGGATTATTCACATCATTGTTTATTGATCCATTTGTGTTCTCCATTGCATATTTCACATTGTTCTTTGAGCCTGACGGATCATCACATGCAGTGCAACATGACTTTATCACTTCCCAACAATTAATTCCTTCAATCCAATCTCTGATGTTTGATCTAAATTTTCCAGGAACTATTAGCACACCTCAGCCAACAGTAGAGGATGAGGATTGCGATGATGATGACAATCCACCTTGTGTGCAACACAAACCTCATAGAGTTATCTGACAACTTTGTTGTGGAACGGGTAACCATTATTTTGATGAATAATTATCTTATATTATCCTTTTTTTTTTTCTCTCCAATCATACTTAAACTTATGGTTCAAATTGGCAAATATTTTTCCACATCAGTGCCAACAAATTTTTTAAAAAATTTATAAAAAATAAACTAACTTTGATTAGTACCAACAATGGAGAATTCCCTTGAAATGCTAAAAAAAAAAAAATCCTCTTTGGATTTGTCACCAACGGTGACGACTTGCCATACAATATTAAAAAAAAATAAAAATTAAGCATCTTGAACAATTAGTTTTGTTAGAGACGGATTGTAGTTTTTAATTAATTTATTCATAATAGTATAATAAAAAAACCCAGCGCATAGGGACCAAACTGAAAGAATTATTTATTACTCACTACATAATTTCAATATACGTCAAACTTCAGAGGCACAATATTAAACAAAACTCACTGCACAATAGCCCGTTTGGCTTTTTGCTACACACCTATACTTGTAAAAATAGATAAACGAAGGCGATGTAACTTTGATGGACTGTCTTTTTTAGTTGTAACTTATTTTTTTTTATTGATTTGTTTATTTGACTGTTCAACTTTTTCCAAGTGAAACACCTTATTTTCAAAATCTTTCATCATGCCAACTCAATATTAAAGTGACATAGAGAGGGGTTAGAGATGAGGGTTTGAATGGACGCGATGCTTGTTTATTTAGCACATCCTAAGTTTTAATAAACTAAATTTCTAATGTATTTTTAAATTGTAGCAGTATAAAGGAATGTTCATTAATTGTTACTGCTTTGTTGCCTGTAAAATAGGATGTTAACAAGTAAAAATTTTGAAGAGTATTTTGAGAGTAAAATTCTAAATGAACAGATAATTGAAAAATGTATTATTAAGCTGGTTCGAGAGGTGATTTAGACCAAACGAGAAAAAATATTAGGCTTCTAATATTTCTGTCTCATTTAAAATCTACCACAACCACATCTTGTTTTTGGTATTGAACTTGGCTAACTATTTAATTTTGAAAGATTAATATTTTACATGAATTACAAGCTTCAGCAATTAATCTATAATTGTTATATATTATTAGATTCATACTTTATTTAGACTTTGCTTGTGAATCAACGATATGTATGGCACGGGATGCGTGTGTGAGTGCTTTTTTGTATCTCATCTATGAACGAAAACCTAATATGCTATTGTCTATTGTATTTGGTATTATGAATTTGCTTCCATGTGTGCAGTCCAATTGGGTGGCTTATAGAGTCAGGATTTGATGCTGACAAGTGATCTGATGTGAGGCTATATTATGGGGCTAGAAAACTTCGGGAAATGGCCTATCAGGTTTTTCAGTTGCTTGTTGGCTTCAGAACACGGAACCTGATGCTCCCAGTTGGAGCTTTTTCTGATAGTATTTTTCTTCCTTCTTATAGGAGAGATTTAAGAACTGGGAGTCTACCGGTATTAATATTGTGCCTGTACTATCGAAACCAGATGATGGCAGCGAAGGACAGACAGTATGTGCAGGTATAGTTTTGAGGCCTTACATGTGAAAATATATTTCCCCAGAAAACGACATCCTTCACCGGAAAAGATTACGTTTTCACACACGGTTACCTTCACAGCATGCTTTTGCCAGATCCAAGCGAATTTCTAACCCTTCGTCAACCGGTGCTGTACTCTGTGGGCAGCAAAAGATGACTGAGCTGTGCCTGCCACTATGTTTTTCAGCTTTACTTGTTTCTTTTTAATCTTATGTTTATAGTAACGAAATTTTGTTCTAATTAACTTGCACCGCATTATTGTCTGCTGTCCAACGGTTCAACCTTCAGGTCACCAACTTTCCCAATTAAGCCCTTGGAAGAGTTATACTGCCATGGTTGCTGAATTAGTTAGGAAACCTTTGATGCTAGCAGGCTAGATGTAGAAAAGGCTTTACCCCTTCCCATAATCCTATTTTAGATATAGAGCAGGTGACAGATAACAATAGTGATTTTCTGAGGAAACCAAAAGGTGGAGTGATTCTTATTATATGTAAAACGAGCTTAATTACTATATATTCGGCAATAATTAAGATTGACAGTTGAATGCATGCATTAATGAATCTTTCACTACCAGATTGGTTTTTAAGTATTGCTGTTGCCCACTTCAGTAACTCAATTTTATATATAAATTGCTAGATTTTTTGCAATAAATAATATTGATCATTACATCTTATTGAAAAAACTCCTACGGCAGAGGATTCACGCTAGCAAATTTTCACAAGTAATGCATCCCCTCTTTGGTTTTTTGAATGCTGGAAATTTAGGGATAGCCTCAATGTAGTCAATGTTTTGTCGTTCGAAGTAGAAAATCTTCGACATTTTTCACTTTAGTTTATAATAACTTCTTTCTCACAGTTCATAATTAACCAAACAAGCTTTGTCACAATTGCCTGGTTATTTTATAGGCTCTTACGAACATTCGTCTTGAAGTCGGAGTCTCGCTTGAGAGGGTATTGAAGAACTATTGACCACTCTGATGGATTTGCTGTATTGTTATGTTATGGGCATTGCCAATGCCGAAGACTGCCAACGAATAAATAATATCAATAATAATTATGATCTCGAAGATTGAATAAAATTATCATCAATTTTCATTTTACGGTAGATTTTAAAGTAAAAGGAGTTTCACGATTCGTGTTCAAAAAATTAATTATCTAGAAATTGATTGAACAAATTTAATTAAATGTAACTTATCTATTCCAAAGATGAATATTACAAGTTAAGATATGTAAAATATCAAGTGAAATGGAACAAAGATTTTTGTTAATGAATAATTTCGATACACAAAACGGAAAAAAAGTGGTAATTATGCACCTAGATCATAATTTTCCTTTTATAACATTTTACTTGAATATGGTTATCTCCACTAATTTTAATCAAGGGTGAGTATGGATTGAGTTTTTAGCTAACTCAAGATCTAACTTATTTTATACTGAATAATCTTTTTTGAACTCTAAACTTAGCATGACCTGATTAAACTCATAGTAATCGGGTCGAGCTGAGTTACGTTAGATTTGGGCTAAATTAGTTTTTTTTAATATAAATTATTTTGTGAAAAATAATTTTTTTAAAAAAATTTAAAATGAAATAAAATAGAATTTAAAAAAGTTTTAAGATTTGAAATAAAAATAATAAAAAATTAAAAAAAATTAATATTTTAAAATTTATTTTAAATCAAATTAAAAATATATTATAAAAATAAAAAAATTTAAAAATAAATATAAAGTCAAACCAAGTTTTATATCATTTTCAAAACTCGACTCAACCCAATAAAATTTACAATTTTTTTAATTTAACTTAGTCATAAGACAACCTAATATGACCAAATCAAATCGAATTCATTAAGTTAACCAAGTCACTAATCACCCCTAATTTTAATATTGGTGTTTCCTTAAATGACATCCTTAGTCTCTTTTGAACTTTGATTGAATTCACCCATTATTAAGATGCCTAGCTTCGCTCTCGAGAGTTCAAAGATACAGTGAGCAGTATTGCACCACACCGAGCGAAAAGGAAAATAGAAAATCACGAACTAATTATAAGAAAATTTTATAGCCTAACTTTAATAATAATTGCCCATAGCTGAATTGTAAAGATCAATGCCAATAGCAAACAAAAACCCTAGCAAAGTTTCCATGATCAATTATACTGCAGGGCTTGTTCAGCATATCTCAAAGTTTGAATAACAGAGCATTGCTACCGATCAGACTAAAGAAGAATGCCACAAACTGATGAACAGAACACCGGATGCTTAGATATCAAACAATTTGACCATCATTATTCTTGCTCATGGCTCTGTCCCCTATGACCAGCATCAATTTTCTCAATCACGGTTTGAATTATCATCCTCATGGTTTCCAATGCTTTCTAGGGCGTAGGGGGGTGAATGACAATGACTTTCCTCCTCATCCAAGAGGTGACCATGTTGCGGTAGTGGTAGTGATGGTGATGATACTGGTGGCCCTGACGACAGGAACCATATAAATTATTTACAGGCTATTTTCCTTTCTCCTTCTGAGTTTTTATCAGACGACTTCCCCATGGATTACCTTTCTCTGATGGCCTTGACTCCACACGATGTGTTTGCTGGCAATGTTTATGGTGTCTTCTTTCACTAAGCACCATCACTTGCCCTGTCAGAGTCACTTGTTTATGGCTAACTGCCATGTAGAAGTTTCAGAATTAATATATGAACACAAGATAAACAGCACCCAAGAGAAAGATATTAATAAACTACATGTTGAACAAGGTGTAACGTAAAATCATACTATGAATAAGTTCAACTTCTTCATGCCCAGTCTACGATGAGATCAACAAGAAAAAAGATTCTTATAGAAGTAAAATTAACCACACATATGACCAATGATGTTAAAGAGATAGGATGAGAAAGACAAACTATTCTTCAATCTTCACTTTCCACTTGGTGAGTCACTTACTTCTGCCCTGAAAGACAGCATGTAAATTCCAACTAGCAGCAGGACACAACTTTCTTTTTAAAAAAGGAAAATCTGACTGCAGGAAACTATGAAAAACATAGAAACCACACCTAGTGCATACTCAAACATAAAAATTAAGCAAGAAAGTTTTATATGGCTAAAATCCTTACACTTGAGCACCCTATTAAAGTAAAATCTAATGTCCCATGTGTATAACAACAACTATAACTACACCAGCAACTCTCCAGTTCCACTTAAATATACTATGCAAATGAGCATCTTTAAAGTGTAAATGTAGCCTCTCCTTCTTACCTAACGTGTTACAGAGGCAGAACCAGTAGCGGCAATTACAAACTCATCAGAAATCAGCATCGCACCAGATGTATGATGTCATATAAAAGCAACTGAAGGTACAGACTAAAAAACTTAAATCCAGAAATCAGAATCCAAAAACAGTATTCAGAACACCACTCCCAGGCTCCCAGCAAATGACAAAAATATATATAAGCGTCAAACCCTGTACATTAAAAGGCTTAACTTGAAGAGTTTACAACACCGTTATTTTGCAAATTATGTGAAATATTTTCAATTGGTAAAGATAAAAAATATTTTCACCTCAGAAACTCCAGCCCAGTAATAAAAAGAATATGAAACAAGCATGACACAGAACAAAATGACATGCTGAAGAAAACACTAAATTTGGAATCAACAGAAGACTCTAGATCACACAGAATCAAATTTAACAGGGATGACAGCCATACCAGAATGAAAAAGCAGAGCCAAAGGGGAAGAAGAAGAATATCAACAAAGGGCTGAATGGATTACCTTCAGGGTTGAAGGCAGAGCTTGAATTCGGGGTTCCACACCTTCATTCAAAAACATCTCAGATATGGAGTTGCTCGAGTCAATGTGATATGCTTTAAGGAAGTTTAGATTGAACAATACCTAAATACAAGTAAATAAAAAGAAGAAAAGATAGAACAACTAGCAATCTCGAATGATAAATTTGCACGCCACACTCAAGAATACTAGGTTTGATTCGCCACACTCTAGAATAGAAGAGGAAGAGTGATAAGAATAGGGGATACTTTCGCCACTAAGTTTAGAAAATTTAGATAAGAAATTCGCATATAAGAGGCTAAGCCAATTTTCAGAGCATTTAAGGTTGCATTTCTCATTGATAACTTCTATATTTATAGCCAAGAACAACCCTCATGGCATAAGTCTAAGATTTATCTAATTCTCACATAATTTGGAAAAACATGCATAGAAATCCACCTAACATAGACTTTTCATCTAATGTAGATCACCTAAATTATCTAACTCAGATTTTTAAAGAAATATAACTCACATAACTTAGACTTTAACTAATACTTATTTCAACTTTCATCACATGCATTCATCACATGTATAATTGACTTTTCACAATTTATTCATTATAACATATGATCAAATTGGCCCACTCGAACTTGGACCCCATATAGAAATTGGGCTTGGATCCTAAATGGGTTGATTCCATTTTGAATTGCTGGACAACCATGGCCTAAATCTTCTTAGCCACAGAACGTGTAATCGGCCAAGATGGAACTCCTTGGCCTAAGTTAGCCTCTTGTTCAACTTGAGGTTCATCATTCTTTCCAGATTCAAAAGGATTTGTCCTCAAATCTAAGTCTTCATTATCATCTAAATATGGCGTCAAATCTCTTACATTGAATGTGGCAGAAATATTGTAGTTTCCTCGTAAATCAACCTTGTAAGCATTGTCATTTATTTTCTCCAGAATCTTGAATGGACCTTCTGCCCTAGGCATAAGTTTTGACTTCCGTTTGTTGGGAAACCTCTCCTTCGGAAGAT
Source organism: Delonix regia (assembly GCA_037074485.1). Classification (NCBI taxonomy): domain Eukaryota; kingdom Viridiplantae; phylum Streptophyta; class Magnoliopsida; order Fabales; family Fabaceae; genus Delonix; species Delonix regia. The sequence continues at coordinate 23,596,201 of CM073461.1, forward strand.
GAATCTAAACAAAATCACTTGGCATGAATTGAACTTCCTTCCTTCCCTTGTTTGCTGCTTTTTCATAAGCGGCATTTTTCTTTTCAATCTACCGCTTCACATTTTCATGTAGAGCTTTCACCAATTCAGCCTTTTTCTTTCCATCGATGCACAATCTGTCACTTGATGGTAGCGGTACTAGATCAAGCAGTGTGATAGGATTAAACCCATAAACCACTTCAAAAGGAGAATATTTAGTAGTACTGTGAACACTTCTATTGTATGCAAACTCAACAAACGGCAAGCATTCATCCCAATTTTTCATATGCTTACCAACAATAGCTCTAAGTAAGGAAGAAAGTGTTCTATTGACTACCTCAGTTTACCCATCAGTTTGAGGATGACAAGTTGTGCTGAAAAGTAATCTTGTCCCAAGCTTTTTCCATAATGTTTTCCAAAAATAACTCAGAAACTTGACATCTCGGTCTGACACAATGCTCTTTGGAATGCCATGTAATCTCACAATTTCCTGGAAGAACAAATATGCTATATGAGAAGCATTATCAATTTTGTGATAGGGAATAAAATGAGACATCTTCGAAAATCGATCTACCACCACTATAACAGAATCTTTGCCCCTTGGAGTTCTTGATAACCCAAGCACAAAATCCATACTCAAGTTAACTCATGGTTGATTAGAAACTGGTAATGACATATACAAACCATGTGCAGCCTCCTTACTTTTTGCTTTCTTGCAAGTTGCACATCTTCCCACCACTCGATGCACATCTTTGATCATCTTTGGCTAAAAGAAGTGTTCCTTGATCATCTCTAATGTCTTCTTTTCACCAAAGTGTCCTCCCAAACCTCCTCCATGAGCTTCTTTTACTAATAATTCTCTGACAGAGCAATTGGGAAATCAAATTTTGGAACCTTTGAATAAGAATCCCTCATACTTATAGAAACCGTTAGTAGCACTTTTTTCACATGCCAAATATATAGTAGAAAAATTAGGATCTTTTACATATTGGCTATTCATTAACTTGAATCCCATCAACTTGACATTTATTAATGAGATTAAAGTATACATTCGAGATAAGGCATCTGCAACCACATTCACTGCTCCCTTTTTATATTTGATGGCGTTGGGAAAAGCCTCCATAAACTCCACCCATTTAGCATGTTGCTTGTTTAACTTGGTTTGGCCCTTCAAATATTTTAATGACTCATGGTCGGTATGAATAACAAAATCCTTGGGTAACAAGTAGTGTTCCCAATTTTGTAAGGCTCTGACCAATGCATAGAACTCTTTGTCGAAAGTTGAATAGTTCAGAGTTGCCCCATTCAACTTCTCACTGAAATAAGCAACGGGATGCTTCTCTTGCATAAGAACTGCTCAAATTTCGATACCTGATACATCACACTCAATCTCAAAAGTTTTAGAGAAATCAGGGAGTGCAAGAATTGGTGTTGAACACAACTTCTCTTTAATGATCTCAAAACTTCGTTGGGCCACCGCACTCCACTTAAAGTCACCACTCCCTTTGATGCAATTAGTCAAGGGTGCTAGAATAGTACTGAAATTCTACACAAATCTTCTATAAAAGGATGCTAATCCATGGAAATTTCTCTCCTAAAAAATAGTTGTAGGAATAGGCCATTCCTTGATAGCTCTAACTTTCTCCGAATTAACTTCAACTCCATGCCAACTAATCACAAACCCAAGAAAAATAACTCTGCCTTAGTAGAATTGACACTTTTTGAGATTGCCAATTAATTGTTCATTTTGCAATACTTTAAAGACCCTCCTTAGGTGCTCTCCATGCTCTTCCTGATCTTGGCTATAAATCAAAATGTCATCAAAATAAACCACAACAAAATCTCCAATAAAATTTTGTAAGACGTGATTCATTAAACGCATGAAGGTGCTTGAGGCATTTGACAAACCAAATGATATAACCATCAATTCATACAACCCATGCTTCGTCTTGAAGGTTGTCTTCCACTCATCTCCTTCCTTCATTCGAATCTAATGATACCCGCTCCTAAGATCAATCTTCGAAAAGATTGTAGAGCCATATAGTTCATCAAGCATGTCATCAAGCCTAGGGATAGGATACCGATACTTCATTGTGATTTTGTTTATGGCCCGACTGTCTACGCACATCCTCATAGTTTCATCCTTCTTTAGTACTAACAAAGCTGGTACTGAACAAAGCCTTTCTCCGGTAACTCATTTACTTGACGTTGTAACTCCTTGGTCTCATCTAGATTACACCGGTAGGCCAGTCTATTGGGTAAAGCAGCACCTGGAATAAGATCAATTTGATGCTTAATCCCCCTAATTGGTGGTAATTCTTTCGGTATCTCATCTGGAAATAAGTCAGCGAATTCTTTTACTAACTTCTCAATCAGCGGAGGTATAGAACTTACCTCTGTTGGCATAGCTTCCTTCACTATTAGCATTAATATTGGATTAGTTGAATACAAAGCTCTCTCAATTTCTCCTTTAGTTGCAAATAAGTTCTCCTTTTTCTTTTTCTTTATTAGCTGATCTTGTAGAATTTGTTGAGGATTAAGAGGTGCTAGGACAATCTTTGTCTCATTCTTTGTAACATAATAGGTGTTTTTGAACCCATCATGAATGGCTCTACTATCATATTGCCAAGGTTTTCCCAGAAACAAATGATTGACATTCATTGGTACCACATCATATACGACTTCATCTTTGTACGACTTGCTAATAGAAAATGGTACCTAAACTTGTTTAGTGACTTGAATTTCTCCTCGGTCACTCAACCATTATAGCTTGTATGGACGAGGGTGCTTTGTGGTCTTCAAGTTTAATTTCTCCACTAATGTTATTGAAGCAACATTAGTATAGCTACCTCCATCAATAATGACACCACAAACCTTTCCACCAATTGTACACTTAGTATGGAATATGTTCTCATGTTGATCATCTTTTACATTAGCTTGTGAGTTCAAAATTCATTGAACTACAAGTAACTCCTCTTCATCTGGATACTCGATAATGCGCTTGTCATCTTCCTGTTCAATTTTTGTTTCATCTTCACTTTCAATTTCTCCTTGTGCTCCTTGAACAATCATCACTCTTTGATTTGGACATTCAGAAGCAATGTGTCCAAAACCAAGACATTTGAAGCACTTAATTTCTTTGCTCCTCTTTGAGTTCTTTGCATCATTAACCTTGTTCTTTCCTCTAGATGTATCAACAATGTTGTTGGAGCTTGTCTTTTCCTGTTGCTGTTCATTCCACTTTGAGACATCTTTGGGAGTCAACGAGGTTAAGTTTGCTCCCTTGAAACTAATAGATTGTGAGCTTTCTAGTTTAGTTGCTCATCTTCTACGTTGTCTTTTTACCTTAACAGTAAGCTTAATTACATCTTTAAGTGTTACATAAGGTTGTAATTCCACTGCATCTGCAATTTCCTTATTCAAACCTCCCAAGAACCTTGCATAGATTGTTGTTGAGGTTCTTGTATCTCACATCTCATCATCAACATTTCAAACTCCTTAACATAGTCTTCAACACACATCGCCACTTGTCTAAGAGTTTGTAACCGGATATAGAGCTCCTATTTGTAATAGTCAAGAACAAAGCACTTTTGCATGAATCTCTTCATAAGTTGCCAACTCCTGATCTCTTCTTCGTCGTCTCTCCTTTGTTGCACTTTCAAATTTTCCCACTATAGATTTGTATAAATCGATAAATTCAAGGGTAGCTAGTTTGCATTTCTTAACTTCAGAATAGTCGTGACACTCGAACACCTTTTCCACTCGTTGCACCCACTCTAAGTACTCTTCTAGTGAGCTAGTACCTTTGAATGGTGGAATTTTCAATTTGATGTTGTTCCTTAAGTCACGCTGCTGCCTCCTTTGTCTATTTGCATTAGCTTCATCTTCCATGTCCTCATCACGATCAGAATCAATGGAAGCTCGATGATTACGTAACTGTGGAGGTTGTTGAATAGTTAATCTTGTGATTGCCTGCTCTAGACGAATCAGTTGCTCCCTTATTTCTTGTTGATTTTGTTGTATGCCCATAATCTAAGCTTGTTCCAACGAAAGCCCTCTTAGAATATTGGTCGCGTTGTTTTCAGCCATATCTCACTTTAAACGCTCTTCTCAAGTGTTTCTCTCTCTGACCAGAAAGTGTTTCTCTCTCTACCCACTCTTAACTGGAGCTTTGATACCAAAATGATATGCTTCAAGGAAGTTAAGATTTCTTCAAGGAAGTTCAGATTGAACAATCCTTAAACATAAGTAAATGAAAAGAAGAAAAAATAGAACAATTAGCAATTTCGAATGATAAGTTTGCACACCACACTCAAGAATACTAGGTTTGATTCGCCACACTCTAGAATAGAAGAGGGAGAGTGATAAGAATCGGGGATGATTTCGCCACTAAGTTTAGAAAACTTAGATAAGAAATTCACATATAAGAAGCTAAGCTAATTTTCAAAGAATTCAATGTTGCATTTCTTATTGATAACTTTTATATTTATAGCCAAGAACAACCCTCATGGCATAAGTCTAAAATTTGTCTAATTTTCACATAATTTGGAAAAACATGCATAGAATCCACCTAATATAGACTTTTCATCTAATGTAGATCACCTAACTTATCTAACTTAGACTTTTAAAGAAATATAGCTCACCTAATTTAAACTTTAACCAATACTTATTTCAACTTTTATTATATGCATAATTGACTTTTCACAATTTATTCATTATAGCACATGATCAAATTGGCTCACTCGAACTTGAGCTCCATATAGAAATTGGGCTTGGATCCTAAATGGGCTAATTTCATTTTGAATTGTTGGACAACCATGGTCTGAATCTTCTTGGCCATAGAACTTGTAATCGGCTCAGATGGAACTCTTTGGACTAAGTTAACCTCTTGTTCAACTTGAGGCTCATCACAATGTTTAGGAGCAGCTGGGTGAATTTTATAAACACAACATACAAAAGCTATTTCACTAATTGCAATTAAGTTTGCAATGGAATACTTTTTGGTACATAGACCCTTTCTGTAAGCCACATATGAAATCTGTACCTTGGCTTAATGTGGTCCTCTAAACCAAAACACAAAAATCCTAGAAACATGTGTGGATACTCTGGAGGATCCCATTGCCTTACACAGAAAACTCTACTTCTGCTCTATAGTTTGAACATTTTGTTTTAGAATCTTAGGGGTCATTTTTACCATCTTACAGAGTTTTTGAGTACTCAATCCCAAAACGGAGAAGGCAATCAAATCTTTCCTTTAATTCAATACCAGTGCCATGCAAGTGTGCTAAGACCTTAAAGGTCAAAGCATTTTCTCCAAAGCCCAAGCCATGCAAAAGATTTAGTTTACACATGGTATAGCTTTGGATTCTTGAAGCATAAATTATCTCTGAGCCATTTTGGTATTCTTTAGCTCGGTCTTCATCAGGAAAGCTAGTAATATAATTTACTAGCAAGTGATGATTTCCATCCTTGATTTTATTGAAGAACCACTCGTGTAAATCCAAAGCCTCATTACCTGAGGCAGATTAACCACTTTATTTGTTCCCAATACATGATCATAATTTTCATTAACATCCTTCAGGTTTTTAGTGCTCAAGCCAAAGTATTATAATAGCTTCATTATGTTTTAATCACTGGCTTCTCTAAATTAATACTCAACAATTCCGGGCCCTGAAGATGTAACGCAGCTACTTCGTCCTTCTTTATTCCAAATCTACAGAAATACTCGACTTTTTGAATCAACTCTTCTTCTCCATGTTGAAGAAAGATGTTTTTATTTCTTCCCATGAGCTCCCCTAACATTCCCTTCTCACTATTTAAATCATAAAATATCCGAATTTTCCTACAAGCCTCGTGCCAAGAATTCACCTTTTCCTCAACAGATATATCCAATTCAATATCGAAAAATATCAACTTCAGAACATTTAACAACACATCAATTTGAGCAGCTACTTCACCTTCCTCACTCAAAACGTAAGGGAAGGCTAAACATATACCAACCACATAAACATTACCAAAACCATATTTCTTAAACTCCGAGAGTTTACACTTCAACTCTTCCGTACTTCTCCTAAATATGAAATTACTCCCCACATACAACTTAACTCATTCCACGGAAACCCATATTCTGAAAGCGCACAAGCCGCATCGAGAAGAGCCCCATCTTCGGAAAAGAAAAACTTTTTTGTAGGCAACAACCCAGGAACGTCATTGTAGTATACGCCTATGCTTTCAAAGAAAAATTCAAACTCGTTGATGGGGTGGTACCTGAGGTATTTCTGGAAATTTATTGAAAAAGTCAAAGTTGAAAAATCTATCTTTGCAATGAGATTAGCGAGCGAAAGAAGACTGTTCTTGCTTATAAGCTCGGCGTAAGTATAGGGCAAGCACCTTGTGCCATGGAGGTAGTCAGTGAGAGCCTTCTGGGCTTCTCGAATAGCCAAGCTCTTGTACCTGGAGTGCCATTTTGAGAGGTGCGGGAGCTTCGTGCTGGCAGAGAGATAGCGGACAACGAAAACGAAAAACAAATTTGAAAACATGTTCGCAAAAGAGGATTTAGGACTTTCAATTTCAGTTTGGAACGGGGCCTTAAATTTTTTATAAAATATATTTTTTTAAAAGAAAATAATTAGTTTTATAAATAAGTATATATTAATATTTTAAATTCTTTTTATAAAAAATAATATCTAATTAAAAAATTAAAAAAATTAAACTATTTTTAATATTTCACAATTTATTTTGTATATTTTAAAGCTTATTATTTTTAATATGATATTATTTTATACGAAAAAATAATTTAAAATATTAATATATTTTTATTTATAAAAATTATATATTTTTTATAAAATATATATTATAAAAAATTTAAAGCCATGATTCAATGATTCTTTCGTTTTTATATGATGAGAAAAATGCTGACGACCTAAAATCATCTCAGTTTTGAAGTGACTGGTTATGAGTATACAGTTTTAGACTATCCTCAGCCTCCTCCTATGCCTCTCGAACAAATATTAATAAAAAAATTACAAAAATGATATAGATGAAAATCAGTAGAAAATTATTTATTTTTTTAACTTAAAAAATTTTAATTTAATTTTATTATAAAAAATTTAAATTTTAATTAAAAATATTAGACATGCACAAGAATAAAACATTATTTTTATCTATTGTTCTAATTTCAATTTTATTTTTTATTAATTTTTAGCTTTAATTTAATTCTCACTTATTATTCTAGTTTTAGTTTAATCTCTCACTAATTTTTAATCTCATTTTGATTTCTCACTTATAAAATTTTTAATATCATTTTAATATTTTATTTATAAGTTTAGTTTTAATTTAATTCTTCACTAATATATATTTAATATATCTAGTTTGGAAGGAATAAATTAAGACTTTACTCATAAATAAAAGATCAAATTAAAACATAAACAAATAAAAATTAAAATATTACAAAAAAAGTATAAAAGGTTTTTTTTTGGTCACTAGGCAAGAGTTATGTTAAACCTTTAAAACTTAATTAGTTACAACGAAAAAAAAAAAAAATCTTGATGTATGTAGGCATATAAACCCAACTCCAGAGAATTATCTTTGTAATATTGCAAGCTACTTAGTCGACAGTCATATTAACAAAGCGTCTAACCTAATTAATAGAGCAAAACTCATATGACTGAGATGTGGGATGAAGAAATTTAATGGATGAAAGAATTTTAAATTTAATAATAATCTCAATATTAGCATCATGAATTTAAGGATCAAATTTGTCAATAATAATGGTATTAGAATCTTTAATAACAGTCTCAAAACAAGTATGTAGTACTTGATTAGGAAACAATATCATAAATACTCACTAAAAACTCCGACAATGGGAAAAGATGACTCAATAGGAAGAAAAAAATTCCCCATAAGAGAGACAGAAAATTGGTTTTCTCTGAAAAGAGAAAATGTGCCGTTGATTTCCTCGATAATATGCATCTGATTTATAAAACATAACTTGAAATACCGAACAATCTATTTTCAATTGATTCCATCACTAACTTTATACGAAATTACATATAAAAGACTTAGTAGTTAAAAATGAAAAACTAAATTTATGATATATTTAGATTTTTCATATAGAGAAAAATCTTATTTTAGTTCTCACTGTTTCAAAACTCCATTTTAGTCCCTCACTGGCCTGAAGATTTACCACTTTAGTCCCTCCGTAAGGTCTTTGTGAAGAAACAGCTGAGGTGTCTGTTAAATGATGACTTAGAACGTTTAATGCCATGATGAATTAACATGTCAGAGCCATATTTGAAAGTTAAAAATAGCTAACTCAAATTAGGAGAAAAAGAAAATCTTAAACTCCAACAGTGAAAACTCATAACCCTATCTGCCCTCTACTCTTTGGTTTGGAAGACGACTTCATGTGACTTGCTTCAACTCAAATAATCAGCCTCCGTCTTTTTTGTTTCAGGTGGCACAGAATCAGAACAACTTTCGATTTAGTTTCCTTTCCCTCACACAAGCAGGTAGCTTCACACAATCAGTCACCCTCTTCTCTCCTTTTTACTTGTTTATGATGTTGGGAATATGCGAAAACCATTATATATATATATATATTATAGAAAAAATTAAACACTTATAAATCAATTTAGTATGTTAATTAAGCAAGTAACACGCAAACAAGTACAATTAATAAGATTAAGGGAAACTAAAACTTCATTTAAATTCCTTCATCATAACCATGATATATGAGTAACTCGGTAAAACCATTGTTTAGTGAAAGCTTGTTTAAATTATAACCTGATTTTTGACCAGTTTTAAAGTCAGGTTTGAAGGAACTTTACCCTAAGGTCTTTTACAGTACTCAATGTACAGACTTCCCTCCTTCAACTTTAAACTAGCACAACCTTATTTCATTTTCTATGTAAGGTGTACTTAGGTTATAACTTAAAACATGTTTTTTGTGAACAGTAATTTTATCGGTTATCAAACAATAGGATCAAACCATTTCTATGAATTCTGGAAAATAAATTTCACCTTAGTTTCCCTATAGGAGTTTAGTTGCTCATACCTCAGAGTTCTGCAATATTCTTCAAGGATTAGTATTGGACTTCAGAAAATAAACTTCAAACAAACAAGTGATGGAAATATATGATTTTATTGATGGTTTGGGAAAATATACATTAGAGGTAAGGAATACAAGAGGAAGTTTGGGCATTGGAAGATTGAAAGCTCTGAAAACTCAAGAGGCATTCAAGTTCCAAAGGTGTGATGCCTTTACAATGAAACTACTGAGTTTAAATAGACTTCAAGACCACTATGCAAAATGATTAACTATAGGTCTTCATTTCTTCTTACTAAAATAGAGGTGATAATTGTCCTTTGGTTACTTGCAGTCTTCGTGTTTTTTCGATCTTCATAATTGTCCTTTGATGACTAAGCAATGTTCTTTATGTGTTGTCCTTTGTGTCGGTAGGTTCCTTTTCTTTGTTGCTTATCAGCAACTTCCTTTAGTGCTGATCATAATTGTCCTTGGAATTTTATCTTTTTCTTTTGTCGATAACCTTTTTTTTTTTCAATTGCTCAAGTCAATGGAGTTAGAGAGTTGTGTATATTCTGCATCATTTTCCTCTTGGCAATACTTACAATTGTGCTATGGGAATTTTGATAATTTTTTTGGTTGGCTCCAAGTGATCCATGTTATTCGTTCTAACTCTGTTGTACTAGTTTTTGAATTGTCTATATTGCTTGTTGTTGCGGCCTGTGGAATAGATGCATGTAGATGGGCTGGTAAAATATGTCTATTGGGCCTCGTCCTTCGTTAGAGTTCTTGTTAATTCATTCATAATAATATGTATTTCTTGTGCTTTTAATCGGGATAAAGTGAAGAATATTTAGTCGTAAGGAATTTCTTCCTTTTTCTCTTCTTGAAATTTAAAGGGTTGTTTAATGGTTCCAAATTTAATAAGGTTTATTAGAGGATAAAATTTGTTGGCTGAGAATTCGGCTATAATGGAGTAGCATCTTATATAAACTTGATATTGGGTTACTATACCAAAGTAATGCTTAGAGGTCTTGATTAATGATTTGGGTAATAAAGAGATTTCTCTCATATTGGCAGATGGATATATGGATTGGATTAGACCGTAGCTAAATAAAGTTCTGACTATTTTTAGATCTGTTCCTGGAAAAATAATGACTTTATTAATGACATAATGAGAAATACATTTGATGGTTGAAGATGATACTGAAAGGTTTAAATTTAAATTGTTTAAATATTCAATCAACATTAGAAAATAATTGAAATGCTCTTGGATTTTTGAGTCTAAATTTCTTGAAGGTTTTGGAGGTGGATTTTGGGTTTCTTTGGCAGGTGTTGATGGACTCAAAACTAGAGTTTTTCTTGTTGGGTTAGTTATTGGGCTAGAGGTCTCAACTTTTTTTCCTTTTTTGGTTTTTTCTAAAAAAAACTCCTTCTGAGGAGAAATTGGGCTTGGACTAGTTGGCGGTGTTTGTTGGTCTGATGATATTGGGCTTAGAATGACTGGAATATTAGGTTGGCTAGAAGAGTCGGCCTAGTATGATGAACCAGATTCTAATTGTCTTATTTTTTTCACCATATAGGTTTAGTTGGTCAATAATGGACTTTAGAGTACTTGATATGTTTGTGAAATAACTAGAGTTTTAGTTTTTTACCATCCCTACGCTTACTTTTAGTATGGAGAATCTGAGAGATAATTATTCTAATGTTGGATTAGTTAACTCCCTTGTAGGGCTAATTGGCTGAGCCTTATTCGTCTCATTATTTGCTAGCTCTATCTCTGCTCAAATAATTAGCAACCAAGTTATTTTTTCCTTTTATATACTTAATAGAATAATAATAATAAGCTAAATTGCTTTGCCATTTAATTAACATTTTATCAGACAATTTGCTAGATCTTACTCCTCTATCTATCCAGTGTTTTACTTATGTATTATTTGTCTTAATTACAAATTTAGAATTTACTATAAGTAATTTAAAATTTTCAACTGCTTTTATTATAGTTAAAAATTCTTTCCAATTAGAGTGGTATTTTGTTTGACTGGGATTAAATTTACCACTAGCATACATTGTAATTATTTCCTTTCCTTCTTCATTTTCATGATATAAAACTGCTCCCCAATAATTTTCTGATGTGTCAGTATATATAATCCATTTTATATGTTAAGTAGTAGGAATACTAAGTTTTGGCAAGTTTTTACATAAGTGTTTAATTTTTTCTATAATATATTTGTTATTATCTTCCCACTTCCATTCAGAAGTTTTGCTTACTAATTTTCTTATTTTTGAAGTATATTTGGATAAATTTGGAATATAATTTCTGACTTGGTTTACTAATCCTAGAAATGATCTTAATTCTTTTTTAGTAGTTATCTCTGGAAATTCTAATACTTTTTTACTTATGTGCTCCTGCAATTCTATACCATTTTTAGAGATATAATGACCTAAAAATCCTATGATCTGCTTTCTTAATTCGACTTTCTTTGGTGATATATTTAATCTTTTTTCTTCTATTAAAGACATAAATTTTTCTAAATGTTGTTCATGCTCTCCTTTGTTTTCTGAAAAGATTAATATGTCATCTATATAAATTACTACAAAATCTCTTATTGGTAGCAATAATTTCATCACATAATCTTGAAATATGCTAGGGCTATTATGAAAACCCATAGGCAATATAATCCATTCATAAAGTCCTTTCGAAGTACTAAAGACTATATATTTTTTACTTTTTTCTTCTAACTTAATCTGAAAACATCCTGATTTATAATCAAATTTACTAAATATTTGTTTTCCTTTAATAAGGTTGAATAATAGTTCTATTTTTGGAATTGGGTATCTATTTCTAATTACTATTTCATTTAATTTTTTGTAATAAACAACCATTCTATATTTTCCTCTTCTTTCTTCACTATGTTTAACTACTATCATAGCAAGTGAAGAATATCTAGATTTGCTTTCTTAGATTAAATTATATTGTTTCATTTCATTTATATGCACGATAAATTCTTTCTTATTTTTTTCTGTCCATGGATATGGTTTACTATTAATTTCTTTGCTATAATCTAAGAGTTCTATTTTTGCTAATGATTTGGATTTTTCGCAATGAACTAGGGAATTGTCATTATAGTTTTCTTCTAATCTTTGTTTTATTGTTTTGGTTTGAATATTATGAATTTTCTCTTTCTCAGTTTTTATTGGTTCTTTATTAGGTATGAATTGAACTTCATTATTTGTTTTTGTTTTCCAGAATACAGTATTTGTTTTCTTTTGAGGGTCTAAAATTCTGAGTGCCTATGCTTGGTGTTTACAAGGGGTAGTAAACACTAAAGCCTTAGGGATAAAATGTAGTGGCATATATGGTTATAAGAAATCCATTCCTAGAATAATATCAGGCGTGACTTCATTATATTGATACATTAAAGGTATTTTTAATTCGTAATCACCTATTTGTACTATTACATTTTCTACAGAGAGTTCTAAGAAGTGGACTTCTTTTTCTACACTAGTCATTTTAGTAGTTCTTCCTTTTTTCCATTGTTTTGGAGGTAATATGTTATATTTGGCTATAGTCATATTGGCTCCCATATCTATCATAACATGATATTTCCTTGACTGATATTTGTTATAATTGAATTTAAGTAATATGTAGTAGAATCTCATTTTAAACTAATTTTATTTTTCCTAGAATTACTACTACTTGATTTATGTTTAAAAGAATTCTATCTTTTTGTATTCTATATGAAGTTACTTGGTTTAGGAAATCTCTTCCTAGGATTAATTTGTGACTTTGTGTTTCTTTTATTTCTTCGTCTACCCATAATTTAATTTTTAGTATTTCTCTTTTCTCAAACTTGAGAGTCATATTAGCCTTTGTTCCTTGTTTTGTTATTTCTATATGATTGTTGGTATATTCAAGTTGGATTATGCTAATTTCTTGTTGAAGGTCTATTATTGCTATTATTTCTATCCATATTTCTTGTTGATGTATTTCTACTAATATGTAGTTTGTATTTAATGAGTCTGTTAAATCTATAGTAGGGGTGTTTGTTCTTATTTCGGTAAGATTCGTAGTTAGTGGTATTTCTGCTTGTCTATTTTGTTCTAAACTAAGGGTTCAAAAACTTATTCTGGATACTGGTCTCGATTCTTGATAACTTATGATTCTTAAATTGCTTCTCGGGTTTATATGTATATTTATATATGTTGGTGTGTTTATCCTTATACTTCTTCTTCCTATACTATTATCGTATTGGATTCTTCTTTGTTCATATTCGTCTCTTATTTCTATGGTATTATCTAATTCTAATTATAATTGTCTTAGTATTGTGATTTTTATAAGGTCTAATTTGAGTTCTTCTAATACTGGCATAAATTCTTTACCTATTGTTATTTTTCCTTGATTTTTCTTATAAATTTTGTGTTCATTTGAGAATATTAATCTTACCATTCCTGTAATACTAATGATTCTACTTCTTAGAGGCATTTTTATTCCCCTTAATTTATGATATACCATTAATGTTATGTTCATATTTATTTCTGTTATAAAAATAGTAAAGTTTATGTTTAATGTGAATTTTAATTTTTGGTATACTAAATTTCCATTTAAAGCTCCTAAGATACTATTTGGTATACTATCGATAATTCTATTATCTGTTATTAATAATTCTATAAGAATATCTATTCTTGACTGAAAATAAGCTTTTATCATTAGTTGGATTCTCGATATATAAATTTCTGTAATATCATCTTTTATGTCTAATTTTTCTATTTCATGGTCTATAATAGATTTACTAATTAGTGAGATTCTTAATACTCCTTCAGTTTGTGTTGCTTCTATAGGATATTTCTTTTGTAAAACTACACAAACATATTTTTCTTTTTTGTTTTGTTTTAAGTACTTTTCCTATTTTGGATATTATACTTTGTTTTGATAAGTCTTCTGTTAACATATCTAATTCTTTATTTCTAATTTTGTCATATTGTTCTTTTTTAAACAATATGACAAACACCGCCAACTAGTCCAAGCCCAATTTTTCTTTAGAAGGAGTCATTTTTAGAAAAATTCAGAAAAGGAAAATAAGTTGAGACCTCTAGCATAATAACTAACCCAACAAGAAAAACTCTAACTTTGAGTCCATTAACACCTGCCAAATAAATCCAAAATCCACCTCCAAACCTTCAAGAAATCTAGACCCAAAAATCCAAAAGTATTTCGATTATTTTCTAATGTTAATCGAATATTTAAACAATTTAAATTTAAACCTTTCAGTATCATCTTCAACCATCAAATGTATTTCTCATTATATCATTAATAAAGCCATTATTTTTCTAGGAATAGACCCAGAAATAGTCAGAGCTTTATTTAGCTACAGTTTAATCCAATCCATATATCCATATGCCAATATGAAAGAAATCTCTTTATTGCCCAAATCATTAATCGAGACCTCTAAGCATTACTTTGGTATAGTAACCCAATATCAAGTTTATATAAGATGCTACTTCGCTATAGCCGAATTCTCAGCCAAAAAATTTTATCCTCCAATAAACCTTATTAGATTTGGAACCACTAAATAACCCTTTAAATTCCAAGAAGAGAAAATGGAAGAAATTCCTAACGACCAAATATTCTCCACTTTATCTTGATTAAGAGCACAAGAAATGCATATAATTATGAATGAATTAACAACAACTCTAACAAAGGACGATGCCCAATGGACATATTTTACCAGCCAATCTACATGCATCTATTCCACAGGCCACAACAGCAGGCAATATAGACAATTCAAAAACTAGTACGATAGAGTTAGAACGAATAACATGGATCACTCAAAGCCAACCAAAAGAAGAATATGTGAAAAATTATTAGAATTCCTATAGCACAATTGTAAATATTGCCAAGAGGAAAATGATGCAGAGTATACACAACTCTCTAACTCCACTTGAGCAATTGAAAGAAAAAAAAAAAAGGTTATCGACAAAAGAAAAAAGATAAGATTCCAAGGACAATTATAATCAGTACTAAAGGAAGTTGCCGACAATCAACAAAGAAAAAGAACCTACCGACACAAAGGATAACATGTGAAGAACATTGCTTAGTCATCAAAGGTCAATTATGAAGATCGAAGAAACACGAAGACTGCAAGCAACCAAAGGACAATTATCACCTTTGCTTTAGTAAGAAGAAATGAAGACCTATAGTTAAGCATCTTGCATAGTAGTTTTAAAGTCTATTTAAACTCAATATTTTCATTGTAAGGGCATCACACCTTTGGAACTTGAATGCCTTTTGAGTTTTCAAAACTTTCAATCTTACAGCGCCTAAACTTCCTCTTGTGTTCTTTACCTCTAATGTATATTTTCCCAAACTATCAATAAAATCATATATTTCCATCACTTGTTTTTTCGAAGTTTATTTTTTGAAGTCCAATACTAATCTTTAACGAATATTACAGAACTCTAAGGTATGAACAACTAAACTCCTGTAAGGAAACTAAGGTGAAATTTATTTTCCAGAATTCATAGAAATGGTTTGATCCTATTGTTTGATTACCGATAAAATTATTGTTAACCAAAAACATGTTTTTAGTTATAACCTAAGTACACCTTATGTAGAAAACGAAATAAGGTTGTATTGGTTTAAAGTTAAAGGAGGGAGGTCTATATATTGAGTACTGTAAAGGACTCTTGTATGAAAAAGGACAAGGTTATTTTAAACCTGACTTTAAAATTGGTCAAAAATTGGGTTATAACTTAAATAAGCTTTCGCTAAACAGTGGTTTTACCGAGTTACTCATATAATAGTGTATATATATATATATATATATATATATTAAAGTGTAGCAATGGGACCATGCAGAAGTATAGATGAGTTGGTGTAAGAAGCCAACAAATAAAAAGGGATTTGTATTGATGGTGGGACCATGTCGAGGAGTAAAATATAAGTAATGTTAGGTGTATTGCAATTTAAGTGGTGTCACTGTAAAATCATATGAAGTGATCTCTATGTGCATTTGTCATTATATGTGCTGCATCCATGTGAAATTCTGTATAAAGCGTTAAGTGAGAAGGAGAAATTTTGAAATGAGAGGCGGATCCCTTTTTTTATGCACATGGTAGTCTTTATTGGAGTGCTATCAATTGTGTCAACATATGAAACAAAAAATGGCTTTTTAATGCTTTTTAACCCAATTAGATTAATGTCTTATGAGGTCACACATGCTGTTCAATTCCAAAGTAGACTGCTAATTAATTCAGGAATTAAAAAAAAAAAAAAGGCTTGTTAACACTTAAGCCTCTATCCAAATTTTCTACTTCCAATGTGATTACTATAGACATTACATAGACCAAGTTAATGTTCTTGCTTTTGTTTATTTAACAGAATTCATATATGTAGACATGATTAGTACTTTTATGAAAAAGAAAGTTGCAAGCGCTACCCAGACTAACTGATATATTATGTACTTTTGCTCCTTGCTCTATTTATGAAATTATGAACTCCCATTTAGTTTGATTTATGTCTCCTGTTAATGATTGGAAGAACGGACAATGTGGTTGTACTTGTTAGTAGTAACTATGCTTCTGATGCAGCTAAATTCAAAGGCGCTTTTAATAGTAACATAGCTCATGGAAATTAAAGTGGCATGTGCTTAAAATGTGAACTTGAAGATTATGGAAACGGGTTAAATGGAAGTGCTGATCATAAGGACAATACTGATAATGCATTAGATAAGGAGGGCGATAACCTATTTCATTAGTATGTTGACGTGGTCGTTTAGATTGGATAGTTAACTTGTGCCTATTATCTAATCTAATTGCTTTTGGGGTGATTTAAGGTACACTGATCTAATGCCTATTCAAGAACAACATCACATGACATTGTCCCAAATGAAAAAGATGATGAATATAATTAAGAAGAACTTCATAGTGATGTCGACTAAGAAGAAGAGAATGATGGGAGAAGGATGATCATATATCCACAGTTGAATTAAGGGACAAGCTTTAGAGATGTTACATTTGAGCTTGGGATGAAGTTTAGAAATTTAACGATATTCAAACAAGCCATAGGGGACTACGTGGGCAATGTTGGCTTGATGGTGAAGTTTGTGAAGAATGATGGCAAAAGATGTAGGGCTAAATGTGAAAACTCTTGCCCAAGATGATACTATGCTCATGGGCGAAAAAGCTTAATTTCTTCCAAGTGAAGACCTTCAATTGTCAACACACTTGTAGTTAGAGCATGAAGACCAAATAAGCAAACTTCATTTGGGTTATTGTGCACTTGTTGCCATTCCTATGATGCCATGCAAAGCCAGAGGGAAAAGACATTGTCAATTGCATAAAGGAGATGTTTTGTCTAAGTGTACTAACTGGCAGGGTGTATAGAGCACTAGAAAAGGCTAAAGTACTTATGGAGGGAAATAAGAAAGAGCAGTATCAACATCATAGATATTATTGTTGTGAGATCATACACAGGCAGTAAGTGTCAAATTAGGGTATCTAGAATTACATTTGAACTGCCTTATACTTTTAATCGGCTTTACATGTGTCTTCATGGCTACAAGACATGCATTCTAAATGGTTGTAAGCCGATGATTGGATTGGACGACTGCTTTTTAAAAGGCTATTATATGGGTTAACTTTTGTCAGCAATTAGGTAAGATGGGTGAGATGGGGACAACTCATTTTACCTTATAGCTATAGCAGTGGTTGAGACTAAGAGTAGGGATACATGGGGATGGTACATTGGGAAGATATTCGAGGACATTAGGCCCACGTCCAACGGTCGTGTATGGTCTTTCATCACTAATAGGTAAAAGGTATGGACACTAATGTTTCATTGTTTCCAAACTAATGAATCTCAATGGTAAATTGTTCGTTAATGGTTGTTGTTGGTCAATAAATAGGGCCTAATACCTGCAATTGTTAAGCTATCACCACAATTTAAGCATAAGTTTTATGTTTACTACTCCTACAACAATTATGCAAAACAATTCAAGGGTAAATAGTTAAAGGATTTCTTATAGAGGTGTGCAAGAGCAACGACTATAGAAGAATTTACAAGAACTATAAACTAGTTGAAACAACCAACGATAAGGCATGTGAGTACCAATCAAGAATGCTTCCCTATCAATGGTCACATGTAGCATTTGACACAGGTAGTAAGAGTAACGTTTGTACTAATAACATGTGCGAACAATTTAATTCAAAGATTGTGGAGGCACAGAGCAAGCCAATCATTAATATGTTGGAAGAAATGTGTATATACATAATGAAGAAAATTATTACTTAACAGGAATGTTTACAAAAGTTTAAGGGATATTTTTGTCCCCAAGTTGCCACTGAGTTAGAAGATCAAAAATGAATAAGTAGAGCAAGGATTCCTAAATGGGTTGGTGACCCTAATAGTGAGCAATTTGAAGTTTGGAGTAAGTTGGATAGGTTTGTCGTGGACTTGGGATCGCATAATTGCTCTTGTAGGTCTTAGGATCTTAATGGCATACCATATGCACATGCAATTATGACAATCAAGTGGTAAAACCAAAACCCACAAGATTATGTGCATCATAACCTAACTTAAGCAACTTATGAAAGTGAGTACAAACCATATTTAGTACTAGCTAATAGTCCACAGTTGTGGCATCAGGTGGATGGTAAGGACCTTTACCCTCTCCCCCATTAAGAAGAAACTTGAGTGACTAAAGAAGTAGCATAGGATAGATCCAATCGAAAGTGAACAAAGTGAAGATTTAATAAAACTCAAAAGACAAGTGCTTCCCACATGTAAAAAGTGCGGACAAGATGGTCACAATAGTAAAGGTTGCCCAAAAATTGAGTCTATAAGTGTTTATTGTGTTCATAATGCTGAAAAAGGATCTTTGATGTAGGGTTCGTGCTCACTGTTCTTACATATGCTTGTGTTCATTAGTAAAAGTCCCTAGACATATAGGAGAAAGATGTGAGGTAACACTTTCATTCTCTTTTTCCATCTTGTGCAAATATATTTTAACATTGTCATTTCTTACAGAGGGCCAAACAGCAAAAGTTGAGTTAGCTAGGAGACCATTGCATCAGTTAGTACTAGCACAATAACAAGGTTTGCTCATCACCTAACAGGGACTCAAGGTTCATCAACTATAGGGAACATCACATCATAAAGACATTTTTTATTGTGTATTTTGACATTTTTTTTTATGTTGGTATACCCTTTTATATGTGTCTTGGATGTTTATAAACCCTTTCGGGCTTGTCTTGATTGATGTTTTGTCTTCATCAATCCTTTTTGTCATTAAGGAGTTTAGGTTTTTGTTGAGCAAGGATGACACCTAAAAAAAGGGTGAATTGAATGTTATATAAAATTTGCAGAATATAAAATCCTTTAAAGACCTTTGAAAAAGGTTTTCCAGATTTAAAACAACCAGAGTAAACTTAATGATTCAAAACAATAAATTTAGAAATTAAAGAGGATAAGGGAAGAGAATAAACACAAAGATTTATCCTAGTTCGGCTTCTACCCAAGCTAACGTCCAGTCCCCAAACAACCTATTGAGATTTTTCACTATCTCAATGATCAATTACAATAACTCAGGAGAATTTCTCTTTAATTCCAAGCTCTCACAGCTTGACTCTTTCAAGGAACTTCCTTGAATACAAAAAGGGATAAACTCCCCCTTAACCCAAGCTCTCTCTCAGTTTGACTTTCTTGAAGAACGTCATTGAGTTTCTCTCTTAATAGAAAAAAAGAATTACAGATAAATAAACTCTTTGAAATAGAGTATATAAAACTATGAAGCACTAATGTGATAAAGAACTGATAAGAAGATAGAAATAATGATATAATCATTCTTGAATGTTTTTCCTTATTCATTTAGGGTCCATAGGTCGTGTTTATATAGTTTGAGATTCAATAGATTCGTTGGGAGTGAGTGGAAAGTTGTGGCTCAGTGGTAAAGCAAGTCATCTGGAGCTAAGGAGGCGTGGGTTTGAGATGCAGCTCCCTCTTCCCTTAGGAATTTTTTTATGCTGACACGTGTCACCCCCAAGCAAAATTACAAAACTGCCCCTTATTTTATCTTCTTCCCGCAACTTCTTCTTTTTCTTCTTCTCTGCACAAGAACGAAAATTTTCTCCTCCTTCAGTTTCTGCTTTTTGCTCTGCCTATCGCCATGTTCAACCTCCAGCCAGCTCCCTCCATCACCGGCAAAGGTTTTTAGGCAGTCATTGCTTGCCGTTAGCCAGCGACAACCACTTTTTCCGGTGGTTTTATGGAATAGCCGCGGGCAACAAATTTTCATTAATTTCGGTGAGTTTTAATTGGTTTTTTCATGAGAATGATGCTAGGAAAAGCATTTTTGGCCCTTTTCCATTGAATTTGAGCTTTAGAAGCATCATTTTAGCTAAGTTTTTTAGAGTTATTCTAACAGGGACTAAAATGAAAAGTTTTAAAATTTTAGGATTTTCAGAAAATGGTGAAATTTTGCAATTTAATGGGTTTAAATTCGTCTTATAAGAACACTTTTAAGGTTTATGATATGAAACCCTAGTGTTCTTCATGGTTTTACTTGAATGGAAGGAAAAAGTATGAAATGGGGGACTAAAATGAAAATTCAAAAGTTTTTAAGGCAGTGAGTGTAAATTGACAAAAATTCTGGGAAGAGTTAGGCGATGGAATCAAGAAATTTGATCTATGGCTTGTTTTGAATAATGAGAAGGGAATGAAATATGAAATTGGAAATAACAATATGAAGAAGTAAAAAAAATATGTAATAAAGTAATGAGATGAGATTATGGTTATTTTATGGCTTTGTTAAGGCATTATAATCAACCTAAATTGATGTGTTTAGTTATAAAAATTGAGGAAAGTATATTCTTATGATAGGGATTGTGGGTGAATTCAATTTTATAACCAAGAGAGACGAAGATAAGGTGATTTTAGCATATGTCAGCCACCAGGTAAGCGGTAATTTTTCTCACTGTATAATTACCATTGTAATTATGGTAACAAACTTGTTAGACTTGTTAGTCTTGCATATGACCTATGAATTATGATTGATATGTGATGTTCATGTAAATATTGTAAAAGAGAGGTTTGAATAAAAAAGGGAATGTTTTACGAAAGAATTTATATTGAAAAAGGGAAAACTCATAAATGACAATTCCTTAAATTTAGGGATGACAAGATAAGACAGATGATTTAGCGTGAACTTGTGACTCACAACCGTATGGGTAATTTACCTTGAGATGCTGTGTGTTCTCGACCGATATAAATAATCCGAGGGATACATACCCTCGACCGTATGGGTGATTTACCTCGAGATGCTGTGTGCTCTTGATAGATGATTAAACTACATGGGCCACGAGTCCATGACCGATACTTTATGTCTGATAGTCCTCCTTAAAATCCAGGTTCTGAGCCAAATGTATTTTGAACAAAAAGGAAGGTTTTTATATGTCTTTAACAAGAATACAAGGATTGAGTTTCCTTGATAGTTTGATACTAACTGATGGAAAAGATTCTCTGAGGGTTGTGGATTCTCAACCGTGAAAATGTGATTTTCAAAAGTTATGTACTCTTGACCATTTTAAATTTTCCACGGAATGAATGTTATTGCTTGTTATGGTTTAAAGTGTAAAGGTTTAAATCATAAATTGATTTATTATTGGAAATGCTACCCGTTTATGTTTTAATAAATTTTAGGCAGCCATTCAGAGCAGTTTGTTGATCAAGAGGGCTAGAGGAGCCCTGTTGGCACTGTTGACATTTTGTTTCTCCATTTTATTGAGATTTTTTTTTTGTATTTAGTATGCAAAATGGTAAAGATGTAAATAAATGTAAATGATATGTATGACCATAGGTAGATTCCCCATTCCCCTGTTATAGTTATCTCTTGACTGAATTAAGAACTGAGCGCTCTTTTATGTATTATATTGTTTTGGGCAGATGTTTGTAGAAACTTCGGAAGGTCTCAGTTATAGAGAAGACTCTGCTGAAATTTCTACAAATTTGATTTGAATGTAAATTTGCTTGGTTATGAATGTCTGTTATATATGATTGTAACTCAATTAAGAACTAACTTGTTAAGCTTACAAAGGCGAGGTAGTCTCGTTATCTGTGCCAATCACACTCCAAGAGTTGGGGTGTGATAGCAGTCAACTGGTTTCTCACAAAAAACTCCTAGTTGATCGGTCTTGAGGCTAACAGTTGACTGGGCTTGATTTGGTGTGACCAATCGATTGTTGAATAGTGGTCAATCATTTGGTAACTCATTGTGAGCTTCTAGTCGATCAAGGCTTAAGCTGGCAATAAACTGGGACATTTCAAAAAGTGACCAATCGATTGTTGGCTAATGGCCAATAAACTAATTACTCACAGAAAGTACCCATTTGACTAAGACAAGACCTGGTAGTTGGTTGGCAAAGCACCAGTCAACTGCTGGACTACTGCTACTTGACTGAGAACTTTCAGAGTTCCCTAAATCAACTTTTCTTTAACTTCTAAGACTTAAAATCAATTTTACATTCATTTTAAGTGTTTTCTATCAACTTAATATCACTTACAAAAATTCCTAAGACATGATAATACAATGAAGAACATCTAGAACTTATGTATAACATTGAAAAACTTTCTTCTAGTATTTGTTATCATCAAAACCAAAGTCGTCAACAAATGAGTTTAACAATCTCCCCATTTTTTTATGATGACAAACCTAAAATTGTTAGTTCTTCACAAAGAAAATTTTTTCAAATATGTGTTTTTAAAATACTTAATTCTTCTAATGGTTGAGGTGATCACAATATTTTCAATATTCAAAACATATAACATTAACTACTTTATTATCAAAGCATAAGTGTTCATTTAAGCATATTCAATTAATGATTAGTATTAAATTCACGAAATAGTCAATAACTAATCAATAACTATCAATATAACAAAGTTTTAATAACTAAACTAATTGTCAAAATAGTTCAAATCATAACAACTAAAGCAACTTCAAACAAATAACTCTAATAGTAATCTCAACCTAACAACCTCCTAATAAACTAACAATTCTTATTCCTCTCCCTCTTTTTTACATAAAAAATAGAGGAAGCGAACTAAAAGCACCGACATCTAGGTACCCTAGCCTAAGGAGACTACTCGTGATAAGCCTTAATATACTTAAGGTGAGCAATCATATCCTCAAGGGTATATTGAAAAGGCTACATTTGGAAACTATACGTATTTATCTTCTGGTGTAAGGCTTGGATCTCTGTAAGAAAGATTGACTCAAATATGACAATAGTTTTAGAATGAGTCGGTGTATAGTCGGTAGGAGCTGGAAGTGATGGAGGTATGTGTGCAAAAGGCCCTTCTTCCTCTTGGGCTGTAGATGAAAGAAGTTGTGGAGAGTTGGAGGGGCCAATGGTTATTGCATGTGGTGGCCTTTGAGCTCTAGGGGTTTTCCTAACCCACTAACCCTAAGGAGTTTTAGTGAACCTCATGCGTTGCAAATTATTCTAACTAATAAGTAAGGGGGAGTCCACATCATCCTCAATTAGAGATACATCGTGATGTCGGAGGGTAGTAGAGATAATAATGCCATATAGCATATAAGAAATCTTCTTTTTCTTGCACAAAGAATCAAATAATCATATTTAAAGGTCATAACATACATTAATGATTCTCACTATCACATAAGTAAGATCAAGTTCCCAAAATATTGACAACAAGGACACTTAAACAGCTATGTAAAAAAAGTGATTGCAGTGATAAAAGAACCAAAATTACTTTTCACAAGAAAATGATTTTCAACAATTCTTCTCACTCTTAGGTTTCCTTCCAATCAACGCATATAAAATCATACTTGATCTCTTCCCCTGTCACACTTAGAGGTTGCTAAATTAATGTAACTCAAGCTTGAGATATTCAGATCTACGAGCATGAACACTTGCACAAATAAAATAAAAATGAATAATGTTTGTCGAATATAAAAGGAATCATGGAACAATATGTAGCCTGAACTCAAAGATCTGGTCCTTGATGAGCTGATCAATTATTGCAAGAGTTTGGGGAGAGAAAAAATCTAGAACTTCCTAGAGGGAGGTTGAGAGAATGAATATGGGAGATGTTTTGAGGGTTTATTAACCCTTAGCCATATTTGAGCCGCAAATGCAACTACTTTAAGTGGGGTTGTGGCTCAACCCCATCTAATTAGATGCGATTACTTTTGGGTGATTTAAATGTAGCTATTTTAGGACTTACAAGTGGTTTTAATAACAGTTGCTAAAGAATCGCAACTAAATCCCGTCTTTTTGGTAGTGATAAAAGAATGAAGGACTACTCTTAAATGTTTTTCCTTGTTGATTTAGAGTTCATAAGTTGTGTTTATATAGCCTGAGGTTTAATAAATCAATTGGGAGTGAGTGAAAAGTCAATGTTTTCAAAATATGTTCGTCATAAAGTAATTATGACTTCTTTGTTACTAGCCAATCGACTACTCTCTTATAACCAGTTGATTTCTCTCTCTTTCTTTATTTAAAAATTCAAATCTAAACCCTGATAATTGATTGCTTACTCATGGCTAGTTGACTAGTCTCTCTCAAAGAATTTTTAGTCGATTAGTCTTCAAACTTGCAGTTGAAAAGGCTTGATCTAAGTGTGACCAGTCGATTGGCGACTCACAGAGAGCTTCTATTCAATTAAGGCTTAAGTTGGCAACAATCTGGGACCTTTAAGAAGGTGGCCAGTCAACTGTTAGTTAGTGCCAGTTGACTGGTTACTCATCTTTTCTTCAATCTCTAAGACTTAAAATCAATTTTACATTAATTTTAAGTGTTTTCTTTCAACTCAATATTACTTATAAATGTTCCTAAGACGTGATAATTTAATGAAAAATATCTAAAACCTATATATTACATTGAAAAACTTTCTTATAATGTTTACCATCTTGGGCTCAACAATTTTCTTATGCAAACTAATTTAAGTCCATTTGTAAGTAATTTCTCACATATACTGTTGCAACCCTTTTAAAAACTATACAAATTTTTTTCAAGACAAAATGTTATATCAAATTTTAGTAAAAATAATTATTGAGAAGAAATGAATAAATATTTATGAACTTAAAAAGTTTGAAGTACATGATATTTTAGTAAAATAATTAAATTAGACTAAAATGTCAAATAAATTTTAGTTCAAGAACACTGCATTATAGTTTGAAAATATATAAGAGATTCCTGTAATATCAACAAAATTTACAAAAATTTATTCCCGCTTAAAATGTTTCGTATAATTTAATTGTTTCAGGCATCTGTATTCTTAATGTATAAACTAAAATGGCAAAGTACAAAGAAAGAACAACAATAATTTGCTTATGCTATTTGTGTTGGAATCATATATATATATATATATATCAAATTGGTGGTCTGAGTTTGATTTCAGCAAAGCTGAACAATAGCTAGAAATTTATGACATGGTAAAGGTGTCAAATGAAATTTGCATATGGCACTTTTATGGCCAGAGCAAACTTGCACATTATTCTGGAAGAGAGATTGATTCCAAGTTCGAAGAACTTGCGTTCATATTTTCCCATGAATTAAGCAACTTGTCCAACTATCCAATGTCCAGTAAGCACTAGGTATACAAATCTCTCCTGTTGAAAAAAGACAAGTTCGAACAAAAAAAAGCAATGAATAATGAGGTAGAAAGGAAGGGAATAGTTTGAGTTCATAAGAACAATAGGCATAATAATATAATTATGCTTTTAAGCAAGTGTCATCTGTTACAACGCAACAACCACAAACACCCTACAAATTACAATACCACTCCTAACCAACCATCATAGTGCCACAACTAACCAACCATAACAATGAAGCAGCTAAGAAACTACCGCTACAAATTACAACACCACTCCTAACCAACTATCACATGTTACAATCTTGCATGATAACCATACAAAATACCACCACAGTAGTAACCCCACTAAAACCAACAAACATGAGTATATTTCGTTTTCAACTTTTCCTTCTCATAATTCAAACATCTGTCCTCAACCTATGCGAAGAAGTTGCAACCCATGCCTGTCATACAGGGGACAACCCATGAACTTCTTTCCCAGGTTCTTTTCGATCATCAACACTGGAATCATAGGTCTTAATCCACATCTACACCATATCTCTTGTGGGACTGTTGTGGCATTAGAAGCTAAAGACATTGAATTTGGCATGTTACATGACAATCCTCTAGCCCTAGATTATCCTTCACTGTCCTCTATTTCCCTGGCTCTACATTTGCTTTGACATATGCAGTCACAATGAGCATTAATAACAGATTCACAACTAAATTTACTACATAATTGCCAATACAAAATTCACTACTTCCTATCTTGTCCAAAATTTTTAGCCACTGACTAGGGTGACTATATTTCATACTTGGCATCAAAGTTGTCATAACTCTACAAGGTAGGTATATTTAACCAAAATTAATTACTAATGTCAACTAAGAAACAACACATTAAGATAAAATTATAATCTACATATTAACTCTTGACATAATTTAATTTCACACTAAAAGAAAATATTCAAAGATGGATAAGTCATATAACAATAGCCAAATATTCCGTAAAGTGTGCACTTAATTAATTGTTAATGGGACTTCAAGTATTTAATTTTACATTCAGTTGCTAAACCACAACAAAAGAACTATATTGAGAAGTTGATATATAATAGCATCATGTATTTTGTACTCATTATTGAAGCCTTTAAGCATGAGGGAAAAAAATAGGTATTGCAACTACAAACCATTTCAGACCACCATTTAAAGATGAAGAAAGGAACAAAATTTTAATATACAAAGTGTAATGTCCAACACTAATAAGTTCCCACTCATCTACCTATCTAGATGACTTACAAAAGCTAGAAGCATGCATGTTACATGGAGTGGACGCAATTAACAGGTACACTAAGACATGTAATTGATGAGAAAATAAAAAATGAAGGTTAATCAAACAGTTACATGTATAAAAGTTTTAGTACTAGATCTAAGGAGAACTTTACTTCAACTCTGAACCTATAAACAAAGTTACACATTACTTTCTTCAGTGATTCTTTTAGAAGTAGTCATTTGTCCTAGGATCTTTAAAAGTTCCCAATAACACAGACTTGGGTTTTTTGAGCTTCTATAGAGGAAAAAACCTAGTTCTTTAATGCTTGAATATTGCAGTTAATGGCACCAATGGTGTTCAAAACCATCATGGCACATGCAAGGCCACAATGCCATGTATATAGTTGGGTTATATGAAGTACTTATTAGCATGATTGTGATAAAATCATCCTAGACAATTCTCATTAAGTGCAGAGTGACTCCTTTGAAAATGGGTAGTATCACAATAATATGAAATACTTTGCCATGAAATGACAGTATAAGAAAAATGATAGAAATCCACCATATACTCACAAGTTTTTAGAAACATAAGGTTAATTTCCAGGGAAGCAACAATCAGATTCAGGGATTACCTTGACATCGCTGGACATTCAGCTTTACTAGCAAAATTTTGACTACCAAAATTCTGCAAATACTGTAACTTGAACTATCTTTACCACCAGAAAACATAACAATACAAGCTCTCATTCAGGTTTTGTTAAAGGAATGATTCAGACTTAGAAAATTAGTAATCCGTATTGGTAAAAGTTCAACAATTATGTCGACGTTTAACTAACAAAAGTAGAAGCCTTATTCAATTTAAATCAGAATGCAAATGATAATCTATCCATAGGGATTTGAATGCAAAACAAGGATTGAATATTCTCCTTGATTTGCGACCTGTTCTGCTTCAACTGCCTAGAGAACAGTGGTGACCACTGACTAGAGCATCCTAATCTCCCTCTCAAACACACTTTTTCCTTTTTCCCCTCAAAACAAGCATTAACTGGTCCCAAAATCAAAACAGAAAAGGATTCAATAGGGGTTTTACCTTAGTGAATATACTGAGTCATTCGAAGCTTCTTCTTTTCCCTTCCTTTCCCTCTGAGTAATGCTATGCTTCTCTTTCATCGACATCTTTGCTTTAACAGATGTGACAAAGCTAGTCTTCACTATAGTCAGATGCGACGAACAACGACAACCTTTACAGTTAACACATGACAGACACTGATAGTGCAGACGATGGCGACATGGTGAGCAACGACAACCCTAGCCCTAGCTTATGCCTTCACCATTCGATTTCGCTTCAGTAGACGGAGATGGGTTTTTATTTCTCTCAGAGTTGGGTCATTAACTTGGGCTATCCAATGGGTTTTTAGTTTACTCATGGAAGACTTATGAAGGGACTAAAACGGTGAACATCTGGATTAGGGACTAAAATATAGTTTTGAAAGAATTAAGGATCTACTTGAAAGTAGATCACTAAATGAGGGGCTAAAATAAAATTTTTATCATTTTCTTGAATAAAACCAAAAAAATAAATTGGCATAAATTAAAAAAAAAAAAAAAAATAAATAAATGAGACAACAATTAAATCATAATTTAAAAGCAATTTACAAGTTAGCCGTCGCTTTACTTCATCACCGCCTTTCTTCTCAGCCTGATCACCCTGCTTGAGTACCGATCGCTATGCCGCGCCGCGCCTGAGGCCTTCCGTTTGCCGCTTCTTGCTCTATTCTTCGTCGCTCCACCGCCGCTGCTTTCCGCTTTAACCGCTCCGCTTTCAATCTTTTGCTTCATCAGATTGATCCTGGTCAGGGTTTTCGCCTCCTATTTTCCCTTCTTTTTTTTTTTTTTATATATTTTTTCATCTGGGTTCTTTGACTCCTTATTAAAATTGCTCAGTTATGTGTTGATTTGGGCGAAATCAATTTTCAATTTTTTCAAACCTTTGTTGTTCAGCGGTTCTTCGGGAATGAAACCAAGTTTGGCTTAGGTTCGTCATTTGGTCTCGTTCTGGGATTTTGCTAAACAGAGCCAAGGTAATCGATTTGTTGGATTTTGAGCTCTTAAGTTATCGTTGTTGTTGGAATTGGGTTCACAGATTTCTCTTGGCTTATACATTGGGACTATTACGAAGACTAAGAGGTTGTGTTTGGATGGAATGCTAGAGATAGAAATGATAAGGAATGTCAAAATGGGCTAAACCCTAAACTAAGTTTTGGTTAGGTCCATCATTTGGTCTCGTTATGGTATTTAGCTAAAAAGAGTCAAGGTAATCGATTTGGTGGAGTTTGAGCTCTTAAGTTATTGTTATTGTTGGAATTGGATTCACAGCTTTCTCTTGGCTTGTCCATTGGAACAATTACAAAGAACAGGACTAAAATGTTGTGTTTGGATGGATTCCAAAAGATGGAATGATAAGGAATGACATGTCAAAATGGGCTAATACATTGTTTGGGATTTTTTTATTTTTTTTTTATAATGTAATGGTAAAGGACGGTTACATGGCTTACTGTTCCACTCTTTGCCATACTATTCTGTTCCACTCATAAATTTCTAAACATAACTTTAGTCAACCATTTCATTGTGCTTAGTATAGACTACAGAATAAATTGCCAGTTTTCAAATCATCCCTCCACCCACCTTTGAAGCACCCCTTTTCCATCTGGGAACACCAAAAGGCGCGAAGTTTATGAATAAATCGGCATACCCTTTGCCACAATAGTGGATGCATGCGTGATGATTCTGACAAAAAATAACAGGCATCATATGGAATTTTGCTATGTAAGATTAGTCAACTATTGCTGAAAAAAGTTGTGTTGGACATATTTGTAGTTTAATGATAGGATGGTTATGTGACCATATTTTTTGGTAATGAGCAACGAATTGATCTGGTTAATCAATTGGGTGGTTTTAAGCAGATAGATAATGAGAGAATACCCATCAGCCGTCCTTAAGATTCTGATGATGAAGGTTTTTTTGGTGTTCCCATGAATTGTGATTAGTGGGGAAATGTGTCTCTGACCTTAATTTTTAGGTTTGTGGGAGATTTGTCTATTGTTTAGAGTTTTTGAAAGAAATTATTTTTACAGAAGACTGATAAGGAGAGATCTGTGTGTTTTGCTAGATTAGAGTCATAGAAATTTGAAGATTTAAACTTGTGATGTAAATTGTATTGGGAGGAATTGATCATTTGACTTGTTTATGGTTTTGATTAATGATTCATGGTCCTTTTGGTTCTTTAATGGTTTTTCAACAGGATTGGAAAGCTTTTACTACATGGATTCTTTCTGCATACCTGCTCACTCACACATATAGAGTAAATTACCAATTTGGCCCCACACGTATTAGTCAATTCTTGATTGGGTCCTTCACTTATTTTCATTTTCAATTTAATTCCATATTTATTAGAATGTTATTACTTTTGATCTCTCACTAATGTGAGAAACCAAAAGTAGTAATGTTTTGATGAGTGAGAGATCAAATTGAAAATAAATTAATTAGTGAGGGACCAAAATGATGTTTTACCCTATATATATATATATATTTATTCATTATACTCTTGATTACTTTATTTTTCTTATTTCATCTTCAAATTTGTAATTGACCAAATTAAATAATTTCTTTTGCTTGTAGGCGTTCTATTTGGAAGATAAATACTATATGTACTTGATCCTATGATGGAGTTAGCAATATGCTAGGATATTGAAATCAGCATGATAATTAACTCTTAATATGTGGTCACATGTACTGATTATTTTCTCACTCTTTTTCTGTAACATTCTCAGGGAACTCTTCATGTTCAGATCCTTCAATTGATTCATTGTGTTTTCAGTTGTAATTGGGAACTGAAAATGGTGTCCGAAGAAGTTATGAAAGCTGTTTTACCTTTACTGGAGGGCGTTGATCTTGCTTCTTGTATGTTAGTATGTAAGCGGTGGAGAGACTTGGCTCGAGATGATTACCTCTGGAAATGTCTCTGTGCCAAGAGATGGCCTTCAATTTGCAAGCAACCTAATCCTTCTACTGTAAGCTACTACAAGTTTTACCAAACCTTTTATAAACGCCAGCATCGTAGAACTCTTCTCCCTCCAAGAATTTCCTTTGATGATTTGGAGTTCTTCATTGACATTTGGGCTGAAAATAGATTACTTTTCTCGGAAGTGGTGCCTGGTTCTGTGCTGCTGCAAGGAATCAAAATTCCACCCTCTGGTGTTTGTGAAATGCTTAAATATCACTTGGAGGGCCCTGAATTCAAGATGACATTGCCTGTTGAACCCAGGTTTACGGTATCTTCAAGCCAGACTGAGACTGTTAGTGTCTCTGTGTTGGTTGGGCGCAAGGATTCAAATAAGGTTGCTCGCATCATCGATAAGTCTATGTTTGATTACATAGATCAGTCATCATACAAGGCCTTCGCATTTGATTACCTTGACATCTCCCCTGTGTATTTATTTTTGTCTGGCGTCCGGGCATGGATCTCTTTGCTATACACGGAAGATGGAAATGATGGAGCTATGGATGTGTTTGGTATTCAGATGGATTTCTCTGATGTGGCTAACACCAAGGAAGAGGTCTTGTGGCTATTGGACATGCTTGATTGGAAGTGAATGGTTTCGAGCCTGATGATAGACAGTACAAAATAAATAACTGGAATTAGTGTGCTCTTGTGAAACTTCATGTTATTATCTGCATAAAGGGTTTGCATAATTAATTATATATTGGGGTCAAAATCTGTAAATGCTTTGTCCATTCATTGTAGTTATCAAATTGGGAAGTCAAAGTAATATATATATATATATATATATATATTTATATTTATTTATATTTCTTGAAGGCAAAGGTGAAGCACTCAAGATTAGTAATTCTTATAATTATTTTTCATTTTTTAACAAATTTATGTCTTTAAGCAATATGATAGAAAAATTATTTCTTTTAAATATCAGTCAAATATTGTAATACTGATAAAATTATTTATTAGAAATAAAAATATTTATTAAATGTTTTATAAAACGTAAATATTGTACCGTATTTTTTCAATGAAATTTTAACCTTAAAAAGTTAAATTTAAAATTTGTGTAAAAAAGTTAAATTTAAAATAAATAAAAATTATAAAAATATCAAAAGAACATTTAATATCTCATGAGGAAAATGGTATAAAAAATCTTGAATTTTACCCTATTACTTAATAACTTATTTATCCACGTGTTTTTCGATTAATTTATAATTATTATATTTTAACCACGAGAAAATTTTCCGAACTTGCTATTGAATGATCGGAAATTCTTACCGAGTACATAGAAGACTTCGTTGGAACGATCAGTATTCTTCATTTCCTTCTCCTTCAAATGACTTGTATAATTCCCTTTTTGTTCCAAACGAAACGTTAAGAGTGTCTCGCCAATATCGTTGTCGCAATTGCTGACTTCGATTCGCCGTTGCAATCCCGTTCACTCACCTATTATGGCCGCGTCGCCGTCCGCAGCGGCCTCGGCCACCAATATCATGCTTGCCATCTTTGAGAAGAAGACAAACCCTATCGATCTCTATCGTCCTCTTCGCAATTACGTAGCTTTCCACTACTCCGAACGCGAGGCTCAGAATCTCGAAGACGATCTCCAAACTCTCAAGCAACTCCGTTCAGACCTTGAGCGCCACTCTGATCCTTCCCTAACAACTCGCCGAGACCTCCTTCAATCCTACTATAAAGCCCTCTGCCTTGTCGAAACCCGTTTCCCCATCTCCCCTGATCAAGATCATGTCAACACTATCAGTTTTGTGTGGTTTGATGCGTTTAAGCCAAAACATAAGGCAACTCAGCAGAATATTCACCTTGAAAAAGCTGCTGTGTTATTCAATTTGGGAGCAGTTTATAGTCAAATTGGGTTGTCCTATGACCGGAGCACTGTTGATGGCCGGAGGCAGGCATCGCATGCGTTTATTGCTGCTGCTGGGTCGTTCGCTTACCTGAGGGATAATGCGGCGATGAAAGCGTCAATTGGGAGTTCGACAACAGTGGACTTGTCAGTGGAGTGCGCAGGAATGTTGGAGAAGTTGATGCTGGCACAGGCACAGGAGTGCGTGTTTGAGAATACCATTGCAAAAGGAAGCACGCCGGGGGTTTGTGCCAAGATCTCTAGGCAGGTCCGTGAATTTACGGGGCTTGCTTGTTAAGTAATATATGATTTAAACATTTAACCATCTAATGCATGCTCCATTTACAATATTATGAACTTTAGTTATGCTTTTGATTTGCTGAGTGGATATAGGGAAAAAGGTGGGTCTGACAAACTTCTTCCGTATTTCCTTGATGGTAATAGCCGAGTCCTGGACACAATTAGAGTGACATTTCTGCTCCTAAAGCTGAGTTATGCTGAATAATTTGAGAATCAGTTGAAGTAATTAAATACTTCTTAAAGTTGCTATAGTATTGGAACATAGTAATCGTGTTGTGTCAATTTTGATTACTTTTTGGAAATATTATACATTTTTTACGCAAATCATATGTTTCTTGTAACATATGATCTCTCTCCTCTTGTTTTTGGCTAAGAACTAACCCACATTTGAGATGTTGTAGGTTGGGCTCTATTATGAAGAAGCTTTAGCTGCACTGAATATTGCGCCTTTGACCCAGCATTTTGATAAGTCATGGATAGCTCATCTGCAGTTAAAGGCAGCTTTATTCTATGCAGAAGCTTGCTATAGGTATGGGTTGGAGCTACATGAGAAAGAAGAGATAGCAGAGGAGATTGCACGGCTGAGGAGTGGGATTAATGCTCTAACTGAGGCAAAGAAAAGCTCAAAGGGTGCTGCAGCACAAATTCTGGATGCAATTAGTAAGTTAGAGGCCAACCTTAACAGAAACTTGGAAAAGGCTGTCAAGGAGAATGATAGAGTTTACCTCATGAGGGTCCCTCCACCCAATTCTTTACCACCTCTTTCAGCATTTTCCATGGTAAAACCAATGGCAATGAATGAGGTTTTAGATGCGAGTAAAGAGAAGATGTTTGCAAGTCTTGTCCCTGACAATAGTGCTAAAGCTCTCTCCAGGTATACTGAAATGGTAGATGACATTATAAGAACACAGGCTGAAAAGTTACAACAAGCAAGTGAATTGACCCGAGTTAGGCTTAAGGAAATGGACCTGCCAGATTCTATTCTTGCTTTGGAAGGTAATTCTACGCTACCAACAGATCTCCAAGAAGATGTGGAGGCTGTCCAGATCAGTGGTGGTCCTGTTGGATTGGAAGGAGAGTTACAACAACTTAAGGACCTTAGGAGGGTAAATCAAGAATTGTTGGTGCAGACTGAGGAGTTGTTGCAGAAGGAAGCAAGAGAAGATGCTCAATTTAGAAGCCAATTTGGGACAAAGTGGACTAGGCCCCAATCAAACACTTTGACAAAGAATTTGCAGGATAGGTTAAACAGGTTTGCAGGTAACTTGAAGCAAGCAGCAGAAAGTGATAATCGGATTGAGCGTTCAGTTAGAGAACACTCAGCACTTATGTCAATCCTTGACTGTCGTCCGGTAAATCATAGAATTGGTTATGTTGCATGTGTTTTATTTGCTCTTAAAACACAGCCCTGCTGTATGTGACTTTGCATAAATGTTGAGTTATTTGCACGTGTCAGCTCATTATTTTTATAGTTCTTCAAAAAAGTAACACAAAAGGTAGTGGATAATGGATGCTAGAAATACATATATGCTGGAAAAATAAGAGCGATTTATAGAGTAGGGCTATCCTTTTCTAATGTCAGAACCAGTCTTGCTTTTGCAGCCATTTGTATGTTGGACCTCAGAAAAATATGGAAAGGGATACGAAAATGTGAAAAACCTTGAAAGATAACATACATGGTGAAATATGGTTTTAATTTCTCTTTTCCTTTATTTAGATAGGGTGTGAAAGTATCTTTTTTTTAGGACATCAAGTATATCTGCTAAGTTTTCCATCTTAAACTTTTCAGGATAGCATTTACATGTGCAAATTAAATATCGTGAGACATAATTAGTTGTTAGTCTCAATACATGCTGATGTTATAACTTCTTAAAAGTAGCTGGCATAACATGTTTTTTCTTGGTACATTTGTAAACTCCTGAGATACCTTTCTCTTTTGCCAGATTGAATCTGCACTTCCAACCTTGGCTAGACCAATAATGTCCTTTGATGCTAATGAAGATGCTATTGTGGGGTCTCTCAAGCAGAGTTTGGTATGTTGCTGTTGTTGTTATTGCTATATCAAGATTTTGAAGGAACAAAATGTATATTCATATCCTTATTCCATTATTTATAACCTGTTCTTTGTTTTTTTATTTGTTTATTTTTTCTTTTGGTTTAAAGTTCTTTTTTCTTTTTATATGTGTTGTATTCATTCCTCCAGATATATACTTGGTGAAGAATATTAATAAAGCTTTCTTAAAACTCAAATGGTATCTTAGAACTGGTGTGATGAAGACCTGATAAAGTTGTCCAATGTATTTTTGTGGTTGACATCATAGTTTTGGAACCAATATATATGGCATTTGAAATATCTATTGCTTGATTTTACATGTTTCTCATTGATGAATATTTGTAAATATATCTGGAAATGTTGAGAAAAAAGACATGTCTTAGCAAGGTGTTGTTTTGAAGTGGTATAAATTGTTAGAAACATGAGCTATCAATTCTAAAATTATGCATTTTCCATTGTATTCATCTTTTTTGAAATTTGCGTTTGGTGTGTACAATGGTAGACTTTTGTCGTATAGATAAGTTCAACAAACCTATGCTGTTTTTGCTGTAACAAAAGCCAGCAATGGGAAGTTGCTAACTTTCATCTTTCTCATTCTACCTTGTGGTTTACAATAACCCATGAAGCACTGGGAGTACACGAAAACAAGACATGACAGGGACTCATTTACATGTCAAATTTTAAAATGTATAGAACATAAATTAAAAAATCTACAATTTTTCTATGAACATTATACTGTTATTTTCCTGAAAGAAATTTTTTTTTTAAGTATACTATTTTAATTATTTATGAACAATTAAATATACTAGGAAAAGGAAAGAACTTCTATTATCTCATCAATGGGGTTCACAGTCCCTCATTCTATCTTTGTTTTGGTTGATTTCCCCTTTTTTTTTTATGGATTCAGCTGTGTCCATATTGTGTCTGACCTGTGTCCAAGCTGAGATCCTATTTTTAATTTATATTTTGATGTGTATGTGCATGTCGTGGCAGTTCATGTCAGTGTCTGTCACGGCAACTTATCTGGAAATAGGCATGTCTGTGCAAAATGAACTTAGATATTTTAGTTGTCCTTTTTGAAAATGTTCATTTACTGTGGTTTTAGATACTTGTTAAATTTGATATTTCTTATGCAGAGGCAGCTAGAAACTCTGGGTGCTCATAGGGCTGGTCTTGAAGATATGCTTAAAGACATGAAAAGAAAGGTTTGCTTGGTCATATGATTTTGACACTTTCCTCCTCCTTCTGAATTCAATTCTCATACTGTGTGATGCTGATGA
Organism: Delonix regia; assembly: GCA_037074485.1. Lineage (NCBI taxonomy): Eukaryota > Viridiplantae > Streptophyta > Magnoliopsida > Fabales > Fabaceae > Delonix > Delonix regia. Next base: position 23,632,652 of record CM073461.1, read on the forward strand.
GAGTCATTATCAGCACAGCACTTAAGTCATTTTTGGCCTTCAGAGGGTTGTATGGAAAATACTATATGAAATTTTTGGAGCTGGTTTTGCAATATGTTGGCATAAATTTGTATTCAATACTCAAGCATCCTAGTAAAGGCTCTATTTATCATGAAGTTTATTCATGCCTAGTAGATTCACCATTCATAAGTTTCTTCTTTTTTGTATATTTGCACAAGACCGAGATCTTTAAATTTGATGATTATGGTGCAGAGGTTCCCCCCACCCTTTTTTCTGCATTTTCTGTGATTTAAATTTTGAAAATGTGATCCTTTACTATGAGTAATTTCCAAGAAAAATTGTCTATGAATAAGCTATGAAAACAATATATTATTGTTTGTCATTTGGCATAGGAATTGCAATTTTATTTTGTAAATGCTTCCAAGTTTTGAATTAGTGGTTTAGATTTTGCTGTCTGCATTTTGAGGTTGCTAATTCTTTGGTTGGAAAGGATTGATGGGAATTTTTAAGCTTTGTGGTCTGCTAATTCTTGGGCTTACATTTTTTTTTTTTTTTAATTTAGACAATTTTTTTTTTTTTTGGGTGTCAAATTAGGCTTGTATGTTTATAAATATGTTCAGGATGATATACTACCCAAGTTGATGACATCAACTGGCTCTCATGAGGATCTTTTCAAGAAGGAGATAGCAAAATATAACCATATTTGTGAAGAAATCGCTCAAAACATCAAGGCACAAGAGCAATTGTTGCTGCAGATCCAGGTATTTTCTCTCTCTCTCTCTCCAGCCTGTCTAAATAGAACCAATGGCGTAACTCCTTTTTCCTTGCATTCAGAAGATAAATATGTACCAACATATGGTAGTTTGTTTGTACTTTAATACTTTAAAGTGAGTCCACTATTTTGTTAGACATGTGGGACTGAATGCTTGTGATCCTTGATTTACCGCAAATACAATGGCACTGTACCTATTTTAGCTGAAAATACAAGCTCATAGGGAACGTGGTTCACTTCTCAAGAGAGTTGAGTTAATGTGTCTAAAGGCGGAGTGAGAAATGAAATCTGTCATTCAAATTAATGATACAATTAGCAAGGCAGGCATACACGATGTTGGTGATATACTTCTATTTGTGGCTATAGAGTTTCTTTCTTGGTGTTTTCTTTTGATAGTGATGCTTTAGAGAAAAAAATGCAATTTTGATGATGTGATTCTAATCATTGTTTTTCATTGTTTACAGGCTCAAAATGCTGAGTTTTCTGCAGTCTTTAATCTTGAAGATTACAAAGGTAGGTCAAGTTTGGTGGTGGCTCTCTTCAATAGTTGATTGAATTTGGCATTCATATTATATCTTGTGCAGACAAAGTTTAGTTCACTCTCAGATTATGGTTAGTAACTGCTGTGCTATATCTACTCAGTAGTTGGGGATATTGAAGATTAGGGGTTTTATGGGTGCTATGAAAAATACTACATGAGGAGCGAAACCTTAGGTTTTTTAGCTGCTTGTCTCCTCAAGGGACAGAGTGCCAATCATAATTTTAGACAAGTTGGTTTGTTGATTAATTTCCAATCATAGAAAAATTTTCGCCGTTGTTACTGTAAATTCTGTCAAATGTGTAATTCAATATATTTAGAATTTCAAATTTTAATTTCCATTTTAGTACTTATTCTTAGAATTTGAATAATTCATTCATCTTATATTGATTGCAAAATTATTTCTGTCTACCCTTATTGTACATAATCTGAATTTCTGATGGTTTCTTCTCGACACTTCCAGCTTCACGTGAAAAATGTTACAAGCAGATTGAAGCTGCCATAGCAAAGTTTCGGGAGATAAAGGAGAACATCAATGAAGGGTTGAAATTCTATGTTACTCTGCAGGTAAAAGATTCGGATATATCTGTTTCAAATTTTATGTTGAAAGAAGGATGTCAAGTATATTGTTTGATTTTACAGTTGCTTTTCCCTATGGCTGGTTCAAACTTTTCATTATTGTTATTTTCAGATTTTTTCTTATATAATGTCTGTGTATGAGTAGTACTATATAAAATAAATGGTTGTTATGTAGCAATAACCAGTTTTTGTTCAATAGGATGCAATCACAAATGTGAAGCAGCAGTGCAGTGAATTTATAATGACGAGAAACATCCAGTGCAGGGAAATGATTGAAGATGTTCAGAGACAAGTAGCTGGTCTCAGCTTCCAAGATAGCAAAACAACAGCTGCTTTCAACAGCAACTACCCTTCTGTGGGACACCAAACTCAAAGACCTAATCCACAACAAACAGATCCTCGTCCCCAAACACCTTATTATCAGCCACCAGAGCAGCCACCGGTGGCTGGGTACAGTCACCCTCCTCCCCCGTATGGCTCTGCATATCAGCCTCCTTCTCCTTACCACATTCCACCTGCAGCAGCTTCTCCGTACCCACCTTCTCAGGTTCATCAGCAACCGCCAGCAGGTCACGAGTATGGCCAACCTGCATATCCCGCATGGCGTGGCCCATATTATAATTCACACGGGCAACAACCTGCATCTGTTCCACGGCCTCCTTATACCATTCCAGGTCCATATCCACCTCCTAACCAAAGTGGCTATTATAAGCAGCAATAGTGTTCATTCTCTAGGCAATAAAATAATCTTTGTGATATTCTCTCTTTACAAACAAGTGGGATGCAGATAGATCAAGCCTTCGAATTTAAAGCCTCGACACAGCCGAAATCGTTTCTCTCGGGCTGTCATTTTATTTCTATTTCCAAACACTTGCGAATTGCTTAGTTTGTGCAAGAATGTCCCTATATATATGTATATATAGTTGTTTCTTATATCTAGTTATTGATAAAACGAGAGTTGCCTAGCAGTGGGACAACGATTTGTTTACTGGAGATGATGTTATAATGCTTTCTTGTTCTTATTAAGGACAGAAAAAAAAAAAAAAAAAACAGATTTTTCACGTATTTTACTGAAGTGGGATTATGCCGGGTACAAAAGCTCACTTTTGTTAAGAATTGCAAACAGGTATCTCATATTTTTGGGTGGGCTGATGATTTGTTCTTTGACGGTGAGTGATGGTTATCTTCTGATGTCATTGTTTGAATATTTCTTTTACAATATATATAATTTTACCATTTTGTATTTGCGCGCAGCTACTTTATGAGTTCGTAAAATGCATTTGAAAGAAGTTATAATCACGCAAATCACTTTTTTACTATAATCAAAATTTCAATATAATCGCTTTATTATTATTAGTCTTTGTCTGAATTTGTGGGATAAGAATGACATTTTAATTCATTAGTCACTTGCGCTTAAGTTTAGATTTTGTGGGAAGTCTAGTAAAGACGTAAATCCCAATTTTGTCTAAAAATAGAAGTCCGAGAGTGACGACAAAAGGCAGTTATGAAGTCTTTGACTATAAAACCTAATTTGAAATGCCAGTGAAATTATAGGGTTAATGTGGTAACTAATTGTCTAATCATTATAATAATACTATTTATTAGTTTGTAGTATATGGCTATATGGCTACCATTGGCCGTTGGCTTCTTCGATTCCTTGAAAAATACAGAAGCACTGAGATTCACCAATTAGAACTCGACGAAAGTTTCCTCGTAACAGAAGTGCAAGTCATACTACCGTGTAATAAAAGCCCCACATAATTGAGGACACTACTCATAATTACCTAGCAAATAAAATAAAAGGTAGTAGTTATTATTTCATAATCAATTCAAAGAATATCAGTTGACGACAAGATTACCACAGTACTCATTGTTCATAACCCATAAACCTACCACATACTAAACTATCATCATGCGTTAGTCACAATACTTCTTGCATCTTATTATATTCATGATAAATTCAAAAGGTCCATAGAATTCATTAAAAGGAGTGTATTAACGAGCCTCTTTACTAAACACACAAACTTCAGTGAGAATTTATGGACTTTTTTCGCCATTCTGAGGGAAAGCTGTACCTACGTAATTTCTTATACGATACACTGACAACGGTCTATGAGAGTATTGTGAACTTATCTATTTATGCATGCACCTTTCGCTTGAGCAGAACAAGAAGTCCAAATAACTTAAGGTTTTTAGGATTCATGATTTCTGGGAATTCCATAACTTTCTTTGTGAAGTGATCAAAAAGCTCATCAACAACTCCATCTCCAAAGTGCTTCTCAATTAGTCCACCCAGCGCAGCCCTGCAGTGGGAAACATACATTTCCACGTTTGGTTCAAATAAGCTTTTAGGATTCAATATGTCCATTTGCTCGATGCTGAAATCTTCATTACTTTCAAGTATTTCCTTCAGATCCTTCAGGTGTGGGAAAAACAAGGGCAAATTGAAAGTATCCACTTTTTCTTCACTTACTAGTCTCTGCAACGACAAGAACAATAAGCAACATTGATTTTCTCAGTCATAGTATTCTGTCTAATTTGTATGAGGTCCATAAATGATAGTAAAGGGAAGCTTATTACAAGTTAATAGTAACCTGAATTTTAAATCCTCCCTTATGAGGCACTCGCAGGATTGATAATGTCATGTGCAGAGCAAAAAGATACTGTGTGGTCCTAACAGGCAAGTAGAATTCATTTCTCAAATGAATCCTACACATTCAGTGTCTTATTTCTTTCTTCACATGACACTATCAAGCAAGCCTATGAGAGCATGCAAATCCAATTACTTACCAACTTGGCCATGTCCACCAGACAGCTTGCCAAGAGATCGAAATCCTTCCTAGCGTACGAGTCCTGGCTAAAATCTATCACATCATGAGCAGCAGATATCTGGAGTACCATTATCCCATTGCCTACAAGCTCTTGTGCTCTGGCATGCAAAAATGCCCTCAAATCCTTCTTATGTTGGCTCTCATAAGCAGCCACAACTTCTCTTGGAGCATTAGCATAGTGAATCCTCCCCTTGTTCCAAGCACCAAAACTTCTATCAGTAATCTCTTTGGGCAACTTAGACATCCAATTCAGTGATGCAGATGAGTGAACTAAATGCAGGCTCTGCCTTGGAAATAAGCGTCCAAAGAAAGAACCTGGAACCCCAGCTGCAAAATAATTTCTATTGGGAGGAAGATTCTGGAAGAGAGTGTTGAAATCATTAGACACTTGATCATTGAAGAAAACTTGGAATTCTGGGGTAGCTTCATTTTGTGATTGGTATTGGAGTTCTATTGCTTCTATTATGTACTGCACTGCAATGAAGGTGTTTGGCCCTGTGGAGCAGCCAAAATCTGCGATGCAAATTGGGTTTGTAGAAGAAGGGCAAATTGTTTTTGAGTCAAACTTGCTCGCTATTGCACCTTGGACAATGTTTTTGGCTGTTTCAATTGCTAATCTCTGCATATAACATGTAGTAAAATAGTCATATTACCTGTTCAAATTGGGATCCTGTGAATAGCTAAAGAAATTCAGAGAGTAAATTTTAAAAGAGATAGATACCCTAGCTGTTGTATCTATCTCTCTCTCTCTTAAATTTACTACCAGTTATATTGCTTTCATCAATTATCTCTTTGGAGCCATTATTCATTATGACTTCCGTAAGCAGGGCAATCTACTTGCTTGAATGAAAATTTTAGTACTATAATCACTCTATAATACTGAAATACATACATACATTCACACACACATATGTATATGTCATGATTTTGAATAAGAGGAAGGATAAGATTAAGACTAAATGCCTGAAGGGTTGAGTTTTGAGCATAGCTGTGAGGACCATCTCCTCCCTTCATTGGATATGATTCAGGAAATGCTTTGCGGAACTCATTCTCCATTATTTCACTCTATTTTATCTGCGTGCTTTTGATAAATTTGTCAGATCCAGAAGCAAATTAACAGAATTTGAAAAGAAAAATAGATAAAGGAACTTGACCTTGAGTCTATATCAGTGAAACTAGGAGGAATCTGACCTTCTGGTTGATGCAAGAAGATGAAAGCATATAATAGAGTAACACTGGCACACTCTTTAATAAAGTCTTGGTATGAGAAAAGTAACGTGAAGCTTATACGAAAAGCACAAAAGCAATAAAGACAGAGGCAAGAAAACAGACAATGTATGACGAGGCTCACCGATCCTTAATTGAAGGAAAAGAGAAGAAGAAAACAGGGCGGCTGGTATCTGATGTCAATAACAGCGATTAAAGATGCGAATCAGAGTCAATATGCAAAGTTTTAAACTATTTCCTATCTTACCACTTTGGAGATGAGCTATTCCTTTTCATGCCATTTTATACAGGAATCCACGCAGGCTTGTTGAGCCATTTGCATTTAAATTAAAAAGCAACAAAATAGCATTTGATGGACTTAAAAATTTTCATCTAACTAAAGTAATCAATTTCGTGAGTTTATAAACTTAAAAGATAAAGTAAATTCATAAAAGTTTACTTCGATTAATAAATAACTATTAAAATATATAATTATATAATTAAAATATAATATATAATATAAAATTTATTCAAATGATGTTAAGCACGAACTAATTATAATTAAAATGACAAAATTAGTTGAGGATACTCTAAAAAAAAATTAAGTATAAACTTGTCATTTTTAAAAATGAAAATAATAACTTATATAGTTTATATATTTAGAAATATATATGATTTTAACAAAATTATTATAAAACTTCTATCATTTTTATCCATAAAATTATATAAAAATTTTATAATTATCCTTAAATAATATAGAATGGCTCATGAAAAGAATATTAACAAATGTTAATAATCCCAAAATTTATTTTTGTATGTTTCTCAAAATAAAGTATAAGCATAATTATATATATAAAATAAATATCCTACCATAAATAATAGCATCAAATGACTCAGTGGTACTAGGGTCTCGTGACCTTTCTAAGGTGATAAGTTCAAACTCTTGATAATGTTTCATTTTTCCAAAATATAACTTGAATTGTAGTTAAATATAATAGTTGCAGTATACGTATGGGACCAACGTCAACGTCAATTATCATCTTGAATCTTGATTTCCCCCATTTTTTCTAAAAAAATATAAAACATTTATATTTACATTTGTTTTTCTTAAAATATTTTTGAATGATATAATGAAATATAAATATAATCATAAATAATGAAAAAAATGAAATATAACAAAAATTTATAACATAATATTTCAATATTATTTATATATACATTTATTTCATTTTTTAGAAATTATTTTTAATTTCCGAAATTATTAATTTCTTTTTCTTTTTCCAGCATTCATTCTCTTGTTAACATTAATTCTTTTTTACTATTCTACGTACTATTTTTAAAACTCTAATGACATTAAAGTGATTGCACCTACTTAAAGAGAAATACTACTTTTAGCAAATGAAAATTTTTTGAACGCAGCAATTAAAAGAGTAGAAGAAATACTTACTCAGTGTATGTGTATATTAGATTACAGTAATTTGTTAATCAATGAAATATAATTATTTATATTTCATTGTATCATTATTTATGATTATATTTCACCATATAATTATTTAACTATATTTGATTATATCTTAGATAATTATACTTCAATATCATTTATATATTGAATTATAATTATTTATGATCATATTTAAAATAAGCGAAAGCCTTTTCATCAAATTTTGAAAGAAAATAGTTGTCATTTTGTTTTAAATAATACTTATTCATTATTTTTCCATGTTATATTGAAGAGCTTGTATTGAAGGATAAAAAATAAACCACGAGAATGCAACTTGAGTTTAATTTGTAAAACGTTAGCTATTATAAATATATTTTTTTTCATATTTTTACTTAAATGGATCTAAGTTAGGGTATTAATTTATATTTTAAATTATAGGAGAATTTGGATTGGTTGAAAACTCGAATTAAGTCACTCCAAATCACTAAAAATATAAAATTTGTATGTACTTTTGCATTGTGGAATTTTTAAAAGATAATTTTTTTTTTTAATGCAAATGGCTCAAAAAGCCAATCCACCCATCCTTGAAATTTTGTTCTTTTTGTTACGTTTAAATGTGATCTGAACAACTATTGTTTTCAACCAATCCTTCTGAGTTGCTTGATATTCAATTAATCTTCTTAGATTGGTTGAAAACTCGAATTAAGTCACTCCGAATCACTGAAATTATAAACTTTGAATGTAGAACTTTTGCATTGTGAAAATTTTAAAAGATAATATTTTTTAAATGCAAATGGCTCAAAAAGACAATCTACGCATCCTTAAAATTTTGTTCATTTTGTTTCGCTTAAATGTGGTCCGATTAGCTATTGTTTTCAACTAATCCTTCTCAGTTGCTTAATATTCGATTAATCTTCTTGGATTGGGCCATTGACTAGAAATTTTGACGGCTAACACATAGATATTTTATTGTACATGAATTTCCTAATAGGTTCTTGCACCTATTGTTAAGTTTAAGCTTTGTTTTTAATAATTTATATTGTATAAACCTTTCTCTGTAATGCACGTGAATCTTGTAATAGGCTGTCAAGTGCTTTCCTTTTCTTCCTTTTTTTTTTTTCAAAGCAAGATATGGTTCTAAAAATTTCTAGTTTATGACCATTTTTCAGTACATACGACATATGTGAATTTTTCAATATATAATTAAGTTCCTATGTATTTTGTGGGCAAGAAGTGTTATTAAGAGTTTCTCTTATATAAACATTTCAACATACATACACGCTTTTTTTTTTTTTCAGGATTTTGCTAGAATTAACTGAACTTGTTTAGAGATTTAATTTTTCATCGTTAAATCACATTGAGATTTATGTACATGGTAATAAAGAAGTACTTTACATAGATTTTAAAGAAATCCAACGATGAGAGAGTTTATTTGTTAAAAACATCGTCCATTCTTTTTAGCCATTCATATTATTCGAATTTCAGACTCTTTAGAGAAATAGGTAGATTTTTCATAATAACACTACACTTAATCAGAATCTTTTTCTTCACTTATAATTAGTCCCTCCAATATTTAGCAAGACACATTAATTCATGGGATGCGAAAACTGTTCAATTAATCTTCCCACCATCAATATTCATGTTGGATCATTACTTGACCACATCAACAAATTAATCTTAACAATTTCTCATAGCGATGGATTACCAGTATTACTAAAGTAGTAATTTAATGTAGGAAGTTTATTAGTAGCGTTTAGTTATGGTAATGACAAAATTTTTTAGACGTATGTTATCAAAACAAATTCAATCAATAGGCTCAGCAAGTGTATGTTTTATTTTTTATTTAACAAAACGTATCAAAGACTTAAACTCAGTACTAACTTGCTTAGATTTGTGATGAATTCTTTCAAACTCAATTGAATCGGTGAGTTAATTCCGAATTAATCTAGAGTGACCAGAGAAGTGAATGTAATTGTGAGAGATGAAGAAGAATGTGAGATAGTGGAAGAGAAAGAAGCATGAATGATTTTTTCTTCTATATTGTTACTAGAGTTTGGAAAGACCTTACTTGAGAGAAAAAAAAGTTTAGAATTCATTCTTTTACGTAATGGATAAATCTTTTGAGACAGATTTTTTCTTAAAGGTTCTACGTGTAACAAATATTAACTTCAAATGACTTGTTGGTGTGAAGAAATCTTGAAAAGATTCAGTGTAAAAGTATATAACCAAAGAGAGAAGTATCTGCCTAAGCGGGTAAAAGTTTTTAATTAGCCAAAGAGATAAGCCTATTTGACTACACAAGTGTGATTTACAGCCTCTTAGATAACGTGATAACAAGGGAGGGACGTCTAATTTTGAATATAAAAATGAGTGTTTTAGTTTGACAATAGTGTGTGTGTGTGTATATATATATTAGATATTAAAAAAGAAGAGCAGTTAATTAGGAGCTTTCAAATTTTTAATTGTTTGACAAATTCTAGATGTTTAATTAATTGTTTATGGCCGAAGAGAGAAGTCTACCAATAAAGAGGAGATCAGATTAATTTAGAAATAGTTGTTTGGGATTCGGAATCATTTCAAATTTGATTGCAAAAGTGTGATTTACAACCTCTTACGTAAGGAAAATAGATTTTTTCCAGTAAATATAATAGACTATTTTTTCCATTAAAAAATTGAGATTATTAGATCTCATCGGACAGTTCTAAATCTGTCACAAGAAAGATATTTTTAAAAAAATAAAAATATATTAATATTTTAAATCTTCATAAGAAGTAAAAAAAATTTAAATACAATGAGATGTGTAGAATAAACGGTAAGATTTTGAAAGTAGCTTAATCTTTTTTCTTTTTCTAATAAAATACTATTGTGTATAAAATATTTAAGATATATATATATATATATATTAATATTTCTTTATTTTTAAAATAATTAATATCTTTTAAAAAATATTTTCTTGTGACGCATTTGGGATCGTGATGAGATTTAATAGTCTCAAGTTTTTAACAGAGAAAATAATTCCTTGCAGTTACTTGAGATCTATTTCCCTAATGTAACTCTGATTTTGCCATCTTATCAAATTTTAGTGTTTTAGTTTGACGATGATACACATATACTAAAATATTTTATTAATAAAAAAGAAGATAAGTTAGTCTGGAGCCTTCAATTGTAGGCAAATTCATCATTTACTATATTATATTTGTAATATATAAACATATATATATATATATATATAATTATCACTAATTAAACTAGGATTCAATTTAAAACTCGAGACGTGTAAGGTTTATATGACTAAGGTATCAGATCAAACAAAAAATGCGAGACTCAATTAAAGTAAACTGTAGATGAAGTTTATTTTTTCACTACAGCTATAAATATTTAATTGATAAAACAAAATATTTTCGAACAAGAATATAAATGCTAGTAATTTTAGTGTACTTTATGATTAACAGTTTTTCTTGATAAAAAAAAAAAAAACGCAATCCAATTGCCCCATTCCCCATTTATCTGCTAATTAATAGAAATGATCTGTTTATATTTGAAACGCGTTTTCCAACAAGTATAACCCTAAAAGGAAAAAAATAGAGATGACTAAAAAGTTCAGTGCTTCTATGATGAATTTTCCCAATAAGAGCTTTAGTACAAGGAGTTCGTTTCCCTATATTTTTTTAAAAAATGTAAAGATCTAATGGTTGTTAGAATAAGGCAACTAACACCTAAGAAGTAAGAGAATTAGGTGTATATAAAAATTTTGACCCTTTTCAAAATTTCTATTCAAAATATTTGTTATGAAGATTATTAGGAAGTGTATGAAGCAAAATACAATTATATCAACCAAAAAAAGATTTATGAGTATGTATGTATATAGTGAGCCTAGTTTCATATGAAATAAACATCATTTAAAAATTCTTACAGATTGTTGATATATTGATGAAAATGTGACTATATATCAGGAAAAAGTATAATATCTATACTTACAATTTTGACAATCATAACTTCTTAATTGCAACTATATTTTAAGCATGTGATATATGACTAGAAGAATGTTTAAGTCTATTTTCATATGCAATAGGTTTTATTTCAAAATTCCCTTTGATTTGTGAGATATGATAAAAATAGTGATCCAAGGTTCAAAAACAATTCCATTAAAATCTATATCTCTTTTGTTATTTTGACCCAAACTTATATTTTGAAGACCAAAATGTATTGGGCTAATAAATATAAGTCTAAATGACTTTAACAAAATAATAATAAGTCTATGGTAGTTAGTCCAACTTACAAACTTAACACTTGGTCAAATTTATATATCCTAATATGCATATTTTAATAACAATTAGTAGAATATAAATATTTTTATCATGCATATGAGATTCCTATAAATATATATATATATATATATATATCCAATTTTAATTATTTATAATATAAGAGTCTATTGGATATAATATGAGTAAGTATATCTCATATAAGGAATGATTTAAGTATAAAGTATTACATGTTAAAGATGAATCAATTAAACACATATTGATACTATATGTCTAACTCAGTTATTACATATTTGATATAGTCAAAACTTATAATATTGAATCTTAGAATTAACAATCTCTTTTTTTTTTTTTATGATAACAAATCATCAAAGAAAAATATGTTAAATAATAAATATGCAACGTATTGAGCCCAAACATATATTTTTCTTCTTCCTTCCCCCTATTTGTCATCAACAAAAAGGTTTACGAAAGATAACATATATACAAGTTTAAGCACTTATTCTTCAGTTAATTGAATAAATCTTATAAAAATGTCAATTTGATATAGTGTAGGTGTCATGAAAACTTATTACTCTTTCATTACTATCATGATTAGAATTTTGCAAGTTATGACCGAAAAGATATATTTTTAAATGTATAACTTAATTTTTATCTATCTCATCAATTTTGAAGCACTTGCAATATGTTCAAATATACACAGTTCCAACACATTTGATAATGTTTTCCATATGCAAGATGTCACAAACATTTTCCATAAATAAAATAGATAGAGAAATAAGAAATGTTACCTTCTACCATGGATTGATAAAAGAAGGATATCATTTTCTTCTTTGAGATGTCAAGACTATGGGCAAGCAAACCAAATCCTTTCTATGTCATGTAAAGTAAGCCCAAAAATATATAAACTTACTTTTTGGCTATACTCCTTTTCAAACAATGCATATTATCAACATATACAAATTGAATACAAAAATATATTGTATTACTGATATTTTCTTAAAAAAATTTTTGCTTGAAAGATCTTATTTCTTCTTGCAAAAAGTAAGAGCCATATGGATGACATTTAGATAAGTTCTCCATTAAACGATCCACATAAAAAGCATTATATAGGCATTCAAAGCTAAACATAAGAAGCAATCATCATCAGTATTTGTAATTTCTTTCCCATTTTCAAAAGAAATTTTGCAAAGACGATATTTATGAATTATTCCAAACATCTTGAAAATTTTGAAAAAGAACAAATATCATTAACATATAAAAGAGATCAAAAGATACCATAATGAAGACAATTTTTTTTTATTAAAACCCTAATAAAAAGTGTAATTAAAAAATAAGGCTTTCTTTTGCAGACTCATTTTCAATTAAAAAAAAGGTGCTTAGTCTTTCATACCAAGCTCTTGGTGCCTGTTTTAAACCATATAGAGCTTTTACCAATTTATATATGTGATTTAGGTAATTATGATTTTCAAAATCTAGAGGTTGTTTAACATAAAATTTATTCATTATGCATCTATTGAGAAAAACACTTTTCGCATCCATTTGATATAATTTAAAATATTTTATGCAAAAAAATCAGTGCTAATAATTTCATAAACAAAATGATATATATTAGCAAGTAAGATAAAACAAAGCAAGTAAATAGCAAAAATATTTCTCCCCCATTTTGTAATCATAGAAATGGGTGAGTTAAACCTGTTTAACTCACTAGGAAGTGGATTGGGTCGATAGGCCTTTTTGGCAACCCGTTGAATATATTCCTATAAACCCAGACCATTTAACCCATATGCACTTGCTTTGGATTCCATTCTCCGTCACATTTTGTAAGTCTTAACCCTTTAAATCATATTCATGCCTCCTTCATGTCATTCTTCAATCTTCTTACAGAATTGTAGTCACACCATTTAGTCTTTATTCTTACCTTTTTCTTTGATATGGTTTCAGTGTCTTGCATTTTTGGCATCAATGGAGGGTTTGCAATTTGATGGTCAAAGAGTGTTTAAACGGTAAGCTTATATTTTTTGTTCAAATGTTTTTCGATCTTTTCTCTACTAACTCATTTATTTTGGTAGTGATGAAAAAACGCTATCGATCTTTGCTTTGGAAAACTAGATTTTCTTCTTTTCTTTCTTCTTCTTTATCTTGTTCTTATTCTTTTTATTCTTTTTCTTTTGTAGTTAGGTTGTCTAGAGACATAGGCTAGCTAATATTCTATCATGTTGCTATTATTGATGCTTAGCAGAACTTTGAAATGATTATGTATTTTGTTATTTGTTAACTATGAGTTAATTTGGCAAATTTGGCACCTTTCATTGTTTATGTTAGAGAGGAATTGAAGGGTCAAATAAAAACACAATTAACTATATAATGTTATCTAGTTAACTAGATCTAGACAAGAACACATAAGTGCAATCAAATAGAAATCTAGTTAACTAAGTATGTGCAGACAACTAACTAGATTATGACAGAAACATATAAATACAAAACAATAAAAATTCAATTAACTAGGTAAGCATAGAGAGCAAAAATTTAAGTAGAACAATCAATTATCCCTAATGCATTTCTTATAAGAGATAATCTATCTTCATGTAAAGGTTTAGTGCAAATATCAACAAGTTGATAGTCAATTTGAACATACTTTACCTCAATATTGCCTTATTAAACATGATCCCTAATGAAGTAGTGTCTTACTTCTATATGCTTTGTATGAGAATGATTCACTAGATTTTTTCTTTTAGGTGAGGCAAATAACAATTGCAATATATCAGTATTTGAGCTACTTTTAATGTGTAATCTTAGAGTTATTGTTTCATCTATAACAATTGTCTGTAGCAACTCCCAAGGACCATGTATTTAGTCTCAGTTATGGATAGAGCTACTGAGCTTTGCTTCTTATTGTACCAAGAAACTAGGGATTTTCCAAGAATTTGGCAAGTACTGCTAGTAATTTTTTTTTAATCAAATTTGTCACCAACAAAATTAGCATCTGCATACCAATTAGATCAAAATTATTAATCCTTGAATACTAAAGCCCATCATTTTAAGTACCCACTAAGTATTGAAAAATCTGTTTAATTTGCAATATAGTGTGTTTCCTTAGGATTAGCTTGAAATCTTGTTGTTGATTGGTTGAAGAATCCAGTTTACTTGTATTTTTCTCCAATTGACTTGGCATTTGTTCAGCATCCTTGTTTGATATTTTTAATGGTTCAAACCTAACTTTTTAATTTTTTTTTTATTGGATATAGAGATGTTTGAAACTTCATCTTCATCATCTAATACTACACATTTTTAACAAAATTATTAGCATCATATTGCCTTAATCATCATAACATTGATTAATCCTCAAGGTTCTTCTATTGTCTTTCATTTTATTACATGCTTAAGGCGAATGTCACTCTTATCTCAAAAAAATAATATAACTCTTTTTCTTTGGCACTCAACTAAATTGGATCCAAAAGTGGTTAGAATGAAAAGGTTTTAATGTTCATATGCTTTTAAAAATTTATATAATCCAAAACAAGATAATTAAGCATATTCAATTAAACACAATTATTCATATATCCATTTTGCATTATCCCCTTCATCAATATATAAGCATAATAGAAAGCATAAAGAATTGATACCAAGCATTGTATATCTCATATAATTTACTCATTCAAATTCACAATCTAATGATGTGAATCATGATCAAGTTCTATATCAATGATAATATATTCACATGAATTTGATTAATGCAATGCTTATACCCAAGGCTATAAGCATCATATCTCAATGGATGTCAAATACAGTTAAACAAGAAAATTTTTCACTTGATACCTTGGTCATAACATTTGAAAGATGTCATTTTCTTACCCATTATTTATCCTTATGACTTTTGAACTTTGTAATTCTATTTTTCGGAACTTGAGAAGCTCTCTTTGATAGGTCCTTTTTCTCTATACTAATTTGTCCATCATTTTGAGATTTTTTTTGCATATTTGAAGCATAAGAAGGAAATTTCGGTACCTATCTCAACTTGAGTCCTTGTATGTTAATACAATGTTTTTCAAAACCTTTAGAAAGTCAAATATATTTCTTTCTCACATAACAATTTCTTCTAATGGGGCAGAGGTGAGAAATATGTCCTTTATGACTACAATAACTGCAAATAATATGCACATAGGCTTTGAGAAACAATTTTAGAAAACTTTAGTCTTTCATTGGGATAACAACCAAAATTATGAGTTCCAAAATTCTTTTTGAAGTATTTTTCTCTTAAAAACTTGGAAAGAATGCAAGTTGATTTTTCAATAAGTAAATCACTTTCAAATTTTGAATTATAAGCATTCAAAATTTAGAGATATTTTCCTATGCAATTTATCAAATGTATGTGACAACTTTTCATGAGAAGAGATATTATCAAGTTTATAGTTGTCATATACCTTTAAGTCTTTGTGATCTACAGATTGAGGATTTTTCAATTCATGCTTGTTAAGCTCACTTCGGGAATCTTTCTCCTTTTCATTATCGATGAAGTATCCTTGAGAATATTCATATTCTCTCTCAATTCTATGTTGATAATCTTCAAGAGGCATAGAGCATGTTTCTTCAACTTGCACAATCTCTTGAAAGCTATCAACATTCACAACTCCAACAACATGATTAAAATGATACAAAGTATAAAGAATATCTCATATATCTTTAGCATTAAAGCAATATTTGATTCTAACATAATTGTATCCATTTAAAGCACTATATAATATTCGAATTGCTTTAATATTCAAAGAAAATAACATTTTATCATGCTCATTCCACTCGTTCCTTGGTTTAGGAATAAAATCATCTTATACTACATCCCATAAGTCTACATTAAGAGATAATATAAAATTTAATTCTAGCTTTCCAAAAATAAAAACAAATAGCATCAAGGAAAGAGGGTTATCAATATCAAATCCTTTCATCATTGTAAATCATCCAATGATTGCCATAAAACTCTTAAGACAGTTAAGTCCTTCAAACAAGAGCCCTAGCTCTGATATCACTTATTAAAACAAGGCAACCAACGCCCAAGAGAGGAGTGAATTGAGTGTTTATAAAAATTTCAATTCTTTTCTAAATTTTTTTACGAAATACTTGTTATAAAGATTACTAGGAAGTGTATGAAGAAAAACTACAATTATATCAACCAAGGAAAGATTTATGTTGATGCTTAGAGTATGTATGTATGTATATCAACTCTTCAAATATCAATAACATATAAATACGATAATTTAGAATACAAAAGTTATAAAGATAGAGAATGCAAACCTAGATATTATCCTAGTTTGGCTTCAATCCAAGCCAATGTCCAGTCCCTAAGTAACCTCTTGATATTTTTCACTATCTCAATGATCAATTACAACAAGCCAGGAGTACCTCTCCTTCAATTACAAATCTTAAGAAGAACCTCTTCTTAATTCCAAGCACTTACTGTTTGACTCCTTTAAGGAACCTCCTTAAACATAACTAAGGAAACCTTCCTCTCAACCCAAGCACTCTTTGTTTGACACCCTTAAGAAACCTCCTTGTGGTTCTCTCTCTCACAGAAGAAAGAAATACAAATGAACAAATTCTCTTAAAAAAGTATATATACAAAATGAAGCACTAGGAACTTAATTGATAGATAATATACAAGTTTTGACACAATAATGTTTGTTGCTATCTCAAAAATGAAAAAAAAAAAAAAAAGGTTAAAGATCACATTCTAGCATTTAGTTCTTATGTTTTCTGAGCTCTTGAGACATGTGTTTATAGCCTAGAAAAGCAAGAGAACCATTTAGATCTAAGGAGAAATTCAAACTTGTAAATTAAGTAGCTTCATTTGTTGACTTTATAACTATTATCTATTCTATAGCTGCAACTTTAGATGTTTATAACTTGTAAATTTCAACTTCATTTTAAACAAATTATATATCACTGAAAACTTCTATAAGTCTATTTTCAATCCTGACAAGTTTCATTGCAAAACTCAATCTGATTGTTGAGATGTTGTTAAAAAAAGTGACAAAAGGTTAGATAATAAATTGATATACAAAACTGCAAATTAAACAATTTTAAATCAATTTTAAGCATGTGATATATAAATAGAAGGCTGTGTGAGTCTAGTTTTAAATGAAATAAATGTCATTTGAAAATTCTTACTAGTTAGTGAGATATTGATGAAAATGTGACTAGATGTCAAGAAAAAGTGTAATATCTAAAATTACAACTTTGACAATCATAACTTCTTAAGTTCAGCTCTATTTTAAGCATGTGATATATGAATAGAAAGATGTTTAAATCTATTTTTAGATGCAATAGGTTTCATTTTGAAATTCCCTCTAATTTGTGAGATATGATAAAAATAGTAATCCAAGGTTAAAAAACAACTTTGTTAAAATTTATATATCTTTTATCTTTTTAACCGAAACTTATATTTTAAGGACCAAAATGTATTGTCCAATAAATCTAAGTCCAAGCCCATGATAGTTAGTCCAACTTACAAACTAGATACTTGTTCAAATCCATTTATCCAAATATGCATATTTTAATAACAATTAGTATAATATAAATATTTTTTACCATGCATGTGAGATTTATATATATATATATATATATGTATATATATATCCAATTTTGATTGTCTATAATATTAGAGCCTATTGAATATAATATGAGTAAATATATCTCATATATAAGATGATTCAAATGTAAAGTATTACATGTTAATGATTAATTAATTAAACACATATTGATACTATATGTCGAACTCATTTGTTACATATTTGTCATCATCAAAACTTATAACATTAAACTTTAGGTTTAACAATGTTAAGTATTGAAAGAAATATATGATTTAATGGTTCATATTAATTTTAATAATTGTGCGTGATTCAAGATTTTGATTTAACAATTTAGATCTAAAGAAATGCATGATCCAACAGCCACCTGAAAGTCCAAGCCATGAGGAGTTCAACTTGTAATTAAAGGGACATTTAAATTTAGAAGATGACAACCATTACTTGATAATTTCTGCCAAAATAAAAAAAATTAAATTACACATTATGAATTATTTAAATCAATAAAAAATATGATGTTAAATATTTCTTTCTTCTAACTAATTCTTTTTCCTCCTTCTATCATAATTTTCATACATGGCTGCTATTGTCTTTGACTGAATCCAAGCAAACAAGGACTTACATGAAAATTTTAAAAAAATACTGAGATTCACCAACTCGAACATAAAAGCTTCCTCTCAAGCCAAACGACAGTATAAGAAAACGCACATAATTGAAGGTTATATTCATATTTCCCAAGCCGAAATAAGATTAAATAAAAAGCCGTATTTACTTTATAATTAATTAAAAGAAAATCGATTTACAAATATATTATCACATATTTTTCATAACTGAATCAGTCTTTCCAGCGCTGCCCTCATGTGGGAAACATACAATTTCACTTCTGGTACAGTTAAGCTTTTAGGATCCAAAGTGTCCATTTGCTCGATGCAGAAATCTTCATTACTTTCAAGAATTTTCTTCAGATCTTTCAGGTGTGGGATAAACCTGGGCAAATTGAAAGTGTCCACTTTTTCTTCACTTACTAGTCTCTGCAGTGACAAGAACCCTTAGTGATCCCAAATTCAAAATTACCACATAAGTGGGTCTAATTTTGTGTTATTTCTTTTCTCACCTAATAGATAGTGTCGCTTATGCCTCTAACATGAGAGGATTGAAATCTAATTACTTACCAACTTGGCCATGTCCACCAAGCAGCTTCCCAAGAGTTCAAAGTCCTTCCCAGGGTACAAGTCTTGGCTAAAATCAATCACATCATGACCAGCAAATATCTAAATAGCCATTATCCCATTACCCACAAGCTCTTGTGCTCTGGCATGCAAGAATGTCTCCAAGTCCTTCTGATATTGACTCTTATAAGCATCCACAGCTTCTGTTGGAGCATTAGTATGATCAATCCTCCCCTTGTTCCAAGCACTACAACTTCTGTCAGTAATCTCTTTGGGCAATTTAGACATCTAGTTTAGTGATGCAAATGAGTGAACTAAATGCAGGCTCTGCGTTGGAAATAAGCATTCATAAAAAGAACCAGGAAACCCAGCTGCAAAGTAATTTCTATTGGGTGGAAGCTTCTAAAAGAGAGTGTTGAAATCATTAGACACTTGATCATTGAAGAAAATATGGAATTATGGGGTAGCTTGATTCTGTGATTGGTATTGTAGTTGTATTGCTTCTATTATGTGTTGCACTGCAATGAAGGTGTTGAGTCCTGTGGAGCAGCCCAAGTCTGCTATACAAATTGGGTTGGTAGAAGATGCACAAATGGTTTTTGTGTCAAACATGTTGGCTATTGCACCTTGGAGAATGCTTTTGACTGCTTCCATTGTTAATCTCTGTAAAAAACGTGTAGTTAATTAGCTAGCGAGAGTATGGTTTATTGTGCGTAGATGAATATGTTGCATAATGTATCACCTATTCTCTACAAAATCAAGTTATTTTACTACAATTATGTCACAGTCGAAATGTGACCATGAAGGTAGATGAAAAAGAAAAAAATTTCAAATCTCTTTTGAATTTTAGAAGATCTAATCCCTTTCTTACACAATTATTATAATAGCATTGACATTTCTGTACTTCTTATTGTGCGAAGATGAATATAGTACATCATGTATCACTTGTTCTTTACAAAATGAAGTTATTTCATTACTAGTTATATAACTGTCTTCTATATCAAATAAAAAAAATATATATATATATATATATCTAAAGCACTTTTTTGCTATCGACTAGCTTAAATGAACACATTTAATTAGTATTATAATAATTTTGGTTACAAAAAGTAATAATGAAATGTCATATGATAATCGACGAGCTGAATTGACAACAAAAATTTTTCAGTTCAATTTTTATTGGTGATTCCATGCTGATAATCATTCACCAATTCTTTTTTCGCTCATTATATTAAATGGAGCAGATCAGTGCATGTCACAATGGTACTCATTGTGTGTGTGTGTGTTGGTCATTAATGTGGAAGAAGAAGAAGGATAAGGTTAGGATTAAATGCCTGAATGGTTGAGTTTTGAGCATAGCTGTGAGGGTCGTCTCCACCCTTCATTGCAAATGATTCAGGAAATGTTTTGCTGAATTCATTCTCCATCCCTCTCTTTTAAAAATGCATGCTTCTAATAAGTTTATCAGATCCGAAGCATGCAATTAACAGAGAAGAAATCAGATAAAAGAAAAACAAATAAAGGGCTGAGTACTTGCCTTGAGTCTGTATGAATCAATGAAAGTAAGAAGAATCTGAGCTTCAGGTTGACGCAAGAAGATGAAAACAAATAGAGTAATAGTGCTCTTTGGAAGCCTTGAGAAACGTAACGTTAAGCTTATAAGAAAGGCACACAAAACAATAAAGAAGAACCGTATTAATGGTAGATAGCGACAAAAATAGACATTTTATGATGAGATTCACCAACCTGTAAATTATGAGAGGGAGGGAATGAGGGGGTAGGTATCCGTTATCAGCAGTAAATTGAGGAAAGATGCGAATGAAAGTCAACATGCTTTTTTAAAGAATTTTCTTCTACCCCAACATAAATTATAAAACCTTGATATTTGGGAATTTATATGGAAGTTGTCTTATTAAGGAATTCATATTTAGAGATTTTTTTTTATAAAGATATAAATATAAAAATATCTTTTTGAATGTCGTTTAAAAATAAGAATGAGAAGTGTCTCCTTACTATTAAAATAGCAACAATAGACACCATGTAGATTTAGGCAGTTCATCCAACGATATCAGTCCTATTCACATATTTATAATCAAATGCATCAAATTTGTTTCAATAAAGAATGTATTATTAAAAATGTTATATATATAAATCTTTTACGACTTTAAGTATATAAATTTTCTAATAAGCTCCTAACTTATATATTAACAAATTTCTCGTTCATATAAATCCTTTGTCTTACGTACATGAATATCCTAACAATCTTTGACGTAAGTCGAGTGCTGGAAGCGCACGTAAGAATTTCTCGTATAAACTATTTTTTTGTAAGTGTGAATTTTGAATAGGCTGCCTAGTGGTTACATTTATTTTTTGAGCAAAATATGTTTGTTTGTACATGTGATTCCTGGGCAAAAAGAGTTACTAAACATATTTTGTTATATGAACGTTAGCACACATGCATTTTTTAAGGATTTTTGCTATATATATGACTTATGGTTCTTTATTATTAGTTGCTTTGAAATATGCGAAAAGAATAGAAAGCTATGAAACCTGAGTTGGCATATCATGGCCCCAGTAGAACGAGTTTTTTAGAATGGCATAATAAAGGGTCAAACTCATTTTGGATTAAAAGTTATGGTTTGATCAAAGTCTTGTCAAATGATTAAGCCATGCAAACTATGTGTTTGGGCTTTTGTTAATGAGCCCAATTCATAAAGTCATTAGCTTGATGCTCTCCGTCGATGCATGCAAATTGAGTTGGATCAGATCGAGGTTCAACCCTTAATTATCTCTTCAACAAAAACCATATATCTTAGAAACTCATTAATTCAAACCACAAGTGAAATTCAAGGTGGGTTGGATTAAGGATAAAAATTTAATGGGATGGATTAGGAAGTGTCTTTTAGCTCCCCATTCTTATTATTGATTATGTCTCACATCTCTATCCTCATTTTTTATTTTGGAAAAGATTTTTCTCTCATCTCAATTCTCCTTGAAGGCTTTAAATTTTTTCAATAAAAATTTAAAAGATAGTATATTATAAAATTTAAATTTAAAGTTCAAACTCAATATTTATGTTATCTAATAAGCTCTAATTAAGTTCATAAAAGTTACAAATATTTAAATATCAAGTTTTATAATCCATAAGTTACAATACATAATTCTTAATAAGTTAAGTTATTTTTAGAAAAAAAATATGTTTAAAAACTAATTAAATTTCAAATAAAACCATTTAATTAATTTTGATTTTTATGTTTATCTTTAATCCTAATTTATAAATAATTAATATGATTTTTTTAATATTTACTTTCTATTTTTCATTACAATTAATATGATCGCAACTTTAAGATATTTTAAAAGTAATTTTATTATACCATTTAAGTCTTAAAAAAGTAAGAGACTAATATATAATGAGCCAAATTATTTTTTAAGTTAAATTAATTTTTAGTTAATTTTAATTATTATAAATATAAATAACAAGTGAAATAATTAAAAAGTCAAAAATTATTATATATATAGATATAATATTTATATAGACTTAGTAGGATAATGATTTCACACGATGGGGGTATGATTCATGTCCCACATCCCTATCTTGACGAGAAAACTTTTTTCTAATTTTAAGTGTTTTATTCCTTGACATGTAATTAAATTTTATTTAAGAAAGAGATTGGGAAAAATATTAGACTAACATGAGAATGAAGATAAGAAATTTAGACTTTATACTTTATATGATAATATGTGATGTTTTATAAGATAAATTAATTTATGGCAAATAACCAAGTGTAGTACTTTAAGAGAGAGAGGGAGAGAGAGAGAGAGAATGGGAAAAAATAAAAGACCCAATCTTATGCTACTCTTTGCTCGTAACTTTCCTTTTTAATTTGGTGTCTATACCAAAAAAAAGGAGACGCATACAGCGCCGAAGGTCGTGTATTCTGTTACGTTTTGTCGTGGCTCGTCAGATATCACCCCTAACACTTTCGCTTTGAGTGATCGTACTTCACATGGACATCATGAGGCAGAGGCAGAGGCTCTTGTTCCTCAGTATTGTTGCTCTTGTTCTTCTTCTTCTTCGTAGCACATTAGCATCTCGTTCATGGTTGGTGCCAGCCATATTCTCGTTCGGAGACTCCATCTTCGACGCAGGAAACAATCACTTAAAGAAGAACTTCTCTGCTCACGCTGATTTCCCTCCCTATGGTTCTTCTTTCTTCCATCACCCCACCGGCATGTTCACCAATGGCAGAACTGTTCCTGACTTCCTCTGTTAGTTTCTTTCTTCTTTCTTCTTTCTTCCTCTCTTCCTTCTTTTCTCCTCTCTTTTCTTACGACCTTTGTAGTATCTACGAAGATTTACATCTTCTGTTGTTTCTAATCAAATCAAAACCATACTAGTTTAGGGGAACAAAAGAAGAAAAGATAATATTGAACGTAACCATGAACTGGGTTAAGTCGAACTTTTATGTGTACATGAGCTTCAGTGTAATAACCCAAGCAAATTTTGAATGCAACTGATGGTATAATATTGTATTAGGTGAATCAATACAATGAAATTGAGGCTGGCTCAGTGGTCAGGCTTCAGGCTGCATTTCCTCAGGACGCGGGTTCGAGACTGGGAAGCTAACCTCCAGTGTTTTTTTTCTGGAGCTGCCACGTGTCCCCTCCACAGTGAAAGGATGAAATTGCCCTCGTAAGTCTTCTTCTTCCTCCTCCTTCCTGCGTGCAGCCGAGAGCGAGAGAAGAGAGAGAGGCTTCGCGAGAGACCAGAGGGCCGTCGTGGTTGAGCCTCCACCTCGCCTGAGCTGAGCTGCACCCCCGAGCACCACCGGCCACCCTTCTCCGCCAGTCCAGCCGGCAAACCGCCACTCCTTTGGGCGAGAACCACCGTGGAACCGCGAGCTCTCCTGGCCGTTGGTGGGCTGTTTTCCCGGCGTGGCTTGGACGGGTTGTGAGCCTCACGTTTTGGCCGGTCCTTTCCACCTGAAGACGAGCTCAGTTGGCCGCCGTTGGAGCCGCTTTTCCGGCGAGAAGAAGGAGTTCGAGTCTTGAGCATTTTGGGACGATTTGGTACGTTTAAGCTAGTTTTCTCTTCAAATTGAGCTTAGAAGTAGCATTTTCGGCCCTTAAACAACAAATTTGAGCTCTAAAATCATGGATTTTGGCTGCTTGTAAGAAGAATGGCTGACAGGGACCAAAGTGAAAATTTTCGAAAATTTTGGGTTCTTGAGAAAATGGAAAATTTCTGACTTGTAATTGATCCATATTTACTCTAGATTAACACCTTTAAACTGTTAGGCATGAGAACTAAGAAATTTGCTGGATTTGCATTAAAATGGAGGCTAGGGCTTGAAACAGGGACCAGAATGAAAAATCTGGAAAATATATGGGGCAGAAGTGTAAATAATCACACGTTAAGGAATGAAAGATACAGAATTAAAGAGATAGGGGAGTTAGGTCCTAAATTAGGATAATGGCCCGAACGGCGATTAATCCCTGCGTGAACTTCGGTGCAGGTGGGTCGTAAGGCCAATTCTGGCACCCCAAGGAGGGGGCAGCATACCACTTGCATTGATCAGAGTTCAGGTGCGCAGATAGCACCCCGAAACTCTTATTATTGCCTAGGCTGTTCTTGTTTTAATTGTTTTCTAAATGTAAATAAATTCTTTCTGATTCTGCCTTACCGAATTGTGGGATTTAAAGCAAGGGACCCCTGTATGTGTGAATGACATTTGACTTGTGATGTGATTAGAGGTGATTACTAGCTAGATATAATAGAACCACAGAAAAATTTCGTATAATTTCACCTTTGTATACATGCATGATGTAAATTCTTTGATTTTTGGAAAATGACGAATGATAAGCTTTCGCGAGACGTAACTCGCGCCTATTGGTTAGTTACCCTCGAGGACTGAGTGTTCTCGCCTGTTGGTTAGTTACCCTCGAGGACTGAGTGTTCTCGCCTGATGGTTAGTTACCCTGAGGACTGAGTGTTCTCGCCTGTGGGTTAGTTACCCTCGAGGACTGAGTGTTCTCGCCTGTGGGTTAGTTACCCTCAAGGACTGAGTGTTCTCGCCTGTTGGTTAGTTATCCTCGAGGACTGAGTGTCCTCGCTCGTTGGTTAGTTACCCTCGCGGATTATGTATCCTCGCTTGTTGATTGATGCTTTCGAGGGTTGTGTACCCTCGCCCGTTGATTCTTAGCAGTCTTAATCCTGATTGTTTGTCACAATTGATTGTTTAACTGAGAATGGTTGTTGACTTGACGTTTATGATAATTCGACTGTTAAATTGCAAGTTTATGGATTTAAACACTATTGCACTGTATTACTCCTTGATTTTTGTTAAAGCTTCAGTTTATATATGAAATGGTTTACTGACTTGGGGTGCTATCTGCCGGAAAACTTTTGGTCCCAGAAAGAGAGTTAGGCGATCTTCTGGAGCCGGCGGAGCATTGACCAGGGAGCTGCATTGAGCCGCTTGTTTTGGGTGCGAGACGTGCCCCTTTTTGTTTGATTATAATTTGGCATTTTCTTTTGGATGTATATATATATATTTAGTTTGGTAGCCATTTCCGTTCGCGGGATTATTTTGTGACCACAGCTGAACCCGCCATGTTTTTGTCTTTTGTTGTATTCGTGGATTTGGGCTGGTGGGAGCGGAGCTCCCCTATTTATGTATTGCCTTGCAGGACCCTGTAGAAATTTCGGGACGTCTTAATTACTGGGGAGGTGCTGCCGAAATTTCTACAGGAGGCCTCGTTTTGTATTGACATTCTCACCATACATACTAAGGCAACGGCATTATGGGTATTGGAAATGTATGTTAACGATCGTCCCTTTAGTGTAGGCTTGCAGGTCATGGGGATTTCCTTGTGATCTGTGCCGGTCACATCCCAGGGAATTCGGGGCGTGACATTCAGCTTGAGCCCAAATTATATAGCACAATATGTATCAAATTTACTTGAGTGATACAATGCTATGAGATCTTGTAATAGAAAATAACAATTTATATATGTTTTACAACTTATACCATGTGATTAATTATCTCAAGTAATTTTCATTCACTTCCATTTCTTGTAATGAATTAGACTTTGAGGCCAAAAAAGAAAAACGAATTAGACTTAGGTATAATTATATATGTTTTTGCTACCAAATTTTTAATAAAATTATAACATGTAAAAAAATTTATGACAAAATTCATATGGTAGTTGTAAAAATCATACACTTATCTGAAAAAATCATGTACTTGCTATGATATTATCGAAGAACCTGATGGTAAAAATATAAAAATCAAACTTCAATTTTTTCAAGGACCCAAAATTTATTCACTAGAAAATATTTAAAGTTATGTCATATGTCTCATGCATGTGTATCAAACATGTGTGACTTTTAATTTTTATTTGTTATATATAAATATTTATGCTTTATAGCTTTCTTACTAAGCTAAGTATTTGAATGCAGCCCAGTTCATAGGAATTGACATGCCGAAGCCATCCCTTGAAGCATATGCTGCTGTTGCGAATGGAAGCCAGAAGGGTTTTCCTCCTAATGGCCTTTTCCCTACAACAAACAAGAATTTGGTATGAGAATTTTCGCATGGAGATTTGCTCATCATCTTTCTCTTTTTTGTTCTATAAATTGAGCTTTTCTCGTTTCCTTTATAAAAGGCACCATTAATGAAAACGAAGCTAAAATTAAATATCAGAGATTCTAGCTTAATTTCTGAGTGGCAGTGAAATAAAGTCAAGAAAAGGTTACACTCGACGACACTAGTCTGTAGAAAGCATGAAAGAGTGTTTTGAGAGAGGATTTGGTTTCAACAAAATCCAAAGATACCTTTAATTATAATGCTGAAACGTATATATAATTGAAGCAGAGAAAGTGAAAGAGGGTCTTTGATTAGGAGCTTTGCTTTTTACCATTGATTCTGCCTTGTAACGTAATATTGTCACTATCTTCCTCGCCAACCTGTAATTATTTTGGCAATAATGACCAATCACTTCAAGAAGTGTTGATCTGTACAAAATTTTGAAGCGCTTTGTGAGTAGACAATACATTCACAAGCATGTGCGTATAGGCATCTGTATAAAATATCCACTTGGCTACAAAAAGACATCCAAACTTGTACTCTCTCTTCAAGTTCATATTTACGTCTGCTTTTCACAGTAATGCAAGTTCTATCACAGGATGAGTTTTGAGCTTTCTAATTATCAAGATTTAGCTTAAACATTTTGAAGTTTTGTATATGTTAGATCTACAACCCAATGTCAAAGACTACTGTTAAAAATATATTTGCTAAACTTTTGGTCATTTAATCATAAAGAGTTGGACATCAATGATCACGCTAATATCAACTGTTTACATTTTCAAACAAGACCTCATTAATAATTTTATTATAGTCTTAAACAGTTGACTCTCGTCATCTTCTATTCCTAGACTTGATCATTCTGAAGCAAGGTATGCTACTTTTTTGTATGTGGCATAAAATGATACAGGGAGTCATTTCAATCCAATAGCAGCTGCAACAATTCCAAGAACTAGGGAAGCAAAACCAGATTGACAAGAACCTAATTAAAAACTCTCTCTTCTTGTTAGAATCTGGTTCTAATGACCTGTTCAACTACTTCCTCACTAATTATGAGCCAACAAAAGATGACGCAGATGCATATTTGCAATCAATGCTAGCAGAAGCTGGAAAATTCATGAGCCAAATCTACAAGCTTGGAGGTCGCAGGATGGCTGTGCCCTGCAAGAGTCTTCTTAATGGGTGCACCCACCAATCGATGTTATAGAAAATTGAACAAAATGGTGAAGAAATACAATGTGGGGTTGGAAAATTTATTAGAAATAAACTTAATTTTAACTCAAATGTATTGTATGTCCAATCCATGTTAGGCCCATTAGTTTAAACTTATTATCTATAATTATCTTATTTAATGAAGTAAGTGTTAGTTGGAAGATGTAGTAAATAAATGTAGAAATAGATAATAGTTGGAAGTTACATTAAATGAATATATGTTGTGTTCTTCCCTTGAGTCCTATAAATAGGGAATGATCCACCTAAAAGGCAAATCTAATAGAAGTTTTCTTTTCTCTCCACTAGTTTTTCTCCTTTCACTCTTAGAATTTCCTCTTCTAATATTCTAAACCCAAATAGCCCTACCTTTTCTCTAACAAAGTGGTATTAAAGCCCAACCATCTTAGAAAAAGATGGCAAATAACATATTTCCCTTCCAATTCTTTCACATAACTAAAGACAACAATGGAAGTTGGAGTATTTATGTAAAGGCTTTACTAGACTCTCATGCATATGGGAGATGGTAGAGAAAGGTTATGAGGTACCTCAAAATGAGGTTTCCTTAAATCCTACCTAAAGGAAGACTTTGCATAAAGCAAGAAGGAAGGATCATCAAGCGCTTGATCTTATTCACCAATGCCTGGACGATTTTATGTTTGAGAAGGTTACAAATGTATCCACTTCTAAAGATGTTTGGGAGATTCTTCAAAATGCATACAAGGGCATAAATAAAGTAAAGATGGTATGGCTACAAACCCTACAAAGTGAGTTTGAAACACTTCACATGAAAGATTTTGAAAATATTTCTAATTATTCTACTCGAGTACTGACTATTGTTAATTAAATGAAAAGAAATGGAGAAGCCTTGGACGATACTCGAGTTATAGATATAATTCTTCGATCTTTAACTCCCAATTTCAAACATATTATTATTGCAGTTGAAGAATTAAAAAATACAGATACCATGACTATTGACCAACTCATGGGGTCATTACAAGCTCACGAAAAAAAAATGAGAAAGAAGAAGATGATTGAGCCGTTGGAACAAGCTCTTTACTCAAGGTCACTCTTAAAGAGAGCAAAGACCATGATGAAGAATGCAAATGGCAAGGACATGGTTGTGGTTGTGGTCATGCACATGGTTGAGGTCGAGGAAGAGGAGGCATAAACAACTATAATAATTATGAAGAAAGTAGTCATGGTTCTCAAAGACGACGTGGAAGAGAAGGCAAAAGTCAAAGGTATGAAAATCTCAAATCAAATACTTTAACTATCACAAATTTGGCCATTATTCTTCTGAGTACAGAAACGCTAATTGTGTGGAAGAGAAAGCTAATCTAGAAAAAGTAAAGGAAGATGTTGAACTCACTTTATTAATGACTAAGGATAATAATGAATAAAAAAAAAAAGCATATAGTATCTTAACACTGGCACAAGTAACCATATGATTGGTGATAAAAGTTTGTTCGTGAATCTAGAGCAAATTAATGGATATGTCACATTTGGCAATGAGTTTAAGATATCTGTTCAAGAAAAAAGGTAAAATCCTAGTTCTTCTTAAAGATGGAAGCCACCAATTTATTTATGATATTTATTATATAACAAGTTTGAAGAACAATATCTTAAGTTTGGGACAATTACTTGAAAAAGACTTTAATATACACATGAAAAATCATCATCTTTATTTAAGAGATCAAGAAAGAACTCAAATAACCAAAGTGCCAATGGCAAGAAATAGACTATTCCTAATCAAAATTCAAAATGATAATGCTAAATGCTTGAAGGCATGTTTGAAATATAACAGCTTTGGCATTTAAGGCATGGTCATATAAATTTTGACAATCTAAAATTGATGTCAACTAATAGCATGGTCAAAGAACTGCCTTCACTAGATCATCCTAATCAATTGTGTGAAGGATGTCTTCTTGGAAAGCATTCTAGAAAATCTTGACTAAAAGAGGTGACATCAAGAGCCAATGAGCCTTTACAATTCATACATGCTGATTTGTGTAGCCTTATAACTTCAAGCTCATATTGTAAGAAGATTTACTTCTTACTCTTTATTGATGATTTTTCAAGAAAGACGTGTATATTTTCTAAAAGAAAAATTAAAAGCATTTGAAGTGTTCAAAAGGTTTAAGGCTCAAAAGTGCCTATAAAATTAAGGCCTTGAGGATTAATAAAGGAGACTAATTTACATCAAAAGAATTCAATAAATTTTGCGATATAAATGGGATTCGCCGTCCTTTAACAGTGCCTCGATCACCATAACAAAATGGTATGGTTGAAAAGAAACATATAACCATACTTGAAATGCCTCAAAGCATGTTAAAATGCAAGAAGATGCCTAAAGAATTTTGGGTTGAAGCAGTTGATTATGCTATTTATATTTCTAATCAATGCCCAACTAAAAGTCTTGATGGAAAAACTCTAAAAGAAGCATGGAGCAAGAGAAAGCCAAATATCTCACATCTACGAGTTTTTGAAAGCATTACTTATACTCATGTACCTAATAAAAGGTGTTCCAAACTTGATGACAATTAGTACATATTCATTGCGTATGACAAGAGATCGAAAGGCTACAAGCTTTACAATCCCATCACAAAGAATATTGTTATAAGTAGAGACGTTGAGTTCGATGAAGAAGATATGTTGAGCTGGAATGAAAGGGAGAGAAAAGATTATAATTTCATTCCTTTTTTTAAAGTTAATAAAGGGCAACCAAGTGAAGAAGCTCCAGAGCCCACAAGCCTACCTTTGTCGTCATCTCCATCTCCAACTAGTCAAAACTTGTCTGTAAGGTCAAGTGAAAGAACCTTATATATGATAAGCGTAACAACCCTATATATGATAAGCGTAACATCCTAAAATTTTTTAACTATGTTAATTAAAAATATATATATTTGGATAATTTAAAATATATATACGAGACCCGATTAAGTGAAAATTAATTTTGAAAAAGTAATATATAATTATTAATTGGCTTATAAGAATTTAATGTGCCAAGAAAATAGAATTAAAATAAAATTTTAAGGACTGAAATGAAAGGATAAAAAATATTTGGGTAGAAATTATAATTTTTGGGACTAAAGTGAAGATGTCTGGGATAAAATTATGGTTTTAACTTTTTATAAAAGGAAAAAAATTAAAAAGAAAGTGTCGGTGGAGGAATGATTCTATAAGGACTAAATTGAAAGAAAAAGTAATATTTATGGAAAAAAATATAATTTTAATAGGGACTAAGATAAAAAGAAAATATATTATCAAGATAAAAATATAACACATCGAAAACATGTTTTTTTTACTATTTGTATAGTAACTCGCATAGTAACTTGAAAAACTTCTATAAATAAGATAAACATTTTTTAAGTTCCTCAATCAAAGTTAAGAGAAAGGAAGAGAACAGAAGAGATAGTGGAGGAAATGCTCGTAGAAAATTTAGATTTCAAACTCACATTAAAGGTAGTCTATATTTTTATTCTCTACATACCTGTTTAAGAACTAGTTTATTAATATATTCAATATATCTTGTTATGTATGCATTTGGTTACTTTTGTTCATTTGTAGATTGCCACATAATAATTTTTAAAGGTAGAATAAACTCTTGAGTTTTTAAACTCACCACGATGATGAATTGGCTAATATTTAGATATGATGATGATCATGAGAATGATGATATGATGAGATAGTTATAAGTATGGGATTATGGTTACAAAAAAAATCAAATGTGTATTCATGCATTATCATATATAGCCCATATTAATGTTTTTAGTTCTTACAGTAGGTATATTAATGATACCTGTATATTATGAATAAAATATATAACTACTGAGATTTGTAATCTCATCCAAATTAAATAACATTTTTCAGGTGAAAACTCCCAAGCAGATAAAAGAAAGCAAGCTATGTGATAGACTTTAGGAACATGTCATTCTTTGTAATTTTATAAGGAAATAATGTGTATAATATTTTTGAATTATGTGACTACTACGAACATATGTGTATTTATACATAAGATTTATGTTTTTATATAAGATGTTTGGTATACAGACTTTATATATGAATGATTAGAATTGATTTATGTTAAGTCAATTATTATTATTATTTTTTATTGTTGTTATTATTATTATTATTAATTTTGTATAAGGCTTAGTCATTTTAGAGTACTAGGCTATATCTTTTACATAAATTTTTATATGATATGTACATGGTAGTGGTGGAATCCCAATTAATGGAATGAGTAAAATAATACATTAAAATGAAATTAAATAGTACTTTTAAGGAGCCTTATGGACCTTGTACATATAAGATTATGGCAAACTACGTTGCCTAAAAGA
This sequence comes from Delonix regia, assembly GCA_037074485.1. Lineage (NCBI taxonomy): Eukaryota > Viridiplantae > Streptophyta > Magnoliopsida > Fabales > Fabaceae > Delonix > Delonix regia. The sequence continues at coordinate 23,665,166 of CM073461.1, forward strand.
TTTATTCAAATCACATAACTCTTGAGATCTACGGCAGATTTTTCTCACTGTATAAATGATCATTGGAAAATGGGGTTACTATTTTTCTCTGTCAAAAACATCTTGGAATATGAATCATGTTAAAGGCTTTGGACCAATTTCGACTTAGAAAAGTGAAAACTAAATATACAATAAAGTTTAAAAAAATAAATGGGATTCCTATCTACCATGATTATTATTATTATGATTATTATAATTATTATTATTAATATGATGATGATGATGATGATGATTATTATTATTATTATTATTAAAAGGTTTAAACATTTATAAAGTTTTAAATTATAGAAAAGATGTATTTATTTTTCTTTTGGCATTATAAGAAGTCTCCAAGAAATTTATGAGATAACAAAAAATTTAAATGAACTCACTCTCTTTTGTCTATTTGCTAGATGTGAACCTATAGGGTATGAAGAAGCAGTTTAAAGTAAGGAGTGAAAAGACGCCATGGACGAAGAAATCAAAGTCATTATAAAGAACAATACTTAGGAGCTAGCCTCACTTCTACAAGGATAAACAACGATTGGAGTCAAATGAGTTTACAAAGAGAAAATGAATGCTGAAGGAAAAGTAGAGAGATATAAAGTAAGACTAGTGGCAAAGGACTACAACCAAAGGTATGGAATAGATTATGATGAAGTGTTTACTATAGTGGCTTGACTAGACATAGTAAGATTAATAATTTCTTCAGTTGCACAACAAAAATGAAAAATTTATCAAATGGATGTCTAATCAGCCTTTTTGAATGAACTGTTAAAAGAAGTTTATATTGAACAACCTGTGGGTTATGTTGTAAAAGGTTAAGAAACTAAGGTTTTAAGGTTGAAAAAAGTCTTATATGGCTTAAAGCAAGCACCACGAGCATGGAATAGTAAAATTGATAAATATTTTCAAGAAAATAGCTTTCTTAAAAGTCCATATGAATATGCTCCATATGTAAATGTGAATGAAAATAGAGATATATTATTTATCTGCTTATATGTGGATGATCTTGTTTTTATAGGAAATAATCCAAAAATGTTTAAAGACTTCAAGAAAGCAATGACTCGAGAATTTGAAATGACCGATATTATCCTTATGTCTTTCTACCTTGGGATCGAGGTTAAGTAAATGGAAGAAGGCATTTTTATATCACAAGAAGGCTATGCTTGAAATGTCCTAAATAAGTTTGGAATGAAGAATTGCAATGCGATCAATATTCTTGTAGAATGTGGACTAAAATTACCGAAGTTTGAAGATGAAGAATAAGTGGATGCCACTTTATTCAAAAGTTTGGTTGGAAGCTTAAGGTACTTAACATGTACAAGGCCTGACATTCTTTCGGTGTTGGTCTTGTAAGTTGCTATATGGAAGAACCGAAGATGGGTGGCAAAGAGAATTCTATGATACATCAAAGGAACCATTGACTTTGGTCTACTTTATTCCTCTTCAAATAACTTCAAGCTTATTAGCTACAGTGATAATGACTAGGTTGGTGACTTAGATTATCACAAAAGCACAATAAGATTCTTATTCTTTATGGGAGAGACAACATTCACCTGGAGTTATAAGAAACAATATATTGTCACTCTTTCTACATGTGAAGTTGAATATGTTGCTACAAATTCATGTGTTTGTCATGCCATTTGGCTTCGAAGTTTATTGCAGGAGTTAAATATGCCTCAAGAAGAAGTAACAGAGATCTATGTAGATAACAAGTCTACTGTTACACTTGCAAAGAATACAGTATTTCATGATCGAAGTAAGCATATTGATACACGGTACCACTATATTAGAGAATGCATAACATGGAAGGAGATTCAAGTAAAGTATGTAAAGTCACAAGAACAAGTTGCTGACATTCTCACCAAGCCATTCAAGCAAAGAGATTTTAAAAGATTAAAGAGCATGCTTGGAGTCACAAAAATCAAGTTTAAGCAGGGATGTTAGAAATAAACTTGATTTTGGCCCAAATGTATTATATGTCTAATCCATGTTAGGCTCATTAGTTTAAGCATATTATCTAGAATTATCTTATTTAAAGAAGTAAGTGTTGGTTGAAAGATGTAGTAAATAAATGTAGAAGTAGGTGATAGTTGGGAGTTACATTAAATGAATATTGATTGTAACCTTCTGGTCCTGAGTCCTATAAATAAGGAATGATCCTCCTATTGTTATATCAAGTTTAAAAGGCAAATCTAATATAAGTTTTCTTTTCTCTCTACTAGCTTTTCTCTTTTCACTCTTAAAATTTCCTCTTTCAATATTTTAAACCCAAATAGCCCTACTTTTTCTCTAACAAAACCTGATCACCAATCTCTCCAAGAACTATCTTGGATCCATGGGGGTTTATGAAGTAGTTTACCAGATTGTTCAATGCTACAAAAAGTTTCCTAAATGCTTTGGTAATATAAAATTTTCTACACGCTCTTGATTTTTATTTAGGTTAGGTTTGAATGCTCCCATCCATTTTAAGTTATGTTTGGTTACGGTTATAAATTCAAAATTGATTAATTAAAATTGACCATATTATAATAAAATTTTAAGATATATCCTTAATAATTATGGTTATTTTATTATGTCTTTTATATTGTCAGTTGTCACTTATATTTTGTTGCTTATATTTTCGTAAATATTTAGCGCTAAATTCATATATAAGATATAAAATTTCAAATATCTCTTACTCTTGCTATAAATACATATTATTCTAGTCTATTTTTTTTTTACTTTTTAAATATCAAATAATTACTACTCCTGAATGATATTAATAAGGTTCGCTTTTTATTTTCTTGCAATGCAAAATAATTTTTAAAATATAAATATAATTATATATATAGAAGTTTATTATTCTCAATTTACTTGTTTACCTTAATTCTTGAAAATAATTTCCAAACATTCACTGAATTAGTTTTACTTCCAGAATTAATCTTTGTAACTTTTTTATCAAATATAATTTTTACCCAATTTAAGCATCATTTTTTCCCACAAATAAATTTTAAAAGGTTACAACATATATTCAGCATTAGATACCTTAACAAAAATATTGTGAGGTGAATTCATTGTTCAAGTTGTGCGACATATTTGTAGGTTTCACTGATGTTTCTGCCGCATTTTGAGGGGATGGGGTCCTTGGAGGGATGGTGCAATGTGGTAAGGAGGGTTACAAGCTTTGTGAAGACCCTAATCACTTCTTGTTCTGGGACTTCTTTCTTCCTTCTGAGCATGCATACTATCTCATCTCTAAGGCTTTGTGGGATGGAGGAAAAACTCACATTAGGCCTCTTAATTTGAAGACTCTTGCAAATATTACAAGTGCTTGAAATTGAGGCACATGCATGGCTTATAAAAAGGATCTGCAAAGTTTAATTTAATGCATTAATTATAATTTCTATCTTGTGTGAAGATATGTTAATTTGCTATTTACATATATTATCGAGAAAATAGTTGCACAAGTATGGTGCTTTTACTGTTTAGAATAATCGTTTTAAGTATGTGCTACCAAGAAAAGTTCTTTGAAGGATCAACAAGTGAAGGCGAGACTTCAATTTGAGGTATATAAGAAGAGAGAGAAGACAGAAGAAGAAGATATACTTATGAGCAGATTAAATTCCATATTGGCCCAAAAATCAATGGCTATAATTACGTACTGGTCCACCCCGTCTTCAATTGTTTATTCATTAAGGAATAATCAGAAATATTATTCCTAACCAAATGGATATTTTGAAGGGAGATTTCTAAAATTGGACTAGTGAACTTTTGGATAATTTACAAAAATAAATAAAATTCTAGACTTAATTTTTCATGTCACGAAAAACACAGGGGAAAAAGGGGTTAAACTGCAACTACACGAACAGCAATATAAGGATATGTTAATATCAGGGCTTACTTTAAGCCAGTTAAAATGTTCTCTCTGTCTTTTCTCATAAAAATAAGCTTAATCGATTTCCTTTTCCATACACAAACCTACTATATTTTATTTAAAATCCTTATTCATAAATGAAAAAGAATTAGAAATAAAACTCTTATTTAATAGAGTCTCCGAAGTCATAGCATAGCAAGTTGCAAATGTCAAAGACATGCCTTAAAAAAGATTATATATTTCTCAAATATAATGAAAATTTATTCAAAGTCACTCAAACGTATGAGACTCATTTAAAACCTGTTTAATTGTTGGAATTTTTGCGAGTGGATAAGAATAAAAATGTGAATGAATTTGGAATTAGACAGAATCAAAATGTAATGAATTAATTTATCAGATAATGAAAATAACCAAAAATGGAAACAGGATTCTCATTCTCATTTCTTAGTATGGGTTTCAGTAGCCAAACCTGACCTTAGAAGTTCAGCCATTAATTGATTGATATCAGTTATTGATGTGCTCTAAAATAATATTTCAAACAATGATATCTCTAATTGGGAGATTAAGGATTGTGATTGACTTCGATGATAATTAATTAGATCCATATATCAATGGGTAAAAATGAAAGCTTTTCACTACAGTGTTCTATGCGTGGCAACTGGCACATGAGTTAGGCAGCGAAAATTCCTTGATTAGGTTTCAGTTAGATTCCCATATTACCTAATCTGGATGGACACATATCTTCAAATATCTTATTATAATTTATGAAAAAGAGAGACTTTTTGGTGACATATTAACCGTAACACATGCTTGTTTGTTAATTCGTTGCTAATTGACGCCTTCTATTCTGGAGAGCTGTAGAGATCACTTCTTTTAATTTGCTTCGTAATTATTGAACTTTGAATTCAAGTTTCCATATAGAATTATATATCAAGTTTAAATTTTCAAAATTTTTAGTCATAACTAGCGCTATATAAAGGTAGGTTATAGTATTTAATTTGACGTAAGAAGTCATTTTAAATTTTGCAAACATGTTTAATTATGAATTATCCTAAATCTATGCTAAAGTTTAATGTGTATTTTTATTTAAAACAAGTTGAATATTTTATATTATCTATACATCTGTAAAACTAAATTCTAGTTATTGTATGAACATATAGTACACTTAACAATTTTACCCATGACATGTACGAACAATCATATTACGCGCAAGAATTTCTTTTGCAGGATGAAGTTTATAGTTCACCACAAATGGTGACCATTTATCAGCCACTCAATTAATAAAAAATACAGTAGAGCATATGTTTCGCCTACGAAACAGAATTGAAGACAAGAATTAAAGAAAAATACTCAATTTGACTTAAATTAGATACCTAGGAAGGAATACACACAGAGGAGAAAGACAAACAAGGGAAAAGAATCTAGAAAGAAACGCAAGTTTGGACATTGGATTGCATTTTCTGTGGAATATAATATATATTTTAGTGGATAGGTTAATGTTTAGTCAAGCTTAGTAATCATAATTAATCCTCCCCTTATGTGGACTTTAGATTGCTTAAAAGAACTCATTCACACTTGTTTCTCTCTTTTTGGCACATCGCTAGGTTTACTTTTTTTTTTTTCCCTCTCATGAATTCGAAACGTGTATTGCTACTATTTTACTGTACAAATAATGCCCATCATTTTCACAATCATAATCTATAACTTCTTTTCCATTACTTTTCTTCTCATGACTAATTTAAGATATAATATGGTTCACATTCCACTTAATTATGACTAAACTTTCATTATGTATAAACGTTCACACTACATCTCGTGAGTAATGTATGGAAAATTAACAGATAGAATAAGCATTTTTTTCTAAGCAATTGCGATGTTCATACTGACGTATCTTATAGTGATCATATGATTCCACAGTTTTCTCGTTGGTGTGGGGTCCCCAAGGAGAAGGAGAAAGAGACAAATAGGGCATGAAGAGGATAAGTTTAACACTGATATCTGATATATATGGTAGTGTGTTAGCATTTACAGCCATATATAAAACATAAAGGCCAGCAATTCAAACCCCACTAACGCTAACTTTTGCTGCCACTTCAGTCGCTTGCTATTTGGCAGCACACGTCTCCCCCTCCCTTCCCGTGTCCTTCTTTTCCATCATAAGATTCCCAAAACATCAGAATTTACCTTAAGTTAATACACAATCCCCAAAATATCATGACCTAACTATCGTTCTGACCCCTTAATTAATTAATTAATTAATTTCAATTTAGTCTATTAACTTTCTTTTATTTTAATTCAACCCATCCACTTTTAAATCATGTAATATTTTCATTACATTCATTAAGAATGATTAAAGAATACCCAAAAAAATAAAATTTATTTTGAAAAATTAAATAATTTTTTCAAAAACACGTTATAAATTTAAAGTTAAGAATTAAATTTGTAAAAAAAATTAACAAAGGAACTAAAATAATTGTTAAACTAGAAAAAAAAAAAAAAAGATTGAATGAGCAGGTTAATAATAAAGCCACAGTGAATGGGTCCCACACGCAATAACACCGAAGACATTTAGTCTCCTCATTACCGCACGCAAACCTTCCCTCACCTTCCCACGCGGACTCCCAAGTCCCAATCCCAAAAAAAAAAAAAAAAACGCCATAGCTATACCATAACCATACATAGTCAACAAATCTGACCCGTACATGCACATTCTTATTCATCTCAACGAGAACGTGTCCTTTTATTCTTTTTTCTTTATTACCCTCTTCTTTTTGCGCTTTCATTGACTCTTCTTCCTTTTCTTTACTCTATATGTATATATACCTTCCGTTTCACTCTTCAACCACCCAGAATCTTTTGTATTTTCTCTCGTTTTCCCACCTTTTCCTTCCGAGAAAGCTTCGAGTGTCTCGTGATCCATTCTGGTCGTTGATTAATATGGGTAATTTCATTTCCTGCACTCTGGCTCCTCCCAAAATGAAGAACGCGAGGGCGGCGAGGGTGATCTTCCCCACCGGAGAAGTCAAGCAGTTCAGACAGCCGCTGAAGGCAGCGGAGCTCATGCTCGAGTGTCCTAGCTACTTCATCGCCAACTCTCGCTCTCTCCACATCGGCCGAAGGTTTTCCGCTCTCAGCGCCGACGAGGAACTGGAGTTCGGCAACGTGTACATCTTGTTCCCCATGCGGAGGTTGAATTCCGTCGTCACCGCGGCCGACATGGCCGTGTTCTTCATGGCGGCCAACTCCGCCTCCAAGCGGATATCCGGCGGAAAGGTCTGCGTCATGCCCGACAACGGCCGAGAATCTGCGGCGGCGCCAGCGGAGGAGGAGCAGGCGACAAGTGGCGGTGAAAATGGAGGTCCGAGGTTGAGTCTGGATGGAGTAGAACCAGGGTTTCAATACAGGTTGAGTTATTGCAGGTCGAGGAAGCCTGTGTTGGAGACTATAAGCGAAGAACCAATTCGTTCGAGATGAAGATCGGAAGAGAAAGCAGGGTATAGGATAGTGCGATAGGATGTGTTAATATAATGTTCATATATCTTCAAATTGATTGGTTTGTGCTCTTGGAAATTTTGAACTCAGAGATATATATGATCTATTTCTTCTACACTTCTGAGTTCTGATCTATTTTGGGGGCAAAACGAAACTTCAAAGGTGAAGGGTCGTATTGACACTTGTAAACAGAAAAACACAATAAAAGGTAAAAATTACTGTCTGATAGTTGTGGTATTTGAGTTTTCCTTGACTTTAGAGGAGAGTTTGGTGTGAATTGTTCAAAAGCTAGTGGGACGAATGAATCACTTGGTAGCGTTAAACTAGTATGTAAGGCTTGCATATTCACCGTGTGGACCATGCATCACATTTGAATTGTCCCATTAATAGTCTTTGTTGAATTTGTCCAATTAAGCTATATGATTCAAATTTAATTGGCGATCTTTGAATTTAAATTTGATGACTGAATTGGGAATTTCCTACAATTAAGCTATAATAAATGCATTCATGCTATAAGGCCATTCAAGCTATAAGATTGACATTTAAGTGGGGTTTCCTAAGACCAGTTGTCCTTCGGCTTATTCCCCCCCCAATCCAAACACACACACACACGTTTAGAAGATGTCTGGATATTTACAAATTAAGAAAAATGAAATGTATGTAAAAATTTATTGATACTTAAATAGTCAGAAAATTGATAATGTTTTTTTTTTTCTAGAAATACTAGGAGAGAGCTGTATATACTATATACTCGTGGCTGTCACATATCAAAACATGTTTTTTTTAGGCCAATTTGAGGGGAATGACTAAGTCAATAATTTAATTTGAAATACCAACAGACCCAAAGAGCAAATTTCCCATATCGTCATTCTCAAGTGTGAGTCGGAGTGTTTGCGGGCCTAATTAAGAAGCCCACATAAGTTCCTTAGGCCAGAGTTGAACCGTATTACTTTTCGTTTCTTTTCCTTGGTCAAATGGAAATTTATAGAGTACAAATTATCGGGACATGCCAGACCAAATACACGAGTCTTGATGAACAGTGTTCTTGGTCACCTTCATGTTGCCCCAAAATTTAAAATATTAGACTGCCAATAACATAGTACAACATTGTATGCAACAGTTTTTTCTATTATAATTATATGCATTAACGTAACAACTTTTTTTTTTTCAAAAGCATTTTTATACATAATTAACACCAGATTCATTTTGGTTAGAGTACTGAGACTTGTCTGAGTCATGATTTATAATTTTCGTACAGACAATATACATATTCATTAACTTCGTCATTTTCACTATTCTTCATTCGACACTGCTCGTTTCCCACTTACAAGTTGATGCTTATATATTACTGTGAGTAGTAGAAAAGAAAGCACAAAAGATATGGATGAAAAGAAATATGAAGACTTTACCTTTGTCGTGAGTGAGGAATGAAATAATTACAAAATCAATAGGACGAGAGAACAAATTAATGTTTTTAGGCGGGTAATTGTTTTCTCATTGGATCGATGGAAGAAAATGGGCAAATTTTTTCCCACCTTTAATTTGAGTTATTTCAATGTATGACCACTTTATGGCATGGGACAAGTAGAGAATTACAATCTTAGCTTCATATATGACAAATAAAATTAAAAAAAAAAGCTTTTTAATATTAAAAAGAGGATAAAATTTATATAGTATTCAACTATGCTTACATAAATATTCAAGTGTTTTTTTTTTTTGAAGACCAATATATAATTTTGTTATCTTTTTACAAAAATTCAAATATTAGACTATATATTCCTAAATCATTACTGCTATTCATTTTTATGAAAGCAAATTTATATTCCTAAATTTTAGATGTGTTATCCCAAAATATTATAATCACATCCAAATTTTATTGTTTCCTTGGAACTTTTGCCTCATTTAATTTTATGAGTTATGATAGCTCTAATATATTTAAGGTTAAAAGTTTAGAATTCACATTTTATAGTTTAGGTTTTATGGATAATGATCAATTAAAGTGTCCAACGCCTATATGTTATGAAGCTTCCTCTGGTGCTTTTAGGTGCACTGTAAGGAAAGCGTCAAAACTTATTCTAGGTGTGGAACCCATGCATTCATAGGATGCTCCAATGCTTGGGTCCTTTTAAACTTGGCTACATTAAGCAATCCTTCTCTATAAATACAGCCAAACTGAGTCCCAGAATTGGCACATAACCATATACCTTGATACTTCACATAAACTCCTCTCTGCTAGCTACTCTGAATTTTAAAAATGAGTGGTAAAGCCAAAGGTGGAAGCAGCGGTGGTGGCGGATCTGCTAAAGGCGGCGGCGGCAGCGGAAACTTCTCAAAAGGAGGCGGTGGTGGTGCTTCAGGAGCCCCGCAGATGAAAGCTCCTGGTGGTAGCGGTGGCTATATATCAAGGGGTGTTTTTGAGAGCAACCCTCGTGCCTACTTCACAGGCCTCCATGTTGGCCAAAAGGGCAAGAAGTAAATTCATGAGGGCTTCTATAGATGTGTTTTACCTTGGAAGGCTTTAAATAAGTATGGTGTGTACTATATATATACATATGTCGCCTTCTAAGTCTAGGATCTCTCTTATATATGTATGTTTCTAATGGCTGGACTGATCGTGTCTTCTTTCTTCTTTTTTTCTTTTTTTTGGGTCTTCTGTGGTTTGCCTTGTAAAAGAAAATAAGATTTGAAGCATGTAATGCTTGCTATAAATTCTCGTGTTTTAGATCTTGTGAAAAACAGTGGATGGATATGAGATTAAGAAAGACTTCAAGAGTTTGTCCACTACTTTTCTATTATTCATGAACGAAGATGAATGTTTCAGTTAATAACTTTGTTCAAGACTTTAATAGAATCTCTTATGCACCTTTAAAAGATTTTAAATTATTAAACGAAAGATCATAATAAATTTATGCATAAAGTCTTGTAGGTTTTTAAGTCCCAGGGTAAAGAATGCAAATTCAATCATGATTAAAAATTATATCATATTAGTGACTATTTATATGGAAAGCCTTATATTTGTTAATTGGAAGTGTATATACGAAAAGTTTTATTACAATGTCTAGAGTAAATGACTATATTGTTTCACACTTTTTATTTTAGTACCAATTTGATTCTTCACGTCAATTCTTCAAAAATTTAATATTAATTAAAAGTTTCTTATCAAGCTAATTATGAGACTATTTTTTATTAATATTAAATTTGTGAAAAACTATTTGAGTACATTTGCGAGGGATAAAAACTGTATTAATGTTGCCATTCTTTTATAAAAAAATAAGAACTTGAAAATTTTTTTTAAAAAATTAACATGTATGAGTTAATTTAGGAGATTAAATTAAGTTGATCTGAACCATCAAACCTACAAATGCTAAGCTTTTCTGGCCAAAAAAATATATACGATTAACTAAGCTTCAATATAAACAAGATTACTGCAAGCTCATTTTACATTAACATACCAAATGATTCATAGTGATCGATGTCGTTTTCACATACAGACAATATATTCATTAACTTCGTCCATTTTTCTATCCCTCAATGGATCACTTTGTTCTCTTTCTTTCTTTGGGTAGAGCGCTTTGTTCGTTTTTCACCTAAAAGTTGAAGCTTATCTACTACTAGTCTATACTATGGCTGGTAAAAGGAAAAAAAGATGGGTGAAAAGAATATTGAAGACTTGACTTTGCTTAAGAGTGAAGACTGAAATAATTACAAAACCAACATCATAATGTACGAGAGAACAACCTTTTTAACCACGTAATTGCTTTCTCATTGGAAGAAAAAACATGAAGCTGAATCCTTAATGGTTTAGTATTCACCAATGCGTGAGCACCTTCATTAATTAAGGCAAAGCTTAATAGTAAATTTACCTTACCGTTATAATTTTTTAAAAAAATTCTTAGATATATAATAACCAGTATATTAATTAATTTCTTAATTAATAAATAAACTGAATAAAAATTTCGCCCATGACATGCCAAAAAAGGATCTTTGATTTCATTGGCATCTTCCCTTGAAGTCGTAAGTTTTGATTAATTTTCGAGACTCCTTATCTTTGAATCTTTAAATGTCCGACGTTTTTTGGCTCTATGCAATGCATAGGTAAGGTAAGTATGAAAATGAAGAACTAGTATTGGAATTCATGAAACTTCAGTTACTGAAAACTAGTTCCATCCGCGTTGGCCATATCCATATATTTTTAATGCACTAAGATTTTCTTCTTGATCATATACACATACATGAACCTGTACATGCTTTTGGGAAGCACGGGATGATTCCAAATCCACCATTAATTTTGAGTGTTCGTTGAGAAGACCATTTTATTTTTTATAAATAGACTGGAACATACGATATAACAATATCACTCTCAAAGCAGGATTCGACACAGTTCTATAGTCCAGTTATCATCTGAAAAGTGGGAGGCAAAGGAGGGGGTGGCGGAGGCAAAGGTGGTGGCAGCGGCAGTGGAAATGGTGGTGGTGGTGATGGTGATGGTGCTGGTAAAGGAGGTGGCGGTGGAGGTGGAGGTTCAATGAAAGCTCCGGGGGGTGGTGCAGCATACATATCAAGGGAAGTGTTTGAGAGCAACCCTCAAGCTTACTTCAGTGGTCTTCATGCTGACGAAAAGGCCAACAAGTAGTGCTACTATATATATAAGCATATGGTGATTAGTGGTTAGGAAGTCTTAACTCTTAACGAACATGAATATGTAGCAGCTGTGGTTTTCCTTCTAGCATCATCAATATATATAATAAAGCTGTGTTTTTGTTTTTATTTACTCTTCAGCAGTTCAGCTATCTTTTTATAATGTGATCACTGATTAAAATACGTATTTATGCGTGCTAAATATGTTGGTTTTGGTGAACGACAAGGATATAGATAATAAAATATTCACTCATCAGGAGATATTTATATATGAACGAAAATTATGTTGGTCTTAGGGAAATTTGGTCAATAAAATAGAAACGAGTATATAGAAAATTGATTGTTACTGATCTCCTGTATATCTTACAATTTTGCAGTTTAGTGTGTTAATTAGCACATTCCTTGGAAGAAGAACTAAGAATTTGATAGGGATAACTAATTATTAAAGGGGGATTTTTGTACAAATCCTGGACACATAAACGTGCATATTAGTACGGAGGCATTAATGCTTTTGAAATATTTAAGGAAATTGGAAAATATTTACGATATGAGAAAATGAATAGATTTGGCCTGCAAATCACTTTATTTTGATCCCAAGATACTTTAAATATAAAAATGAAAATAAATTTTCATTTATTTTATTAAAAATTATACTTTTCATGAAAAACTAATGCATGAATATAATTTATTAATGTGAATTTTTGTAATTAAAAATTAAAATATCATTTTAATAACTTTAAACTTATAATTCTTATACAAAAAAAAAAAACCTTAATTATTCTTAGAAACCTCGATATTATTTTATTGCTGATTTGAGCACGTTTTGGTATTGTTCAAAGCCAAAAAATTCATATATATATATATATATATATATATTGTCTCTAATAAAACTGTATACAATATTTTGTTAGTAAAATTTTTATTATGTTATTAGAATTTCCAGTTTTTTAATCGTGTTAGTAAAATAATATTTTATTATATAATTGCATAAATCAACAATAAAAAATAATATTCATGCACCGATTTTTTTAAGAATTGTATAATTTTTTTATTAAGTAACAAGTGCAAATATATATATATATATATATATATATATATATATATTGTATTTGAAGCTTTAGTAGAACCCAAACAACATGCTAAATGACTTGGTCAAAGCAAATAATACTTTCATATCATTCATGTTTTATTTCTCCATAATAATTTGACGCTGAATATAATCTCAGTAACATATAAACAAAATTAAATAATAGCCTTCGTTCATATGTATTGACTATAAAAGTCTAGTACTTGTGACGGTGATAATTAACAAGTAACGTGACTATTGCACAAGGCTCGGTGGTGATAAAGGCTTGCTACACTAACAAAAACAAAAAATAGGCCCATGGACCGACCCAGCAAACTCAAACATGTCACGTATTACAATATTTCCTAGTTCCTAGACTGCACATGCTCACACACCAACCACACTTTCCACACAAGGTTTAAAACTCAGATCATAGAGAAAAGTGAAACACTTATTAGTCAAATGCATTTATGATTTTCCAGGTCGTCGTATGCTTGAATGAATCCGTGTGTTTTAGGAAGTATAAAACGCATTTAATTGTACCACTCACCATTTCTCTTCTATAAACAGCCGACGCAATAAGGAGTTGAATCCAAAAAATCAGAACATCCTATCAACCTCTTAGGGCTTTTCCAGAGTACTGAGGATATTTGGAGTGAGCGAACAGCTTAAACATGGATGGAAACGGCGGCAAAAACAGCAGTGGTGAATGCAGCAGCGCTACCAAAGGTGGTGATGGAAAACAAACTAAGGATCACAATGTTGGTAGTGGCTCTGGTGGGGCTGTGATGACTGCTCCTGGTTCTGATGGAACGTACATCTCGAGAGACTCATTTGAGAGCAACCCTAAGGAATATTTCTCTGCTCTGCATGCTAAACAAAAGACTAAGAAGTAGTTCTATCAATGTGCTTAGGGAGGGTGCTTCTTGCTCTCTTGTTTTGAGTTTGATTGTCACTATGGCAAAATATATATATATCATATGTAACTGTGTGGTCACTGTGTAACCGCTAGGCATAACCCTATAATAAAGCAGTTGCAGTTTCTCTTTCATTAATTTCTCTCTATTTGTCTTGTTCCGTATATGTTCATATATATATATATATATATATATATATATATGCATGATCGATTTATACATAGTATATCACCGAAAATTAAGCATTATTTCTTACTACAAAAATATCATTAAAGGTCTGCAGGTTCTTCCATTGAAGATCTTCTGTTGTGTTGTAATCATTAGTCATGTAGAAAATAAAGCCAATCAAGGGAACAAGATGGCCTTTCAAATTAATCCCATATATCGACTTCAACATATATTTAGAATACGAAAAAAGGAACTGTATATAAATAATTATTCAACGAGTTCGTGTGATTCTGCAACTTGTGATCCAAATTAACAACTAAAGCTTCACATAGAAATGGGAATGAAACTTAATGATCTTTTTTTTATATAAAGCGAGGAAGAATTTATACATAAGTTGCACTAACCAATGAGACAACTCTAATTAAGGTCGCCATATGAGAAAATATTAGCTGAGGCTGGTATACCAACGGGGCAAGGTGGTGTGGTATCATGTTCCAATAAAATCAGAAAAGAGAAATTGGAGAGAGAGGGATAGACTTTTATCAAGCTAACATGATACTTTGCCCCAATAAAATTAGAAAAGAGAAAAGTTGGAGGCAAATAAATTTTTTCCAAAGTTCACACTTTACGCTGCACAAATTGCCCGTAAGCATAGCCAACAAGCAAGAAAGTGTTGGTATGAAAAAACATTTCAAACATAATCTAAGCTCAAGCTAACTTTATTTAATTTTGTTTTAGGGGTTGTGGCTGCATGAACATACCAGTGCTAACAACGGATTAAGAGGAAATAATTATAGATAGTTTTTCCTATTGTTTGTGGAAGAATAGAACATGTATATTAAGAAATTCATTCTTTTTTCATGAACAAGATCCACACATAGCTAGCCTCAACATTGGCTTTATGACAATATCAAAAGTAGTATTGGATATCATCAATTACAAAACTAACATATAAAAGGAATTCCACTGCTCCTTTACTCATGATACAGAGGATAATCCTACAAGCTCACATTCAAAAATTAATTTTATAACATTAATCTCATCCATTCTTGGGCAAAAGACAACCACAACTTAAATTACTCTAATTCTCTTGTAAGTCCATAGTTGGATACTCATTGTCAGGTGTCCTAAATTATCCACTTGTCATAATTGGAATTCCCTGCAAAGCATATAGGTTGAGATAAAGATTAAATATATCATCTATATAAGAAATTGAAAATATCTTTTACTAACTATTGAAAAAAAAAAAAAGATTATATATTTGGTTAATAATATATTGGAATTTGGATACTTGAGATGGTAATAATGTGAAAGAAATAGGAGGGGCATTAGAAGATTGAAATGGAATGCAATTAAGGGCATAACCCTGAAACAACATAAATAAAAACATTCATATATATATATATATATATATATATATTATACTTTATAAACTTTAAAGGTATAAAAAAAAAAAGTGTCATATACCTTATTTTGATAGCAAGGATTCATATGAAAACCCATACTCCTTGAAGAGCTTTGATTTAAGGATTACACATTCGATTGTTGTTGTTCGATTTTGCTTTTTGAAGAAATTCCCTTCTTTTGCTTCTCAATGGCACTCTTAATCTGAGTAGAACTTACTCCTTTCAACCTCCTCTTACAAGGATCAAGGATATGAACTGAACCATCATCTTGAGTATCATTGTCATCACTTTCCATGTAATTATTGTGATCATCACTATTACTCTTAGAAGAGGCATAATTTCTAATTTCGACTTCAAGCTCATGGAGTCTCTTCTTTGCTATTTTCATTGTTTCAATATCATTTGCATTCAAACTCAGTATTGAAAGATTCTCTCATCAAGTCCTTAAGATAATAAGCTCTTGATGTTCCCAATTCCTGTGAGCACGAAGCATTGTCATTATTTCGAATTTCTTGTCTTGCATCTTTTGTCCATCTCTTTAATATGTATTGAGTCAAAATCATAGTCATATTCACATGATTATTCATTACACATAATGCATGTTGGCACAACCACCCTAATAATTGAAATAACTTGCATGTGCATGAAATGGTATTATTGCTCTAGTCAACTCTCACAGTATGCTTTAAGTGTCCAAATTCCCTCACAAAAACATAAGTGTGAACTGCCCTTCATGGTTTGAACTAGTGACACACAATGACATGCTCCCAAAGTACTTTGCTTGAAATTTCTTAAAGATCTTATGAGTGTAAACCCAAGTCTAGGCATACCTCTAGCACTTTCAAAATCGTTGGCCACTTGAGCTTCACGTATCTTTTTCGTTTGCTTTTTATAATTGTTGACAAACTCTGTCAATGACATTGTCCTACAAGACAAATGTTTTAAAACATTGTTTGTTCTTTCACTTCTTTATGTCAATCTTATTCCAGTTGAAAACATGTCATAATTGAAAGTGAGACACCATTTACGGGGTAATAAGTACAAATTAGACAACCACTTATTCTTAGCAACATTCTTCACACATATCTTTCCAAATTTGCTCCATCACATCCTCTAATTCAACTTCATGCAAAATTTGCTTGAATTTTTCCTTAAAACGACCATTAGCAAGAAGATGTGAAATGTGTTGAGTGGCATTTTTAGAAATATGCCACACACATCAATGATGTATAGTATTAGGAAAAACCTTCTTAATAGCATTCACCATGGCACTATCATGATTCGTGAAAATGGTTTTTGGTGCCTTCTTTCCTATAGTCTCCAAGAACATTTCAAATACCCAAACAAATAAGGCAATGGTCTCATCTAACATAAAAGCACAACCAAACAATACATTCTTCCAATGGTTATTGACCCCAACGAATGGTGCACATACCATGTTGTACTTGTTGGTACGATATGTAGTGTTAAATACTACTACATCGCTAAAACAATCATAATCTAGTCTTGACATAGCATCACACTAGAAAAAATTAGTCATTCTATTTTGGTGATCTACTTGAAACAAGTAATAAACATTTTTTAATCCACCTATTTTGTTTATTAGATATGAATAAGCCTTTGTTGCTTTTAACCTAAAATCTACCATAGTGCTAAGAATGCTTCCCTTTGTATCTGTTGTCTTTGGGTAAGATCTAATCAAGTGCTTTTGGTTATCCTCAATCAAAGGATGATTATGGACGTCATTGAATTCAATCACCTCCCAAACACCTCCTTCAACATGAAACTCAATTTAAACCTTGCTCCCACATCCTGGAGTATTCTCTGACTCAGATTAGGCATCTTGTATTGAAACATAAAAGATTCTAACAAGTTATTGCATTTATTTGGGCAAGTCCTTGTTTTCTTGGAAAACTAAAAAGCAAAATACTATTTCATGATCCTCTACTGAAGCAGAGTATAAAGTTCTAACAAACACTATTTGTGAATTGAAATGGTTATCCTATCTTCTTAAGGATTTATATGTTATAATTCCTCTACCTATCACTTTATGGTGTGATAATAATACTGCAGTTCACATTGTTGCCAATCTAGTGTTTCATGAATGCACTAAACACCTAAAAATTGACTGCCATCTGGTTCGCAATGAATTCAAAGCTAGCTTCATTCATCCAAAGAACATTCCATCTTCTCAACAACAGGCCGATCTTTTTACTAAATCATTAGATGTTGATTCTTTCATGCGTTTACTGTCCAAGTTGGGAATGATAGACTAACATTCTTCAACTTGAGGGGGGGCTAAAGAAATATGTATCAATTCCACATGGAGAATTTGTTTCACACTTGCTTGATCATGAGCAACAGTCACACTTGTGCAAAATAAATTTTGTTATAACTATATCAAAGTAGTTGCTAAAGTCAAAGTTTGTAATAACTGATAAAAGCTGTCTTATTATGTCACGTGTAGAAGTTGTACATGTATTTTATTAATCGTTCCTCTAGTGTTTTAGATCAATTCTTTTCTATATAAATATTCTGAACATGAGTCGATGTACGGATGAAAGAGAATTCTATAAAGTCTTGCATTTCTCTTCATATTTGACTACACAAGTGTGATTTATAGCCTCTTATATAAGGTGATATTAAGGGAGGGATGTCTAATTTTGAATATAAAAACTAGTGTTTTAGTTTGACAATAGTGTGTTTATATATATATATATATTAGAATATTTTTTAATAAAAAAGGAGAGTAGTTAGTTAAGAGCTTTCAAATTTTCAATTGTTTGACAAATTCTAAATGTTTAATTAATTGTTTATGGCCAAATAGAGAAGTCTACCAATAAGGAGGAGATCAGATTAGTTAACTTGTCTTAGATAGTGTAATAGTTGTTTGGGATTCGGAATCATTATATTTGATTGCGAAAGTGTGATTTACAACCTCTTATGTAAGGAAAATAGACCTCTTGTAGTAAATATAGTAAACTGTTTTTTCCATTAAAAAATTTGGATTGTTAAATCTCATCTAACAGTTCCAAATCTGTGACAAGAAAGATATTTTTTTAAAAAATAAGAATTAATGATTTTTTAAATAAAAATATATTAATATTTTAAATTTTTTTAATTCAGAGTAGTATTTAGTAGGAAGAAAAAAAAATACAATATAAGACATTTAGAATAGATTATAAGTTATTGAAAGTAGCTCAATCTTTTTTCTTTATCTAATACGATACTATTGTGTATAAAAAATTTAAAATATCAATATGTCTTTAGTTTTAAAATACTTAATTTCATCTAAAAAAATATTTTCATGTGACGCATTTGGGATCGCGATGAGATCTAATAGTCTCAATTTTTTAACAGAGAAAATAATTCCTTGCAGTTACTTGAGAGATCTATTTCCCTGATATGACTTTAATTGTGCCATATAATTAAATTCTAGTATTTTAGTTTGACAATGATACACATACTAAAATATTTTATTAATAAAAAGGACAAGTTAGTTCAGGAGCTTTCAATTACAGTCAAATTTATCATTTACTATATTATATTTTTAATATATAAACATATATATATATATCACTAATTAAACTAGGATTCAATTGAAAACTCGAGACATGTAAGTTTTATAATATGATTGAGGTATCATAACAAACGAAAAAAAAGTGAGACTAAATTAAAGTGAACTGTTGATGAAGTTTATTTTTTCACTACAACTATAAATTTTTAATCCACAAAACAAAATAACAAGAATATAAAGGCTAGTTATTTTAGTGTACTTTACGATTATCAGTTTTTCTTGATAAAAGAAGAAAAAAAACACTTAATCCAATTGCTCCATTCTCCATTTATCTGGGATAGAGATGACTAAAAAGTTCAGTCCTTCTATGATGAATTTTCTCATTAAAAGTAGGAGTACAAGGAGTTTGGATTCCCTATATTTTTTATAAAATGTAAAGATTCAATAGTTAATATTAAAGGAAATTCATAATTTGATGGTTCAAATTAATTTTAATAATTGCATGTGGTCCAAAATTTTAATCTAATGATTCAGATGTAAAAAAATGTGTGATCCAACATCTACCTGGAAATTCAAGTCATGAGAAATTCAATTTGTGGTTGAAGAGACATTTAAACTTAGAAGACGAAAACCATTACTTGATAATTTCTCTTAAAATAAAAAATGATATCACTCATTATGAATTATTTAAAACAATAAAAAAATATGATATTAAATATTTCTTCTCCTAACTAATTATTTTTCATCCTTCTATCATAATTTTCATACATGGCTACCATTGTCTTTGACTAAATCCAAGCAAACAAGGACTTCTATGAAAAATTAAAAGAAGCACTCTGATTCACCAACTTGAACATAAAAGCTTCCACTCAAGCCACACGACAGTATAATAAAATGCACATAATTGAAGGTTCTATTCATATATACCAAGCCGACATAAGATAAAATAAAAGGCAGTATTTACTTCATAATTAATTAAAGAAAATCGGTTTACGAATATATTATCACATATTTTTCATAACTCATATGCCAACCACATTACTATTAATAGACATTAGACACAATACTAGTTCTTACTACACTCCATTCATGATAAGTTCAAACATCCAATTGAAATTCATGAATATAAGTGCATTAGTAACCTAAAACACAAAAAACTTTAACGAGAATTTATGGGCTTTTTACACCCATTTTGAGGGAGAGAGGCAGAAAGCAATACCAGTGTAGTTTCTTACACGGCACACTGAAAACGGTCTATAAGAGTATTATGAGCTTATTCATTTACATATGCACCTTACGTTTAAGAAAAATGAAAATCACATATTGTTTAATCTTTTGAATACGTAAAATTTTTGGGAATTCCATAACTTTCTTTCTGAAGCGATAAAAAAGCTCATCGACAATGAAGCACGGATACAGCTGGGAGGCTCGTGTATTTGTATCGGATACATATCCAATATGGATATACATACAGTACGCGAATACGGGTATCAAAATTCGTCGAAACGAGGAGAAACGTTTTGAAACAGGTCAAAACATTTCGAAACAGGTCAAACCCATTTCGAAACGGGTATGGTGCATTTTGAAATGGATTTGAAATGCACGGCTAGATTTTATTTTGGCTTCTGCTTCATTTCCGTCTTCGCTGTTCTCTCATTTCTGTCTTCGCTGTTCTCTACTTCGATCCGTCCAGTTCTCTCGCTCGTTAGTGTAGTGCTTCATTCCAACCGTATTGTCGTGCCATTCCGGCGGTGCTTCATCGGTCAGTTATTTGCTTTGCCGTTTTTTGTTTTCATTTCTGTTTGTCCTTTGCTGTCGGCCCGTCGTTCATTTTTGTTCTTTGTGGTTAGTCCGGTGGTGCTTCGTGGTTGCTTTCTGCTGCATAATGTGTGTGTTTTTCTACTGCATAATTGTTTTCCGATGGGTTGCTTCCTCTGTGTGTGTGTGTTTTTGCTGAAAGCCTGAATCTGAGTACAGAGGTGATTTTTGCTTCCTCTGTTTATGTGTTTGTGCTATTCCTTTTCTCAGTTTCTGCTACGTGTTGATTATGAATCATAATTTATGATGCTGATGCTGATGCTACGTGTTGATTATGATACTGCTGCTTGCTGATTGTGTGTTTGTGCTGTTTGTAGATATTTAAAGCAATGCCTGTGTCTTCCTTTTCTGTTTTTCAACATTGAAGTTACAATTTTTGAGCTCCAAATATAGTGGTTTAATCTTGGTTGAAAAGAACCTTTGAGCTTATTTTTTTTAAATATATTGTTAGATTATGCTGTTGGATTTTATTTTTTCTAAATTTCTGTATTTATCATGACAATAGGTATCACATCTAGCTTGATATACAATTCAAATTGTTATATTATTAATGGCTTCGGGAGCGTCTAGTAGTGCTACTGGCTCAACCTCTAGAAACCGATCAAGTAATAAACTTCAAAAAAAGTTAACTCCTTTGTGGGCTTATTTGACTATAGTTGATAGAAGTAGAGTAGGTGAAAATTTAGTTGTTGGGGGTGGAAATTGATATTAGAAGTGTAATTACTGTAACAATGAATATAATGGATCATATTCTAGAGTTAAGTGACACTTGCTAAAGGTATCTGGTAAAGGGATTTCTGTGTGTTCTAAGGTTGATAGTTAATGTTTAGTTGAAATGAAAACTATGCAAGACGTGGCTAATAATTTGTCAAAACCAAAGCAAGTGTCATTACCACCACCAGCTTTGGGCTTATCTCCTTTAAACCTATATGAAAGTATTGTAGTTGAAAGTCCATACAACCAGGGAAAAAAGAGAGCCATGAGTGGTTTAGAAAGAGCCTTTAATAATGGAGCTACGGAGAAATTGTGTGGAGAAATTGCACGGATGTTTTATTCTGCTGGTTTATCATTTAATTTGGCATGTAATCCATATTAGATTAGCTCATTTCAATATGCTACAAATAATGTGATTGCTGGGTTTAAGCCTTTTGGTTATAAT
Source organism: Delonix regia (assembly GCA_037074485.1). Classification (NCBI taxonomy): domain Eukaryota; kingdom Viridiplantae; phylum Streptophyta; class Magnoliopsida; order Fabales; family Fabaceae; genus Delonix; species Delonix regia. The sequence continues at coordinate 23,687,224 of CM073461.1, forward strand.
GCACTAAGAGGTCCTTTGTTGCAAAAAGAGAGGGAAAATGTTGAAAAGCTACTTGAACCAATCAAAGGAACTTAGAGTGAGAAGGGAGTGAGTATAGTAACAGATGGTTGGACTGATGCCCAATGATGACCATTAATAAATTTTATGGCTGTATCTAATGGAGGTCCTATTTCCTTGAGGCTATTGATGGATCTAAGGAGTACAAAGATAAATATTATATAGCTAACTTGATGAAGCAAGTTGTTGAAGAGGTTAGACCTCAAAATATTGTTCAAATTATAACTGACAATGCCCCAATGTGCAAAGCTGCTGGTAAATTGGTTGAAGCTGAGTATCCACACATTTTTTGGACACCATGTTTGTGCACACACTTAATCTTGCGTTGAAAATATATGTGCTACAAATAACACAGAGGCAAATGAGGTTATGTTTAAAGAATGTTGTTAGATCACACAAGTTAGGGATGATGCCATTTTTATTAGAACTTTTATCATGAATCATTCCATGAGGTTGGCTATTTTCAATGAATTTGTGCCTTTGAAATTATTGGCTATTGCTAAAACACGATTTGCTTCTACCATTGTCATGCTCAAGAGGCTCAAACTCATAAAACGACCTCTCCAAATAATGGTAATCAATAAGGAATGGAGTACTTATAGAGATGATGATGTTGGAAAAGCAAATATGGTCAAAGAGTTCATTCTTGATGATTCTTGGTGGGATAAAATTGATTACATCATCTCTTTCACAAAGCCTATTTATGACATGCTTAGGTTTTGTGATACTGATAAGCCAACACTACATTTAGTCTACGATATGTGGGATTCAATGGTAGAAAAAGTGAAGGCATCCATATACAAACATGAGAACAAAGAGCCTTATGAGTATTCAAGGTTTTATGAAGTTGTATATGGGATTATAATTAACCATTGGACAAAGAGTTGCAGTCCACTTCATTGTCTTGCTCATTCATTGAATCCAAAGCATAATATTTGTGTTGTTTTAAAATTTAATTTTGTGTGTTTAAACAAGTGACCTTGATATCATCTTTTGTTTATATAGATATTACACTCCTCAGTGGCTTGAAGGGGCACCTAATAGAGTTCCTCCACACAAGGATGAAGAAATTTCAACTGAGAGGACCAAATATTTTGGCATGTACTTTAGAGAGCCAATGGAGAGAAAGAAGATTCTTTGAGAATTTTCTAAATTTTGCGGAGCCTCCGAGGCATATTCATTATTTGATTCCTTACAAGATAAGTGGATTTTTGAACCTAAAGAGTGGTGGATGAATTATGGTTCTGCAACCCCTATGCTTCAAAATCTTGCATTGAAGCTTCTTGGGCAACCATGTTCATCTTCTTGTTGTGAAAGAAATTAGAGCATCTACTCTTTCATTCACTCCCTTAAATAGAATAAGATAAATCCAAAAAAGACTGAAGATTTAGTTTATGTGCATACTAATCTTCGTCTTTTATCAAGGAAAAGTGAATGTATTCCAAGGGACAAACTAGAATGTGGGATATTAAAGGGGATCATTGGGAGCCATTTGATGGTGCTGGAAGCCTTGAAGTTGCAAATTTATCCTTAGATGAACCAGATTTGGAGCAAGAACTCATAGGAAATCATAGTGATGTTAATGAAAGTGAAGAAGATTAATTTAGTTTACTTTGTTTAATCATTTGTGCTTTAATTTGTAACTCTATTGACATCTTTTATAAATATATATGGCTTGTTTCATTATTTTGTTTTGTTCATTTTTATGTGTTAATATATATATATATATTGCCGTACCCATATCTTAAAATTTTGAAAATTGTCATATCCTGCGTATCGTATCACATCATATTCGATACGCGTATTTGTATCGATGCTTCCTAGCCCATCAATAACTCCATCTCCAAGGTGCTTCTCAATCAGTCTTTCCAGTGCAACCCTCATGTGGGAAATCTTCATTACTCTCAAGAATTTTCTTTAAATCCTTCAAGTGTGGTATAAACTTGGGCAAATTGAAAGTGTCGACTTTTTCTTCACCTACTAGTCCCTACAATGACAAGAACCCTTAGTGATCCCAAATTCAAAATTACTACATAAGTGGGTCTAATTTTGTGTTTATTTTGTTTTCTCACCTAACATATACTATCACTTATGCCTTTCACATGAGAGGATTGAAATTCTATTACTTACCAACTTGGTCATGTCCACCAAGCAGCTTCCCAAGAGTTCAAAATCCTTCCCAGGGTACAAGTACTGGGTAAAATTAATCACATCATGACCAGCAAATATCTGAAGTGCCATTATCCTATTGCCCACAAGTTCTTGCGCTCTAGCATGCAAGAATGTCTCCAAGTCCTTCTGATACTGACTCTTATAAGCATCCACAACTTCTGTTGGAGCATTAGTATGCTCAATCCTCCCCTTGTTCCAAGCACTACAACTTCCATCAGTAATCTCTTTGGGCTATTTAGACATCCAACTCAGTGACACAAATGAGTGAACAAAATGCAGGCTCTGCCTTGGAAATAAACGTCCATAAAAAGAGCCAGCAACCCCAGCTGCAAAGTAATTTCTATTAGGTGGAAGCTTCTGGAAGAGAGTGTTGAAATCATTAGACACTTGATCATTGAAGAAAATATGGAATTCTGGGGTAGCTTGATTCTGTGATTAGTATTGTAGTTGTATTGCTTCTATTATGTGCCGCACTGCAATGAAGGTGTTTGCTCCTGTGGAGCAGCCCAAATCTACTATACAAATTGGGTTGGTAGAAGATGCACAAATGGTTTTTGTGTCAAACATGTTGGCTATTGCACGTTGAAGAATGTTTTTGGCTGCTTGCATTGTTAATCTATGCAAATAACATGTAGTTAATTAGCTAGGGTACGATTTACTGTGCATAGATGAATATGCTGCATGTATCACCTATTCTCCTCAAAATCAAGTTATTTTACTACAGTTATGTTACACTTAAAATGTGACTGCGAAGGTAGATGAAATAGAAAAAAATTTCAAATCTCTTTTGAATTTTAGAAGATCTAATCCCTTCTTACACAATTATCATAATAGCATTAACATTTCTGTACATCTTATTGTGCGAAGATTAATGTACTACATCATGTATCAGTTGTTCTCTACAAAATGAAGTTATTTTATTTCTAGTTATATAACTTTCTTCTACATCAAATAAAAAAAATGAATATCTAAAACACTTTTTGGCTATCTACTAGCTTAAATGAAAACATTTAATTAGTAATATAATAATTTTAGTTACAGAAAGTAATAATGAAATGTCATATGATAATCATGAGCATGAATTGACAACAATAATTCTTCAGTTAGATTTTTATTGGTGATTCCATGTTGATAATCATTCACCAATTCTTTTTTCACTCATTATATTAAATGGAGCAGATCAGTGCATGTCACAATGGTACTCTTTGTGTGTGTGTGTGTGTGTTAGTCATTAATGTGGAAGAAGAAGAAGGATTAGGTTAAGATTAAATGCCTAAATGGTTGAGTTTTGAGCATAGCTGTGAGGGCCGTCTCCACCTTTCATTGCAAATGATTCTGGAAATGTTTTGCTGAATTCATTCTCCAACCCTCTCTTTTAAAAATGCATACTTCTAATAAGTTTATCAGATCCGAAGCATGCAATTAATAGAGAAGAAAAAAGATAAAAGAAAAACAGATAAAGGGTTGAGTACTTGCCTTGAGTCTGTATGAATCAGTGAAAGTAAGAAGAATCTGAGCGTCAGGTTGACGCAAGAAGATGAAAGCAAATAGAGTAACAGTGCTCTTTGGAAGCCTTGAGAAACGTAACGTTAAGCTTATAAGAAAGGCACACAAAATAATAAAGAAGAACCGTATTACTGGTAGATAGCGACAAAAATACAGACATTTTATGATGAGGTTCACCAACCTGTAAATTATGAGAGGGAGGGAATGAGGGGGTTGGTATCCTTTATCAGTAGTAAATTGAGGAAAGATGCAAATGAAAGTCAACATGCTTTTTTAAACAATTTTCTTATACCCCGACATAAATTATAAAACCGTCATGTTTGAGAATTTATATGGAAGTTTTCTTATTAAAGAGTTCGTATTTTGAGATTTTTTTTATAAAGATGAAAATATAAAAATATCTCTTAATAAGAATGAGAAGTGTCTCCTCACTATTAAAATATCAACAATAGACAATTCATTTAGATTTAGGCAGTTCATCCAATGATATCAGTCCTATTCACATATTTATAATCAAATGCATCAAATTTGTTTCAATAAACAGTGTATTATTAAAAATGTTATACATATAAATCTTTTACGACTACAAGTATATAAATTTTCTAATAAGCTCGTAACTTATATATTAAAAATTTCTCGAGTGCTGGAAGCGTACGTACATAAATATCCTAAAAATCTTCAACGTATCTCGAGTGCTGGAAGCGCACGTAAGAATTTCTCGTATAAACTCTTTCTTTGCAAGTGTTTGAATTGTGTAATAGGCTGCCTAGTGGTTACATTTATTTTTTGAGCAAAAAATGTTTGTTTGTACAAGCGATGTAATGAATTTCTCAATAGGTTCTTTGCGTCTAGTCCTGGGCAAAAAGAGTTACTAAACATATTTTGTTATATGAACATTTCTTTGCACGCATGTATTTTTTAAGGATTTTTGCTATATATATGACTTATCGTTCTTTATTATTAGTTGCTTTGAAATTTGCAAAAACAATAGAAAGCTATGAAACCTGGGTTGGCATATCATGGCCCCACTAGAACGAGTTTTTTAGAATGGTATAATAAAGGGTCAAACTCATTTTGGATGAAAAGTTATGGTTTGATCAAAGTCTTATCAAACGATTAAGCCATACAAACTATGTGTCTTTGTTAATGAGCCCAACTCATAAAGTAATGCTTGATGCTCTCCGTCAATGCATGCAAATTGAGTTGGATCAGATTGAGGTTCAACCCTTAATTATCTCTTCAACAAAAACCATATATCTTAGAAACTCATTAGTTCAAACCATAAGTGAAATTCAAGGTGGGTTGGATTAGGGATAAAAATTTAACGGGATGGATTAGGAAGTGTGTTTGCCCTCCCCATTCTTATTATAGATTATGTCTCTCATTTTTATCCTCATTTTTCATTTTAGAAAAGATTTTTCTCTTGTCCCAATTTTGCTTGAAGACTTCAAATTTTTTAATAAAAATTAAAAAAATAATGTATTATAAAATTTAAATTTAAAGTTCAAGTTCATTGTTTATATTATCTAACAAGTTCTAATTAAGTTCATAAAAATTACAAATATTCAAACATCAAGTTTTACAACAAATTGTATAAGTTACAATGCATAACTCTTAGTAAGTTAAGTTATTTTTAGAAAAAAATAAGTTTAAAAAATAATTAAATTTCAAATAAAATCATTTAAATAATTCTAATTTTTATGTTTATTTTTAATCCTAATTTATAAATAATTAATATTATTTTTTTAATATTCACTTTCTATTCTCCATTACAATTAATATGATCGCAACTTTAAGATATTTTAAAAGTAATTTTACTATATCATTCAAGTCTTAAAATAGTAAAAAACTAATATATAATAAGTGAAATTATTTTTTAAGTTAACTTGATTTTTTAGTTAATTTTAATTATTATAAATATAATAACAAGTCAAATAACTAAAAAGACAAAAATTAATATATATATATATATATATATATATCTATAATATTTATATAGACATAGTGGGAATAGAGAGATTTCACAGGATGGAGGTATAATTCCTGTCCTCCGTCCCCATCTTGACAGGAAAATTTTTTTTTCTAATTCTAAGTTAGTATTTTATTGTTCAACACGTAATTAAATTTTATTTAAGAAAGAGAATGGGAAAAATATTAGACTAACATGAGAATGAAGATAAGGAATTTAGAATTTATACTTTATATGATAATATGAGATTTTTTTATAAGATAAATTAATTTATGGCAAATAAGCAAGTGTAGTACTTAAAGAGAGAGAGAGAGAGAGAGAAAGAATGGAAAAAAATTAAAGACCCGATCTTATGCTACCCTTTGCTCGTAACTTTCCTATTTAATTTGATGTCTATATACACACATGTACACATACATATGTGTGTGTGTCTGTGTGAGAGGTTAGGATGACAGTTTAAATAGCTGTTTGATTAAATTAGATTAGATATTCGGAATTTGGCATTTGGGTGTGAACCGCCAATAGCTGAAGTAGGAGAAAGCAACAGAGACAAGGTTTTGTTGTTGTCTCATCTCATAACGCATAATGCCGGTTTGAACCAAAAAAGAAGACGCATACAGCACCGAAGGTCGTGTATTCTGTTACGTTTTGTCGTGGCTCGTCAGATATCACCGCTAACACTTTCGCTTTGAGTGATCGTACTTCACATGGACATCATGAGGCAGAGGCAGAGGCTCTTGTTCCTCAGTATTGTTGCTCTTGTTCTTCTTCTTCTTCGTAGCACATTAGCGTCTCGTTCATGGTTGGTGCCAGCCATATTCTCGTTCGGAGACTCCATCTTCGACGCAGGAAACAATCACTTGAAGAAGAACTGCTCTGCTCAGGCTGATTTCCCTCCCTATGGTTCTTCTTTCTTCCATCACCCCACCGGCAGGTTCACCAATGGCAGAACTGTTCCTGACTTCCTCTGTTAGTTTCTTTCTTCTTTCTTCTTTCTTTCTCTCTTCCTTCTTTTCTCCTCTCTTTTCTTACGACCTTTGTAGTATCTACGTAGATTTACACCTTCTGTTGTTTCTAATCAAATCAAAACCATACTAGTTTAGGGGAACAAAAGAAGAAAAGATAATATTGAATGTATCCATGAACTGGGGTAAGTCGAACTTTTATGTGTACATGAGCTTCAGCTTGAGCCCAAATTATATAGCACAATATGTATGAAATTTACTTGAGTGATACAATGCTATGAGATCTTGTAAGAGAAAATAACAATTTATATATGTTTTACAACTTAATACCATGTGATTAATTACCTCAAGTAATTCTCAATCACTTCCATTTCTTGTAATGAATTAGACGTTGAGGCCAAAAAAAAAAAACGAATTAGACTTAGGTATAATTATATATGTTTTTGCTATCAAATTTTTAATAAAATTATATCATATGAAAAAATTTATTACAAAATTTAAATACTAGATGTAAAAATCATACACTTATCTAAAAAAATCATATACTTGTTATGATATTAACGAAGAACCTGGTGAAAATATAGAAATCAAAGTTCAATATTTTTTGAGGACCCAAAACTTATTTACTAGAAAATTTTTAAAGTTATGTCATATGTCTCATGCATGTGTATCAAACATGTGTGACTTTTAATTTTTATTTGTTATATATAAATATTTATGCTTTATAGCTTTCTTACTAAGCTAAGTATTTGAATGCAGCCCAGTTCATAGGAATTGACATGCAGAAGCCATTCCTTGAAGCATATGCTGCAGTTGCGAATGGAAGCCAGAAGGGTTATCCTTCTAATGGCATTAACTTTGCTAGTGCTGGAAGTGGCCTTTTCCCTACAACAAACAAGAATTTGGTATGAGAATTTTGCATGGAGATTTGCTCATCACCTTTCTCTTTTTTGTTTAATAAATTGAGCTTTTCTCGTTTCCTTTATAGAAGGCACCATTAATGAAAACGAAGCCAAAATTAAATATCAGAAGATTCTAGATTAATTTCTGAGTGGCAGTGAAATAAAGTCAAGAAAAGGTTACACTCGACGACAGTAGTCTGTAGAAAGCATGAAAGAGTGTTTTGAGCGAGGATTTGGTTTCCACAAAATCCAAAGATACCTTTAATTATAATGCCGAAGCGTATATATAATTGAAGCAGAGAAAGTGAAAGAGGGTCTTTGATTAGGAGCTTTGCTTTTTACCATTGATTCTGCCTTGTAACGTAATATTGTCACTATCTTCCTCGCCAACCTGTAATTATTTTGGCAATAATGACCAATCACTTCAAGAAGTGCTGATCTGTACAAAATTTTGAAGCGCTTTGTGAGTGGACAATACATTCACAAGCATGTGTGTATAGGCATCTATATAAAATTTCCACTTGGATACAAAAAGACATCCAAACTTGTACGACAAGTTCATATTTACGTCTGCTTTTCACAGTAATGCAAGTTCTATCACAGGATGAGTTTTGAGCTTTCTAATTATCAAGATTTAGCTTCAAACATTTTGAAGTTTTGTATATGTTAGATCTACAACCCAATGTCAAAGACTACTGTTAAAAATATATTTGCTAAACTTTTGGTTACTTAATCATAAAGACGTTCGACATCAATAATCACGTTAATATCAACTGTTTACATTATCAAACAAGACTTCATAAATAATTTTATTATAATCTTTAACAGCTGACTCTCGTCATCTTCTATTCCTAGACTTGATTATTCTGAAGCAAGGTATGCTACTTTTTTGTATGTGGCATAAAATGATACAGGGAGTCATTTCAATCCAAGAGCAGCTGCAACAATTCCAAGAACTAGTGAAGCAAAACCAGATTGACAAGAACCTAATTAAAAACTCTCTATTCTTGTTAGAATCTGGTTCTAATGACCTGTTCAACTACTTCCTCACTAATTATGAGCCAGCAGAAGATGACGCAGATGCTTATGTGCAATCAATGCTCGCAGAAGCTAGAAAATTCATGAGCCAAATCTACAAGCTTGGAGGTCGCAGGATGGCTGTGTTTTCCTTGGGCCCTGTTAGGTGTGTCCCTGCAAGAGTCCTCTTAATGGGTGCACCCACCAATCGATGTTACGGAAAACTGAACAAAATGGTGAAGAAATACAACGTGGGGTTGGAAAATCTGATCACCAATGTCTCCAAGAATTATCCTGGATCCATGGGGGTTTATGGAGCAGTTTACCAGATTGTTCAGTGCTACAGAAAGTTTCCTAAACGCTTTGGTAATATAAAATTTTTTATACGCTCTTGATTTTTATTTAGGTTAGGTTTGAATGCTCCCATCCATTTTAAGTTGTTTAGTTACGGTTATAAATTCAAAATTGATTAATTAAAATTGCCTATATTATAATAAAATTTTAAGATATATCCTTAATAATTATGGCTTTTTTATTATGTTTTTTATATTGTCAGTTGTCACTTATATTTTGTTGCTGTATATTTTCGTGAGTATTTAGCGCTAAATTCATATATAAGATACAAAATTTCAAATATCTCTTATTCTTGCTATAAATATATATTATTCTAGTCTTTTTTTTTTTTTAACTTTTTAAATATCAAATAATTATTATACTACTCCTGAATGATATTAATAAGGTTTGCTTTTTTTTTTTTCTTTGCAGTGCAAAATAACTTTTAAAATATAAATATAATTATATATATAGAAGTTTATTATTATCAATTTACTTGTTTATCATAATTCTTGAAAATAATTTCCAAACATTCACTGAATTAGTTTTGCTTCCAGAATTAATTTTTGTAACTTTTTTATCAAATATAATTTTTACCCAATATTTTTTTCCCACAAATAAATTTTAAGAGGTTACAACATATATTCAGCATTAGAACCTTAACAAAAATATTGTGAGGTGAATTCATTGTTCCAGGTGTGACATATTTGTAGGTTTCAATGATGTTTCTGCTGCATGTTGTGGGGATGGGGTCCTTGGAGGGATGGTGCAATGTGGCAAGGAGGGTTACAAGCTTTGTGAAGACCCTAATCACTTCTTGTTCTGGGACTTCTTTCATCCTTCTGAGCATGCATACTATCTCATCTCTAAGGCTTTGTGGGATGGAGGAAAAACTCACATTAGGCCTCTTAATTTGAAGACTCTTGCAAATATTACAAGTGCTTGAAATTGAGGCACATGCATGGCTTATAAAAAGGATCTGCAAAGTTTAATTTAATGCATTAATTATAATTTCTATCTTGTGTGAAAATATTTTAATTTGCTATTTACATATAATATCGAGAAAATAGTTGCACAAGTATGGGGGTTTTACTGTTTAAAAATATCGTTTTAAGATGTGCTACCAAGAAAAGTTCTTTGAAGGATCAACAAGTGAAGGCGAGACTTCAATTTGAGGCATAAAAAAGAGAGAGAAGGCAGAAGAAGAAGATATACTTATGAGCAGATTAAATTCCATATTGGCCCAAAAATCAATGGAATTACGTTCTGGTCGACCCTGTCTACAATTGTTTATTCATTAAGGAATAATCACAAATATTATTCCTAACCTAATGGATATTTTGAAGGGAGATTTTTAAAATTGGACTAGTGGTTAAACTTTTGGATAGTTTACAAAACTAAATAAAATTATAGACTTAATTTTCCTTGTCACTAAAAACACAGGGGAAAAAGGGATTAAAATGCAACTACACGAATAGCAAAACAAGGATATGTTAATACCAGGGCTTACTTTAACCCAGTTAAAATGTCCTCTCTGTCTTTTACTCATAAAAATAAGCTTAACCGATTTCCTTTTCCATAGACAAATTAAATCTACTATATTTTATTTAAAAACCTTAGTCATAAATGAAAAGAATTAGAAATAAAACTCTTATTTAATAGAGTCTCCAAAGTCATAGCACAGCAAGTTGCAAATGTCAAAGACATGCCTTAAAAAATACTATATATTTCTCAAATATAATGGAAATTTATTTAAAGTCAGTCAAAGTCAAATGTATGTTACTCATTTAAAGCCCATTTAATTGTTGGAATTTTTGCAAGAGAATAAAAATAAAAACGTAAATGAATTTGGAATTAGACAGAATCAAAATGCAATAAATTAATTTTTTAGACAATGGGAATATAATAAATTAAAAACAATCAAATATGAGAATATGATTCTCATTCTCATTTCTTAGTATAAGTTTCAATAGCCAAATCTAATCTTAGAAATTCAACCATTAATTGAGTGATATCAGTCGTTAATGTGCTCTAAAATAATATTTCAAACACAATGATTTCTCTAATTGGGAGATGAAGGATTGTGCTTGAATTTGATGATAATTAATTAGATCCATATATTAATGGGTAAAAATGAAAACTTTTTCACCATAGTGTTCTATGCGTGGCAACTGGCACATGAGTAAGGCAGCGAAAATTCCTTGATTAGGTTTCAGTTAGATTCCCATATTACCTAATCTGGATGGACACATATCTTCAAATATCTTATTATAATTTATGAAAAATAGAGACTTTTTGGTGACATATTAACCGTAACACATGCTTGTTTGTTAATTCGGTGCTAATTGACGCCTTCTATTCTGGAGAGCTGTAGAGATCACTTCTTTTAATTTGCTTCGTAATTATTGAACTTTGAATTCAAGTTTCCATATAGAATTATATATCAAGTTTAAATTTTCAAAATTTTTAGTCATAACTAGCGCTTTATATAGGTAGGTTATAGTATTTAATTTGACGTAAGAAGTCCTTTTAAATTTTGCAAACATGTTTAATTATGAATTATCCTACTAAATCTATGCTAAAGTTTAATGTGTATTTTTATTTAAAACAAGTTGAATATTTTATATTATCTATACATCTCTAAAACTATATTCTAGTTATTGTATGAACATATAGTACACTTAACAATTTTACCCATGACATGTACGAACAATCATATTACACGCAAGAATTTCTTTTGCAGGATGAAGTTTATAGTTCACAACAAATGGTGACCATTTATCAGCCACTCAATTAATAAAAAATACAGTAGAGCATATGTTTCGCCTACGAAACAGAATTGAAGACAAGAATTAAAGAAAAATACTCAATTTGACTTAAATTAGATACCTAGGAAGGAATACACACAGAGGAGAAAGACAAACAAGGGAAAAGAATCTAGAAAGAAACAAAAGTTTGGACATTGGATTGCATTTTCTATGGAATATATTATATATTTTAGTGGATAGGTTAATGTTTTGTCAAGCTTCGTAATCATAATTAACCCTCCCATTATGTGGACTTTAGATTGTTTAAAAGAACTCATTCACACTTGTTTGTCTCTTTTTGGCACATCGCTAGGTTTACTTTTTATCTTTTTTCCCTCTCATGAATTCGAAACGTGTATTTCTACTATTTTACTGTACAAATAATGCCCATCATTTTCACAATCATAATCTATAACTTCTTTTCCATTACTTTTCTTCTCATGACTAATCTAAGATATGATATGGTTCACATTCCACTTAATTATGACTAAACTCTCATTATGTATAAACGTTCACACTGTATCTCGTGAGTAATGTATGGAAAATTAACAGATAGAATAAGCATTTTGTCTAAGCAATTACGATGTTCATACTGATGTATCTTATAGTGATCGTATGATTCCACAGTTTTCTCGTTGGTGTGGGGTCCCCAAGGAGAAGAAGAAAGAGACAAATAGGGCATGAAGAGGATAAGTTAACACTGATATCTGATATATATGGTAGTGTGTTAGCACTTACAGCCATATATAAAACACAAAGGCCAGCAATTCAAACCCCACTAACCCAAACTTTTGCTGCCACTTCATTCGCTTGCTATTTGGCAGCACACGTCTCCCCCTCCCTTCCCGTGTCCTTCTTTTCCATCATAAGATTCCCAAAATATCAGAATTTACATTAAGTTAATAAACATTCCCAAAATATCATGACCTAACTATCGTTCTGACCCCTTAATTAATTAATTAATTAATTTCAATTTAGTCTATTAACTTTCTTTTATTTTAATTCAACCCATCCGCTTTTAAATAATGTAATATTTTCATTATATCCATCAAGAATGATTTAAGAATACCAACAAAATAAAAGTTATTTTGAAGCATTAAATAATTTTTTCAAAAACACTTTATAAATTTAAAGTTAAGAATTAAATTTGTAAAAAAAATTAACAAAGGAACTAAAATAATTGTTAAACTAGAAAAAAAAAAAAAAAAAGATTGAATGAGACCACAATGAATGGGTCCCACACGCATTAACAGCAAAGACATTCAGTCTCCTCATTGCCGCACGCAAACCTTCCCTCACCTTCCCACGCGCACTCCGGAAAAGGATTCGCTGCAGTAAGGGAATTTACTGGATACTATCCAGTAACTCATCTCAACCGTCAGTTGTATCAAGGGCCATTATGTTGCCACGTAGTCAAACTCTTCTCAAAATGCACGCCTACCTTGCGGTTTCGTCTTTGAACCCGATCTTCCTCTGTTCTATCATCTTCCCTGCATCATCTCTTGCATAAAGGCTTGGTTTCTTTTCTCTTTCTTTCTTTAATCCTCTTCTACTCATGTTCTCACCGAAAATCATGAAGCTTGTACGGAAGATAATGCGTTAAAGCTTGTAAGGAAACTATAGCATATGCTTTAGAGAAATTAATTAAGTATGAAGAGTAGATGTCAAGTGGTAGGAGTTCGGTGCTGCCAACTATCATTCTTTATGCCAATTCATGGCAGATATAGTTGCTATAAATGCAGCAGATTTCATCATAACTAGCACATAACAAAAAGGTTAATTCCTTGATTTTGTATCTATACACAAAAGAGAGACACAGTATTCATGCCCCTTCTTGGTTTCTTGTATTGAAAAAGAATTAACACACCTACAAAATGGCAACCTAGTTTGTGTTGCCATTTGTTATATGTCGGTTAATCGTAACAGTAGGATTGACAGTGGCTCCCATGGAGCTGCTTCGTCTTGGAATTGAAGGCCAGTTGAGCTTCGAGACGTCCGACGTGGAAAAGGTTTTGTGGATTTCAGAATACTGGCGAGAGTGAAACCTCTGGCCGTTATGCAGTTGTGTTCAGTCAAGGACGTGGCGCGGCTCGGAGAGGCATTTTATGAGTCGGCATATGGGTTCATGGTGTCGGATTCGGGGTACGGGCACTCCGTAAACGGGCAGCTTAGACGAAGAAATGTCTATTGAAGAGGGAAGGGGAGAAGAAAGGAGACCCCTGCGCGGCAAAGAGATGAAGCAAGGAAGATTGTTCAGAGACGAGGTGCGCTTTGAGAGAAATTAGATTATGTGGCAACATAATGGCCCTTGATACAATGGACGGTTGACATGCATTAGTGGATAATATCCAGTAAATTCCCTTACTGCAGCGGATCCTTTTCCCGCGGACTCCCAAGTCCCAATCCCAAAAAAAAAAAATAAACGCCATAGCTATGCCATAACCATACATAGTCAACAAATCTCTCCCGTACATGCACATTCTTATTCATCTCAACCAGAACGTGCCCTTCTATTCTTTTTTCCTTTATCGCTTTCATTGACTCTTCTTCCTTTTCTTTACTCTATATATATATATATACGTTTCTCCCCTCAACCCCCCAGAATCTTTTTGTATTTTCTCTCGTTTTCCCACCTTTTCCTTCCGAGAAAGCTTCGAGTGTCTCGTGATCCATTCTGGTCGCTGATTAGTATGGGTAATTTCATTTCCTGCACTCTGGCTCCTCCCATGATGAAGAACGCGAGGGCGGCGCGGGTGATCTTCCCCACCGGCGAAGTCAAGCAGTTCAGGCAGCCGCTGAAGGCAGCGGAGCTCATGCTCGAGTGTCCTAGCTACTTCATCGCCAACTCTCGCTCTCTCCACATCGGACGGAGGTTTTCCGCTCTCAGCGCCGACGAGGAACTGGAGTTCGGCAACGTGTACATCTTGTTCCCCATGTGGAGGTTGAATTCCGTCGTCACCGCGGCCGACATGGCCGTGTTCTTCATGGCGGCCAACTCCGCCTCCAAGCGGATATCCGGTGGAAAGGTCTGCGTGATGCCGGACAATGCCCGAGAATCTGCGGCGGTGCCGGCGGAGGAGGAGCAGGTGACAAGTGGCGGTGAAAATGGAGGTCCGAGGTTGAGTCTGGATGGAGTTGAACCAGGGTTTCAATACAGGATGAGTTATTGCAGATCGAGGAAGCCTGTGTTGGAGACTATAAGCGAAGAACCAATTCGTTCGAGATAAAGATCGGAAGAGAAAAGAAGAGAAGAGAAAGCAGGGTATAGGATAGTGTGATAGGATGTGTTAATATATTGTTCATATATTTTCAAATTGATTGGTTTGTGCTCTCAGAAATTTTGAACTAAGAGATATATATGATCTATTTCTTCTACACTTCTGAGTACTGATCTATTTTGGGGGCAAAAGGAAACTTCAAAGGTAAACAGAAAAACACAATAAAAGGTAAAAATTACTGTTTGATAGTTGTGGTATTTGAGTTTTCCTTGACTTTAGAAGAGAGTTTGGTGTGAATTGTTCAAAAGCTAGTGGGACGAATGAATCACTTGGTAGCGTTAAACTAGTATGTAAGGCTTGCATATTCACCGTGTGGACCATGCATCACATTTGAATTGTCCCATTAATAGTCTTTGTTGAATTTGTCCAATTAAGCTATATGATTCAAATTTAATTGGCGATCTTTGAATTTAAATTTGATGACTGAATTGGGGATTTCCTACAATTAAGCTATAATAAATGCATTCATGCTATAAGGCCATTCAAGTGAGTCGGAGTGTTTGGGGGCCTAATTAAGAAGCCCACATATATGTCTCGTTGCCTTAGGTCAGAATTGAACAGTATTACTTTTCGTTTCTTTTCCTTGGTCAAATGGAAATTTATGAAGTACAAATAATAGGGACATGCCAGACCAAATACACGAGTCTTGATGAACAGTGTTCTTGGTCACCTTCATGTTGCTCCAAAATTAAAATATTAGACTGCCACTAACATAGTACAATTATTGTATGCAAGAATTTTTTTTATTATATTTATATGCATTAACGTAACAGCTTCTTTATATATATATATATATATATATATATATATATTTCAAAAGCATTTCTATACATAATTAATACCAGATTCATTTTGGTTAGAGTACTGAGACTTGTCTAAGTCATGATGTATAATTTTCGTACAGACAATTTACATATTCATTAACTTCGTCATTTTCACTATTCTTCATTCGACACTGCCCGTTTCCCACTTACAAGTTGATGCTTATATATTACTGTGAGTAGTAGAAAAGAAAGCACAAAAGATATGGATGAAAAGAAATTTGAAGACTTTACCTTTGTCGTGAGTGAGGAATGAAATAATTACAAAATCAATAGTACGAGAGAACAAATTAAAGTTTTTAGGCAGGTAATTGTTTTCTCATTGGATCGATGGAAGAAAATGGGCAAATTTTTTCCCACCTTTAATTTGAGTTATTTCAAGGTATGACCACTTTATGGCATGGGACAAGTAGAGAATTACAATCTTAGCTTCATATACGACAAATTAAATTAAAAAAAACCTTTTTAATATTAAAAAGAGGATAAAATTTATATCGTGTTCAACTATGCTTGCCTAAATATTCAAGAGTTTTTTTTTATGACCTATATATAATTTTGTTATTTTTTAAAAAAAATTCAAATATTAGACTATATATTCCTAAACCATTATTGCCATTCTTTTTTATCAAAGCAATTTTATATTCCTCAATTTTAGATGTGTTATCCCAAAATAATATAATCACATCCAAATTTTATTGTTTCCTGGGAACTTTTGCCTCATTTAATTTTATAAGTTATGATAGCTCTAATATATTTAAGGTTAAAAGTTTAGAATTCGCAATTTCTAGTTTAGATTTTATGGATAATGATCAATTAAAGTGTCCAACCCCTATATGTTATGAAGCTTCCTCTGGTGCTTTTAGGTGCACTGTAAGGAAAGCATCAAAACTTATTCTAGGTGTGGAACCCATGCATTCATAGGATGCTCCAATGCTTGGGTCCTTTTAAACTTGACTACATTAAGTAAGCCTTCTCTATAAATCCAGCCAAACTGAGCCTTAGAATTGGCACAAAACCATATACCTTGATACTTCACATAAACTCCTCTCTGCTAGCTACTCTGAATTTTAAAAATGAGTGGTAAAGCCAAAGGTGGAAGCAGCGGTGGTGGCGGATCTGCTAAAGGCGGTGGCGGCGGAAACTTCTCAAAAGGAGGCGGTGGTGGTGCTTCAGGAGGCCCGCAGATGAAAGCTCCTGGTGGTAGCGGTGGCTATATATCAAGGGGTGTTTTTGAGAGCAACCCTCGTGCCTACTTCACAGGCCTCCATGTTGGCCAAAAGGGCAAGAAGTAAATTCATGAAGGCTTCTATAGATCTGTTTTACCTTGGAAGGCTCTTAAATAAGTGTGGCGTGTACTATATATATACATATGTTGCCTTCTAAGTCTAGCATCTCTCTTATATATGTATGTTTCTAATGGCTGGACTGATCGCGTCTTCTTTTTTTTTTTTTTTTTTTTGGTTCTCTGTGGTTTGCCTTGCAAAAAAAAAAAAAAAAAGATTTGAAGCGTGTAAAGTTTGCTATAAACTCTCGTGTTTTAGATCTTGTGAAAAGCAGTGGATGGATATGAGATTAAGAAAGACTTCAAGAGTTCTTTGACTATTTATATATTATTCATAAACGAAGATGAATGTTTCAGTTAATAACTTTGTTCGAGACTTTAATAGAATCTTTTATGCACCTTTAAAAGATTTTAAATTATTAAACGAAAGATCATAATAAATTTATTCATAGTCTTGTAGGTTTTGAAGTCCCAGGGTAAAGAATGCAGATTTAATAATGATTAAAAATTATATCATATTAGTGACTATTGATGTGGAAAGCCTTATATTTGTTAATTGGAAGTGTATATACGAAAAATTTTATTACAATGTTTAGAGTAAATGACTATATTGTTTCACACTTTTTATTTTAGTACCAATTCGATTCTTCACGTCAATTCTGCAAAATTTAATATTAATTAAAAGTTTCTTATCAAGCTAATTATGAGACTTTTTTTATTAATATTAAATTTGTGACAAACTATTTTTGTACATTTGCGAGGGATAAAAACTGTTTATGAATGTTGTCATTCTTTTATAAAAAAAAGTACGAACTTGAAAATTTTAAAAAAATATTATACATGTATGAGTTAATTTAGGAGATTAAATTAAGTTAATCTAAACGATCAAATCTACAAATGTTAGCTCTTCTGGCCAAAAAAATATATAAAATTAACTAAGCTTCAATATAAACAAGATTTCTGCAAGTTCATTTTACGTATGTATAAATTTAATTTACATTAACATAACAAATGATTCATAGTGATCGATGTCTTTTTCACATACAGACAATATATTCATTAACTTCGTCCTGTTTTCTATCCCTCAATGGATCACTTTGTTCTCTTTCTTTCTTTGGGTAGAGCGCTTTGTTCGTTTTTCACCTAAAAGTTGAAGCTTATCTACTACTAGTCTATACTATGGCTGGTAAAAGGAAAAAAAGATGGGTGAAAAGAATATTGAAGACTTGACTTTGCTTAAGAGTGAAGACTGAAATAATTACAAAATCAACATCATAATGTACGAAGAGAACAAACTTTATAACCATGTAATTGCTTTCTCATTGGAAGAAAAAACATGAAGTTGAATCCTTAATGGTTTAGTATTGACCAATGCGTGAGAACCTTGATTAATTAAGGCAAAGCTTAATAATAAATTTAACTTAGCGTTAGAACTTTTTTCAAAATTCTTAGATATATAATAACCAGTATATTAATTAATTTCTTAATTAATAAATAAATTGAAGAAAATTTTCGCCCATGACATGTCAAAAAAGGATCTTCGATTTCATTGGCATCTGCCCATGAAGTCATAAGTTTTGATTAATTTTCGAGACTCCTTATCTTTGGATCTTTAAACGTCAGACGTTTCTCTGCTCTATGCAATGCATAGGTAAGGTAAGCATGAGAATGAAGAACCAGTATTGGAATTCATGAAACTTCAGTTACTGAAAACTAGTTCCATCTGTGTTGACCATATCCATATATTTTTATTGCACTAAGATTTTCTTCCCGGTCATATATACATGATCCTGTGCATGCTTTTGGGAAGCACAAGATGATTCCAAATCCACCATTAATTTGAGCGTTCGTTGAGAAGACCATTTTATTTTCTATAAATAGACTGGAACACACGATATAACAATATCACTCTCAAAGCAGGATTTGACACAATTCTATAGTCCAGTTATCATCTAAAAAATTGGAGGCAAAGGAGGGGGCAGCGGAGGCAAAGGTGGTGACGGTGCTGGTAAAGGAGGTGGCGGTGGAGGTGGAGGTTCAATGAAAGCTCCGGGGGGTAGTGGAGCATAGATATCAAGGGAAGTGTTTGAGAGCAACCCTCAAGCTTACTTAAGTGGTCTTCATGCTGAGGAAAAGGCCAACAAGTAGTGCTACTATATGTAGCAGCTGTGGTTTTCCTTCTAGCATCATCAATATATATAATAAAGCTGTGTTTTTGTTTTTATTTACTCTTCAGCAGTTCAGCTATCTTTTTATAATGTGATCACTGATTAAAATAAGTATTTATGCGTGCTAAATATGTTGGTTTTGCTTGAACGACAAGGATATGAATAATAAAACATTCACTCATCAGGAGATATTTATATATGAGTTAAAATTATGTTGCTCTTATGGAGATTTGGTCAATAAAATTGAAACGAATATATAGAAAATTGCTTGTTACTGATCTCCTGTATATCTTACAATTTTGCAGTTTAGTGTGTTAAGTAGCACATTCCTTGGAAGAAGAACTAAGAATTTGATATGGATAACTAGTTATTCAAGAGGGATTTTTGTACAAATCCTGGACACATAAACGTGCATATTAACACGGAGGCATTAATGCTTTTGAAATATTTAAGGAAATTGGAAAATACTTACGATATGAGAACATGAATAGATTTGGCCTGCAAATCACTTTATTTTGATCCCAATATACTTTAAATATAAAAATAAAAATAAATTTTCATTTATTATTTTATTAAAAATTATACTTTTCATGAAAAACTGATGCATGAATATTATTTATTAACGTGACTTATGTAATTAAAAATTAAAATATCATTTTAATAACTTTAAACATATAATTCTTAAACAAAAAAAAAAAAACCTAAATTATTCTTAGAAACCTCGATATTATTTTATTGCTGATTTGAGCACTTTTGGTATTGTTAAAAACCAAAAAATTCAAAATATATATATATATATAATATTGTCTCTAATAAAAATGTATACAATATTTTGTTATTAAAATTTTTATTATGTTATTAGAATTTTCAGTTTTTAAATCGTGTTATTAAAATAATATTTTATTATATAATTGCATAAATCAACAATGAAAAATAATATTCATGCACCAATTTTTTTAAGAATAGTATAATTTTTTATCAAGCAACAAGTGCAAATATATATATATATATATATATATATATATATATATATATTTTGAAGCTTTAGTAGAACCCAAACAACATGCTAAATGACTTGGTCAAAGTAAATAAAACTTTCATATCATACATGTTTAATTTCTCCTTTGTCTTACGCAGTTGCACTCCACAACTCTAATGTCATTAATTTTATCATCCAATAATATTACTTCGCGTCTCTAAAACATGTAAATATACACATATTCAAGAACGAGTCGGCAAGACTCGTATCTATAAAAGATATACAGTTTATAGAATTTCTTGCGTTATCATGCATTAATAATTTGACGCTGAATATAATCTCAGTAACATATAAACAAAATTAAATAATAGCCTTCGTTCATATGTATTGACAATAAAAGTCTAATACTTGTGACGGTGATAATTAACAAGTAACGTGACTATTGCACAAGGCTCGGTGGTGATAAAGGCTTGCTACACTAACAAAAACAAAAAATAGGCCCATGGACCGACCCAGCAAACTCAAACATGTCACGTATTACAATATTTCCTAGTTCCTAGACTGCACATGCTCACACACCAACCACACTTTCCACACAAGGTTTAAAACTCAGATCATAGAGAAAAGTGAAACACTTATTAGTCAAATGCATTTATGATTTTCCTGGTCGTTGTATGCTTGAATGAATCCGTGTGTGTTTTAGGAAGTATAAAACGCATTTAACTGTACCATTCACCATTTCTCTTCTTTAAATAGCCGACGCAATAAGGAGTTGAATCCAAAAAATCAGAACATCCTATCAACCTCTTAGGGCTTTTCCAGAGTACTGAGGATATTTGGAGTGAGCGAACAGCTTAAACATGGATGGAAACGGCGGCAAAAACAGCAGTGGTGAATGCAGCGGCGCTACCAAAGGTGGTGATGGAAAACAAACTAAGGATCACAATGTTGGTAGTGGCTCTGGTATGGCTGTGATGACTGCTCCTGGTTCTGATCGAACGTACATCTCGAGAGACGTATTTGAGAGCAACCCTAAGGAATATTTCTTTGCACTGCATGCTGAACAAAAGACTAAGAAGTAGTTCTATCAATGTGCTTAGGGTGATTCTTACTCTCTTGTTTTGGGTTTGATTGTCACTATGGCAAAATATATATATCATATGTAACTGTGTGGTCACTATGTCACAGCTAGGCATAACCCTATAATAAAGCAGTTGCAGTTTCTCTTTCATTAATTTCTCTCTGTTTGTCTTGTTCGGTATATGTTCATCTATATATATATATATATGCATGATCGATTTATACATAGTATATCACCAAAAATTAAGCATTATTTCTTACTACAAAAATATCGTTAAAGGTCTGCAGGTTCTTCCATTGAACATCTTCTGTTGTGTTGTAATCATTAGTCATGTAGAAAATAAAGCCAATCAAGGGAACAAGAGGGCCTTTCAAATTGATTCCATATATCGACTTCAACATATGTTTAGAACACGAAAAAAGGAACTATATAAAAATAATTATTCAACGAGTTTGTGTGATTCTGCAGCTTGTGATCCAAATTAACAACTAAAGCTTCACATGGAAAAGGGAATGGAACTTAATGATCTTTTCTTTATATAAATGTGGACGAGGAAGAATTTATACACAAATTGCACAAATAACCAAGGAGACAACTCTCATTAAGGTCGTCATATGAGAAAATATTAGCTGAGGCTAGTATACCGACGTGGCAAGGTGGTGTGGTATTCAGTTTCAATAAAATCAGAAAAGAGAAATTGCAAAGAGAGAATGATAGACTTTTATCTAGCTAACATGATACTTTGCTCCAATAAAATTAGAATAGAGAAAAGTGGGAGGCAAACCAATTTTTTTCAAAGTTCACACTTTGTTCTGCACAAATTGCCCGTAAGCATAGCCAACAATCAAGAAAGTGTTGGAAAAAAAAACACATTACAAACAAGCAATAACAGGCGAAAAAAAATTAATAAAATGTGATTAACCTTAAAAAATTGATAATAAAATTTTATAATTTAAGCTAAAAATATAAATATATAGTTGATACAATATAAGGAGAATAGTATAAGTGACAAAAATTAAAAATATGAATGAAATTCAATTTTTTTGTGCACTGTTTTTAATTTATTTCTTTTATTTACACGTGCTACACATTTTTTTTTTATCTCAATTTATCTAATTACCTATGTTGTTTGAATTCATTACTTTATTTTCACAACTATTGGTTGTTCAATACAAGAACTGTGCATAACTCTAAATATGAAGATCTAAAGTTTAATTGTATAAGATGTTAAATTTGACTGTTAGAGGCAGATAAGTGCATGGATTTTAAAGATTATTGTTGGCAAGGTTTTATGACTTTTTTTCTAATAATTTCATGATGAGTGATGACGTATAAAAATATATTCATTGGGTCTAAACTCAAGCTAATATAATCTTCTTCTTTTTCTAGGGGTTGTAACTGCATGAACATACCAGTCCTAACAATGGATTAGGAGGAAATAATTATAGATAGTTTTTCCTATTGTTTGTGGAAGAATAGAACATGTATATTAAGAAATTTATTCTTTTTTCCTGAACAAGATCCACACATAGCTAGTCTCAACATTGGCTTTGCGACAATATCAAAAGTAGTACTGGATATTTCCAATTACAAAACTAACATATAAAAGGAACTCCACTACTCCTTTACTCATGATATAGAGGATAATCCTACAAGCTCACATTCAAAAATTAATTTAATAGCATTAATCTCATCCATTCTTGGGCAAAAGACAACCACAACTTAAATTACTCTAATTCTCTTGTAAGTTCATAGTTAGATACTCATCGTCAAATGTCCTAAGATATCCACTTGTCATGTTTGGAATTCCATGCAAAGCATATAGGTTGAGATAAAGATTAAATATATCATCTATATAGGAGATTGAAAATATCTTTTATTAACTACTAAAAAAAGATGATATATTTAGTTAAGAATACATTGGAATTTGGATACCTGAGATGGTAATAATGTGAAACAAATGGGAGGGGCATTAGAAAATTGAAATGGAATCAATTAGGGGCATAACCCTGCAACAACATAAAAAATAAAAACATTCATATATATATATATATATATATATATATATATATATATTATACTTTATAAGCTTTAATGGTATAAAAAAAATGTCATATACCTTATTTTGATAGCAAGGATTCATATGAAAACCCATACTCCATGAAGAACTTTGATTTAAGGATTACACATTCAATTATTGTTGTTCAATTTTGCTCTTCGAAGAAGTCCCCTTCTTTTGTTTCTCTATGGCACTCTTAATTCGAGTAGAACTTGCTCTTTTCAACTGCCTCTTACGAGGATTAAGGATATGAACTGAGCCATCATCTTAAGCATCATTGTCATCATTTTCCATGTAATTATTTTGATCATCACTATTACTCTTAAAAGAGGCATAATTTCTAATTTCAACTTCAAGCTCATGTAGTCTCTTCTTTGCTATTTTCACTGTTTCAATGTCATTTGCATTCAAACTCATAATATTGAAAGATTCCATCATCTAGTCCTTAAGATAATAAACTCATAATTTCTTTCCTTGCTTTTTTTGTCCATCTCTTTAATATGTATTGAGTCGGAATCATAGTCAAATTCACATGATTATTCATTACACATAATGCATGTCGACACAACCACCCAAATAATTGAAATAACGTGCATGTCCATGAAATGGTATTATTGCTCTAGTTAACTCTCATAGTAAGCTCCAAGTGTCCAAATTCCCTCACAAAAACATAAGTGTGAACTGCCCCTTCATAGTTTAAACTAGTGACATGCAATGACATCCTCTCAAAGTACTTTGCTTGAAATTTCTTAAAGATCTTATGAGTGTAAATCCAATTCTTGGCATGCTTCTAACGCATATGAAATCGTCGGCCACTTAAGCTTCATGCATATTTTTCGCTTGCTTTTCATAGTTGTTGACAAACTCCGTCAATGACATTGTCCTACAAGACAAATGTTTAAAAACATTGTTAGTTCTTTTACTTCTTTTTGTCAATCTTATTCTAGCTGAAAACATGTTACAATTGAAAGCGAGACACCATTTACGACGTAATAAGTACAAATTAGACAACCTCTTGTTCTTAGCAACATTCTTTACACATATCTTTCCAAATTTGCTCCATCACATCCTTTAATTTAACTTCATGGAAAATTTTGTTGAATTTTTCCTTAAAACAACCTTTAGCAAGAAGATGTGAAATGTGTTAAGTGGCATTTTTAGAAATATGTCACACACATAAACAATGTATAGTATTAGGAAAAACCTTCTCAATAGCATTCGCTGTCACACTATCATGATTTGTGAAAATGGTTTTTGGTGCCCTATTTCCCATGGCCTCCAAGAACATTTCAAACACCCAAACAAATAAGGCAATGGTCTCATCCAACATAAAAGCACAACCAAACAATACATTCTTCCAATGGTTATTGACCCTAATGAATGGTGCATATACCATGTTGTACTTGTTGGTACGATACATAGTGTCAAATACTACTACATCGCCAAAACAAACATAATTTAGTCTTAACATAGCATCACACTAGAAAAAATTAGTCATTCTATATTGGTCATCTACTTGAAATAAGTAATAAACATTACTTCCACTTACTTGTAAAGACCATAAATGTTTTAGAAGCCTCTGGCAATCTCTTGCATTTAATAAATTCATCCTCATTGATTGTAAAAAAATTTGACAATCACGAAAAGTAAATCCAACATTTTTTGTTCCACCCATTTTGTTTATTAGATATGAATAAGCTTTTGTTGCTTTTAACCTAAAATCTACCATAGTGCTAAGAATGTTTCCCTTAGTGTGAACACCACATCCCAAAATAAAATAAGAATAAAAAATTAATGATTAACTAATTAATCAATTAATTAATTCATTAGTTAAGTAAATATAAAATGGGTGTGTCAAAAAAATAAAAATCAAATAATATAAAACAAGATAAAAAATAAAAAAAAATATGAAAAATGAAATCAAAAATAAAAAATGTGAAAAAATATGAAAAAAAACACAACAAAACATAAAAAATACAAAGTCAAAAAAATATGGAAAACAAAATACAAAATCAATAATATCAAAGTCATAACATTTTTTTTTTTAAAAAGGAGGAGGCTGTGAAAAAAATAAGCAAGCTCAAGATGAAAGCGAAAAGAGAATGTAGAGCTAGCAAAATAGGGAAGTCAAACTAGGATTTAAGAAGCGAAAGAAAATAACCTACACATATACTCCTCGCTAACAATACATATGGAGAAGGGAAAAGACAAGTTACACAAATGAAGACATGCTAAGACGCATAGAGTCGAAAGGGAGGATTAGATGGCCATCATGCTTCAAGTTTGTTGTCCATTTCCCCCCTGTCCTTGTCACTGGGGTGTTCAAGGAAGAGAAAAAGGATGTAAGATGGAAGAAAAGCTGAGAGAGACTGAGGGAAGAGTGCAAAGGTGAAACTTCCCTATTCTTGCACCTTAAAAATTAGAGACCAATAGAGGTGTGAGAAAAAAGAGAAAGGAGAAGGAGGGAAGATTGCAGAAAGGAGGCTTCCTTATGCTAACACCCTAAAAGCAAAGACCAATAGAGGAGGCAGAGAAGGAAGATAAAGAGGGGAGCCAAGAGGTGGCCAAAAGGGGTAGAGAGACACAGAAGAAAAATCAAGGGAAGGAGTTGAGCTTGATAGAGGTTGAATGGGAGAGAAAGTGAGACCTTGAGAAGGAGAGAGTTAGAAAGGAGACTGTGTGGATAGCGAAAAGGAGTGCTCTGTTCATCCCTTTTCAAGTGAGCAGTGGGTAGAGCATTGTAAGGGAGAAAAGAGAAAGAAAAAAAAAAAAGCAGAGAGAGATAGAGAGAACAAGAAACTCACACATTGAGAGACCAAAAGGAAGAATGAGGGAAAAAAAACCACCAGAGAAGAAAGGAGTTCTGTCAATGGTCCAAGAACGCGAGGTCGGTTACAACATCGAGAGAAAAGAGAAGAAGGAAAGAAGAAAGAGAGAACGAAAGAAAGGTGGGAAACAGAGAGTTTTGGGGAAGCAAAAGTGAGAGAAGAAAGATAGTGAGAGGCCATAAGAGCTTAAGGAAGGAGGAAAAGATGAGAGAAGCATCATATTCTACACTTGTGGTCTAAGAGAGGGACAAATAGAGACCCTCAGAGAACCTATATAAAGAGCGACTCAAGAAAGAAAAATATAAGAGAGCATCGGGTGGTACTTTAAGGGAACCTCAGGTTGAATGTTCAAAAACACAGAAGAAGAATGCAACAATATTAAAAAAGGGTAAAAAGGCTTACAGGTTTCACTTCCTTCAAGCAATCACAGTGTACACGACATGTAAGAACGAACAAGACTGGGACGAAATGACCTTGTTCTGAAGGCCAGAGACAGAGGAAAAGAGTGTTAAGACTGAGCAAAAACTAGAACCAAGACACATAACTAGAGTGTATAGAAGGAAAATCCCAATACTTTGTTCACAAGAAACAAAGCTTTAGAGTGCTTTCTAAACAGCCAAATAGGGAGGAAGAAACAAAAAGAGCTTAAAGGGGAGAAAGAGGATGAGCAAGAGAGAGAGTGAGCTAAGATAGAGAGGTAGAAAGGAGTCCCCTCTACGTGCCCCTATTTTAGCAGTCTAAAGCAAGGAAGAAGAGGTTCACGAGAATGGGCGGCGACTGAGAGAAAATCAGGAAAGGAAGAAGAGCTCTTAGGGAGCCAACTTTCCTACTCTAGGTTTGATGGAACAGTGATTGTGTAACGTAAAGAAGGACAGTGAGTGGAGCGGACATGTACGAAGAAGAGCAGTGAAAAGGGTTGTATATAATCCCTGTTATAAAATGAAGCTGAATTTTGAGTGGCTCAAAGGTAACTTACTATATTCAATTTAAATTATTCCACAGGGTGTTGTGCGTTTCCATGTTGTGGCCAGAAACGAGCTTAAATGCTAATCAACTCTATGGTTGGTTATGTGAGATGGCGTTGAAATCAGATGACCTTTGGCCTAACTTTGTATTTTCCTTCTTTCCTTCCCCTTCTGTTACTTTTGGTCCATGGTTTTTTGTCTTTCTTTTCTGTCCTTTGTGTGAGTTTTAATAAGGTGAAACTTTGGTTTTTGGCTTATGTTTTACATAAGTAATTTATTTATTTATTTATTTTTGAAAGAAAATTTTGGTAGCATTCTGACTTCATGGAATGATGGAATGTTGATTTCAAATGGCTTACTGAGTAGGTTTGCACCTGTGTGATGGTTTGATTTGTCTAAGTTTACTAATTTGCATGCCACAATGTGAAAAGAGAATTGAGTTTGACATAGTATAAATGAGATGCCAATATTGAAAAATCGTAAAGAGAATAAGAGAGGTAGTTAGGTGGTGTTAGTTTGCAATGTTGTTCTTTTTAACACAATTTAACTACTTTTGGGCTTCAAATAAATTTTCAAATGTCAAGGTTGAATTTCGCGTCACATGAGATAAGGATCGGAAATGTCATAAGTCAGAGGATCAACTTAAAGTAGGTTGAGTTGATTTTTATTTATATTTTTATATTTTCATTCTTACCCCTTCTTTCTATGAAGATTAGTAGCCATAAGAGCTATTTGAACATGAACACACAGTCACACATGCTCAGTGCATTTTTATTAACTTTCCTTTTTACTTTTATTTACTATTTGATACTCATTTAATTAGCGTTGCAATTATTTAATTATTCATTTATATATATTTTTTTGGTTTTGTTTTGTTTTCTATTTATTTTCTTTAATTAGATTTTGATTTGATTTCCATGGTTGTCATGTGAGGTCTCTTAACTCCCTAGGCACTTAAAATATAACTGACAAAAGCCATGTGAGATCATTAATATCCTTAAGCTTTGAAAGTTAATGTATGACTTCAAAATAAAAACTCATAAAAATGAAAAATCCAAAGAAATCCTAAATAATTTCTTTGGCATTTCGGATTATCACGTAAGATTGTTAATCTCCTAATGCACTTAGAACTAACTAGTTAAGGCCACATGAGATCTTAAGTCTCGTTAAGTCTTGAAAGTTAATATCTATTTTCAAAATATAAAGGTGGAATAATTTCAAAATAATAATAAAAAAAAGATTTATTTTGCCTATTATTTGTAATTCAAAATCCAAAAAATATTTTTCTCTATAATCTCATTTTCAAAATTAAAATAAAATCCAAAAATTTAAAAAAAATTAATTAAAAAGAAAAATGAAAGGAACAAGGAAGTGTTATTAAATTGATTTCGTAAATTCAAACACACCAACCAAATCTCAGTTTCGTTTAGTTCATGAAAATCTATTCGGTTTCAACAATCATGTTCTTTTCACGAAAAATTAAAAGTCACTAACCAATTGTCATGTATTCTTAGGACAAACTACGTGGACTTTGATCCCTATTACAGGGTACGTAGGCCCTAGGTTTTCATCCTAGGTCAAGTCTGCCCTTCGTAAATATCTATTTGTTTGCTTTCATTATTGTTATTTTTGTCTTCTCTTTTAACAAGTATACATGTCAATAAAAGGCTAATTAGAATAAATTTAAGGCCATATTCTATCTCATTTGACTAGTTTAAGGTAACCGTTCTTATGGACGGGTGTTGTGGGGTGCCTAACACCTTTCATATACTCAAATAAGCTCCCAAACCCATCTTTGTTTTTGCAAACCACTTCTCCTTTTCATTTTGTTTTAAATTGGTTTTCCAAAATTTTTCATTAAAAATTTTAGTGGTGACTCTAGTAAATTGATTTTCAAGAATCATTTAGGAATCAATCCCTAATTTCTTTTTTTCAAATTTCCACCAAAAGGTCGATTACGATAGTTTGGCGACTCCACTGGTGATACTTTGAGAGTTAAGCCTGTTTAACTAGTCAGTTGAAATGATATGGCCTTCTGTTATCTAGATTACCCTTGTTGTGTTTTTCTTGTTTTAATTGTTTATTTTTCATTGTTTTCTTGTTTATTTTTGTCATGTGGTCATATGATATGCCTATATGTTCCTACGTATTTGTTATTTATTTATTTTATTTGTGTAGGTATATATCTCCCTTTTAGTTATATAACATGCTTATAGTTTCTCATTTGTTATCTAGTTTTTATTTGTTTATTTTTAGTACATGTGCTAGGAAGCGGAATAAAACCTTAGGGTAAAAGACTGTTATCTGTATTGTAAGTTCTTGGCTTCTCTTACAATTTATCTATTCAATAAATGAGGGTTGCGTAGACTACAGGTTCAAAGGTTTGTATGCTCCCCTCACACACTATGTACATTAACATCTTACTTCACACACTTTTTGGGCTCTATACCTAGGTCTTCTCTTACCTTAGGTTAGCAGAGGTTTATATTGGTTCTCCTGTTAAGCTTCTTGCTTTTAGAGATTTTCATGAAGACCTTGCTCAAGTTGTACCATGTTATGCAGACTTGACTAGAGTAAGATTTTGTCCTCTTTTGGTCTAGTTCATGTTGCGAGATCCTCACTCTTTTGGGTGGGGGCAATTTGGGGACCAATAATCCTCTAAGATGTTAGACCTACCCTCAGAACTGTGCACATTAATAGACCGAACTCAATAGACAACCTTTCTAGAGCCTGCTATCTTTAGGGTAACATCTCCCCACTTAGGATTGACCCAAGTTAGAACACCAAGGGAGCATATTTCATTCTTATTCTACATGTTGTCACATCATTCATAGCATAATTACATTTTTTTTTAATTTTATTTGGTTTTAATTGTCCCAACGTCTCCATTGAATACATTATTAGCTAAACGAAATAAACTAAAATTGAAGGCTTCTTTCACATGGTCAGTTTGGCCTAATGTTGTATCAATGGGGTTGTGAACCATTAAAACTCGATGATGTTTTATGAAAATAATATATTAGTGGATTATCTAGTTCACTTATTTTTATTAAGCCTCGCCTGCATGAGGGCCTCTTCCTCCCTAGGTTGAGAGCTAGACCTATTATTCCCAATGAATCAACAAGGCTCTTGGTGATTAGTAGAGAATAAAACGGTAAGTAATCCATTGATTAAGGAGGTTATATGTCTATTTCATTTTTGTTTCTAACCAATGTATTTATTCCAACATAAATTGTCATGTTAATTGATTGGCGTAAAGATCTAATGGAACTATTGGGAACCACACAACCTCAAGACACAAGCTCAATAGGGATAGTCTTGACTGGGAAAAGAATTAAAGTGAAGGTAAAAGTTGAATCAATCGAAGGTTTAATCATTATGAGCAAGAAACTCATAGGGGAATAGCTTCGTCATTTTCAAAAAGATTATGGAGATATCATGGACTTATTATCAGTCCCTATCCAGCCTGATGCTTTTGTGACCCTAGCACAATATTGGGATGATTCATTGAGATGCTTTACATTTTCGACCTTCCAGCTTGCGCCCACATTAGAAGAATATGAGGGATTGATGAAAATGCTTGTTACCAATGACACCTATGTCTACTTGTACCCTAGACATCTCCTCTCGAAACGCATTGTAGTCTAAATTCTGGATGAGGAGCTTAAGTGAATATAGTTATGTCGTTCTGGGGCAATAAAAGACCTATCCAAAAAGTACCTAGAGAAAAGGTTAAAAACCTTAGTGGAAAAAGGAAATTGGGTCATTTTCAGAAGAGTTCTTACTCTGGCAGTATATAGATTAGTATTATTTCCCTTAGTAGTGGGAGTAATTGATCTTGTGGCAGTGAGCATTCTAGCACCAAGAAAAGAAGGGAAAACTGAAGTGTTGTTTGCCACTTTTGAATATATGGTGGGTCAATCACATTTATGGCAAGGCATATCAGCTTAGTACAAGATTTGACACCATACATCATCTAATCAAAGATTAGTAATGTCATA
This sequence comes from Delonix regia, assembly GCA_037074485.1. Taxonomy (NCBI): domain Eukaryota; kingdom Viridiplantae; phylum Streptophyta; class Magnoliopsida; order Fabales; family Fabaceae; genus Delonix; species Delonix regia. Next base: position 23,718,414 of record CM073461.1, read on the forward strand.
AAGGATCAACCCCACTACAAGCAAAAATGAATCGTGATAAACGGATGGAAAATATAAAAGAGCTAAAGGATAGCACCATTTAGTGCAAAATTGCCTAGTGGGAAAGTGAAGATATAATTTATTGTTGTGGAAATTTCCCAAATGTACCTCGTATAGGTCCCCAAGCGTGCATTAATTATAACCTTGCAATCATACATTGCTAATTTGCATAGGAGCAAGACATCCTATTTGAAGAGGCAGTATAGAGAATCAATTTCTACTATAGTGATCCCCTGAAGGAGGAGATGATCCATGAAATAAAGATTACGTGGAGCTATGTAGTGTGTAAAGGGAGGTTTGAGTTGAGAAAACATGTTGTAGTGACGACAAAAGGATACGAAGCCTGGCTCAAAGAAAAGATAGGTGGAATCAATCTACCCCTCAGACCTTGCAACCCCCTATTGAGCAATAACTTATGGAAGGTTAATGAATGTTTTACTAAGCAATTAGAAAATAAACAAGCTAAACTAGAAAATCTAGAAGAATTAAACAAGAGGCGCTTGGAAAGCTTAGCCAAGTCCTAGAAACATGAAAGAGTAAAAAGGAAGAAGGAATCAGTGATGAATACTGAGCTACAAAGATTGAAGGAGGAAAATGGCAAGTTGAAAGAAATCATAGGAAAGATTCAAAACCAGGCTAAAGATAGCAATAAAAAAGCTCTCAATCATCAGACTTGACTATTAAAGGTCATTAAAGTAAAAAATGCTCTGATGAAACAAGTGGAAGAACTTAAGTCTCCTAATAACATCCAAAGAGAAATTAACATAATCGCTAAATGACTAGATAAAAAAACAAAAGAGTTGGCTATTGTCAAGAGTGATAATGAAATGACAATACAAAATCTAATTGAACAGCTCAATCAGCAAGCTGAAAAGGCACAATTCTTGGAGGTTTGTTATGAAGAGCAAGTAATTGAGAAAGAAATGTGGTTAGAGCGTTTCAGAAGGATGATCATATTCGCTAACGATGCCATTCACAAATTCAAATATGCATACAAGTAAGCCGAAGGGCACGCCATCCCTGTAAAAACCCCCACAGCTATAACTGAATTCTTCACCTTATGTCATAACCTTTTGAAAGATTTGAAGATGCTGATGAAGTTTAAGACAATTAATAAATTAAGCCAGTTTCAATATTTTGGAATGTAAACGCATAGGCTAGATCACTTTTGATGCATGATCTTAAATCAAATGGTGTAGTCAAACATTTTGTTCTCAGTAAAATGCATGGTCTTCCTTTTAGTTATCAAGTGTGCCATTTACCAAATATGATGAATGTCGGTATCAAGCGAAAGATGATTAAGTTGTGTGGTGTAAAATAGACCTACACTTATGGACATAAAACATCCATTACATTAGTAGTTAACCTGGATTCATTGAGTGATACAATAGGCAGCCTTTAATAATCAAGGGTCCAAGGTTCGTAAGTTCTTATGCCAACTCGACATATTGACAAATCAAAAACCTAAATAATTGTTTTATCATTTGTTTTATTCTTCAAACTAGGTAAGAAACAAACATTGCTCAAACGAGAAAGAATTTTTCTAACCAAGCTTAGCCGTCAAGACAAACATATCTCACTTGGGCACGTGTTAGAGCCATGTCTGCTGAAAATAGTTGATTGGAGTCAGAGCAAAGGTTAGAGGATGAAATAGTGGCCTTAAAAGTCCAATTAAGGACTATGCAGTCTCAAATGCTAGAAATGATGAAGCTATTATAAATGAGCTCAAGTGTGGCTACCAATAATACTCTACCAAATGCCACTAATACTGCAAATGCAAACCATGAGGTCCCTGATGCAAGTGTTGAGATACCAAGGGTGGCCTCTAGTAGTCCATCCACCACAAGAGCACCAGAGCCTATACAAAGGCCTACAGTAGTAAATCGACCATAAAATCCTTTGACCTCAGGGACAAAAGGACAAGGGAATCAGGGGTGTTTTTACCTATGACATTTCAAGAGGAGAACTAGTTGTCATATTTGCCTAACCTACACAACCTACCACCAATATGCTCCCCAAAGTAAAGGAGGACAATGATAGGAAAGACTAGGAAGAAGACACAACCGACGTCAAAGATAGGTTACAAGCTTTACAAGGGCTAGTTAATTGGAAATCGATCGAGCTAAAGGAGCTATGTTTAGCCCCAGAGGTGCCAATCCCTAAAAAGTTTAAAGTGCCAGAATTCGCTAAGTATGATGGCAGTAGAGATCCACACTATCATCTAAAATCATACTGCACCAAGATGTCAATGTGGTTTAGAAATGAAAGATTCCTCATAAAATTTTTCCATGAAAGTTTAACTGGTTTAGTGTTACACTGGTTCAAGAAATAACACCATTCTAAACTAAAGAAGTGGAGGGATCTTACCAATGTGTTCATGCATTAATATAAGTTTAACTTGGATACAACTCCCACGCGTGAGCATTTAAAGGGACTAAAGAAGAAAGGAACCGAAACCTTTGGAGTATGCCTAAAGGTGGAGAGTCATGGCAGTTGAGGTCCAGCCACTACTTTTAGACTTTGAATTATGCTCCTATTTCATTTGCACCTTAGGGGATCCGTATTGTAAAATCATGCTAGGAACCTATGTGTATGAATTTGCTAACCTCATTCAAGTAAGGGAAAAAATATATGCTAATGTACGCGATGGATTATTTAAAGGTCCATCCTTAGAAAACAAGAAGCCCATAATTAATCAGAAAAAGGAAAGGGATATTAGTCACGTCCATGCTACATACCAGCAGCCTCGCTCCATGCATAATCAGTATCCCTAAGCACCATGTAATGGCCAAAACCAGGCCACATCCTACCAGCTGTGAGGTCAAGCCTTGAATAACCATATGAACTATCAAACACCGCCTTAATCCCATCTTGGATCGTAATAAATGATAGCTCAAAATAGAAGGCCTAGGCCTATGCAATAACCTTGCGATGATAGGTCATTACCTGATTTTAATGTTAGCTAATTTGAACTCTTCCATGACCTAGTGGCAAAAAAGCTTATGGGTGCTAAACTTGTAAAACCTCTCCAGCCACCATTCCCTAGATGGTATGATTCCAACACTACTTATGAGTATCATATGGGAGCTGTGGGGCATAACATTGATAAGTGTGATGCCTTTAGAAAGCATGTTCTGGTATTATTAGATAACAATCATATTGGCATAAAGGCAAGTAATGACCCCAACATTGTCACCAATCCGTTGTTGAATCATGACAAGGGGAAGTAAGTGTCCATGATATATAGGAATGAGTTCACTTTGAAAAACTTGAAAGATGTATCATGCACCTTGCAATAATTATACAAGTGCCTGAAAGACACCGATTATATCTCTACCAAATATAAGGAGCAAAACATGCCTAAAAGGCTATCAAACAATTATTATGAATTTCATAAAGGAAATGTAAGGCATGACATCGAAGATTGTGATCATTTTAAAGAACTAGCATAAATGATGATAACCCTCGGAGTCTTGACCATCGAGGGAACCAAAGAATGATTAAAGGAGGATGTGTTCATCATGAAGAAAGATGGTTCTAAGATAAAGGGATCGTCGGAACCAACAAAACCCAAAGGTTCTTTCCTAGTAATTAACAAGCCAATTTACGCGGTCAAAGGGGTTACTCCAACCCAGGGCGACCATGACCCACGAAATACGATGAGAGGATTCTTACTCATTGTGCCCGCGCCGGTGCCTACCAAAAGTCCAACAACCATTATCCATGTGCCAGCTCCATTCCCATATCAGAGCAATCATAAGATTCCATGGAATTATAATTTAAAGATAGAATGTTCTTAAAAGAATAAGGCATCGAAGGAGAAGCCCATCACGAATGGGAATCATTTAGAACTTGTAGGTGGAATAACTCGGAGTGGTTGGGTTTACTCCAAGGTGTTAAAAGGAATTCCAAATCCAAATCTAGAAATAAGGGAAAGCTCTAACTCGAAAGAAGCCCCTAGGAGAGGGGAGCGAGAGTAAACAGATGAATTCCTGAAGATAATGAAGCAAAGTAAGTACAACGTGGTCGATCAACTGTGGAAAACACCAGCTTGAATTTCTACTTTAACACTTATTATGAATTTAAAAGCCCACCGAAAGGCATTACAAAGTGTGTTGGATGAAGCTTATGTACGTCCTGTCATCACCCCAGAGAAGGTAGTAAATGTGATAAATGCAGTGAAGAACTCTACCTTGATCACCTTTTCTGAATACGAGATATACCTTGCATTAGCCCAAAAACCTAAGGCCCTTTATATCACTCTAAAATGCTATGGGTATGTGATCACTAAAGTACTCATTAATGGAGGATTAGCTCTGAATGTCCTACCTTTATCCACCTTAAGGCAATTATCGGTTAAGAAATCGTGTATTGAATATAGTGATTTGATAGTAAGTGCCTTTGATGGAACAAGGAGAGAAGTGATTGGAAAGATTGAGCTCTCATTAGAAATTGAACCAAATCTATTCACCATTGAGTTCCAAGTCATGGACATCAATGCAGCATATACTATGCTCCTAGGAAGGCCCTGGATTCTTACAGCTAGTGTAGTACCATTAACTCTACACCAGAGGATCAAATACATTGATGAAGGAAGACTTATTGTCATAACCAACCTTCCGACGAGAAGAATAAAATGGGTTAAAATTGATTGCCAAAATGAATCTTGAAAATCAATTTAATGGAGTCGCCACTAAAATTTTTAATGAAAGATTTTGGGAAACCAATTCAAAACAAAAGAAAAAACAAAGTGGTATGTGAAACAAAGATGAGTTCGAGAGTTTATTTGAGTGTGGGGAAGGTGTTAGGCACCTCACAACACCCGTCCTTGAGGACGGTTACCTTAAACTAGTCAAATGAGAGAGAATATGGCCTTAAATTTATCTCAATTATCCTTTATTGATATGCATGCTTGTTCAACAAAGAAGACAAAGACAAAAATAATGAAAACAAACAAATAAATATTTACAAAGGATGGACTTGACCTAGGATGAAAGCCTAGAGCCTACGTACCCCATGATAGAGATCAAAGTCCACGTAGTTTGACGAAAAGGGCGTGTCCATTGGTTAGAGATTTTTAATTTTTGCAATGAGAACAGGAAGGCTCAAATTAAACAAATTTTTGTAAACAAAACGGGATTGAAATTTGATTTGTTTGTTTTAGTTTACAACAACCTGATTGATCTAGCCCTTTTGCTCTCTTCATTTTTTCCTCTTTATAATTTTTATTTAGTTTTTGGAATTTTAACCTTTATTTTGAAATTTAAATGAAATGATAATAGGAAAAGATTTTAGGATTTTTGGAAGTTTATATTTTTTGGAATTGAAGTAAAATTGTAATGAAAAAATATTTTTGAATTTTTGAATTTATTTATTTTTTGAATTTTCAAAATTAGAATTTATTGTTGAAATTGAATGAAATTATACTGGGAAGCCATTTTTTAGGATTTTTGAATTTTTTTTTTCAGATTTTATGATTTTTTTTAATTTTGAAAATAAGATTATGATTAAAAGGATTTTTAGGATTTTTTTTAATGATTTTTGTATTTTATCTTATTTTATTTTATTTTTAGAATTTATTTTAATACTTAAAGTAAAACTATAATGGAAAAATATTTTTAGGATTTTTTATTATACATAACAAGTAAGATAAACATCCTTTTTTAGAATTATTTCATCTTAGTATTTTAAACATTAATTTTCAAAACTGGAGGAGACTTAGGGTTTCACACAGTCTCTACTAGTTAAGTTTTTGAGTTAGACTTCTTGTAATTTTGTTTTGTATCAAAATCAAATTCCAAAGTCTATGGAGACTCAGGTCACACATGACATTTTTTGGTTAATTAAGTTTTATAAGGATGAAATTGATCATTTTGTAATAATAAACAAGGTTATTTAATTAAGATATTTATTTTTGCATCTTTTAGAAATTATGTACTAACTTTTAAGACATAAGGAGATTAAAAGTCTCACATGGCCTCTATTTGTTAGTTCTAAAACACCTGAGGAAACTAACAATTTCATATAACAATGCCTAAATAAGACTAACATGTTAGTTTTACAATCCACAAATTTAACATAAAACATTCTTACATCTAAGTTGATATATTTATTTATTTGTTTGCTCCTAGAATTTGGTACCAACTCTTTAGGTCTTAGGAGATTAAAAGTCTCACATGACCTCAAGCACTTAAGGAGAATAATATTCTCACTTGGTGATTTTTTTTTAAAAATCTTCCTTGTAATGGAAATATTAATCTCATTTTTTATACTACTTTTTTAAAAAAAAATACAAACAAAATATGATGCAAAATGACAATCACAAGAAGCAACAATCATGCATTTCTTCATGCAACAGGTGAACGTGATAGATAAGGCATGACTCCATACCTGAGGCTTTGCTCAAGCTCCCCACCATTGGTAAGGACTTTCCGGCAGCCCTCTTCTTCTTCCCGTCAGTTTTTCTTTCTAGTTTACTTTTCCCTTCTTTTTCTTTATCTTCTCTCCTTTTTCTTCCCTTCTTCTTCCTTGTCGATTCTTCCTCTGCTCAGCCTGTGCTATCTTTTCTCTTCTTCTTCTCCTTCTCTCTTTTTTTCTTCCTTATCAATTTCTCTCTCTAGCTTGCATCTCCTTTCCCGGCAACTTGCAACAGCTCAGTCCTCTCTTCTTGTCTATTCCTTGACCCTCCTTTCTTTTTCTTCTTCTTCTCTCCCACCTCGTCTCAATTTCAGCTCGTTGCCTTCCTCTCTTTCCCTTTCTCTTCTTTTTTCTTCTTTTTCTTTCTTCTTCTTTTTAGTTACAACCCGTGGCCTCTCTCTCTCTCCCTTTCTCTTCTTCTCCTTCTCTCTTCTTTCTTCTTTCTTCTTTTCTTCCTCTCCTCTCCTTCTTCTTGGCTTGGTTTCAACCCATTGCCTCCCTTTCTCTCCCTTTTTCTCCTGTATTCTTCTCTCTTCTTTCTTTTCTCTTCTTTCTTCTTTTTTTCTATTCCTTCCCCCTATCTCGACTAGGTTAGGCACTGTCTTATAGTCTCCACCAGAGCCATTTTCCTTCATCTTCTCCTGCTGCCCCTCTTCTTCTGCTCTGCTACTCTCTAATCCCTATCAGCTCACATCCTATTCCCTCTCCACCTTGGACCTTCTAGTAGCATTAACCTATGGTCAACATTTCCTCAACCCCACCACTACCCCATTCCTTTTTGCTTCTAGTTAAGAAACAGGGATTATTTTGATGTAAGCTCTGTAAAGGGAGTAGTTCCATAGGTGTAGTGATGACATTGTGCTCAAGATCCTTTGATGGTTTTTGTTTATGCTATCATTATGGCCTTTATTGTTTTGTTGTTGTTGTTGTTGTTGTTGTTATTATTATTATTATTATTATTATTATTATATATTGGCTTTTGCTTTGTTGCTTTACTTAATTGATTTCTTTATTTAACTAATGAATTTAAAAGATGTTCTAATTTCCTCTATTTGTTTTTATTAGATTCTTCATATTTGATGATGAATTTATGTTTGTTGTTTTCATTTTCATCTTGCATTTTGTTGGTCAATTAATTAATTAATCAATTGATTAATTAATTAAATTTCATTTTCATTATCCTCATTTATTTATTTATAAGATGGGGTGTTCACACTCATCACTATAAAAGAGAAGAAGAGATGACGATTAGCAAGTCGAGTGCAGTGCCATACATTGAGAATGTAGAATTGGTCGTAGACAGTTCCTACCAAAGTCTAGAGGTGTTAGAGACTGGGAAGTCTACAAAAGGTGCCAACCAAAGTACATTGGGAACTGGGGACTCTACTAAGGACGTTAACCAAGTGGTGACCAAGATTATGAGGAATAGTAGATATCAAAAAGGAAAAGGATTGGGTGCAAAGTTGTAAGGCTTAGTAAACTAATTAAGCTGCCTAAAAATTTAGGACAACAAGGGTTGGGATATGAGCTATCTATAAAAACCCTCGTGACTGAAAAAGGCACGGCTGAAATAAGATAAGCCAAGAAGAAAAGCAGAAATACCCCACATTTGGGAAACATTCCCTACTTATACCGAGATAATCCACGAGGGTGACCTGGTCGCAATGACGAATAAATAAGAAGGAGAACTCAAGAAAGCAATGTGGATCCATTTGGACGAGCCAGGAGAAGCGTTTAACAACTGGGAATCTGAAATGATATCAGATGTTATGTTGTTAGAGTAATATTTTGAATGTTGTTTTAAGAGCTTAAGTGGACAATGTATTTTGATAGGGCAGCAAATGTACACGGCAGCAGATTAGGGGCTATGATAACATCCCCCGAAGGTAAACAATATCCAGTGGCAGTCTAGCTTATTTTCAACTGCATAAATAATATAGCAGAATATCAGGCTTGTACCAATGGCTTGCAAGCAGCCTTAGCATTAAGAGCCACAGATGTTGATGTGTTTGGAGATTCAACTCTTATAATTTATCAAGTAAAGGGAGAATGACAAACCAAAGATGCCAAACTAATCCCGTACCAAAAGTACCTAGTGGAATTAATTTCAAAGTTTAAGAAGATAACCTTCACACACTTGACTTATGATAAAAATTTGTTTGTTGATGCATTAGCTACTCTCGCCGTAATGATCAAATTAGACTATGGGGTCAACGTACTGCCAATATAGGTTAACACCTGAGACACCCTAACTTACTGTCTGAATGTGGAAGAAGAAAGCAATAGGCAACCATGGTTTCATAACATAAAAAATTATGTCTAAAGTCAGCAATATCCAGCTGGAGCATTTGAGAACGACCAAAAGACCCTTCGTCAATTAAGAATGAATTGCTTGCTTAGTAGAGAGGTGTTGTATAAAAGGTCATAGGATAGCACACTATTTATATACATAGACACATCAGAAGCACGAAGAATCATGGCGAAGACCTATTAGGGGACGTGTAGGACTCATACTAATGGCCATACCATGACTATATAGATACAAAAGTGAGGATACTTCTGGCTAACCATGGAGAAGGACTGCATTGATTACGTTAGGAAATGCCATAAGTGCCAAACGTATGCTAATAGGATCAATGCTCCACCCTAACCATTATATAACTTTGTGGCACCTTGGCCATTCTCGATGTGAAGAATCAATATGATCGGTCCAATTAATCCAAAGGCATCTAATGGGCACCGATTTATTTTAGTAGCCATTGATTACTTCACAAAATGGATAAAAGCATGCTCGTTCTCTAATATTACCTAAAAGATTTTTCTCTAATTCTTGAAATCGAACATCATATGTTGATATGGGATACCGAAGAGGATCATCACTGATAATGCTCCTATTTTGAATGAAGCTGACATTAAGAAGTTGTGCAAACAATTAAAGATTAGGCATCACAATTCTACATCGTATCGGCCACAAATGAATAAGGCAGTCGAGACAGCAAATAAGAATATCAAAAGGATCATCAATAAGATGACTATCACTTATAAAGACTAGCATGAAATGCTCCCATATGCTTTCCATAGGTATCGTATGACAATACAAACATCCACAGGGGCAACTCCTTACTCTCTAGTATATGGCATGGAGGCTATCACCTCAGTTAAAGTTGAGATCCCTTCTCTCCAAGTGTTGATAGATTCTAACCTAGAAGAAAGTGAATGGGTCATAACACGGTATGAGCAACTAAATATGATCAAAGAAAAGCAATTAGTAGTTATATGTCATGGGTAACTAAATTAGAAAAGGATGGCAAGGGCTTTCAATAAAAGCCTTCATCCTAAAGAATCAGAACCAGGGGATTTGGTTCTAAAAAAAGATCCTCCCAAATCAGGAAGTTAATAAGGGCAAATGGGCTCCTTCATATGAGGGTCCATATGTTGTAATACAAGCATTCTTTGGAGGTGCACTAGTTCTCGCCAACAAGGACGGAAGAGAGTTTGGAAAACTAATTAACTTATATACAATGAAGAAATACTTTGCTTAAAAATGAAAAATGATAAAGGAAAAAAGAAAGAAAAAAAGAAGATCTTACGATCGAGGCCTGTTAAGTCGAAAACCTAAAAAGGTGACTTAAGCAAAAGTTAGAGCAATAGACAATGAATGAAGGGGAGCCGCACAAGGATCAAAACACCTACCCTGAAGAATCCTTAGAGATATCTTCATCAATCAGTTTCAAAATAAGTGTATTCATGGCAACACCAAGCGTAAACTACCAATGCTACTATGAGTTGAAATTCAAGGACATTCTGTGCGCCATTTTTGTTCTTCATTTTATTTGTATCCAACTTATCACCCATATCCCTTAGAAACAAGTGATTTATCTTCAAAATAAAGTTGTTTATTCATTTAGTAAACTTGATTCCTATCACTCTTTTTCTCTTTGCACAACCACATCGTCTTTATAATTACTTAATTCATTCAATATGCAAAATAAGTATTCAAGTGAATATGGCATTCAAGATATTGCTTAATGATATGCATTCTGGGAACATTTGCAATTCTTAAATAAGTGCCTCCACACAGTTATTGGAGATTAAGCCTAAAGTGTAAAACATATACACATCTAAGTCATTCTATTTTAATTACCAGACTACTTTCTAAAAATGGAGATGAAGCATTTTCAAAATACCCTCATCTACCATAAGGAAAGGAAACTAAGTTTGACATGTATTGGCTAAAAGGGATAAAGGTGTGCTGACCATCAACTGTTGAAACAACAAATTAGAGCTTATGGCAAGAGAAGTTTAGTTAGACAATTCTTTCATTTTGGGCAATGTAGTTTTCTTTCAAACTAAAATAAGCTATAACCTGGTATATTACTCCTCTAGTTTCTAAAAGAAAAGGCAAAAATTCTATTCCCGCGTATCGTTCTCTTGCCTCATTCTTGGGATTAATGCCAGGGAATAGGCATCACTTTTGGAATGTGTCAAAGTTAATGAAATTTTCACTCCCTTACAAAAACCTGTTTATCACATCTGCCATGCGTACAAGACCCTCCATGTCCATCATATGTCCCACACGTGTGCATGCATTACACTACACCCACACACGTTTGAAGTTGATGTCATAAGGACAAAGATAAGCATATGCATCATGTGTTTAGCATACAAACACATGCCATATCACAACTCACATATGCCCAAGGATGCTTCCCAAAGAATCACATCCCCTCTTGGCACGAGCACTTTTATTGTTCAAGAAAAATTGCACTGAAGGTTCATAAGTTGGGATTCGAATGCTAGGGATAAGAACTCGACAGAATTTGAATTTGTTCACTTCTGAGGAACAATGTGTTCACAAAGATGTTAAGCTTAGCATGTAGTCCATTAGACAAATCATGATATAGTTTGAGTACGATGATGAAAGTAAACATATGCATCTCACATGTGTACATGCATTACACTGCATGATAGCATACACCATGCAGGGTGAAAACCCTTCTTCAAATCAATGCAAAAGTCCTGCATCGTGTCCAGGTAATTTACTTTTCTACAAAAATCCTGCATAGTGTCCAGGTAATCTACATTTCTGTCAGAAGTCCTGCATTGTATCCAGGCAATTTAATTTTCTACAAAAGTCCTGCATCATGTCCAGGCAATGTACTTTTCTACAAAAGTCCTACATCGTGTCCAAGCAATCTACATTTCTACCAAAAGTCCTACATTGTGTCCAGGCAATCTACATTTCTGCTAAAGGTCCTGCATCATGTCCAGGCAATTTATATTTCTGCCAAAAGCCCTGCATCAGGTCCAAGCAATTTATGTTTCTGCAAGGTCCTGTATTGAGTCAAGGCACCTTTACTTTCCTACATAAGTCTTGTACAAGCCCAGACACCTTTACTTTTCTACAAGGCCCTGCACAACTCCAGATGCCTTTGCTTTTTTGCACAAGTCTTGCACAAGTCCAGGTATCCTTTTAAAACCCTATAAAGGTAGGCATCCCAAAGCCTAATAACGGCAAGCACCCTAAAGTCTGGTTATGCTGGAACCCAGGATGTGTGTTTACTTCTTCACTTGCTCTTAGGCAAAACTGGTAAACTACATCTAAGAGACAAGACACGTAATTGTGAACACCCCATCCCAAAATAAAATAAGAATTAAAAATTAATGATTAACTAATTAATTAATTAATTAATTCATTAATTAAGTAAATATAAAATGGGTGTGGCACAAAATAAAAATCAAATAATATATAACAAAATAAAAAAATGAAAAAAAAATAAAAAATAAAAAATGTGAAAAAAAATGAAAAAAACTAAATAAAACATAAAAAATAAGATAAAAAAGACAAAGTCAAAAAAATATGGAAAAAAATACAAAATCAATAATATCAAAGTCATAACATTTAAAAAAAAAAAAAAAAGAGGAGGCTGTGAGAAAAAAAAAAAAAAAGCAAACTCAAGATGAAAAATGAAAAGAGAATGTGAAGATAGCAAAATAGGGAAGTCAAACTAGTATTTGGGAACCTTTAAATGGAAAGAAAGTATCCTACACATATACTCCAAGTTAGTAGTACACATGGAGAGGGAAAAGACAAGTTACACCAAAGAAGACACACTAAGACGCACAAAGTTAAGAAGGAGGATTAAATGGCCTTCATGCTTCAAGGCTGTTAACAATTTCCCTCCTGTCATTGTCATTAGGATGCTCAGGGAAGAAGAAAAGGATGTAAGCTGGAAGAAGAGCTGAGGGAGATTGAGGGAAGAGTGTAGAGATGAAGCTTCCCTATTCTTGCGCCATCAAAAGTAGAGACTAATAGAAGTATGAGAAAAAAGAGAAAAAGAAGGAGGGAAGAGTGCAGAAGGGAGGCTTCCTTATGCTAGCTCCCTAAAAGCAAAGACCAATAGAGCAGGCAGATAGGGGAGATAAAGAGGGGAGCCAAGAGGTGACCAAAGGGGGTGAAAAGACACAGAAGAAAAATCGAAGGAAGGAGTTGAGCTCGAGAGTGGTTCAATGGGAGAGAAAACGAAACCCTAAGAATGAAAGGGCTAGAAAGGAGACTATGTGGGCAGCGAAAGGGAGTGCTCTATTCATTCTTCTTTAAGTGAGCAGTGGGTAAAGCATTATAAAGGAGAAGAAAGAAAGAGATGTCGAGTGAGAGAGAACAAGAAACTCTCACGTTGAGAGACCAAGAGGAAGAACGAGGGAAAAAAAGAGACCATCGGAGAAGAAAGGAGTTCTATCAATAATCTGAGGACACGAGGTCTGTTACAACACTAAGAGAAAAGAAAAGAAAGAGAGACCGAAAGACAGGCATGAAATAGAGAGTTCCGTGGAAGTAAAAGAGATAGAAGAAAGACAGTAAGAGGCCGTAAGAGCTGGAGGAAGGAAGAAGAGATGAGAGAAGCATTATATTCTATACTTGTGGTATAGAACAGGGTCAAATAGAGACCTTCAGAGAACCTATATGAAAGGTGACTCGGGAAAGAAAATATAAGAGAGCATTGGGTGGTTCTCTCAGGGAACCTCAACTTGAACATTTAACAACACAGAAGAAGCAGCAGCAGCACTGAAAAAGGGTAAAAAAGCTCGCAGGTTTCACTTCCTTCAAGTAGTTGTAGTGTACACAACATGTGGAAGCGAACAAGACATAAACGAAATGACCCAAATTTGAAGGTCAGAGACAAAGGAAAAGAGTGTTAAGATAGAGCAAAAGGCATGACTAAAACACATAACCCAAGAGTATAGAAGGAAAAGCCCCCTACTTTATTCATAAGAAATAGAGCTTCAAAGTGCTTTTTGAACAGCTAAATAGGGAGGAAGAAATAGAAAGAGATTCGAGGGGAGAAGGAGGATAAGCAAGAGAGAGAGCGAACTAAGATAGAGGTAGAAAGGAGTCCCCTCTATACACCCCTACTTTAGCAATATGAAGCAGGAAAGAAGAGGTTCACGGGATTGGGCTGCGACTGAGAGAAAATTAAGAAAGAAAGAAGAGCTCTGACAGAGCTAACTTTCCCTATTCTAGGTTCGGTGGAACAGTGATTGTGTAACATAAAGAAAGATAGCGAGTGGAGTGGACATGTGCAAAGAAGAGCAGTGAAAAGGGCTATATATAATCCCAGTTGTAGAACGGAGCTGAAGTTTAAGTGGCTCAAAGGTAACTTACTATATTCAATTTAAATGATTTCAATGGGTGTTGTGTGTTTCCATGTTATGGTCAGAAACAAGCTTAAATGCTAACTAACTTTATGGTTGGTTATGTGAGATGGCATTGAAATTAGATGACCTTTGGCCTGACTTTGTATTTTCCTTCTTTTCTCCCCCTCTTATTGCTTTCGATCCATAGGTTTTGGTCTTTCTTTTTTATCTTTTGTCTGAGTTTTAATCAAGTGAAACTTTGGTTTTTGGCTCATGTTTTATGTAAGTAATTTATATATTTGTTAATTTATTTTTGAAAGAAAATTTTGGTTGCATTCTAACTTTGTGGAATGATGGAATGTTGATTTCAAATGGCTTACTGAGTAGGTTTGCTCCTTTATGATGGTTTAATCTATCTAGGTTTACTAATCTACATGCCACGATATGAAAAGATAATTGAGTTTGACATGTTATAAATGATATGCCAGTATTGAAAAATTGTAAAGAGAATAAAAAAGGTAGTTAAGCAGTGTTAGTTTGCGATGTTGTTCTTTTCAACACAATTTAACTCAATTTTAGGCTTCAAATAAATTTTCAAATGTCGGGGTTGAATTTCATGTCACTTAAGATAAGGATCGAAAATGCCATAAGACAAAGGATCAACTTAAAGTAGGTTGGGTTGATTTTTTTTATATTTTTATATTTTCATTCTTACCCCTTCTTTCTATGAAGATTGGTAGCCATAAAAGCCATTTGAACACAAAAGCACACTTACACATACTCAATGCATTTTTATTAACTTTCCTTCTTACTTTTATTTACTATTTGATGCTCATTTAATTAAAGTTGCAATTATTTAATTATTCATTTATCTATTTTGTTTTGTTTTTTATTTTTTTTCTTTAATTAGATTTTGATATGACTTCCATGGTTGTTGTGTGAGATCTCTTATCTCCCTAGGCACTTAAAATATAAATTACAAAAGCCGCAGGAGATCTTTAATCTCTTTAGGCTTTGAAAGTTAACATATGATTTCAAAATAAAAAATCATAAAAATTAAAAAATCCTAAAACATCCCAAATTATTTCTTTGGCATTTCAGATTATCGCATGAGATTGTTAAAATATCCTCAGATACTTAGAACTAACTAGTAAAGGCCACATGAGATCTTAAATCTCCTCAAGTCTTAAAAGTTAATATTTGTTTTCAAAATATAAAGGTGGAATAATTCCAAAAAAAAAAGGATTATTTTGCATGTTATTTGTAATTCAAAATCCAAAAAATATTTTTCTCTGTAAACTCATTTTCAAAATTAAAATAAAATCCAAAAAAATTAAAAAAATTAAATAAAAAGAAAAATGAAAGGAACAAAGAAATGATATTAAATTGATTTCATAAATTCAAACACACCAACCAACTTTCAGTTTCGTTTGGTTCATGAAAATCTATTCGATTTCAACAATCATGTTCTTTTCACAAAAAATTCAAAGTCACTAACCAACTACCACGTATTCTTAGGACAAACTATGTGGACTTTGATCCCTATTACAAGGTACATAGGCCCTAGATTTTCATCCTAGGTCAAGTCTACCCTTCGTAAATATTTATTTGTTTGCTTTCATTATTGTTATTTTTGTCTTCTCTTTTAACGAGAATGTATGTCAATAAAGGGTAAATGAGATAAATTTAAGGTCATATTCTATCTCATTTGACTAGTTTAAGGAAACCGTCCTTATGGAGAGGTGTTGTGGGATGCCTAACACCTTCCCCACAATCAAATAGACTCCTGAACTCATCTTTGTTTTGATAGACCATTTTACCTTTTCTTTTTGTTTTAAATTAGTTTTACAAAGTTTTCCATTAAAAGTTGTAGTTGCGACTCTAGTAAATTGATTTTCAAGAATCATTTGGGAATCAATCCTAATTTCTTTTTTTAAACTTTCTGCCGAAAGGTCAGTTACGACACTTTGTATCCGTTATCTTTGGGCAAGATCTAATCAAATGCTTTTAGTTATCCTTATTGAAAGGATAATTATGGACCTTATTGAATTCAATCACCTCCCAAACTCCTCCTTTAACAAGAAACTCAATTTGAACCTTGCACCCACATCCTGAAGCATTCTTTGACTCTTATTGGGCATCTTGTATTAAAACCTGAAAGAGTCTAATAGGTTATTGCATTTATTTAGGCAAGTCCTTGGTTTCTTGGAAAACTAAAAAGCAAAATACTATTTCATGATCTTCTGTTGAAGTAGAGTATAGATCTCTAGCGAACACTATTTGTGAATTAAAAAGGTTATCCTATCTTCTCAAGGATTTATATGTTATAATTCCTCTACTATCACTTTATGGTGTGATAACAATGTTGCAATTCACATTGTCGCCAATCCGGTGTTTCATAATGCACTAAACACTTGAAAATTGAATGCCATCTAGTTCGCAATGAGTCTAAAGCTGGCTTCATTCATCCAAAGCACATTCCATCTTCTTAGCAACAGGCCAATCTTTTTACCAAATCATTAGCTACTGATTCTTTCATGTGTTTACTGTCCAAGTTGGGAATGGTAGACTACCATTCTTCAACTTAACGGGGGTTGAAGAAATATGTATCAATTCCACATAGAGAATTTGTTTCACACTTGCTTGATCATGAGCAATGCTCACACTTGTGCAAAATAAATTTTATTATAACTATATCATAGTAGTTGCTAAAGTCACAGTTTGTAATGACTGATAAAAGCTGTCTTATTATGTCACGTGTAGAAGTTGTACATAGCTTGTATTTTATAATTCGTTCCTCTAGAGTTTTAGATCAAATCTTTGCTATATAAATTTTCTAAACATGAGTCGATGTATGGATGAAAGAGAATTCTATGAAGTCTTGCATTTCTCTTCATATTTGACTACACAAGCATGATTTACAGCCTCTTATATAAGGTGGTAATAAGGGAGGGATGTCTACTTTTGAATATAAATATTAGTGTTTTAGTTTGTCAATAGTATGTTTATATATATATATATATTAGAATATTTTTTAATAAAACAAGGAGAGTAGTTAGTTAGGAGCTTTCGAATTTTCAATTGTTTGGCAAATTCTAAATGTTTAATTAATTGTTTATGGCCAAAGAGAGAAGTCTACCAATAAGGAGATCAGATTAATTAACTTGTCTTAGATAGTGTAATAGTTGTTTGGGAATCGGAATCATTAAATTTGATTGGGAAAGTATGATTTACAGCCTCTTATGTAAGAAAATAGATCTCTTGCAGTAAATATAGTAAATTGTTTTCTCCATTAAAAAATTGGGATTGTTAAATCTCATCTAACAGTTCCAAATCTGTGACAAGAAAGATATTTTTAAAAAAATAAAAATTAATTATTTTTAAAATAAAAATATATTAATATTTTAGATTTTTTTAAATACAAAGTAGTATTTTGTAGGAAGGAGAAAAATTAAAATACAATATAAGATATGTAGAATAGATTATAAGTTATTGAAAGTAGCTCAATCTTTTTTCTTTTTCTAATACGATACTATTGTGTATAAAAACTTTTAAATATCAATGTGTCTTTATTTTTAAAATACTTAATTTCTTCTGAAAAAACATTTTCATGTGACACATTTGGGATCGTGATGAGATCAAATAGTCTAATATTTTAACAGAGAAAATAATTCCTTGCAGTTTACTTGAGAGATCTATTTCCCTAATGAGACTCTGATTGTGCCATATAATTAAATTTCAGTGTTTTAGTTTGACAATGATACGCATATACTAAAATATTTTATTAATAAAAAGACAAGTTAGTTCAGGAGCTTTCAATTGCAGGCAAATTCATCATTTACTATATTATATTTTTAATATATAAACATATATATATATATATATATATATAATTATCACTAATTAAACTAGGATTCAATTTAAAACTCGAGACATGGAAGATTTATAATATGACTGTGGTATCATAACAAACAAAAAAATGTGAGACTCAATTAATGTTGATGAAGTTTATTTTTTCACTACAGCTATAAATTTTTAATTGATAAAACAAAATATCTTCGAACAAAAATATAAAGGCTAGTTATTTTAATGTACTTTATGATTATCAATTTTTCTTGATAAAGAAAAAACGTAATCGAATTGCTCCATTCTCCATTTATCTGGGATAGAGTTGACTAAAAAGTTTAGTGTTTCTATGATGAATTTTCTCATTAAAAGCAGGAGTACAAGGAGTTTTGGATTCCTTATATTTTTTTAAAAATATAAAGATTAAATAGTTAGTATTAAAGAAAATGCATAATTTAACGATTCAAATTAATATTAATAATTGCATGTGGTCTAAAATTTTAATCTAACGATTCATATCTAAAAAAAATGTGTGAACCAATATCTAGTTGAAAATTCAAGTCATGAGAAATTCAACTTGTGGTTGAAGAGACATTTAAACTTAGAAGACGAAAATCATTACTTGATAATTTCTCTCAAAATAAAAAATTAAATTACTTATTATGAATTATTTAAAATAATAAAAAATATGGTATTAAATATTTCTTCTCCTAACTAATTATTTTTCCTCCTTCTATCATAATTTGCATACATGGCTACTATTGTCTTTGACTGAATCCAAGCAAACAAGGACTTCGATGAAAAATTAAAAGAAGCACGGTGATTCACCAACTTGACCATAAAAGCTTCCTCTCAAGCCATACGACAGTATAATAAAACGCACATAATTGAATGCTCAATTCATATTTACCAAGCCGAAATAAGATAAAATAAAAGGCAGTGTTTACTTCACAATTAATTAAAAGAAAATTGGTTTACGAATATATTATCACATATTTGTCATAACTCATATGCCTACCACATTACTATTAATAGACATTAGACACAATACTAGTTCTTACTACACTTCATTTACGATAAGTTCAAACATCCAATTGAAATTCATGAAAATAGGTGCATTAGTAACCTAAAACACAAAAAAGTTTAATGAGAATTTATGGGCTTTTTACACCCATTTTGAGGGAGAGAGGTAGAGAGCAATACCAATGTAGTTTCTTACATGACACACTGAAAAAGGTCTATGAGATTACTGTGAGCTTATTCATTTACGCATGCACCTTATGCTTAAGGAAAACGAAAATCACAGATTGTTTAATCTTTTAAATATCTAAAATTTCTGGGAATTCCATAACTTTTTTTCTGAAGCTATCAAAAAGCTCATCAATAACTCCATCTCCAAGGTGATTCGCAATCAGTATTTAACATACATTTTCACGTCTGGTACAGTTAAGCTTTTAGGATCCAGTGTGTCCATTTGCTCGATGCTGAAATCTTCATTACTTTCAAGAATTTTCTTCAGATCCTTCAAGTGTATGATAAACCTGGGCAAATTGAAAGTGTCCACTGTTTCTTCACTTACTAGTCCTTGCAATGACAAGAACCCTTAGTGATCCCAAATTCAAAATTACCACATAAATGGATCAAATTTTGTGTTTATTTCTTTTCTTACCTAACAATTACTATCACTTATGCCTCTAACATGAGAGGATTGAAATTCCATTACTTACCAACTTGGTCATGTCCACCAAGCAACTTCCCAAGAGTTCAAATTCCTTCCCAGGGTACAAGTCCTTGGTAAAATCAATCACATCATGAGCAGCAAATATCTGAAGTGCCATTATCCCATTGCCCACAAGCTGTTGCACTCTGGCATGCAAGAATGTCTCCAAGTCCTTCTGATACTGACTCTTATAAGCATCCACAACTTCTGTTGGACCATTAGTATGGTCAATCCTCCCCTTATTCCAAGCACTACAACTTCTATTAGTAATCTCTTTGGGCAATTTAGACATCCAGTTCAGTGATGCAAATGAGTGAACTAAATGCAGGCTCTGCCTTGGAAATAAGCGTCCATAAAAAGAGCCAACAACCCCAGCTGCAAAGTAATTTCTATTAGGTGGAAGCTTCTGGAAGAGAGTGTTGAAATCATTAGACACTTGATCATTGAAGAAAATATGGAATTCTGGGGTAGCTTGATTCTGTTATTGGTATTGTAGTTGTATTGCTTCTATTATGTGTTGCACTGCAATGAAGGTGTTTGGTCTTATGGAGCAGCCCAAGTTTGCTAGACAAATTGGGTTGGTAGAAGATGCACAAATGGTTTTGTGTCAAACATGTTACCTATTGCACCTTGGAGAATGTTTTTGGCTGCTTCCATTGTTAATCTCTGCAATAACAAGTAGTTAATTAGCTAGGGTACGGTTTACTGTGCGTAAATGAATATGCTGCATAATGTATCACCTATTCTCTTCAAAATCAAGTTACTTTACTTCAGCTATGTTACACATAAAATGTGACCGCAAAGGCAGATGAAAAAGAAAAAAATTTCAAATCTCTTTTGAATTTTAGAAGATCTAATCCCTTCTTACACAATTATCATAATAGCATTAACATTTATGTACATCTTATTGTGCGAAGATGAATTTACTACATCATGTATCACTTGTTCTCTACAAAATGAAGTTATTTTATTACTAGTTATATAACTGTCTTCTACATCAAATAAAAAAAAATGAATATCTAAAACACTTTTTTGCTATCTACTAGCTTAAATGAAAACATTTAATTAGTACTATAATAATTTTAGTTACAGAAAGTAATAATGAAATGTCATATGATAATCGACGAGCATGAATTGACAACAAAAATTTTTCAGTTTGATTTTTACTGGTGATTCCATGTTGATAATCATTCACCAATTTTTTTTCGCTCATTATTTTAAATGGAGCAGATCAGTGCATGTCACGATGGTACTCATTGTGTGTCTGTGTGTCTGTGTGTCTGTTGGTCATTAATGTGGAAGAAGAAGAAGGATTAGGTTAAGATTAAATGCCTAAATGGTTAAGTATAAAGCATAGCCGTGAGGGCCGTCTCCACCATTCATTGCAAATGATTCAGGAAATGTTTTGCTGAATTCATTCTCCAACCCTCTCTTTTAAATATGCATGCTTCTAATAAGTTTATCATATCGGAAGCATGCAATTAACAGAGAAGAAAAAAGATAAAAGAAAAACAAATAAATGGTTGAGTACTTGCCTTGAGTCTGTATGAATCAGTGAAAGTAAGAAGAATCTGAGCTTCAGGTTGACGCAAGAAGATGAGAGCAAATAGAGTAACAGTGCTCTTTGGAAGCCTTGAGAAACATAACGTTCACCTTATAAGAAAGGCACACAAAAGAATAAAGAAAAACCGTATTACTGGTAGATAGCGGCAAAAATACAAACATTTTATGATGAGGTTCACCAACCTGTAAATTATGAGAGGGAGGGAACCAGGGGGTTGGTATCCTTTATCAGTAGTAAATTGAGGAAAGATGCAAATGAAAGTCAACATGCTTTTTTAAACAATTTTCTTATACCCCAACAAAAATTATAAAACCTTGGTATTTGGGAATTTATATGGAAGTTGTCTTATTAAAGAATTCGTATTTAGAGATTTCTTTTTTACAAAGATAAAAATATAAAAATATCTCTTAGTAAGAATGAGAAGTGTCCCCATACTATTAAAATAGCAACAATAGACAATTCATGTAGATTTAGGCAGTTCATCCAATGATATCAGTCCTATTCACATATTTATAATCAACATCAAATTTGTTTCAATAAATTGTTAAACTAGAAAAAAAAAAAATGGGCAAATTTTTTCCCACCTTTAATTTGTGTTATTCCAAGGTATGACCACTTTATGGCATGGGACAAGTAGAGAATTGCAATCTTAGCTTCATATATGACAAATAAAATTTAAAAAAGCTTTTTAGTATTAAAAAGAGACCCATTAAAGTTAGAATTTGAGGATAAAATTTACATAGTATTCAACTATGCTTGCCTAAATATTCAAGAGTTTTTTTTTTTATGACCTATATATAATTTTTTTAATTTTTGACAAAAATTCAAATATTAGACTATATATTCCTAAACCATTACTGCTATTCTTTTTTATTAAAGCAAATTTATATTCCTAAATTTTGGATGTGTTATCCCAAAATATTATAATCACATCCAAATTTTATTGTTTCCTTGGAACTTTTGCCTCATTTAATTTTTTAAGTTATGATAGCTCTAATATATTTAAGGTTAAAAGTTTAGAATTCACATTTTATAGTTTAGGTTTTATGGATAATGATCAATTAAAGTGTCCAACGCCTATATGTTATGAAGCTTCCTCTGGTGCTTTTAGGTGCACTGTAAGGAAAGCATCAAAACTTATTCTAGGTGTGGAACCCATGCATTCATAGGATGCTCCAATGCTTGGGTCCTTTTAAACTTGGCTACATTAAGCAAGCCTTCTCTATAAATACAGCCAAACTGAGCCCCAGAATTGGCACATAACCATATACCTTGATACTTCACATAAACTCCTCTCTGCTAGCTACTCTGAATTTAAAAAATGAGTGGTAAAGCCAAAGGTGGAAGCAGCGGTGGTGGCGGATCTGCTAAAGGCGGCGGCGGCAGCGGAAACTTCTCAAAAGGAGGCGGTGGTGGTGCTTCAGGAGCCCCGCAGATGAAAGCTCCTGGTGGTAGCGGTGGCTATATATCAAGGGGTGTTTTTGAGAGCAACCCTCGTGCCTACTTCACAGGCCTCCATGTTGGCCAAAAGGGCAAGAAGTAAATTCATGAGGGCTTCTATAGATGTGTTTTACCTTGGAAGGCTCTTAAATAAGTATGGTGTGTACTATATATATACATATGTCGCCTTCTAAGTCTAGGATCTCTCTTATGTATGTATGTTTCTAATGGCTGGACTGATCGTGTCTTCTTTCTTCTTTTTTTCTTTTTTTTGGGTCTTCTGTGGTTTGCCTTGTAAAAGAAAATAAGATTTGAAGCATGTAATGTTTGCTATAATAATTCTATATATAGAGACGAGATCTAGCTTAAATTCTCGTGTTTTAGATCATGTGAAGAACAGTGGATGGATATGATATTAAGAAAGACTTCAAGAGTTCGTCGACTACTTTTCTATTATTCATGAACGAAGATGAATGTTTCAGTTATTAACTTTGTTCGAGACTATAATAGGATCTTTTATGCACCTTTAAAAGATTTTAAATTATTAGACGAAAGATCATAATAAATTTATTCATAAAGTCTTGCAGGTTTTGAAATCCCAGGGTAAAGAATGCAGATTCCATCATGATTAAAAACTATATCATGTTAGTGACTATTTATATGGAAAGCCTTATATTTGTTAGTTGGAAGTAATATACGAAAACTTTTATTACAATATTTAGAGTAAATGACTATATTGTTCCACACTTTTTATTTTATTACCAATTTGATAACATTAATCATAATTTCCTTATCAAGCTAATCATGGGACTATTTTTTATTGATATTAAATGTGAGGGATAAAAAATAATTATTAATGTTGTTATTCTTTTATAAAAAAAAAAGTCGGAACTCGAAAATTTTAAAAATTATAAATGTATAAGTTAATTTAGGAGATTAAGTTAAGTTGATCCGAACGATCAAATCTACAAATGCTAAGCCTTTCTGGCCAAAAATATATATATAATTAACTAAGCTTCAATATAAACAAGATTACTGCAAGCTCATTTTACGTATAAGTTTAAATTACATTAACATAACAAATGATTCATAGTGATCGATGTCTTTTTCACATACAGACAATATATTCATTAACTTCGTCCTTTTTTCTATCCCTCAATGGATCACTTTGTTCTCTTTTTTTCTTTGGGTAGAGCGCTTTGTTCGTTTTTCACCTAAAAGTTGAAGCTTATCTACTACTAGTCTATACTATGGCTGGTAAAAGGAAAAAAAGATGGGTGAAAAGAATATTGAAGACTTGACTTTGCTCAAGAGTGAAGACTGAAATAGTTACAAAATCAACATCATAATGTACGAAGAGAACAAACTTTATAACCATGTAATTGCTTTCTCATTGGAAGAAAAAACATTAAGTTGAATCCTTAATGGTTTAGTATTGACCAATGCGTAAGAACCTTCATTAATTAAGGCAAAGCTTAATAATAAATTTACCTAAGCGTTAGAATTTTTTTCAAAATTCTTAGATATATAATAACCAGTATATTAATTAATTTCTTAATTAATAAATGAACTGAATAAAAATTTCGCCCATGACATGTCAAAAAAGGATCTTCGATTTCATTGGCATATGCCCATGAAGTCATAAATTTTGATTAATTTTCGAGGCTCCTTATCTTTGGATCTTTAAACGTCAAACGTTTCTTTGCTCTATGCAATGCATAGGTAAGGTAAGTATGAGAATGAAGAACCAGTATTGGAATTCATGAAACTTCGGTTACTGAAAACTAGTTCCATCTGCGTTGACCATATCCATATATTTTTAATGCACTAAGATTTTCTTCCCGGTCATATATACATGAACCTGTACATGCTTTGGGGAAGCACGAGACTATTCCAAATCCACCATTAATTTTGAGCGTTCGTTGAGAAGACCATTTTATTTTCTATAAATAGACTGGAACATACGATATAACAATATCACTCTCAAAGTAGGATTAGACACAATTCTCTAGTCCAGTTATCATCTGAAAAATGGGAGGCAAAGGAGAGAGCGGCAGAGGCAAAGGTGGTGGAAATGGTGCTGGTGGTGACGGTGCTGGTAAAGGAGGTGGAGGTTCAATGAAAGCTCCTGGGGGTGGTGGAGCATACATATCAAGGGAAGTGTTTGAGAGCAACCCTCAAGCTTACTTCAGTGGTCTCATGCTGAGTAAAAGGCCAACAAGTAGTGCTACTATATATATAAACATATGGTGATTAGTGGTTAGGAAGTCTTAACTCTTAACGTACGTGAATATGTAGCAGCTGTGGTTTTCCTTCTAGCATCATCAATATATATAATAAAGCTGTGTTTTTGTTTTTATTTACTCTTCAGCAGTTCAGCTATCTTTTTATAATGTGATCACTGATTAAAATAAGTATTTATGCGTGCTAAATATGTTGGTTTTGCTTGAACGACAAGGATATGAATAATAAAACATTCGCTCATCAGGAGATATTTATATATGAGTTAAAATTATGTTGCTCTTATGGAGATTTGGTCAATAAAATTGAAACGAATATATAGAAAATTGCTTGTTACTGATCTCCTGTATATCTTACAATTTTGCAGTTTAGTGTGTTAAGTAGCACATTCCTTGGAAGAAGAACTAAGAATTTGATAGGGATAACTAATTATTAAAAAGGGATTTTTGTACAAATCCTGGACACACAAAAAATAAAAATAAATTTTCATTTATTATTTTATTAAAAATTATACTTTTCATGAAAAGCTGATGCATGAATATTATTTATTAATGTGAATTATGTAATTAAAAATTAAAATATCATTTTAATAACTTTAAACATATAATTCTTATACACCAAATAAACCTAAATTATTCTTAGAAACCTCGATTTTATTTATTGCTGATTTGAGCAATTTTTCGTATTGTTAAAAACCAAAAAATTCAAATATATATACATATATATAGATTGTCTCTAATAAAAATGTATACAATATTTCGTTAGTAAAATTTTTATTATGTAATTAGAATTTTCAGTTTTTTAATCGTGTTATTAAAATAATATTTTATCATATAATTGCATAAATCAAAAATAAAAATAATATTCATGCACCAATTTTTTAAGAATAGTATAATTTTTTATTAAGTAACAAGTGCAAATATATATATATATATATATATTGTATTTGAAGCTTTAGTAGAACCCAAACAACATGCTAAACGACTTGGTCAAAGCAAATAATAGTTTCATATCATACATGTTTAATTTCTCCTTTATCTTACGCAGTTGCACTCCACAACTCTAATGTCATTAATTTTATCATCCAATAATATTACTTCGCGTCTCTAAAACGTATAAATATACACATATTCAAGAACGAGTGGGCAAGACTCGTATCTATAAAAGATATACAATTTATAGAGTTTCTTACGTTATCATGCATTAATAATTTGACGCTGAATATAATCTCAGTAACATATCAACAAAATTAAATAATAGCCTTCGTTCATATGTATGGACTATAAAAGTCTAATACTTGTGTAAAGGCTTGATGCTGATAATTAACAAGTAACGTGACTATTGCACAAGGCTTGGTGGTGATAAAGGCTTGCTACACTTACAAAAACAAAATATAGGCCCATGGACCGACCCAGCAAACTCAAACTTGCCACGTATTACAATATTTCTTAGTTCATAGACGAGTTGAGATTTGCTAAAGCGATTTTGTAATAAAATATATTAAAATAATAATATTTTATTAATTTAATATTAATAAAAATAATTAAATTAATAAAATATTATTATTATAATATGTTATATTACTGGATCCGCAGGAGCTTTAGACTGCGCACGCTAACACACACCAACCACACTTTCCACACAAGGTTTAAAGCTCAAATCATAGAGAAAAGTGAAACACTTATCAGTCAAATGCATTTATGATTTTCCTGGTCGTCGTATGCTTGAATGAATCCATGCGTGTTTTGGGAAGTATAAAACGCATTTAATTGTACCATTCTAAGGATAGGCTTCACCATTGCTCCTCTGTAAACAGCCGACCCAATAAGGAGTTGAATCCAAAAAATCAGAACATCCTATCAAACTCTTAGGGCTTTTCTAGAGTACTGAGGATATTTGGAGTGAGCGAACAGCTGAAACATGGACAGCAGCGGCGGCCAAAACAGCGGTGGTGAATGCGGCGGCGCTACCAAAGGTGGTGATGGAAAACAAACTAAGGATCACAATGTTGGTAGTGGCTCTGGTGTGGCTATGATGACTGCTACTGGTTCTGATGGAACGTGCATCTCGAGAGACACATTTGAGAGCAACCCTAAGGAATATTTCTCTGCTCTGCATGCTGAACAAAAGACTAAGAAGTAGTTCTATCAATGTGCTTAAGGTGCTTCTTGCTCTCTTGTTTTGGGTTTGATTGTCACTATGGCAAAATATATATATATATATATATATATATATATCATATGTAACCGTGTGGTCACTATGTCACAGCAAGGCATAACCCTATAATAAAGCAGTTGCAGTTTCTCTTTAAATTTCTCTCTATTTGTCTTGTTCCGTATATGTTCATACATATATATATATATATATATATATATATGCATGATCGATTTATACATAGTATATCACCAAAAATTAAGCATTATTTCTTACTACAAAAATATCATTAAAGGTCTGCAGGTTCTTCCATTGAACATCTTCTGTTGTGTTGTAATCATTAATCATGTAGAAAATAAAGCCAATCAAGGGAACAGGAGGGCCTTTCAAATTAATCCCATATATCGACTTCAACATATGTTTAGAATACGAAAAAAAGGAACTGTATATAAATAATTATTCAACGAGTTCGCGTGATTCTGTAGCTTGTGATCTAAATTAACAACTAAAGCTTCACATGGAAAAGGGAATGGAACTTGATGATCTTTTTTATATATAAATGTGAAAGAGGAAGAATTTATACATAAGTTGCACAAATAACCAATGAGACAACTCTCGTTAAGGTCGCCTTATGAGAAAATATTAGTTGAGGCTGGTACTACGTGGCAAGGTGGTGTGGTATCATGTTCCAATAAAATCATAAAAGAGAAATTGGAGAGTGAGAGAGTGATAGACTTTTATCAAGCTAACATGATACTTTGCTCCAATAAAATTAGAAAAGAGAAAAGTGGGAGGCAAATCAATTTTTTTTCTAAGTTCACACTTTCCTCTACACAAATTGCCCGTTAGCATAGCCAACAAGCAAGAAAGTGTTGGGAAAAAAAAAAACATTACAAACAAGTAATAATAGGCCAAAAAAATTAATAAAACGTGATTGACATTAAAAAAATAGATAATAAAATTTTGTAATTTAAGCTAAAAATATAAATATAAAGTTGACACAATATAAGGAGAACAGTATAAGTAACAAAAAAAATTAAAAATATGAATGAAATTCAATTTTTTTGTGCACTGTTGTTAATTTATTTCTTTTAATTACACATGATACACATTTTTTTTTATTTTATCTCAATTTATCTAATTACCTATGTTGTTTGAATTCATTACTTTATTTTTCACAACTATTGGTTGTTCAATACAAGAACTGTGCATAACTCTAAATATGAAGATCTAAAGTTTAATTGTATAAGATGTTAGATTTGACTGTTGATGGTAAATAAGTGCATGGATTTTAAAGATTATTGTTGGCAGGGTTTTATGACTTTTTTTTTATTAATAATTTCATGATGAGCGTTGAAGTATAAAAATATATTCATTGGGTCTAAGCTCAAACTAATATAATCTTTATTGATTTTTGTTTTAGGGGTTGTAACTGCATGAACATACCAATCCTAATAATGGATTAGGAGGAAATAATTATAGATAGCTTTTCCTATTGTTTGTGGAAGAATAGAACATGTATATTAAGAAATTCATTCTTTTTTCATGAACAAGATCCACATATAGCTAGCCTCAATATTGGCTTTGTGACAATATCAAAAGTAGTATTGAATATCTCTAATTACAAAACTATCATATAAAAGGAACTCCACTGCTCCTTTACTCATGATACAAAGGATAATCCTACAAGCTCACATTCAAAAATTAATAGCATTAATCTCATCCATTCTTGGACAAAAGACAACCATAACTTAAATTACTCTAATTCTCTTGTAAGTTCATAGTTGGATACTCATTGTCAAGTGTCCTAAGATATGGAATGCAATTAGAGGCATAATCCTGCAACAACATAAAATATAAAAACATGCATACATACATATATATATATATATATATATATATATATTATACTTTATAAACTTTAAAGGTATAAAAAAAAGTGTCATATACCTTATTTTGATAGCAAGGATTCATATGAAAACCCATACTCTATAAAGAGCTTTGATTTAAGGATTACACATTCGATTGTTGTTGTTCAATTTTGTTCTTCGAAGAAGTCCCCTTCTTTTGCTTCTCAATGGTACTCTTAATCCAAGTAGAACTTGCTCCTTTCAACCTCCTCTTACGAGGATCAAGAATATGAATTGAACCATCATCTTGAGCATCATTGTCATCACTTTCCATGTAATTATTGTGATCATCACTATTACTCTTAAAAGAGGCATAATTTCTAATTTCGACTTCAAGCTCATGGAGTTTCTTCTTTGCTATTTTCATTGTTTCAATATCATTTGCATTCAAATCATAATATTGAAAGATTCCCTCATCAAGTCCTTAAGATAATAAACTCTTGATGTTCTCAATTCCTATGAGCATGAACCATTGTCATTATTTCGAATTTCTTGTCTTGCATCTTTTATCCATCTCTTTAATATGTATTGAGTCGAAATCATAGTCATATTCCCATGATTATTTATTACACATAATACATGTCGACAAAACCACCCCAATAATTGAAACAACTTGCATGTGCATGAAATGGTATTATTGCTCTAGTCTACTCTCATAGTATGCTCCAAGTGTCCAAATTCCCTCCCCAAAACACAACTGTGAACTGCCCTTCATAAATTGAACTAGTGACATGTAATAACATGCTCTCAAAGTACTTTGCTTGAAATTTCTTAAAGATCTTGTGAGTGTAAACCCAAGTCTTGGCATACCTCTAGCAGTTAAGCTTCACACATCTATTTTGCTTGTTTTTCGTAGTTGTTGACAAACTCTTTCAATGACATTGTCCTACGAGACAAATGTTTAAAAACATTGTTTGTTCTTCCACTATTTTATGTCAATCTTATTCCAGCTGAAAACATGTCACAATTGAAAGTGGGACACCATTTATGGTGTAATAAGTACAAATTAGACAACCACTTGTTTTTAGCAACATTCTTTGCACATATCTTTCCAAATTTGCTCCATCACATACTCTAATTCAACTTCATGTAAAATATAGTTGAATTTTTCCTTCAAATGACCATTAGCAAGAAGATGTGAAAGATGTTGAGTGGCATTTTTAAAATTATGCCACACACATAAATGATGTATAGTATTAGGAAAAACCTTCTCAATAGCATTCACCATAGCACTATCATGATTCATGAAAATGGTTCTTGGTGCCTTATTTCCCATAGCCTCCAAGAATGTTTCAAACACCCAAACAAATAAGGCAATGGTCTCATCTAACATAAAAGCACAACCAAACAATACATTCTTCCAATGGTTATTGACCCCAACAAATGGTGCACATACCATGTTGTACTTGTTGGTACGATACATAGTGTCAAATACTACCACATCGCCAAAACAATCATAATCTAATATTGACATAGCATCACACTAGGAAAAATTAGTCATTTTATTTTGGTCATCTACTTGAAACGAATAATAAATATTACTTCCACTTGCTTGTAAAGACCATAAATGTTTTAGAAGCCTCTGGCAATATCTTGCATTCAATAAATTCATCCTTTTTATTGTAAAAAAATTTGACAGTCACAAAATGTAAATCCAACATCTTTTGCTCCAGTTGTTTTGTTTTTAGATATGAATAAGCATTTGTTGCTTTTATCCCAAAATCTACCATAATGTTAAGAATGCTTCCTTTTGTATCCGTTATCTTTGGGAAAGATCTAATCGAATGCTTTTGGTTATCCTCAATGAAAGGATGATTACGGACCTCATTGAATTCAATCACCCCCCAAAGACCTCCTTGAACAAGAAACTCAATTTGAACCTTGTACCCACATCTTTTTAATGTCCTTTCACATCTTTTATCTTTACAAGGAGAAAAATCTGGATATCCCTCACAGCAACAGAAAAAAGTGAATCTTCGAAGTTCATTTTTTCAGTTATAAAACTTTTTCTCTTTCCAAACACCAAATCCCTTTTGTGAATGTATATGCATTATATGTCTTATAAGCTTCTTTTTCACTAGCAAAGGTCATGCCAATTTTGAATTGAAATTCTGAATCCATTGATGACCTATGCGAATATGTTGGATTTTCTACAATTAAAACAAGGAAAAAAATGAATAATGCTCACATTGGTCTTTTATGGAAATTTATTATTGTACTTAGACATGAAAACAACAAAGAAAGCGCACACGCATACACACACATATGCAGTGATATTTAGGGATGCAAATACAATATGAATAAAGTTAATAATAGAGGTGAATAATTAGAACCTGTAAGTCACTTGCTTAATCACCCTAACAGTCTTTTAATCTTACTAAAAGTAATACATACATGAATCATATATTGAACAAGTAGCATTATATACATATACAATGAGAGAGAGAGAAAAAAAAATCATATCCATTAATCAATTTTAGTAAGTAATGGGCACTGCAAACCATAATCTCACAGTAAAATGAGATAAACACTGAATATAAAATGATATTTGGCATATAAGTAGTGAGAAAAAGGTTTAAAATAATTATTAGAAACTTTATATAAAATCTGCAGAATTATCGACATACTAGTAGATCGAGGGATAAGAACTTGCTTTGAGTATATCTTATGAGTTGCAGATTCATCACCCTCCTAGCGTTTTTTTTTTTTCTTTTCTGAATGAAATTTTGTCCAAAGAAGAGCCACAAGAAAGAGTGAAATCCAAATTCAATTTTAATCTGGCTCTTATCTTTCTTATCAGACCATTTTATCCTTTATTTTATATTAATTGACAAATTTATCTTATTACATTAATAAAAGTCTGATACGCTCCCTCTCTTATTACATCATGGGCGATTCGGCAGAGGAAAGTGTGAACTTCGAAAAAAAAAAATTAATTTGCCTCCCACTTTCTCTTTCCTAATTTTATTAGAGCACATTATTATGTTAACTTGATAAAAGTCTATCACACACTCTCTCCTATTTTTCTTTCTTGATTTTATTAAAACAGAATAATACATTACCTTGCCACTTTGGTATACCAGTCTTAACTAATATTTTCTCATCGCTATATATATATATATATATGGCATGAGAAAGTGAAGTGGGTCTCTCTCTCTTACACGCACAAACACACATTTATTCAGAAACAAGAATGTACTTATAGCCTATATATAGAGACCATACGCACGCATGCATGCAGTACACAAGAATCATCTTTTTGCACGCAAATTTGGACCTGAAATCAGACTTTGATGTGCCTGTTCAACTTATACAACCATATTAACATTCATCAACCATATGCATATACCTCGTTAAAGCACAGATCATTGATAACTGAAATTCTCCAGTCAAATGTGCATTTGAGATTTTTTTTCCTGGTCGTATGCTTGAATCTATGCTGGCATTGGGAATTGTATAAGAACATTTACCAGTTTAAACCCACAAAAATATCCTATCCTTGCAACTTTGGAGTCAACATTTGAATGAATGGATACCAATTAGATAGGTACTGTGGTATTATAACAATACTAAGGTTCTATATTTGTGAGTGCGGTCTTTATATTGCTGTTACCTTTAGACACTAGTACTACAATATAATAAAGCAGTTGGATTTTACTTCTTGTCTGTTTCTCTGGTCTCTTTATATATATATACATATACACACACACACACTATGTTTCTGTTTTTGCATTCTCATTCTTTGATAAATATTTAAGTTATACTATTTTTTTAAAAAAAATTATTTTTCTTTTTCTTAAAATAAACATACAATATATTGACTTCTTGAACGATAAAAAATGAGCTATAATTACACTTATTTAAATCAATATACCCTTATATATATTTATATATAACAACTGATAAATATTATCAACATGGCAATTTTTTAAAAAATTTAAAATAATTTTTTTTATAATTTTCAACATGAAAATAATAAAATTAAAATGCACCTTTATAATAAAGTAGATATTTTATAAAATAATAATATTCTTGATTATATTTTAATTTTATGAGAATTGTTTATATTTTCATAATAAAAATGATTATATATTAAGAATTTTTTATAGAGGAAAAAATAATTTATTCTACGTTATATATATATATATATATAGACACACACACACAAACATATATATATATATATATATATATATATATATATATTCAGAAAATAAGTAACAATCATATTTTTAATTTGTTTTCAAGACTATTAATGCAAGATTATCTTTCAGTAATTCTAACAAGAATTTGAAAAACATTAGCTTGTGGAGGCTGCCTTTATCAGTCATCAATCACGTAGGAAAAGTAAAGCCAAAGAGTGGAAAAGAATGTCCTTTAAAAATCCATCTTTTTTCCACTTGTTTAGTGAAAACCAACAATGAAAACGTTATTTATTTAACTTAATAGTAATCGAACAAAACGATAAGGATGTACAGGTGTATATATGCACTTGTCCTCTGGAGATTGGTCCTGTGCGCCAGCACCTAAAATATATGTTGCGTGTCATTCTTGTCTTTTGGTTTTTTTAACACATTTTTCAAAACAATGCACAGGTTGTTCATTGTAGCGTAGAAGTTCATAATTAATCATTGTACTTTCCTTTGCCTTATTTAGACTTCAATCATTCATAACCTAGACTATATAACTTGATTAATTTACGAAAAAAGGCATTATCATGGTCGCTTTAGTCTTCTAATATACTGTCTGATACTTTGCCTATCACTTCTGCCAATAAAACATGATCGCTGTGTCAAAATTTTCTGGTTAGTGATACTTGTTTGAATGTTTGTTTCCTGAGAAAATAATTGAAAATATACTATTTACAATGTAATGTTTTATGTAAAAATCAAGAGTATTCTGTCTCAATATTACTTTAACAAACTAACACTCGGTCAAAAAGTATTCCAATCAGTTGCAATAATTTTCAAGGAAAAAGTACTATATGTGTTATAAAATAAATTCCCCGAAGTTTTTTTGGTCTGTAAAATACTAAATTTAAGTCTTCTATTTCAGATATCAGAAATTGCACTCAAAAGAAATTGTATTTTTTAAAAAAAATAAATTGATGGCAGGCAAGATAGGGAGGAGTTGGGATCTCCACCAGGAGTTTAAAGTTACTCTAGTAGATTTTTTGCCATTCGATCTTGATTCCATTGTCCAAAATTTACTGCAGATTCTCCTACTACTACAAGAGATCTATAAACTCAACACCATGTTGAGTTGTTGTACGAGAACAGAAATTTGTTGGTTTTCAGGATTAAACCCTTTAAAAACATACAAAAGTTTCTTCATCTGATCCTTTTCCCAATGAAACGGGTTTAATCATGAAACGCTCGACTTCCATTAAATTTTCTCACATTCAAAAATGTTATTTTATGCCAAAAAAAAAAAAACAAGAACAAAAATTTAAATTAAAGGACTTGGAAAAAGTTAAACTTCCCTGAAGTTAAAAGTGTAGATTTTTGGTGATTCCGTTATTTGATCGAAACAACCATAGCTACAGAGAAGAGTTCACGATATTATATTTACATATTACTCTTAAACATGAACACAAGGAGGGATACAAGGTAGATGCTGAGAGAACCAAAGAGAAAGACAAGTCCAATTGCACCACATGTTATACCTATTATTTCTGCAAACTCTGACATGATAGTACGATCTGATCTCTTGTTCTTGTGGTCATAAAAATGCTTATAATTCCACCCACTTGAATCTATAATCCTCTCCCTCTTTCTCAATCTATGGATTCTTTCTCTTAAAATACTTAGGTTTGCATCCACACTGTTTTCTGGCTTCCCTGCCAATATAGATAATGATTAAGATCAGAAGAAGCACACAGCATCAAAACAACACAAACATGATTGTTACACAGATGAAAAAAAGATTCAATATTCTAGAAGTAATAGAGCTGATATTATAGAGAGAACAGAAAGTACAAAGGAGGTCACGATTTGTTAAAACATATATCATATTTACCATTATCTCTATAGCTTTGGGACATCATTTTAGGATAGTGAAAGATGATCCTATGCCTGGAAAGAAGTTGGTTGAAGCTGCAGAAAGATGATAGAGAGCAAGCCATGAAGTAAATATATTGGTGATGATGATTCTTTGCTTCTAGTATGTATTGTATCTATAAAGAATCGCTTCTGCTTAAGAATACCATAGTTAGTCTTGATTTTGGTACAAATATATGTAGTGAAAGTTGATAGCCATATACAATATTTTATACACTGATGTACCAGTTTTGTTGGGCAGCAATCTAGGTGTCCTTTGATTGAAGTTTATAATATATAAGAATTGAAGAAAGAAACATAAGGAAGTAGGAGTCCATGTGCATTTTCATTTAGACTTACACATGGCACCTCTTGGCCTTACTTACAGGTTGAGGTGTAGTGAGGAGAGAGTCATTAATTTATAATTACTGATCATGAGATTTGAGAAGATGATCACGTTCAAGAGTGCTCATGTGTGATGATCAAGGGCAACTTGTTCGGTTGCATGAGTAAGATAATTCAAGTCAAGAATATCGAATTTACTTCAAAATTTTAGAGGAAGACGGAAATTAATATACTATACGAACCATTCATTGGCACAACTCATATATATGTCTTTATCAGTAGCGTATGGAAAAGTCAGTTTAAACTTACATTAATTTATATAATTTCGATCTCTTGTTTGGTTAGCCAGGTTAAAATGAAATGAAAAGCTGTTTAACGAAAATTACTTGATTAATAAGATAGAACCATTTTGGTCTTGATAAAAATAAAAAAAAAGATTATATATTCTTATGATTTAACTGCATATTTTGTGAGATATTTTGCTGATTAAGTTGTAGAAGGTATTTCATTAATGCCATAAATACTTCATTCGTAGACTGTAAGATATTTAAATGGACATAATTATTATATTAAACCTTAAAAGATTTTAATGGATTTAATTTAATCGTTACAAATTTATTGTCACAAATTTAATTTCAAGTTAAGATTAAAATAATGCAATTTTTGAAAACATTAAAATTAAATTGATGTCAATAGTTAAGGACTACATTAATAGCATTACTATATTTTAAGGGGCAAAATAATAGTTTATTCTATTTAGATATAGATTTTTAAGAATTTAATGCTATAATTAATGTCCAAGTTTGGTACATAAAGCTCTTCAATATTTAATTATAAATTTAATGTTCAAAATATATTTAACTTTTTAACATCACTAAATATATATATATATATATAATTATTTACACTGACTTACCCGTTAGTTGTTGTAAATTTGTTTATTTTGAAATTATTGTTTTAAATGGAATTTTATAAGAAGTACTTTATAAGAAATAAACACTATCAAAATTCTTAAAGGGCGTTATTATTATTATTATTATTATTATTATTATTATTATTATTATTATTATTAATTTTAAAAAAAATTACTGTCAAATTACTAAAAAGGACATGTAAAAACTTAACTTTGCAATTAATATTATTTGAATGGATAAAAAGTTTTAAATATTTATTATGGTCAATTTTAATTAAGTATCTAATTTTTATTAAAATATAAAAATAAAATCACAATAAATATATAAAACATTTCAATCAAAATAGATAGATATAATATAAAAGAAAGGGAGTGAAAATATCAATGCAGAGACAAGGAGTAAAAGTGAGTGTTCATAGGAGGTTAGGTAAAAATGGTTTGGGGTGATTATAGCAATTAATCATCATTCAATATTATTAATTGCTATAATCACCCCAAACCATTTTTGTAAAAAAATTTCTCGCTTAAACTGCAAAGAAAAGTTTTAATTTTTTTACTATCTCTCCATAGCCAAAAAAAAAAAATTGTTTATATTATCACTCAACAGCCTTTTTCTAGTTATTTTTAGCCAAACACCACAAAATTACAAGACAACTTTTTTTTATAAAACAAAAAGTATCTTCTCCCCTTGAAGAAGCTTCACCAAACAGATTATACTTGGTCGAAGTATGAGTTTCGTTCAATCTAGCTATTATAAGCAACCGTTTAACAACAAAAGAGAAAAAGAAGAGAATCAACGGTTTTTTTTTTTTTTTTGCCAAAAAGAGAATTAGCGATTTGATGATATGTAATTCTTCTTTTATTTTTTCATATATCTAGATCATTTATGAATTTAACTTCTAAAAGCGTGGGAATCAATAACAATAAAGAGTATAATTTTAGAGTCCCCATAAATTATGTGTAGCGAAATGTTGATTATTGAATATAATAGGCTGAACTTAAAAGGAGAGAATGAATACTATTGAAAAATAAACATGAAAATATGTCAAAAATAAATTTTGAAATTTATTAAAATAATTGCTTGGCGTTTTACCAAGAATCTGAACTTAATTTTAGAAATTTATGTTAGACACAAAACCACTAACCATACAGTATAGAGCAAAACCAAATTCCTCCTCTATAATGTTTCCTAGTCCCATGAATGGCATCTAATTACTTCTCGGCAAAAATCCTTGACAAGTTTGCAATTTGCATCATATCTACAATTTACAATGATAATGGCAGCTGGTAAGTGTCCCATCATATGA
The DNA here is from genome assembly GCA_037074485.1 of Delonix regia. Taxonomy (NCBI): domain Eukaryota; kingdom Viridiplantae; phylum Streptophyta; class Magnoliopsida; order Fabales; family Fabaceae; genus Delonix; species Delonix regia. Next base: position 23,755,983 of record CM073461.1, read on the forward strand.
AAAGAGAAGACAAAAGCAAACGGAAAAGGAGAAGAGCAATGCAAGCACACATGTTCCTTTTCAATGATTGTGTAAAAGTTGATAGAAAATATAAACATTACTTATGTACTTTCTCTTTCTCCCACAAAAGTAAACGGGCAGGGGGAACACGTATAACACAACTTAGTACACTTCCTCTCGCAGGTTGAAGTAACTTATAAGAGAAGGTATTTGGAACAGTAGCGATGAAAAGGACGTCATTAATGCTCATTATTTGCACCAATTTTCCAGGGAAACACATGAGAAGGAGAAAGTGAATATCTCACCTTTTCTCCTCTAAATATGACACTACTGCTAATTTCAACAAGATGCAAGGCAACATGAAACGGAAATCAGCTCATGGTTTTCTGTTTCAATGAAGTTCTGCGGGGGGCGCACATGATCTTGCAAGTTATTGATTCATATTCCCTAAGTCATCCTGCAAATTATTGAACTATCCAAAAAACTTTTAAGTAAATTCTGTTAATCTTGAATAAAAATGTAAGTATAAGAAGATCCTCAGGAATTTCACTTTTTTTTCCTTTTCGGACACGTCATTGTGTCAATGCTCACAATAGCACTGGTCACAATCACTCAAAATATATTACCAATTGTTCCAAACAAGCATGTCCTTCTCATTTATGTCCCGGAAGCTACAGTTGCACTATATATACCAAGACTCATCCTTTTATTGATCTTCTACGCTAAATATTACAAACTACGAGAGTAGTTACTAGACGCATAAAGAAAGAAGATACAGACGCAACCTACTACATGCATACAAGAGGATACAGACGCTATAAGACCACGCAGGCCTCAGACAAACATCTTTATATTACAAAAAGTTGACGATCCTGATATATATAAACAGCATGGTAAACAGCTCCACAGAATTTCGTTAAATATCCATGTCAGCAAATATTTCTCCATCTTCCTCGTACTCTATCTCATCCATAAGGAACCCATCAGCAACCAAGTTACTGCCAAGGACAGCAATAATTAAAGCTAAGGATGAATATTGTTATGACTGAAAAAACCCGTGCCATGAAAATGAAATACCCTACAGTTCAACCCACCTAAAACAGCCAAAACGAAAAGTCACAATCCTCTTAAGCTTTCTATTATAGAAGAAGAAATTAAAGGACCATCTGAAGAAGCCAGCAAACTCCACCACATGAGAATAGTGTACAAATCGCAACAAGTGATGGTAAGATTTATAATTTTTTTAAAAGATAAGGTAGATGATAGTATATGTAGCATTTTGATGACAGTAAAAAAAAAACATTACATTGCCCCTCTATCCAGTAGTGGATCTGCTTCAGAATCTGGATCATAACTATATATTTCGCAATCTGATAACTTCACCACCTACATCACAACGTATCATCAGCAAAATGCCTCTTGATATTACTTACATTGACTTCAAAGGAAACTCACCTCGTCCAGGGCCTTATACAGGGTGTCCAGCAGAGAAACATCACCATTGGTTTCAAGCCATTCCTGCAGTAGACAAGTCAAGCAAAACCAGAGCTGAGCACATCACATTGTAGCGAAACTAACTGTGATTACCAAATAGCAATTGAAAAACAGAGCATTTTTTGCATGACCAAAAGAGTCCAACAGAAAATGAGATGAATGATATGCCCCCCATTGCCATACAGAACATCATATACAAATGTGGTTTTTAAAAGTCAAAAATGGGGTAAAAGGGACCATATTTCACCAGGAGTACTTTAGCTAATAATTAAAAAGAGCTTTGACATACAATAACGTCATAAATTAGCTATATAGTATGTATAAATCCTTTGTATACAGCAGGTCGACAACCAAAAGGCACAAGACACTAAGCCAAAACTCCGTAGGCGTAAAGCACATATATGTCTCTTAGGCTATATTTAGATAGGGAGGAAGGGAAGCTTTGGTTGAAACATTTTCATTGTTTGGGATCTCTTCAAGAAGGGGGGGAAAAGAATGAGGGAATTTCAATTAACTCTCCAAAGTCTTCCCACCATAATGTTTCTAACTTCTAAGTTCTCTATACTTGGAAAATATTGGAGGAGAAACTAATTATTTACTGTTATATTATTCAATATGTTAGAAAATTTCAATATCAAGAAAATAAATCATTATAGTGAATAATTTTAGTATAAAATAAATTGATGATTATTTATTCTCATTTATCTAATTTTCTATTTCTTTTTCCATTTTAGTTTAAACATCCAATTCCGAAGGGAAATAGAATTATAATCTAACCCTCCCTTCCATTCTCCTCCCTTTCTTTTTTCTTGAATTCCTTTCCTTCCCTTCTCCCAAACATAGCCTTGGCAATGACGTGATCACATAGTTGCAATCCAAACACTACAGCAGTAAAACTCAAATGATAAAGAGGCATTTTTGTAGTAGCACCTTTGAGGCTTCTAGCATGTAGGTATCAAAAATCTGCTTAAAACTGTCCCATGATTCCTCTGCGAAGAATTGGTGAGCTTTAACTGCACTATAAACAATTAAAGGTGTAGGAATATGATATTATAGGAAGAGCCAGGGCATACACCACCAGGTACACTTAACAAAACTTAAGGCAAATAATAATGAGCCAAATAAATGACCAGAACACGATTTGGGAAATGGAGAGACTTGAACTCTCAGCTCCTAGAGCAACAGTTATTTTGAACTGTCTGTCAAACCTTTTGACAACACTCCCAATGCAATCAAAAGGGGGATTATATAGTGGGTTGCCATGTCGCCGTATAAGCTGACAGTAGCATTACCCATAATCCTCCTTTTACTCCATCACTTACAGAAACATATCAGATATAGCATAAGATACTAAGATACCTGAATTCATAATCTGGATACATGTGATAGAGGGTAAGAACCAAGTAGACCAATGTCCTTCGGCTGGAAATAAACATACATCGAAAACATGTTATACAAACTTCAGTAATTAATTTTCAATTTCCAAAATCTATCTTGGTACAATGGCCACCTGGATCTGCTTGATATGCATTCAGGCGGTGAAGACGAATCAGTGTCGGATGATTTCCCAAGATAATCAAAAATCTGAAATGAAAATTAAATAATAAAACTATAGCACAACAGATATTTAACTAACAAGGGGAAAAGTAGGATGAGCTATAATAAAAAATACCAAGGACAATTCTACAAAATACAAATAACAGACTCACCATCTAAAATATAGAAATGGCATAAGAAAGAACAAATGGAAATGCTGGTACCAGTAGGGGGCGTTATTAGCATAAAAAAACTGAGTCTAAGACATGAAAAGCTAACTTTCCCCAAAACTATATATTCAAGACATGCCAAATCATCTTCTGCTGCCTCAACATTCTAGAGACCGAAATTTACAGCGAATTTAAAAATGTAATATAGTATAGCCTCTCTGTCTGCTTACCTCACTGTCCAAACTGAGAGATAGTCTGTGAGAGAGTTTTTTGTCGGTTCCTGCGTGCTTGCCTAAGAACCAACATCATATGAAATTTTTAATACCAATCCAACCAACTCAAATAAAATAAAATATTCTGAAGTCACGAATTGCCCCTTACAAGTGTATGCTTCAAGGCATCCTTTGATAGTACGTTCTCCCAAGTTCAAATGACTTAAGAAATCGTTCAGCCTATTAAAGTTTCAAAGACACTATTAAATACCGGTTTATTCAACAATTATCCATAATCCATTTTAAATTCACTGAATTCATAAATACCGATCCAGAGAAGCAAATTCTAGGAACTTCATGACGAAATGTTGCGAAGTAAAACAATGAATCCAATATGACTATTCCAAACTGCAGTGAGAATCCCAGCCCTTGGATCTTCGCAGCAGGGGGTCTTTCCCTGCAAGATAAACAAAGAACAAGAAAAATTACGAGCGTTTCCAAACTTATCATCACACTACACATCAGAAATACACGAAAGCAAAATATACATGAATTTAAACTCATAAACCACAGAAGAAGCATGAGAAATCTCACCTTCTTCATAAGATATTTGTAAGCCAAACAAATCAAAACGAAAGTAATCTAAGCAGCAATCAGGGAGAGAAATGATAATTTAAGTACCTTATAGAACAAAGGCACACAACAAACACGTAATCTTGCTTGGTATCGGAAGCGCTGAAGCGAACACTCACCGATTTGCAGAATTAGGGCTCGACAATTTGGGGATCAAAAGAGGTTTGAGACCCTGGAATACGAATATTCCAATATAATTCGATTTGGTAATTGTGGATGAGAAAGAAGCATCGGTCTGCGATCAATGATGTAAGAAGTTGAACTGACAATGGCCACCGTTGCAAGAAGTCACGAGAAAGCCCAGCCCATATGAATACTTTATGGGCTTGGTCCAGAGTGCACCTTCCACGAAATTACTTGTTTAATGGGCCAGGTCCTGCACCGAACTCCAGAATAATTTACAAATATTTGACCCCAAAAATTAAGAATAAAAAAATTTCAAATATATTTTTATTATTATTTTATAGTGTGTTTCTATTTGCAAAATTTGTTTACTCTTTATATTATGTCACTCGCCGAATTAATGCACAATTTGCCTTATTGTCAATAGCATATTATCTCATGAAGTACACTTTACATGTCATATGTCAAAATTATACATAAATTGTGGCCATTGCATTAAAGTGAAGATAAATTATTTAGAAACATAATTTTATACAATTGAATGTACCGTAAATTTAGACAAATACAACGAAAAATTTGAATCAATAAAAAGTGTGAATTTCCACTTGTGTTATACATATTGTTTATGAATATACGATATATTCAACTGTAAAAAAATCATAATAATTATTTAGAATATGATTCTTAGACCCAATACCTTACACATCATATGAAATAATATAGCATACCCATTATTTTATTTGTGTCTCTAGGCTTCCCTCAAACATTAAGTTCCAAATTGACCTTCAACCCACCTAACCGCCATCAATAAACAAAATTTTTCAAGACAAGATTGAAAATCTCATGACAATTAAATAATCATAGCAATCAATATTATCGTTTTCGAGGGGTGATTTTAATGTTGTCACTCTTGTCTGTAACATTATACGTAGATGTAAAGTATTCTTTTTATTTTTGGCTTCTTAGAGGTAAAGTATTCATTTCATCCAATATCTTCAATTTTAGAAGTCACTTTTGTTTTTATGATACATGATTTACAAAATTGAACTTAAGATCTCTTAGAATTTACTCAAACTTCTAATTACTTTACCACACTCACAATCAACTTTTTTTCCTTTAAAAACAAAACAGTAAATGAAAGTTTTAGTCTTCAAGTTATGAACATTTATTTATTCATTTTAATCTCATTTTTTATTTATTTATATTAATATTAATTAATTCAAATTGCATTTGCATACAAAAATTATATCTATTTAGCTAAGTACGCACACTTATCAATATATATGTTAGAAAAATAAATTATATCAACAATTTGATTCAAAACATCATTTCAACAGACTAAAAAATTTAAGGTAAATTTTTGTGTGTACTTATAATTTCAAATACATTCAATAATAATATAAAAATATAGTTATAATATTATAATTTTTTATGTTAATATTATTACAATTATATTTTTATATTATGATTAAGTATATTGATGCACTCAATAAACTAAGTGAATTTTTATTTTTTATTTTTGGTCAAAATTTTATACTTTTAAAAACTCTTTACTTATAAAAAAAAACTAATTCATAATTATTTTAAAGTTAAATTTTTTAATTTTATGACCTCTCCTTATTAATAAACAAAATATAATTTTAACCTTTTGCTTATTATAAAATTATTATTTTAATTATTTATTTATTGAAAAGTGTTACATTTATCTCTTATTTTTTAAAAAATATTATATTTAATCTTTTAGATTTAGAATTTAGAATTTGATAAAAAAATTATATTTAATAAATTTTTAAAAATAAAAAATTAATTATGATACTTTTTTAATAAATAAAAAATTATTTTAAATATTTTAATAAATAATAAATTTATAATAAATGAAAGTAAACTATTCTCCCTTATTAATTATCAAATACTTATCATTATTAAAGAAATGCAGCGAAATAATTATCAAATACTTATCATTATTAAGGAAATGCAGCGAAAAAAACAAAAGGCAACAAAAGAAGAAAGAGTTCATCGAAGAAAAATGCAAATGAAAACGTAGGAAAGAGTTCAAACGGTTTGGTGGTGGCTGAATCCCCTGTGGCCCCTAGTTTGGCAAAGGAAACGTAATTCGGAAGCGCTTACCTTACCAAAACCCTTCAATCCATAGAGTCACAGGAGCTTCAAAACCTGCTCGGAAACTAACAGAAAGTAACTGTTAGCAGATCCATTTCTCTATCTCCACTCCCACCTTTCTTCGAGATTTGCCAATAAACCACTGAATTATTGCGCAACGGAATATTAATTTCTAGCTTTCTCTCGGTCCCTCCTTCTGGTTGTGTTATCTGTCCATTTCCATGTCTGGGGTGTATTTTTATTTGGGTCTTATTCTGAGCCTGCTTTCTCTCAGCTGCGTTGTGACTTCAGATTCTTCACTGGGGCCACGTCGTTCGATCCTTCGAGTGGTTAAAAACGATGATAATAATAGAGATCTTCGAGATTATGCCGTTGACTTGAATGCATCGAATTTTGATGCTGTTCTGAAGAATACTCCTACTACCTTTGCTGTTGTCGAATTCTTTGCCCACTGGTTAGTGTTAATTTATATGAAGTTTTCATACTTATGTCCTTGCATTCATGGAGTTCATTGACATCTTTACTCGGTATTGAACATGTTTTTTTTAATTTCACGTCTCTTCACGGATTATACTTGAATCATAGATTGCATTGCCCTTTGACCAGAGAAGTAGATCTGCAAATAAATAGTGAGAAAATAATTCATATGACAATTATTTGGAAGTTGCAAGCTTTTAGAGCTTCGGGTGAGGTAGATGAAGCTTTACAATGCTTTTTGACAATTGGGTTGTATTGTTTGTTGAGTTTGCTTTAACAGTGAGATTATGCTTCTAGTTTAACTGGTAAGTTACTGTTAAAAGTCAACTGAAGAGGCAGGGAAATATTTAGGAGACCTTACGAGTCTGTGAATGAAACTATGAGCAGTAAAGGTGAATTTTTTTTTTTTTGGGGGGCCCGCCGGGGGGGGGGGGGGTGGGGTGTGGGAAGCAGTGGAAGGCCTAGCCTTGATTGAAACTGACCATCTATATTGCATCCACTTCATGTTTTCCTCCTTTACACTTTTATTAAGTTAGGCCCGGATTAGTAATGTATTTTGGGGTTGTTACTTTTAATAACATAATTACCAAGTACAACCTCTGTGACAAAGTATGGTTACTCCAATATCTCCATCAGATTTTTTAACTTGTCTAATGGTCAATGAAATGTATTTTATACATTCATTTTGTATAATACTTAGTGTTCTTTCAACATGCTTCCGAGATGCTGTTGGAATACATCTAAACTCTAGATATACTTGTGGGTGAAATTATGTTTTATGTGTACAAGTTTTTTTATTTATGTTGTTAATTCTCCTTTTCTACAGCTTTGACTCGACTGAACGTACACAACAACTTCTTTAACTCTATTTTTCTTTCTGATTCATCTCCCATTTGATTCAGCCCCTGGTTGCTTTCCTCCTTCACTTCTAAGTTTTATCTCCTGCTTGATTTATTGTTGAATGCTTGTTTTGTATTATTGTCTTACTTTGATATACCATTTAACTTATCAATGATTAATTTAATTTTCAGTTTTGAATTAGACATTGTTGCGGATCATAAGCTCTAGTTATTGCTAGCTTCTTGGTTTCCTAATCATGTTTATGTATGTTATGATCATATTTCCATACTCCTTTTTTAAATAGAATTTTTATATACATATATGGTATTCTGCCCAATATTCCTCCTCTTTCAAGAACTATGTGGCCAATGTATTCATATTATAATTTGACCATCTAGCATGTATATTAATTGGTATAATATTTCATGGTTCTTAAATGCATAAAATCGTAGTTCATAAAATGCTAAGTGGCAAGGCTGTAATTGTAAGAGATGTAACTGATGTGTATCATATAAATTCCCCTCTTTCTTGATAAAATTTCACATATAGGGAATTCTATTTAAAGAAAGTTATAGGCAAGAAATTAATCTTTGACGTTATTAATTCAAATCTGTATCTCTATATCATGCATAAATAATGCAGTGGCACGCAATTAATGAGTTTTCTACACTGCTGGACAGTAGAGCTTATTATTTTAGTTGACAATTTATCAATAAAAATTATTTTAGTCAATGATGTACTTGGTTGTTTGTACCACTGGCTAAGTCAACAAAATGAAATTGTCTAAACTATCTTTTTGCTAGTTTTATGAATGTGATCATTTTCATCAAAGGAGTAATTGAGTTATTTAATCAAACCTAAACCAGTAGTTTTCCTGTTTCACTTCATTCTTTTGTTTTTTCTCGATAAAAGTTCATTTCTCTGTATATATTTTAGTAAACATATTTTTGGACTTGGTTTCTAACATTTCTTATCTTACTTAAGAATTAAGATGATAGTGCAGGAAAAAAAATATGAAAAGAAAAAAAGAATTAGAAGTACTTCTGCCATTCAGTTCAACTTCATTTTTGGATTCCTTCATAATAAATTTTGCTGCAAATTCTTTTCTGCACTTGGCTATTATTGATAATCATGAGATATGAGTACAGTAAGTTCTAATTTTCTTTGTGTCCTTTACTTGTCTGTCAGGTGCCCTGCTTGCAGGAATTATAAGGTATTATTTACTAAAATTATAGATTACAATTTGTGGCTAACTTGATTAGTTATTTCAAAATTCTCTTTTCAACTTCTGTTTCAGCCTCACTATGAAAAGGTTGCAAGGCTTTTTAATGGACCTGATGCAGTGCATCCTGGAATCATATTAATGACAAGGGTAGATTGTGCATTGAAGGTACGTGCATCTTCTGTTTCTTTGTTTGAGGTGTGATTTTATTTTTACACAACAAGTATGACATGCTTTCTTGTTTTCATTCGGGAGTTTTATCTATTAGTAATTTGAAATTGTTGCAGTCAGTTTTTGGGTCTTGGCATATTCTACTCCTAGTTAAATTAGTTATCCTGTTTTGTGTTTGTAAGTGTAATGTCAGGGCTGCTTGTCTTAAAATGATTAGGGTTGTTTAAGTCCATTATATTTGACATATTTTTTATCTTAGGGATTTCAGTTTTGATATTGAATTTGACTTTGAATAATTTGAGTGTTTCTGAGACTTTTCTCTGATTTATTGTTCCCATTCTACATTACTTTGTTATTAGAAAAATTTATGTGAGAAGCAAAATTAAGTTGATTGCCATGGTAGAATGGAATGTTTACTAGGGGCCAAGCTATGTTGTAACATATAGCTATAGGGCATTGATCACCATATTGATTCTCTACTATACATATTGGTAACTTAACTTATTTACCTATTTACCCCCTACTATTCAATAGTTAAGAAGATGTGTGAGAAATTTAAGAATGCAATCCACTTTTTTACATGTTGACTAAGGAGAGCCATAAATATACTTTAAAAATATTATCATAACATACGTATTGATATTTCCACTTGGACAAAGTAACCTATAATGTCAACTGAACAGTTATTTCAACGAATGAGATCTCAACATCTTAAGAGGTCTGCCTCTCCTTACAATTACTCCATATTATTTTCTCCTTGCAGAAAACCAGTTTTGAATTCTTTAAAGAATTTTTTTTATTATTTTTCTTGCTCTTTAAAGATTATAATAAAACTATTGTTGGCCTTCACTTAATGCTTAACGTTTTGATTTGAAGTGCTCTTTGACATGATGTTAGAACCTCTACGACCAACTAGTTAAGAGTTCAATCCTTGCCACCCTCATTCTCTTAATTAAAATTTTCAGTATAAAGAATAGTGGGCCTGTGCTCTTTCCACACTTCAAGCCTAAAGGGCTTTCATGTGAGGGGGGTGTTAGAGGTCATAATAAAACTACTCATGGACTTTCACTCAACTGCTTAAGCTTTTGTATTGAAGTGATTTATGATATTACTTTTGAAAGTAACTCATTAGTTTAAAATCATTATTTCTTATTTTTTGATTTTTTTTAATTTTATTACCTATTAATTTTCATAAATATATGACATTTTTTTAAAGTGTCTCATTCATTATGTGTTTCTTTATTCATTTATCTTACTTTTGCTTGATTTTTATTCATATATGTAACTACTGCCAAAATGCATATTTGATTATTAATATGTTGTAGCTGCTTCATTCATAGTCATGAATTTTGAAATAGGTTGGATTAATTCATTACTTTTAATTTATTGGCGAAACATGCCTTGGTGATTGGTCCCTCTCTTTTCACTTTTTTTGGCAGCACAGATAAACACAAATCTCTGTGATAAGTTTTCTGTTGGTCATTATCCTATGCTCTTTTGGGGCCCTCCTTCTAAATTTGTTGGTAGCAGTTGGGAACCTACACAAGAGAAAAGTGATATACGTACAATTGATGATGGACGCACAGCTGTACGGTTGCTAAGTTGGATTAACAAGCAAATGGGCAGGTAAGAGGTATACATGCATTTTAATTGTTAATGCAGTTACAACATTGTCTGTGAACTAGTTTACTTTTGAGGTTCAAATATAATCATAGTTGACTGTAAAAACTTGTCTAATTCCTTTTTAAATCAATGTCCAAAAGATTCGAAGGGAAAAATGTCCTGTCATTTTAACATGTGGAGATGTGCTAAAATTGCCAAGTTCTACCACTATGTATCTTTTTGTATGAATCTTCTCATTTTTTCCTACTGAGTAATGTACAGGAGAAAGTAAAATGAGTAAAAGCAATGAAACTAAACGTTCTAATCTTCCTATAAATATTAACAGAGAGGTGCTATCATAAATCAAAATGAATGATGCCTGACTCATATTTTTTACTATTTTTTTTTCCTTTTATTGTGAGTTGAAATATCCATAAATTTTTTTCTTATTTACTATTTTTTCTTTAACTTAACAGGAGGAAAGCAGTATGACTACTAGGTTAATTTTAGCCTTTTATAAGAAAAAAAAATGGGGTAACTTAGTCAAATTTGTTGGAGTTGGTGCTGTAGTGATTCAATGGGAGAAGTGACTAGGTTGTGTTTCAGCAAATGATCTAAAAGGCTAGGTAGAAATTCTGGATTGTGGTGGAAGACTGGGAAAATCCTTGGAATGATATTCTTAATAATGTTATTTCTTCTGTCTCTTTGTTTTGTTTATTCTGGGAGAATTTTTCTTTTCCCCCTTTGCACTTCTTTCTATTCTCTTCTTGAAGTCAGGGTGGCAGGTGGGGTTTATCTTCCTTTGGTGCAGCTTTTAATAAGTTGAAGTTTTCTTTTTGATATCAATAATTAACCGTTATTTGGCAAACTTTCTAGTGAACAAAGCAAAAAAAGTACGTGTTAAAAAAACTCAAGCTTTCAAATTTTCTAGCTGTCTTTGTTCCCATCTATCACAGTTGCCAAAATAGACCACTAAGATGTTTGATATACTGTCAAATAATTTTGATGTTGGCTTTAATTTGTTGGAATGTTGCGGATACTAACTGTTGAAAATATTACATAAGAGTACAGAAATATGGGGAATCATTTTGTGGTGTGTCACTATTTCTGATGGGACTTAAAAGTTGTGAAACTGTATTTTGCTAATGATGTAAAACTAGCTTGAACTTACTTTCTTGTCTGTAACTTCTGATGTTTTTAATGTTACAGTTCATATGAACTTGATGACCAGAAGTTTGAAAATGAGCATCTTTCATCCAATGTGTCAGACCCTGGACAGGTCCTTTTGTTAACGTGGCTATAAATTCATTTTGCTTTTATTTCAAGTCTAAGTTGCTTCTTATAATTTTTAAGTATTGACACACATGATATCCATGACTATGAAAGATTGCAAGAGCTATTTATGATGTTGAAGAGGCAACTTCTACTGCTTTTGACATCATCTTAGAGCATAAGGTACCTAGTCATAATTTCTCCCTGATTTTAATTTTGTTTTATGCTCATTCTTATGGATGATAGAAAACATATACTTTCTGATCTGCAGATGATAAAGCAGGAAACTCGTGCTTCACTTATAAAGTTTCTTCAGCTTCTAGTGGCTCATCATCCTTCAAAAAGGTAAGACAAACCTTTTACTGCTCCTTTCTTCTCTGTCTGTCCAGTGCATTGTTTCACAATGTTTCATTCTGGATCATTTGTTTCAGATGCCGGAGGGGTTCTGCAGAATTTCTTGTGAGCTTTGATGAACTGTACCCTGCAGATTTTTGGTCAGCTGATAAGCAGGAAGATGATAAGGTTGCATTGAGGAGCTCTCAAATTTGTGGAAAAGATGTGCCTCGTGGATATTGGGTAGGGTCTCCATAATCGTGCTCAACATATTGAATTCTATTATGTTCTAGCTGGAATTTGTATTGTTTGCCGCATGGCCAGCACTACAAACTTTTATATGTTGCATGCATATATATTTTTGTGGCCTGCTGTTGTCCTATATGAATCCTTGAAATATTGGATTCACAGTACTCTGAACTTCATGAAATTCTTATCCTTCATTTCTTTTCGCAAGTTACTTCTTCCTAGACTATGTTAAGTGTACTCAAAATGTTTCAGGGAAGGATCTCAATATTTTGATGGGGTATTTGCAGTAGCTGCTGAATCCTTTTATCATATGAAAAAATTATATTAATATTCCCCGTATGTTGTTTTGATCTTAATACATTACATTTTGAATATCTATTTTTCTTAGAATGAGACGATTTTTTATTGTTTTGATTTAATACCTTTTTTTTTTGTGCAGATGTTCTGCCGCGGCAGTAAGAACGATACAAGGGGCTTTAGGTAATGCTTTGCCTTTGATATTCATACTCTGATTTCTGATTCCATAACTAGTCAAGTTATTCATTTTCCCCATAACAGCCGCACAATTCTGTTACTTCTTGTGGGTTTTGTAGAATGTGAATTTTCTTGACCAGTTGGTGCATTTATTCAATATGTCTTCGAGCATGATTGGTTTTGCTATTGGATGTGAATAATTACATATAAGGGCAGAGCTGCGGTTTGCAGAATATTGTGTTGGTTGTTAATGACTCCAGTGAAGGAAGTGAGTGTTGTTGTGCTTATAGATAGATATTGTGTGTTGGTGCTGATTGCGGTTTGCAGAATATTGTGTTTGTTGTTAATGACTCCAGTGAAGGAAGTGAGTGTTATTGTGCTTATAGATAGATAGTGTGTTGGTGCTGATATTTCATTATGTGCTATGAGATACGTATATAACAAGGATGGAGCTTCAACCCCTCAATAACCTTAGATTCTGCATACTCTGGACTGCAAAGTATTTTAGTAACATATCAACTGTATAACCTCTGCCCGCATTCTCTCTCCTTTTTCAGCTGTGGTTTATGGGTTCTTCTGCATTCACTTTCTGTGAGAATTGATGACGGAGAGAGTCAGTCTACATTTAATGCTATATGTGATTTTGTTCACAACTTCTTCATCTGTGAGGAATGTCGACAACATTTTTATAAAATGTGTTCAAGGTAAAGGAGTAATGAATCATTCATGTCAGTATCATTGAAGCTCCCGTTTTTCATTCCCCCTTCTAATTGTGAATGATCATAACTTTCAGCGTCTCAAGTCGTTTCAACAAAACCAGAGACTTCGCTCTCTGGCTGTGGGGTGCCCATAACAAGGTCAATGAAAGACTGATGAAAGAAGAATCATCTCTGGGTACTGGTGATCCCAAATTCCCCAAGATGATATGGCCACCAAAGCAGCTTTGTTCTTCCTGTTACTCAGGCCATGACCAGAAGAACAATCGAATCGAATGGGACAAGAATGAGGTGTACGAGTTTTTGACTAGTTATTATGGAAAAACGCTGGCTTCTCTATACAAGGACAAGAACATTGCTGGAAATGAAGGGATTGATGGAGCTGTTGAAGAATTGATAGCATCAACTAATGCAGTGGTGGTGCCTGTGGGAGCTGCATTCGCAATTGCTGTTGCTAGCTGTGCTTTTGGAGCACTTGCTTGCTACTGGCGTTCACAGCAGAAAAGCCGGAAGTATTTCCCCCACCTGCACTTTTTAAAAAGCATATGATAATAATTAGGAGGGTAATCAACTCTTTTAACTAACAACTGGAGCCTCAAGAATTAAAAAGGGGGAAAGAGCATAGTTATAGAAACCAACCCCATCAGTTTATCCAGTGAACCAACCATCTAACCGGTTCAACTCTAACAATTTGACAGATTTTGCTATTGAATCGTGGGTTGACCTAATTATATTAATATATTTATTTCGCATAATTTTTTTCAATAGTCCAATGTCTACTTATTAATTTGTTGAAAATCAGTATATTGAAATAATATTTCTTTTCATATATATTATATTACATTTAATTTAAAGTATATTAATGTTTAAATAAAAGTAGCCAATTTAATTATTTTCTTTATGATTGAATTAGTGACCTGACATCCTAGTTTGTTCACCAGTATAATGTTCAATCTGGTTTTAATGATTGCGCGGACAGGGGATTATGGATATGTTATTTTAGAAGGTGAGTTGAGTTACTTATTTCTTTTGTTTTCTAATGCTTCAGGCCAAGAAGAACTTGGAAGTAGAACTGACAGACAAGTATTCATACCAGTTTTCTGTAGGAATACAGTCTGTGGTCTCTTGATTCGAAGAGCTTGGTCAAGGTCCTTCTTGATAGCCTCTTTGAATTGTACAGAATACAGTTCTTGCTTTAAGAGACTAATTTAGACCCGAGTGTAACATTTTTGGTCAGTGTAAATTCAAGTTACTTTTTGCGGACCAAAGCAACTGTATAAGCTATGACCACGAGACTACATTATTATATATGGGCCATTATATACCAAACACGTGAATGATAGGACATGATTATCATTTGTGGTTCAACTGTTGACAGTTTGGTTGATTTATTCATCTGGGCCCCATTTTCAAACCAACATAATATATGTCTTCATAATTCCTTTCGAAACTAAGTCACGATTGAAGTGGTCAGTTTAGACCATACCCATGCAATAGATTCATAATTTGGATGAAACACACATTTTGAAGTGGAGGATGAGGTATGATTACGAACGGGAGTGCAGATAGTCAATCCAAGCTTAGCTCAATTGTATTAGGATTCGGGTTTCTCAAGTAAACGTAAACAAATATAGGAATGAATTCATCTTTTACCTCAAGCCAAACCCTGAAGTGAAAAGTGAATGTAAATATTTAAATATAGCATTCTTATTGTTTGAGCAACACTAAGCATTGGTATTTTATCCTTCAGTATTTATTCATGAAAATCCTAGCTCAGATTTTATTTTGACCCAAGCTGACAATTCAAATTTAACTCTGGTCACACAAGCTACTCGACCTATAATGAAGTCTAGGACAAGCGTTTTTGTGACTTAAGCTAGGATTCCAAAACAAACAATGTATGAGTTCGCGGTCCGTTTATGAACCCTGGATCATGCGTCTCAGCTAATGATAAGAACAGCTAATGATAAGAATAGTGCTGCAGACATGCCATTACATTTATCAATGACTGATGCAAATATCATGAAAAAGAAAACTGTGTTAATGAAGCCAGCATATAACAGTGAAATTAAAGTCACAAAGGTGCACATTTTCCATTCAATATATACATGTCTTCTCCATATGTGATATCTACCCCTGTAATTTTCTCTATATAAATCCCTCTATGTACTGTTCTGACTATGCAGAACTTCAAATTATGAGCAGCAACGGTAATAATACTTGCTGCCACGACAGACTAGCCAAGGAGTTCCTGCTAGATAACAGAATTGACAAGCAAGGCCACAATTTCTCTTCTGTAATCCAATCAATAGCATCCCAACTCCTCAGCCATTCTAGGTTCTCGAAGCTGTCTTCATTTTGGTTTCATCATAAATCAAAAGAAAGATTGCTGCAATCTCAAACTAACAGCAACTTTTCACACTACTCGAGTTGTTTTGTAGGTACAGCTTTTTCACTGAATACGAATGACATGGAGCTGGGACTGCAAATCTACTTGCTCCCTTTCATCCGATAGATTGATCAATGCATTAGGAGGCTCCTAAGTATTACCAACCATCAAACAAGAACACGAGACTTCACTATAAGTAATTAAATGTTTCATGTGATATATTTAAGCATGGGAAAGAGGTAGAAGGTCAAGCATACCCTTTGTTGCCGCCAACGCCGCTGTATAGATGTCACTGCTCTGACCATGAAGTATATCGGCAGAACAATTCCCGCAGTTCGAAATAGTAATAACTGTCAAAATTCAATTGAATTGAACATTGCTTGGTAAGTAAGAGCATCTCAATCATCAGTATGCTTATTAAAAGGTAAAAGTAATTGTTAGATCAAGCATACCATAAAGAGTGGTAAAGAATAGTCCATGTCACCACTAAATATGAGAGGAAGAGCGTGTCTTACAATCAGTAGAACCATGCACTGCACATAAGAAACAACAGAGATTGTAAAAAGCCATAGCGGTTGGTGTAACTTGTAAGCGGGTGTAAAGGCATATATGCACAATCATAGAGAGAGAGAGAGAGATTACAATAAGAGCAACTGAACGAAAGCCTGGGAAATTTCCTGCAGTAGAAGCTGAATACTGATCATAGTTGGAATTGATAAGATTCTGGTCAGTGGAAACCATGCTAACCAAATGAGTACTGTTCAAGTCTCTTCTGGAAATCTCCCAATTTCCCCTGACATAGACAGAATGGGAGCGTATTGGAGACATAGAAAAAGAAAAGAAAATAGTTTTACTGATAAATTGAACAGATTAAAAATATATATATGTCATAGAAGTTACCTGAAACTCATTGGAATACGTCCAAATTGAAATAGCGGAGGTGGAGCAGTATAACCAGGTTTAAATTGCTGAGACTCAAAAATTGAAACATAATTTTTAGTTTAAGTTTCCAATTTAGGCAAAAATCATTGATGTGAAAAATGATATGAAACTCCCAAATAAATCAGATACAGTTTCCTTGGATTAATTTACAATGAAACAAACAAGTAGAAAGTAGATGAGAACCAAAAAACTGGGAAATTTTTCAGTTACCTGGTGGCATATCTCACAGGTGGTGTCACCCTTCTCATTACACCACCTTTGTATACATCTGCGGTGTGCATACTGCAAAATTCAATCACTAACTTAAGTGTGGAAAGTTTGAACCAACAATTTTAGAGGGGAAAAGAATGAATATGAACAAGACATTCAGCAATGTTAATAATCCTAAGGACCAAAGAACTTTGATACATAACCTCAATAACACTCACTTCTTATGATCAGTCAAACAACAGTTGAGTTCAGTTATAATGGAAAGTAATATTATGTGCAACGTCTCAAAAATAAAAAAGCCAAAGGATATGAACATAAATAAGAGATTCTGAAACACCAGTTTCTTCAGTAGCATAGCATACATGCCAAACACAGGGAATGGAAAAGAGGAATCATTTAGAACCAGTTGAATTACTAACAATGCTTAAGCTAACAGAAACATGCAGACTAAAGCTCCGTGTTTCATAGTCCATCTTATTTCTTAACACACATTACAATGCATGCGAACTGACCTTGATTGATACAATGCATGCAATAGACTAAATTAAGCTCCACTGGTCTTCGCAAAGCTCTTATGCTGATAAATAAAGATTCTACCTAATTATAGCATGTTAGATAAACAGTCAAAGGAGATTGTATAATGCATAACACATTTGCTATTTCAGAATCTTGTAGAAAAAGAGCATACAACACAAGTTGTAATTCTTCGAGAAATACCTACAGGAAAAATTAATCATGAAGGCAAAAGCTTCTAAGAAAAATTCTAAGGTAGAGTGGTAGACTCAATCAACTAAAGATAGACAGACCAAGTCAATCATTAAACACAAGCATGTCGAGAACACTTTTCGGTAGGGCCCATCTCTCACATGTTTATGCGTCATATTATCTTGTGTAGACCAGGTAGCGTACTAGTACCAAGACACGATCAAGTCTACCTAAAAGTCTATCAAGCTTCTAATTAATCCCACCTGTTAAGTCCATTTCCCTACAGCACAAGAAATAAAATGGAGACAAAATCATAATGGCAAGTTAACTTGCCAGATAATATCCCCAGGATTCGACCCAAATCCTTTTGTTATCTTTAATGGCAGCAGTTTCAGTGCCGTATTAATGGTACACATCTTTCCAACCATACGAGTTAATTAGCTATTGAAAGAAACTTTTCTATGCTGAAGAACAAGCAATCAGATAACAGAAAATATGTCAATACTATATTTTTTACAAGAGAAACAAGGAATCCATCAAAGTTCACTTGGTTTTCCATTATTTTTAAGACAGATATCAGAAATTAAAGTGAAAAGAACAACTATACAAACTACTAGGAAGCTTCAACAAGTTCTCGATATTATAAAAACATAAAAATGTGCTAGAAAACATCCTTACCTTCAAACTACCACAACAGGAGCACGGTGTCTCCATATTGGAATCTTCATCCTCGTCATGGCATATCCTGCATTCTACAATTTTCCTTGGAGATTTCTCGTCTTCTAGACCCATCTTCATCAAAGAGACATCAACTTCAGCTGCTTCATTCACTGCTGAGGATGCAGCCTCCTGCATGGCACGATTTCTGCTTTCAAGTGCAGCTTCTAATGTGGATTCAGTGAGCAATCGATCAACCAGCAATACAAAGTGATCCCCCATTGTCAGAATATATTACACCTTGGATATAACTTCACTAGAATCCAAGGATATTTCTGTATTTTGTGGGTGTTCTAATAAGCCTCTTGAACAAGCTCTTCTCCTTCAGAAATCCCTGTTAATGAAATCCACATGTAAAAATTAAAGATAAAACATTTTGGCAAAGTCGAGAAGCATATTTAGGAAAAGGACAATTGTCTTTTGGGATGATTGAAAATTGGACGAACTTTATCTTCACGCAGAAATTCCCAGTACTAAAACTGGACCCCACAAAACGCTAGCAGAGAAAAAGGAAGGTGAGGGAGGGGCAATTTCATCAACAGAGTACTCTGACATAAATATAATTGAACAGAAACACTCTACGAGAATCAACAACAGTAGGTGTAAGGAAATTGAACAAAAACCAATTAATTCATGTAATTATTTGAAAAATAATGGGAAATATGAAATTTTGTGAAGCCAAAAAGAGTGTTATATTAAGAAAATAAGAAATCTTTATAAAAAAAAACAACACGCTTTCAAGGAAAATCCTAAAGGGCAAATTGGTATGCCCCCAATAATTTCAAACTTTTGCAGAAACATTCCCAAGACACAAAAGAGACAGAAAGGAGAAAGTACCCACAAAAAGCTCTGGGAGAAAAAAAGGGGAAGGTGAAACAGACCCAGATGGAAAGAAAAAGAAAAGAACAAAAAGAGAGAGGGAAAGGAAGTGAGAATCTTACAATAAGAGGATCCCATTTCCTCAAGCTACGAAAGCTTCCACCTTTTCTCTCCGAAATCAGCCGAAGAATGGGAATCTGTGTTTTCGGGACGAAGCAAGAGATGGAGTGAGTGTCGTGCTTGTCCCAACGCGATTACAATGACAGATGCGATTTTCGCTCTTGTGTGCGTGGTGAGGTCTATTCATGCGGGCGTTTTTATATTCATTCAAAAGGGTCTCTGGCGAAGGAATCTAACGGCATGTATGAATCGTGTATGGGAGTGGGGCCGCCACGATTCGCCTTTTGCTTCACTGTTTGTTGTTATTGCCATTTCCATCGCACCTGCTTCACCTTCTGTCAATTTATCTACCATAGTGCCCCTGCCTAAGTATTATTATTTTTGAATATGCTGAGGCTTAAAAAACAAACACAATAATGTGTAAAATATTAGTAAACACGAGGTTTTGAATCAATTTGGTAGCATGTGAGTTCTCTTTTATATGAAAACTTAAGAGTAACAAATTTGAATTATTCCAAAAACTAATTGTTGCAGGGATGAAGTATGTAAGTTGTAGTAATGTACAATGTCACTTCAATTTTTAATTTGACACGAGAATTAGACTTAAGTATAGTTTTTTACATCTTTATTATTAAACAGTAATGGTTAGTGTATGGTTAATCAATATATAATTTAATTCAATAATTATACAATTACTTAAAAAATATCTTGTAATATTATTGAAAACTATATACTTATTATATTTTAATAATAATAAAAATATTAAAAAACTACATAAAAGTCTAATTTTAAATAAATTATTTATCTTTGACTCTAGAGGAGGTAAATTGATTGAAGCATTATTTGAGCATACTAAAACTTAATTAATGATTATTTAACCTTTGAAATATCACACTTTTTTCAATGTAGTCTTGCGAATATAAAACCTTTCAATATAATTTTTTTTTAAAATTACTCTCCTGTCAATTTAATTTTCTTAAAATAAGGTCTCTCAATCAAGTCATGCACATGTTCCTTGAGAAGTTTATGTAAACTCTTAAGAAAGACTAATTTCACTTGAGCATATTTAAAAATTTAATTGAAAGGCTTTTTTTTAAAAAAAATACTAAATTGAGAAATTATATTCTTTTACAGACTAAATTTTAAGATGAGCATCAAAGAAATTTGGCAGAATTCATATTTGTAATCTTAAAACTAATCAACTTTACTCATGTTACTTATATTGGAAAAAGTATGAGCTATTTCTAAAGATATATGTACGCCAAATATATTTGTTACTTTTAAATATTAAAGGTACATAAATGTATACGTAAAGTAGAATGAATATTGATTAAAAAAAGAAAAAAGAATTCCACCACTTTCAGAGTTCAAATATTTAAAACGTTTTGAATAATGATTTATTAAGCACTTAAAGCTGCTTTCAAAGAGATAATACAAATTGACGTTGTAGGATTAGTGGGTCAGAAAAAGGAAATATGAAGTCTTGAGGTGCAAGATGGTGACTTTATGAAGAATAAGAAGCAGTGCAAGAAACATATTCTCAATGCTTAGCACAAAATTAACACGTCATGAAATAGAATTGTTGAAGTGAAAGTTTCGAAAAAAGGGATTCATTCGTGCACGTGAGGCATGCACCCAATCCTAATTAGTAATATTGCCGGTAATTAAATCAAAACTTTATTAAAGCAAATCAGCACCAAGACTATTTGTATTAGCGTTTAGTTAGTGTAATTTTAAGTCAATTTAATTTTTAAATTTAATTAAATATAATTTTGCATGATTATAATATATGTTTAAAAATTTTAGTCAAAAAATGAGTTTTACTGTTTATACAATTCATCTCAGCAAAAGTATTTTTTTTAATTTATGTGCAAATGAAGGTTTGAAGGACAGAATTAATTTTGAAAAAATTCAAATTTCAAACAAATAAATATATTTGTAAAACAAATTTCTGTTTAAGTATATAAAAGGTCATTTAAATCTCTCAAATATTAAACCAAACACACTAAATGTATTTTAAATCCTTTTATTGAAATATATTCCATAAAAAAATATATAAGAATAGATCTAAGGGAACGCTGGGGCAGCTAGCCCCATTAGATTTTTTAAATTTTAACTTTTAAATGTAATTTAATCTTATATTTTTTTTATTTAGTCCTTTAATTTATAAGAGTTGATTTTTTGAATTGTAAGAATTTGTTTCTCTTAATTCAATCATTTGATTTAAAAAAAATTGTATTTAGGTTAAATAAAAATATTTTAGTAAGAAAAATTTAAAATTAAATCAATATATAGCATAACTTTTAGTTTCAGGAAAGACTTATATATATATATTAAAATATAAAACATATACATGTAAATTTGGAAGAGATTTTTATGATTTACTCTGAATTTAATAATTATTTTTAAGCGATACGAACTTCAAATTATGTGCTACTTCCATCCTTGACTGTTTGTTACGGGGAAGATGTAATAAAAATAATCACTACAACTAACTTTCCATCATATCATTGTTTCTATATATTGTTAATAAAGTTGACCACGGTCAAACTATAAATATGATTTTTACAATTTTTTATATAGTTGAAAATTAACTGAAGTTTAACAAATTTTTCTTTATAGCCAATTAGTCAAGTTTAATTGGCCAAAAAAAAAAAGACATTAAAGTTTAACACTCCATGAAAACAAACAAAATTATCAATTTACTTGAACTTCTACATCTTCTAAAGTGAAAGGTTATATATCTGTATCACATTTTTATCAAGGAAGTATTAAATTCTCAACAGCCAAACTTCTGATCCAAATTAACTTAATTAAAGTGTGTGTCTTTCCTTTTCTAATGTGTCATATGCTAGTGGATTAATCAAATTAACTTGAACTTTGAATACTTTTATTTGGAAAAAAATCCTAAATATTAAAATTTCATTGATGCATGCATTGAAAATGTGAGGGTATTTATAACTAAATTTCAAATCCAATAATATCTTTACCAAACTAATAGAAACCTAATTATTGTTAAATTACATAAGTCGAGTAGGGCTAAACTTTTGTAAAACTTGAAAGTCGACCCAGTTTAAATTAAATTTTATTTTAGAGATTCAAATAGGCTTGATTATATGACTTGATTTGACATGATAAAAATTAAAAAAAATAATTATAATCTAATATAACCTGACGTGATATAACTAGATTAAACTAAATTAGTCATACCTACTAGGTCTATGAACATCCCTAACAATAAATACAAAGAGCACTATATAACTATAATTACAACACATAAGTATATATTGTATGTGATACGATTAGGTTGAGCCAAATCAATAATATATCAAAATAGTTGGACTTTTTTCTCATCATGCACAACGTCGATTCCACAGTTTTCCACCTTCTCTTTAATTTCTTCGATGATTAATTATTATTGGTTATCTCCTGCTCCATTTAAACTTCAAATCATGGAGGAGCTATCATGCAAATCCTATGAGTACGTGTACTTTGATTTGTGCTATTAAGTTAGTGTGTGGTTGAACTACCATAATAATTTAAGCGTTGAAGTGCATGAGGGCATCAGAAATGATGCATCTTGGGATTGCTTTATATATATATATATATATATATATATATATATATATATATATATAGTTGCTTGAGAAAGGAAGAATTTGAGTAAACTATTATGTGCATATTGTCGTCTCGTTAGAGTTGGTAGGCTTGCAAATTATGTCATTAGCTTAAAGTGGAATGTTAGTTCTGATTCCAGGATCGTCTTTTTTGAAATGAATTATGTTGAAATAGTTTATGATGGAAAGGAATAGAGAAGAAAGATAAATTGTACAATGGTAGAATTAATTAGATTACATTTCAGGACACCTTGATTGAGATTAGAATCATTTATTAGGTTCTAACATTTTCTTCAAAGAAATAATTAGGTTTTAAATCATAATTATGAGTTATTGAGTGTTCCGTTTTAGTTCTGGTGGACTAGGATTGCTAACCACCATGATGTGCTTCTTACACTTTGTTGGACTACAAAGAATTTAGCTAATGGGTCATGGAAAAAGGTATTGGTTAGTTTTAGTATAGTTAAATGATAATTAATGTAGTGTATCAATTTCAATAATATTATTTTTTAATAATTTTTAATATTTTTTTTGAATGATTTTATTAGAATTGATACATCAAATTAATTGTAATTTAAGTGTACAAAAAATAATTAATATTTTTTTCAATAAAAGTTGGTATATAGAAATGACTAAGAAATTAATGATTATATATATATATATATATATATATATATATATATGTGGTTGATTAATACTAGCCATCATCCAACAACTTTTAGACTTGGCTGAAATTTATCAATTATAAAAAGGAGGATAGATTAGTTGTAGATGCAACTCAAATTTCAAAGGATGAGGTAAACAGAACAATAAAGCAACATTAAAAGAGGCTAATAGCATCCCTAACCTATGATCCGTACTACTATAAATATTTTTTCTTTTTTATATTGCCAAATTATATTTGAAAGTTCTCACCTTTGCATAATAAAAGAGAGTAAATTGTACTATTTTTTTAATTTTTAATTTTTAAAAATATTATCTTAAATATTTGATATTTGTTAAAAACTTTCTATTTAAAGTTTGTTTTTTTATAAATTTTTTAATGCAACTATAAAAGTGGTTGTGTATGTATAATTACTACATGACACTAAAAGGAAGATAGGCAATAATAACATGTCAAAATATACTTATTACATGGCAATTTAAAATAATTTATAATATTTATATTATAACCCCAATATTTTTATATTTATTTATGAATCCCATTTTTTTTAATTTTTCAATATATTTACTCCCTCTATTTTTTATTTTTCAATAATCTTACAAAAACATTAGTTCATAAATTTGTTAATTCACCATTATACTTTCTTTCTATTTTCAATAACTTACCAACTTTCCATTTTTTTAATTTTTAAACTAATAATTTGCTGTGTTACGAAAAAAATAAAAAGTATAATAGATAAATTAAAATTTAAAAAAAAAATTGGATTTATACATAAAATCTAAAAATATTTGCATTAACATATAAATACAATAAATTGTTTTAAGTTGATAAACAATTAATATATTTTAACTTATTATTGTCACACATCTTTCTTTTAGTGTGTCACGTACATAGTGATTGTACTAATACAATCAATTTTATAATTGTATAATAAAAATATCACCATTTTTTTATTCATAAAATTAATTTTTGTATAAGATTTATTCATTTCAAAACTAAAATTATTAAACATTTTTTATCATTATATTGATAATAAAAATCACAATTTTATATTAATTTGATTTCAACGTAATCACTTTTACTGTCAAAGTAAGATTAAAATTACAGCCACATATTGTGTATAAAGTTAATTTTATTAAAAAGAAATGAATTAAAACAAACAAACAAACAAAAAATGCTATTTTTGAAATAAAAAATATTAAGTACAATCTAAGCAAATTTATAAGAAATTTAACGGAATTTATTACAAAATAACTTAAATTTCTCTAAAAGTTTTTTATTTACAAAAAAATTTGGGTCATTGTAAAAGCTGTTCAAACCTTCAAATGGTCGAGGGTTATATTAGCTCACCCATATTTATTCGAGCAAATTAATGGTCAAGCTTTGAGATCATGATGTCATACTTGAATTAGCTTTTCCTAAAACCTAATATGACCCCTTTTATAACAGAAAACTATCAATTGGGCTTCGTCTTTGTTCGTATCTTGGGCCCCCCCATCATTACACAAAGAGATTTGGCATTCTTCATCGAGTAAGGGCAGAATTTTGAGTTGTGAAATGACAAAAATATTATTCTAGTCCCCCACTTCCTGTCCCATTTACGTTTTAGTTATTTAGTCTTTGGAAACTTTATGTTAGCCCCTCACTCCCATTTCCATACATAAAAATAGTCCCTCAAGTTATCAAGACTAATGAGTTGTACGTTATCCATTAATTGTGTAAGATTTTTGCTGAATATGATTACTAGTTGGCATTTTTCCTTTGCCACATCATATATATAATTTTAAAAAAAAATTGGATACCCAAAACCTAACCTAATTGACCTGATACCCACATCAAAAACCCACTTTCACTCATATGAAGTCGCCATTGGCTCTGGTCTATATTTGTTGCCTTCTTATATTCTACATATCTTACCCTTTGTCTTTACGTTTGATGCCTTCTCTGTTTCATTTGTTGTCGTCATCTCTGCCTCATCTAGTGGCCTTCATCTCAGCTTCTGCATATCTCATATGTGTTGCATGTTTCTATTAGCTTAAAGCTTGGAAGGTACCAATTTATAGAACTATGGGAAGAGGGCAAAAACAATAGGAAAATCTCACTTAGTGGGTCATATATGTTGTTTTCCAAGCATGTGAGCCAAAGTTGAAAAAAAGGGACTTTTGTCATTTGTATCCTCTTATTGGATCATTGTTCCTTCATGTGGTTCCTAACTCTCCAATGTGATGCCTTTTTATGCATGTTATTCTTTTTGTATAAAGTGAAAAAGAAGCATGTTGTCATCATTTGTATAAGATCCCCTTGTTAGACCAGCACGCATAATAGACATATGGTAGAGACTATGTCTCTTTTATGTTCTCCGATGCAGAAGGCAAGAGTGATGGTGGGTTTCCTAATTTGGGTATTGGGTCAAGTGGGTAATTAGGGTTTCTCCATTTTTTTTTTAAATTATAAATATGATGTGGCAAAGGAAAAATGCCAACTAGTAATCTTAATCAGCAAAAATCTTACACAGTCAATAGATGACTTATCAACCTTGATAACTGAAGGGACCATTTTGATGGATGGACATGGGAGTGAGGGACTAAAATAGAGTTTTGAAGGACTGAGGGACCAAAATAGAAATGGGATTGGGAGTGAGGGACCAGAATAACATTTTCGTCGTTGTGAAATATTTGAATATTTGTGTATTAATGCTTCTAAATTTGAAATGAGAGTAATGCTAAGAGTTAAAAATTTTTCCTCACCTTTCATTCTCACTTTTTTAAAGTGTTAAATTATAAATATGTCTCAAAAAAATATTTAAGGCTTTAATGTTAGAATATTTTTTGATATTATATGAATTAATATTAATTATTCTATTAGATTAATTTCTTGTTATTATTAATCAGGCAATTGATATTATAATTTATAGACTATGAATGGACTAGGTTTTATTTTTAATTGTAGATAATTGGTGATGGGTTCGATTATCCACAAGTTCAATGGGCAGAAACTCAACCCACAACCCAAGAGCATTAGTAATCATCATATTAAATTACTAATTATGAGTTTGTTACCCAGAGAGATTTAATAAGCTTATTTTTCTTTGAATAATTAAATAGGAAATAATTTTAAAGATTTTTGAGGGTTTTATTTTAATAATATAATGTATTCTTATTATTAAAATAAAACCCTATAAATTATACTCTGATGCCCTAATTTTGAAATTAAAAAAAAAAAAAGACGATGTCTTTCTCTGGCCGTTTAACACTCAAAAGTCTCTCTTGAGCATTGAGGGATGAAATTATTATGACTCAGACAGTACGCATCTCATAATTATGTCCTCTTCATCAAGTCAGATCTTGATCAACTATTCTCCCTATTTTCGTATTCATGTATTATTCTTAATAATTATATGATTTTTTTTTTTTTTGCTTTCAAATAGTATCAGAGTCACGGTTAAATGGTTATGAAATCTTTTAAATTTCTTTTTTGAATTTCGTCTTCATCAAACATGGTTAAATGGTTATGAAATTTTTTTAAAATTTCTTTTCTGAATTTTGAAACATCATCAGGCTTCGTCTTCATCAAAGCCACCGGGTTATGAACTTTTAATTTTCTTTTATTATTTTTTTTTTGTGTTGTTCTCATCTTTATCAGTCACCATTACTAGCGCACCATTTTTTTTTGTTTTTTCTTGCCGCCATTTGACATGGTTGCCGGTGGGGCTCCATTGCATGACAACCATTGTTGATTTATGTCACCGACAAGCCCTTCAGCTAGAAAACTCTTTCCCTTAAGCTTCCCTATTTTCAAACTGAGACCTCCGGCAAAACTATCAAAGTTTTCAAATGAAAAAACGCACAAATGGAAGAAAATTATTTGAAATCACCACAAGGAATTCATAGATTGTGAAATGACAATCCATTTGATCCTATTTTCGAAGCCTAAAATGATGAAAATAGGTGAGTCATTTTTCAAGTCCGGCGAGTCGTTTGGTGGGTTAAATGTTGAAGACAATGCGCATGGGCGAGGCCCACGGGCACCGTCGGCGTGTGAGGCCAACTCGCCAGTCAGATGAACTTTGAAATTTTACAGTTCGCTTCCACTCGCCTTGATCTAAATTATGGTGATTTTTTTAGAATTTTTTGAGCCCTGAAAATAGGTGTTTTAAATTTTTTTGAAGATTTAAGGCCTTAAAATAATATGTAGCTGAGGTATTTTGATCTAAGAAAATTTTTTGTACAAACTAGACATGGTAAGGAACAACATATTCAATTCTCTCTCCCTGGTTATGTGTAAATAAATTATAATTAATTTTTTTTGTATTAATTGTGATATTTTATTCCTAATTTAAGCACATGCCTTAAAAAAAAAAAAACTACGTGTGGAATTTGTCATGACTTTAGGTCACATGCACCTATTAATTGTTGCTCACCTATCGTGAGACCAATCATGGTGATATATTTTTTATAAACAACTTATCCTGTGCTTGTCATTTTATTCCTTACATTTAAGAATAATTTAATTACCATTATTAGGGATGAGTCTAAATATTATGATAAGTCTATTAGAGAAAGTGTATGTATATATTATGTTGACAATTGACATACCCTATCAGTGTGACATTGTTAATATAATTCTATGAAATAGATATATTTACAAATAGTTAGCAACATTTTAAACCAATGCTTTCATAGTTACTTATGTCTTATCGATATGAAAACCATGGATGCATTTTGCGCTATTTCTCTTTGTGGCCAAATCTATGGTACATATGAGTTTTCTTTCTTGATTTGTTGTAGTCCAGAACTTTTAAGTGGGATTATAATGAATATCTTGTGATATAGTTGCATAAGCTGAATTTTATGAAGGAAACCTTGTTTTATAATTATGTTTTCAGGACATAATTAATGTTTCCTAATTTTGCTACATCAGCTTCCGTGTTCCAGCAACTGTCTATGGTAAAAACTCTAAATAGGACAAACTTTGATGATTAGCATGAGTCTCTTGACATGTACTTAATTATCTCTAAAAAGGATTTGGCCATGAAAAAACCAAAACTGGCAAATCTCACTGCTGAGTCTAGTGCTGCTGACAGAGCTTATCACAAATAATGGTATAAGTCCAACAGAATCTATCTGACAGTTATGAAGTACTCTATTGAGAAGACAATCTGATAGAGTATTCCTGAGAAGGACACTACTGTAGAATACCTTAAGGCTGTAAGTGAGAAGTTCAAGAAGTTTAAGAAGACATAGAAGGCGTACTATCTTTTTTTACTAGATAACACTTATTATGACAAAGTGTCTGGTGTACATGAACATATGATGAAGCTGGTGAATTTCTTCAACAAGCTGAAGTCTCTAAATGTGGACTTGGGTGAGAGTTATCTCGTTTATAAAGTCTTACAGTCTCTTCCAGCAGAATATGGGGTTCTCAGAACCACCTACAACTCTCAAGAAGCTGAATAAACCATTGATCAGATTATGTCCATCGTGACTCTAGAGGAGGAGTCATTAAAGAAAATGAGTTCACGTGATTATTCAATGAACTACATCTCTCATGGTTCGTCAAGCAAAACCGGAAATTAGAAGCTTAAGGGAAAGAAACCTAAGGGCAAGACTAATGGTAAAAGGTGCTTTGAGCTCAAGAAGAACAATAAGAAAAATAAGGGTCAGAAGAATAAGATATTTAAGGGTGAATGTCAATACTGTAAGAAGCCTGGCCACAAAATATCAGATTTCCTTAAGCTGAAGTACAAGCATGAGAAAGAAGGTATCTTTCTTGAAATTGCCCCTTAGCTCTAGTTTATCTTGAATCCAATAATTTTGAAACCTCTATAAACACTTTGTGGTTGGATTCTGGAGTAACTGTTCATGTAACTAATTCCTTGCATGGGTTCAAAGACAATAAAAGCCCAAATGAGAGAGAAAAGATCATTCTATGAGTGGAAGGAAGTTCAGCTACAGTGAATTGCATAGGAACTGTAGTTTTAAGCTTGTATTCTGGACATAGTTTAACCTTATATGATGTTATCTATGTACCTTCTTCAAGGAGGAATTTGGTTTCTAGTTCTATATTAGACAAACATGGATATTCCTTTTGGCAAGGAAAGGGAAGAATTGATGTTTACTTTAACTCAGTCATTGTTGGAACTACTAGGTTAATGAGCGGTTTATATTGCTCGAATGCAAATGTTAGTTCAGATTCTACTTCTATGGCATCAATTAATGCTGTCATTGGACACAAATGCTGAAAAATTGATGTGAACTCTTCTATGTTATGGCACCGGTATTTGGGTCATATCTCCAAAGAGAGATTAAAAAGGATGGTTAAACAAGGAATATTGCATGACTTAAATTTTTTTGATTTTGAATCTTGTGTTAATTACATTAAGAGAAAACTTCCCGCTAGAGTTAGGAGGAAAGGGGTTAATAAATCTAAGACTATTTTAGAATTGATCCACACAGATATTAGTGGATTAATTACTCCTGTCGCTATGAGTAATTATAAATATTTTATAACCTTTATAGATGACTATTCCATATTCAGATGGATTGATCTGTTGCATGAAAAATCTGACTCATTGGATGCCTTTAAGGCATTTAAGGCTGCTGTTGAACTAAAGGCTAGGAAAGTAATCAAAAGTGTAAGATCAGACAGAGGTGGTGAATATTATGGGAAGTATACTGAAACAAGAAGAAACCCTAGACATTTTGCCCTATTCTTACAGGAGCAAGGAATTGAAGCTCAATATACTATGCTTGGCACTCCATAACAAAATGAAGTTATTGAAAGGCATAATCGCACCTTGATGGACATGGTCAGAAGTATGATCAGTCACTCTTCATTACCAAAGTTTTTATGGGGTGATGCCCTTATGATAACAACCTATATCCTGAATCAAGTTCCGAGTAAGTTAGTTGAAAAGACACCATATGAACTTTTCACCAGTAAGAAGCCTAGTCTAAGGCACTTTCGCATATAGGGTTGTAGAGTATAAGTGAGACCCTATAATCCGTAGCTCAAGAAACTTGATTCTAAGACTGTTAGCAGATTCTTCATTGGGTATTGTTTAGAATCTAGAGGATGCAAATTTTATTGTCCTAGTCATACTACCAGGGTCATTGAATCTGACAGAGCATTCTATTTTAAGGATGACTTGGACAGTGGGAGTGGTGTTTCTAGAGTAATCAACCTACATTGTGTGGATACCATCTTACCCATACCATCTTTGTCATCTTTACCTGTGGATCATGATATTAGAGATGACACTCTTGTTAAGAATCCAATTGATCCAATTGTAGAAGCTTCTATAGCTGATGTTAGAGAACCAGTCGTTAATTTGATACGGTCACAGAGAACTTGTAGACCTAAAATTTCATATGATTACATAGTGTACTTATAGGAATTGAGTTAGACATTGTTGATGGCACAGATCCAGTTTCTTATGATGAGGCTATGTCAGGTTCTCATTCATCTGAGTGGTTGGAGGCTATGAATGATAAGATGTCCTTTATGTCTTGTAATCCTATATAGGAATTAACTAAGTTACCAAATGGTTGTAAACTTGTTGGTTGCAAATCGGTCTTTAAGACCAAGAAAGGGGCCAATGGTGAAGTTGAATATTTCAAAGCCAAACTTGTAGCTAAAGGCTATAATCAGAAGAAAAAGTATCAATTATACGAAAACATTCTCACCCGTATCTACTAAAGATGCCTTTAAAGTTGTAATGACTCTTGTTGCACAGTTGGATCTTGAACTTCATCATATGGATGTCAAAACAACACTCTTAAACGATGATTTACTTGAAGATGTTTATATGAGATAACCTGATGGATTTACTGAAACAGGGAAAGAGCACTTAGTGTGTAAGTTGAAAAGATCCATCTATGAGCTTAAACAAGCCTCAAGATAGTGGTATTTAAAGTTTGATCAGATAATCATTTCACTTGGTTTCATAAAGAATATTGTTGATCAATGTATCTATCAGAAATTTGACAGAGACAACTTCATGATACTCGTAATGTATGTTGATGACATACTATTGGCCAATAACTCAGTGACTATATTGAATGAGATCAAACATGTTTTGTCATACCACTTTGACATGAAAGATCTTGGTGAAGCTTGTTTTATCTTGGGAATTCAGATTCATCATGATAGATCTTGTGGCATTCTTGGTTTATCTCAGGCAACCTATGTAGATTGAGTGCTGAAGAACTTTAACATGTATGTTTGCGCTCCTTATGCTACACCTATACAGAAAGGTGAAAGGTTGTCTAGATCATCTTGTCCCAAAGATGATAATTCAAAAATTAAAATGAATAAGATTCCATATGCATCTACTATTGGCAGCCTTATGTACGCTCAAGTATGCACACGACCTGATATTGTTTTTGCTGTCAGTGTACTTGGTAAATACTTGAGTAATCCTAGTCCAGATCATTTGAGGGCTGCGAAGAAAGTTATAAGGTACCTACAAGGTACAAAACATCATATGCTTACTTTTAGGAGATCTGAGCCACTTCAAATTGTGGGTTATTCATATTCTAACTATGCATCTTGTGTGGATGATCGTAAATCCACTTCTAGATACATCTTTATGATGTCTGGAGGAGCTATCTCATGAACAAGTTGTAAACAATTAGTAACAGCTACCTCAACTATGGAGGCAGAGTATATCGATTGTTATGAGGCTACCTGCCAGGCCATATGGTTAAGGAAACTAATATCTGGCATGCATTTGGTTGATTCTATATC
The DNA here is from genome assembly GCA_037074485.1 of Delonix regia. Classification (NCBI taxonomy): domain Eukaryota; kingdom Viridiplantae; phylum Streptophyta; class Magnoliopsida; order Fabales; family Fabaceae; genus Delonix; species Delonix regia. The sequence goes on from CM073461.1 coordinate 23,788,556, forward strand.
ACGACCTCTTACCATATACTGCGATAGTTCGTCTGCTGTTAGCTTTTCTCATAATCATAGGAACTCTAGTCACACCAAACACTTTGATGTTAAGTTCCTATTTGTTAGATAAAAGGTTACTGAATCTCAGACTCATTTGCTTCACATTCCTGGTGAATAAATGTTGGCAGATCTGTTGTCCAAAGGCTTATCCATAGGAATCTTCAAAAAACATGTGACTCACATGGGTGTTGTTGAAAATTTTAATGTAGCCTTGGTTTAGTGGGATTCTAAATTAAGTTCTTAAGGGACTTTTGGATTGTAATATGATATCTTGAATGTCACTTTGTATTCAATTATATACAAATAATGAAACTTATTTATAGAAATGTTAATATCACTTGATTCCCTATCAGTTTCAGTGATATTTGTGTGTAGTTTCATTTCAGAATTTTTTGTGGTTTATAAATATACACACATCCATGTGTTTATGTGAATATTAATTGCCTAATTATGTATTCGTTTATTGACTTAATAATTTAATTAATGCTATCCAAATGGGAGATTGTTAGAATATTTTTTGATATTATATGGATTAGCATTAATTATTCTATTAGATTAATTTCTTATTATTACTAATTAAGCAATTGATATTATAATTTATACACTATGAATGGACTGAGTTTTATTTTTAATTGTGGATAATCGGTGATGGGTTCGATTATCCACAAGCCTATTGGGTATAAACCCAACCCACAGTCCAACAACATTAGTAATCATCCCATCAGATTACTAATTATAAGTTTGCTACCCAGAGAGATTTAATGGGCTTATTTTTCTCTAAATAATTAAATAAGAAATCATTTTAAAGATTTCTGAGGATTTTATTTTAATAATATAATGTATTCTTATTATTAAAATAAAACCCTATAAATTATACTCTAATGCCCTAATTTTGAAATAAAAAAAAAGACGATATCTTTCTCTTGTTGTTTAACACTCAGAAGCTTCTCTTGGACATTGAGGGTTGCAATTATTTTGACTCAGATAGTACGCATCTCATAATTATGTCTTCTTCATTAGGTCATATCTCGATTAACTATTCTTCCTATTTTTCTATTAATGTATTATTCTTAATAATTACATGAATTTTTTTTTTTGCTTTCATTTAATACCTTTTATTATGGCTTAAAAAAAAACATGGTGACATTTTATCTGAATTAACATATTCAAAATTTGTTTATGAGAAAAGATGTACAAAATTTGAATAGTATTATAAGTCATTTGATTGTGTGAATGTCCATAAACCCCAAAGAGTGACCCTTTGGGTTCATATACCCAATAACCCCCAAATTATTGCCAATAATGTAGATTAATTTGTAATTATATCAATGTAATCAATAAGTCTACCTTTATGAACTAAAGGCCTATAAATAGAACTATGTACTAAGGTTGATGTACCAAGAAATGAATGAGAATACTTCTTTCATTTCTCATCTTAATTTTCTCTCTTATTCTGTCCTTTGTTTTTTATTAGTTTTATAATACGTTATCAACACGATCTTTCTCCAAGTTCGCATTTCAAATCAAATTTGTTTATTTCTTATTTGATTTGAGGTAATCTCTTTATCCCTCTATTTTATTAAGATATTATATTGTTGAAATGATCTTATAATGGTTGAATTCATTTTAGGATATAGTTTTATAAATATTATGCATTATACATGTTGACAAAGAATTTTTCTTATGATTTTTTTTTCCTATATACATGGTCATGCATCCATTTGATAATACTTATTGAAGAATTATTCAAAATTATTTTGGTGGACGATCAATCCATTAGAATTTCTTGTCATCACAAGGTAAGAAGGTAAGAATTTTTGTCCTTGTTCTATATTATTTATAGATTCAATATGTTTATCTATATTTATAATATGATGATTAATTTGATATTAAAAAAATGCCTTGAAAATCAAAACGCTATGTATGATTGAATGGCCAGCAGCCCAATCATTTTTTGTTATTTTAAAGCTAACAAATTTATCTTTAAATGGATAATGCTCATAAAAGATGTGTATCATCTTTTGATAACTATAGAGGAAGCAAAATGATTATAAATTTTGTTTACTATAGCCCTGAAGGCTATGTATTTCATGCTACCAAATAGTATTAAAAACTCCTAATTTCAACATGTTTATGAGCAATATTGACCATTTATGACCCATGAGCCAAAATAATGTTAAAAGTAACCTACCATGGATATTAATATATCATAAACTTGTTTATATGGCTAATGGTTACAATTTACAATATAATTAAAAGCCATATGAAAAGTCCAAAAGTTATTTTGAAGGCTAAAATGCTATAAAAGGTTTAACGAAGATATAGTTATCGTAATATATTTTATTATGACAATTTATGTAGCTTATGAGAATTTTATCTTAATTACACTTCTCACATATTATTCATGTCATTAGTCATGCATAAATAATGGATTAATTATAATAAATTTTTATGGATTAAAATGTTAATTGCAACTTCTTATCTACTTATAATAAATATTTACATGTAACACTTAAAAAAAGTACCTTAGTTGCACATTTGTGACACTTATATTAAGAAAAATGTGTATTTTTATTATTTGTTTATGTGTTATTTTATTTCTTACTAATATCAAATATGTTTAAAAGAATGTGAGTAATATGGGAATAATTTTAAAATGATGATACATTTATTGAATTTATTAATATTTTTTTTATATAATATTGCATAGAATAGATATCGACAATGGAAGTTTGGTGTATATATTTTCTAAAGTGAATAATGTATTATATCATGAGACTATCCATTGCTTGTGCTACACCAATTTTTGAAAGCAAATTGGTGCATAGGTTTTTGTCTGCATATTCCATGTAATGAATATGCATACAACAAGCAAGAGAAAAAGAATTTGTATTTTCCTTAAATTTTTTAGCAAATGATGTTGAACACCATATATCAAACATAGACATTTCTTAGAGAAAATATCAATATTTCATTATATTTGACCACAGATGACAATACAATGAAGACTTGTCATAATTTTCACTTGAAGTGGAATGATGAGAAACATTAACGAGATTTCACATAAATAAGATGTTATCAAAGTTTGTGGACATAAGCATGAAAACACAAGTATTGTATGTCAAATTTTTTTTTTTAAATACCAAAATGGAAGGAAAGAACATTATTATAACAAAATTGAAATTGTGATATGTGATATTAAAATTAAATGTCCAAATCATAAACTTCATTTAATCTTATTGTGATGGATTTTTATTTATGTGATAGAATTAATCTACCCAAACATTAGTTTAATACTTAAGTCCAAACATGAAGAAGAAATTATCACTCTGCTTAAAATGGATTTTACTAATCCAACAGTAATCATCGAAGTGCAATAAAAGCACAATTTTACGAGAAAAAATAAAGCTCTAGAAAAGCGATTATGTTTACCATGTATTATAAAAATATTATTGTAAAGAAATTTATTTCATAATGATTTATTGTTAAGAACATGGATGAGAATATTGAAAAAGATATAAATCTTCTCTCAAAGATGATATCATACAAATTTGATTAAATTACATGAGAAAGTGAATTAGAAGTTCATAGATGTCTAGTACGACCGTTTAGGCCATCTTAAGTCAATAATGCAAAAAGGTTGTGAATTTATATAAATTTTTACTAAATAACTTGAATATTCTTTATTTAGTTAATTTTCTTATATTATTTGTTCTACGGGAAAATTAGTTATTTGACCATCACTAATTGTCACACCCCAAAATCTCTGGAGTGGGACTGGCACAAGACACATGGAAAATCCCAAAACTTGCAAGCCTTACACTAGATGGACATTCAGTAGCATGCCAAAACTATACAATTCTCACCACATACATAATAACTTTGCATTTATATAGAAATAAGTGTTTAATACAAAATAAGGAGTTTTGTAAAAATTTTGGCAAAACCTCCCCAGTAAATAGGACATTCCAAAATTTTTACAATATCCTGTCAAGCAACATATACATATAGGAGAGCTCCGCTCTTACCAACACAACTCAGTACATCATATATCCAAATACAACAATAAGGAAAGTTCAACTGCGGTCACTAAACAAACCCAGAATACAAAATAATGACTAACACCCTAATTATATACATCCCAAAAAAGAATGAGCCATTTACAACAAAATAATCAAAATAGGATCCTACAAATCCCAAGTGAGCTTATCGAGAGAATTCCCGTCACTACTCCGCTACTTCTGGGAAGTCGTTTGTCTCCCTATCTGAGATAAAAAATTTTCTAGCAGATAGCACCATAAAATCAATAATAAAATTTCAAATATATGTTATAATCAAGCTTTGAATAAAATGGAATAACATTTAAATTACAAGTAATCACCATTACAAATAAACATTTGCTAGCTAGAAAATGCACATTTCAAAACATTGAATTTAAAATGTCATACACAAGTAATTAATAAGTTTTTGAATATCATTTCCAGGGAAAGACTACTATGGACTAATCCGGTGTGGCACACAGCCACAAGGACAAATCACAACAGGCGAAGACACACAATTCTCAAGAGCAAATAACCAACAAACATGAGGTCATAATTCACGAAAGTTTATCTTTCATCAGTCCTCGTGTGATGGCCGTCACATGGAACTAGCACCTTCATTAACCCTGCTAACTGGGTAATTACCTAGGTGCACCAAGGGCTAACAGTACTGCTGTTGGTAGCTAGTGTCCTAACTAGTCCTCTCATTTGTAATGGAATTAAATCAAGCATGCATAGTGGAATATAACAAGTACGCATGAAATCCATTTATTTTGCAATAAGGGTTTACCAACGATCATTCATAACCGAACGCATGACGATTCTCAAAAGTCATTTTTAAAATTGAACATAATGTCATCTAACATGTCACGAGTTTTCATCTACTCATAATTTCAATTCCAGTATAATATAGTCATGGTAAAATTAAAAACGATACTTATAAAACATTTCCAAACAATGAAAAGTGAAGCATAATAAGAGTATTGGGGAGTGCTATCTGCACACCTGAGCGCCATCAATTATCAGCGACCCAATGTTTTCCCTTAGGTGACCGTCTCACCCCTAAGAGCTACCTACGCCATTTGAAAAGCAAAAAATTATTCCTCTACCTTATTATTACAAAAAAAAAAAACCCTAGCTCATATTCCCTAATTCTATCACCTAACTTTCCCAGACTTTTTGCCAATGTACATTCACTACCTTAAAACTTCCTAAGTTTTCATTTTAGTCCTAAATTCCATACTTTTACCTTCAGTCCAAGTAAAACCATGATGGACAATAGGGTTTCATATCATACACCTTAAAAGTGTTCTTATAGGACTAATTTAAACCCATTAAACTATATCATTTCACCATTTTCTGAAAACCCCAAAATTCTGAAACTTTTGAGTTTAGTCCCTGTTAGAATAACTTTCCAAAAACTAGCCTAAAATCATGCTTCCAAAGCTAAAATTCAATGGGGTAGGGCCGAAAATGTTTCTCCTTACATCATTTTAATGAAAAAACCGATTAAAATTCACCAAACGCTTTGAAAAAGTCGTTGTTCTTGGCTTCACAAAAACCCGCCGGAAAATTTGCACAACCAACGACTAATGGAGCTTGAAGTCTGGCAGAAAGTGATGGCAAGGAGGTGAGGAGAAAACCCACCCAAAATGTGACAGAAAGGAGACTTACCAGAGCTCCAACAAGCTTCAAAATTTTCAGTTTTCCCGTGACAGAGAGTCACGTTTTCTCACTGAAAATGGCAGCTTTTGGCCAGTGATACACTGACGACTCTCAAGGGTGGTAAAGCGCTGCTCTAGCGACATGAAAAGAGGCGACTCCAGTGACGTTAAACCCCAACTCCCTCTGCTGCCTTTGCTCGACGAAGGATTGGGGAAGGAGAAATAAAAATGGCTAAGGGCAATTTTGTTTTTTCACGCTAAAGGTGGATATTGGTCAGCTCCTAAAAAAACAAGGAAGTTAAGGAAGTCAGGTCTTAAACCCATGGCCTCTTGAATAAGTACATGGAGCCTGACCACTAAACCAACCTCAATCTCAATGTAAGGTTCCACTTGATAAATTAATATACCTTAGTCAAATTTCTTGCAAAAATTTCTCTCCTTTAATTTTTCATTAACTAAATTATTAATTATAATTTATCCCTCTAATTCTCCATTCATTGGGTCATTACACTAATCAATGTTGTGATTATATCTCTTGTATATATGAAATATATTTAATTGATAATGAGTTCGTTCATTCAATACTGATTATTGAAATATTATGGATAGATGCATCTTTAGAATGTTTATATCATTGTTATCAACTTGCAACCTGAAGTTTGCAAGAATATATGTGCACACTTTTCATATTATATAATGAGGAAATTTTTCATTGACAGTATTGGTGAAGTTATATCACAATTGATGATTAAAAGTTTTTTAGGATATTTGTTGAGAAATCTAAATTGCCCATGTTTCCATACTTTTATGGTCTAATAGAATATTTATTTGATGCCTCCAATTATTCTTTTAGACTGATTCTTATATAAAAACAAAGGTCTATAATTATTTTGAGAACATACTATACGCATCAAGACAACAAGTTATATTTGAAAAATCTCCCTAATAAAATTGAGTTCTTGGGTTATGTGTCAAAATATTACCCATGTAAGAAATTTTGAATGTACAATTGATAAGTTTGTTTGTCCACCATAATACATAAAGATGAGTCCTCATTTGATATTAAAAGAAAATATTAGAATAAATATCCAAAAGAGAAATATTTGTGGCATTGTTTAAATATTATTATTTGGTTATCTCAAAATTATAGGGAGAAAATAGGCAACTAAAGAAAAATAATATGTGGCATGCATTAATATTTTATTTTGTGATCCTTACATATTACAAATTGGCAAATGATCTGCCAAACGCATTTGTTACCCTAAATTGGGTGATGAAAGTGCTTATCAGCTACAAATGCTTCAATTATATTGATGACCAATTTCATGAAAATTTTGAAAAATGAAAAGGAGCAAATAATTAAGATGATCAAATCAATGAGGTAGGTACTCCTAAAGAAACCTTGACATAACTAAATATCTAGAAAAGATTCAGGTACCTAAAAGTAGTAAGTGAAGAGATCTCAATAAATTATTTCATTACAAAAAAATATGGAACTTGAAAAGAAATAGTTGTCTACAACATTATAATATAATGCATATTATTATGAAATTAAGCGAGGATTATGAATTATTGAGAAGTACTGATATAAAAGTACTTAGCAAAAGAAGAAGGATGCAATAATATTAAGATGTGAAAGTTAATTAGACTTGTAGTCTAAACACCTGATGGTGTAAAGCTAGTAGGGTACAAATGATATCATGAAAAAAATAAATGAGCATGATATATGATGAATTATTACACAAAGTTTTTAGAAAACTTGGCATTTGATTATGGGAATATATTATTTTATGGTGAATATGATTAGTTAGTCTAGCAGTACATGAATTATATATTGTGCGTTTGACAAATGTTATCACAAGTTACTTATAAGAATTATTACATGATATTATGTAGATGAAAATCCTTAAAGGATTTGACATGCTTGAAGCATGGAATTCAAGCTATTGATATACTTATGAAAGACATTTGTAAATACAAGAAGTAAAATTTTTGAAAGAAAATCATAAATGATTGCATTTGCCCATACTTTCTAAAAGGAACTTGAAAACTGATTATTTATCATTGTAAATTGATTGACGAAATTTTGGAAGAATTTTCAACAGCAATAGATTATTTGAAAAGGAAAATTTTTAGAAAACAAAGTTATGTGTCAACATATAAATTGAACACTTAACAAATGAAATTTGTTTTCATCAATTGAAAAGAGACTTTACATAGATAAAGCACATCCATTGAGTACCTCAATGGTTGTGAGATTTTTTTAATAACAATAAATATTCATTTTAATGTCAAGAAGATGATAAAGAATTTATTGATCCTTACATATCATACTTTTGTGCAATTGATATTAATTTATTTTGTTCAAATTTTTTAGATCTCCATTAACTGACTATGCATAGTCAGTTAATGGAGATCTAAAAAATTTGAACAAAATAAATTAATATCAATTGCACAAAAGTATGATATGTAAGGATCAATAAATTCAATATATATATATATATGTGTGTGTGTGTGTGTGTGTGTGTGGGAATACATCTATATCATGAAGCTTTAGAAAATAAATTTAGCTACTATTTCGTCATATCATTGTGAATTGATACATGAGTTAATTTGAATATATGACTGGCCTAAGTCAACAACTCAACATATTCAGAAGATGTGTGGTTTTTCTTAAAGAAAAGTTTATAATAATATTATACGAAGATAATGCAACATGAAAAGATCAACTAAAAGAATGGTACATTAAAAGAGATAAGACAACAAATTTTAATAAAATTTTTGTTTATTGATGAACTTCAAAAGAATGACAATGTGCAACAAATTCGTGCATGTAACAATCTAGCATATTTTTTCACTATGGCATCTCCAACAATCACTATTAAGAAGTTGGTCAACAGTATTAGAAAGCGCCAATTCAAAGACATTAAATCATATTGTCATTAGAGAGAATAAAAGACACGTTGTACTCTTTTTCCTTAATCAAGATTTTGTCCTACGGGGTTTTTCTTGGTAAAGTTTTTTAACGAGGCAACTTACAATAAGTGTCACAAATATTGTATACTCTTTTTCTTTCACTAGTTTTTTATCCCATTGGAATTTTCCTAGTAAGGTTTTAATGAAGCACATTATTTGTTAATGGACATCTAAAGGAAAGTGTTATAAATTATTTGATTATGTGAATATCCATAAACCCCAAAGAGTGACCCTTTGGGTTTATATTTTCAATAACTCCCAAATTATTGCCAACTATATAGATTAATTTGTTATTATGTCAATGTAATATATAGATCTTGTTGAAATAATTTTTAAATATTTATGGATTAGCATTAATTATTTTATTAGATTAGTACCTAATTAGGCAATTAATGTTACAATTTATAAACTAAGAATGGACTGGGTTTTATTTTAACATGTGTGTGTGGATAATCGGTGATGGATTCGATTATCCACAAGCCCACAAGGCAGAAACCCAACCCACAGCCCGAGAGTATTAGTAATCATCCTGTCAGATTACTAATCCAAGATTGTTATCCAGAGAGAGAGATTTTATGGGCTTAATTTAAATTTAAAATTTGTTTTAAAGATTCTGGAGGATTTTACTGAATAATATTGATTAATTATATTGGTTAATAAAATCCTATAAATAACAGAATGAAGCCCTAGTTTCAATAGACATACAAAATTATTTTTTTCTACAACTCTCTCTCTGCCGTCAAGACTCTCTGAAAAGCACTCTTGGGTATTGTGGGTTGAACTGATTGGACTCAACCAACATTCGGAGTAACGATGTCGTCTCCATCAGGTCAGACAGTTGATTTATTCTCCCACATTATATCTTGAATTACATGTTTTGATTTCGCTAAATCCAGTTCCGCTTTCAAATGGTATCAGAGCCCAAGGTTTTCTGATTATAAAATTTATGATATTTTTTCCATCAGACAAAATGTTAATTTTTTGGATTATGAAATTGTCAGTACGCAGAAACATTACTGCATATGTCCAATTTTTGGGTTATAATTATCAAACCAAAAAAAAAAAATTTTCTTCGACATATTCACCTGTAAAACATCCCAATTTGCAAACTTAGGCACCGGTGAGATTTTCATCGGTTGCCGGCAAAACTTGACTTCACTACTATGTTCATTGGCATTGCCGGCGAGTCCTGACCGTGAAAACACACCGACGGTGAATCACGTTCAAGCCGAGGAACCAATCAACTAAAACCCACAATTTTCGATTCAATTTTCATAAAACTTGGGACAGATTCGTTCGATATACACACCGAAATCTTGTAGATCGCAGAACGATGAACAAAAGGGCCAAATTTGAAGCCCTAAAACCATGAAAATCGACGGGTCTGAGATGGTACCCGTCGGGTCTCTGGCGGGTCAAAACGACCCGCCAGAGGTTGAAGAAGAAGCACGTGGGCAAGGCCCACGCGCTCCTCTGGCGCGTGGTGGAGCGTGTGGCCACATCGTCAATCGGGTCAACTCCAAAATTTTGGATTCGCCTCTACTCGCCCCAATCTAAATTATGGTGAATTTTGTAGAATTTTTGGAACCCTGTAAATAGGAGTTTTGAAATTTTACAAAATTAAAGAGCTCAAAAAATAATATTTAAATAAGGTATTTCGATCCGAGAAAATTTGTACTTAGACTAGACATAATATGGGACCATGTGTTAAATTCACTCTCCCTGATTATGTGCAATTAAATCATAATTAATATTTTTTATATTAATTATTATGTTTTATTCCTATTTAAGTGTGTGCTTGGACTGGGAATAAACCATTGAAGAAATCTATTCTAACTTTGGATCACATACACCTAATGATTGCGAGTTCGCCTATCATGGGCCCAATCATGGTGATATGTCTGATTATGAATAAATTTCCTATAATTCTGGATAGTTTAGCTGGCCTCATCAGGGAAGAGTCTGAAAATTGCGATAAGCCCATAAGAGAGTATATGTATATATATATATATATATATATATATATATATATACATTAATATATGTTATATTGATGATGGATATACCCTATCGGTGTGACATTATCAATATAATCATAAGAAATTAATTCATTCACGAATCGTTGGCAGCATCCCAATCTAATGTCTTCATTGTTTTTTATATCTTATCAATGTGGAAACGATGGGTACATTTTGTTATTTCCTTTTATGGCCAAATCAATAGGGCATATAAGTTTTCTTTCATAATCTGTTATAATCTGAGACTTTAAATAGGATTATAAACCACATCTTGATAATACAGTTGCATAAGCTGATTTTTTTGTAAAGGAAATCTTGTTTTATGATTATGTTTCCGGGACATAATTAATATTTCCTTGTTTTGCTTTATCAGCTTCTGTGTTTCAGCAACTGTCTATGGTGAAAACTCTGAACGGGACGAACTATGATGACTGGTATGAGTTCCTTAATATGTATCTGATCATCTCCAAGGAGGATTTGGCCATAAGAGATCCAAAACCAGCAGATCTCACTGCTGGGTCTAGTGCTGCTGATAGAGCTTATCACAAGCAGTGGTACGATTCTAACAGGATCTGTTTGACGGTCATAAAATACACTATAGAGAAGACTATCAGACAGAGCATTCCTCAGAAGGACACTGCTGTGGAATACCTTAAAGCTGTGGGTGAAAAGTTTAAAAAGTTCGATAAGACGCAAAAGGCGTATTATCTTTCATTACTAGATAACACTCATTATGATGGAGTGTCAGGTGTACGTGAGCACATGATGAAGCTGGTGAATTATTTCAACAAGCTAAAATCTTTAAATGTGGACCTGGGCAAAAGTTATCTTGTCTACAAAGTCCTGTAGTCTCTTCCGGCAGAATATGGGGTTCTCAGAACCACATATAACTCACAGGAAGCTGAGTGGACCATCGATCAGATGATGTCTATTGTGACTCAAGAGGAGGAGTCATTAAAGAAATCAAATTCACGTGGTCATTCAGTGAACTACGTCTCTCATGCTTCATCAAGTAAGACTGGAAATGAGAAACTTAAAGGAAAGAAATCTGAGGGCAAGCCTAGTGGTAAAAGGCTCTTTGAGATCAAGAAAAACAATAAGAAGAACAAGGGTCAAAAGAACATATTTAAGGGTAATTGTAATTACTGTAAGAAGCCTGGCCATAAAATCTCAGATTGCCTCAAACTGAAGTACAAGCGTGAGAATGAAGGTATCTTTCCTGAAACTGCCCCCTTAGCTCTAGTTTGTCTTGAATCCAATAACTTTGAAACCTCTATGGATACTTGGTGGTTGGATTCTGGAGCGACTGTTCACGTAACTAATTCCTTGCAGGGGCTCAAAGACAGGAGGAGCCCAACTGAGAGAGAAAAGACCATTCTGGGAGTGGAAGGAAGTTTAGCTGCAGTGGATTGCGTAGGAGCTGTAGTTTTGAACTTGTACTCTGGACATACTTTAACTTTAAATAACGTTGTTTGTGTACCTTCTTCAAGAAGGAATCTAGTTTCAAGTTCTATGTTAGACAAAGATGGATATTCATTTTGGCAAGGAAATGGCAGAATTGACGTTTACTTTAATTGAATCATTGTTAGAACTGCCTGATTACTGAATGGCTTATATTGCTTAAATGTGAATGTTTGTTCAGATTCCACTCCTATGGCATCAATTAATACTGTCATAAGACATAAACGTCGAAGAATTGATGAGAACTCTTCCATGTTGTGGCATCGGCGTTTGGGCCATATCTCAAAAGAAAGATTGGAGAGAATGGTTAGACAAGGCATATTGCATGACTTAAACTTTTCTGATTTTGAATCTTGTATTGACTGCATTAAGGGAAAACTTCCCGCTAGAGCTAGGAAGAAAGGGGCTAATAGGACTGAAGCTATTTTGGAATTGATCCACACAGACATTAGTGGACCAATTACTCCATGTGCTATGGGCAATTACAAATATTTCATAACCTTCATAGACGACTATTCCAGATTTGGCTGGGTTGATCTGTTGCATGAAAAATCTGACTCGCTAGATGCTTTTAAAGCATTTAAGGCTACCGTTGAATTAAAGTCTGGCAAAGTAATCAAGAGTGTAAGATCAGATAGAGGTGGAGAATATTATGGCAGGTATACTGAAACCAGGAGAAACCCTAGACTGTTTGCTCTATTCTTACAGGAGCAAGGGATTGAAGCTCAGTATACTATGCCTGGCACTCTACAACAAAATGGAGTTGCTGAGAGGCGTAATCGCACCTTGATGGACATGGTCAGAAGCATGATCAGTCACTCTTCGTTACCAGAATTTCTGTGGGGTGATGCCCTTAAGACAGCAGCCTATGTCCTGAATCAAGTTCCCAGTAAATCTGTTGAAAAGACACCGTATGAGCTTTTCACCGGTAAGAAGCCTAGTCTGAGGCATTTTTGTGTGTGGGGTTGTAAAGCAGAAGTGAGACCCTATAATCCATAGCTCAAGAAACTTGATTCTAGAACTATTAGCGGATTTTTTATTGGGTATTGTTCAGGATCCAGAGGATGCAAGTTTTATTGTCCCAGTCACACTACCAGGGTCATTGAATCTGACAAGGCCTTCTATTTTGAGGATGATTTGGATAGTGGGAGTGGTGTCCCTAGAGTAATTAACCTGCATTGTGTGGATAACATTCTGCCCATGCCATCATCGTCATCTCAACCAGTAGAACATGATATTGGAGATGACATCCTTGTTGAAAATCCAATTAATCCTATTGTAGAAGCTCCTGTAACTGATATAGAAGAGCCAGCTCTTAATTTGAAGCGATCACAAAGGATTTGTAGACCTGCAATTTCATATGACTATATAGTGTACTTGCAGGAGTTCGAATCAGACACTATTGATGGCACAGATCCAATTACTTATTGAGAGGCTATAACAGGATCTCATTCATCTGAATGGTTGGAGGCTATGAATGATGAGATGTCCTCTATGTCTCGCAATCATGTATGGGAATTAACTAAGTTGCCAGATGGTTGTAAACCTGTTGGTTGTAAATAGGTCTTTAAAATCAAGAGAGGGGCCAATGGTGAAGTTGAAAGAGTCAAAGTCAGGCTTGTAGCTAAAGGCTATAATCAGAAGGAAGGGATCGATTATACGGAAACGTTCTCACCCGTATCTACTAAAGATGCCTTTAGAGTCATAATGGCTCTTGTTGCACAGTTGAATCTTGAACTTCACCAGATGGACGTCAAAACTGCATTCTTAAATGGTGATTTACTTGAGGATGTTTATATAACACAACCTGATGGATTCACTGAGACAGGGAAAGAACACTTAGTGTGCAAGCTGAAAAGATCCATTTATGGACTTAAACAGGCCTCAAGATAGTGGTATTTGAAATTTGATCAGATAATCACCTCACTTGGTTTTACAGAGAACATTGCTGATCAATGTATCTATCAAAAATTTGATAAAGATAATTTCATGATACTCGTTCTGTATGTTGACGATATACTCCTGGCTAGCAACTCAGTAGCCATGTTGAATGAGGTTAAACACGTTTTGTCATGCCACTTTGACATGAAAGATCTTGGTGAAGCCTTTTTGATCCTGGGAATTCAGATTCACCGTGATAGATCTTGTGGCACTCTTGGTTTATCTCAAGCAACCTATATAGAACGAGTACTAAAGAAATTTAACATGCATAGTTGCACTCCTTGTGCAGCACCTGTACAGAAAGGTGAAAAGTTATCTAGTTCATCTTGTCCCAATGATGACAATTCGAAAATTGAGATGAATAAAATTCCATATGCATCCGCTGTTGGCAGCCTTATGTATGCTCAGGTGTGCACACGTCCTGACATTGCTTTCGCTGTCAGTGTGCTTGGCAGATACCTGAGTAATCCTGGTCCTGATCATTGGAGGGCTGCAAAGAAAGTCATGAGGTACTTACAAGGTACAAAGCATCACATGCTTACTTTTAGAAGATCTGAGCCACTTGAAATTGTGGGTTATTCAGATTCCGATTATGCATCTTGTGTGGATGACCGCAAATCCACTTCTGGATACATATTTATGATGTCTGGAGGGGCTGTATCGTGGAAGAGTTGCAAGCAATCAGTCACAGCTACCTCGACTATGGAAGCAGAGTATATCGCTTGTTATGAGGCCACCCGCCAGGCCATATGGTTGAGGAAACTGATATCTGGCATGCATCTAGTTGATTCTATATCACGACCTCTAACCATATACTGCGATAGTTCGTCTGCTGTCAGCTTTTCTCAAAATCATAGGAACTCCAGTCGCACTAAACACTTTGATGTTAAGTTCCTATTCGTCAGAGAAAAGATTGCTGAATCTCAGACTCGTTTGGTTCACATTCCTGGTGAACACATGTTGGCGGATCCGTTGACCAAAGGCTTGCCCATAGGAGTCTTTAAAAATCATGTGACTCACATGGGCGTTGTTAAAAATTTTGATGTAGCCTTGGTTTAGTGGGAGTCTGGATTAAAATTCTTAAGGGATTTTGAATTGTTATTTGACAATTTTGAATGTTATTTTGTGTTCCATTCAATTCAGTTGATGAAACTTATTTATGGAAATGTTGACATCACTTGAATCCCTATCGGTTTCAGTGATTTTGTGTATGGTTTCTCCACTGAATCTTGTATGATTTATAAATATACATACATCCATGTATCTATGTAAACGTTATTACGCCTGATTAACTATTCGTTTATTGATCCAGTAATTTAATTAATGTTATCCAAGTGAGAGATTGTTGGAATAATTTTTAAATATTTATGGATTAGCATTAATTATTTTATTAGATTAGTACCTAATTAGGCAATTAATGTTACAATTTATAAACTAAGAATGGACTGGGTTTTATTTTAACATGTGTGTGTGGATAATCGGTGATGAGTTCGATTATCCACAAGCCCTCAAGGCAGAAACTCAACCCACAGCCCGAGAGTATTAGTAATCATCCCGTCAGATTACTAATCCAAGATTGTTATCCAGAGAGAGAGATTTTATGGGCTTAATTTAAATTTAAAATTTGTTTTAAAGATTCTGGAGGATTTTACTGAATAATATTGATTAATTATATTGGTTAATAAAATCCTATAAATAACAGAATGAAGCCCTAGTTTCAATAGACATACAAAATTATTTTTTTTACAACTCTCTCTCTGCCGTCAAGACTCTCTGAAAAGCACTCTTGGGTATTGTGGGTTGAACTGATTGGACTCAACCAACATTCGAAGTAACGATGTCGTCTCCATCATGTCAGACAGTTGATTTATTCTCCCACATTATATCTTGAATTACATGTTTTGATTTCGCTAAATCCAGTTTCGCTTTCAGATCTACCTCTATGGACTAAAAGCCTATACATAGAGCTATATACTAAAGTTAATGTAACAAGAAGTGAATGAGAATACTTCTCTCATTTTTCATCTCAAATTTTTCTTTGTATTCTCTTCTTTATTTTTTATTAGTTTTATAACAAATAGAACTAATATTTAATTTAAGAGAAAACTGTAAGTATTTCCCTTTAACTATGACCGATTTGTGCACATACCGTACACTTTTACATATTTACATTTAAATTCATTTGCCCATTTTCTTGTTAACGGAAATGATAACATTTTCGCATCAGACTGCACTTTACATTGGGCTTGGAAGCCATACTTGAATAATTAATTTAGAAATTAAAAAAAAAGGTCCAGCATGGTAGAAGATGAAGAATTTCAACGAAGAAGTACATATTTCTTAGAAGTAAAATATAATAATAGTTGTCCGTATATTGTTTTGAAACCAGTAAAATCTATCACGTTATAAGAAAAATCTAAAATGAAAACTCTATTAACTTGAAAGCAAGCAACTGGATCAAATTGAAACCATATAAAATATAGGAGGGTGTCTGTTGGTTTTATTATTCTAAGGGTATCTGTATATAGGTTACATTTGAAAGAATTATTAGCTAATTGGTATAATTTAGAGGTACCCAAATAAGCCATAGTTGAAAGGGGTATCCACATTTTCTTCATTAATTCAGTAAAATAAAAATGTAAATTTATATCTCAATGCTTCTTGAACAATACATAAAACCTAAATTTGTTTCAAATTCTACATTTTCCTCTCCTTTCCTTCTTCCGATTCTATTAAGTATAAACTATAGTATAGGGCTATTTATGTCTTTCCAATTGTAACACTTTTTTTTTGTCTTTTTAATTAAATTTTTTATTTTTTCAACCGCCTATCCGTAACGTCTAACGATCCCTCTAACGACATTTTTGTATCAACCAATCTCAGTGCACCGCGTGTCCATCACCCTTTCCCGCCAAAATCCCTCCTTTCATCGCTCACTCTCACTCTCACTAGCAGCAGAAAGAGAATCAAGCTTCATCAATGGCTTCCTCTCTTCTCTTCCTTCTTCTCTTCATCCTCTCCTTCTTCTCTCTCTCCTCCGCTGTTCCACAAGAAGCCATCCTGGACGCCGCTGACATTCTCTTCGATTCAGGCTTCAATTCCATGGCTCTAACTCTCGAAGTTGTCGCCGAAACCATTCTCCTTCAATCCCCTTCCCTCACCATCTTTGCTCCATCCGACTCTGCCTTCAGAAAATCAGGTCAGCCATCGCTCAATCTGCTCCGATTCCACTTCGTCCCTATGCTATTGCCGGCGCAGAGCCTCCGATTCGTCCCCTCCGGCGCCAAAATTCCAACGATGTTCGATGGGAACTCTCTGGTTGTCACCACGCCGCCTTCTGATCGTAGAGTTTCCCTCAACAACGTCAGGATCAATGTTTCCCCAATCTACGATGATGGGTTTATCCTAATCTACGGAATCGAGAGGTTCTTCGATCCCAATTTTCAGTACACGGCACCACGTCAAAGACCAGGTCGAAATCCTGCATGTGGCGTAACAAACCACACTGTAAGTTTCTCCAGTTCTTTGAATCAAGCCATGAAAGCCATGAAATCCGGAGGATACTCTGTGATGGCTTCTTTTCTTGGAATGCAAATCTCTTCAATTACGGACGAGACTCCGATGACCGTCTTCGCTCCGGCGGATGATGTGGTGGTGAATCATCTTGGGAATTTCCTCGACTATCCATCGTTCTTTCTTCGCCATGTTGTGCCCTGTAAGCTTCTCTGGAACGATCTGGTGAATTTTAACGATGGGTCAGAATTACCCACGTATTTGGATGGGTTTTCCATCAACATCACGAGGTCTAACGGAGTATTGATGCTGAACGGTGTCCAAGTTTTCTTTCCAGATATGTTCTACTATGACGAGCTTGTTGTTCATGGCGTGAATGATGTTCTGGTGACGCATGAGAAAACCCAAGAACTTGCAGACTCTTTCTCTGATTTGGGAGCTAAGCCTATTGAGGAAACTGTGTTTGACCCTGGTGAATTTTGAGGCCTGAAATTAATTCTACTGTCTACTTTTTAGTGCATTTTCTGCGTGTGAATTTCCAATTGCTGATGAATATCTCTGACGCCATGAACTTCTGATTTGAAAACCTATATACTTTTGATGAGCGCTTGATATGTTCACGGCGTTTGTTCTTGTGGACTGGGTTTTTATATCTTCTTTATGTGATATGGAAAGGGAGAAACCATCTCAAATTTAGTCCTGTCTTATAAATTCATAACATCTAATTATTTCTCTATTTAAAAAGCAATATTTGGAAAATGAAATCTTGTTACACTTGCATCAAACGTGACAGTTCAAATTTTACTTGAATATCACATATTTCGTTGTGTTAGAATTTTTTTTTTTTTTTTGCCAGAGTTGTGTTAGAATGTTAGTATGGACTCAAATTTATGTCCATACTTCTTAGCTGCCTATAGTGGTTCGTTACCTCCTTCTATTGTTTAAAATTAGCTAACTTAAATGCAAGATTGAGTTGACAAAGGACAAAAGTGGTGGACCCATTCCGTAAGTTGTGCTATATAAGAAAACACTACATGGATGCTGATATCTGAAGTGATCAACATCCCGGTTTCCATCTTCTCTGTAAATATTCTTCAGAGATAACACTCTTCGAATGTTTAAAATGGCTTACTTAAATGCTAATTTGAGCTGACAAAGAACAAAAATGGTAGACGTGTTACGTTTCCCCAAATTTTGATTTATTGCTTAAGTGGTCATATACTTATTTGTTATCTTTGAATTACGTTTTAAACCAGCAATAGCTTATGTTATATGTTGGAGTAGGTAATTTTACTTGCTGTGAAGCCAAGGGTTGCCCAGAAGAACAGAACCTAATCTAGTAGTTCTAATTTCTGATGTCGCAAATTATCTTTCGATCGGGTTAGAGTTGGTTTTACTGGAGGGCAGGCAAAAGAAACCAATGCTGATAAAAATGAGTTCATTGAATAGGCACGGTCAATCACGCTGTTTTTAAACTCCAATTGATGACAAATGTTAGAACTCTTGTTTAGTGAAAAAGCCCCACCAAATTTTGTCTGATGCTCATCAATTGCAGTCTACGTATATTGTACTTACCAAAATTGCATCATTCTACTGGGCAGGAATAACAGTCCTTTTTGTTCATTGCACTTGCATAACCTTAATCAATGTGGATCGAGATTATGCGGGGAGTTTCTATCTTTATAATTTTTTAGACAGATCTGACAACCAAATTATGTATGGAGGCCTAAACCCCTCAAAATAAATCCCACTATGACATGCGATAGGTGCTTCTCTTGAAATCTTAGTATCAGTGATCGAGTTTCAATCTTTATTCCAGCGAAGTTGAATCCTACTAACCTCTGAATCCTTTATCATCGTGGTTCAAATTCCGTCACTATCGTAGGATAAAATACAACCTCCCACTCGTGCCCGGGCTTCAACTGTTGTAAATTTTATCAATACTATCTTTCGCACGATATACAGAACATTGAAGATAAAGGGAGAAGTTGCTAGTGCAGCATCATTGCAAACGTAGAGAGCGCTCCATGCCTAGACCAACGAATTGCTTTTGCTTTATGTATAATACACTAAGTTTGCCTATAATCTTCCACGTCCAAAGATAGAGCTTCGCTCCACCTTTGTTTCATTTCATACCCTAATAAGGGGGCAGAGGAAAACAGTATTAATCTACATTTCGTATCTAATTTTCTGTAGTACAATCTACACTTCACTCACTGCAGCTGACGAAGTTGATTTTGAGTTGTTGCGGTTCTTGCTAAATCTATTCTTGAGTTTTTCTGGTAAGGAAAGCTTCACAAACACTTCCTCCCTTTGGGGGCGGTTTGCATAGAGTATCCAGAGAACCAGGCACAGCAAGACGCCAACTGAAATGAGACCCAGCCCAGCATTGATGATCTTGAGATAATGGTTCAATGGAGGACAGTAACTAGAAGTGATTTCTTGGAATGTATCCGTCACAAAATTGCAATCCTGAAGGCTAAGTAGAGGAGGAGCATAATGCTCTAATGCATAGCTTTCGTTTACTGCAGCTACCAACTGTGAGTAAATCTCCGGAGTCACCCTGCCAGTGGTCGTGCAAATTCCAAGTTCAGATACCTCACATTCAAATTTCTTCCAGACCTGATTTTTGTATAGGTGACAAGAAAAGAATTGATAAGTTCTCCTTTCCATATCATTGGCAAAAATAAATAATAGAACAAGATGAGAACATCCAGTACAATGCCAAAGTTCAAGAGGAAAATTAGTATATTCCTTTTCTTCCCTCTTCCCTCTGTTAACAATCTCTATCACATTCAGTTGATGGAATAATCAGAATAATTATGAGTTACCATAAGTTGTGTTGACCATTAAGTATGCAAGTCAACCATGCACTCACGGTGACACCAAAAAGAAAAGGTTTCGAATGCCAACCACCAAAATGAGACAAGAAACCTAAAGCCTATTCTCCAGCGGTAAAGGTTTTATTTGGACTCTCCAATTACTCATTAATATCTATAAATGGAAAATGGAAACAAGTTTGTAAATTAAGTCTTGACTTCAAACAGAAAATATATGAAAAAATTCTTTCCTATTAAGTCTTGAACAACTACCGTCTATGGGGTTGTTATTCAAGTCAAGTCATGCAAAACATACCAGTGAAGCATTTGTGGAGGAAATTTCTCCAGCGGTACACTGACGCTCTTGAAACTTAGAGTCAAAAGGGTAGCACAAAGGTGGCATTAAAGGTCCTGACTGATTGTAATAATTTGAATTGCCTTGGGTTGGATTGGCATTTGCGCTGCTATAGATGAACTGATTAACAACATTTACAATGTCAGTGACCACTTGTTTACTCTGAACAAGTGTCCTGTTTGTGGTTCTCTGATCAACACATGGAAGGATGTTACCAAGAGCAGATTCTGCATGTGGATTCTCCACCCATTCTCCCATAGCAATACAGGTATCAGAAATTGCACTAAAATAGGAAAAAACAAATACAATAATCATAATCAGGTCAGGCCCATGTGCTGCTGGTGTATTCATTTTTTTATTTTCACATGATTGTAATTCACAGAATGTACAGAAAATCAGACTTTCAGTTCAATATTATATGCTCATGTCAACTTTTGATCTGCAAGAAGTTCCAATTTTGAATGGAGCATCAGAAGCTTAAGGCAGATCATCTTTCCAAAAATGATTATAGTTCCTCCTTAACAAAAAAAAGTAAAACTATAATCTCTAAGATATAATAGCTTACTTATTAAGGATCATGAACACCCCACAAAGAATGAATGTAATTGCAACAAGTAACCATCCACTGATAACAAATCTGCAATGACATTTGAAACCAAATATAAGAACATGAAATGGATACTTCAACTAGATAACAGTATGATAAGCAATGACAATTTAATTCAAACAGACCATATGCAAAGATAACTTACATGAGGATCGCATGTTGATGTCCAAGGATAGATAAAACTGCCAAAAAAGTATGGATCAGTTTTAAAGCAAAAGTTCAAGTATATAAATACACAAAATAGCTTGATTTCTTCGCGACAGTATCATGAATACATACATAATCCAATCAAAGCCAACAGAAGCATAACTGCTGCCACGACAATCAAAGCCGAGCGCCTACAAAATGGATGCAAAGTTTAGCATTCCAAATGCTGAAATCAAATCCTATAGAATGAATAGAGTGCCAAAATTTAGTATCACATACACAGCACTGAAGACTCTTCTAATTTTAACAGAATTTTCGTTTGTCTTCTCAGACAGTGTATCTGCTGCAGTATTTAGATCCCCATTTAAACTGTCAATATCCTCCATGACATCAGATGGAAGAAGGATCTGGGTAACATTGATAGTCTTTGCAAGAGACAGATATTCTGTGACATTTCTTAAAGTTTGCACAGTATAATCCGATTGATTCACAACATAATGGAGGGTATCCAACGCCTCACCATGAAACTTATCCTGCCCAACAGAAAGGAGTATACATCCAGTCCTGTGTAATTACAAGATCAAAACATGTTAGTACACATAGCAAGAGTAAACATGAAAGGTTTAATACATCAATTTCGAAATGAAAAATCTCAAGCAGCAACACCTAGTTCTGGACCATTATTCAGTGCTCAATACTCTACAATTCCAATGAAAGGAAATTGGATTGGAATTCTGAAGAATTAATTAATTAATATAATATTTTGTCATCTGATTATTTTTTTCAGACCAAATGCAGGATCAATGGATACCTATACACAGTTTAATCAAAGAAAACAAGAGAAAATTAAATGATCAACCTTTTAAAATCTATGAAGAAAGAAGACAAAAAGCAGGGGAAAACAGGAAACAAAACATTCTATGTGAAGTTAATGAAACAAAATTAAATTAAGTACAGATTATTACGCTGCAGCACAGGTGAATGCTATGAGCAGAATGAGACATATTCTTTGTGAATGATTTGATCCTTCGTCCTTGATGTTAATCCCCCAGCCACAGCACAAATGAACCACGAGTGCCAAGCCAAACGAAATAAACCATAGGACAGCAAGAATGAAGCCAGCAGCACCAGTGAATCCAACTGACTGTATATGTGACAGACAAAAGCCAATTAATTAAAGTGAATAACAGAATTGGGAAGCTGGTAAGAGCAAACAAAAAGAAAATGAAAGTAGCACAACAAAGTCCGACAAGACACCCGTTAGGATACACAATTTTAGCAAACAAGAAAATAACAAATGAAATGAAAATCAGAGCTCCAAATAGTCGTTTGGTATATTATTATCTCAAGTTCCTTGCTATCATAGATAGCATAATATAGGATATAGGAAACCAAGATATAAGATACCATTGTCATAAAAGGGATACAATTGAGATTTTCTAAAAGTTAACAAAGCTTTAAGATGTCAGATCTTCACGATTTAGGTGGCAGAGACACCACCCAAAATGGTGTCATGCCAAACGCCATAAAAAATATAGGTCTGCAGATCAAGCAGTTATGATACAGCATTGGCAGTGATCTTAAAGTGCAAAGTAATCGTGGTGTGTAGTATAGACTTACGAGTCATTTCCGAGAATAAAGACAGTACCAGTACAATAATTTCGAAATTCCCCAAAAGGAAAGCAACGCAGAATGAAAACCATCCAGTATAGGGCATAACAAACAAACAGATAGAACATGTTCTACAATAACATTCTCCAATCGAACAGACCATAACTCTAGAGACCAACCTAGGAGCTGCAGGACGGCGACTTTCACTTATCAGTATTTAATTGGCAATAACAACACAA
Source organism: Delonix regia (assembly GCA_037074485.1). Taxonomy (NCBI): domain Eukaryota; kingdom Viridiplantae; phylum Streptophyta; class Magnoliopsida; order Fabales; family Fabaceae; genus Delonix; species Delonix regia. The sequence continues at coordinate 23,811,989 of CM073461.1, forward strand.
TAAATCATCCATTGCGGAAGGAAATGGATATGGATTAATCATGGTACTCACGGCCCAATAATGCTGATTCGCAATGTCCCAACCACCTCGGTACCGTCGAAAACCCCTTAGAATGTCGGGTCTTTTGGTCCGATTTGCCGCCAACACAAGAGCACCCTGAGGCGAATCAGTTTCCGGCCCTGGGGCAAGAGCCGCTTGCGCGATTTCGTTCTTCCATGGACCCAAATTTTCTTCTCCTGAAAACATAGCCAGGAAAAAGCATAATTAGTTACAAAAGCTTGTATAAAAAAAAAAAAAATAGAAATCTCTCAATCCTCAACCGTGCAAGTTACGTCACATAAAGTACTACTCGTCGCAGAAAGAAGCATCCGCCTCGTTTGGTTGCTCAGAAAATGCACCAAAATGGAAGGTTTCAAGAGTCTCCATTTCTGGGACTCCAAATAATATCCAATACCAAAAATGTCCTATATGAGCTTATTTTAGCTCATATGATCGAATCTCAGATAAATGAAACATAAAATTCACAAGAGTTTGATCTTCCTATACAGTCCTGAGCTCTCCAGCAACCAAACAAGATCTAAACCCAACCCATCACCATAAGTAGAAAGAAGAAAATTCAGACTAAAGAGAAGAATGTCAACGATGAACCGAAGTTGCAGATACTTGCAAGACGAACCTAGGATAAACTTTACGGGATGCCTGGTCGACCCACTTGGAGACAGAGCTGAAATCGAGCTCGGAGACACCATAATGGCAAAGAAGAAGAACGAAAACAAGAACAACGAACACCCATTAGTGTAAACGGCCTTCATTACGGGTTCCCTGCAAGAAGAACACGCAGCAGTCATCGCAAACGAGGCCACCCCACCATTTCTGGATTCTCAGTCCAATCCCAATGTTAGGACTAGAAACAAACACCAATACAGAGCATGTGTAGTTAATGTTCGAATCTGTTAAGCATTGCGTTTATTAGGGTTCAACCTAACTGAAGAGAGAGAAACTCATAGAAACAGAGAGATAGGAAATGGAGAATCACATGGCGGGGTACCGATGAAGATTGATGGACAGAAGGGAAGAGAAAAGGCGGGTGTGATTTACTTAAAGAGTAGGTTAATTAATCTCCCAGTGTAGTACCACTGGATTTAGTAAAGCATGCGTGTTTAGTTAAGAAAATTGCTGGTATTTTCTTGCACCACTGATTTGTCTTTTCTGATTTTTGCTTTTTGGCTTTTCAATTTTCCGGTTTTCTTTACCTCTCTTTTTTCATTTCTGCTTCAATCATTGTGATATGTAATTTTTGACTGACTAAAATACCCTTCCCAGATTAATAATTTTCTCTTCTCTGGGCCATGTTTGGTTTTCCAAGTTACGAAACAAATTTTTTTATTTAAAAAAAGGTGATTAACCTACCAGTACTAACAGCTAAACCAAAATATTTAGTACCTTTCAATTTTTTCTACAATGCAGCATTTTTAAGTAATTGATGAACTGTGTTGGCGAAGCTGTTGAATCTTTTGCAGTACTATATTGTCTGTAGTAGTAGTAATTTTCTCTCTTCTTCTTCAATCTCTTTCCTATAATAGTATGTACATTTCTCCATAATCTACAAAGGATCTGGATGGATTGATGGGCATGATCACGAGATAATTAAGTTGTATTAACTGAATTTTTATTTCATCCAGTCAAAAATAATTATTTATATCAAAATTAATAGATGTATTTAATATCGTATATAAAATTAATTTTTTATTCGTATAGTTTAATTAATTTTTTGTTCGCTCTTTACACTTTGTTTCTGCATAATTGAACCCTTGAACTTTTGTGTAGATGTGATATATAGGCATAGGCACACAAAAAATAACATTATGTGCATCTTACTAGCAAGAAAGCCTTTTTTTGCCCACATCTTCACATAACAAAAAAAATAGAACATGAGAGAACCAAATAATAGAATGCCTGAGGCTTACAAATTTGTCCGAGCTGTCAATTTGACTAATGTTGAAACAGATGGATCTCATTGCAGTTAAAAGGTTTGCGTTTGAAAATATAATAAGGAAAAAAAAAATGATTATTGATAGAATGAGGTGATTTATATATTATTTTTATAATATTATATTTATAACTATAATATTTATATAATAAATTTTTAATCAAAAGGAATTAAATAATAATTCTACTATTGGGTCTTTTTGTTTTATGATTGACCTATTAATTTAAAAAAATTACAAAAATAAAATTTTAGATAATAAATAATGGTTTTGGAATTTTACCTTTGTCATTTTATTTTATTCTAAAATAAATTTTTAAATATATATTTAATTATTTCATTCCTTATCACTCTTTTTTTACTTGTCTATTGAAACATATTTAAATGACATCAAAATTTGAAGACAGCAATAAAAGATCATTATGCTAAAGAAGACATTAAAATTATTTTTAGGGTCTATTTGGTTGTTATAATTTATACAATATGAATGGAAATTGAATAGGAATGGGAGTAGAAGTAGGAATAGGAATATTAAAATGTTTTTTGGTTGGAAAGGAATAAAAATAGACAGATCTTCCTATATTTTGTTTGATTAATAGATTACACATGAGAATTAATTAAATAGTATGTATATTTTACCATATTATTCCTTATCATAAAACGAAAAAAAAAACACCTATTCGAATTATTAATTAATAATATAATTATATATATATATTTAATAAATTAATAATAATTAATACTATTAATAATAAATAAAAATAATAATAAATTAGGGTTTTGATACATTATAAGGATATTTTTGTCTAAAAATTATTATAAATAAAGATATTTTTAGCAAACATATTTTCATTCTCAATAAATTAATCTCATTCCATAGATTCAAATAGAGAGAAAATTATCTCTTATATGAGAGAAAGCAAATCCCCTAATGAATAAAAATGATGACTTAATTTGTCTCTCATTTTCACTCATTTACTTTAATTATAACAACCAAATTGATCTTAAATGTTTTGTTATTAACGCTTTCTCATACGGAAAGGACTTAGGACCTCCACAAGAAGGATTTGGAGTAATCACAATTAATGTAACTACTAGTTAACATAAAAAATTTGACTATACATAATCATTGAAATTAGATCTTAAAATTTTATTATAATTACAGTTGATAGACACCAGAGACAACAAATTCGAACAGGGGGGTCATTGTTTTCATAATTTGAAGAGCCATGTGATTTAAGTAAAATATCACATGTCACAAAATATCCCATGTGTTTCACGTAGGCTACATCTGTTCAAAATTACTCAAAATAAATAAATATAGAGAACAAATTCTAAAATTGAATAAGCAAGAGAAAATAATTCAATTTAACCTTTACTATGACGCATGAAATGCAAGTGAATCGGAGATACATTTAGTTGGGAAATTAATTCTACTATGACCTACGCTCTCTAGTTTGCATGCACCGCGTCAGCGCGACGCGTTTTCACCGAGTCCCCGACTCATAAACACACAGAGGCGGAGTCCGCTTTCCATGTGAATGAGAGCTAACACCACCGAACTAGATCCTTCAATGGACAACGGCTTCTTCATTTATTATTTTTTTATATTATAAAATTAGAAAGTAGGATAGAAAATATTTGTAAATAAAATATTATTTCCTTAAAATTTTTTTCAAACAAATTTATATACCCAAATACTTAATTATTTTAATTTTATGTAAATTGAATACTTAATCTGTCAGAATTTATATTGATTTGTCAACTACGGTGAATCAATACTCAAATTTTTTTTATAATTTATCATTGATTTGCCCAATTCAAAGTTAATTAAGCTTTTTGGTTACACGAACCTAAAAAGATAATAAATAATTAATCTTACATTGTAATTCACCACCACATATGACAAATCATTAAAATAAAAAAATAAATATTTTATATTTAAATATAAATATATATTATAAAAATATTAAAAATTTATCGTTTAAAAATAATAAAAAATTTTAATTTTAAATATTTATGAGAATTATTTTCTTTAGTTAATTTTTTGAATAAAATTAATAATTGTATATTAATGAATTTATTTAATCTTTTGGTTTGATTGTTAAAGTATAGGGATAATTATTTGAGTGTTTTAAATTTAGATTTAGTTATTTGATATATTTAATGATTATTTGTGAGGAATGTCAAACTTGTAAGTTTAGTTTGAATCGTAAGAAGATACATGCCCGTAATATATAATTGTAAAAGTTTATATTTATTAATAAATATTTATTAAATATAACTAAATCTAAAAAATATAAATAAAAAGCCATACATATATAAAAAATATTATAATAACAACCTAAATTATAGAACTAGAAAATAATTAAAAAAAATTATTAGAAAAATATACTTGAATAACTTTTAATTATAATTAATTAGATAAAAATTAAGTCTAAAAGTCTTTTTGAAAACGTTGAAATTAAATCTATTAAAAAAATTAAAAATAAGCTTTATTATTATAATACTAACTAATATAAAAATTCAAAGTAATTAAAAATTAAAATAATAGTACTTTTAATAGTAATAATAATGTAAATAAGTTAGAGTAAATATTAAATATATATATATATATAATAATGTATTTAAAGTTATGCAATAAAAAAAAATTAAAAATAGAGTTAACCATTTAATCAATGTAATACGTATGTTATTAATTACAAATAGAATGTATTAAAGCCATAATAATGTAATTATATTTATAATATACAACTTTTTAATGTTTAATTGTTGAAATAATTTAATTGAACTTAAAGTTAATTAATTTAAGAAAATTGATTAAAATGTTGGATTATTTATATAGGGCAAAAACTTAAAAAAATTAATTTGATTAACTTTGGTTAAATTCGATAAATCTATTAGAATTTAACTGATTCTATTTAAATTTAACTAAATTTACTTCGATTTCGATTTTATGACTAAATTAAATTAATTTTTCTATCTAAAAATGTAAAATTGACAAACTTAACAAACTCTGTGATTTTGATAATTATATGTTTGTAATTAATGTTTAAAATTATGCAATCAAATCAATGTTAACATGGGTGATTAGTTAAATAAAAAATTTTGAAAAAATTGTAAATTAATCACCAAGACAAATCTTTGAAAAGGCTAAAAAAAATTGAATTCCTCTTTGAATTTATTATCAATGGTGATAAGTTATTATAAAATATTAAAAAAATAAGCATCTTGAACAATTAATTTTATTACATTGCAGTCTTTAATTAATTAATTTATAATATTATAATAAAAAAGCCATGATACTATCCACCGTAGAAGAGTACTGAGGAGCGAGAATGACGATGATGATGCAGTTGTTGGGGGTGGATCCAGGATCCCGCAGAAAATAGGAGCGCGTACAGTGCTTGGGTAGGCAAAGCAGTGACAGGACAAGTGGTGGGTCCATCATATGCGCTAGCGTCATTCATTGATGCTGATGCGTGTGGGAGCGCGGGTAGGCACGTGATCACTGACGAATATACAAGGACACGTGGGGCCCACCGTGCTTTTTTATTTTGTGCAGTAAGTAGGAGGTGGGAATTGGGTGGGGCCGACATGGTCATTAAAAGCAGCGCACCGTCTATCATACTTTTTGTTTATTTTTTAATTATACGAACGTAATTAATTGTAACTAATTACTTATCATACTTTTTTATTTTATTTTTTATTCAGGAAAAATAATTATTAATCAAGAAAAAAGAAAAGTGGGGAGTCCATATTTGAAGTGGATCTCAAATAAAGGCTTTACACTTAAATACTCATATTATGGAAAATGATAGATCACGACTCAAAATAACAATTCGATGACTCACTTCTTCCCTTGATTCCGGAATCGTTTCGTTTACACGTTTGCCACGAAAATGCTACATGAAGCTATCCATAAGAATCACAAAGAACGAAAACAGAAATAGATAGGGGTCTCTGTCAAAATGAATCACCATTTGTTTTTTTTTTTTATTTGGTCGACAAATCACTATAGCGTGGAAATGGGTTTGACTCATTAGGATGAGTTTGTATAACTCACTTAAAAGGTGAATTGAATTAAGGGATTCTTTTGATAACTTATTTAATATACTTCTATCAATTTGACCCGTTTAATCCGCGAGTCTTGCGGGTTAAATATGTTGTCCATTTTTTTAAAAAAATTTTTACTCACTCAATCTAGTACCCTATTCCACTGCACTTTCTTGTTTTAAAAAAATTAACTCTAATGTATGTGTTATATTATCTCTATTATTTTGTAATTTGTCAGATTTAAATATTCTATTTATAATCATATTCTTATTATTAATGAATCATTAAATTATTATATTACTCTACTTGTTTTAATATGTTGAAACTTATTTTTTATTTAATTAATTTTTTTGCTTATTTATACTAATATAAAAATTAATTGATTAAATAAGACATGTATTTAAAGAAAGTCACATTTAAATTTTTATAATTTTTTTATTTTTTTAGTATGTTAAACAGGTCAGCTCACTTAATTTATCAAGTGAGATAAAATAAAATTTTTAACCTACTATCTTATAGTAGGTTAAACGAGTTAATTCATATAACTCACCAACTTGGATGATTCAATTCGAATAAGTCAAATTAACCCAACTTAACAGCTATACAAATCACCAAATTTAAGATAATGTAGTAGTTGGTGTTGGTTTCTTATGTTCTGATGTGACTTGACTTGTTTTCAATGGCATATTTCAATATGTTAACATAGAAAATTTATATTCAATTGTTTATATTTTTGTTATTTTAGTTTTAATTAAAATATGACAAATGTATAATATTTTAATTATATCACAATATATATAATTATATTATTTTTAATTAATTATATATTTATTATATTTTAATAAAAAATAATATAATAAAAAAATAAAAAATTGCACGTCAATGTAATTTTTTTTTCAATTTATGAAAATCGATATTTAGCTCTTTTGAAATCATTAATCTTTAAAATCAAGTTAAATTTCATATCTTGAGTCTGATCCTTATCTATTTTCATGTCTTTCTTAATAGGCATTGATCATCTATAATATGCATAAATAATTTTTAGTATGATTAAATGACTAAGGATTTTATCGATTCCTAAGTGACTTTTCATTTTGCTCCAATGTTGTGTGGAAAAAAAAAAGACCTTCAGTATTCTCTCTCGAATGCTAATTTAAATTTAGAATTATATATAAAATAAGATAAGAAATGTCCTGATTATAATCTAATTATAACACTAGTAACTAAATTTTGAAACATAAAACTTTGTCATCTTAAACTACTGTAAAAAAAATATTTTAAAAGTAGTCGTTTCATCATGAAATTATATGAACTTAAGTAAATAAAACTTAATTTATAGACAGATCTATTAAATATTGGGCCCACATATTTAATTTATAAATCATGTTACATAAAAAAAAATTTAAGTTATCTCAGATATTAATATAAATATGTAATTTTTGTGCATCGTTTAAACTTTCAAAAATTATTTTATACTATTTATTTTGAGAAGAAATATTGATGTCAGTTTGAAAAACTTGTTTCCTCAAAACAAATACTATAAATTAATTTATGTTTATTAAAATAAATAACACAAGTTAATTTTTAAATATTTGAAACTCAATTTTGTTGATAACGTAAACGAAAGATGATTAACAGTTTTGCTTTCCATGATAATATAGGTAGATAAAATTTTTATGTCTTAGAGTTGGTGTAATAATGTTATAATTTGACAATAATTAGTAAATTGTAAATTTCCATAATGAAAAAAGCGTGTTAGAGATCATGTGGTGGAGATTGTGAGAACCAATAAAATAGAATGTTGGTGATGCATATAATACCAGAAAGAAAAAAAAAAAAAAAAGCCATTGTTGAAAGAGGAATATGCACATGGTGAGAATGTGTGGGCACGTGACATGTTGATTTGCTCAACTGTCAATTTTGTTAGTACATTGATTTGTTATAACTAACACACTATTAGTTTTCTGGGTTTAGTTAGACTGGCCTTTTGTTAAGGCTTTCATGTTAGGTTTTATAATACAAATTTTTAAAGACATTATTATGTAATTTTAAAATGTAAAAACTACAGAGAAAAATGATTTATCATTTGTTATTAAAGAATTTAATTATAAATACTCAAACAGCCTTTCTTTCGTTTTAAAAATTCCATTAACTGTAATTTAGTAGTGTAGGATATGTATATATTGTTGAAATTTTAATTTTAATTATTCTCATGAGTCATTATTGAATGGAAACAAAATTGCAAAATTACTCTTCTTCAATACTATGATTGGTATAAATAAATGAATTCCAATTATATTTAATAATTGAAGAGGTATAAGTAAAAAAAACATAATATTCAGAATTTATAATATCATCAGTGAAGTGATTTTCCTAAAAGAGACAAATCAAAATTGTTTGTTACTGTTTGATTTATTGGCCAACTAGCCAGGGTGAGTGGAATGATTTGTTGGATTTGTTAGGAACTGACATATTACACTCTAAAGTTGTGAGTAATAATTCACCAAAAAAGAAAAGTTGCTACTAATAATGATTATCATTAATGAATATTTCTTCTATTCCCTTCTTTCCATTCACCTATTCCAAATTTTTCATCCTTTTTTCTCCCTGTAACATTTTTAAAGTAAAATATATATTGCATAATTTTCATGTTTAGTTTTTGTTAAAAAATTTCTTAGTTCTGTCTTTGGTCTTTTCTATTGAAAAAAATTAAAAAAAAAAATCAGATTATTGCATGAATTAATCTAGAATGATATATGTATCAAAATAAAAATTAAATTTATTATGATCTGGATACTAGTTCAATGAATATATATATGAAAATTTCTACTATATTATAATTGTTGTTCATGTTTAATGTGAACATAATGTAATTCTTCTTTAGAAAGTAATGCTATGAATAATGATTATCAACCCTTACACAAAAGGCTAAGCAAATTCATTGGATTATATTGGCCACTTGATTAAAAGAGCTATCTTCATTCTTGTATTATTCTGTGGTCCTAAAATCCATAGCCTTCACTTTCACCTTTTTGACTATAACAAATTGAGAGAATGATGGTAATAAGTTAAAGAAAAATATACCTAACAAAGCAAAAGCCTAAAGAATAAAGAGAAAGCATTTCCTTTTATTTTTATTTTTATTCACTCTTGTCATATTATCTTCTACTATGTTGGGGTTAACATCATTCATTTACGTTCAACTAAGATTAATTAATTGTTTACTCAAAAAAGAAAAGATCAATTAATCGTATTACATTTAATTATTTGCAAATTGACTCATGATATGAGATCCTGAATGCGTGGTGGGTCAATTTTAAGTGGCATGCGTGAAGGAGTTACACAAGCAATTATTAGGAGTAAATTAATGACTAGAGATTTGAATAATTTGTATCAGAGATATTAAATTTAAACATTTATTACTAAAATATTACAGAAGTAAAGACAAAAAAAAAAAAAAAGAGTTTTGAAATTAGGGGTTAACTGGCTAAAATTCAAGCATGAAAAAGCTTAATTTTCATGCTTTAAAGTGAGACCAATGCAATTTATCAAAGAAACTTAAATGTCGAACATAATAAATTATTGGTCAGAAATTCCTAGAATTTTTTTTTTTAATTTTTACAGATTTTATGGTTTATTTTAAAAGAAAAATATAAGCTAACGTTGTAGAATCGAATTTTAATTAATAAAATCATAATTTTAAAGAAATGAAATTGTTTTAAAAAAATTAATGTAACAGTAAACTCATTTTATAATCCAACGATAAAATTCTATTGCAAATGGACTGAAATTTTGTACCTAATGACTTTTCCAGCTTCCAAAATGAGTTTTCAGACATCATAGTCATAAGATGAGGCAGCCCATGAGTTCTTTCAAAATTGTATACATTAAAAATGAAAGCATTTTCAAACATTGTTTCTGATTTAATAGGTCCAAATTGAAACTTGTCTTACACACATACTAAACTTCAACTTAAGGGAAATGTCAAAAAGTAAAGCGAGGCCCACAGAACAACCAACTCTATAGGTCATATTCTTTGAATTTGGTTTCAAGGCTTTCATTTGATTGAATCTGAAAGCTATATTAGCTCAAGTACACACAAGATAGTTAATTAGGACAGGGATTATTAGCAATACAAATCTGAGAAAGGCATTATCTATTTAAAAATCCACAAATAATGTCATTAACAAATGTTGATGTCAATATATGATGAGCTTTATTTAGCAAAGCCCATTTTATAATCTACACTGAGAGAAAATGGTGAGAAACAGAAATAAGTCTACAAATATTCGTTTTTCACAAAATTTTATCCACAACCCTTTATATTTGGAGATCGCATCGACAATTCTTTGCTTTTGCTCAAGAATCCACAAACCTTACTACCAATATGAAGATGAGGTTGTCCAGACCAAGTTTGGGCTATCTGGCCCAATACTCGAAAATGCCAAAAATTTAGGCCCACATGAATGATGAGCTTATGGGCTACCGTTGGTGTTGCAATTGGGCCTTTGAGCCCATATACTTAATTGAATCGAGTTACAGAATCCATCTACTGTGTAATCAGTAAAATCAAACAAAATATTAGTTTAACGGTTTTTTGACCGTAATATAAAATGCAAGAAATGTTGCGCAACCTTTTTTTCTTTCACCAAGATGCTTAAATAATTTTTGTAAAAAAAAATTTATAACAGGGATCATATGAAACAATCTTTTGTGGACAAGCTTCCATTATAGCTATATCAGTAGGTTTTTCATAATGTAGGGATTTCTTTTGTTTGAGGTTGTTTTTGGGAGATATTTGTGAAGATAGGCTATCTTAGAATGCTTTAATTTTCTTAATTAAAGAAATCAAAATACAAGAAATAGAACCATACATAAAGAAGAATTATTTTGTCTTTTTTTTTTTTTTTTTTAAAGTTAAGGGTCATAGAAAATTAATATCCATGACCCCCTTAAATGTGTGGTTGCCTATCATGTGTTCAGAATAGTCTAAATACATGACAGGCAATCATGCATTCACTATTGTGTTAGGGTCAATTTGACCCTCACACATCATCGCAATGGTAGATATGGAGACGGTAAACATACTCTGATATGGAGACAGTAAACAAAATGGTAAAAATAGTTAAAATTGCAAACTTGCCCTTAAGCTAGAAAAAAAAGCATTTGCCCTCTTCCATTCTACCATGGTAAAGCTTTGAAGCAGAGAAACTCTCTTAACACTGATTCACATTTGTCTGATAATTTTCAACATTTGAAGGTATGCCCCCACAAAATATTTTGAATTGGTGGTCTCAGTACCAATTGTAAGGCTGCACAAATAACCGGTGACCCGATGAGCCAGACCTCATTGGGTCGAGTACAAAGAAGTCACCAAATTGAATGTTGGAAAAGGGGAGGATGAAGAAGTAACAAGCCAGGTCGAGTCCGGGGGAGTGGAAAATGTTGCTCCACCTAGCCCAGCCTACCTCAATGGATATTTTATTTATTTAATTTTTTGTTTGGTTTTGTATACTCTCACTTTGTCACTTAGTCTCCCAGTCTCAGACTGGTCTCTCTGTGAACACGTCAACTCTCAGTTCTTACTGTCTCAACTTTCACATCGTCAGTAACATCACCGTTGTTTCTTTGTCGTCACGTCGTAGTTGTCCACCACCATCCAACCTTTTATGCTTGTTTGTTATCGCACGAAGGTGAGTCCGCCTGTTGTGAAGCTTGAGTCATTTCCAGAGTACATTTTTCACTGTCTGAGTCACTGTTGCCAGTTGTCACTAGTCGGCCACCCTCTGACCTTCATTACTTGTGGTACTACCTAGGAAGTTGCTCAAGTTGCTTAGTCACTCTGGAAATCAAAATCACGAGCTAGGTTGTTCTTGTCCTAACGCTGTGCTACACTACTGCATTGTTCTTGTTTATTGTGGATCAATTTGAGGCAAGTTAAGGTATGAACTTGTTCTTCTTGGCATCCTTCCTAGTCATCGTGGAAATTAGAATCACATGCTGGAGAGGTTTGCCTAAATTTGTGATTAAAAATACTTGGGAATTTTGGATATTAATGATAATATCAAGTCATGCATTGTCAAGAGTAGATTAGGTCTTTCAAATGGGAGTCTTTACTGGCCTTTAATTTTTTTTTCTTTTTTTCTTTTCTTTCTGGTGTTTTGATCACTTTTGTAGTTGCAAATGCTTATACTATGATAGTTAGATCTTTATTTTTTATGAACAGGAAATGCAGTATAAGAGTTTAAAAACTAGGTCATGAAAAGGAGCTAATCACTAAAACTTTTACAAGCCTAAATTTAAATGATTTTTTGTTTCAAATCTATTATTAGTAATTGTTTTGTACCATGTTGACAACTGTGACATTTAAGGTGATAACTGTAATATCCAGCCTTGTAGGAATTCTATGTTTTCATCTTAGTACATCAAAGATAAAATTGTAGGTCTGACCCCAGTGCTTATTCCAGGCATTTCATTCAATTTTGTTCTTCTACCTTTGGGAAATGATCATTGTTCATAGGCTCAATCTTACCATTAGTTTCTTTTAACAATTGACCTAGGTGTCTTTTGGTGATTACTTATTTAAGAAAATTATTAGGTATTAGATGAAAGGGCTAAATAATAATGAAAATTAGTTGTAAACTTATGGTAGCTGTTAGGACTTGTAGATTCACTTTTATAAATGAAGCTATGAAGCAAAGTAATTAAGATACTTTACTTTTTTTTAGTTTTAAGTGTTTACTTTGGTTCAGTGGCATGCTTTAAGATTGAAATGTGTTCATTTTTTTTGTCTATCTCTGCAACTTTGATCTTTTGTAATGTGATGTAGGGAGAAGCTTAGAGACAATTATTAATTTGAATAGTAGTATGGCAACAGGACTAGGGTGGGTTTGGCAAGGCACTTAAAATTAATTTAAATATATTACCTTTTAATTCTATTAAGTTCCTAATTTCTTAGATAAACACATACTTATGTACTTTAATAGAGAATATCTATAGTTTCCCCTCAATTGGTTTGTGAGGAAGAAAATGTACTCATTAAGTGCTTGAAAAATCAAGTCATTCTGTGATATGGATTTTAAAACTTTTACTGTTAATTGTTCCATATTGAATTGGGGATTGTTTAGGCTGTGTTTCTACAGGTTTATTGTTCTATATTGAATGTGGGTGATGGCTTGTTAGGATAAGGTGTTTCGGCGTTAATTTGTGCTTCCTTTTTTTATTGGGGATTGTGGATTGTGGATTGTTTAGGGCTTTGTTTCTGCGGCTTCATTATTCTATATTGAATGTGGGTGATGGCTTGTTAGGATAAGGTCTTTTGGTGTTACTTTGTGCTTTCCTTCTTTGATTGGGGATTGTGGATTGTTTGGGCTGTGTTTCTGCAGGTTCATTGTTCCGTACTGAAGCTTTGTAATGTTTTGCTGGGTCAATGGTTAGCTTGTTTCTTTAGTCTTTTTGCTTTGGTTGGCTCTTTTCATTTTCAAAGTTATGAATAAGTGATAGTGATAATTTCAAAGCCTAACACCTGTCTTAGTATTAAACTTAAGCTGCCTGTATAGATGTAATGTTGAGTCATTTGTGCAAACTTCTAATTTAATATGCTGTTAAATGTTCCACTGTCTTACTTAATGTTGGATAGATGGACTCTAGTAATCAACAATCCCTAGGAAAAGGCCAATCCCAAGCCAACAATATGCCTTCTTCCAACTCAAACCTGATAGCTACAAGACCTGATGACAATATCATAGCTTTGACATTTGGTACATCTGCATTTGTTGTTGAGTCTACTATGGTAGGTGAGAAGAGAAAACTTCCTCCACGAAAGTTGGGTGTATAGGAGCATTTTACAACGCTTCAATTAGAAGAGACATATGGGGAGGTTCGAGCTACCTGTAATTACTGTGGGGCTTCGTACGCTTGTGACCTTAATAAACATGGCATAAACTCCCTAAAAAAACACCTAGGAAGATTTCAGAAGCATCCAAATAGGGATCATGTGACATCCCAATCTATGTTAGCCTATTTGACCCCACCAGGTTCATCTCAGCCAAGAATATTAGTCCCACACACATATAATGCAGATGCGTGCCGAAAAGCTATGACTAAATATGTGATATGTGACAAGGTGCCATTTCGAGCCATGGAGAGGTATGGGTTTAGAAGTCTATTGAATTAATTCAAACCTAGATTTCCTCTTTCTTTAAGAATGACCGTTGCTAGAGATTGTTACAAAATTTATCTTAAGGAAGGTAAAGATTTCAAGGCTTTCTTGAAGAACTCATGTAATCGTATTTGTTTGACAACTGATTGTTGGACATCAGTGTAAAACTTCAACTATATGTGTCTCATAACTCATTTCATTGATGAGCATTAGAGGTTGCAAAAGAGGATCATAAGTTTTTGTCCTATTGAAAATCATAGAGGTGACACCATAGGAAAAGCCATTGAGAAGTGTCTACTTTGGTGGGGGATTGAAAATGTGTTTACATTAACAGTTGATAATGCAAGCTCCAATAACACAGTAATTACTTATTTAAAGAACGTTTGAAAAGTTGGAATGGGTTGGTATGTGGGGGAGATTTTTTACATGTAAGGTGTTATGCTCATATTTTAAACCTAGTCATAAACAATGAGTTGAAGGATTTGCATGATTCTATTGCCGTCATTCGAAATGCAGTGAGATACGTTAGGTCTTCTCCTACGGGATTGAAAAGGTTTAAAAGTTTTGTGGAGACGAAAAAAATTGAGTAAAAAAGTTTTGTGTGCTTAGATGTCCTAACCAGATAGAACTCCACTTACTTGGTGTTGGAGTATGCTGTAAAGTTCTAGAGGGTATTTGATAGAATGGAGGATGAAAATGAGGGGTTTAATGCACACTTTAGAAAAGATACGCGTCTAAAAGGTCCGCCTAATGCTTTAGATTGGAGTAATGCAGTTGTATTTGTCAAGTTTTTTAGGGTGTTTTATGACATGACATTGAGGTTATCTAGATCATTGCATGTGACAATAAGTACCTGTTCCATGAAATTGCACATGTTTAGACTTTGTTACTTGCAAGTTCTATGCATCAGAATCTAGTTATTGGGGAAATGGATTATAATATGAAAAGTAAGTACAAAAAATATTAGGATCACTTAGAAAACCTTAACATGTTGCTTGTAATAGGGGTAGTATTGGACCCTAGGTACAAGCTTACATATGTGAATACCACATTTGAAGATATGTACCCTGATCCTGAAGTACGTGAGAGCATGAAGAAGAGGGTCAAAGACAGTTTGTATTGCCTGTATGAATAATATTCTGATGCGGTTGTTGTAGAATCAGTTGAAACCCTTGGAGATATATGTGTGGCGTCAGACACTATAGATTCTAGAGGTTTAAATGACCTAGACTTTTTCCCATCTAGCCCACGGGATAAATGAAAGTCTTTAAAGAGGGTAAAGGTTGGTGTAGACAAGAAATTAGAATTAGAAAAGTATCTAGAAGTTGAAGTACTTGATGATGAATCTGCATTTAATATCTTGGTATGGTGGAAAGAAAGTTCCTCAAAATATAAAGTACTTTCTCAGATTGCATGTGATGTCTTAGTTGTGCCAGTGTCTACTATCACTTCTAAATCAGCATTCAGCACTGGTGGACGAATGTTTGATGTGCTTAGGAGTTCACTATCGCCCAAGATAACTAAGGCACTAATGTGTGCCCAGGATTGGCTAACCCCTCGAGAGTCCAAGTTTGATGATCGTGACTTTGACCAATTTAAAGAATTTGAAAGTGCTGCATCTGGTAAGCTCTACGTGAGTTAATATCTAAAGTTCTCTTTTCATTATCAAGTTTTAAAAATTAATATCATTTGTTTGATTTCTACAGATATTTTTGGAGATTCAAATGTTACATGGGAGGTTATAAACACTTATTAGTGTTTAGTGCTTTTTTTTATTTGCAGTATATGACTAAATAACTATTTGTGATGGACCCTAGCAGTATATTTCTTAATGTATGTAATTTTTAGCTCATAGACAAAAATGTTATTGGTTTTCATTAGTATGATGTTAGTAATTTTTAAGTGTTACCACATTTTGATGCCATTTTTTAGGAGTTTCATCTTTGCTTCCTTCGTTTGGCATAGTGAATTGGAATTTCAGCATCCTCTCTTATAATTCTTCTTAAGATTCATTCTACCTAAATCCTACTTTAGATGGAATAGTTGCCTCAAGTGCAATCTCTACTAGTATGATTCCTTTTTTCATAACTCTGTACCTTGGAAATAGAATAAGTGAATCCTTATACTAATTCGCATGTTTTTCTTTAACGGATTTCTTTGCTTAATCTGTTAATTTTTCTTATTACTGAAGTACTAGTAGTTTTGTTTATTGAAGTTTATTCAAAACCCCCCACTTTGGCACGATCATCCAGCTGACCTTTCAGTGGTATTGGTTGGCATTGCTAGTCCATTTCTGGTTATAAGTTTAAAGGAAATTTTTTGGAATTTGATAGGAATCAATGGAAGAAATGAAAACTAGTAATTCCAGTTTGAGTTAGACCCACATTGTCTGCTTTCATTGACTAGGAAGCTAATGCTACTAGACTTATATATTTGGGCGATCATTCTTGTCTGCTAACATGAATGGATTTAGAGATACATTGGCTTAATAAAGCTAAAAAGTATATTTACTATTAAACCTTTTCCTATGGAGTTGATCACTTTATTATAAACGAGAAATCTTTTTTTGCTTGGTTTGATATTTTATTTAGCCTATTTTTCTAGTTAATTTGGAGACTTCTTAGCCTTGCATTTTTGTTACAAGAATAAAATTGTTTACTAATAAAATTTCTGTTTCTGACTTCAATAAGTAGCCATAGCTAAACTGGCTGTACTTTTTATTCCTCTCCACCCCTCAATTTAGGGAGCGTTTAATTATTGTGTTATTTATATTGTCTTTATAGTCCATACATAAGATTATAATGTCTACTTTTGTTGCTTGTCTAATAAATATTATGGTTATGCTTGTATTTGTAGCTATCAGACCAACTACTTTATATTGATTGTCTTAGTTCACAGTAAGTTAACATAGTGAAAATTATTTATTCATTTTTCTCGTTTGATTTTTTCCTTCCTCTTTCAACATTAACATTTTGATTTGTAGTTTTGGAATTTCTTTGGAGGCCTTTTGCTCTAATAGCTGTGTTTCTTACAACAATTTATAAAATGCAAAAGCCTTGTTTTATAGTAGGTCTGGGTTAAAAGGAGTGTAGACAATATTAAGAGTTTAAAAGTTTGTTTTACTGGTTTTTACGAATATAATTTCTCATATTTGCTTTGTTGTTCTGTCATATCTTATAAACGTAATGCAAATATGTTTCCTTCTTTCATGTAGGGAGCAATTTGCTTCCATGGTCCTATACTACATAGCTGAAATAGTTGTTTGCTACATGGAAGGTTATTGGATGCATGAGAAACATGTTGAGACAAGTATTTGACAAGATTTGCAACAAAATTATCTATACTTATGAAGGAAACAGAGTTAGGCCTTGGATTTATGTACCCTCCAGTTATGTCCATAATGGAAGGGTAATTTCTTAAACTCTTGTTGTTTGATTCTTTTATTGTTTTCATTTTTATCTATCAGCTTCTTAGTAAGAATTTGGCTATATGAAGATGTTCAGTGTCAGCCATTCATTATGTGTGCAGCACATGGTGGAATATGAATGGTTCAAATAGGATATGAACAGTTGGGGGTACTTGGTTCAATTAGGGGTTGAATGCTAAGCAATATAAATTAAACATGATATCTTGAATTTTAAAAGAAGAATGTTGGATTGGACTTTAGTGGTACATGATACACTCATATATGGCAATTATAGTATTGTCCCTCATTTATATTTATTTCTGTTGATAATATAAATATTAATAATTGCACCTTCAAATTAAACCTTTACTTTTATCCAAAAGTGAGATGTTGAGGTTCTATGAAAAATAAAAAGGAAAAGAGAGATGTTGAATAAGATCAAAGTTTGAAGTAACTTAATTTCATGCATTTTTATGTCATGCATTCATTAATCCCTCACATTCTTATATGGTCACAGGCTCAGGGTTTGTTTTCTAAAGTTATCATAACTCCAAGTGGGGCTTCGAGTCCAAGTGTGGCCCGGCCCGGCCCGTGTGTAGCCCTAATCAGTTGGTATGCCAAGATTCAAATTAATTTTTTATAGTTTAAAGGGTGCCTTTAATATTGAATGTAAATTGTTTGTTTGCTTATATTAACATCAGGCCACACCATGTGCAATTTGTGTTAGTTAATTTTCTTTTTTAATGGATTGTCCAATTTTATTTAAAAGAGAAGCATGATTTCAAAACTTAATGTCGTAACCGACCTTTCGGCAAGAAGGAATAAAAAGTGTTTAAATTGATTCCCAAAAATGAATCTTAAAAATCAATATATTTGGAGTCGCCACCAAAATTTTTAATGGAAAACTTTGGAAAACCAATTTGAAACAAAAAGAAAAGACAAAATGGTATGCAAAATCAGAGATGAGTTCAGGAGTCTATTTGAGTGTGGGAAAGGTGTTAGGCACCCCACAACACCCATCCACAAGGACGATTACCTTAAATTAGTTAGTTGAAATGGAATATGACCTTAAATTTATCTTAATTATCGTTTGTTGACATGTATGCCCATTAAACAGAGAAAACAAAAATGACAATAATGGAAGCAAACAGATAGATATTTACAAAGGGTAGACTTGACTTAGGATGAAAGCCTAGGGCCTACGTATCCTATGATAAGGATCAAAGTCCACGTAGTTAGACCAAAAGGGCGTGTCCATTGGCTAGTGGATTTTAATTTTTGCGATGAGAACATGAGAGCTTGAGTTAAGCAGATTTTCATAGACAAAACAGGGTTGGAATTTGATTTGTGTGTTTTAATTTACAACAACCTAATTAATCTAGGTCTCTTGATCTCTTCATTTTCTCTTTTTATTTTTATTTTTGTTTAGTTTTGGAATTTTAATCTTATTTTTGAGATTTAGATGAAATGATAATGAGCAAAGATTTCAAGATTTTTGGGAGTTCAAAATGAAATTATAATAAAAATATATTTGAATATTTGAATTTTTTTTTAATTTTAAAAGTTAGAAAAACAGGTTTTCAGGATTTTTTGAATTTATGTATTTTTTTATTTTTGTTTTAATTTTGAAAGTGAGATTGTAATTTGAAGGAATTTCTTGAGGATTTTTTTTTTAATTTATGATTTCTATATTTTTGAAATTAGAATTTATTTTAAACTTGAAGTAAAACTATAATGGAAGAATATTTTTAGGATTTTTAATTATGAATAACTAGAAAAATAAACTCTTCTTCATTCTTTTCTTCTTCTTTTTTTGGAATTATTCTCGTTTTATATTTTGAAAATAGATATTAACTTTCAAAGCTTGAGGAGACTTGAGATCTCACATAACCTCTACTGGTTAAGTTTTGAGTGTTCGAAGAGATCAACAAATCTCACTCAGTAACTTAAAATACCGAAGAAATTATTTGGGATTTCTTGAAATTTTTATTTCATGATTTTTAATGGTTTCAAAGTTAGAATTCTTATTTTAAAATTGAAGCAGGATTACGATGGAAGAATATTTTTAGGATTTTTGAATTTTCCTTTTACTTAACGATTTTCGAAGTTAGGATTTATTTTGAAGTGGGGATGAAATTATAATGGAAAGTGCTTGATGACTTTTGAATTAATATTCTTTGGGGTTTTCGAAATTAGTATTCTTTTAATTTTGTTTTGTCTTGTATTTTTTTTTTTAGACAAACCAACTTCCAAAACTTATTGAGGCTCAAGTCCCACATGACATTTTCTGATTAATTAATTTTTATAAAAGATGAAATTAATCATTTTGTAATTAAAAAAGGTTATTTAATTAAGATATTTATTTATTTTTATTTTTTAGAAATTATGCACCAACTTTCAAGGCCTAAGGAGATACACAAGAATCTCACGTGACCTTTTTTTAAGTGCCTAAGGATATTAACATTCTCACGCGACATTGTTGAAAATCAAAGCAAAATGCAATTAAAGAAAATAAAAGAGCACAACAAGGCCAAAACAAAATAGATACAAGAATAATTAAATAATTAAAACATTGATTAAATGAGTAACAAAATAGTGAATAAAAGTAAAAAAAAGAAAGTTAATAAAAATGCATTGGGTATGTGTGAGCGTGTACTCGAGTTCAAATAACTTTTATGGCTGCAAATTGTAATAGATATGAGGCATAAAAATGAGTTAGAAAAAGTAAAAAGTCAATGCAACCTACTCTAAGTCTTCAGTTGATCTTCAAGCTTAGGGTGTTTTCAACCTTTATTTTATGTGACCTGAAGTTCGACCCCAGCAATATTTTAAAATTTTATTTGAATCCCAAAATTAAATTAAAATGTACTGAAAAAAAAAAAAAACAACACTAGAAGATGGCGCCACTTAACTAACTCTTTTTTTCTGTTTACAAATTTTTTGTTTTTTGTTTTGTTATTTTTGCTAGCATTTCTTTCATATCATGGCATGCAAATTAGTAAACCAAGACTGATCAAACCATCACACAGGTGGCAAACTAACTCGGTAAGCTATTTGGAATCAAAATCCCACCATTCCACAAAGCACTGTTAGTTAACTTAGTCCGGTCAAAACGAAATCAAGTTTTCTAAAAAACCTAGGTTACTTGTGTAAATAGGAACCCAAAGACCAAAACTTAACCCCATAAAAAACTCACAAAAAGGACCCAGACGAAGGACTAAGACTCACGGACAATACCAATGAGAAAAAGACACGAACAACTAAAACCCACACCAAAGGTCACATAATCTCAGTGTCATACAACTGACTGTTGAGTTAATAAATGTTTAAGCTCATTTCAAACCACAATAAAGAACTGCACAACACCCAGCAACACCATTTGAACTGAGTTTAACAAGTTACCTTTGAGCTACTTTAAACATTGACTTTGCTTTCCAGTTCCATGACAGGGGTGACATGCAGCCCACTTCACCGTTCTTCTTCATCTACTTCTTCTTGTTCTCACTTCCAGCTTCGTTCCACTTGCTCGTTTTATTTTAGTTAGCCTTCGAGCATCTTCAAACTTCGACTCTGCTTTTTGGTTCCGTGATAGGGGTTACGCACAGCCCACTTCACCGTCCTTTTTCATCTACTTCCTCCTGTTCTCCTCTTCTCCTTCTTTCTTTTTCAATTTCTCTCTCCTCTGCTCTCTCTCTCTCTTTCTCTTCCTTCATAGTGTGCCTCCCCCTCTTCTCCTTCTTTTCTCTTTTCCTTTCTATTTAGCTACATACATAGTCCTTCTTTCTCTTTGTTTTTCTTCCTCACTGCTTTTACTTCTCCATCCTCTCCCGGTCTCACCCTTTCACTAATCACTACTCTCACTCTTTCTCTCTCTCTCTCTACTAGCACGACATTCCTCTCTGCCACGATTCTCCGTTCAGCCAACGAAGAAAAGAAAGCTCCTCCTTGTCTGCTACATTTTCTTGTGCTGTGGTGTTGGTACTACAGCAGCTGTTGGAGCAACAGGTTTTACCTCTGATAGCCAGAGATTAAGAGGTCTTTGGGGTTGCATGCCAACAGTGCTCCCCTCCAACCAGTTTTCTGTGCAGCTTTTACGTGAAAGCTTGTTGTTGTCCTCCTTTTTTCCATTTCGTGATAAGTGGCAACCTTATCTCTTTTTTTTTTTTTTTGTTACTATTATGATTAATATTTTTGAGTTTTTAATTTTCTATTTTTTTCTTATATATATATTTATAATTTTGCTTTGATTTATTATAATTTTTTAATTAACTAATTTTATGTATGGGTTTTGAGTTTATTTAATTGTCCTTTATTATTTATTTTTAATTTCAAATTATCTCCAATTAAGAATGTCACTTGAAGCTTTACATTTTTTATTTTTCCTATTTGCTTAATTATTAATTAATTGGTGTATCAATTAATTAAATAATTAGGTAATTAGGGATGGGGTGTTCACACTTAAAATAAAAAAAATTGAATATCTGTCACGTTCTTTTTAATGGATTGTTCAGTTTTTTAATATGCATGATAAATGTATAGGCAGAAAACACCATGTTTAATTTTTTATTTTATGGATTGTTCAATTATATGTAATATTGAATTTAATATGCATGTTATGTGTGTAGTTAGAAAATATAAAATACCTTAAGAGTATGTAATGGGAAATTTTAAAATATTTGAAATTTAAAAAAAATGAAAGAAATAAATTACAAATTACAAAATACAAAATGTGAAAAGTATGAAAAAACGTTAAAAGGTAAAAATATTAGAAAATGATAAGAAAGTATTTGAGAATTTGTAAGTAGAAGAAAATGAAAAAAAAAATTAAAAAGCAAAAATATGAGGAAAAAAAAGAATGCAAATGACTTGATAAATTAATGCATAATAGAAAGAAATTTTAAAAATTCATAACATAGAAGAGAGTGAAAATAATTAGATTTATGAAAAATATAAATGCAACATTAACATAATAGTAATGTAAGCATATAATGAAATGGAATCAACAACCTAGAAACATCAATATGGAAAAGATTAGAAAGAGGAAATTGAATAAGGAAGGAAAAGGTGAAAAAATTGGAAATTATAATGATAAGCATGTAAATTCAAAAGCATTAGAAAGAGTATAATAAGTAATATTAAGATCACGATGAGAATAGTAAGCAAATAGAAAAACCATAAAAGTGTTAGAATAATTAAAAAAAGAAAAAAAAAATGCAATGGCAATGCTAGGAATCAAAATTAGTAAAGGGAAGGAAAATATGTATATTTATGCAAAGGGAGATATTTTGGAAACAGAGGAGGGCGATACATTTATATGTCATAAAGTGAAGGTGATTAGAGTTAATGCTGATAACACAATAGACGGATTAAAAGACAAGGTTGGCTAGAACTTACAATTAAGGCAAAATGAAGTCGTGTCTAAACTATTATATAGACATCCCTTATCCCTAAATCCAACACGTTATATATCATGTCATTAAGAGGTTGATGATGACGTTTAACGGATGTGAGAAGTAAACATATGATTTCCATCCTAATTGAATTACCCAGAAGTGTATGCTCACATCATAACCAACGAACTTGATCTTAACACATTAAGTCAACTGATTCATGTCATGCTACATGCATACTGCCGTCTAGCAATATAACCCGTACATTACATTGTTTAACTCAATTGCACCTCAACTTGTGTACGGTCAACATTATATGTCGTATACTCCTTATAACATACAATACGCATACTTCACCTCATCCCGAAATTGCTTATACTCAACCTCTATCTCCCCAAGGCTGAGGACATAATAGATGACATAGAACAAGAGAATAAATATGATGTTGTTCCAGAAGACATTGAATCAGAGGATAGTGAAGAGGCAAACAAGGATGAGAGTGAGGAAGATGATGCAAATGCAATCCTTACAGAACCTACTAGTTAGTATCAAGAGCTAGCATTTGCTTTTTTTTTTTTTTTTTCCAGAATCAATTTTAAGACCACAAAGGGAATTGAGCAGGATGAGTTAGGTGATATTATTAACATGGCAAATAACCAAGAGCTCTATGTGGGATTCAAGCACTTTGATAAGAAGTCATTATGGTGTGTAATGAAGATATACTCAGTTCAAGCACACCACAATTTTTTTGTTCATTATTCATTGGCCATATATGAAGAATATCAATGCACTCAATATGGTGATTGATACGAGTGGAGGGTCAAAGCATGCTATAAGGACAGGGATAACTATTGGCAAATTACAAATCATAACAACCCCCACACATGTGTATTAGCATCATTGTTTCAAGATCATCCAAAGCTAGACATTGATGTGATATCATCATCATAGTGGCAATGGTGACTGAAAATCCAGGAGTGTCCATCAGAGAAGTCATTGAGAGAGTATGTAATATCTTTATATATATAGTCAATTACAAAAAGGTGTGGTTGAGGAAGCACTAAGCGATATCCATTGCTTTTGGAAATTGAGAAAGACCATATGCCTTTCTGCCCCGATTGTTGGTCATAGTTACACACTTCGTTCCTGGTCCTTAGTACCAAGGTTATCAAGTCGTAATTGCTAAATTTTGAATTGGGAATCGAAAATTGTATCGAATTGTAAGATTCAAATGCTTATGAAAAATTAATTTATATGTAACATATCATAAACAAAATGATATTATAAGCTTAAGAAAAATAATGGTTACTGAGGATTGAGGTGGCAAAATGATAATGATAGTGACAAGAAAAATAATGTTAGAGAATGAAGAAGAATGAGGTTTACATTCTATAGGAATTCTTATTAGTGCGACAATAGCAAAGGGAAAGAATTTTAATATTTTAATTGGTCAAATAAGAGGTTTTTTATATAACAAAACAACAGCACATGTCTAAACACACAGTTTTGATTTAAACAGTAGAAAATTCTTAAGAGAACACATCGTTTAGCATCTTTTAAACAAAAAAAAAATATAAAAGATATAGTCTTCATCTTTAGGTCTTGATGGGTCATTCACAATCTGAATAAATGACCCACACACACGTTTCTATGCAATTGCCTCCCTGAATCACTTGATTCAGAGTCATTTTGTATGATTCCAATCTCTTCGGTCATGATTCACATACTTTTGTGATTTGAGCTTGCGATTTGAATTGTTGGCCTTTCGTATTGTGTCAGGTCACACAATTCAAGATTCGGAATCATGCGATTTAATAACCATGCTTATTATAAGTTTGCCCATAAAGAAGTCCCCAAAGATAGCCCCACAACTGAACCAATGAATTTGTTCCATCGCGTGTTTTGGACATTTAAACCCTACATAGATGCATTTGACTATGTAAAGCCAATGGTTTAGATCGATGGTACATTTCTATACAAAAATTAAAATGGAACCATAGTTATTTAATAGACATTTTGAGATCATGGTGGTTGTTGTCAATCCTTGCATCAATTGGTAGTTACCTAATGCCTACCATGGTTTTGCCTGAGGCACATGGTAAGCAACCTAAACATGACATTATAATAGCATGGTTGAAAATGTTTACCAACATCGGTAAGTTTTATGTGCTCTCTGCTACTTAAAGTAGACATTTACCTCATGACTAAGTGACACAAGTTACCAATATAAGTGACATGTGGTTAACATAAATTAACCTATGCCAATAAAGTTAGTTGACTCCACCACTATAATGCATTGATGGACAAGATTGAGTGTTACTTGGCTAGCCAGACACTTTGCACATTTGCCTAATGATGCTGACGAAGTCACCATATAATGGTTCACACGTGCATACATCCTATGATTAATTAATGGCTACCTTATGTCAGATCAGACAAGACATTAAGTCATATTGATATATTTACTATTGTTACAAGATTTCTAGGCTGCAGACCAATATACTTGAAGGGTAGCAATCTTGGTATTCTTGTTCTTAAAGATGTATAATGCCATTAACTATGAGGAGTTTAATATTGGAAGTTTTTTTACATTTGCTACACTTGTAAACATGGGATCATTTCCCTATGCTGGCACCAACACGCCCCCTATTACTTGATCCCTGCTTAGATTTGTATCCATTGAGTCTGTCATTAGGCTTTAGTTAGAAATACATTTCTCTAAGCTCATTATCAAATTAACCATTTAAAACAAATATGATTGACCAACATTGGCTCAATTATGCAGGTGAAAGCATGTCAAGCAGCATCATCGCCCTTCGCCACAGGTTTTAAAGTTGTATAGAGTGTTCTTAGGCCATATGAAGGAAGATTAGGTTTGTTACCATCCTTAAACAATGTTGTTTTACAACATACTTATAGCAATATGTGGTAACTTGTCTGATTTTGCATCTATACAGATAATTTAGCAACCTACGATACTTCTAGTATTCAATATATGATTCCACATTACCGTTTAGTCTTTCTTGACATTTGGATCTCATCAGTCCCAATCATTTCCTTCCATAATAGAGTGGCACCATGTGAAACATGTTAAACCATTTTAGTCGGTAGCAACCTATACCATAAAAGCCATTTAACTTGAGTTTATGCCATACACTCCAGTATGCGACAAAACAAAGAAAAACTAGCGTTAAGAGCACATTGTTTTCATTGCATCATGAAATATATATCATAACACTCTCTCCCTCGTTGACTTTTTTCCAAGGCCTATGAATTTTAATTCAGTGTATATGAAATGGTATTGGAGATGAACACGTAGATAGATTTATCCAGTTAGTGGTGGCTAAGGTTTTGTGGTACTTATGCTACATCATCTCTTACTTTCTTTCATTTTTCTTTAAACAAATATAAAATTCCTACCCATTTTACATGTGTCACAGGCTGATTTGACAAAATGCATGTATCAACTTAGTATTAATGACCCTTTAACCCTTGATTATGGTTAGTTCAAGGACACAGTAAGCTAAGATTATCGCACAATGCTTTATGCCCTTGGTTAGCAACTAAATTATTAAGGCCACCTATTTTGGAGCCCAAGAAGGGGTAGACAAGTCCACAATTTCATATAAGCTAGGGACCACATTCAACCACCAAGGATGATGACAATGGCAACATTGCTACAGGATATTCCTTTATGCCATATGGAGTGGTTAAGTCCTCATCCTACTCCTAGCCACAAATGAAAACAGATTTAAAAGGAACTGGTATCGAACCATCTTCATTTCCACCCTTATCATAGTTTACTAATCTTAGATTGGCTGGTTCACTATACTATGCACCCACACCACTTATGTTTCCATGTATCACATAAAAGTCATCATCAAACATTTGCCCACCACTGCCACCTGTGACATTTTACTTTAGATATCTCATGGCATTATTTTCTGATCTATTTGCATTCAATACTGAGTATGCCGGTGGGTCTTTCAAACTAGAAAGCTCTTCCTATCAATAGCAATTGGGGTCTTACACTCCACACCAATTTATTTCTCCCAATCATTTACCATGGTGGAACTTAAATTCCCTGCCAACTAACCTTGAACATTGCTATAAGGAACTTGTTGAAGATGAAGAGGATGAAAATGTGCAAGGTCAAGATGATCAACCACCACAACGACAACCTCAACGGGTTAGACAATGACCTCGATGTGGCACTGGAACTTACTATTTTAATGAATGATATTATCATCATTTACTTGTTCTATGTATTCTCAACTTTAAATTTTAAACCTCTATATGTGCTCTATATATTATCCTTTTTCATTATTTAACTTCCCATTTCCTATTACCCATATAATTAATAAAATATTAAATCCATATATAATAAATCTATTCAATGTTTTCATATATTTTTAAAATGCACTTTCCTTTTATTCATACTTTTTAACTTTTGCAATTACATAAATTAATCTTGGTTTCATTCTATTTTTTTAAATGAAATATTCTACTGAATAACATTTACAACATATATTCACTCATTTTGTTTAATGTGGTCTTTAAATTTTAAAATTTGTAATTAGGACCTCATAATTTAAATGATTTATAAGATAGTATATAATTAGTTCAACTAAAAACAATACTTACATTATTTCAATGGTTTGTACTATATTTAAATATTGGTAACTTTAAGTATTGGTAAATTATAAGGGCTTAATTGAAAATTTTTGACATATAAGGACTACATTAAAAATTATATGAAACTATAGGGGCCAAAAATATATATTTCCCTCATGTTATTTTGTGCTATGAATGCATGCAGATCACGCTTTTCTAATTCTTGTCATACTTATATTAAAAAAAAAAAAACTTGACCACATAATAGGCAAATAGCATCATGTGAGTGTTCTTCCCATGTGTGGATGCTGTTGCCGTGAACTGTAAATCTCGGCTGGGTCACATGGATACATTTAATTTTTAAAAAAAATAACTTTAAGCATCCGGGTGAATAAAAAGCAGCGCAATATCAAAAGCAATAATTTTTTTGTTGGAGCATTACGGTAAAAAAAACCTTAGTTTAACAGTCATCAAGGTGGAATAACTTATTTCACTCTTGAACTTTTGTACAAACCAAAGGTAAATAAATCCATTTATTCAACGCAACAAGAGCAAAAGGGATAAAGAAGCCAAATTTGAATCACATCAATAAAATGTGTGCCAAAACAAGTCTCAATTCTCTTCCTGCTTGCTTAAAGTCAGTCAAGTAACAAAATTTGAGGAGAACTTGGATACTTTCTCCGTCAACTGTATCCATTAATATTAGAATAAGAAACGAATTTAAGGTTCCGTGTGGTTTGATTTCGTCTACATTGTGTTCTTGTGCGCGATTTTTCTGTATGCGTTTGCATTTGTATTTCCACCATTTGTGATTGCAGTGAGAAATTTCCATGTTTTGAACAAAAATGGGTTAATTTCATCATTTACCTGTTAAGGCTTATTTCAACTTCAAAATTTGAAAAAAATCATATCACAACAGTCTTTGACAAATTCAAATCAGATACACCCATTATTGATTATTAAAATAATTTCTAATTTGGTTGATAGGATTTTATTGTAATTAATCATATCTTTTACTTATTTATACTCTGTAACTCTAGTAATAAAAACAAGTTCATTTTTATTTTCATTTCTTTTAATAATCTTTACATGGTATGAGAGGTGTGATCCAATTCACATAAAACCTATCTAATTTCTTTTCTCCTCAACCATGACTTCTACCAACACAAGCAACGTTGCTCATCCTTTTGGCAAACAGTTGGTTGCCATCAGTGACTCTCAACTACCCTTAAAACTTAACAGTCCAAATTATTTTGCTTGGAAAGCTCAAATCACTCTTAAACCTCCCTCTATCACCATTGAGTTGGAGGGTCAACAAATCTCTAATCCTAATTAAGAAATTTGGGACTGTCAAGATCGATTACTTCAGTAATCTTTTCTGTGATGAATACAACTGCATGCAGACGCCATGCAATTCCCCTGTTTCCTTCATGCGATCAAAATGTAGTGGAGTGTCAGATCTAAGAAATTTGCTTCACAGTATTATTGAGTGTTGCCTCTTCAGATATTTGGTTGCTGTTTGTTCTGTTGATGCAGTCTGTTGAGCAGGCAGTGATCTCTCTCTTTTATGGTTGCTCATACAAGTTTAAGGACTGAATAATATATTTTGGATTTGTTTATGAAAAGTGTTCTTTAACTGCTCATAGGGGCAAGGGTTATTCATACGGCTTTCTCGTTTGAGATGTTTGCTGATGAAAGTTGACTCTGTTTTATGCTTAAAAACTGAATGATGAAACTGGACAAGTGAGATGGAATTTTATGATATGACAAACTTACACTTGGAACAATGGCTTTTGCAGGATTGGATGACTCATAACAATGTTTGTCTTGAAAAGTTGAGAGTGTTATTAATAGTCATTTTTGTCACTAACTTTAGGTGCAAAAAGAGATGTAGAATAGATGGAAGAAATTATCATAATAAAAGTTCAGTCTTATTCTTTTAAACTAGCCTGTTGTATTGTATGATGGAAGGAAAATCATAAATTGTCTTCCATTTTCAAATAAGAATTATAGGCTTTAAATTTAGAAGATTTTTTTATTTTAATAATGTGAGCTGAAATTTGTTTACATTTAATTTATTATAAATCAAACTTGAGTCTACCCAAACTTTTTAGGCCAGCATTTTTATTGTAGTGCCACCAATTGATAAGTCGTCAAGGAATTGCAAACAGAAACCAAAATACGTTTTGTTCTATTTCTTAAAATCTTAAGCCTTTCTAACAATTGGTGATCTAATGGCATATTTCTTAGATCTGGCACTCCGCAACGTTTTGATCGCGTGAGGGACACAAGGGTCGGTAAGAGCCGAAACTCACCATTTTTGTTCGAAATAGTAAGAAATACAAATTAGAGAAGTTTCTTACTACGGAATTACAAATACTAACGTAGACTCAAAATTTGTGCACGCGAATACATCTGTGGAGGAGACCGCACGTGGATTTTGGATTCTTGACTGATTCACAAACTCTTTAACAAGAAGCATGGAGGGTGCACTGTAAATTCAAGATATTTATTATAAATAGCCATAAATAAGGACTAAATTCTTTCTTAGTTAAAAGGCCTTATTTTAAAATTCCGAGTTCTTAATTTAAAATTATTTATAATAAATATCTTATATTTATAATTCTTAATTCTAATTTTGCCCCAACAAAAACACCCCGCGACGTGGGACGAAGAATCAATCCCTAGTTTTGACGGTAACACCAAGTTCACCTGCTACGATAACAGTGGTTGCCATGTCCAGAAACATTCCGTGTTCTACAACCCCAGCAAGATTCAGAATTGCATCACTAGCAGCCTTCAAATCTCCAATACTACTCTTGAAATACAAATCCACAATGTAATTCTCATTATCAGTCACAAAGGGTTCGTCTTTATCTCCACGAGTTCTCAGCTTTGCCACACAACCCGATTTCTCAAACAATTTTTCGAGCCTCGAAGCAGTGAATCTCCAGCAAAACGGTACAACTTCCACAGGCATGGCCAACCCACTCCCTCCCAAATGCTTCACTAGTTTGGACTCGTCAACAATGACCACGAATTTCTTGCAAGCTCCCTCCACCATTTTCTCTCTCAGGAGCGACCCGCCCCGGCCTTTCACCAAATTCAAATACGGGTCGACTTCGTCGGCGCCGTCGATGGCGAGATCGACAACGGGGTTAGAGTCGAGATCTGATAATGGGATTCCTAGCGACGTGGCTTGTTCGTGGGTCATCCTCGATGTGGGTATTCCTACGATGTTCTTGAGCTTGCCTTGGTTTAGGAGTTCGCCGATTCGGTCCACCGCGTGCTTCGCCGTCGAGCCGGTTCCGAGACCCAGGACCATGCCGGACTCGACGTACTCGACAGCCTTGTAGGCGGCGATTTTCTTGAGCTCGTCTTGGGTGAGAATCACAGGGGACGGCGACGGAGTCGCCGAAGAAGAAGGTACATGAAGACCTGTCTCTGTGGCTGCTTTCTGAGACGCCAGTAAATGGGGATACGGAATCGCCATTTTCGACCCTTCTGAACAACCAATCGACAATAACAAAGGATAAATCGTTTAACCGTTAAATACTAAATACGCTAGTCAATCTTGTGGAAGAATGAAATCAAGATAGAAACTTTAAAGCAGTAAAAGCAAATTCGGGCTCTGGGTGATAAGTTTTAGAGAGGAACGGAAGGAACGCAGTTAGATGAAATTCGAGAGAGAATCAAATCAAGACAGAAACTTTCGTGGAGAAGAAGCAAAATGGGAATTTAGGTAATGATTCTTAGAGCAATGAAAGGATCCCAGATATCAGGAAAGAGTCAAATCAAAACAGAAACTTCGATTGGGGGGACGAAGCAAATTGGGAAGTCAGATAATGGGTTCAAGAGGAAGGAAAGGAACCAGAAGAAGGAAGGGAAAATCTAGGAAAATAGGGAGAAATGAAAGTGGGAATTAGTGTAATTATGGAAAATGTGAAGTGGTGAGTTGATGATAGCAATGTTGGAAATGGAAGGATGGAGTATGGAGAAGAATGAGCTTAGGGTTTATAAAGGGAAGAGAGGGAGGGATTAAGGAAGGAAGGAAGGAAGGAAGGAAGGAGGAGGAGAGAATGGAGGGTGGTTTGAAATTTTTGAATTGGAAGAGATTGGCATATTTTGCACGGTGGAGAGCAGAGATTCGTCCATGGAGCAAATAATGCCCATACACCACTTGGAAGACGAATATTTGTTGGGAGAATTACAAAGGTCAGAATTTTATAATATTAATTATAGAAAATATAAAATTTTAAAATTTATAGATTAAATTTTTTCCAAGATTCTTGTCTTAAGACTTAGGAAATATATATTTAAGGAGTGTTAGGGTAGAACCTCAAATTCTTTTGGGAAGAAGTAAAATAATTATTGTAGAATGTAGACAATGATTTTATATCTAGTCGAATTCATGAAAGCTAAAATTGCACGTGTATCATAAGTAAGGACTAATCACTAAGGTGCATGAAAACTTTATATATATATATATATATATATATATATATATATATAAATAATTTAAAGTATATAAATAAATATTTATAAATTTTATATTGATTTTGAAATAAAAAGAAGCTTAAAACTTCACAGCTAAGTGGCCGTGAAAAACTTATCATATTCTAGCACAATTTGGATTTCTTAAATATTTTAAGAAAGGTAGAAATCTAATTGTTAATATTAAAAAAAATACATGATCTAACAATTTAAATTAATTTTGATAACTTGTACAATTTTTTTTATAATTTTAATTATATGTGATCCAAGATTTTAATTTAACCATTTAAATATAGAAAAAATACAATTTAACAACCCAAATTAATCTCAATAACTTGCACAATAAAAAAATTTAAATTTTAATTATACATTGTCCAAAATATTGATTTAATAATTTAAATCTAAAAAAATATATGATAAATGTTCATGGACGAACGTATAATTCATATGATATGAACTTCATTTATCATAATTGATAATTGGTGATAACTTACATACTTAGATTTGACTCCAACTAGCTTTAGGTTGGATTATTTAGTGATAATTAAACGTTTAAATCTAGTAATAAGAATTTGTTTTCGTTAAAAATATTTTCTTTTTAGCAATTTCCTACCCAAGTGATGTATCAGAATCTCGTCTTTACATTATAAGGGGACAAATTGCAACAAAATACGTGACTGAGTGTGATTTATCTCCTATTATATATAATTAGGTTGTGTTTAGGGTAATTTGCATCTAATTATGCTTATGTGAAAGGACTCGATAGAGCATCTTGATTATAATAATAATGTAGTGGCAAACAAGGCTTGAAGCTTGCTTTTATACTTAGGATTCTCCACATATTCCTTCTCTATGATTTTCAATTCCATATGTTATATAATATTGTGCATTTGACATCTTTGCTTCACTACTATCTTCCCTCTTTTCCCAAAGTTAATATTCCTTCTTTTTTTTTCTTTGAAGAAAATACAGTTAAAGACCATAAATATAAGATATTTATTATAAAGGGTCTTAAATTTTAAAATTATCCTGAAAAACTCGATAACCAATTTTTTTACTTTGAAGGGCATACCTCACTACTTAGGAATTTTGAGACTTTGTCTTGAAACTCCTTTCTTATTTATTTACAAAGTCTAAGGATATGATTCTTCCAAAAAAAAAAAATCTCCATATCCTTAAATATAATTAGAAAAATTTGAAATTCTTTTAAAATTAATCTCTTAAAATTATGGTCCTCAATTGTAATTTTTTATTTTGTTTTAAAATTGTCTTCTTAGAATATTCTTTTTTGCTTTTTAGCATAATCCGGATAGGTCTAAGATATTGAACCTCCTTTCTAGGGTTCAACAAAGGCATAAAAGCAAAGGCACTAGTTTAGTGGGCTGTAAAATATTAGCATGAAATTTTTGGTGGGAGGCATTGTTTGTTTAATTTTCTATAACAATAATTGCAACTAAAATTTGAGTCTATTTGATTTCATGTAAGTTCACTCGCAAGTGAGGTGTGTTGATATATTTTTTATTTGTTGTAATTTTATAGTAGCAAATTTTTTTTCTACAAACTTTAATATAACATTTTAATTTTATTTTTTTAATATAACGTTAGAAGCAATTAAACTGTTATATTTCTGACAAAAATATATCTGTTACAAAAATAAAATTAAATAAGCTTTTGAATATATACTGAAATGGCAAGGAACTAAAACTTTTTTAAAATAAAAATATCAATTGTAATTCAAATCAATTTTAAAAAATGAGGATAATTACCCAAAAATCAGTGTTTGGACAAATTCAAATTAAGAGTAAATTTAGAAAAAAGATTAATGTAATTTAAAATTAAAATTAGGTAAAATATTTGATACATTCAAAATCTTAAATTCACTCAATTATAACATAAAAATATAATTATAATATTATTATTTATTAAATTAATATTAATATAATTATATTTTTATATTATAATTAAATATATTAATACACTTAAAATTATAAATACATTCAAACGTCACCTTAAAATTAACGCTTCAATGATTGCCTCGGCAGCTTGGGCCGCACTGATGATCTCGTGTCATGCATGAAAGTCGAGAAGGAATTAGAAAAATGATAAAATGAATAAAGAGAAAATATGAGAGACACGAAAAAAGAAATGAAGAGAAAAGAAAACCAAAAATTATATAAGCCACGAGTTAGGTGCTTTGAAAACAATAAAATTGTCTTTTCAAAGTTTATATATGTATGTATAAAATTAGTAAATAAATTTCAGGATTAAAATTGAAAATTAATCTCCTTGTTATTTTCATATAAACGACCGTTTAAAATTTAACTTGTTTTCTTCTCATAATTATTTGATTCAACGTCATCAAATATTGATCAAACAAAAACACAGGGATTTAAAAAATTTAAAAAAAGGGTAAGAGTATATCATTTTAATTAAGTAAAAGCTTATTTCCTTTCAACATTTTATCACCAATTACATAAAAAATAAAAAATTGTCTTTATAATGTTAGAGTTGAAAAACCAAAAAAAGCGTAGCTACAAAACCAAGACGGTTATGATTTGCAGTTTTATTTGATATTACCTGATAGAAATTTGAATTATTTACAGTACTATAAATTTTACAATAAAATGTGAGCTATTAAATTTTAATCTAATAATATATATTTTATTTATTTATTTAAAATATAAAATATATAATAAAATATGATTTATTAGATCAAAATTTAATGGCTTATGTTTTATTACAAATTTTACAGTAAAAGATATTTATTGTAGGTGATCTTCAGACTATCTGATCGGTTAGTATTTGTATTCAACCGCTTTCAGCCATATCTTGACAAATAAAAAAACACAAATAAATTAATCTATTATAAAAAAAAATGCATACTTTTGGTACTTAAATTTTTTTTTAAAAAAAAAAGCATACACTCTTTAAAAATGTTTGAATTCAGAATCAATTATTAGTTCTCATGAATTAAAAAATGAATAAAAAATAGATGCATATGGTTTAAGAATTAACAAATAGCTAGTGAGTCAGGAATTTTTTGTGATTGAATCTTGTACAATTTCTCATATTAATCAAAAGGGTAATGCATTTTTATCTTCTATATAGTGATTGCAAACTCTTTAAGAAACAATCTCAATAAGAAAAAATTCGTAATATAATGAATCGAGATATCTTATAATAAGAGATTTTTTTAATTTTTTTTATTAAATTTAAATTGAAAAGATAAAAATTTAACCGTCTAAATATTAACTAAAAAAAATTGGGGAGGTGCCTGCTACAGAGAATTCTCTCACTCATATAACATCATGTGATTAAAAACAACCATGTGGCCAAACATAGAGGTGAGTTATATTTTAACTACACACTAATTATAATTACTATTATTTTCTAATTATATTTTTCTTTTTACAAAACTACATGAGACTTTGAGCTTGTAGTCAAGTCGACCACACATGTTTCTGACCAGACAATGGACCACGAGGCAGTTTGTGGTGTAATTAAACTTTGCCAGTTGCCACCTCGTGGTCAACATTAAAAATGGGGTCTATTATTCTCTGGTCTTCACTTTGAACCAAATACCGTTTTCAAAATGTTCTCAAAGTAACCTTCTGAGCAAGTCTGAGGTAAAGATTTCTAGTTTTTCCCGTTGAATTCTTCGTTAAATGTATGATACTACCTAAACATTTTCTTCCTCAATTTGTACATTAACAAAATCACATTATATAAAATTTTATTTTATAGTTTTATTTAAAATTAAATTCATAAAAACAATTTGAATTTTCTTATATTTCACCAAAAATATAAAATTATGCTTAATTGTATAAAAGATTAAAAATTTAATGATTTAGATCTATATTAAATTCATATAATCATATATAATTATATTTTTTATCAATAAATTTATATTAATAAATTTTTATTCAATAATTTATTATGATCAAATATAATCTCAGAATATTAAGAGTTTTAGATTGTTTAAAAATTATAGATCTTCCCATATATTGACGAAAGCATAAAGTTATGTTTAATTTTATTAAATTATTGAAAAAATTTTATCATTTATATTTATATTAAATCAATATAATCACATATAATTATGTATTTTTATTTATAAATTTAAGTCATAAAATTTTTATTTAATAATCCACTAATGAACAAAAATAACTTCGTTTGAGTCAGAATACGAGAGAGGATCCGATGGTTTTAAGACATGAAGTGTACGTGAACTATAAATTTCTAAAATGATTTTTTTCTTTTTGAGAAAAATTCTCGATCCACTAATGTCATTTTACTTTTAACAAATTAAAGTGAAAATTGGGGGTCAACTCATGAGAAAATTTTCCTAAAAAGTTATCGAGTCTTCGGCTGACTTGTAGTGAGAGTGCATATCATCCAACACGTCATCAAACGATCTACATGTATGACTTTTTGACCGGAACATATATATTATATATTTATAAGTTAAATTTTGTCATAATTTTATTTTGTCTAATATTTAAAATATTTTTAATAAATTATGTATATGCATAAGTAGATCATAGGAAAATATCCATGACCCATCAATTTATTCTAAAAATTTTTTGCAGCAGCACAATGTGTGCATTTTATTTGTTAACATTATTTGAATATATTATTTTACCTTATCTAATTCACATTACTTGAGAAGTGTGCATGCCCATTGTCTGTGGAAAGAAGTATTTTGTTATAACTGAAATTTTTTTAGAAAGAATTTATTCTTAAAAAATTTTCAAATAAGGGCAAGTTTTTTTATTTTAGAGCACTGATTATTCATTGATAAAGTGAAAATATTATAAATAAATAATATATTTATATATTATATATAAATTCTATTAAAAATTATTTACTATATTTAAAACTTCCATAATTATAATTTTTATTTTACTGGAATCATTATTCATAATAATATAAATACCGATAGATACGTGATATATATCCAACTAATATTATTACCTTTCTAGTTATCACAAGTGTAGCGTTTTTCTTTTCTTGAAAAAGATATATTTTAATTATCCCATCAATAAAAGATGCCTAAAGGAAAGAAGAGGTTCTCATTCAACATTTTTCATTTTAGACCACAGGTTATCATTCTTGAAAATGGAGATTGATAATATCCAATAAGAATCAAGCACTTTTTTATAACAAAAAAAATGAAAATAAAATATTCAACAATGAGGTAAGAATAGGATTTTCTTGTTTAGAATGATATAATTGAGTGGTGAAGAAGGCGAGAAACTTGCTTTTGATTCTCCGAGTATTCTTCACATATTCCTTCTCTCTATGATTTTCAATTCATTTCGAAGACTTGGTATGCTTTTGAAAGTTAATATTCTTTCACTTATTCTCTTTATTTTTCTGTCAGATTCTCTTCCTTCCTAGCCCAAGCTGAATAGGTCTAATTACGAAAAGGGTTGAATCACTTTTTTTAGTTCTTAGAATTCAACGATGACACATCTAGCGTATGTTATTTGGTATAAAAGGAAAAGCTTTTTGCATTTTTTTAAAAAAAATAATAATTAGTTGGATAAAACTATATTTGAAGGATAAATAATTGTGAGAAAATTTTGGATTGTAATATGATTTTTCTAAAAATAAAGGTGAATGATTTTTTGTTTTTTGGCGAATGGAGAAGGTCAGCCTTTGGTTTGTGTGCCTCTGCATTTTCTGAGGAGAATTCCACGAAAACCCAAATGGAATTTTGAGGGCTTTTTATCATGATGCTACAATGCCAACAATTAATGTTTTAATTCTGCTGAATGTTATTCCGTCTTATACTGTATTATATTTATTTATTTTATTTAGCCTTGATTATTGGATTGAACTTTTAAAATTATACTTGAATTTAAGTTCAAAAAAATATTTAAACTTATATTTTAATCAAACTTTTTTTATTTAAGATTTTATTCATATTATTTTGTCAGACCTATTAGGCCAATTAAATTTTTTAAGAATAATCAAATTAATTTATTTCTTAATATTTATGATAAATAACATAGATAATTGTTATTATTACATGTAAAATTATATATACAGAAGTTGTAAATATAAATTAATTATTGTATTGATATAAATCCTTTAAATGAAATATATTTATTTTTATTTTTATATTAAAATGTCATATTATATTAAACTTTTTTTCAAACTTTGGTCAAACTTTAAAAGAATCCGAGTTTGACTTGTTTATTAAATCAAATTTTTTTGTTTGAGTTTTACTTTTCAAGTCAAACTCATTAAATTAGACAGATTTTTTAAATTATGATAAAATATAATTTTATTCCTAATAATTTTTTTAATATTATAAAATTGCATGATGTAACACCACGGGATCTCAAAATTGAAAAAAAAAAATAGTCATGTGAAATATCCGCCATTTATCACTAGTTCCATACAACTAATGAAGAGTCGCATTGAATAGGTTCATAGGATTTCAAATTATATTAAATTTTAAATATAATTATAATATAATATATAGTATAATTAATTATTTATATAATATTAAAATCGATGCTCTCATTTCATATATATATATATAATCTATATAATATAATTTTTAATGTATCTTTAAAATTAAAAAAAGTAATAATTAAAATAAAAAATAATATTGTTTACTCCTACACCTCTTCATAGTTAGATTAATTTGTATTTATTTGGAGTAAATAGATGGTAAAATATTTGAGTTTAGCATAAAAAAAAATTTGATAAGTAGTAATGAATGTGATGCGATTGTATACAATAATGTTAGGCAATTTAGATTAATTTAATTTATCGGATAAAATTGAAGAGTGAGTCTAGTCACTATCTCTTCTTTTCTTTGTATCCAATATTAAAATTGAGGGTTGTGGATTGCTTGTATTTCTCAGGTAACTTTAATGAGATCAGTGAATTTTTATGTTTAGATTTTAGTAATTATTAAAAAAAATTAAATAAATTTTTAACAATTTATTAAAATTTAAACCATTAAATTTTTATATAATAATACAAATTACATCAAATTTATTGAAAACTACAAATGCAAGCAATTCCTACACTTCCAATCCTTAAAACTTTCAATTGGGATCATCTGAGTTTTGATGAAAATATAAAATTATGTTTGATCATAAAATACTATTGAATAAAAATTCAATATTCTAAATTTATTTTAAATTAACATAATCATATGCAGTTATATTTTTTATTCATAAATTTAAATCTTTGAATTTTTATCTAATAATACACTATAATAAAAAACATGATATCATATTCTTACTAAAATATTAACAATTTAGAACATGACATCGTATTTGTCAATAGAAGATGCATTCAAATTAATATTAATCCTCTAACTCAAATCTAATGCCCCAAGTTGCATGCACTAGAAGAGAGAAAAAAAAATTTAACATCGAACATAACAAGCTCGTAGAAACTAAAATTTGTTCCTTCCAATTCCATTATGCCTATCTCTTTTAACAATAAAATTTTTATTGTAGAAGATCCACATTACTATAACAACGGAATCGAAAAGCTACAACATTCCCAAACGGATTCCAAGCTCCAAGCATGTACCTACCTCAACCATTATTATGCTGCCTCGTTGAGGAACACAATCTAAATCACTTTTCAGAAAACTGGAGACCAACCAGAGACAAGATCGCTTAATAACCTCGATTTAGAGCCCTTGCAAGATGTTGCTACTACATATTATGCATGTTTCCACATTACTTACTACTTTTTAGCACACTCAACTTTGGAATAATTATTAGAATTATTAACCAAAAAGTATATTTAACTTTGCATGAGGAAGGAAAACCAAAAAGAAAAGAAGATTGTTTTGACCAATGAACACCTAAACAAATGATGAGACCGAAGCAAATAGTGGAATGGCTCTCTAACTTCACTTTGACTACGGAATCCAATTCGTGCCACTTTTTTTTTTTGTTACGAAAAGATGGACCAAACTCGTTGTGGTCTTGTTAAACTTCGCTACCTCTTCGTCAATATTAAGATTGTGGATTGTAGTTGAATTACCAGGGGGTCGTATGAGATTACTTAAGAAGAAAATATAGTATATAAAAAAAAAAAAAAACCGACGACACTGCTAAGAGTGATACCAAGACATCGTTTTCTAAGACCATAAATGGGCTTTGGTCTGCATATCTAATAATCTATGATATAGTTCATGGTTTCGGGTTTCGGATTTCATAATCCCCAATTTCCTTTAAAGTTCAACCTCTGCTTATATCTAAGATTGATGTATTTAAATTGGCTCCAGAAGAACACCATAGTAGTACAGAGCTCCTTGAACCCATGAGAGTAATGATTAAAAAGAAGAGAAGTTTTCATGGCGGGGCCAACGCCAGTTGTTTATACCTGTTCGTGGGCCTGACTTGGGCTAAAGCCTTATAGGCTTTTAGGTGTTGGGCTTAAGCCTGGTCTTGAGTTGCCACGGATGCATAGTCTCCTGATGGAGCCACGAACACCAGATGTTGTTTCATTTGTTTGGCAGAAACCATATGGTTTAAAATGAGGAAGACCAAGATATACATCCTTCTGTTGTAGGACAGAGAATCAAGAAGGAGCAGTCCATCAATGTGATGACAATATTTGGGCAAGTTTCTTTACTTCTCTGTCAAAATATTCATTGTCACTTTCTGAAATGTTTGTGTATCAGCAACAGACCATTCGGTATTCACATTAAGGTGAAAAATGAGACAGCATTCATATACAACAAATTTTGTTTGATGTACATTTTTTTATGTAGGAAATAGATGATAATGTACAAGGAAAGGGAGAGAATATCTAATTACTCAGGCACAGCAAGAAACATTTTTATCTTAATTCAGACCTATACTTAAGAGGACATCTAGGGCTATGGAAACGATCTACTAACCAATGACCTTGCGGCCTCTGAGACTCTAAAACATGAAGCAAATGATCAAATTTGTGATAGAATTTTAAAAAAGATGATAATGTACAAGGAAAGGGAGAGAAGGGCAAACACATGTTGCCAAAAGAGAAGTGCTGAAGCTTCACTAACTGCATAGCCTCTCAAGCTGGCAATTGCTCCCAGTAAAATGGCACTGGGTGTTGTGTATTGCAACAAAAGCACAAATCTAAACATGGCATCATTCTCAACCACGAAGTTCAACTTATCAGCCAATGCCACGATCCCGACTCCTAGAAGAGGAAGCACAAGGAGTCTAGCCACGACTATACCAATCGTTGTTCTAAGTCCAAGTGTAGACTCATTTGGTCCCTCGGCCAGCATACACCCCAGTATAAGCATCACAGAAGGTACCATAGCCTCGGCTAATATCTCTAAGCTGTCTGTGATGAAAGATACAGGAGCATCATAGCCGAAGAATAAAGATTTCAGGTGAGGCACTGTACCAACGATGATAGCCAATAGAGAGGCAATAGTTGGAGGTTGAAGTATGTGCTGAATTGGTGTTTGTTCAGCAACAATTCTGATCCTCCTCACAACTCTAGGCTCGGCCAAACATCGAATGGACTCTGGACTGTTCCCACTGCTTTCTTCCATGACCTCAAGGTCAGGAATAGTGGCTGGGGTAACACCTGAAATGCTCTTAAAGATCCTGGCTATAAAAGGTGTCTTGGAATGTTCAGTCTCTTTTTCCTCAATGCCAGGCCACTCAGCTTCTACAAGGAGTGGCCTACTGATGTTATTATGTGTCTGAACTTCTTCAATTTCAGCCCCTTCTTCAACAATCTCATAATACTCCAAAGGTGGCTCCATCATGTGATAAACAAAGGTGTATACAAGAATTACAGAAACCCACTGGGATAAAGATATATAAGCCACCCCTCTTTGATAGCAATCCAGCCCAAATGGATTAGTAGAACTATGGCAGACAGATCCAACCACAGCGAGAAGGAGATTTCCAGAGTTCCCAAATCCTGTCATTATTATCGTAAACCTATTGAATCGTGGAGGCGGGCGACATATGATCACCACGAAGAACCCGAGTATGCAGCCCACACAAGTACTCACTAACACATTAACAGGGATAAACCACCACTCCACAATGTTCTCAAGAGAAATGCTTTTACCCAACTCAGTAAAGATTAGGCATGGCAAGAACAGAGCAAACACGAGTTTACTGAGAAGTTTAAATGTGGCTTTGGGGATCATTTGAATTCTTGGGTTGGCAAGAAACAGTCCTATCACTGTGAGGCAGAGAAGTTTCAACAAAGGCTCAAGAGCAGTTCGAATATCTCCAAGGCTAGACTTCATATCGTTTCAACAAAGGCTCAAGAGCAGTTCGGATATCTTTCTTGACCTAACTTCAAAAACAAGATCTCCTGCAGTGGATCAAATAGTCAGCATCTTTGAGATACAGATACTTCAAAAAAACTATATATTTCGTTATGTTGTATTTAATATCGGTGCTTCTTAGGCTAGCATGTATAGATGAATGAAAATGCATAATAATATTCAAATTATAATCAAAGCAAACACGATAAATTGCACAGAACATCAACCATGGAAATATAAAACAAGATCAATAACGAATACTGGACGCAACAAGAAGGAAACCAAAGCAGGGCAATGGCAATGAGTCTGTAGATTTGAGGAAATTAGAGGTAACACTATGAGAATACCTGGGTCGTAGGACTAGAATCGATCGAGCGAAATATGAAGGAATCTGAAGACTGTGATCAGAAATTCGATACAAGTCGAGGAGTCTCTGGAAGCTAATCGAACAGTGACAAGGAATCAGGGTATGAAGAAAAGTCAAAGCTTTTCACGTTAATTTCGCTCCAGCCAAAAGATAACCAATTCACGAAATTCTTGAAAGCTTTTGGACAAAGTGATGGTCTGATTGCGGGAGAATTGATTAATACCAGCCAAACGTTCAGGATTTAGATATGGACGTAAGATAACAAGCAAAGAAGATAATTCAATTATCATATTATTGTACATATGGTTAATGTTTTGGAAGTCAAA
This sequence comes from Delonix regia, assembly GCA_037074485.1. Classification (NCBI taxonomy): domain Eukaryota; kingdom Viridiplantae; phylum Streptophyta; class Magnoliopsida; order Fabales; family Fabaceae; genus Delonix; species Delonix regia. Next base: position 23,855,063 of record CM073461.1, read on the forward strand.
AGTTTTTTTTTTTTTTTTGCCATAAATAACATTTCGTTCGTGTCCCATTTAGAACCATTTAGAATGCGTTGGTGGCTCAGTTCACATAAGCTTTTGAGTTCAGAAATCAACACGAAACGTATACTGGGTGCATGTAGTAAAAGCATATCTGGCCATTGTGGCTGATTTGCTTTTTACTTTTATGTTTTCTTTTTTATACCAAAGTGGGTGATTTGCTTTTAAAGTTTAATAAAAATCAATAACAAAAGGTATATAAAACCCAACAGAAAATAGAATAGAAGTCAAAAGGTAAATAGAAAAAAAGTGTGTATTAAAATAATAAAACGCTATTAAAAAAATAAAAGTTAGAACGAAGATTATAACCAGTTCTATTAAAATATGCTTTCATAATTATTTGTGACATTCTTGTCATAATTTGATTTATTTTCTGTTATATTTTCAGGATTTTAGACTTTTTAAATTTGGAAAATGAAAAGCATTGCATGCAAATTTAGAAAATATCTTTAAATTAATAATGGGATATCATGCGCATCTGTTGCAACACGTGAGTTCGTGGCCAATATATAATGGACCTTTAGATATGGGCTTCCCTAATTTTCTGGATAAAAACATTTGGGCTTTGCAACGTAGAATCATTTTGAAGTCATCAACTTCTTCCTTCTGTATATCGTCCTCCCAAAACCAATAATGGTCCCTAACTTTCGTGCTCAAAAACCAGCAATCTAGTTGCCCGACAAAAGTGCTGCTGGTGGGACTAGGCCTCCTTTTGTAAACATATTTTGGGCCCTTGATACTTTTGTTTCAATAAAACAATTATTAAGACTGTCATTTTTTAAAAGAGTAAAATAATGTGTGTAAACTTCATAGAAATACTGCCCACCAATTAAGAGATATATTGACATTAGTAATCGGACTCAAACTATTGGATGGAGTATATTTTTTCAATGTCATCTTTCACGTTATCAATAATATTTTTTATAGATAAATTTTTGATGTAATTATAAAATTAATTATATCGATACATTCATATATAATATGCTAAAAGGAAGACTCATGGCGATGATGTGTCATATTATGTTAATTGTATATTAAATTAAAATAATTTATTACATTTATATTTTGACCCTATTTTTTTATTTTATTTATAAAACTAAATTTTTTTTTGAATATTTCAATTTACTCCATTTCTTTTTATTTTTTAGTAAATTACACAAAAATATTAATTTATAATTTATTTATTTTTTCAATAATTTCACAACTTCATAATTTTATTTTTATCTTCCATTTATAAATCAATGTTTTGTAAGTTACTAAAAAATAAAAAATAGAGAGGATAAATTAAGAATTTTGGATTCATAACTAAAATATAAAAATATTGAGATTAAAATGTAAATACAAAAAATTATATATATGTATTATCGCTACGTGTTTTTTTTTAACTGTGATTGATTCGGATGATGCGTTTTTTATATTATTCTACTATTCATAAAACTAACGGACAGGATAACATTTCTTTCGATAAGTTATTTACTATCATATAATATGTAGTTTGACTATGTATTTCATCATTAATTGATTGATACAAATATTATCGGTAAAGAGATATTTACTTGTGAGCAATAAATTAAGACAATAATTATATCAAAAAATTGATAAATATTTTATTTATCAGGAATCGGGTTAAAAAAATACTTTTATAAAAGACTAAAATCTCATTCGATTAAAACATCCTCTTGTAAATAATTAAAACAAGATTTTATTTTATTTTAGAAATGATTTTTCATTGCCATTTCAAAGTTCAACTAGTTATCCATGTTTAAATATATAACATTAAATCAATCTAACGGATAAAAATTATGTCACGTAGGCAATGACCCTTCAGAAAATGGCACAAGATCTCAATGTTGCTGTAAACCCTCCTTGTTCCCTAAGTACTCGTCTTGAATTATCGGATTGCAAAATTATACTAACCGATTATTAGTTGTACATGGATCAAAATTTCTCAGTTTACATAATGAACAATACAAAACAATGTACACGAAGGATCTATGTACACTTGAATCGTTAAAAGTTAATCCAAATTAAATCAGACTGGAGAGGACAAAAGGAGGAGAAAAAGGAGAAAGAAAGAATCATGGAGGGGTGTAATGAAATGGAAGAAAGAAGACAAAAGATGAAAGAAAGAAACCAGGGGAGCGGGTGAAATGACAAGACGTTTCGAGGAAAAGATTCCCACGAGTTTTTCTAAGATCAATCAAAAGGGAAGTAAAGAGCATGAGAGTGTGAGTGAGACTGGGTGATAAGTCATCTGTACCAACACCACCACCATCATCATCATCATCAATGGCCTCCAAAAGTGATGAGAAGCCTTCCCGATATGCCAAAAAGGTACTTGTTTTACCATTTCTTTACATAAAAAACAGTACGCATTTACTCGCTCTCTTTTACCCAGAGAATCCCACTGCGATTCAACATATCACTCTTCTATGTACGGTTTCATCTTTCAATTTTAGGGTTAGGTTTTTGGTTGGGAAGCAACGTAACTAGCTAGGTTTGGTTATTTTGCAAAATGCATTTCAACTGTGGGGTTGCATTGCAATCATTGGTTCCCAATCAACCCCATTTTGCTGCCTTCTCTCATCACACCACATTCCTTTTCTAATACTGTAACCATATATGGATTATACTAGCATTTCAAGTTTTCTCTTGTTTTATATTATCATTTAGTTTGTACGAGATTTAATATACATTACATAAAAATTTCTTAATTTATTTTGTTAATAAATTAACTTTCTATATTCTAAAAGTAACTGTACAATCTTTATTATTATATGAAACACTATAATCATAATTTTATGCTAAGAAGGAAATTAATTTTGTTGACCAAATTAAATAATGGAGAATGAATGAATTTGATTTTGATGATTAGGCTAGGATGGCACAAATTCTATATATTTAAAATATCAATATATCATATATTGACTAACAGAATTCCACAAATCTCATGTGAAAATTCAACGACATAAATTAAATTTTTTTTTTGTGAGTCTTATAACTTTTTAAAGTATGGAAAATTAAATTTAAAATTAATCAGAAAATGAATTAAATTTTAAAATTTTATCTGCTCTTCTAAGAACTAGTCCCTAAATTAATGGGGGCATCAGCATGTGCGCAACACATTCAAGTCCTTGGTTTCTGCTACCTTTTGCTCTCCATCCAAAGGTGTTTGAGTCTCGAATTTATCGCCCAAATTTTATTCCTTAAAAAGTAACTAAAAAGAAAGAAGGTTAAATGTTTATAAAACTTGTGAATCATTGTTTTTAAATATAATTTCGCAAAGTGCAGAAACTTATATGTAAATTGCGAAAAGAGAATCTATGGTACACTAGGCCTATGGCCCTCCCTTCCCCTACAAAAACAAAAGGTACAATTGGACATTTGGCCTTTGGTCCCTCCAAATAGCAGAAGGTACATTTTTTTTGGGGCGTTGGGTTGTCTCTTTATTATCTCTTTCTCTCTCAAAAGAAAAGCAGTTGTTCACATGTCTGAAAAAGTATGTCTCTAAACCTAATCCGAGCGCTCATTCTGCAGTATGTGTACGATCTTCAGGAAAACTTGTGCATGTTGTGAAATAGGGTTCCATCGAGACATTGAACAGTTTACCATATATAGTATATATTTTGATAATAACATTCATGAAGGACGTTGATTAACCATTCCTGTATCTACATATAAATACCGTTGAGCTTAGACCTCACTATTTCTTTTGGTCATTGGCTAGGGACATAATATAATATAGAGAGACAGAAACTGAAGCATCATCCCATATGCATTGGACTAAAATGCACCCACCTTCAGTAATTAATTTGTGAATAAGAATTTGTCGAGAGACGAGTGCACTGTGTATCGGTTGATTTAGAAGTGAAAGTTGAGGATCGGAAATGGCTATATATATATAGCGACCAAAAAAAAAAATATATATATATATATATATATAGCGACAAAATAGATCACCAGAACAAGAGTTTTCTTGCACTAAAATGTAGGTAATACTAACAAGAGTATTAGAAGTATAATATCTAGTGATATAAGTTATAACTATACAGAAGATTTTCATTACAATTTGATAGGAGACCCTAAGGTGAGTAAGTCGTGATTTCGATTAAAATTGGTCTGTCTTCTTCAGCTACATCAACTGTGTACCGTTTTAGGGCAGTTTGTTGCTGGTGGAAACCGCACTGTTAGAGCAAATGGCTGTTTCAGTTTATGGTATGTAGCTTAATATATTTGAGGCGAGCTCCTGTCAACTGATTGGATAACCGATTATGAACAAAGATATGTTTACAATAGACCTCTTACAACAACTGAACCTCCAAAACTTATAGGTCTTAATCATATGAATCAAGCTACTTTTGAGCCTATACAATTTTATGACATGTAAGCCATTCACTGAAATTTTTTTTTTTTTTATGTCCAAACAACCTTAAGAAAACGATACTTAGGTCATTTGGCATGTGAGTAAAGTGATGTAAACTATTGAGGTTTATAATCAGCTAAGGTAAAATACCACGTAATATGGGCCAACTTCAAGCGACAATATATGGCATTCAAATATGTAAATGATTTTAGCATTCTCAGTTTCAAATAATCATGCCACAATGTTCAATTCAAAGTCCAGAAACAACTCATGACTCAGTAGAATGATCAGTGAGATAGCAATATCATTATTTTGATCATGAATAGCAAATTTGTGAGGCTAATAAATGATTCACAAATTTGATAGATTATTCTCAAACTCAAGAATATTTTGCCATTAACAATATGCATGTTGACATTAATTAATATCTACTTGACTAAGCTAACCTAACTTGTTAAAACATGTCATTTGATGGATGTGTCAAGTTCGTAGCTGTCAAAAATCACGAATTTATTATTTGAGTTTATGATTATATATATAAAAAATTAATTAATTTGATATAAATTCTGATTTAGTATAAATTTGAGTAAACTTACGAATTGATTTATCAAATTTATCAATTTTACAATTTTAATGTATTAACTAACTTATAAAGTTAGCAATATAATAATTTAAATTTTATGACTAAACAAGATAAACAAGATATAAACAATCTTTTTTGCCATGAAGCTTTTATAATTTATTTTATCACAAGTTTGAATATGCATAAAAAATAATAAAATTATATTCAATATGTACTTATTAAAAAAATAAAATAAATATTATTTAATTATTTATATTGAATAATTATTTATATATGATTATCTTAAAATATTTATATTGAGTATTATAAATTATGAAATATGAATAAATTTTGTTTGATTAAGTATAATTTGAATTACATTTGAATAATTTCTTAATGTATATAATATTTAAATTATAAAATTACATATTTTAATAACTATTTATTAATCAAATTAAACTCTTACAAATTTTTATTATGAATCTATCATACAAGTTTGTCAAAACTTATGAGTTTAATGACATTGGTCAAGTTAATAGTTTAATTCGAAATGGAACATGGATTATGTGACTATCATGAAGTTTAAAACACAGATTAGTGAAGGCTACTGTCCACATGTCCCATGTTCGAATATGTAGATGGCTTCCGTTTGGTATACGGATTTGTTGCATTTGATTATAAATGCATGCATGCTAAGATTATACGGCATATTGAATTAACTTTGCAAAATTAATGGTTTAAAATTAAATTAAGTGATTGTATGTAGTTAAGAGTTTTTTATTTTAATAACAGCAAACTGGATTAGCGACAACTAGACAAGTATAATTGAGTTAGAAGCTAACAGGGATAAGAAGATATTAGTAGGTAATGTAACAAGTGACGTGGTATATTAACTAGTTAAATCGTCAGAGATAGAAAAAGGTCTTACAATTTTATTGAACTATCATTATTTTATTTTATAATGTAATTAGACTAATATTATCCCATCCTACCTATAACGTAATTGTGTTATTAGTTGTCTCACTTGGAATGTCTAAAGAGGTCGTAGGGTATAGGGGAAGACATATGGCAGCCTTGAGGGAATGGGGATGCAGCATGGGACAGCTAAGCAAAGGGCCTAGTGGTAGTGTGGTAGTGGTAGTGGCAGTGGCTACCTCTTAATGGTGCATTCATGCTTAGCCCTCCAGCTGTTTGATAAGATATAACAAACCCTACCCCCAGGTGTGTACGTACAGCGTCTCAACCAGACTAGTCTTCTTTTCAATTTCATATTCAAATGCAATAGAACCCAATTCCACTATCATTATTCATACGCCTGTCCCAAGATCTACGTCTCAGCCTGCCTCTAGATTTCCATGTCCCTCTATCTTATCTCTTTCCTTTCTTAACAAACTCTATTCCCACGTCCATTATTGCCCTTCTTACATAATATTAACAGCTATAACTCTCCGCGAGATATCCCAATTTTCGTTTTCGCAGACTAAAAGTTCAAAAACTTAATTAATTTAGCCTAGCTAGTTTATTTATTTGTATTTAACCTCACTCCATTCCACCTCTTCCTTCCTCGTACTGTCCTTTGCTAAGCCAACTTGCCCGAAACACACTTCATCTCTCTCGCTCTCTCTCTCACACACACGCACTCGAACACACTAACACACTTCAAGCCCTAGCTAGCTTATTTAAACGAGCCAGGGCGAGTTACTTTTCGCACAAGACATGCTTTGCTTTCTTGATGGGTGACTTCTTCCTGTATCCAAACTTGGGTGTTCATGATATATCCCATGTAGTGGATATGCTTATAAGCTCTTTTCTTCTAGAAATCCAATAGCTGTGTGAATGTTTACGAAGTAAATTTAAAGGGTGGGTGTTGTAAGGATTGGGGAAGAAGGAGCTCTCTTCAGTCCAGTCCGAGTCAGTATAACGACTGAGACTCTGCTGCTGACTCGTTGGCTCAAGAGTCCACCATTAAGAACGGAAAGAATGGTGTGCTTCTGATCCATCGATGCAGGAGCTGCATCCAGTCGTGACTGTCACGTCTTGGACTGAAGGGAGCTCCCTTCAACTCCACAACCATACGTCACAATGCACACCCTCTTTGGTTTTTCTCCTACTTTCTACTTTATACATACATGCAAGGTCTGTGCTAGTTAATTACACTATGAAACATCTTTTCCTGGGATTTTACTGGGGCCATAACTCGCAGAGTGATATTGAAGGCCAGCTTTTCCCTGAATTAATTACGTTGTTGATCTTGATGCATATATACAACATAATGCTAGCTACTTGGCATGTCAATTTTTACTCTAATTCTAGACTTAAAAATTGTTTTATATATGCATGGTGGAATCTATTTTTTCTTTTCTTGCTCCCTTTTGGTGTTAATGTGTGTGTGTGTGTGTATTGACTTGATCCTGATAAAGTAGCACTATAAATTTGAGTATGTTGCTCCTCCTGTAGAATATTAATGGTTTTGTCTAAAACGATTTCATGCTACTTATGTGAAACGAACGACTCATGATGTCCTCTCTTGAAACAAACATCTCTTCATCTTGATTTTTGCAGATCAAACTCATGCGGGTGCTGCAAAATCTCGCTTTCAAGTGTGAATCTGCTCTAATAAGCACGTCAAACCTTGAGATTTGATGTTGAAGTAGCAGAATCTTCGAGTTTTGACAACTTTTACTGTCCTTAGAAGTCCTCAGAAATCTTCCAGACGTCTCATGTTCCTTGGGTTAAGCAAGACGATGTGAAATGGCACAGCGCAGGCATATATAGAAAGCAGTAAGGAAGTAATTTTAACTATATATTCAAAATACTTCTAAGGGGATGGACTATACCTCTGACGGTTTCCAGAACATCATGTTTAACATTACGATCGATCGCCATCTTCTTCTGATCTTTTAAATTTCACAGAAGAAATCTAGGGTTTTGGAACGCTATCGAATTGTGGTGTGGGTTGATGGGCTTTTTCCTTTTCTCCCTCTTGTAATAATTTTGTAATGAGGCTGTGTTGAAGAAAAACTACTATGTAATCTAAGGAGGAAAGTTTTCTACCATGAACTATTTGACGTTACCTATACAATATATAAATATAATCTCCGTTGATCTATTCAAATTAATGATTTTTCTTGCACTTCACGTAGCAACAAGAATATTTGTTTGGTATTACACCACCTCTCTTCTTATCATTCTTATGATTATGTCTTGATATTCTTAATGGAATTTGATTGTATCCTTCGAGGCTTCTTCTCTACTGTATATGGGCTAATTATTTAAAGTTCCATCCTTACCAGCAACTTCGTTGGCAATTTCTTCGTTTATAAGTTCATTCATCATATATGTGCATGGCCCTTGAATTCTCTTTGATATAGGTCTAGATCTTCGTTTCAATTTGTACTTGCACACTTAATGAATTTGCCCATCCGAAAAAGTTCAAACACAAGTAATAATACACAGAAAGATTAAAAGAATTCAAATTATAATATGTTTGACGGATCGAACAAACATTTAAAAGTTTATTTATATTTGGCAATCCAAAATCTTGTATATCAGACCTTGAGGTTCCCAATAGAACTGAATACTGTTGATTTTTTGAGCTTAATTGCACCAACTCAGAATTGAGAAATATGATTGTGGCAAGGAATATGAGTGTTATTAACATCAAGTTTTTCTTATTAATTTCTTTGAAGTAAGAGAAAAAAATTTCATTTGAAGTTTTCCCCGTTAGTGGTTTTGGATCAATCGTAGCTCGTCTTCGATTACTACTATTTACATCTTTGTATATCTGTTAATGATATTTCAACAAAAAAAAAAAGAGGTAATAGTGAAAGTTGAAATATTATTTGGGTTTTATGGCCGACAGTGTAAGATGGCTACCTTTATTAAATATTACTTAATGACTTGGATCTTGTAGATGCTGATATATTAATGCTGACTATTATATTAAGTTGTAAAATTATTTATAATTATTAGATCAAGACTTTAAAAATTAATGTTTCAAAAAGTTATCGATTTTAGATATGAATTCTTAAATAATTATTTTACATTATATGAGCTGTTAGATAACAATTATAAGAAAATAATGGTAAGAAATTCGTTATAATTAGTCTGACTTGTCATTTAAATATGTATCGTATCTTTTGTGTCTTTTTTATATAGGCTATTTTAATTAATTATAATATATTAATGTTTTAGAACATATATATATATATATATATATATAAAGGATGGAAGAAACTACATGAGTAGAAAATATGATTAAATAAATTATATAAGTAATTTTTTTTTTTAGTTATATACCAAAACCATCTTCCGTTTAACTTGTCCATATTTTTCTCTAAATGAAAGGTTTACTTTTATAGGTGCATTTATAATTTATTTTTTGAAGGATGACATCAAAGTTTGAATCATTAAGATGAAAAAAAATGCACTTTCTTAATCACCAAGCAAGCTAAACTAGCATTATTTTAGTTAATCCTACATGTGTTTTGATATTATGAAGTCCACATCGGTATGCATGTGATTTTGTGTATTTCTAAAAATGCCTTAAACGTTTTAAGGGTGCTTCTCCCTCCTGACCCCTTTCTTATGCTATCGACTTTTTCAGTTAATAAATCATCACCAACACGCAAACAAAACAAATAAATTATTATTGTCCTTCGATAATAAGTTAATTAATTACTTGCAAGAATTGCATTGTTTTTGTTGGATTTTACTGTAGTAATATATTTGGATTATTTTGTGCAGTAATATATTTTTGGATAATTTTTAGAGCACATCTTTTATATTGACATGAATAAATTATTACAGCTTTTTTATTCACATGCATAATTTTTTTTTAAAAAATACTATAGTACATAAAATATTATAACAAGATGTTACACTTTTGAGATGCAAATTAATTTTAAAACCCGGATTGAATCAATCCAAATTTTAACTTGGGACTCACTAAAAATTCTTAAACCCAATATTAACCTGCCAACTGTTCATTCAATTTTTGTTTAAGTTTTTAAAATATAATATGTAAATTAAATTTAACATTTTTATTTCTCTAAATTCTATTAGAACAAAAAAAAAAAATTTGTAAACAAGACGTACGCAACTCAAATCCAAAAACATCTGCGCAAGATCTCGCTTCCCATCCCTCTCTCCCGCATACCCGTTAAAACCTTTGGTTGGATTAAATGACTATAGATACAGAAAGGACCAAGTGGTATACTGTGGTTTCATAAACCGGATAATTGCATGGGGCCTCCAGCTGTCAATTTTTATCTATTAATTTATGTTTCAAGCAATTTACATACTCTACGTACCTTTGCTCTCCATTGGTTGAATACAAATTTTTTTATGTAGTTGTTTTTTGAGTGTTTAAAATTGAATAAAATCTTTGATACATTTTTAATTTTAAATATATCGATATATTTAATTATAATATTATTTATAAGTAAATAATATATATTATAATTATATTATTATATTATAACTGAGTGACCTAATATTTTTAAAATTATGAGTACAAAAAAAATAATACTTTAAAACTTTTGTTTTTATCAAAAACGGAAAGGGCCAGCACTTTTTTAAGCGAAATAATATAGATTCTGAAATATTCTTTAATTTTTATTATTAAATTATCTAATTAAAATATTATGCGTGCAAAATTTTTTTTTGAAGACCCACTTATATAATATTAAAATTTTAAAAATAAAATATTTATTATATTTGTATTAAAATAAAAAATAAATAAGTCTTAAATATACTTTTGATTTGATGTAATTATAATTTTTCAAGATAAGATAATAGATAATTCAGTTTTTTTATTCAAAAGGTACTCATGCTCCTCACGTTTTTATTGATCAGAGTTTCAATTTTATCCCGTTGACCCATCTTCAACAATTCTGCAGAAATGTCATTAAACTCTTATATTTGCAATTGAATGAATTGTCTGGTGGGTTAACGTTGGATTTAAGAATGTTTGAATGGTCCATGTTAGGACTTCCATTGAATCAATGCGAGTCTGAAAAAAATATGATAGGACTCAAATTGATTTGATGTGATATTTTATGTATTATGGTATTTGAAAAAATAATAATTTTTTCAATGCACGAGAATCAAAAATCCAAATTATTACCATAGTGAGAAACAACAATTACATACTATTTGAAAGAGCAATTAGGTCTCCATAATTACCGAGTATGAGACTCCATAATTACTGAGTATGAGACAAATCATAAGAATTTGGTAATTAATTAACCACTCCGCTCGATCTTTTGCTCTTTATTTTTAATATTAAATTTACTAGTTAATTACTAGATGAATTTTCTTTCAAGCCCACTTAAATTTAGAAAAAATTATAAATATATATAATTGGATTTAAAAGAACCATAAATTTCCTCTACCATGGTTTTGGCTAGGTCCTCGATCGTCTCAATTTGTGCTTGCAAACTTAATGAGTTTGCACATGTGGAAATGTTCAAACCACAAGTAAATAATATTAAACACACTCTTACAATTAAGAAATGATTTTTTTTCTTATCAATATTTTTAAACTTCGAAGAGAGTCGCAAGAGAGAGAGAGAATAGTAACAATGCCTGAAACCAAGAAGTGCTAACACATCTTATACCGATGTGACTTGCTTTTATAAGTTTTTTCCAGACTCACAATTGTTTGTCTACTTAAAGATTAAGTAAATCGTATAAGTAGTTTTATTTTAATTAATATAATATATTTCTTCTCATTATGACGTCTACAATTTACTTGTGATTGTGTGTATTTCAGAAAATATTAATAATATTCGACAGAATCACGCAAACAAAAACATAAATAAATAAATTATCAATGTCTTTCAAGTAGTTATAAATTGATTACTTCCAAAAATGCATTGGGTGTTCAAAGCCGAAAGGCAAAATCCCATAGCCATTGCCCCGTGCTAAAATGCGAATATCATTTCTCGCAAAAGAAGATAAACAATTAATTAACTTTGAAAAAGGAGAAAAATGAAAGCTGGGAAGAAATCTTATAGAACATATTAATTTATTCGTAATTTGGCCAGGTTACAGATTTAAGTTTTGTTAATCTTTTCAAGAACTTAAACTCGTTAATTATATGAATTAAAAAATTAATGTATCTGCATGCTTATATATGTAACTGAACACATATATCTAAAACTGGTTCTTAAATATAATCCAAATTCCTTTATATATAGTTACAAGATAATCAATTAAGATGAATGAATCGCTTTGAAAACCAGCTTAGCTAATTCTACGAAATGAGAGAACAGCACAGCAGCAGAAACAGGGAGAGAGAGTGCAATTAAAGCTAAAATTCCTAAGGCCAAGCTTGGCCTCGTGTTCATCAACAATGTCTGCAAAACTCCCATTGCTTCACACACCATGGAGTCGTAGCTTGTGTAATAACACTTCTCCCACTCCATCCAATCAGAAGGCGCCTCGTAGTTCCCCTCTATCATCTTCATCTCCTGAATCCTCTTCCTCAGAACTATCATGTTCTCGTCCACCATCCAGCTCCCTCCACTATAATCTGCTTCTCCTGATGATCTTCTCGACGCCATTGTTGCAGTAGGGAAGGAGCTGCTTCTGCTCCTGCCATTGGAGCTTAATTTCGAGATTGAAAATGGATGACATGGTGAACAAATGTTTATGATACTAGAGGATTCCATTGGTGTGTGTGTATATATATGTATGATGGAATATATGAGTGGGACTGATATGGATATGGAGGATGGCTAAACATATCTATATATATAGGGATGGAAAGAGGCGTAAATGGAGGAAAGGAAAAATATATCTTCGAGAAGAAGGATTGGGGCGAAACCGTGTTTTTAATTTTTTATGAAGACAAGTTAACATCTTGAACACTTAAAACGCGTTTTCTTTTTAATATTATTTATGAAGAGAGATTTGGAGAGTGTGTGCAATATATGTATATATATATATATATATATATATATATAAAAGTGTGCGTGTCAACTACAGAAAACGATGTGTCTGTGATAGGTTTGCGTACGGTATTCAAATTAAAGCAGTTTTGTAATCAATAATTTTTAACAGAATTCATGTGATTTTTGTGTAATTAATTAACGGATATAATTATTATAATAATAAATTTAACAAAAGATAAAATGATTATTTATATTTAGTAATTATGGTAACGTTGAGTTCTTAGTATATGATTCATCATAAGGGCTTACAGCATATTCATATGATTTGTTTAGTGATAACATGTCAGGTATAAGTTTGAAATTTAGTTATTTCAATTTTTAAAAATTAAGTCATGATCAAGTAAGCAGCTGTTTTATGATTTCTTTTTCTTAATTTTAATTTTAATGATTGTAAATTAACTCCAACAGTACCTGATTATAGTAAAAATAAAAAATAAAGGGCTATATATAGACGCACACTTAATTAAATCAGAAAATTTCCTTTACCATCAAATAGTAGAAGAGAAAAGAATTGAGGGCGGTGGTTTGTTAATTCAGGAACGAGATACAGCGAATCCTAAGTGTTTGAATGAACCTATATATATAGCACAGGATAGGCTTTTATTAACCTAATAGATTATTCAATTTCTCACCCCCATATTGAGGAATTAGGTATTCATTCCAACACAAATCTCTTGTTTTCTTCTTTCATATTTGTTTATAAATTTTTCTTGGGTCTTACGTATTGATGCTTCAGTTATATTATATATTTAATCTTTCCCAATTATTGGGCAGTGGGACACGCCTGCGTTAATCAAAACCCATTGCGTTGTACTGTGGTTATGCAAATTGCAATTAGTTAACTGATTGATTCATTTTTTGATATAAGCAAAATTGATATAATTAGACTTTAAAATCATCCCTCGCATACTTATTTCTACTAATAAATAAACATTTTGTAGTCTATAGTAGTGAGCCTAGTATTAACAGAATAGTTTAAGTTCTTATGCTTCCACACGTCTCTGTCTTTCTAATTAATTTTAAATTTTTAAGGCTTTTTCCAAAACATATATATTGTAATTTTATGCCATTTTATCATATCATAAATATTGTAAGTGTTCACGGATATATAATCACTATTAATGCATATATAATTACACCAATTAAGACCGGTTCTGCTGCTGTAAATTGTTAAATCAAGATCCAATGATTCACAATTTTTTCATATAAGTGAAATTAAAAATATTAAAAAAAAATGAACCATTAAATTAAGATCCAACCATTTAAATTTGTATTATAAATTTTGTATTAATGTAAAAAATCTGCTCTCTCTCTCGTAAAAGTATAAGTAGGATATAAAGTCAAGATGTTGACTTTTCAGTAATTAACATATATGGCGTCGCAAACATCAATTCTGAACAGATATATTAACGTGCATAGACATAATCTCATTCAAGGTTGTTATTCACAATAATTTTCGCAGATTATAAACGTGCGTAAGAAATTGTCAAAGAAAATGAAACTCATACTCATACACAGCTATTCATCTGTTGAAAAGGTCATCCTGATGTTGTACTATACGGCAAAAAATCCATTCTGGTTTGTTACATATGGCATTCAAAATATAATAGCCACTCAGTGAAGAAAAAAAAATTTAAGCGTATAATAAACAATATATATACGTAATTGATTATGTTAAAATGTTAAATGTGACGTAAGGCACAAACAAAAATAAGAGAAGCAAGAAAAAAAATGAAACTTTTTAAGTAAAAAAATTAAATCAATCTTTTATAAATTATTTATATTAGACTAATTCTTTACAATTTTTATTTTGTATAGAATTAATTTTTTATGTTATCTTTTTTTATTGATTTGACATAATTAATTTGTAAGGGATTAGATTATCGTAAACATATAAAAATAAGGGACCAATTTAGTATTTTTTCTTTTATTCAAATATGTATTAATGATAGGCATCTTGTAACAAAGTATTGTGGTATTTTTGGTAATATTGCTTGATGTATAATTAATTCACAATCCTAAATATGCTCATTTGAAGTTCTACCAATAATTAAAACTTTATGGGTTCTATACTTGAATTTCTGTCAATTAACCTGATGCATATATATAATTATATACTAAAAGCTGTGGAAAAAAAATTATGGGTTATCAAATCTTGAGGCAAATTATATTTCTGTCTTAAAAAAGATAGATAGAGTTATATAGATGCAACTCAAGCAACTCACATGTTAACTCAATATGCTAAAAATTTATTTGACTATTTCTTTGGACAGATAATGCATCCACTTGCGTCTTTTCTTTTGCTCCATACTTCTCAATAATGGCTGCACTAGTTTTTTAATATAAAACTAATTACAGGATCTTTGACCTATCACAATCTATTTTAATTTTTAATAAAGCTAAATTTGTGTCTGATTTTGATACGTGATATACTATATTAAATAGATGCAAAATATATAAAACTACTTTCATGATATACGATAACCTAATTTAAACTTCCCTCCACTATCATTGACATGTTCAACAGGGTATATAACTTGATGGGTAACTTTAAAAAAATTGGAAAACTCATTGTTCTTACGTATCTGTTCTGATTCTGTGAATAAAATAATAGCCAACAATAAATCAAGCACGTTTGCTTTGAATTTTAATACTTATAATAAATATATGTAATTGTCAGGCCTTTAATAATATAAGATTAGGACATAAGCTCCATATAGATCAATATAGGGTAATTATTCTGTTGGGTTTCCTACAAATAAATCATCCCTCACAATTATTTATATAATTTTTCTGTACTTCATCACGTTTAACTGTGTAAGAAACCATTTTCTTTGCTTCAATTACTGTGAAGGGGAGGCTGGTTAATCTGGAAAAAGGTTATATCCAGTGCATTCCTCTGCAGTAGATTTAGCAGCGTATTTTATTTTATTTCATTTTTCTAATTTAGTAAGTCTAAATGCACTAAATACATTAAATACATGTTTTTTAAAATGTAGGGAATCTAAATTTAATTAATCCATATAACTATGTCGCGCAGGGGTGGATGTAGAAATAACGTATTGGAGCCAGAAGATTATGATACATAATATTTTCAAAATCAAAATATAATTATTTATAATACATACAAATTAGCACTTGATAATATTAGAAAGACATATTGTATTAAAGTGCATCACTTTGAGTGTTTGAGCTATGCATGATAATTGAATGGTTAAACATGCCACATTTTTCCGATCCATCTCATTTGGTTAACTTTATATTACATATATGAATGAGTAAAATAGATGAATAAAATCTATCAATAATTTAATGAAAATAACAAATTAAAACAATATACAAACCTGTGTATTAAGAGAAACTAAAACATGTTTAATTTAAGGGAAATGCAAAGAAAAAAGTTGAATAATATTAAACAATATATAGAGAAAAATTATCTTGATAAAAAGAAAGAATAAATGCCATATGAAGTGGAAGAATAAAAGAATAGATAGAGAATAAGGACAAGGATTGAGGTTCGTTTTTCATTTAAAAGTGGACTTATATGCATATATTATATTCTAAGAGGGTCATATGTAAAACTTATTAAAAATTCTATATGAAAAATCAAATTTGGCAAAATGGGAGAGGGTCAAGCGTTAAACTTGCATCACATTGGCGCAAAATGGATCCACTGCTATTGGGTTTATCAATAATAATCGCTGTTAAATTAACGGCAATAGGTAGATTAAGTTTTTAAATAATTTGTGGTATTATATAAAATTTTTCAAAATTATCAATTTTAATTTTCAAAAGTTATTAATTTTGATTTTTAGATTTTAAATATACGTTATTAAATAATATTATTAATTTAATATAAATTATTAAATGATTACAGTGTAGACTCGACAGCAAAGAATTTTAATTAATGGTAAAATGCATCGATTAATTTACACAGCTTTTTAGCATATATAAAACTTTCTTTTTTGGTCGACACAGCAAAAAGTTGATTAATAATATATTCAGCTCTTCTCTAATTCAACCCAATATATTCAAAATCTAATTGTGCAGGCTGAGCCTATCTCATAGTCTTTATTTGTATAGTTATTTTAAAATTAAATATAATCAATTACTCAACTAGTAAAATTGTCATTATACAATGCATGTATAAGGGTTACTTGACATGCTAGTATTTTAACATTCAAAATTGTTGTATTTAATATGACTGACAATAATAGTTACAAGAGAAGATACAATCACATATTGTATCAACATTGACAAAATAAAAAAAATTCATAGATACCAGATCAATATGCATATAAGTCAATAATTTTGAATGAAAATAACAGGGGACTAAACACTTACTGTGATGATTGTATGAACTTTGACATTAACAGCTAGATATGTCAACTTTTGTGCTTATTCTTCCTCAAAAAATATTAATCTGATTTCCATTATTATAATAGTCATGACCATTTATACATCCACCCATCAAACTCGTGCTAGCGGTGATCATAAAAGAATTAAAGAGAAAGAGAGCACTGAAGTGATGAAGAATCTGAACTCTTTGCAATTAGCATCTATCAACTATATAGGTAGTTGAATTTAACTGTTGAGATTTGTTTTTAAAATTGATAGTGCATAGTTATGATTTCTATATAAATTACACCTGCATTAATTGTAAAAGATCTGAATCAAGTGATAGAGGATGCAATGCAATAGTTTGGATCAATTTGTATGCTAGTAAAAGAGGCTTTAAGGTTCATTTAGGAGTGCATATACATTGGATTGTAATAGATTTTTGTTCAATTTTAGGTTTGATCCATTGGTGGCATGGCATCAGACTAATTTCATAGGTCGACTTGATAAGATTCAATTTGTGATTAGGATGGGTTAGGCTAATCTTTTATTTTAATGTTTTCAAATTATTTTTATGAATTTGGATATAAAATTTAACAAAAACTACAGATATATATTTTAGTGTAAAAATTGCTTACATTGAACCAAAAAATAAAAAAAGACTATATATAATTGGGCAAATTGGACTTCTATCTTGACCCAAACCCAACCCTTGATTTATAGAACCAATTGACACACCCTAACATGATTGAATTGACCCAAACCCAATCAAGTCTTGTAAGCTAGGGTTCATGCACTTAGATTGGAGGGCGGCGAGTAAATGTGTTTCTCTAGCAAACCAAACGACTTTGCGTGATTGAATTTTTAAGTGCTGACGTGCAATTTCAACAAAAACTACTAGGCGGCTACATATTTATTATGCAGCCATTATTATCAGTTTGACTGCGTAATAATATATAAAGGTCGTAATATTACTTTAAACTTAAGTAATACACATTTTTATATATTTATCAAACATAGTCTGCCCAAAAAGGAAAATCTAAGAGTAAATTACATTAGTTACTCGTTAGTTTTTAAAGTCTGCACTCGCTCCTCCTCATAGTTCCATTTCGACCTCCAAGCTATATATAAAACCTACACTGACCCCTCAATTTTTTTTTTTTTTAAATTCACGAACCTCTTTTATTTGAAGTTTTCATAGTATTAACTTGATACTGTGATTTGTTCTTCATTGAATTAAACCATTGAGAATTCTGAAGAAAAAAATGCATAAAAAAACTCCATTACCAAATACCCATTATCTTATAAATATAAGTGAGGTTTAAAGCCCAGTCAGGGTCCAAAACTTCAGTAAAACAATGCTCCTGTTTAACGAACTGAAGCAACTAGTGGGTAGGAATAAAATGACATCCAAGTTAGGATCCCCAAGCTAAATCCTAACTTGGGTGCAAGAGTAAGAGAAAAAAGGCCTCTTGTATTTTTCTTTCTCTATCCAAATTCTGTTAGCAAGAATGCTACTTTAAAGATTAGGAGAAGCCATGAAGATGAAAGTGATGGATGATGCTTTCAAGGTATTAGCAACATTTTCCTTTATCTTTACCTATTTTTATTTTATAAGATGCAAGTTGCAAGTTGAGTTGATCGATAAAATTTTACATAATATAATGAAGGATTTTAAGTATAGATTAAACTCTTAATACTTAAGTCAAAACAATAATAACTTTTATAAAGTGATAATTTAATTTTATTTTTGTGTGCACTCAGACAAAAATAATGAGTTTAATGTTATTATGTATTTATATTTAATGATCTCAAAATGGAATGATGGTGAAAGATTTATATAGATTATGAATTGATGCCTTGAAGAGATATCACTTAGAGTAATACTTTTTTAATTAAAAGTCACAACCATATATTAGTTCATGAACTAATATAACTTAAATAATTTTTTCATAATAAGTTACACATTTTTAGTATGTAAGATTTTTTTAAAACACAAATTTTCACCAAGTGATAGTTACCAAACATTTTTATAGATATATTTAAAAATCAAAGAGATATAATTTTAGTATCTTTTAGTGTTTTAGTATTGTAACTCTATACACAATCCTTTATATGTATTTATTTATTATAATTTATATGAGGACATGATTTTTTTTTTTTTTAAAAACACATCTTTCTTCATTTTAAAAATATTCAAACAAATTCATCCACTGCGTTTAATTTCTAAATTCAGGGGATCCTTTTTGGATGACACCCAAGCAATCTGACAGTGCAGTGTATTATGCTATATACCTGAAATACTAGTATGTTAGGCTGGTCGTGGCACCATATTGTGTGTATATATTTCAGCCAAAGATGATGATCTATATTGTATATATATTACAAGTAATGTTCTGTAAGAGATACCTATGCTGATTGCTTGAATATAGTACGATAATCACTTCATCATTGTCGTCATGCTCTATGGGTACATGGTCATAAATTGCAAAGGTAAAGGTATCTGTCTACTTAACTGCTAATACCTGTAGACTGTATGAGATAGATGGATAAACAGTTAAAGATCTGATGAGAACTACATGAGTTCCCAACTGTTTACAAACCTTCTAGCATAAAAGGTCCAATAAGATCAAGTTGAGGAGATTCAAGCTGCAGGTTGGATTCAACTTGACTGATTGGTGAAGGTTCAAGAGGCTGGTCAACATGTTCAGGGTTAAACTCCTCAAGTTTTACATGGGACTTGTGATAAAGGGGTGGCTCAAGTTGCTGGTACTTGGGCTTGTTTATCTCCAGGAGAAAGTAGGTGACGCAATACCAAAGTAACAGTATTCTACTTTGTGCTATCACCGTATCCTTGACCCTACTTCCTCCAAAGGAAATGCGCTCTAGTGCCTGTGAAAGAGGAGGGGGAAGCAAAATTTGATCAGGAAAGAAAAACATTAACAAAAAAATATTAACAATGTCCTTAGCTTAGAAATTGTTTATGAACTATTAAAGGAGGATCGCTATGATTTTAAACAAACTCGAGTCAAATGATTGAACTAGGGTGCACTAAGTGTACTGTAAATTTTAGCATCTATCTGTTCTGTATCTCTTCAACCAATGATACAATGACAGCAAAATCATCAGATTTACTCTAGCAACAGAAGATTGCGGTCGATGTTTAACATATTATTTAAAAAAATTCATCCATGCATTGAGCAATGTGTAGTGTTCAGACATTAGTGGTAAGGGCCGAGAGGAGACCCCAGATGTTATACTATAAACTGGAAGAATCTGATTTGGTTATTTTGTCATAAGTGATAATTGTTCTGTTTTAAAAGTTGTGAATATTAAATGATATAACGGCAGTTTCTATTCCTTTTACATCCATCACTGAGTCAGAAGTTACCAAGCTAGAAATTTGTCATTCCTCTTAGTTCTGTATTCTCAATATATGATAAATCTAATATGGTGTTCACATCAAATATGTAATGGTCATTATATATGCTATAGTTGTTTATATAATTCTATTCAACTAGACCTCAGTTGCAAATGAGAACTAAAAGATAAATGGCTCTCCCCTTACCTGTTCTCCAGTTTGAACATCAAATGAATGCTGATGATCAAATTGAAGATCACTGAACTCATTGATGCAGAGTCCCTGAAAGGCCCTGAAATTGTGGATAAAGGAATTTGGTATTCATCAGTACGAAAGTAAGGATAGTTAACATTCAGCTTCGCATGGAGTTTTATCCTGAGAAAAATTAAAACATTTTGCGTATTCATAAATTAGAATTCTGCTTACCATCTAATAAGAGAAACACGAGGAATCCAGCGGAAGATGATTGGGGAATTCTCAGGATTGACATAGTAACCTCCAAATACAATAAAAACTGTCATAAGAGAGGGACCAACAACCACAGCTGCTTCAGTGGTTGGAACCATAGCCCCTACAGCAAGTCCCATTGCAGATGCAGCAAAAGATTCCATGGTGACAATACCACAGAATTTTCCAAATCTAGAATTTCAAAGTTCTAAGTCAGTAGTGTTTGAGATGGGAAGAACAGACTGGAATAATGCAGTCCAGAGGCAGAGAAAAAGGAATCAGGATCTTCTCCTGATCCTGTTCCTTTTTTAAAAATTCTATTTTTTAATATATATTATAAATTTAAAAAATATTATTAGTCATATAAAAAATTTACAATATATTTAATAAAATTTAATGATTTATTCATTTTAAAAATTAATCTTTCAATGGGAAGAGACAGTGACAGAGACAACAGTAACTTTATTTTTTCCATTTCCCACTGCCTTATCACAGCTGTGACTGTCAATTAGAATCTAGTCTAATGATAAGAGTTCAGACAATTAAGTTGCTAATGACATATGGGATGGGCCCATAATTCCTTCTTGATACTTGGAGACGAAATTAGGGCATGTTTATTTTTTTTCTGTTGATTTAGAAAGAGAATTGATAAAATCTTATAACATTTTTACTATGGTGTTTCATGACAGTAATTTACTCCTTCGGAAATTATTGAAGCTCCCTAGAAGAAATCACTTATTTTTACTCTCCTGCCCAAGGAATAAATTAGAGAAAAATTTCCCTACTCTGTCCCATTACCGCATGATTAAGAGGGTTTAAGCAAATTGCCATCTACATCCATCAAATATAGAAAAAAAAAAAAATCTGCATATTGCATGGAAGCATGCCTACCATAGAGTCTAAGTTAGGAAATGACCTCAGCAAAGTAGGATGAAGACGTGCCATCGGGTATAAAACAGCGCCAAACATTAATGGAAATACTGCTCCGATGGGAATCTCAGCCAACAATTTTGAAATAAGATATGGACCCAGGTTGTACGAGCCTTTTGCAAGTTGTCTGTCCACAATAGCACGTTCCTTTGGAAACACACCAGCAGTCTTCGTGAGAGCAGCCATAGCTGTGCTTATTGTAGCAACCTGTGTCACTCATGTCAGGTTCAAGTGAGGAAAGCTTATCCAAATGGAACTGCCATCCTAATAACTTGTCAACATAAGGGTTTAAAACAACAAAAATTTGTCAAGATAATTACTCTAAAGGATGTAACACCATGTGGGTTGTTTGTATTCAACCTTTGTTCCAACCCAGTTTATTGCTGGTTCCCGTAACTGGGGCAATGTTTTATATATATGCAAAATGCCCAAAAAATTTTAAGAACTTGGACCTCATGATATCATATGATGGATTAATAGCCAAATGTTATAGGTGATGATTGATGAGGCATTAATGCTTTCTTATTAAGAAAAAAGGCAAATGAAATATTTTTCAGTTTCTATTTTGATCTTATTTCTCTAGATCATGAGAAAATCAAACATAATGAAGATAATCTTAATATTACTACGTACTTCATATTAAATTAATAATGTGAGCTTTTTACTTGATGCTGACACTCATCATTTGGTATCATATCACAATATAAACTTAGTATCATCAACATACTAGTGTAATATTTAGTTGTTCTAAACTTCTGTAATGTATGGCATGAGAAACAGGCATGAAAGAATAAAGAACAGCACAAACCTGAAGCAATCCCATTCTATCTTGTATTGAAGTCTGAGAATTTCCCATTTTCCAAAAAACAGACCCAAATATAATTGCTGATGCAAATGACATTTTTGCCCGCATTTGGTTTGTTGGTCCATCACGAAAAGCCTGCTCAAGTTTTAAGATTATTAATTAAACTAAATGAGAAAACTAAGATTCATTCTCCTGACACTCTGAAGGAATTGAACTACATGTATGCATCTTTTTAATATTGCCCCAAAACCAGAAGGTTATTCAGTGAACAAGGATTTTGTTTAAGCTGCACGTATGATAGGGATTAACAATGAACGAAAAGTGAAAAAGGATAATCAAAACAATGCCAATTTTGTAATCATATCTCATCAAATTACTTGAGCGAGCCTCAAAAATCCTTTCTTCTAACATATAATATTTAAGGAATATAGCAAATGAGAAGACAACTATAATGATATTTAATTATAAGGACCAAATAACCACACAAAGTGGTTATTCAGCTCAAGGTCATTATAGGCTACTAAAACTGTGGTTGGGTTTTCATTTGGAAAAGTCCGTATAATTGTTATTGGGAAAAACGGAAAACTTCATCCAGGTCCTATCATGAAGTTTAAGAAGAATGTCAATAGATGAGTATATGAGTAGTGTTCACGAGAAAGAGAAAAAATAAAAAAAATAAAAGAAAAAAGAAGGCAAACCTGCATCCATGCTCGCTTGAGAAGCAACCAGAATTGTTTCCACCAACCTCCTTTCTTCTTAGCTGCAGTTCTTTTGCTGATTTTCTTTCCACCTCTGGAGAGCTCTTCTCTGGTTATAGGCGTTGCATACATTGTTGTAGGTAGTCTTTGTGAGAATGACTCTACAAGACCGTCAATTCTTTTTTGAGTGGAATGGACAGTTTCATCAGAACTATAGTCGATGGATACAAGATCAACCAAAAATTCAGCAGGATTCACATGATCAGGGCATTGGTACCTGTAATTTCGAGCCATCAACAATTATTGTCCAACAACAGTCAAAAGTCATAGCCTGAAAATTTAAGTTGAACAAACTATCATCTCATTCCCCTAATTCTTACTTGCGTTTGTATCAGATATTTACCATGTCTTATTTGTATGAAGAAAGAGAACATGTTTCTTGCTTGAATAGATAAAGTTTTTTAGTATATTTTCCAATATGCCTTGCGTAAATCAGAATTCAGTACACGAAAAGCAACTGATCAGTTGATTATCTTTATCAATTGCCCAACTCAAATTGAAGCCAATAGAGAAATAGCCACCAAATGTCGATAAATTGGACAAAAGGCAAATATTGAAGTCCAGGACAAAGTTAAAGAGAAACCTCTTGTGTGGTTTAGAAACATATCTACTCCAATAAACTTCGGGGATGTGTGGTTAACAACCTCATTCATAGCCCTTAATACTTGCCTGGTACTAGAATGGATTCTGTGCTGATCTTTTTGATGGTCCACAGATCTGTTAACTAGGACAACTATAGGTTTATGATGGTACTCTGGGAAGCTGGCTTATCACTGATATTACTAGCCCAAGCAAAACAATAAGTTCAGTGATATTTTCATATCAAAGTTCAAAATTTGACAGTTTTTGTAATCTAAGTTTCATGCCTTATTTTTAAACCTTCTGTTTCATAGTACGCTTCACTAATTAAAAATCCATGTGAATGATTATTATAAAGAGATCAGTTTCAGTGATTCAATTCATCTAAAGATATGTGAAGTTAAGCAAACCACACTTTTTTCAAACAAGTATTTTATCTTTTTGAGAGAACTCCCAACTTGAAGAATGTAAGATGGCAACAATATAAGGATAGTTGAGCTGATAACCCCAATTTTGAGAAGTATGCCAATATTTCTTCACGACCAGGACCAGCATAAACAAGTGAACCCTCTGTTACCAAGACAATGTCATCGAATTTGCTATACACTGAACCTCTTGGCTGATGAATAGAGCAAACCACAGTATGACCATCATGTGCAAGGCGATGGAGAGTCTCCATGACTTTTTCAGCTTGGAAGGCATCAAGTCCTGAAATTACCTCACATAATTTATTGATAAATGAGTAAAATAGTATTATGACTTGGAGTCCATTCAACAGCTTTTGCCAGCAGTTATTAGCAGGGAAAAACAAATTAGACATATATCACATCAGTGATGCAGAAATAATACAAGAGTTTTATGATAAATATTTGTTAAAGGCAGCGATAAAGCATTATTTATGTAGATGATTTTAGTAATTTTACTATATACCTATATATGTCATAGCTATATGAAGGAGTATGTGCTACTATAAAGATGACGTTGATGCCTTAAACGAAATGTTCAAGATCCCTCAACCTTCCTTAATCCTTACTAAACAAATGTATATGTTATGAAGAAGACAGGTTCAGCATCTCAAGAAATGCATAGCCAGATTTGAAGCACTGGAGCTAATATGCAATGGACCAGCCCAACTAGGACGTTCAGTAAAACAGAAGCCAACTAACTAATTTAAAATTTTCTATGTCAAAGAGATATTCCTAATATATTATATTCTGACTTAAAAAAGAAGCAAGGAGCTAAGGATGGTATAGATGAATGAAATAGTGTATCTACCTGACCCTGTGACATTACACCCTTCCACTACTTTTCTTTTTCACTTCTGCAGTACATATTAAAATAAAGTTAATGCTATTCATATACTCCTTTAGACTTTAAATATTTTTGTGTTACATTGTTAATTTGAGCTTTATTCACACAAAACGTCTCCAGACCAGAAAACTACAATATTAAATCATTCATGGAACTAATGGATAGAGTCAACAATACAAATGCATCCATACTCAACTCTTAAAATATTTATTCAATGGCCTATATCATGATAGCTTTTCTTGATCTAAAAACTTCAATTGATTTGCAGCTCAGCCAACCAGGTTAATTCTTTACCAAATATTTTTTTTTTTTTTTTTGTAAATGTTGCTGTGAATCTTGACGAAGCAGTTAATTACTCAATAAAACACTTATAATTTATTCGAGAGGTGGTTCGATCATTTCAGCAGCCCAAGAAGTGATAAACGAAACATAACAGTAGCATGTCGGATTTCAAACACCAAAAGTATCGGATTGGTAAATGGTCAGGGTACTCAATTAAAATTGTAGATTCTAATTTCATACTATTTTCGAAAGAAAATTCAGGGGACAAAGAAGAAAATCATTTTGCCCAAGGAGAGTTTTATTATTATATTAACAGGACGCCTAACACAATATATTCAAGGTTCAGATGCACTGGAAAGGAAATTTTAAAAGGGCATGGTTACCGGTGGTGGGTTCATCCGCAAATATAACAGATGGGCTTGCAATCAGCTCACATGCTAGAGTTAACCGTTTCTTTTCACCACCACTAATTCCACGAACTTTGGCATCACCGACATTGGCATCAGCACAACTGACCTTTTGAAGAAAGAGATTAAAGTTTCTAACGGATTAATATCTGTAACATAAGGGCCCTCCAACTAAATTATCATTTTGATTCCTAAAAGTAAAAGGAAAAGCTCAAAGTAATTAGATAAGATATATATGTGGTGTGACTTCTTAGTGTAATTTCTATTTGCAGGAGAGCATATGCCTAACAACAAAGACAAAAATTACACGGTAAAATAATCATTAGAGTTGAGAAGAAAAGAAGAATTCAATTTATTCTCTAAGGAACATGTAAGAGTTTAAGAGTTAAACCCACTTTGAACTTCCCTAACATTCCAATCTACAATCAGCCACAACTTTTCCACTAAGTCAAATAACTAAATAAAAGTGCATCTCACCAAGCCCAGTTTGAACAGAAGATTGTTCACATATTCATCTCTCTCTTCCACTGAAGACATGCCAGGAAGCTGTAGTTCTGTAGCAAGAGACAAGGTTTCCCGCACAGTGAGCTGCGAGAAAAAAAGATCTTCCTGTCTTACGTAAGCAAACCTACATCAATAAACAACAATTCATTTATCTCCTTACTTAGCTAAAAAGAAATTCCAAGAAAATTGCAGTAAGTGAAAATTACGGGCAAGCATACTTGTAAGTTTTGTTCGAAATAGTCTTTCCGTTGAGCTCCAAATGGCCTGACAAATGCAGCCGAGGCGACGCTGCCAGTTGACCTGCAAGAACATTGAGCAACGTTGTTTTTCCTGAACCTGACGGCCCCATTATAGCTAACAATCTTCCGGGTTTCGCTTCCCCGCTCACATTTTTAAGCATAAATTTCACCTACATAAATAACATCAATATTCTCATTAACCTTACAGAAAACAAAAGATAAAAATTCCCATGAAAATGAGGTCCATAATACACCCACGATCCTCCAAGATTCAAGAACTTCCTCTATGGTCAAGATGTAAAATTATATAATTAAACTGTTGAAGTAAAATATCCAGGTAATGCTATTTTTCCTGTTCAGAAATAGGGCTTCAGCATTTCTAAGTAGAACGTTCCCTCCCAGCATTTCTTAGCAACAAAATAGGGCTTCAGCATTCGCAAATGACAAAGGTAAACGGTGAACTATAAGAAGAATAATAAGACTGCAAGAACTCACAAACTCGGAGGATTTATCAGAAAGGGAGCACGTGATACTACTCCACCGAATTGTGACTGGCAAAACTCTTCCGGAGACCGGAGCTTCACCACTGTCAAGATCCTTCTCTTCCCTATCACCGTAGTCCTCATTCTCACTTTCCGGCGAGAGTTCGGGGCCGGAACCGGAGAATAGGCGGAGGAGGAGAGTAACGGCCGCCGCGGCGATGACGTGGCCTAGACCATTGCCTCCTAAAATATGGCGCACCTTTTTCCCGCCAAAAGCCACCATTATCTTCTACTGCATGTCCTTCGTCCTTCAATGGCTAAGGTCTGAACTTGTTGCTCTCTGAAACCGTTAGCAATATAACAGTATGCAAGAGCGAAACGACATCGTTTTTTTGACTGAAGCCGTTTTCTGATTTTCTTTTCCACTGACTAGCTAAGCCAAGCACGAGTGACGCGTGTCCACTTGCAGATAAGATTACTAGAGTATTGAACTAGAGATTCTTTTGGGGTCAATTGCTATCCCCTTTGCATTTATTTCGATTAAGATATTTTTATATTTATTATTTATCTAATAAGAAGCATTAAATGTATGAATTAATTTTATAATTTTTAATATGAAAGAGTTAATATATATTTTAATTAAAAAAGAGAAGACGTATCTATTGGAAAATAAAAAAATATTTTATTATTTTTTTAACTTAATTATTAAAAATAAATATAAAAATTTTATTATTTATTTAAAATTTAGTTAGTTAAGATAAATTTAAAATTTAAAATTATTTTATATTTAAATATTTTATTAGAAGAGATTTATCTACTTCTTGAGATCTTGTATTTTTATATTTTAATTTTGTAATAAAATTTTCTGTAAATAACTTAATTATCAAATTATTAAAAAATTATTTTGATTGAATAAATTATTAAGTCAGTCTAAATATCTTTCTCTCTGCTTGTCTTCTTAGCTTATTGTCACAAACTTGTTTCCTTAACAAGTTCAAGTGTGGCCTTAGCTCTTTTTCACCCCTTATGGTAGCTAAGTCGCCTACCTCAAATAACTAGATTGACAAGAAAAAGAAAAGAAAATACAAGAGAGCTCTTTAGAATAATTAGAACTCTTTGAATGCTTAAAGTTTGGATGATTTACAAATGAGAGATCCTACCTCTATTTATATACCTCCACCTCTTCAATAGACAGTGGTGATCAACTTAATCTAACGGTGGATATTAGTTTTTTAAAACCCTCTATTAAAATATCTACAACCTAGAATATCCATGAAATATCCACAAGAATATACATAAGAATATCCATGGAATATTCACACTTATCTATCCTATTTTATGTACAAGAGTATGTGAATCTCGGGTTCTGATGCCAAAACAAAAGGGCCGTGACATTCTCCCCCACCTAATTCGGTGACGCCCATGTCGCCTCCTATGCTTTGAGTTATTCTTAGAACTGCCACAGGTCTTCATATAAAGCTCCACGCTATCCCACATCTGTGGCCAAAAGTATGCTGCCTCCACAAGTCTCATTATGTGTTTTTGGCTAAGGTCGCCACCCCACTTTGTATCATGGCATTCCTTCACGAGGTCACTTCAGAGATTCTCCTATTTTGGGACGTAGAGGCGTTGTCCCTTAGTGTAGAGTAGACCGTCCTTTACCCAAAATCGTTGTGTTTTGACCTTTGCAACCAATTTCATCAACTCTTTAGCCATTGGGTCATGCTCAAGTCCTTCCTTGATGCATGCAACCAAGCCCTCTTTGGCCTAATTAATGACTAGGAGCTCGGTCTTATAATCCACCTCCCTCATAGGTGTTATCTTATTAGGCAGCTTTATGGGCATCACGCCTTTATTTTCCTCTTGGATAGCTTAAACTATTAGTGGCATGTCTTTCGATTCCTCCAACTCGTCATTGACCTTAAGAATGGCTAAGAACATCAATTCATCTCTCTTCACCCCATTGGTAAGTTGTATAGCTGACAATTGCTTTGCCTCTTGAACTCGATCATTGGGTTTCTCCATTGTTGGGATCATGCATGGTGACCGCTTTTCAAGTATGCACATCATATTAAAGGATGGCATAGGGATCATGGTTACCTATCTTAAGAAGTCTATCCTTAGAACGACTTGGTAATCATCCATCCATTGGTGTCACCAAAAAATCCGCTTGGCCCTTTCAAGTGCCTAGGCGTAGATCCACCCCTTGTGCTATGCCACAAGGGGTTTAGCTTTGGCATTTGACGGTTTTCAGCTAACCCTCGCCCCTCAACCATTTAAGACCAAGCCTCTTAGTCTCTTTCTCAGTCATGAAGTTATAGGTTGCCCCCGTATCGACTAATGCCCTTGTTGGTCTCCCATTGATATGTGCTTCAACATACTTAAAGCCCTTGCTCAACATCACTGACATCGGTTTGGCCTTAAGAACACTAAGGATTTAGAGTAATCCTATCTGGCTCACCTTGTCCTCTCGAGCCTTGGCCTCTTGTTGCTCCAATATTGCCGATAAAGAACCAAGCTTGGGACAGTCTTTCATTATATGTGGTCCTTTGCACACGAAGCACCCATCCTTCGGTACAAAGGTTTTCTTCTTCACCTCAAATTCATCTGGACCAAAGCTCTTTTCTCTTTCTGTGGATGGTGGCTTGCGTTGGTTATCTCTCCCCATAGCTTCACGTCTCTCTCTTCCACTTTTGCCTAAGTTCTTATCTTCCTTCTTAGATATCTCTACTTGGCCTTGGTGGTGGAAGTTCGCTAGAGATTCGGCAGCGACTATGGCTTCATCGACTGTTTGGACGTTCTTTCATTGTATTTCCTACTTGGCATAACTTTGCAACATATCTATGAAGTAGAAGAGTAGTTCTTATTGGGACAAGTTGGGAATTTGAAGAGTAAGGGTTGTGAACTCTATCACATAGTCATGGATTGTACCTCGTTGTCTCAGCTCCCTAAGCTTCTTGTATGCCTTAAAAATGACATTCTCTAGGTAAAAACGTCGTTTAAGGACCTTCTTGTATTCCTCCTATATGTAAATCCGAACAGTACCTCACTATATATCGGCATGCCTCCTTTGCCACCATAGTATTGCTGTGTCGGCAAGGTAGGATGTGGCAATCTTAATCTTTGATGTATTGTTTGTTAGGTTGTGATTTTCAAAGTATTGATCCATTTACCAAAGGTAGTTCTTAACTTCCTTGGCATCTTTAGCCCATAGAACTTTGTTAGCTTAGGGTAGTCCACCTTGGACAGATTATTGACAGTAATTGTTACTCCTCTATTGGCAGCGACCTTCTTGCATAACGCCAAGTCCTCTCGCATCCCCTCGATGCTAGCTTGCAAGACTTGGATAGCATCCATCACCTTCATCTCCAGTTGGATGAACCATGACTTCAAGTCTCCCACGTCATCCTTGACCTAGCCTAGTTGCTTGAACATATGGTTTTCCAACAAGGCAGCATCATTCTCGACCTTTTCGAGCTTTTCTCCAAGCACCCCTACTATTTGCTTCAAAGCAGCATGCTCCTAAGCCTTACTATGGTCACGCTTCTTCTTATCGTGGACTTGTTCTTTTAATAAGCTCATGTGTGGTTTTAGCTCCTTTCTACCCCTCGTGGTAGCTAAGTCAGCCTACCTTAATGAACTAGATTGGCTAGGAAAAGAAGAGAGAAGGTAAGAGAGAAAGAGCTTTGGAATGCTTAGAACTCTTTGAATGCTTAAAGCTGAGATGATTTACAAATGAGAGATCCTACCCCTATTTATATACCTCCACCTCCTCAATAAACGGTGGTGATCAATTTGATCTAATACTAGAGATTGGTTCTTTAGAACCCTCCATTAAAATATCTATAACTTAGAATATCCATGAAATATACATAAGAATATCCACATAATATTTACACTTCTTTGTCCTATTATATATACAAGAGTATGTAAACATCAGGTTTTAATGCCAAAACAAAAGTGCCATCACATTGTGCTCCTTTTCTCCTCATTTTTTCCCTGTTTAGATTGTCTTACATCAAATATCAATTAAGTATTAGTTGAATTAAGGAAAAATCATTTTCCCTCTTTTCCAAGGCTTATTTTGTATTTCTAACTTTTGTATAATTAATCTAAATTATCCTTTATGTTTAATTTTAAAATTATATATTTTTATTAATAAAATTTTTGGTGCACTCACAATTTTGAGTACATCAGTGCACTTAATTATAATGTAGGAATATAATTGTAATATTATTATTTTTTAGGTTAATAATATTACAATTATGTCTGTACATTATAATTGGGAGCATTGGTCTGAGTGCACTAAAGATAACATTATTTTTATTTTATCATTTGAAGTTATAACTTTTTATATTTAGTTATATGTGTATATACTAAATTAGTTTGTAATTTATTTATAGTTGGTAAATTTTTTTAAAAATTTTAATGTATATTATTAGACCTCATTTTTGTTAACACAATTTTATTTATGACACTAAAATTCATTAGTAAAATTTTCTTTAAAATAATTGGAAAAATTATATATAAACCTCACGAATTATTTATTTATTGTGATAATTAAGAAAAGAAAATGTTACTATTTGAAATTTTAATTATAATTACATATTAGATCATTTTTATAATAATAATGTTGTACATAATAATTTAATTACTAACTAGTTTATCTGCCCATAGAAAAAATTAATTTGTATTATTATATGCTAATATATGTTAAATTATTAAGTTCATTAAGAGGCAGCATCATAAAAGATCTTCTTTAACGTACGAAGAAACTCTCTCTTTTTTTTTCCTTAAAAAACTCTAAAATATTTGAAATTGATGGAATCATATTTGACTTCGAATGATATAAACTACTGAATAAATTATTCAATTGTATATCATTTCTTTTACTTTAATTCTAGACCATGTCAAGTTATAACAATTAATTACGTTATTCATTATTTTTATGTTAACTTTAAAAATGTTTAAACTTCAAAGAATTTCTGATTTAAGAGCCAGTTAATTAATTCATTAATTTTCTTGTTCACTTTAAAAATTTCTCAAACTTCAAAGAATTCACGATTGAAAAGATAGTTAATTAATATTTTTTATTAAATACTTCATAATTTTTTCATTGACAATGAAAAATTCATTAATTTTTTTATTAATTTTAAAATATTATTAAACTTTGATCAATTTTCAATTTAAGAGGCGATTAATTAATTAATTACTTCATAATTTTTCTTGTTACCTATGATGTCACGCCCTGAATTTCCTGGGATGTGACCGGCACAGATCACAAGGAAATCCCCATGACCTGCAAGCCTACACTAGAGGGACGATCATTAACAAACATTTCAAATACCTTTGAATACCGTTTGCCTTAATATATATGGTGGAAATTTCAATACAAAACGAGGCCACCTGTAGAAATTTTGGCAGCACCTCCCCCGTAAATAAGACGTCCCGAAATTTCTACAAGGTCCTGCGAGGCAATACAAAAATAGGGGAGCTCCGCTCCCACCAGCCCAATCCACAATATACAACAAAAGACAAAACATGGCGGGTTCAGCTGAGGTCACAAAATAATCCCGCGAACGGAAATGGCTATCAAACTAAATATATATATATACATCCCAAAAGAAAATGCCAAATTTATAATCTAACAAAAGGGCACGTCTCGCACCCAAATCAAGCGGCTCAATGCGGCTCCCCGGTCAATGCTTCGCCGGCTCCAGAAGATCGCCTAACTCTCTCTCTGGGACCAAAAGTTTTCCGGCAGATAGCACCCCAAGTCAGTAAACCATTTCATACATAAACGGAAGCTTTAACAAAAATCAAGGATTAATACAGCGCAATAGTGTTTAAATCCATAAACTTGCAATTTAACAGTCGAACTAAATAACCATTTTTCAGAAATGTCAAGTCAACAAACATTCTCAAGTAAACAATCAATTTGTGACAAACAATCAAGAATAAGACTGTTAGGAACCAACAGGCGAGGGTACACAACCCTCGAGGCATCTAATCAACAAGCGAGGATCCACAATCCGCGAGGGTAACTAACCAACAGGCGAGGACACTCAGTCCTCGAAGGTAACTAACCAACAGGCGAGGACACTCAGTCCTCGAGGGTAACTAACCAACGAGCGAGGATACACAATCCTCGAGGGTAACTAACCAACAGGCGAGAACACTCAGTCCTCGAGGGTAACTAACCAACAGGCGAGAACACTCAGTCCTCGGGGGTAACTAACCATCAGGCGCGAGTTACGTCTCACGAAAGCTTATCATTCGTCATTCTCAAAAACAAAATCAAGGAATTTACGTCAAGCAGGTATACAAAGATGAAATTATACGAAAATTTTTCTGTGGTTCTATTATAACTAGCTAATAATCACCTCTAATCACATCACAAGTCAAATACCGTAATTACAGTCATTCAACACATACAGAGGTCCCTTGCTTTAAATCCCACAATTCGGTAAGGCAGAATCAGAAAAAATTTATTTACATTTAGAAAACAATTAAAACAAGAACAGCCCAGGCAATAATAAGAGTTTTGGGGTGCTATCTGCGCACCTGAACTCTGATTAACGCAAGCGGTACGCTGCCCCCTCCCTGGGGTGCCAGAATCGGCCTTACGATCCACCTGTACCGAAGTTCACGCAGGGATTAATCGCTGTTCGGGTCATTATCCTAATTTAGGACCTAACTCCCCCATCTTTTTAATTCCATATCTTTCATTCCTTAATGTGTGATTATTTACACTTCTGCCCCATATATTTTCTAAATTTTTCATTCTGGTCCCTGTTTCAAGCCCTAGCCTCCATTTTAATGCAAATCAAGACAATTTCCTAGTTTTCATGCCCAGCAGCTTAAAGGTATTAATCTAGAGTTAAAATGAACCAACTACAAGTCAACAATTTTTTCATTTTCTCAAGAACCTGAAATTTTCAAAAATTTTCATTTTGGTCCCTGTCAGCCATTCTTCTTACAAGCAGCCAAAATCCATGGTTTTAGAGCTCAAATTTGTTGTTTAAGGGCTGAAAATGCTACTTCTAAGCTCAATCTGAAGAGAAAACTAGTTTAAACGTACCAAATCGTTCTAAAATGCCCAAGGTTCGAACTCCTCCTTCTCGCCGGAAAAATGGCTCCAACGGCGGCCAACTGAGCTCGTCTCCAGGTGGAAATGGCCGGTCAAGAAGGGAGGCTCACAACCCGTCCAAACCACGCCGGGAAAACAGCCCACCAACGGCCAGGGGAGCTCGCGGTTCCACGGTGGTTTTCGCCAAAGAAATGGCGGTTTGCCGGCTCGAATGGCGGAGAAGGGTGGCCGGTGGTGCTCGGGGGTGCAGCTCAGCTCAGGCAAGGTGGAGGCTCAACCACGGTGGCTCCCTGCTACTCTCGCGAAACCTCTCTCTTTTCTCTCCCTTTCGGCTGCACGCAGGAAGGAGGAAGAAGAAGAAAGCTTCTGAGGGCAGTTTCGTCCTTTCACTGTGGAGGGGACACGTGGCAGCTCCATATAAAAACAATGGAGGTTAGCTTCCCGGTCTCGAACCCACGTCCTGAGGAAATGCAGCCTGAAGCCTGACCACTGAGCCAGCCTCAATCTTATTATATTGATTCACCTAACAAAATATTATACCATCAGTTGCATTCAAAATTTTAATTGTTTGGGTTATTACATGTGAAGAAATTATGTACTTCAAAAAATTCTCGATGCATGTATTAGAAAGGTAAAGAATCATTGCACAAGGAACTAAGGATTTGATCAACCATGTTTTCTCATCAATCAACGGAGTTTTACATTAAAAGGAGTCTACTTTTGATAACTCTATT
Source organism: Delonix regia (assembly GCA_037074485.1). Taxonomy (NCBI): domain Eukaryota; kingdom Viridiplantae; phylum Streptophyta; class Magnoliopsida; order Fabales; family Fabaceae; genus Delonix; species Delonix regia. Next base: position 23,890,267 of record CM073461.1, read on the forward strand.
TTATGGAGTTATTCAAGTCTTAATGTTAGTAGATTTTGAGTCATTTTATCTTTAACTTTAGTTGGTTTAAGAGCAAAAGTCATGTTTAGTTCTAATTCTAGTTTTAATTTCATTTCTTCTTATTTTATTGTTTTTCATGTCTAATTTTAGGATAATCTTTTTCAAGATGGATATAAAGATCATGTTAATATAGGATATAGCTTTGTAGTGGCTTAAAATGTAAAGAAAACAAAAAATGAGATGTTCAAGTCATAATGGTAGCTACTTGGGTAGTAAAATCTCTTGTTTAGGCAACCCAGCAAACCAAATTCTCTATCAACGGTAGAAAGGATGCTGGCTAAAATGCATAATTTTGTTAAAATACGCAATTTCATTATTTCTAAACCTAATTTTGGCTTATAAAATGTTCAAAATAGAGGATTTATGGCAGAAAGTGACCAAAGGGGCATCCATAGACTTTTGAGAGCAAGAATTGAAGGATTCACAAGGGGATTGAAAAGAGTGGATGTTAAAAGATTGCCGCTATTGAGTTTTTCTTTCTTTATCTTCTCTTTTGCTTGTTTTATGTTAATGTTTAATTCTTGTATTAATTTTGAGATACTCTTTGACATTATGATAAGCGAAACTTTTTCTCTAAGGTTACAATGGATTTTATAGTTAGTTAATTGAATTTTTATATTCTCATACCAACCTATTTCTAGTTGAGTGTTGTTTATTTATTCATTCTTGTTATTGAATGTTAATAGCCTGATTAACTATTAATTTGACAAATTTTAAAAGAATTGGAAAAGGACTTTAGATTTTAGGCATAGAATAAATAGCCTTCGTTAGAATTGATTCATTACGATGGATTAATTTGATTCATAATTAGGATAGGAATATAACTAATTAGCTTAAGTAGCCAAATTGGGCCTAAACTAATGCCATTCAATTTACTTTCATAGGTATAAAAATATAGCTCTATAGTTAGATTAAATTAGTTCTTTAGTTGCTTGGAAAAGAATTAAAGAAATTTTAGTTCCCTATGATAATAATCAAGCTCAATTAGAATTGATAGGAGGGGAATAATTCAATTAACTTAGCATTAAATGAAATTGTTATCTTAGGCTCATTATATTGACAACTTTATCCATTTTAATTTCCATTGTGATTTAATTTCGAGTTATTTTAATTTTTTTGAATTTCATTATCATTAATTTGGATAAGATAAAGGATTATAGTCGGTGATCAATGTTACAATTAGTATTAGCTCTCAGTGGGGACAATTTCATGCTTTACTACTTAAGTTGATATGTATACTTGCGTGTGCAATATGTGGGCAACAAGTTTTTAATGCTATTGTCAGGTAGCCAATTACTAATTTTATTGACATTGACACATTTTTTTCTTCTTTTCCTAGCTTAAATCCTAATCTAGCTTCGCTTGATTTGGAAATTGAAAATACATTGCAAAGAATTAGGAAACTTAAAATCAATTTAAAATCTAAAAGCAAATCTGAAATATCAAAAATAATGGATCTTCAGCTCAAAAGTTTATAATAGATTATGTTATTCCTCATGCTGATGGGATTTAGGTAAGTATATTGGATCTTACTATTGAAGCTAACAATTCTTAAATTAAGCCTGTTGTCATCCAAATTGTTAAATCTAACTAGTTTCTTGGTTTAGCTAATAAGGACCTAAATAAGCATTTAAGGAAGTTCATTAAGCTCTACGGTACTTTTAAATATAATGAAATTTTAACTAATGTTGTTATGTTTGTTTCCTTTCTTTTTAGCTAGTAAAGCTTCAGATTGGTTAAAAGACTTCCAAATGGATATATTACAACTTAGGAAGAAGTTGTAGAGAAATTCTTAGCTAAATTCTTCCTTTCAGCTAAGACAATTAAGATAAAAAATGACAATATTGCTTTTTACCAGTACGATGATGAAACCTTATATGAGGCTTTTTACCAGCAAGATTTGCTTTTGGCTATGCTTGGATGTATGTGAGATGCATGATACTTATGAAAAGCCAAAACATGTGAGTATACAAGTTTTTTATTTTTCTTCTTTTTCATTTTCACATGGAGGAGCTATTCCTTATTAACTCTAAGCCTTTAAAGAAGAAGGTTGATTACAAACAAATGTATATTTATGTGTATATATATATATATTTAAAAAGGGTCACAAAATCATTTCTTTAGGATATTCCCTTTATTTTTTTTCAAAAATGTGATTTTTCTTAGGAAATGTGTCTTGGCCCATTTAAGATACCTTATCAAATTAGATTCCCGTAATCTAATCGGGCTAATGCTTGTGCTTATGATATTGATTGTTGACTCTTGTCATTATATCAGTGGAATTTATGTACAATGACATCCATCTTTGCTTTTGGGTTATATCTTTGTCTATTTTCCACACAATGAGACTTTAAAGGTTATTGGAAAGCTAAAAGGGTATTCCCATATGTATCACTTTATGTTTCTGTTTGGTTAGTTGTTAATCCTTGGACATCATTTGTTTCATGCAAAATATTGGTACAGTTAATAACATGCAAATGAAGCATACCAAAATGGAAGAGAGATTATTGAATGAATAATTCCCATGAAATAAAAATAAAGGTACATTACTTTCGAGGATGCAAGAATGACAAGCAATATAGGAATATATAAAAGAACCAAATATGAACAATCCTTTCGTAAGAAGTCTTCTGCTTTAGTCCCATGCAGTCCCATTGAGTGGTTTGCCTTGTTGCCAAATATATGTATTTTATCAAGCCAAATTGAAGTGTCATTCACACATTATTGCGCTATTCCTTGTGTCTCAATAAGCCTTTCTTCCTTTTTTAGGCATAGTATTTCTTAACTGCATATGTACTAATGGATTTTAGTAATTTGACCTTCCATGTCTAACAATAATAGAGCATCTTCTGAGAAAGCTTATTTGATGACATAAGGTCCTTCATACATTAGAGACCATTTGCCCTGTTCATCTTCTTGATTTAGTAAGATCTTTTTAAGCACTAAGTTACCAACCTTGAATTCTCTTAGGCGAAGCTCTTTGTTAAAAGTTCTAGCCATCCTTTTTTGATACAAATACCCATGACACATGGTTGTGAGTTATTTTTGTTCAATCATATTTAACTGTTTGTGATGGGTTTTTATCTAATCATTCTCTTCTAGATCCACTTCGATCATCATCGTCAAAAAGGGTACTTCTATTTCGATGGGGGTAATAGCCTTCATCTCGTATATTAAGGAGTACAGGGTTGCCCCAGTTGAGGTATGCACAATGATGCGATATCCATATAAAGCATATGAGAACATCTCATGCCAATCCTTATATGTGACAGTCATTTTTGCAATGATCTTTTTAATGTTTTTATTTACGGCTTCAGTTGCTCCATTCATTTCTAGATGGTCGAGCACCGAGTTGTGATGCTTAATTTTGAATAACTCACATAATCTTTTAACCTCTGCTCCATTCAAGTTTAGTGCATTATCTATAATAATTCTCTCAAGTAGTCCATATTGGCAAATAATATTGGCTTTTATGAATCTAATAAAAGCCTTTTGAGTGACACTGGCTAATGAGTTGGCTTTAACCCATTTCGAGAAATAATCAATAGCCATAAGTATGAAGCGGTGCCCATTCGACGCTTTAAAGTTGATCAAGCCAATTACATTGATTCCCCACATTGAAAATGGCTAAGGAGCCACTAAATTATGGAATAGGATCAGGGGAACATTGATGTTGTCTGAATAAATTTTGCATTTGTGACACTTTCTCACATATTCAATGCAATCTTTTTCCATTGTCATCCAAAAATATTTGTAGCTTTGAATTTGCTTAGCCATCGTGTGACCATTTGCATGTGTACCACATATTCCCTTATGCACTTCTACCATGATCCTCCCAACTTCTCTTGAATTAACGCATCGTAACAGCGTGTTATCATAACCCTTCTTGTACATGACGTCATTGCTTACAAAGAAGTTCATGGCTAAGCGCCTAATAGTTTTCTTATCATTTTCAGTGGCCTCAGCTATGTTCTATCTTTAATGTACATTTTTATGTCATAGAACCATGGATGTCCATCAAACTCTTCTTCTATGTTCAAGCAATGTGCTAGAAATTTAGGTCTCAATTTGGATCAACTGAACTTGGACTCTACGTTCATGACAAATCAGTGCTGCCAATGTGGCGAGAGTATGTGCAAACTAGTTTTTATCCTAACTCATATGGTAGAAATTGATCTCCTCGAATTGTTTAATTAATTGCATTAAGAATTATTAATAGGGTATAAACTTTGAATCCTTGGTTTGTCATTCTCCCCTCACTTGGTACATTATGAGAGCAGAATTGCCAGACTTTAAGGTTCTTTACACCTAACGTGATAGCTGCTTGAAGACCTTTGACATAGGCTTCATATTCAGCTATGTTACTTATGCAATCAAATTCAAGTTTGATGGCCACTAGAAATTATTTTCCTTATGGGGTCACTATTACTGCCCCTACACCATTTTTGTGTGTGTTGACTGCTCTATCAAAATAAATCGTCCACTTATTTTCTTTATCTTCCTCACCATTCTTATATTCTTTTATAGCATAGATATCTTCATTAGGGAAGTGGAAGTCTAATGGTTGATATTCATCCATAGGATTCTCTGCCTAATAATCCATTATGACACTTCCTTTGATTGACTTTCAAGTCATGTACTTCACATTGTACTCAGACAAAACTACTTGCCACTTCAAAACCCTGCTAGCAACATATGGGCTTTCGAAGATATATTTGACTAAATCTATTTTGGAAATCAACCAAGTGGTGTAGTATAACATATACTGCCTTAACCTTCTAGCTGTCCATGCTAACCCACAACATGTCCTTTCTTTCATCGAGTAACACCTTTCACAATCATTAAACTTCTTGCTTAAGTAGTAGAATGCATGTTCCTTTTTCTTCGAATCATCTTGTTAGCCTAATACAACTCCCATTTAACTGGGCATAATTATTAGATAGAAAATTGAAGGCCTTCCTGGCACAAGGGGAATTAAGATTGGTGGGCTCAACAAGTATTCCTTTATCTTATCAAAAGCTCGTTGACAATCATTATCTTATCTGCCTGTATTGTTTTTCCTTAACATTTTGAAGATTAGTTCACAGATGGCCATCAAGTTGGCGATGAATTATGCTATATAGTTTAATTGACCTAAGAAACTACAAACTTCTTTCTCTGTTTGAGGTGGCAGCATCTCTCGGATTGCTCTAACTTATTCGGGTCTACTTCTATTCCCTTTTGGCTTACAATGAAACCTAACAACTTTCCAGATGTGGCTCCAAATATGCACTTATTAGGATTCAAACTGAGTTTAAATTCATGCAGCATTTCAAACCACTTTATAAGAACTGCCACATGGCTATCTTTCTCAGCTAATTTAGCCATCATGTTGTCAACATAAACATCAATTTCCTTATGCATCATGTCATGGAAAAGTGCTACCATGGCTCATTGATAAGTTGCTTCAATGTTCTTTAATGTAAATGGCATCTCTTGGTAACAATAAGTTCCTTATTGGGTGATGAAAGTAGTTTTCTCCTTATCCTCCTTGTGCATGGGAATTTGATTGTATCCCGAATGGCCATCTATAAAAGGGTATCGATGATTTCATGTTGTATTGTCAACTAATACATTAATGTGAGGCAAAGGAAAATATCCTTTAGGCTCGCTTTGTTCAAGTCCCTGTAATCAATACACATTTGAACTCACCTATCTCTCTTAGGGAGGGGTACAATATTCGCTACCTATTAGGGATTCTTTGCCACCTGGAGAAAGCCAACATCTAATTGCTTTGCTTCATCTTCCTTAATCTTCAAAGATATATCAACATTCATTCTTCTTAATTTTTGCTTCTTATGAGAATCTAATTGCTTTGCTATGTTCGAATACAACGGTATCTTATGAGAAGCTATTTCGGGGTTAAGTTTAAGCATATCTTGTTAAGACTATGTGAATACATCGATGTATTCCTTAAAAAGTTCAATCATTTGATCCTTCTTTGGATTATCTACCATTTTAATCCCTTTCTTATTCTCATCATTTTCCATGTTTATTATTTCAAATTTCTCCTCGTGCAAACATATTCCATTTTGAGCTTATTTGAGCATTCTTTAAAAGGCTTAGGTTAGTTCTTCATTATCAGATTCACAATCATGCATATCAATGGCAATAAGCGGCTCATTCAACAGAACTTCAAGAATCATTACGTTGGATAGAAATTATGAGCAGTTTAATTCCCTAGAGGTGACAAGAGACAGATAATAAACAGAAGAATAATAAAGAATAAATGTGTAATAACCCAATTAATTAGGATTGATAGTTTAACAAATAGTATATTATTTTGTTATGTGTTTCAGTACAACGAGATTGAAGGTGGCTCAGTGGTCAGACTCTAGGCTTCATTCCTCAGGTCGTGGGTTTGAGACTGGGAAGCTAACCTCCCTTGTCTTTTTTTTCTGAAGCTGCCACGTGTCCCCCTCCTACAGTGAAATGACGGAAATGCCCCTTAGAGTTTTTCTTCTCCCTTTCTCGTTCTTTCAGCCGAGGCCAATAGGAAGGAAGAGTTGAGAGTTGTGCAGCACCAAGGAGCCACCGTGATCGTGCCTCAACCTCGCCGGAGTTGAGCCGTGTTTCCCCGAACACCGCCAACCGGTCACCAGTGAAACCCTGCCATTTTTCTGGCTGGAAACCGTCATTGCCATAGCGGGAAGCAGTAAAAATCGCAGCCTTGGTTGGCTGTCAGTGAGCTGATTTTTTGGTGAGTCTTGGACAGGTTTTGTACCTTGCTTGTTGGCTGGCCATTTCCACCTGGGTTCGAGCTCGGTTGGTCGTCGGTGGGGCTGTTTTTCCTGTGGGATTCGAGGAGCTCGAACAGTGGCAATTTTGGACAAATTTGGTACGTTTTTACCAGTTTTCTCTTGAGATTGAGGTTAGAAGTAGCATTTCTAGCACTTATACAATGAATTTGAGCTCTAAAACCATGAATTTTGGTTGCTTGTAAGAAGAATGGCTGACAGGGACCAAAATGAAAATTCTCAAAAATTTTGGGTTCTTGAGAAAATGGAAAAAATGTTGACTTGTAATAGGTTCATATTGATTCTAGATTAACATGTTTAAGTTGGTGGGCATGAGAACTATGAATTGTCTTGAATTGCATTAGAATGGAGGCTAGGGTTTGAAATAAGGGACCAAAATGAAAATCTAGAAAATATGTGGGGCAAAAAGTGTAAATTTGCCATAATTTTGGGAAAGATAGGGATGAAGTTAAGGAGATGGGGGTTAAGTCCTAAATTAGGATAATAAACTGGAAGACGATTAATTCTTGCGTGAACGTTAATGCAGGTGAATTGTAGGAGCGATTCCGGTACCCCAGTAGGGCAGCGTATTGCTCGTGACAACCGGAGTCTAGGTGCGCAGATAGCACCCCACCCCCAAAACCCTTATTATACTTGGGTTTTTCTTACTTCAATTGTTTCTAAATATAATCAATTTCGTGGTGATTATGTCTCACCGGATTAGGGGTTAGAAGTAAGGGACCTTTTGTGTATGTTGAATGACCTTAACCACAGTATTGGACTCGTGAGATGCTTAGAGGTGATCATTAAATAGTTAAGATCAGAAACACAGATGATTTTCCGCATATTTCCATCTTTGTATGTATGTGTGACTTAAATCCTTGATCGCTGGGAGGACTAATAGATGATAACTTTCGTGAGATATACTCACGCCTGTTGGTTACTTACCCTCGAGGATTATGTATCCTCACCTATTGGTTACTTGCCCTCGAGGATTGTGTATCCTCGCCTGTTGGTTACTTACCCTCGAGGATTATGTATCCTTGCCTGTTGATTAGTTGTCATCGAGGATTGTATATCCTCGCCTGTTGGTTCTTAGCAGTCTTTCCCCCGAATGATTTTCATAAGTTGATTGTTTACCTGTGAATGGCTTCTTGACTTAATGTTTCAGAAAAGTGGGTTAATTAGCTCAACTGTTAGATTGCAAGAAAACGGATTTAAACATTATTGTATTGTATTCAATTCTTGATTATGTTAAATTTCTATTTATATATGAAATTGTTTACTGACTTGGGGTGCTATCTGCCAAAAAAAAAATTTGGTCCCAGATAGAGAGATAGCCGACCTTCCGGAGCTGGTGGAGCACTAACGGGGAGCCGTGGTGACCCACTTGATCTGGGTGCGAGGCGTGTTCTTTTGTTTAGATGATAATTCTGGCATTATCTTTTTGGAATGTATATATTTAGATTGGTAGCCATTATTGTATATGGGAATTATTTTGTGACCATAGCTAAACCCGCCACATTTTTTGTCGCTTGTTGTAAATTATTGGATTGGGCTGGTGGGAGCGGAGTTCTCCTATTTATGTATTGCCTTGCAGGACCATGTAGAAATCTCAGGACGTCCTATTTACTAGGGAGGTGCTGCCGAAATTTCTATAAGTTTCCTCGTTTTGTATTGAAATTCTCACTTTATATATTAAGGCAAACGGTATTCATAGGGATTGGAACGGTATGATAATAATTATCACCCTAGTGTTAGGCTTGCAGGTTAGGGGAATTTCCTCGTGATCTGTGCCGATCCCACTCCAAGGATTTCAGGGTGTGACAAAATGATTTTGAGAAGACAAACAGAAATTTCATTCACATAAAGTACAAGAGTTTAGATGAAATGTCGCCTTTTTCATTTAAAAGATAAACTACTTAATCATCTTGGGCTAGACTAAAAGAAAATAACAAGATAAACAAAACAGTTACTCTAAAGGGATAACATCCAAAATCTCTTCAATCTCCCAGTTGTCCAAAGCTTTCCCAGATTGATCAATTGAGATCCACACCTCAACGCCTTGCACCATTTCATTAGCAACCATGTGAATACTTTGCTGATTAATCACTTATGCAAGGGCTAGACATGTTTCTCGAATGTGTGGGACTTCCTGCCTTTTAGGTTCTTTTCCACCCTTTAGGCTCACATTTTCTTTCATTTGTTCCTCCAGCGAAGGCTCATATCTTTGCCCCTAGCAATATGGATTCTTCAATAAGTTAATTGAGGACTTAACGCCTTGCAACTGAGCTCCTAATCCCATTCCGAATTCATTCTCGTTCCTCTTCATGATCTTAGCCATAACTGCATTCACATTTTTTCCCTGGCTTGGCGGTTTCTTAATCTCAAGACTTTGAAATGATGTCTCCTTAACCTAATTAGTTTCATCAATATAAGGGATTGAGCTAGGCCTGCGTATCATCATTTCTTCCTCTCTCCTAACAATGATAATCCTTCTATCGTCGATGAACATGACCCTTTGATGAACAGTAGAAAGTATAGCCCCAGCCGAATGAATCCAAGGTCTCCCTAATAACATGGTATAAGGAGAGTCTACATCCATAACTTGAAAGTCAACATTGAATATATTAGGGCCAATCTCTAGGGGAAGGTTGATGGTGCCTCATACCACCCTCTTAGAGCCATCAAAAGCTCTGACTACTATATCACTACTTGATGCATCTATCAAAAGTTGCTCTAGTGTAGTGAGAAGTAGTACGTTAAGAGCTAACCTACCATTAATTAAAACTCTTGCCATTATATGCCCATGACACTTCAGTGTAATAAGCAATGCCTTCATTTGATGCACAGAAGATCCTAGAATTTCATCTTCAGAAAATGCAATAATAGAAGAGGACTTGACAATGTTCATTACATTCACCACTTTTTTGGGTGTTATATTTGGCTGTACATATGCCTCATGCAAAACCTTTTGTAAAGCCTTTCAATGCGCTTAAGAACTAAGAATCAATGATAAAATCAAGATTCTCGCGGGGGTCTTCTTTAATTGTTCTATAACATCATATTCACTTTGCTTCATAATTTGTAAGAATTCCCCATCCATGGTTTCTATGCCATCATTTTTAGAACCTTTGCACAAACTTCTTTCCTTTTTACAACTTCTTTACCATTAACCGGTGAATACATTCTTCCAATTCAGGTGATTCCTCTTACTTAGCGACATTCGAAATAGATTAAAATAAAGTAAACTTAAAATAACAAAAGGTTAAAGGGAAAAGGAAAAAAGATAAATTAAAAGCTAAGTTGGTAAGTGCATGTGCATCACACATGCACCATGAAGTGTGAGTGGGTATGTTTGATTAAATATAATATACTACATGAAGAAGTGCACAGTATAAGAAATGTGAGTGGGTATGATTAATTAAATATAATGTACTACATATATTGGTTATAAAATAAGTGCAAGTGCATTATGATAGCAAGGAAGAATAATTTGCACAACAACTCACTTTGAATTCATGCAGTAACTCACTCTGTCACTCTCTCTTTTTCATTGTTTCTCCTTTTTCACTCTTTACTTCTTTTTTGTTCTCTCTAGTTTGTGTTTCTTTTTCTTCCTTGGGCTCTTTGATGGAGAAGACAGGGGCACAATTCCTTCCTTTCCTCACTTTCTTCTTTCACCCTAAAACAAGTGAACCAAACACACAAAAACAACACTAATGTGAAAAACTTATGGGCATTTTAACATGAAATAAAAGGGGCCAAGGATAGCAAATGAACCTATACACTGTGGCAAGTTTTAGCATTATTCATGATGGCAAAATAGAGTTGATTTTTTGCTGCAACTAATAATAGTATCGTGAAGCAAGTTCACATCAATTCGTGACAACACTTATTGAAACTTAATCAAAACTACCTGATTAGGATGATAGTTTTACGTTCATGTGCTGCGTTTAAAATATGATGTGCTGTGTTTTACATTGGCATCATAAAAGAATAACATGCAGCGAGCTTTTCACATGAATTTGATAGCAAAATGAAGGTATAGTGCTTCAAAACTTTCTTCATGAATTTGACAACAAAATAAGGGTGTAATGCTACAAATTTGAGTGCCCTTTGGTAGCAAGATTAATGGATATAAATAGTCATTTTTTCACCATGAAGTTGACATCAAAATGACGGTGTAACGCATCAAACCTTAAGCATGGTTCATGATGGAAAAAAAGGATAAAAAATGCAGCAAAAACATGATTAAATGACAATAAACCAGAGGGTAACATGCAATAAATGTCTAGTAAGGTTCATGACAAAAAATTGAGAAAAAAAATAGCAAATACATAACTAAATGATAGCAAAACAGATGATAAAATGCACCAAACTTCCAACAAGGTTCATTACAAAAAAAATTGGAAAAAGTGCAGCAAAACAAGAGCATATTTTGTAGCCAAAATAGAGAGCATAATGCAGTAAAGTTTTAGCGAGGTTTCATGAAAGCAAATGGGGAGATAATATTCATAGCCTCAAAGATTACCTTTTCTCTTTCCTTTAGCTTAGCTTCTTGTTTTCTCTGTTGGCTCTTCCTCTCTCAAATTTTTCATCTTCCAAACTCTCTCTATTCTCCCTTGCTCAGCTTCACCACATACAACGTGCTCCTCTTCCTTCTCTACTTTTCATGCTGGAAAATAGGGATCTTCTCCTACTGATAACAGCAATAAAAAACTCTCTCCCTATGAACTCTCTTTTCTCTCCAGCTCCATTTCACTCTCTCAGGTTCTCTCTTAGCTTTTTTGTGCTTCCAACTCTTACTTTTATTTTATTTCTTTCTTTTGTCCTCCTTTTTTTATTCTGTCTGTCTTCCCCCTTCTTTTATTTCTTTCTCACACCTTCTCCTCCTTTTAGCATGTTTCCAACCTTTTTCTTCACTTTCCAGCTCAATTTGCCTCCCACATTTTATATGGAGTGAGTGTATCTTAATGGTGTGTGGTCCCCATTCCTTATCTTGCCTCCTACGTATACCTATTTTTCAATTTTTCTTCCTTACCAAAATGGATGTATGAGTAAGAGACAACCCCCTAATCCTTCCTAGCATTTATTTTTACTAAATATGTGTGCATGTGAATTGGTGAGGGGAAAGAGTGAATTTTTTTTACATTTTTTTATTAGTTTTATATATGTATATGAGAATTTATTTATTATTTTTTTTTTTGTGTTATTTTGCTTTGTTTCCTTCTTTTATAGGATTTTGATCTCAATATTTTTTATTTTATTGCTTTCCCAACTACATCCTTTTCTTAATTTTTTAAAAAAATTTATCCAGACAAATTGCGGTGTTCACAGGATTGAAGAGAGTAGATGCTAAAAGATTGTTTCTATTGAGTTTTTCTTTCTTCATCTTCTCTTTTGCTTTTTTTTATGTTGATTTTCAATTCTTATATTAATTTCAAGATGCTTTTTAACATTATGATGAGCTAAACTTATTTTTCTACAGTCACAATAGATTCTATTGTTAGATAATTGAAGTTTTTATTCTCATACTATCCTATTTCTAATTGATAGTTATTTATTTATTCATTCTTGTTCTTGAATATTAATAGCTTGATCAACTATTACTCTGACAAACTCTAAAAGAATTGGAAAATGACTTTAAGTTTTAGCCATAGAATCAATAGCATTTGTTTGAATTAATTCACTATGATGAGTTGATTTGATTCATAATTAGAAGAGGAATATACCTAATTAGCTTAGGTAACCAAATTAGGGCTAAATTTTAGCAATTCAATTTACTTTCGTGGGTGTAGGAATCTAGCTCTATAGGTAGATTAGATTAGTTCTTTAATTGCTTGGAAGAAAATTAAAGAAATTTTAGTTATTCAGGGTAATAAGCAAGCTCAATTAGAATAAATAAGAAGGGGATAATCCAATTAACTTGGTATTAGATGAAATTATAATTCTAGGTTCATTATATTAACAACTTAATCCATTTTAATTTCCTTTGTGATTTAATTTTAAGTTATTTTAATTTTTTTGAATTTCATCATAATTAATTTAGATATTATAGAGGATAATAGTTAATAATCAACATTACAATTAGTATTAACTCTCTGTAAGAATGATCTTATGCTCTACTACTTGTGTCGATATATATTCTTGGGCATGTGATATGTGTGCAACAATACTTTTATTGAATTTTGAATCACATAACCAAATTCAAAATTCATATAATTTTATTTAAATGATATTTTTATGATATATTATATCAATTAATATATAACTATATAAACTCATAGTAAAATAAGCATCTTATTTTTTAGTTTTAAAAATTAAAATTTTAAAATATTTAAAAAAAAAGTATATCTTGGAGGGATCAAAAAAGTATAAATAAAAAATTATAAATATATGATTTTTCACTAATATCATAATACATATATAATTATTACAAATAATTATATAATTTTTAAATTACATTATATATATTATTATTATTAATTAATTATACATGTTAATTTAAAAATTAATAGCATAAATATAATAACTAATTGTATACAAGTAACTTCGGTGAATACGAGTGCGTAACCTGCAAACAAGTAACAACCAATCTTCAAATAGGTTTCTCCTGGCACGTGGCGTAAATCTACAGGCTCGTTTTATGGAACGAGTATTGCCCTTTGACGCACTGAATTCTCTCTCGCGTTCCTAGGCCCAGCCGCGATAGTAAGGAGGTGTCCCGCTTCGTTGTAACTTCCTCCTTCTCTAGAGGCCTGCTTCGCAACCCAGATCTTCTAGCGTGCTGGACTGGCTCCAGTACTATTAATCACACCTTGTCATGTAAGAAGTTCGCTGCCATCTGGGATTTATCTTTTCTCAGGCTCCTCAACTTTCTATCTCCGCCATGGCCAACAACTCCAAAGAAGAGCCCAGAACGGCTCCTCAGTCCGATCGCTGGTACAATCTCACTCTTGGTCCTTCCTTCAAAGATGAATCGTCCAACAAATACTGCACTCTACGATGTAAGTTATTGAACAGAAAAATCTGGTCGGTTATTTTTTTTCCCTATTTTTTAGTTCATTGGAGCCATACGGGAAGATGTATGTTTGATTTTGCAACCTCTTTTAGGCTTTTGCCTTAGTCATTAATTTTTTTCCGTTATTGTCTATTTGAGGGTTTAATCTTAGAAAGTTCTGAACTTCGTGTAGACGAATTTAAGCCAGCTTCCGTTGATAAAACAAAGCCAGGATTACTTCGCAAGACCAAAGAAAATAGGGTTTCTGTGGAATTTCAGAACAATCAAATTGGAAAACCTAAAGTGACATTTGAGGGGAGTAGCGAGGAATACAAAGAAAATGATGCTGTATTGTTCTTTGATGGCGAGACATTTCGATTGGAGCGGCTTCACCGGGCTGTAAAGCAACTGCGGCATCTTCGCCTGCCTGGTGAATCTGCGGCTGCTGCTGCGGCAGCAGCTGTGGCTGCTCCACCTGGGCCAGCTTTGGATATTCGGTCATCTCCTATTGGGAAATCTACAAAACCCCCGACTCTAGGCAGAAGCTCGTTTCAGCCGTTGCCAGTAAGCTCTCACTACCTATCTAGCATGAATGGTTTTGTTGGATTAGTCTTTCAATACTTCAGTTTTAGTCCTATATATCATGAAAAAGTATGTGGCGGGTGTCTTTCCGTCGTAAAAATTTATATCTATTATTGCTATACATAAAGGACTATGCTGTATTGAATGTTACTTATATCTAACTATCCAATGTTGTATTTTGTGTATGGATATTGGAGTGCATGTCCTCTTGGTATGAATATACTATGGTACACTAATGTAGTGGTAACCGACTTAGTTGGGCAGTGAGATTGACCATTAGATGAGTACATCTACATTAATGTAACAATTGATAACAGTTCCTACTGAGTAGAGTGGTACACTAATACAGTTCCAGTACTTAAGAGTTTGCCATGGATTGCTGATATTATATTTAACATGTTTTGAGATTAAGGAATTTGTTTAAGAGACGCAATAGAAATGTTTCCTTCGTGCTACTCTTTACATTTAATTGCCGTCAGATTATTTCTCTCGCTGACACCCCTCCCACAAAAAAAGGGAGAGAAAAGCTTGATGGCTTGTTCCTTTTTCCATGGAATTACACCTCAGTCAATGATAAGGCTGATTTTTTGTGTCTTCATGGCTTCTCACTTATTTCCTCAATGCCTTTAATGATATTTACCTTGATTATGCACAGGTTGAGGTGGAACGAATTGATATTGGCGAACCTGAGAATACTGGTACGTATATTATGGTTAGAAGGTTTCTGTTATTGTATATCTTGAATTTGTATGATTCAATGTCCAAAAAAAGTTACATGAATTTTGTACTATATTATCTCTTCTTGGTCTTTTCTAACTTCATTTTTATCTCATGTCTGGTAACCTTTTTCTTGGTTAGGAACAGGAAGGATGTCCTAGATAGTTTATTTTCATCATAATAATTTGATGTCATCAAATACAATTTGTAATATGCTTTAATCTGGCAGGAGTTATGTATTTTATTATTTGCTGGTTTCTAATCCATGCATGTTTCCTGACTTGATGATTTCAGTGTTGTCCTTGTCTCAATTGTTTACTGCAAGTGCTCGCTTAGTCTTCCACATGCCAAAGATGTTGTCGTTAATATTTCTTAGTTATGAGTTTGAGCCTCTTGTATTATTATAATTATTAACTGCTTCCTCCTGTCTACTAGGTTTTTAATGGTAACCTCTAAACTATGACTGTCATTAATTCTTTTTGGTCTTTCCTCTCTTGCATGATTTATCTTTCCGATTGACAACAAATGGATAGTAATTTTAAGTACCTAGCAATTAAAGATGTACAATGATAACAACTTTGTGAACTTCACTTTTGCACTTGTAGCAGTTGCTATTCACCTGGAATTGGCCTATGTTCATGATATATCTGTCTCTCCTATCTGGCTTTTTGTGTGTTTGTTTCTTTCTTAGTTTTGGT
This sequence comes from Delonix regia, assembly GCA_037074485.1. Lineage (NCBI taxonomy): Eukaryota > Viridiplantae > Streptophyta > Magnoliopsida > Fabales > Fabaceae > Delonix > Delonix regia. Next base: position 23,906,103 of record CM073461.1, read on the forward strand.
CCTCCTCATCTTTTCCTTTTCTATTTTTTGCTGAAGAATTTTTATGACTTGCTATATGGATAGTCTTCAACCATTGACAGAATGATTTTTGCTGAGTATTGTCCCACTTCTGTCCTTTGGAATGTCATATGTGCTATAGATTTTGATAATTTCAATCTGATGAAGCAATCTGCAGTTGCTTTGCCCTTTAGTGACTTATCTCAGATCAATTTTAATATTGTACTTATATGACAGGCTTCAAATCTGGTTCTAAAGTGTTGGCTGATAATCCAACTGAACTACCTACTGTTGCTACTACCTCACCAGCTGCTAAAAATGAAGTTGAGGAACATCAAGATATAGATATTGATGAGCTTTTTGGCAGTGGAACGCCTGAGGATGACAATGCTGCTGAAGGAAAAGATAATATTGGGTTTGACATGAATGTTCCTCATCAAAATGACACTGATGATGAGATTGCCGATGTGGATGTTAGTGGTGATGAGGTTGATAAGGGACCCAATGCTGCAGAAGCTCTCAGAGCCCAGGTGAATGCTGAGGGGAGGGATGAACAGTCTTCAAGTTCTAGCAGTAGCAGCGGAAGTGGAAGCAGTGGCAGTGGGAGTGGTAGTGGTAGCAGCAGCAGCAGCAGTGATAGTGAAGGCAGCGATGAAGACTCGGTTACTTCAGTCTGAGAGATTGTACAATTCTAGTGTTTTCTTCCCTCTCCTATGTTGGTCATTTTTTTGCAAATAGTTCAAGACATAGAACACTAAGCAGGTATTTATTAAGTTATGCCTGGCTTAAAGCCATCCTGGTTCTGAGGGGAGGGAACGTTGTTCACCTTCGTACTTATATGATTAAATATTCGCTGGGGGTGATCAATGATATGCTGTATGAAATGTGTTTTCTTATAACCTTGTCTATTTTTGCATTGATTTTTTAAATGTAAAGCTGATCTTAGGGCCTGCAGCTAATCCCTTTTATTTTCAGGGGTGAAAATTTATTAGTTGGTAATGTTATAGCACTTTTGTCTATATTATCTTTGAGAGGAAACTGAGATACTAACCATTTCAGAGTTCTAGGTGTTAGTTATTTAGTAAACTGTGTTCTCAGTGGACCCAAATACAAGTATTTAGGATATCGCTCGTCGTACAAGTTATTCAGATTAAGATAACACTGTACGAAATGTTTCCTTACTATTTAAAATTACATTCTCCTCCGAAATACTTTATCCAAACACACTATTATGATACTTTTTTTTTTTGGGGGCAAAATTATACAATTAACTTTTATTTTTGTAGCAGTGATTGTCAAATGCTATCTATCTATATCATTTAGGCTAAGCAGAAAGAAATGGAAGGATATACCTATCTGCCAGTCTCAGTCCTTCCACTTCAAACCCTACTTCCTAAACCTCTTACTACACCAACTTAGTCTTTTTCATTTGGTTCTGTCAAGATGTTACAAGTTTATTTCTAGACAAAATTGTGAGTGGATTCTCTGCTAGACAGTTTCGTGCTTCTATAAGGTTGACACCAGGGTTTCCATTGGTGGCTAATGGTTCCTATGGAATCCTTCATTAAGCGTATTAGAAGGGAAAAGAACAAAAAAAAAAATTCATAGGTTTTGTTCAATGAAGAAAGCTATTGAAAAACTTAAATTGTGTACCTAAAATTCAGTCTTGAGATTAAATTTATTTTGGTGCTTCGTAATTATGCTCTTTGTGTTGCAAGTTTTGGTATGGGAAATTTACCATGATCCATGTTAGCTTAATCTGTAATATGACCAAAATACTTGATATTTCTTGGATGAAAATAAACGGGTTAGTTTCACGTTTTACCTTTCAAATATTTTAATATTTTGACCTCTCTGGTGGATCAGTGTTGCCCCGAGTTGCGATCGGCTCTAATTATTGGAACGGTCCTGTAATTTAATATATTAAAATAATAATATTTTATTAATTTAATATAAAAAAAATATTAAATTAATAAAATATTATTATTTTAATTATATTAAATTACTGAATCTACCCTAGTTACAAGAACGGATGTGCCCCACTAGTTACCACTGGCACCTTAGGGGAGCCTTTGACTTTTGGTCAACGTAGTCTCAAATAGGGAACGCGATGGCTGCTTTGATAAGGCTATCCCAAATCTTCCCTCGTTCATACATCAACCTTCAATTGCGGACCCAGCTCTACGGGTCGTTTGTTTTTATATTTTGCTTTTGTTGTGATCAGGTCCCTTCTCTTTTGGATTGGCGCTATCTGGGTCTGTTTCTTTTGCTATATTATAGGTTTTCATGTCCTTTTAAACATTTTTGTATGACTCTCGTGCAAAGGGGTCCTTGATTTGTATGCCTTTGTCTAATTAATGAATTATTCTTTCTGAGAAACACTTCGTGTTTGGGTTTATAAATCTGATTTAGATCCGACATCAAGCATATGGATTAATATTTTCTTTTTATATTTTGTGACAATCTAACATTTCATAAATTATTAATATTAAATCAGTCAATTATAATTTTTATTTTATATAAAATTAGTCTCTTTATTATCTTGTCAATTTATTAATTAGATATTAATAAAAAATTAAATCTACCCAAAATAAAAATTATAAAGAATTAATTTCGTACAAACAATTTATAAGGAACTAAATTATTATGTAATATAAAAATGAATAATCAATTTAATAATTTTCTTCTTCAATTTCTAATAGGTGATGGAATCTTGACAACTCCCATTCATGACATGCAACTATTATTCTATGCTATTATTCTACGCAATAATATACGAGATTAACTCAAATCAACTAATGTGACGTATATTTTTATTTCTGTTTGGCTGAATTGTGTTGGTAATTAAATTAAGTTCAAATCAAGTTGCAAGTATGTTAATTAATTTATTTTCATATCTAAATTAAAGTCCAATTTTTTACATCAAAACTCAACCAATCCTATGCAGTTTCCTTAGGAATTAGGATCAACAACTTGTATTTGTCTCTTAGTTTTTGCTTTTGTCTTTTCTCTTAGGATTTTTGTCTCGCTGTTTATAAAATGTAATTTTTTATTTGTCAACTCTTAATAATTTTGTTAACAATTTCAAAGTGAACGTTGAAGACACAACATATTTACGTAACTAACCCGAGGCAAGTAGAATATGGAGGCAATTACAACTACTTTGGTTTTACGTTACTTTTCTTTTAATCAAACTGATATCCCATTTGAAATGTCACAAAATTTGATACGTAAAACAAAATTATGACTAGCTAATGGAATTTTATAGAAAAAAATTGTGTAACAGCTTTCACTTTGGTTTTATTTTTTATTTAAATAAAATGGATCTCCATTAGGTTTTAGTTCCATTTGCATACGCATCATTTATTTATTTCAAGATTTGTAACTTTGTTTTCTTAATAACAATACAATAAAAAAAACAGCAAAAGGTATTTTGAAAATAACTTAAGAAAATTAACCATAACTTTATTTAATTAAAAAGTCAATGTTCAATGTACTTTTCATGTTCAAAGCAAGTAGGATGGTACATGGAGTTGAACGGCAAAAATATCACATGGTTATAGCTTATGACTCAGCCAGGCCAATCAATGAGATATTCAACGCTCAAACCTGTCGTACCTAACTATTTTCTATTAAACTGACTACACCAAACTTATTACTAATGACGAGCGTTAATTAAAATTTCATTATTTTACAAATAAAAAAAAAATACGTGAATATTTTTTTAAAGTATCTAATTATTATCAATATTTCATTTTAAATTGAGATTATACACTAAAATTATGCATGTGTCAGAGCTTTAATTAATTTTCTTAATTGAAATTGTGATCCTTCTCGCATCCCAGCACGTCTCTTATTCTGCCTTGTATTCCAGATTTCCCAGTTTTCCTATCTACCCCAAATATTCAATTAATTTTTCTCGTCCTTTCAAGTAATAGTATCTATTTATCTATTCATTTTTTTCAATTTTTGATATTGGCCGCCTAAAAATATTAGGAGGAGATAATTACAAAATAAAAAGAACATTGTAGTTTTTTCATCAAGCGTTTAAAAAACATAGCCTAGCAAGGAATCTAAAATATACCACGCTCTATGGAAGGGCGTGTAAAGCACTCTTCCATCTATTGACCCAAAACGTGGGCCCGGATCCTTAAAAAGCAGCGGTGTGTTCACATTACGAAAGTGTTCTACGTATGACCATGGCGCGTGGAAAAACGATAGCTATGTTAATGATTCACTCAAAGTATAATGCTTACTTTTTTTATTATTGTAATTTTAAAAAAAATTTTGTGGTTTTCCAAAATTTTGAGATCAAGCAATAAACAGAAAAAAAGGAAGAAGAAAATCAATGAAACCATATAAAGAGAAAGAGAAAGAGTAAGTGCAAGGGTCCGTGATCTCCATTTTCCGTAACCCCCAACAAATCTTACCTGTGGAAAACCCTAGCCCCCGTCACAGTTTCTAACGATTTGAGCAAGATATAGTGAGAAGCAGCAATTCTGAGAGGAAATTCTGGTTGAGTTTTTCAGTTTCCACCATTTTTCTTCTCAGTCTTTTTTGGTTTCAAACTTTCTCTGAGCACAAGCAAGATCTTCAATGACCCATTTATCGAAACACCAAACCCAGTTCTGAAAATTTTTCTTTGGACTTAGAAGAAGCCATATGCCCATCACCATCAACAAAAGGCAAGGTCATTGTTGTTTTTATTATTATGGGAGCTGAGAAGAAATGGCTCTTCACGCTATTCACGGCAGCATTTCTCTCTCTCATCCTACTGTTGCGCTCTTCCATCTCCACCTTCAGCTCCGCCAAGCCTTTCCCTTCTCTGGTTCAGCACGGTGCTCACTACCCTCCTGCCTTTGCTTACTTCATTTCAGGCGGTCACCGTGATAAGGACCGGATCTTTAGGTTGTTGCTGGCAATTTATCATCCACGGAATCGGTATCTTCTGCATCTGGGGTTGGATGCGAGGGACGAAGAGAGGCAACAGTTGGCGGTGGCGATTAGGTCCGTGCCTGCGATTCGTGCTTTTGGGAACGTGGATGTGGTCGGCAAGGCCGATTGGGTCACCTACTTGGGCTCCACCAATATTGCCATTACGCTGCGAGCTGCGGCGGTTATGTTGAAATTGGATAGTGGGTGGAATTGGTTCATCACTTTGAGTGCTCGTGATTATCCGCTCATCACCCAGGATGGTATGCTGATTCGGTAATCTGTGTTGGATTTCTTAATTTGTAATACTCTTTTCATTCGGGTAATTTAGTAGACTAGCTTTTCTGTACATTGGCTCTGTAAGAATATGCAAGTTATATAGTGGTTTTTAAGGGCTGTCGTTTTTCCCCCCTCCGGTTTTGGTTGCTAGATTCACCCATAATTTTGATCTAGGTGCACTTGCTTTTAAAAATTTGAGATTTGGGAATAAATGAAATCTTGGTTTCTCTAGATATAGTATCAACATCGAAGAGCTTGCTCAATGATGCCTGTATTCTCATCTGGCATTCCCAGTTTCCTTGAAAATGTTCTCATGATTGCTGAGTCTTACTGTTGATTTTGCTAGGATAATTTTAACATTCTCTGTAAGTAATAATAGATGTTTTAATTTTATTATTCTGAGGGTTTTGATTAGCTCAGGATTTGAGTCTCATCACTCCGTGGCTGATGTCTAGTCTAATGTAATTCTTGTTTTTTCTACAATTTTCTATCCAATAAGCTTGGTTTTCATGATTTTGGTAGTTAGAGAAACTGATAGGAACAGAAGAAAAAAAAGAAAAGAAAAGAAAGGAAGCATTGAAATAATATCTTTATCAATCTTATATTCTTGTTAACTAATATATGTCAGATTTGGTTATAACTAGGGGAGAAACCTGTTTCTGGTATAGACGCAGTTGTAGAGAATGGTAATGTAGTTTGAAGTGATGATTTCTAGTTGTGACAGATTCTACAATTAGACTACTATACTTGACAGGAATACATTGAGAAAAATAGAGTATTATGCTCTGCAGTATATAATTGAAGCGTAACTGTCAAGAGATATATATTATATAGATGAAGACTTAAAACAGCTAAATTGAAATGGTGCATGAGTTGTTGTTATTTCCATTTCCATGATTTGGACCAGGATCGTAGTGACAGTTAAGCTTGAATATGTAAGTGGCATGGACTTAGCTCTTTAAGGCAATTCTGTTTGACTACATTTATAAGTAGTGTTGCATTGAAGTCCAAGTCTTGTTTTTGAATAAAATTTTTTGAAGGGTCGTCCTTCTTGAGTCTAGAATAAATATTTGCTAAAGGAATTGCCCATGTTTTGGTCTATGGTAGGGAATTTCCTAACAAAAAAGGTTTTAGAGTAGATTAGATGTCCACTTAAACATAAAGAAAGGAAACATGTTATTGTTAATATTAATATCCAAATAGATTTCGAGTTGATTTAGTTACTTAGAAATTTCCTTAACCCACTCCACTCATGCCAGTAACACTGAACTAACAAGGTTTTCTGATCTGGTTCATTGTACTTGCAGAAGAGTTTAGGGAATCTTGTGCATTTTCAGTCACACTATACTTTTAGGTTAGCTATTTAAACAGCATTGCCTGGGAATGCATTTCAGTTTCAAAATTGATTCCTCTGCCCCCAAAGTTGATTTCATCTTTTTGTGTGCAATGATCATGTTTATAAAATTATTGCAATTGTGATTACCTTCTCCAAAAATAATTGATTTTAGTTCTCAATGGAGCAGCCTGGGTTACTTTTCCACTGGAGAGGATTGATACCAAGTTTAGCAACTACCTGGAGCCCAATTACATAAATACTTCAATCTATTTGTATAACACTAAACTTCATCTTAGTGTTACTAGAATTGTTTAAATTAAAATGGTTTTTGTTAGCAGGGGTGTCCCTTGTTGATCTTCAAAGGGATTGGAAGTCCCTCACAATAAGAGTAATTAGTTTGGGTCTTTTATTTTCTTTTGTTTTTCCTTTTGGGGTGGATGTTAAATTTCTTTTGTGTTGTTCCCTCTTATAATCAAGAAATTTCTTTTCTTGAAAAGAAAAAGGGAAGTATTTCTCTTATCGTACACAAATAAGAACAACTTCACTCACATCAGTCTTAAAAATGTGATTTGTCATTTCAAGAGGTCTTTTGAGATCAATTCTTCACGGCTAAGCCAAACATGCTTGCAGTGGTTTAATAATTATAGTTGTGCATCTTTAAGGTTGTAAATGAACCAAGTTACTTATAGTGACTTGGATTCAACTCATTTTAAGCTCAAGTTTGGCTTGGTTCATTTATTAAATAAACAAGCATGAGTATTGTATCATGCTTTTCAAATTAAACGAGCAGAGCTTGAAAATTTAGTGCCTGACTTGTAAATCTCTTGAGCTACTTTTCCATAATATGTTTGCATGTGTTTGTGTGTGTGTGTGTTTTTGTCAAAGAGAATAGATAAATACAATAATTTCTATATCATTGAAAATTATAGTACATATTTTCATAGACACAAATATATGCATGATGAAAAAAGTTAATTCTATGTCAACTTTATTTGTATGTGTTCATACTAGTATACATAATATGATTTGTACTTTTATGAATTGCTTTGGGTTCAACTCATTTATTAATGAGCTGGGCTTCATCAGATATTTTATCTCAACTAAAGATCAAGCTGAATATATTTTAATCGAACACGGTTGATGAGCATACTAGGATGGTGGGACCTAGCTCAGCTAACATATCTTAAGTTTTATTTCGTACATTAAGTTTCATTTGTCGCTTGCATGTTCTTTTTTTTCTTTTTTTTCACCATAATCAGTGTGCTGTTTGTCTTATTTTTAGACTTATTTAGTTACTGATGCATGCTGTTTAATCTGTTTTAGATCTGTCCCACGTTTTCTCCTCTGTCAGAAGAGACCTCAGTTTCATTGATCACAATGGTGATCTTGGATGGAAAGAGTAATGAAAGTTTCTGCTAATTTTACCTTCTATTTTGTTGCACTTACATGGTTAGTTCTGGATTATATATTTAAGTAGTTATTGACCCATGCAGAGGTGATAGATTCCAGCCTATTGTTGTTGATCCAAGTATATATTTAGCAAGAAGAAGTCAAATTTTTCAAGCTACAGAGAAGCGACCAACACCTGATGCATTCAAACTCTTCACAGGCAAATTATTCTCTCATTGGCTGTTTGTGCAGCACAATCTATGGCAAGGGTTTATATGTTTAATGCTTTTCTTGCCTTGCAGGTTCACCATGGGTTATCTTGAGCCGATCATTTATGGAATTTTGCATTTTTGGTTGGGATAACTTACCTCGAACACTTTTGATGTATTTTACAAATGTAAAGCTGTCCCAAGAAGGTTACTTCCACACTGTCATTTGCAATGCACCAGAATTTAAAAACACAACAGTTAATGGTGACTTGAGATATATGATCTGGGACAATCCTCCAAAGATGGAACCACACTTCCTTAATGTCTCTGTTTATGATCAAATGGTACAAAGCGGAGCTGCTTTTGCAAGGCAGTTTGAAGTTGATGAACCCGTGCTGGACCTTATTGATGAACAGATTCTCCAGCGTGGGCGTCATTATGCTGTCCCAGGATCGTGGTGCACTGGGCGGAAGACCTGGTGGATGGATCCGTGCTCCCAGTGGGGTGATGTTAATATCCTCAAGCCAGGTCCTCAGGCTAAGAAGCTTGAGGAGAGTGTTTCAAACCTTCTTGATGACTGGAGCTCACACAACAATCAGTGCGAATGAAGAGAGACTTAAGAATCGAAACATTTTAGGAGGTTGTGCAATATCTTGCACCCTGATTCATCGGCCGGTTAAAAGTCTCAGTATGCTAAACATGCATTCTTTGGTCACAGAAGTGCAATTTCATTTTTGTAAAAATAGTTTACGGGCGGAAGGGACTACTCATGCAGTTTTTGCAAATGGTTGTTCATAAGTCGTAACTGGGAAAAGTAGGAATGGAAAAGGGAAAATGTTCTTGAATTTTTGGGCTGTATTATTTTTGGAGGGGTAATATTTGCGGTGGACCCTCCAATACCTACGATTAATAGGAGGATATCCTCCTGTTATTTTCATTGTTGTATGTTCTATGTCTCATTACCATAGTGATTCTGAACGATTAGAGTAGATAGTTCATTCTTTCAAGATATGATTGTCTTATTCGCTAGGCATATATGTTTGGGCATAATATTTTACTTTTTGTTTGGGTTATTCATTTTACATCAAATTCTTGCATCTCATACAGACTAAAACACAACAGTACTTCAAGATTTTTGCGGGCTATATTCTCACCAACTAGTTGATCTTGCATTTAATTTCTTTTGTCCCATTCGTAATCTGTAAATGAATTACTGCACTTCTACATAAAAAAAATCTGTAAAGAAAGTCAAAGCTATCTAATGAAGTTAGGTAAATTACGAGGAGGGAATGGTATCTTTTTAAAATTAATATAGGTTTCATTTCCCTCGTAAGATCTAGATAGGAAATTTAACGGTGGCCGAAATAGAGACGCTTTCTGATCATAATAAAAGGGTGGGGTGGGGACTGGGGAGTTGAATCTCCATTTTAGGTAAGACATAAAAACTGAACTTATAAAATACTAAAACATAAAAGGATTCGAAGTAAGTAATGTCACTAGCATTTGCTGCACGATTCAAGGTTTCTTGCAAGAAATTACTGCAAAGATTCAAACCTAGTCCTGGTAATGATGGCATATTAGGACTGGCTCGAAAGGACAATGCTAATGAAAAACAGAGAAGTGGTAGTGGGGTGTGCTATATTCGTCAACATTGTAGTGGCCGACTTCGAATGGAGATTCTTTAGGTTCAGTTACCTCTCTGGCCATGCCTGAATGTACTACTTCTTGCTCTCCTCCTTTTGAGGCCGAGAGAACTTCTTGGAGGGCATGAACCACGAGCCAATCATTGTAATACAACTCAGGGAAAGCCACTGGAACCCCATTGAGCAACAACTTGTCATCCCCAGACTTCGTGACATTGATAGTGAATCCCTTCTCGTAAGTCCACAATGCCGTTCCATTATCTAAGCCCACTAAATCGCCCCATGAAATCTTGCAGGGCACAAGATGTTGGCGAAGGATTGAAGAGTAGTCGTTCAAGTTTCCTAAGTGATTCACCATCGCCTCGTCAACCGGAGCGAAAAGAGTGAACTGAGGGCGATACTCGAGACCTAGAACCTGCATTTCAAGAAACGAAGCCATCACAGAACAGCCTTTAGATCTCAGACTCGCACAAGCTTCTTCGAAAGAATGTGCCCCAGAAGACCACACACTACCATTCCTTCTCATCATCGGGATGCAACCGAGATTCGAATTCCCACCTGGGGTTTTGGAGTGAATCTGAAAGTGTGGATCGAAGAACTTCTCCATCCCATAAATGACCAAAGTTCCGTCATCGAAAATCGGCGACCCGTTCATCGTAACGTTGTTGATTGAAACCCAGTCACTGTAATCCGATTTCGTGACTGTCAGGGAGTAACCGGGGAGCAGAGTGGCGATCTTGGCGCCGAAAGGGAGAGAGGAGAAGGATTCGAGAGAGAAAGCGTGGGGAAGGAGATGGTACTGGAGGAGAGACAGCGGAAAATGATCGATTTCCCTGAAGGCGCGTTCGGAGGGGGCGAAGATGGTGAGTGAGCGAGTGACTGGGTGAACGGTCTGGGACGCGAGCTCCAAATTGAGAGCCATGGTTTCGAAGCCGGAACTGGAGAGAATCTCGGCAGCATCGAGGATGGTGGATGATGGGAGGGCAGAGGAGGAGAGATAAGAGAGAGAAAGGAGGACGAGAGAGAGGATGAGGAGTGAGGAAACCATTGACGTAGCTTGACGGTCATCGAGAATTCTCGCTCTCGCATTGCGTACATGAAGTTGGGGAGGGATTTTGGCGGGAAATATTGATGCGTGACTTCGTGTGATTGGCTGCGGTGGAATGTGTGGAAGCTTCGTTATTGAAGGTTTGTTAGACCGTTTTGCTTATATAATGTCTGCAATGCGGGAAATGAATTAATAATAATAATGATAATTATTATTATTCATTTTTTTTTTTTATATTGCCTTTCATTTTCTTGATAAATGGGAATCAATGTATCTAAATTTTCTGACCAAGCAAATACAGAACTCAGAAAATAAGAATTGAATTTTAATCATCTTTTATGTTTACTAAAGTCAATAAATTGGTAAATGTTCTTGCTAACCACAGTTTTAAACTAGATTAAAGTATTGGGATTCCATTCTATTATTTCTAAATTTGAGATTTTTTCTGACAGAGCATCAACCTTATTTTTTTTCTGCCCTAATGTGTAGTTGCTTCCCCTGTCTGTTTGTTTGTTTGGTTTTTTTATTGGTATATTCCCCATTTATTGAAAAATAAAGTGAAATTACATATAGTTTGTAAATTTTTTGCTAAATATTTTATTTAATTGAAAGTGCGATTGGTGTCAAAGGAAAAGTGTTCACTATATATCTGAAACAATGATTTTAAAATATATTAACTTACAAAATAGTTAAATGATATAAACAACGGAAATAAAGTCAGTGAGTGCCATTGTAAAAAGAAACTAATTAGAATCCATTTTTTTAATTCAATTATTGCAAATAGCAAGGGCGAAAATAAAAGAAACGGAATTTCTTTAGATTATATAATTTGTTTTTGCAAATTAATTTGGACACTGCATGGCCATAATATCATTTAAAATTTAAAAATTTAGAATTTGTATAGAGTACAGTACATTGGAGGGCAGCTACAGTTGTGAAAAGACTACTTTTTCAGACAACAAGACAAAAGTACACACACGTACACAAGTATAGGTGCCCTCAGCTCGGAAAATTATTTGGTCTGGGCTGGGGCCCAAATTATTCATTGGGCTAACCCCAGACAATATTCAACACACCCAGCGACGCTGACTTCTCTGTCCTCGATAATAGGAAGCCCATCTTCGTCCTGCTCGAATGCTCCGTTCCACAATTCAGTCTACTCGTGCCCCTTTCGTTCACTGTAAGATCATCTTCCTTCGTTTCTCTCTCTGGAATACCTCAAACATCCTCTTTCTTCCTTTTTCGGTGCATGAAGTCGTTGATCACACTTCTTCTCTGTCGTTGTTGTTTGAGTTTTAAAAATTTTTTTTTTCTATTGAACATTATTTCCATGGTTGATGATCTTGTCTGACGTCTTGTCTTGCAATTTTTCAGTTTCAGTTTTGTTTATGTTTTACTTTAATCGGTTCTCCTTTTCTATACTCAATTTGCAGGTTGGTTTAGTTAGTGAAAGCCTACTTGGATTCTTCTTTCGCTTGCGCGTTATAGAAATACGTTGAAAAGCCTAGTTTGCAATTTGTTTCAAAATCACTATAATGCTGGGTTCATTACCGATACTGCCTCTTCCTGCTCCTCCTTCTGATGGAAATCTAGGTCCTCTCCCTGAGTCTCAAGTTTCTGAGGAGAGGGAGGATGAAAAATCGTCAAAGGAGGAGCAGAACAAATCGATTTCGGCATCAGTTGCTACCCACACTAGAACTATTGGAATTATACATCCCCCTCCAGACATTAGAACTATTGTCGATAAAACAGCTCAGTTTGTTACTAAAAACGGGCCAGAATTTGAGAAACGGATTATTGCAAATAACACTGGCAATGTTAAGTTCAATTTCTTGAATTCATCAGATCCCTATCATGCATATTATCAACATCGGCTGGCGGAATTTCGTGCCCAAAACCAATCTTCTGTACTGCAACCTGTAGATGCAGCTGTGCCTGAATCAACCCTATCTGCATCGGCCTCTGACAGTAATGACGCTGCGGCAGCAGCAGGAAAGCCTGACCCCTCTTCACAGTTTAAGCCTGTAAGGAAAGTACTTGAACCCCCAGAAGCTGAGCAGTATACAGTTCGGCTACCTGAAGGAATTACAGGGGAAGAGCTGGATATTATAAAGCTCACAGCACAGTTTGTGGCTCGAAATGGGAAATCATTTTTGACAGGGTTGACAAGTAGGGAGGTTAATAACCCCCAATTCCATTTCTTGAAACCGACCCACAGCATGTTTACGTTTTTTACTTCCCTTGCGGATGCATATTCCAAGGTTTTGATGCCTCCTAAGGGGTTGACAGAGAAGCTGAAGAGAAGTGTCTCTGACATGACCACTGTCCTTGAACGGTGCGTGAACAGGCTGGAATGGGAACGTTCGCAGGAGCAAGCTAGGCAAAAGGCTGAGGATGAAATCGAGCAGGAGAGGATTCAAATGGCGATGATAGATTGGCATGATTTTGTAGTGGTTGAAACAATAGATTTTGTTGATGATGAGGATGAAGAGTTACCTCCACCGATGACCCTTGAGGAGGTTATAAGGAGAAGCAAGGTGTCAACCATGGAAGAAGATACCATTGAGCCTGAAAAGGAGGTTGAAATGGAAATGGACGAGGAAGAGGCCCAGCTTGTTGAAGAGGGCATGAGGGCTGCTACTTTGGAAGACAATGCTGATGGAAAGAAAAGTGGGGTCAATGTAACAGAGGAGCCTGAACCACCAATGAGGATTGTGAAAAACTGGAAGAGACCAGAGGAAAGGATTCCCGCAGAAAGAGATCCAACAAAGTATGTCGTTTCCCCAATTACTGGTGAGCTAATTCCTATTAATGAAATGTCTGAACATATGCGAATTTCTCTCATTGATCCCAAGTACAAAGAACAAAAAGACAGGATGTTTGCAAAAATTCGGGAGACAACACTTGCTCAAGATGACGAAATCTCAAGAAATATTGTTGGACTTGCACGGACCCGTCCTGATATCTTCGGTACTACTGAAGAAGAGGTCTCCAATGCTGTCAGGGCAGAAATTGAAAAGAAGAAAGATGAGCAACCTGATCAGGTTATATGGGATGGTCACACTGGTAGCATAGGACGAACTGCAAACCAGGCCATGTCACAGAGTATGGGCGGTGAGGATCAAAATGGTATTGCCAATAATGAAGCTAAGAACCTTCCTGGCCCTGCTCCACCTCCTCCCAGACCTGGTATGCCTTCAGTTCGTCCTCTTCCACCACCACCTGGACTAGCGTTGAATCTTCCTCGTATTCCGCCCCCTATGGTTCAGTATTCTGCTCCTACCAGTGGTGGCCTTCCAGTTCCTCCTCCAAGACCTCCAGTAGTTCCCATGATTCCATCTGTTCGCCCAGCTCCCCATCCAATGGCAATGACTTCTGGACAGCAGTCATTTATGGCTTTTCAACCACCTCCAATGCCTTCATCAGTTTCTCTGAATGGACCAGGAATTCCTGTACCCCCACCCCCAGGTTCCCAGTTCACACCTGTTCCAGTTCCTCAACTTTATGCTCCTCCTTCTATCCCTCCACCTGCATTGCCTATGATGCCTCCGCCACCTTTCCCTCAAGGTGTGCCACCCCCACCACCACCTGAGGAAGCTCCTCCCCCACTTCCAGAAGAACCAGAGCCAAAGAAGCAGAAGCTTGACGATTCTGCTCTTATCCCTGAAGATCAGTTTCTGGCTCAAAATCCAGTATGGAGCTTGATACCATCTTTAAATAATAATAATCGTAATAATAATTTACCTTTTCATATACTAAAAGTGTTGATTTTTATCCTGACTGACATTTTGTTTTGGTACCTCCAGGGACCAATTCGTTTATGTGTATCTGTTCCTAATGTTGATGAAGGAAATCTTAGAGGACAAATTCTGGAGATTACCGTGCAGTCTCTGGCTGAAACTGTTGGTGGCCTAAAGGAGAAAATTGCAGGGGAGATCCAGCTCCCTGCGAACAAACAGAAATTGAGTGGAAAACCTGGATTTCTCAAGGATAATATATCACTTGCCTATTACAATGTCAGAGGAGGGGAGATGCTTTCTCTCACCTTAAGAGAGCGTGGTGGTAGAAGGAGATGAGTGTATACTTGCCCATCTTTTCAAGTTTGTTGTCGGAGCTCTTGCCTTAATATGGAAATATAATCTATCATGCTGTTGATAGACTCTGATGCTTTCTTAATGTTATGTTGGCTTACTTAGTATCAGCAAGGTTTCTTGATATTCCCTCAAAACTGATGTTAATTGTGGAATACAGATTTTGGCACCTTGGCGCTTGGCTCTTCTGAGCAGTGGGAAGTCATGGAGTTCCTTTTACCTGATTCAGTCAATATTTACACCACTAATTATTGTTTTCTTTTGCATTTCAGTTAATTCCTTGCAAATTTACTATATTGTTTTTATTAGAAGCTCTTCTGCTCTCAGAATGGGTCATGTAAATTTATGTTTTATTTACTATGTTGTTCATTTTATAGTAGTGTTTCAAACATCAATGGGAAGTAGTGATTTAGGTTTCTTTTTCTTTCTTTTTTTTTGAGTGTTTAGGTCTTCTTATATTGGATATGCTCATACACCAGCGCAGTTGAATGGTTGGTTGGAAGGCTATTTTAATTGCTGAGCTTATGCACCTCTAGCGGGTGTATCTTGTGTGGGGTTAATAGAGGTTGTTTTATATTGCTTCCGATTATGCTTCACATAGCAATTCTACATGGACTTGTAATGGTAGGGATGTTTGTTGTTTTTGATTGTGTTGTTTGTCATAACAGAAATTCTACATGGACATGTGGGAGGGGCTGTGCAGCTTAGCTGATTTAATCTGCGAATGGGATGAGGAAGGTAGAATGGTCTGAATTGCTTTCTACACTGTAATATACATATATACACTTTTGAGCCCTCTTACAGCTAATTTTTGCAGCATAGAGCAGGTTTGGTTTCATCGTTTTGGGGGTATTTTGAAAACTTTTAGAGCAAGGTCACTTGCTGTATTTCTTGGTTAGGCTGAGTTGATTGTTATGTTTCTTCTTGTTCTGTTATTATTATTGATTTGAGCGTTTGATCATTCTACTGGGTTGAATCTTAGCTCTTAATTCTTGAGTGTTAGTATGATCCATTAGAGCCACTTTTTTGTCCCTCAACAGCTTTGTAAGTTTGTTATCCCACTGGCTCTGGGGTGGTCATTCTTTCATTTCCATCCAATAGCCAAGTTGTGTCAGGGAAGCAGATGACAACCACATCGACAGCGGAAGGTTAAAGCAAAGTGTAAGAGGTGGAGAGAGAATTGGAGAGAGGGAAGAGAATGAATTTCATGTTTATTTATTTGCGAGTATTACATTATATGTACAGATAGTCAGGCCTAACCAATGATAACTGATTTGAGTCTAACTGTGCAACTGATGCTGAGCTGGATAACCTATTATTTTTCTCATTAGAAGTCTCCGTTCATTTCTCATTTCTGACGAATTATTATCTTGATTTCTTACTGTCACTTTCGTGTAACACCTTAGGGCGGTTGTTAGCAGATTTTTGTAGTAGCTGAGATTTAAAGTAGACTTGGAAACTAAGATGTCAGGCTTCGTTCTCTTGTCGTCTCTCTTATGTAGTTTTACAATATTTGCGGCTTAGTTTGCAACGGCCATTGGTAAGTAGTTTGATATTGTGGATATTTGACATACTTTTGACTTAATGCATCACCTCATGTGGTTGAATTCTTGAAATTTTTCTGTCCATTTCTGTATCCAGTCGTCTTAGATACATTTACTTTCAATTTTCCGTGTGCAATGTCTCTGTCAGTGTCGGTTTCAGTCTATATCTTTGCTTCTTGGAAGGTTATGCTGCTGTGAACACTGACCACAACGGAAATACTGAAGTAGTAGGTTGGATACTAACGTCCTTGCATTGGCCTGAGTGACAGTGGTTATTCATGATGACAGTAGCGCTGACGGTGTGATTGTGGTAATAATTGTAGCCATGGTATTTCATCGAAGCTTGATTATGTCGTATGGGTAGTATAAATCACTGATATGCCCAGATTTGATACATGGATTGGTGCAACAGAAGTAATTACCTTATCAACTTAAAGCTTAATAGATTTAATTGTAAGTATCCCATGCATGGGAAGCTGATAGGTGAAACATTTCTGATATTAATTTTTGTGATGTAAAGGATTTTATTGAGGCTGATTATGATCTGTGATTTGACATGATGACAGGGAACAGACGCCTACTTTTTTTGTGTCATTTTGGATGGAAAACGGGTTTGGTGTTGTCATAGCTTTTTTAAAATGCAAATACCCTGTGTCTGTATGTAAGTGGGATTTAAATTTTGTGCATCTGGGATTACCGCATATTTGGTACATGTGTATTGCCCGATTCTCGTGTTTGGTAAAATGAATATTAATTTTTATATAAAAAAATTATCTTTAAGACAATTAAATGTACAAAATGCGCTAACTTCTAAATGCATATAATTCAGATCAAAGTGAGTGATGCCTCTGATGTATTGTTTGTGCTGGACTTTTATGGCGTTATTTTGGTTTGTCTGTTGACACGAGTGATGAAAATTATTGTACTATCTTTATCTCTGGAATTTGGACAAATCAATTATCAATTATAGATCGAGTCATGCGATTTCGAATACTGTTCAGATTTTGTCTTGGATAAAACCAACTCTTTGTTTTTTCTTTAGAATCAAATTGGATGAAATAAGAATGTGAATGGAAATGGAAATGAGGTAAGATGAAAATGAGTATTACTATGTTTGATTTGACATGAAAAGTAAAAAGAATGACATTACTTTTGCATTGCTTGGATGTAAGTAAAATACGGGAATAAAAATGGTAATGTATGCAAATAACAATAATATTCCTCTACTGAAATATATAAAAAATTCCCATTTTTAAAATTAAAAAAGAAAGCTAAATGAGCTGCTCATAACCCATTTCTCAAATAACATCTGATAAATATAATCAAATATATATTTTTAACGAAAACCAAACTGCTACCACTACGCTATGATTGAAGCTGCCAAACCATTTTTTTCAGATCTTCCAAACCAGAAAATTATTGGTCCGTCCAAGGCCAAAGCAGATTTTTTTTTTTTCTTCTACAACTTGTACAGCTTAATTAATACTCAACGCAAACATCAGATAAACATAAATGGCCATAAAAAAGGCAAATACCATTCAGATATGAAATAAGAAAATATATCAAAGACAGTAAAGCCTTTATCAAGTTTTAAACATCAGATAAACATAACTGGCCATAAATCATGCAAATACCGGTCGCATCTAAATGCAAATACCATTCCCAATCTCCGCTCACAATTTTGCATTGTCAGTACTTGGCTTAGGTACTAATAATAGCTCTTCGATGATGAGTCAGACATCTTCGATTTTTGTCAAATATTGGACTGCAATTTTCAAATATCGGAAGGAGTATTTCTATCGTATAAAAATGGATTCCAAAGAATGAGCTCCTTTCCACTACTCCCCCTAAGGAGAGCTGATTACCTCATTTGAGGTAATCTTCATTACCATGGGAATGGAATCTAAGCCAAGGACGGTGCAACCAAACCATGGAAAAAGGGAGTCAAGTGCATTCCATCTCCCATTTCATCAAGGCAAAAAGGCCAACTAAACAAGTCATAGGTTCAAATTTGAGGTATGAAATTGAAATTGGACTTAACAATTTCAATTTTTTTTGTTTGGATGATATTGTAGAATTGCATTTTCAATTCCATACACTAATTCTATGGAATTGAGATATAACTAATAAAAGTCATTTCAAACTTTTATTTCCAACTTCAAAAATTATAATTATAAATATTAGAATTAAGGTGGGACTCCTCTACTTTTAACATAATACTTAAAATTTTTAAAAGTCATTACTAACATGTAACTTTGAATGTTATATTTTATATTTTTAATATTTTGTTAATTAATAAAGTATACATATATACAAATGACACACACATAAGGCATATATATGCATGCACACACTTACATATATACCGAACATGTAATACATGTGTACGCTCACATATAAACACAATGAAAATGTAATATATACACACATGTACCTTGACACAAACACATACATATGTAATAAATATGTTACATATATGCATATGTACATGCATGCAAACACGTGCAGGCTAAGATATATATATATATGAATCATGTAGCACATACACACTTGTACATGCATGTGTACATGTATAAATATAAAATAAATAAATAAATATATATATATATATAATGAATATGTTATGTACATATACATATATACGCATGTGCATGTGCACACATGTAAAACATACACACACAAATACATATAATAAATATGTAATATAAATGTGCGCACACAGGCATTTACACCCATAAACACAAATGCATATATGATAAATTTATTATATATACACAAATGCACATGTATGTTGAAACACAAGCTCACACACACACATACATACATACATACATACATACATACATACATACATATATATATATATATATATAACGAATACATAACACGATATAAAAATATTAGATATACTAGTATTTAAAAAAATAACATGATTGTACATGTATATGATTGTATATATAAGTACAAAGTAATATTATAACACGACACTATAATATACATATGATATAACACAACATTACACACGCACACATTAATAACAAAACATTTATCGCATACATGACATGTCAAATAATCTTTTTTAAAATTATTTTAAATGCTAAATATAATGTAATGTTATAAGCACCAAAAAGAATATTTTATATCGTCTAATCTAAATTAAGAAAAGGAAAATGTTTTTAAAAAATAAATTATAAATTATTTTTAATATATTATTCATGTTTATCATTTTTAAAAAATATTTATCTTTCACCTAAATAATTAAATTTAAAATTATAATTTTCTATTCTAATTCTAACAAAATTAGAATTGGAATTAAAATTATAATTATACATTCTAATTCTAATTCTTGATATTAAATGGACCCTTAGTGTTTGGATCCCTTGCAAAGAGGAAAACAAATGGGAGCAATTAAAATTTATAGTAAAAGAAAAAGACTCGGTGTAGTTGGAGTGAAACAAATTTGAAGCTTCAAACGGTGGAGGCAGTTTTCAACATTACAAACTTGAATCTATTTCTCTCTTATTGTGTGTCTTACAATATTGTAATGTTTATGTTCTTTTAGAGTCGTGTTCTACAATTACTTCCCTGAAATCGAACCAGCCCACCATTTGTGTGGTCTTTGACTAAAGTTTCTTGAAGCGGAGCGGAGTATTAGTTTCAATTTGTTACTCTAACTTGTACGACAAATCTTCCCAGTTTTCAAACTAATTATTTGAGTTCGTGTTGAATTTAAATAGATTATTTTGCTCTGTGGAGTATATTGAAAGTTCACTTCAAAACTAGCGATGTAACTTGAGTTAATTTCACGGTTATGCTTGACTACAATTAATCAAAACTATTCAACCGTTACTTTAGTTGAAGATCATATTAAAATGCCACAAAATAAGAATATTTCAAAAATCATAGACGATCAGTGAAATAAATTAAAATGAAACAGTAAATTACAATTGTGAACCACACATCTTTACACATATGCTTTATTCATTAATTTTTCACATGAGTAAATAATAGTTCAGTATAATAAATAAAAAATCTAATGCTTCGTTTTACATGTGACGGAGGCTCCTAATACACCTAAACAGAGAAAACAGATACAAGAATTGATCAAACATCATATTTTATTCATAGAGCAGGACCACAATGGAAAAAGAGCTCTATATTTCGTGAGATACACCCCATTTCTCTCCATTCTCCCACACTGCATCGCTTGCTGCTGCTATCATTGTTCCCTGCTTTTCAATCCCAAATGCATTTGCTGCATACGCCTTTCACTGTTTCACTGAGTTAATATCATTTTCTAATCTCTTTCAATGAATCGTTTCCATAAAACCTACCCAGGAGAAGCACCTCCTTCCTTTTGATCATTTCCATCTCTTTACACTTCGTAGTGTTGTGCACTGAGCAAAAGAAAAATGTTAAATCATGTTTAGCTAGCTACATATTAGAGTAAATTACAGTGTTTTGTGTGTGAAAGTTGGGCAATATTAGTCCCTATTTATAGGAAAAGCTTAGGACATTAGAAAATTAGCATTTCGTTGTTCTTTTTCTATTTTAATGCTACCTCTATTTTACGTTTTCTACTAGTCTTTTCAAGCTCATTGACGCAACAAAATTACTGAAATACAATTTTTAAATACATGTATTTTTATAGTTCAGAGTTTCTTGTTTAATTTATCTTATACTTTTATTGGAGATCAATAAAAGCGTGGTAAAATTTTTTTCTTCAAACTCATCCTCAAAAACATATTTAAGGTATTTGAAAACTGAGAAGTTATAATAAACGTGTATGGGTAAAATTATTCTTAACCTACCGTGTGCAAACTAAGTATGATGATATGTCTAAAACATCATTTTGATTAATTTCTTTTTTGGGTTAATAATACAAAAATTTTGAGAATTTTATCTTTTTTTGCCAATATCAGAGAATTTTTATCTAGTATGTAGTAGTTTGTATTTAGATTGAAGTTTTGCAAATTTTATTTTGGTTAAAAAAAATATGTTTATATGATCAAGAATTCCATTTGAAAAAGTGAGAGTCACTATCATTACATTTCATTCACAAAATGAAGTATTTCGAACATCTGTGCAGATAGGATTTTGGACGACAAACTTGGTTGAAAAAAAAAATATCTAACATAAAACCAAATGATGTTGTTGATAAAGTAAATAATATTTTAATAAGCAAATAGATTTTTTTAATCCTTTAAACATCAAACTAAATATACTATTAATTTCTTATAACATTATTTAAATTAAAAAATGCAATCATTTTTTATGAGTAATCATTTGATTAAAAGTTAATTATACATATATATATATATATAATTAAACTTTTATATGCTTAATTATAATTGATAGGCTATTCAGCATGTACACTTGGCCTACTTCACATCCATGGGTCTAAGAATTGGGAAATGATAAATATATTATCTTAACATTAAATTTGAGAAGCCAGTTCAGTAATTGAATTTGTCCGTAAATTTTTGAAATTGTATCAAGCCACGGCTTGTTATACTTGAGAGATAATAGAAAATGACTTTCACTTGAATAAGGCCCAGCAAGCATCCCTCTTCCTCTTTTGTTCTTTTTTGAACCAGAAAGAATCTTTTTATCAAAGAATTCTGAAGAGTTTCCATGGGCGATCTAGCAACGCTGAGAAAGTACATATGTCGCAGATTGACAATACAAGCACTTACAGAAAATTCTCCTTCCTCACATGGGCTACCCCACATAGAAAATGCCATTTCAGAAGAGTGTCATGCTGTCACACATTATCAGATTTTGTTGTCCTTAGGTTTGAAATTCAGATCAAATCTAACTAGCTGGTCTTCAAAAGAATTAAACCCTAATTATTTTTCTTATTTCAAACAATTATTTCCATGATTAATTTCAGCCATTTTTTGATGTGGAATGCAGAACCCACGTAGCCTCATTATCCAAACACAGTTGCTACTTTAAAACCTAAAGGCAAGTTCTTGGGTGGAGATGGGAAATAAAGAGCGAAGACCAAGGATGATATCAAGTTGTGAGAAACAAAAAATAAGCAATAGATTGATGGAAACCCTAATTAAAGCCTAAGTGCCATGGATGTAGCAGTTACTTGATGGCCTAGGCAATACAAACCAACACATGAATTTATTGCACACTCGCACGCTCACATTAATAATGGAGAATAGCAACTACTAGCAGCCATGTATTTGAGCCCACAAGAGTAATAGTTAATGGAGGATTGAATCATTGTCACTCTCTGTTTCTTTCACCTAATATCTTCAATCCTGTAAGATCCCATCTCATTTACTTTGATCATATTATTGTACTCATAAAAAATCTAAGATATTGTGCTGCAAACTATACAGATAGATATATATATATATATATATATATATATATGTTTATGTATACACATTATAGTGTCGATTTCAAATGAGTTTACCATTTCCTATTTTGTTATAAGTCTATTAATATGTTATCTATTAGATCGATCTAATTATGGATCACACCTCATTTCATTAAGTTCAGTCCATAAAAATAATTTTAAAATGCTTGTTATTTAGAATTCGATTTTTTTAAAAATTAATTTAGTTAAAGGTAAACTCTAATTGAGTTTCAAAAGGGATTAAAATTCTTAACAAAAAAGAATATAAAGAACAAATATCTAACAGAAATATTTTAATGGGAGAAGTTAACTTTTTAAGAGGTCTGAGTCTTTTAATCATTGAATTATGTGGAGATAGGTGTTTATATTATAATACATAAATTTAGCAATATATATATATATAGAGAGAGAGAGAGAGAGAGAGAGAGAAAGAGAGAGAGAGAAAAAAATTTCTGCAGCATTGTTTTTGACAAAATGGAGATTGTGACGAGAACTATTTCCTCTATATGATATGATTAGAGTCCATTATTTAATGAAAAAAGGTTCATTTTCCTTTATGGAGCTGTCCTACATACCCCTATATGCTTTAGTTCCTAACTGTAGCCTGGGTTTGTTGGTCAATCTTTAATTATACATATAATATATTATTGTGGTTCTCCATTACTTTGCTAGAAAGAAATATCTAGGGATTGGTTTTACCTACACACAACCTATTTTGAGTTAAAAAAACATTAACAGCTTCTAGATTTTTAAAAAGCATACAAAGACAGACCCTTTAAATTTTACATATTCAAAAGTAGGTCATCCTATTGTATTTCTTTCAGTTTAAAGTTATTAATTATTTTATAATTAACCTTCATGACAGAATCTGAAGTAATGGAAATGATCTATTTTTTAATATATACATATATATATATATATATTTACAAATGGTGTTTATGTATATTTTTTTTTATGGAATTATTATATTTACAAAACCTATGGCATTTAAACAGCTAAGAACGCGCGTAAGCAAAGTGTAAAAGCGGGAAAAACAAATACCTGTAATCAATGGTAGTAGCTATAGCTTCAAACCCTAAAAACATCTATCTCATGCAAGACAGATGGGCTCCAGTTCATTTACCATGTGTTATGGATCAACGAAAGCTACTTCATCAAAATCATTCACCCTCTTCCATATACACCTTTCAAGCCAACCTCACCCACATAAATTCATCCTACATTTTCACGATTTTCCACACTTTCTAACCCTTCACATATCTACAACATTGACCCTTCTCTATGATCCATCACATTTATACATGGATGCAACTTGCAACATAGTGATTAATGATTGAGAAATCTCTTTCATTCATTTGGAGTATGAATAATTTGTTAGAGGTCGTGATCTTTTTGGTGGAATTTTTAATGAAGTGGAGAAAAGAATGAGTCAAATATATATATATATATATATATATATATGTATATTATACATAGATTATCATGCTAAGGGTTGATTATTATCACTTTGTCATATTAATTATATATTTCTGCACCACGTAGTGTTCAATCTCCTATCGTAATTGGACATGATTCTTCATATCATGATGAATGAAGGATTATAACAATGAAAATGTTATTGTTAGTAGATAATTAAATAAGAATTAATTACATTTCGTGAATGCTATACCATGATGGGTGTCTTAAGGAACTAATATTAAATTAAAGCTAACAGAAACCGCGGGCTTAGAAGTCAAAATCTAGCAATACAGATGTGCACAACATGATGTAGGCCATTCTCCAGAAAAATCATAGCGAAGCATCAACTTTACATCAGTTTCTTCCATTTCTTTGGGCAAAAGAAAACAGCTAAGGCTGCTTCTTGCTTGTATATTTTACGCTTCCCACTTAAATTACTTGTCGAATTCAATAAGATTTCTATTATTTTGTTTCATCCCCGTGGGTTAAATAATGGAAGATGATTAGTCTTTGACGAGTCTAGATCCCCTACATAATCAAAATTGTTGCAGATTTTATAGTAATGAATCTTGACCATCCAATTTATTTAATAATAAATATTAACCGTCACATTAAAAAGTTAATTTTTTGTAATTTTGGCAAATAAAAGTTATTGATTTCATAAGCTTACTTTAAATATAAGTCATTAGATTTTTGTGATTAAATTTTACTATTGAGTCCAAAGATGTTTAACTCGCAAGTTTAGAAAAACTCGTAAAAAAGATGTAAACTCGTAAGAGTTTGACTCAATTAATAAATAGTTATCAAAATATATAATTTTATAATTTAAGTATTATATACATTAAAAAATTATTTAAATATAATTCAAATTATACTTAATCAAACAAAAGCTATTTATATTTTATAATTTGTAATACTCAACATGAATATTTTAAGATAGTTATATATAAATAATTATTCAATATAACTAATTAAATAATATTTATTTTATTTTATTTAATAAGTACATATTGAATGTAATTTTATTATTTTTTATGCATATTCAAACTTGTAATAAAATATATTGTAAAGTTTTATACAAATGAAACTTGTTTATATCTTATTTAGTTTTAAGTTAAAATTATTATGTTGCTGATTTTACAAGCTAGTTGACATGTTAAAATTGTAAACTCGATAGACTTGGTAAGTTAACTTGCGAGTTTACCATAATTTATACCAAATTCGAGTTTACAACGAATTGAATTATTTTCTTTATATACAATCGTAAACTTAAATAATAAACTTGTGAGTTTGACAACTATAATTGACTCATTAACGTGGAAAATCTGCATGTGTCTTTAATCCTAGGGTTAACTTTAACCCTAGGGTTAAGAGATATAAGTTTTCAGATGAATTAGTTTACAATATGTTTTAAGAACTTTTATTTTCACATAATATTAGCAAATTGTTGTGTGGATATGACAATTTAAAGTTGTTAAGAAGTAAATTCTAAAATATTTGAAAATATTGTTTGTTTTTCTCAAGTAATATAATCGTGTGATCTTATGATGTATTAATATTTTGGATGATACTAAATATCTTAGCATGAATATTATTTTACTAAATAAACATATAAATATCGGAATTAATTTGACAATGTCAAACATGTTTTAATATGAATTCAGAATAATGACATGAATTAAAAGCAACAGGGATGAAAAAGAATTTTACCAGCTACATGCAATAATGCATGCAATATTGTCAGGTAGCTAAAACCCAATGGCCCAGTTGTCCCTCATGATATCAAGGGAGAGACATGATTATAGAGACACAAACACAAGTCATTATCTAGCCATTTTATATTATTATTGTTTACTTTGGACAATTTGCTTTCACAACTTTCTTCTCTATAAATATACATATTAAGGAAGCCATTTCCTTTCAAAACCTACGCTTTCGGCGCTCAAATCTCCTCCTTCTCTCAGCTTCCCCTGCCTCTCTCTCTGTAAAATACTCTGTTTTGTCTTCTTTTGCTCTCTTCCCTGTTTGAAATTGAACCCATTTTCTCTGTGCTTTTCCTTTGCTCAAACGAGAACCAGAAGAAATGGGTGCTCTTGATTTTCTCTCAGACTACTTCTCAGTTTCCTCCCCGAAGAAGAAACGCAAACCAATGCAGGTTTTCATCAGCTCCTGTCCCACTCCCCCACTTTGTTTTTGTGTGTGCGCTAATGAGTTGAAAGAGAAAATTTGAGCGTAACTTCTATGTTTTCACCATCAAGTTCTTGATAAAAACTTAGCTCCACATCATTTTTATAATCTTCTTATTGAAGAACTCAATCAAAGAAGTTTGAGAATGAGGTAAAAGGTCAGATTATTATGAAACTTCTGATTTTCTTTCTCTCCTTTGTGTCTTACAGACAGTTGAAATCAAGGTGAAAATGGATTGTGATGGCTGTGAAAGAAGAGTGAAGCATTCTGTGTCCAACATGAAAGGTTAATACTTCACTACGTACCCTCTCTCTCTCTCTCTCTCTCTCTCTCTCTCTCTCTCTCTCTCTCTCATATTTCTGACTTTAGAAGCTAAAAATGGACGAAACATCTTGTTTTTTATCTTCCCTTATAAGTAAAATCAGAGAAATAACCCCACTAAACTATGCAGAGACGAGTACACTTCGCATAGGGTCATGACAGCCTTAATTTGAATTAAGAATTAAGAAGATCTCTGACATGATTTCTGTTCCTTTCCATTTCTTTGGTTTCAAGTTCTTTGTTTTTCTGTCAGAGCATTGTTTGACCAACATCATAAATTTGTGTAAGTTAGGAGAGAGTCATTTAATAAAATATGAGAGAGATCATAACAAGTCAAAAAATTTCAGACGAGTTCTGACCATCTCAGCAGAGAAACTGGTAGGGATAATAGAAGCTATCAATATTTGTGTGCATCCCTCGGTTCTTCATTCTCCCCTGTACTCTTTCCTCTGTCATCTTAGATTTTCTAGGTCCACTGTTATTGTCTTCCTTTTTCATTTTAAATTCACACAAAGCAGACAGGAACTCCGAGGGAGAGGATATTAATATACACCAGCCTTAATCAAAATATTCATGAATAGAGACGTTAACATGTTATATATATTTCTTATGATGTTAAATCCTACAAGGGCTTTAATAAAGTATTTTCATTTTTTTTTAAAAAAGCAGGGGTGAAGCAAGTGGAGGTGAACAGAAAGCAGAGCAGGGTAACAGTGAGTGGATATGTGGATCCAAACAAGGTGTTAAAGAAGGTGCGGAGCACAGGGAAGAGGGCAGAGTTTTGGCCATACATTCCCTACAACTTAGTGGCATATCCATATGTGGCTCAGGCCTATGACAAGAAGGCTCCCTCTGGCTATGTCAAGAACACAGTCCAAGCACTCCCTAGCCCTAATGCTCCTGATGAGAAATTCACTTCCTTCTTCAGTGACGAAAACCCTAATGCTTGTTCCATCATGTAAATCCACCTCTCTATGTCCATGCTTTCCTGCATCAATTTTGGATCTTCTCTTTTCTACTTCATGTAAGCTTGTATCTTTCTGTTTGGCCACTAGGGAAATTTTCGTTTCTTTTTTATATTTGCTTTCTTTCCTGCTTCTATGTTTCTTATGCCATATGATATCTTCTAGGGTTGAAAATTAGTTTAATCTAAATCTTGTGTTGATATTTATATATTGTAATTATCTAATGAATAACATCATCCAATGATTTGTATTTAAAATTTAGAAATTATAATTGATAATTTCTAAAATTTTATTCAATCACTAAAAACAATTTAAAAACTTGATCAAATAATCGTTATTAAACTAATAGCTCATGTTATTAAAAGGAGATCCATTTTAGAATTTAGTTACATCACTTCATCTAATTCAATTCAAGTAAAAATTCAGAACTCGATTTAAAGGTTGGCATTAATTTATGGACTAATTTTAGTTAAAATTCGCCAAGAGCTTGCAACTAATTTTTTACTAAAAATATGATATGCGAATACATTCTTTTAAGAAAAAAAAAATCCATTTGCCATTTTTATAATTTTCTAATACTTATCAAGTTCAGTTCTTTTTTTTTTTTTTAAGAGATCAATTAATCAGTAGGGCTGGGTGATACATACCCGAATCCTAATAATTTATTTATAATTGTAAAACTTCAGAATTATTTATGTTTCCCTTTTCAAATATCGAAGTAACTTGATTGACACTCAAGAAGGATTGTGTCCGATCTTTTGAAAGTAATTTTAGATTTGTTAAAGTAGATTAATATATAATTACCTATCTTTTCATGCGCATTATGTATTAAAGTGACTCCCAATATTGATGATGATGGAAGAAATGACCCAAATTTAACTGGATGTAGCTTTGAAAATGGAGCAATTATTTTTGACATCAAGCGCAACTCATTCAGATAAGAACAAATGAAGGGCATGGAGAATGCTTTAGTAAAACTTTTAACCAAATTAATATATTATTAAATTGTTTATGATCATAGCATCACTAATAATTGTTTTGTTATTGTTGTTGTTGTCAAACAGTGGAACATCATCGTATCTTGCTTTCCCTCTAATTTTGGGATTATACGACAAAACAACATGGCACTCTCATGTGTGGGTTTTTTAATGCATTATTTGTAGCTGATTTCAAAAAATCTCATGCATTAATCTATAACTAAATCATAGTATAATCCTATATCATCTAGCTAATCAAATCATTACTCTTCCTTTTAAAGCGCACTATGTTTTGGAGATATTTTTATGTGTTTCTAAATGACCTTTAACGGCGCCTAACATCAATTAATTTATAGTAATCAACTTTACCAATTAATAAGAGTAATTCATTAGTAACTTTATGCATTTGGATCTTCTCAATCTTTTGTTTAATTAATTAAGAAGGGAGATAAACATAAAATTTTAATCCATTCAATTCTTTCAATAAAGAGCAGAATGTAATGTAAATTGTTCTCTAAAAAATTTGAGATAATCCAAGCTCTCAATTTAATAGTACTAAAATTGCCTCTCAAGTTTAAAATTTGAATTTTAATATTAATTTAGAAATAAAAAGTAAGAAAAATTCATAGATGAAGCTTAACACTTACTTAAATTAGTATTAGTCATTAAAAAGGGTTTGATTCAATTGATCATATGTAGTTGCATTGATGCAATTACGAGAAGGAAAAAAAAGTATATGCAATTGTTTATATATATATTTGTTATGTTGTTTTTTAATTAAAATATAATAAATATTTAAATTTTTTAAAATTATATCATGACACATGTTTTGATTATTGTAAATAACTATTTTAATTTTAAATAAAATTATACTTTGTTAATAACTAACTCAATAATAGTATAATAAAGATATAAGTAACTATATATAAGTTTAATTTTTAAGAGAATCCTGAGATCAATGTAAGTGATTCATTGATGTAAAGCTTCTACCAGTTATAAATATCTTATCTCAGTTAGAACAACTTATGTATTCCTTAAATTTCTGTCTCCATAGAAAAAAAAATTATAACATTAGTAATTAAAATTCATTAGCAATTATTTAAAAGTTAAAAAAAAATGAATGTTGTAATCAAATCAAGCGCTATATATAAGTTGTGAGTATTCTTTATCAGTTGATGAAGTCAGTTGAAAAGAGAACAACCAGCAAAGGAGGTGTGATGTATAGGCAATTCTATAAGGTATACCTTTGAACACACTTTTTCAAGGCTTTATCAAATGAAGCTTCTCCAATCAATATCATCAACCGCCCATCTTTTGAAGAACAATGGAACATTCACTTTACTCTCCATTATGTACTGATCCCTTGTAGGACCTCAAGCCATATAAAGAACCTAAAAGAAAGTTCAATTTATTTTTTTTGGAGAATTACAAAGAGGAATATGCAAGTAATTCTCACAAGGTTTACATTCTAAACCAATTACCTCTATCAAAATGATAGAACAATTAGATATCTGCACTTTTCAGTACAAAGCAATTACCGATTCGAATTTTGAAAATTTAGATTCACCATTCGGTTCACAATTAATTTTTATATACAATCAGTAAAATAATATTTTAGTTTTTCAATTTTAAATTAATTATCAGTTATTAATTTGATCTCTCCCTTATTTTTTATCACAATTTAATTCTATTCTTATCACTTTGTTATTAATTTGGTTTCTCACTAATTTTGAAGTTAGCTTATTTAATCCATTATTCTTAATTAAATAAAGATTGATAAATAAATATTAAATTGAGAATAAAATAAAAAGTGAGGAATCAAATTAAGAATAAAAAATTCAAAATTAGCTAATAAGTGAGTAAAAAAAAGTATAAAACTAAATTAAGAATTAACTCATAAATAAATTACTAAAATAATATTTTACTCTATATACACAACTAATATTCAAGTTAAAAAAATGTTGCAGATTTTGTTTATATATATATATAAATATATATATATATATATATAATAGTTAAACTTAATTAATATTAAGGTATATGTTCCTTCTTCGGCTAATCAAATTGACATATATTTTTTAGGAAATATATTCTATAATATAGGGGGATCATTGTAACGTTTGATGAGGACAGGTCACATGCATTGTATAATAGCAGTACATTATGGAGGAGCAAAAAAAGATCTAATTTTTTGGTTGTTTGACTTCTCATACGATTTTATCTTTGTAAATTGTATTCACAGATCAATAAATCAATTATTGGTGAATTATGATTGTGACATTACAATACATTACCATGAACAAGTCACGTCTTTAATAATTAATAGCAGTTTGCCACGTTTCAAGCCTCCAAACCAAGTATGCTCATCATATTGCTGCTTCATGATGATCGTAGGGTATCCACTAAGTCGAAGTTGCTTTTATAAATAGTTTTTTTTTCTTTTTACATTTAATATAACACTTTATTCAATGATTTGAATGTTTTAATATTTAATAAGGACCAAGTTCGCAATCATTCATAAATAAGCTGTGCTTCTCCTTGAGCCAAAAAAAAAAATATAGCTATATATTCTTCTGAACTTTCAGTAATTTGAATATTTCACAGTATTAGCAGAATTATAAATCGATTTTTTTTGTTATATTTTAGGTCAATGATTAATATATTAATATATACTAGGATATCAGATATGGGTTATTTTCAAAACCTAGCAAGAAAAATCATCCTATAGATAAGTTTTAAATTAAAGGATGCCATCATAATTATATTTACGTGGTCAAATTTCTTATTTTGTCCCTATCATATATTCACTGTATGGATTGGTAATCCTTTTGTGGAGTGTAAAGGCGAAGGATTATAGCCACAAGTTGGAGTGTATGTATATCCAATTCAAAACGCATGCATGATTCAAAGTATAAGAAGATAATAATTGCAGATTAGTAGAGACAATATACAACATATGTTCAGGTAGGCTGGCTTTTTTAGGTTCTGCAGGTAAAAGCCAAATGCATCACTATATGAAGATAACCCACTTGGGAAGAAATAATAAATATTGTAAGTGACATCTTTATCGTTATGATTGCATTTTTTTGTATCTTGTATAATCACAATATAATAGTATTGTATTAAAAACAAAAAAAAAAACTAGCAATTACTTGTCAATGGATGTTCCAAAAGCAAGGAACAGTGAACACATGGGAAGCTTTCTGTATGATCTTTTGGTGTTGCATGAATTCATTTGTCCTAGCAAGGAAGCAAAAGAGGAAAAGAAAAGAAAAGAAATATTCTTTCTCTTTTTCTTTTTGTCCATGCATGATGATCTCTTGAAGTTGGATAATTGTGGGTCCAAATTCTCTTTGATAATTCAAATTTATTATATTTAAAAATATCTAAATTATTAAATTTTTATTAATCGGTTTAAATTTCAATACATGTAAAATAATTCTTAATAATTTCTTGAAATTTAAACCATTAAATTTTTATTTAATAACTCATATTCTATTAAATTTATATGCATTTAAAATTTTAAATTTACCAAATCTAAATCTATAATTGTAGACAATACGTCTTCTTCTGGAATTTTTGGGTCAGAAAATGTTATGGAGGTGTTATGAGTAGCTTTAGCAGAGACACCTGGGTTCTTGGCAATATGAAACTGATAATAAAGCACTTTAGAGATTCTTTTTTCGGTGTTAGAACTTTAGATAGGTGGGTCGGTGGTACCAAATGTTCTTCCTAAAAGGATAGAAAAGCTTCACTGTTACTTAAAGGGTTTGCCTTTAGTTCAATTCTTTTCGTTCTTTTGGTACTAACAAATGATAGATAAGTCAACCAAAATTCCATAATAATACAACAACATTCCATTCATTCAATCCATATCCTTTTTTTTCTGTTGAAGGTTTTCTATCTGGATCATTTAATTCAGAATGAATTCTCTACATTTTCTTCTCATGAATTTTTTGTATGTTTTAGAGAAATGAAGACATAGAAAGAAGATAATTCAATGTATGGAGCTCATTTTTTCTTTTTATATCTCTCTAACTTTATAAAAAAAATTTACATTCAAAACTTTTAGGTGATCCGAATAACTTAGTCATTATTTTTATTCATAAGTCCATTTCTAACATGTTACTTTTGAAGCTAGGGATGGGAATAAGTCCCTAAATTTGGGGGAAATTTTTTAAGTTTGAGGAAGGGAATGGGGATTATACCCCAGCCTCGTAGTTTCCATCCCTATTAATTTTATATAAATATTTATTATATATATATATATATAGTAATTCTTTTTTGTATTTCACTTGTGTTTTATAATTATAATAATTAAAACTTAAAAATTTAATTTAACTTAAAAAATAATTCTACCAATTACATATTAATCTTTCATTTCTTTAAAACTTAAATAACATATTAGGATTGCTTTTAAAATACTTTAAAGTTGCGATCATATTGTAATGAAGAATGGAAAGTGAATATTGAGAAAAATAAAATTAAGTCTTTGTAAATTAGGATTAAGGTTAAATATAGAAATTAAAATTATTTAAATGGTTTTATTTTAAATTTAATTATCTTTTTGTTAAATTATTTTCATAGTTAAGTTACCTTATTAAGAGTTATTTATTGTAACTTATAGAATTTGCTGTAAAACTTGTTATTTGAATATTTGTAATTTTTATAAATTTAATTAGAGCTTGTTAAATAATATAAATAAAAAGTTTGAACTTTAAATCTAAGTTATATATATATATATATATTAAATATTTATTTTTCAATTTTTATAAAAAAAATCAAAGTCTATGCAGGGAGGTGGGGATAGGAAAAAAATCTCCCTTGAGATAGGAAATAGGGATGGATATGAGAATTATAATTGATGGTTTAAGGTTTAGGGTTTAAAATTTAGGATTTAGGGCTTAAGAAAGACACTCTCCACCCTAGTCCCATAAAATTGTCATCTCTATTAAAAGCTAGTTTAATATATTTTTTAAAAAGGTAATTTTAGTTGTTCAAAATGCACAAAACATTATGTTTTGACCATTATTATTTTATATTCTTAACATTTAAAGTTGGAGGTAGCTTCTAAAAATAAGATGCAATAGAAAAACAGTAATAATGGGAATAATGATGGAGATCACAAAAGGTTTCTATATTTGAGGATCTCTGTAAGGATTGTCCCATTTGGGGTTCTTTTCCTCATGAGAACAGGGACGAGGGGAAAACTCTCTCAGGGGATAGGGATAGGGATCACACTTCCCACCTTGTGGGGTTTTCATCCCTGACAATTTAACCTAAATATATTAAAATTTTTATATATATGTATTACTAATAGTAATTTTACTATATCTTCAAGTTTAACAAATATAAATTTTCTTGTGAAGATAAAAATTTAGAAGTGCAACTATTTTCAATAAGAAAAAGAAACAACTAGTAATATTAAGTTAGAGTTAAACTGTTACTTACTTAGACAAGCATATCTTAATTGATGCTTTAAATGCACAAATTTTTGATATATTAAAATTATATAAATAAAATAGATTGAAATACTCAATTTGCACATAAAGAAGAACAATAATAAATACTTCATAGATGGTGAAAAAAATGTTTTCATATCAATACGACTTAAACTTATTTAATATTTTAATTTTTAAAGTTATTACTTCTTTAAGTTTATTGAATTTTTAAGACTTATTTAGAATATGTCATTTGAATTCTTGTTAGAATTTTTTTAAAAGAAAAATTGTTTAGAGCTTATTGGATAACATAAAGAATGAGTTTAAGCTTCAAATTTATATTTTTGAATTTTTTATTTTTTATATTTATTAATATTTTTATTTTTTTGTAATTTTTTTAAAAAAATTTGAGATTCATGTGGAAATCTATGAAAATTGGAGGTATGGGAAAAATTTCTCCCATAGCAAGGATTGGAGATGAGGATGAGAGACACAAATAATGGTGAGGACTAAGAGCAGAAAATCACTCATCACCCCATCCTACAAAATTGCCATCCTAAATAGCAGCCTTTGAGAAATTATTAGAAATTTGAAAAGATGTTTTTTTTTTTTCCCTTTCCATTGTTCAAATGGCAAAACAAAAGAGAAATGGGAAGTAAGGCTGTACTACCTCATGCTCAAGCCTCTCATCATTATTTTTTGAGCTTAGCCATTTTTCTCCTTTTTTTTTCTTATATTATCACCACTCCAATGACTGTATTTTAAAAATATTTTGCGTAATTATATGTAAAAAGGACAAGGGATGGGATTGTGAGGTTGGAAGCAGTTAAACAAGACAAGAAGGGATGGAAATTGGTTAAAATTTAAAAGTCAAAACTTGTTTTTCGTACAAACTTCTCTTCCTAGGCCATTTCATGGGCTTGAAACCCATTCTCATGGCAAGGTGTTTTTTCACTTTTTATGAAGTTTTGGGCTTACATTTACTCTCTGCCTTCACATGTTTCTTTCTACTTTCCCAGTGTACTTAAACATAAAATTCAGTAGGTGGAGAAGATGAAGTAGTAAGATCGTTTCCTAAATTATGTAGCTTACACTGATAAAACAATAAATCCTAAATTCTTACAATTATTTGCCTTTAAAATTTTGATTGGTGCCATTGACTGACTCTTGAATTACTCAGCAGAGATAATCAACACTTTTGAGAACAAAGGATTTACTGTGGAGAATAATTAGAAGGGTCTCTGTAGCCTCTTTTTGAGCAAAAATTGAAAATTTCATGAGGAGATTGAAGAGAGTTGATATTAAAAAATTGCTACTATTATTATTATTATTATTTTTTATCTTCTCTTTTGCTTAATTTCTTTAAGCTATATTAATTTTGAGATACTTTTTTCACATTATGATGAGCTAAATTTCTTAAATGTTAATAGCCTAGTCAATTATTAATTTGACAAAATCTACAAAAAAAAAAAAGGCTTTAGATTTTAGGTCTAGAATGAATAGTCTTTATTTAAATTAATTCATTATGATGGGTTAGTTTGATTCTTACTTAGGATATGAATATACCTAATTATCTTAGGTAATTAAATTGGGCCTGAACTTAAGCAATTTAATTATTTTTATGGGCATAAAAATATAGCTTCTGGGTTGATTAAATTAATTGTTTGGTTTTTGGAAAAAGCATTTTAGAAATTTTAGTTTTTTTGGTTGATAATCAATCTCAA
Source organism: Delonix regia (assembly GCA_037074485.1). Taxonomy (NCBI): domain Eukaryota; kingdom Viridiplantae; phylum Streptophyta; class Magnoliopsida; order Fabales; family Fabaceae; genus Delonix; species Delonix regia. Next base: position 23,942,020 of record CM073461.1, read on the forward strand.
TTAGAATAGATAGGAAGGGAATAATTCAATTAACTTGACATTAGAGGAAATTGTAATCATAAGCTCATTATATTAACAACTTTATACATTTTAATTGCTTTGTGATTTAAATGAGTTATTTTATTTTTCTAAATTTTATTATCATCAATTTGAATAAGATAAGAGAATAATAGTTGACAATTAATGCTACAATTATTATTAACTCTATGTAGGAACGATATTATATTATACTAATTGTATTGATATGTATACTTGCATCTGCGACATTCCAATAGTACTAGCTTTCTTGTATGTTTTTAACACATGCATAGATAAGTCTATTAGTATTAAAAAACTGCACAAATTTAATGATACACATTTAAAATTGAGATACTTAAAATTAGTCATTTTTAATTATTGAACATTGTAAAATAAAAATAATTTATCCAACAATGTGCAGTCTGCTTTTGGAAATGCTGGAAAATTTAGATACTAAATCAATCTTGATTCAAATCTAGCATAAGATTTGCAAATTATAGGGTGATTATTTATCGAGCACATATACTTGGATTATTTTATAAAAAATTAAATATTTATTATGTACTTTGGAAGTAACATAATTTCATACTTCACACATCTAACATATCGAAAATGATTTAATATATTGAATGCATATGTGATATTTTATTGTTAAAATAAATTTTGATCATTTTACATATTGTATTTGTCATCACTGATAAAACATATAAAAAAATTAGTTAATATTCAAACATGGAATTTATGTACGTAATATTTATCGCTGTTACATTAGTCTTCATGTTTGTAGTTTTAAATATGCTTGATTGTTGTTTAATTTTATGTATCATTTTTTATAAACTCATAATTTTTGAAGTTATAATATAAAGATATAATTATAATAATATTAACTATAAAATAATACTCAATATTGTAAGTGCACAAAAGATTTTATTTTAATTTTATTATTATCATATAAATCTTAAGTTTATTTTAAATTAAGCCTCATAACAAATAATTCTCAACTGCCTATATATATTATAGCAGGAAAAATTTATACGTAACTTATTATTTTTATTATTAGAATTTTAATCAATACTTAATGAGAACATAATTTTTATTAATAATATAATAATTTTATGACGATTTTGCAACCACATTGAAGTTTTTATTTAAAAAAAAAAGCTTGTATATTATAATTTTATTAATGATTAAATAATAAAAATTATATTTGAAAACTATAAATTTTACTATAAAGATTTTAAATTATAAAATTATTTTTTAAGTCAAAATTTTATTGAATCTAAAGCATTTTAATTTATAACCTTGTGATTCTGAATTTGAATATTAAGTTTGAGAAGACCAAATGATGATTTTTAAAAGAGTATAAATTTTAGTGATAAAATGATTTTAAAAGTACAATAAATTTGAGGGGGGTAAAGTTGTGGAGGATAAGTGATGCATTGAAAAGTGTGTGTGAAAGGCGAATGAGCATTAAAAGCAGTGGAAGCAATAAAGGAAGAGACGTGAGGGAGAAGCAAAGGCAGAGAAGAGAAGAGACAGCAAAAACTAAAAAGCAGAAAATGAAGACACAGAGACACACAGTCCTACAAGTAACGCAATCATGCACCTAACAATCCTCCTCGCTTCTTTCGCCTTTTCATTTTTAAATTAGTTTTTTTTTAATTAATATAATGCCTTATTTATAATCAATTCATTCTTAACATAATCTGAATATTTGTATAGTTTAAATTTATATAAGACAAAAACAATTAAATATAGTATCTTAAAAGATATAAATAGTAATGATATTAAATTAACAATAAATTAATAATAAAATAATTAAATTAAGAATAATAATTAGTAATTGGAAAAATTTTAAAAATGTATAATAAGTGAATTGTAAAAATGATATTTTCTCTTCTTTAAAATTTTAAATTTTTTTTCCATAATAAATATCTTAAAGATGTCATAAAAAAAAATACAAGATCCTTTTACGCTCCCTGGCTTTTGAAAGAGGGTGTAAGTTCAAGAATTGTGATCATAAAAAGCCAATATCTTTCCAAAATATCTATCATTTTATGAAAAATTCTTTTGTCCATTGAAGTTACAAATCTCTCTTTTTCCTTAACTCATAGTTAAGATAAATTAAATATTTTTAAAAAAATACATTATCTTTACACTAAAAAAATCTATTTTATTTTTTTTATCATCTTCTCAACATCAACAATAATTATATAAGTAATGATTATTAACATTATATTAGCCAAATTGACCTGTCAAAAATAAATATACTGAATAAAAACGCGTTCTTTAATAAAATGTGTTTTTAATTTATTCATTTACAATTATCTTAAAAAATCAAAGTTATCTAAATATAACTTTTGTCTAAAATCAGAAGGTATATCATGTCTTTTCTATTGCTTTCTTAGGGCTCCACCTTCAGTTATTCCCTTTTTAAATTTTGCATGCAAGATCCCCCCAGATTCACTCTTTTTATGTAAAATCATAAAGGTACTTGATTTTACAAAAAAAAAATAAAATCATATAATATAAGCATTTGTCTACAATTATTCATATAACATAATTATAGTAATATACTAGAATTTACCAAAGTTTAATAAATTTGTATGTTATGAATATATTAATTCTTCGCCTATAACTTTTTTACAATTTAGATTTAATTATATTTATGTCGTTTATAAAATACTGATAATAATACTATAATCATTTTCATTTAAGGGAAGCGCATTCGTTGTTTGGAAACTGGATGAGATCTTTCCACCATTTTTGAGGAATCATCATAGATAATGTACTATAGTATTCATTTTTTGATCTATATTCGACAGATAAAAGGTTTTTCATTTCTGTTTAATTTTGAATTTACAGAGGCGAATTGAAAATTTTTAAATAAAAATTTTTCTGAATTAAAATTTAGTTATACAAAATTTATTCATTTAGAACCATAAATAAAATGAAATGTCTCAAAAAAATTATTAATATAATTTAAAACCCATATAAAATTATTTGAATGATATATTTTAGATTCTTATAATATATAAATATGTTTGTGCATAGACAGTTCACGTTTAGAGCGAGATGCATACTGCCCATACTCAAATTTATAAAATTTGAATATTTTACTCACCTCTGACTTTTTAGTGCACGGCAAATGAGTATGAACCCTTTTTCTTTAGGCCAATATTAATTGAGCCTAGGGATGACAAATAAAGCAACACAGTCAATGGCTCAATGCAATTATGAGTTACATATGTTTTTGGGTTTTGCCGACTAATACCCCAACTGTATTATCTTAATTATATTGATTAATAAATATTTATTATACTATTTAATATTAATAATTATTGTTTTTTTTTTACTTTTTATGATATTTAATTAATAATTTATTTAATTTTACTTTTAAGACAATATTATCCTTTTTTTTTAAAAGGCATAATCAACTCTTTTCTTTTTAAAAATTTATAATCACCCTCTAACAACTTTTATTTTTACATAAATCGAAGTAGTATTTTCACATTATTCTTATTTTTAAAAAAATATTTTTTATTTCAAAATTAATCTTTTTAAATAAAGTTTCTTGAGATATTAAAGAATAATATGAAGATATTATTTAAATGTATAATTATATAAAAATTTATTAAAAATTAATCATAATTTTTAAAAAAAATAAAAAAGATTGATTATGCCTTTTAAAAATGGTTATATTATTTTTAAAACAAAGTTAAAGAAACCATTAATTGGATGCTATAAAAAGTTAAAAAAAAAAATTATTATTAGTGTCAGAAGGTACAATAAATACTCATTAAGAGTGTTGTAAGCAAAACCTATTTGTTTATACCATGTTCATAAAGAAAGCAAAATTCATTCAATTTAAATTTGGAAAAACTGGATGTACTTTTTATGCGTCTGTAAAATATGAAGTGTCAAATTTTCTTTTAAAAAAATTATAATACTAAATAGTAAATATCCACTAATTATATTTTCATTTAAAAAATATTTACAAATTTGTTTTTGAATTTCACTAAAACTTAAATATACTTACATATGAATTTTTAAATGATTATGAATATTAAAAAATCTGCATTATATACTGAAAGTTTATAAAAACAGACATATATCTCAGCTTGGATTAATTGTATATTTGTTTACTTATCTGAAAATTTTAATTTTTAAAAAAATTAACTTATACAAGTCATTTCAGGTTTAGTATATTTGAAACATTATTATATCTTGAACAAAATAAATATATTTGTATCTATTTAAATAATTACTAACTTCTATATCAGTGTTGCAAAAGCGTCATTCAAATTTCAAGAATCATCTTAAAACATAATCTCATGTTTAGAATTAAATATTATAAATAAAGTTTAAGAGTGCATCTTTCTGGAACATAAATTTAAATATCATAGGTTCCATCATTACAGCACTTTTTTCTTCACTTCTAATTTTCAAAGTATCTAGTTTGTTATAAAAAAAAAACTTTACAAATAATAATAATAATAATAATAATAAATGTTCATAAATGCTATATTGATGCCAATGCGTCCTAAACCAGCGATGGGTAGTGTCATCAGCGAATCTTCCTTAGTACTTTGCTATTCGAATTGTGTGAAGTCATTATCTTTGATTCATTTTAGAATAATTTATAAAAATGACTCATGGCCATGTAATAATTTTGTTTAGAAAAAAATGATATTTTAGAAAAAACTTTCATTAAATTATACTTTTTTTTTTTAATTTGAAATCATATGTAACTCATTTTTAATTTATTCTTTAAACAAATGTAATTTTTTATAATACGTATTTCTTCTTAAAATTAAAATTACTTAATCATCTTTATTTATTGTATCAGAATAAAAATATAACCACGTATAAAATGTTTATATCAAATTAAAGGGCTTTAATTACTCTCTTTTTGGTAACATCAGTTTTGTTATTAAATTTTAAAGGTCGATGACTCAATTTTTACTATTAATATATCACAATGTTTCTATTCGTAGAATTATACAATTTTTCACTAGTTGTTTGATGATTTTTCATTTGTAAATTTCATTAATAATAATATAAATTGATTCCTTTAAAATTATTGATTATTAGTGACAGCCATTTATATTTTTAAATATTCATGTATTACTCTTTTTCTATTATTAAAGAAATTTGAATTAATATATATATTGGCAAATATGAAATTTTAATAATTATAAAAAGAATAATTTTATGATTCAGATCAAAATTCAAAAGGTTTTAGGTCTTATAATCGGATTATTTATACAATTGAGTCAGAATAAATTGTTTCGGCTATAGTTGGATTAGAGTCATAGCATATTGGAATTTTTATTTTGTAAAAAAAAAATATAAGTGATTATATATATAAATTAAGAATAAATTCTTATAGCCTTAGTGTTATATATTAATTGATCAAAATAAAACAAATTTTTACATTTTAAGAGTAAACATATAAATTTATTCAACTATGCATAAAAGATTTTTCTCATTGAGTATTTGTAATGATAATTATTTTGCCATAATATAATATTTGACCAGTTCAAGTAAATATATTGATTAATATTACTTTTCTCAAACATTATAATACATTCCCCTGAGATGTATATTATTTTAAAAGTAATTGGTTCAACATACTTGATGGCTCAATAGTTAGTTGATTAAAACATTAATTTAGTCTCTTATTTTTTAGTTTATTATTAACTAATTTATTTTTACATGTAATACAAAAATTAATTTGTATTGTTATATGTTAATACAATTTAAATTATTGAGTTGATTGAGAGAGGTTTATCATAAAATATCTTTTTTAATGTAAGAAGAAACTCTTATTATTGATTTTTTTGAAAAACTCTTAAATATCAGAAATTGATAGGATCACGTTTAATTATGTTTTTAATTTTGAAAAATTTAAACTATTCAATTATATATCATTTTTTTATTTTAATTTTAGATAATACCAAATTATATTTATAATCCCTTGTTATAAAGTTTAAAAGATAATTAATTCTTTTATTTATTATTTTTTCGTTGACTTTAAAAACTGTTCAAACTTCAAATAATTTATTATTTAAGAGGTGATTAATTAATTCACCAATTTTCCCATTCATTCCAAAAAATTCTCAAACTTTGAATAATTCATGTTTTTAAAGGCAATTAATTAATTACTTCATATTTTTTTTCCTAGTTGACAACAAAAAATTCATTAATTTGAAAAAATTCTCAAAATTCTCAAAATTCTAAATTTAAGATGCGGTTAATTAATTAATTTATAATCTTTTTTCGTTAACTTAAAAAAATTTTCAATTTTCAATATTAAAAAGGTAAAGAGTCATTGGACGAACAGTTAAATGTATGATCAATTAAAACTTTTCATTAATCAAGGAAGCTTTAAAAGAAGTATACTTTATTTATATATAATAATATAATAGATAATTTTATTCTATTATTAATTTTTATTTTCAATTTAGTATCTCCTTGTCAATCCATTCACAATTTAGTCTTCATGATTTTCATTCTCAATTTAATCTATCATTGATTTTTATTCTCAATTTTATCTCACTTGTCAATCTATTAACAATTTGGTCTTTATGATTTTCATTTTTCAATTTATTCTATTTCTTATTAATCTATTATCTATTCAATCTCACTAATTTTAAAAGTTTGCACATTTGATTCATGAGCCTTAACTAAATGACTGGAATTAAACTGGAATTGAGATTAAAATCAATGAAGAATCAAGTTGAAAATGAAAATAAGTGAGGGATTAAATTGAGATTTAACTAACAAATGATGATCAAAATAAAAATAAAAACTACTAAAGATCTAAATTAAAAATTAATTGAGTGAAGCATGAAAATAATATTTTTAATCTTTTAGTTCGCGATTCAACACTTTCACCAAAACTATGCAAAAAAGGAGAAGTGATGTGGAAGCATTTAGAAATAGATGAGAATCGGAGGACTTGTGCGATATGAATGAAAAATAAAAGGTCTCCAGAACCCTCAGAACTGAAACTTCATTTTCACTTGTGAAACTCGGAGGCTGAATTAATAAATAGATAAGAATCTAAAGTAGATACATATTAGCTTTTTTCTATTGATAATGAATAAGAATATCGTCGTCCATATTATTAATAATGACAAAATGAAACTGAAACCACATTTGTCTTGCAGCCAGGAGAGCAGGGGCTTTGGGCCCCACAAGTCACGGATATAGCCAAATTATTATGTATTTATCATAACTAATTTTAGACTCGTGAGCCTAAAGAAATATTTTAGCATAACCTGTATTTTTCAATTAATTTTAACATAACTTTCACATAAATTAACAAATACTCGGTTGCAATGAAAGAGGTCGTAGAAATGTAAATTACTTTTAATTGAAGTTTCCAAACTTAAAGTCGTCTAATTTAGTAATTTCTAAGTGTTGTGTCCAAATTTAAAAGTTAAAATTTTAAAATTAAAAAAGCGAAACCTCCTTAAATTTATTCTCATTTAAATTCATTTAAACTAAAATTAAAAATTTGAATTTGCATGACTTTAATTTAAAATATATTCTTAATTAATTGTAATAGTTAATTTATTATTAAAATGAGAAAAAAAGGCTAGTTAAGCAATGTGATAGAAATATAAAGTTATATTTAATTACAGTGAATTATTGAATAAATATTTAATAATTTAAATTTATAAATTAAAAATAATTATATTAATTTAATATAAATTTAACACAAAAAATCTTGAGATGTATCAAAGGGCATAGTAAGAAAGGAATTGGATTTTTTATATTTATATTTTTATATTTGAGAGCTAGATTATTAAATTGTAATAGTTAATTGATTATTAATCATGAGAAATGAGGGCTAGTTAAGTAATGTGATAATAATATAAAATTATATTTAATTACAAATAGAGATTTAATAATTTAAATTTATATATTAAAAATATAATTATAAATAATTATATTAATTTAATATAAATTTAATACAAAATATATTGAGATGTGCCAAAGGGTAGGCTAAGAACGGATTTAGATTTTCTTATAGTATGAGTTATTAAATTTTTATTGAATAATTCTAATTTTATTAACTTCACTTATATTTAAAGTTATAAGAATCCATGAACTGGGCGTGTCAAGTCACTGTTCTTCTTTTATTGTTGTCTCTACTCTCGGTATTTAACGTTAAATCACATCATTTCAGAATTCAGAGCATTCCCCTCTTTTCTCTCTGAATTCACCCTCTGACTTTCTACTCTTCGCCCTCTCTGCATCTGCCTCTCGTTCTCTTGTTCTTTTATGGCATGTTTGGTCCGAACGAATTAATTGGAAGAAGAGGAAATGAGAATAGATTTTATGTTTAATTAATTTTAAGCATGGAGATCTCTTTATATAGAGAATCTCCATTCTCATATACGGGGAATGGGCAATACCACTTATCATGGAGGAAATGTAAACCATTTTTAAGAATCATTTATAAAATTATCATATTACTCAATTTTTTTTTATCACATCTTTATCGTTTCAGCAAAATATTATAAAAGTAATAAATAATAATTAATTTGTAATAATATTTTTTAATTTTCATAATAATAATTAAAATTAATATTTTTATAAAGTATTAATTTTTCAACAATAATAATTTTTAATTAAAAAATAATTAATTTCTTTTATAAAACTATTATAATTATTTGTTAAATTCTCATTCTCATTCTTTTTTTTAATATCATATCAAATAATATATGAAAAATTAAATTTTATTTTATCAAAATTTATTTTTACTTTTAAGTCTATTACCCATTTTATCCCCAACTGTTCCAAGAACCAATAACATCCGGTAATCATTTCTCTTGCATTGTGGCTGTTACTAATATTATATTGGTCTTTTCATATTTTTTTTTCAATTTTAAATTATTCTCGAACCCCGTGTGCCTCGCAGTGTTTTTAAGAACTAGTTGAAAAGAATAGCTAGCAAAGAAGGGAAGCAGAAACTAGGATCTGTTGCGTAGTAGAATGAAGAAAATCACATGCAACAAACCCCTTTAAACCCCATTGCCTTAGCCTACTTTTTGCTAGCAGGCAGAGAGGGAGAGGGAGAGGGAGAGAGAGAGAGAGAAAAGAGGAAAGAGGGGTTCTGTTTCGTTCCAAACAGCATTGAAGAAATGACTAAAGAAGACGACTTTAAGCTCCTTAAAATCCAGGTCTTTCTCTTTTGTCTTTTAAAGCTCCCTCCATTTCTCTTTCTATTTCGTTTTCTATCGGTACAGCAATATGTGGATATATGGGTCTTTTCCTTAGGAATCTTTCTGTGTATTTTTCTTTTCCGTTGTTTGTTGCTTATGTTTCTTCTTCTCCTTCGTCTTCATCTACAGACTTGGGTTCTCAAAGTGAACATTCACTGTGATGGGTGTAAGCAGAAAGTGAAGAAACTCCTTCAGAGAATTGAAGGTAGTCACTTTCTTTCTTAACTTTTCTAGTTTTCCTTATTCTCTCTTGTCCTTTCTGTTCACTCACTATGCTCATTCTTGTCTTCACTATCTTACCTGCCTTGTTCGTTTGCTTCAGGAGCAATTGTACAGAAAAGAATAAATTGGGTAACTCTTTTTGTTAGAATAAAAGTACTATTTATTATAAGGTGCATATCCAAATTTGGCTTAGTGGCATTATCTATAATTAATCGCATAGTTTTCTTGTTAGGTGCCAATATGCTAGAAAAGTCTCAGATGTTCTATTGTCTATCTTCAATGGGAAACTTATGTATGTAAAATTTAGACTGTTAGCTTGTACAAGTATTATCTTAGTTTGATCTTGCTCTAATTTGTAGGTTATGTTTGGTATGAAGAAATTCACATAATATTGAAACTTTGTGTCATAACGTATTCTGAAGTTTGAATAATTTACTCCGTGGAAGACAAAAACAACACCTGAGAGTGTTCTTAGGACTTGGATCAATGGTAATGTGCTTGTAACTGATCTTTGAGGTCTGCCTCTTGGTCTATTGGCCCATTGTCTTACTTACAGGTGTTTATCAAGTTCAAATAGATACAGAGCAGCAGAAAGTAACAGTTTCAGGAGGTGTGGATTCTGCGACCGTGATCAAAAAACTGGTGAGAGCTGGGAAACATGCTGAGCTCTGGTCTCAGAAGACAAATGAAAACCAGAAACAGCAGAAGAACAATAACTATGTCAAGAATGACAACAAAGGGCAAAAGCAAGGACTGGTCAAGGGTCATGAGGCAGCCTTGAAAAACCAGAAGAAATTTCCTGCATTCAGTTCTGAGGATGATGATGACTACTATGACGATGATGAGGAAGAAGATGAAGACTATGATGGGCTAAGGTTTATCCGGGAGAAAGCCAATCAGCTAAGTATGCTCAGGCCGCAAGCTGCAGCTGATGCGAAAAACGGCGGAGTTGGAGCCATTTCTGCTGCTTCCAACAATGGCAAGGTGAACAACAATGTTGGAGATCCCAATAGTGGCAAGAAAGGAGGCCCAAATCAGAATATGGGAGTGAAGGGTATCCCTTCAGCCGGAGTGCTTGACCAGAAAACAATGGCAGCTCTGAAAATGAACAATGCCCATTTGGGTTGTGGAGAAAAACTCAATCTTGGAGACGCCAAGAGGGCTAATGACATTGGCACTATGATGAGTTTAGCTGGTTTTCACAGCAATAACAATACGAATGCTGGGAGTGCTACTGTTTTGCGAAGCAATTCCAATGGATTTGCAGGATTCTCTTCTTCAGCACTTCCCAATGGAGCCTTTGCTACTGCTGGTCATCAATACCCATCATCATTGATGAACATGAATGGGTACAACGACCAAGCATCTTCATTGATGAACATGAATATGAATATGCAGGCCAGGCATGCGCTGCAGCAGCAACCTCAGATGATGTATCAAAGGTCCCCTATAGTTTCTCCTAACACAGGCTATTACTACTACAACAACTACATCCCTCCCACTTACTCCTATGCCCAACCTAATTATTACTACTCAGGGAATGATCATTCTGCAGCTCATATGTTCAGTGATGACAACACTAGCAGCGGCTGCTCAATTATGTAGTGACAGTAGATCCGTAGAGAGCTAAGAGGCAAAGGAAGGACAAAATCGACCTGCAAGTCCCCAATAGCTTGGTGTAGTAACTTGATTGTAAATTTAGTGAAGGAGCAAGCATGTCGTGTTTAGATGGATGCTTGTGAATCAAATTAATGTACTCACTGCGGTGTAGCAGAGATTGATGTTTGGCTTTTATTGTTTTCTTTTTAAAAAGTTGTCTTTGGTTGTTCTGTCTCATTAGTCATGCATGACATGAATGGCTTCATTCTGTGGCTTCTGGCTTCTTTGCTATTTCACTGGTGTATTATCTCAACTATTCAGGCCAAAAGTGGATAAAAGATGCATCTAAAGTCAAGTTTTATTAACATTTTATCTTCATTGACCTATTCTGTTTATAGATGATGGATAACTTGATGAAACTCAACTTTGGGGTTGAGTGACATAGTAGTCTCGTAGCAGATAAGGTGACACAAGTTACTGTTTTGTGTGCAGAGGCAATGATGACAGTGTAAGAGTGGGAACAGTGGGGTTGACAATGGGGATTGCTGTGAATATATTGTATTCTGCACGTTAGGTGTGGATACGCACGCGTAAGTCACGTGGGTGATCCTGCAGTGATGTAACCCACAGGACCACATTACAACTTCGTCGTTTGAAATTTTCACGGATGCCAATTAATTATGCCCTTATTATGATGGCAGCTAGCTATGTAATATTTGTTTTATTGGACACGGAAGCACATGCACAGTGTTTAGGTGTATCTAAAAACAAACATTCTGGCTAAAATATTATCTTTTCTAATAATTTACAGTATTTTTTATCTATTATAAAAGATATATATAATTTTCTTGATACCAAAAATTAATTACAGTGCTTTTGAACGTGCAATTAATTTATTTTATTAAAATATAATTTAATTCAGAATTTCTTATTACGTTTTGTCTAAATGTTATTTATTTTGCATTAAATTATTAATTTAAGTTATTCTAGATTTTCAGAAGTGGTTATTTTATATTAATATAATATGTATTCAATATTTATTAATTTAAACAAATATTAAATAAAAATATTTTAATCAAAATAAGTATAACGGTAATTTATATATTGTTAGAGAGAAATTTACTGTAGCAATTTTTTTTTTTTTTTTAAAATTTTAATACAGGATGATATGATTTGTTTTAATAGCATGAAAAAAGGTTGTTCGAACTTAGTTCAACAGAAAGGAGGATAATTACGCCAACTTTTTTTACAACCTTTTGTCGTGTAGTATAAAATTCAAAAAAAAAAAAAAAAAGAAAAGAAACGTTAATGCAAGGTCAATGTGATATTATCTTTTTTGTCTAACCATCTAATTTGTGAATGTGAAAGAATTATTTTACACTGATAGTTTCACGCATATTTTTTAATTAATTTGTTATTCCTAATTCATTATAAAATAGTGAGGTTAGCTTTTGTAGTACAGCTTTATGTGCAAATACAGATTAATCTGTTAAAAAAAAAAAATATTCATGAGAAATAGATGTTCTATAGCATGCAGCAACAAATGGTGGTTAATTGCCAGAAAATTCAAGGGCAGGTTCAGAATCTAAAATTAAATTCAGGCAAAATAAAATACAAAATCATTAAAAACTATCGGATTAGAGTCTTAAGTTCGCCAGTTTAATAGAATAAAGTAAAGATTCTAATATTGAATTATTAACAACATAATTTTATTTTAAATTTTAGATATTTTTATATAATTAGATGAAATTATTTCATCCCTAAATTATAAAGATTCTATATTATTAGAATTAATATCTTATTAGAAACTTGTATATACATTCTATTTGTACAGCAAATATAGTTTGCAAATAATATTCTCTGGTTTATCACCACTTATTACATTTTGAAGCATTTTTTTAGAATCCTCAAATTTTTTTGTTGCAAGGGAAAAATGCTGGTCGAAAATCTTCAGCATTATTAGATATCTGATCTGCAGTTAGTTCCTTTTCACACTCAGTATGCATAAATGGCAGTGAGGGGTTGGATCCTATTAGCATACTCATCACCACCAGAATCATTCTCCAGGAGCACCTAATAGATCTCTGTCATCACACTACTATTAGCAGATTGATCAGTACTCGAATAACTCTGTGCTAGAAAACCCAACTAGATCTGCACACCAAACTTCACCATGCTTATTTGCAGCTGAATGGCTCTCTGTTAGATAACCTGACCTGATGAACAACATAGAAGAAAGCAAATGCATTGACTTCAGAATAATTCAAAGCTAAATAGATACTTTGAATAATAACTGCATATTCTCAAACCTTGTGCTGACAACTAGAAGTGGCACAACTTCCTCAGTTTTAGCTATATAAACACATCCAAAGGCCAGAGCAATCATTGAACTGCAGCAATTGATTCAAGCCACTTTGGTCTTTCTAGGAAAAGAAGCATGATTTATCAAATTTAGTCAAGTACTGAAATGACTTTCCTCTGGGAGATTTGGATAACTGTTCGCATATCATGCCAACAAATGAATCATATATGGTGTCTTCATTATCGCAATACGATCAACAGAACCACCCTTGTAAAAAAAAAATAATTGTCTTCATTCATTATTATATTTCCCCCAAAAATGACGAGGAAAATAGAGATTTCTAAACTTATTTCTTTGACATTGGGTTCTGGGCAACAGAAAAACACTTTATTGCAACAGAACAGCTAATTACTATGACTGATTAATCTTATATGCAGGGTCAAACTCTACAAGTCTTCGTATACGAGGACCGACAAAAATTGAATAAAGAAACAAATAATCTACTTCTGAAACCTTCTTTACAGGCTCTTAGATCATCCTTGGTTTGAATTTTATATTATCTCACACTTCGCTTACCAGAACCATAAGCAGAAAAGAAAAAGGAATATAGTTTCTGCACTTCCAGTTTGTAGGAGCAAGAGTACTGATAAAGGACCTACATGGTATTGCGTATAGTGGATTTTAATCCCAAATTCCCAAACCTCCCAACTCTCCAAATTACTTCGTCTGTTCAAGGAGAGTTGCTACATTACTCTCCAAATCTCCAAAGCTATTGCTACATTACTTTCTCTGATCCTCTTTGCTCTTTTTCACATTTTGTCTGGTCCTTATAGAGTAAGTTATGTGTCAAAATGCCTGAACAAAAAGTGTATCGATCACAAATAAAAACGTTAATTTTAAACAGTTGTAATTTTCTGGCAAAACCAAAAGAAAAACTTTTGATCTTGGAATTTTGGGACTCGTTATATATCAATAGCTTGGATTCTCTGTTACATTTTGGCTTCATTGTTACGTATTCTTTGTGAATGTATATGCTTTGGCTTCAGTATTCCATATTCTTCAATGAAAGTATATTCAATGAAACAGTGTCACAAATTCTTCATGAATGCATTTGCTGTTTTATATTTGTTGGCGTCTCAGGTTAGGCTTTTGTTGTCTATTTGCCATTACCTTAATGCATTCTTCATGAGTATAACTCTTACTTTTTTAAATCAGTAATTAATCAAAGGATGATAAATGATTAATAAGTAGAAAGGAAGAAACTTACTTTGCAAAATATTACCTACTTGCTAAATTACTCCATCTTCCTTGCTTTAGCAGTGATGAAAGTCTTAAACTAGAGCTAACAAAGAATGAGGAATGAACACACTGAATACAGAGAAATACATTGATCTAAAATTGATAACCATATGGTAGAGTTTATAGTGTTTATAAAAAGATCTGAATTGAGCTAACTAAACTCAACAACTTGATAACTAACAACACGTGCTTCATAACATATACAATGGACTCTAACATTCCCCTGTAAACTTAGGTGGGTGTGAATAGCTTAGAATCACACACCCTAAGTTTAAAACAAAGATAACCATAACAAGTTCATCTAATGGTTTTGTAAACAAATTTGCAATTTGTTTAGCTAAAGGAATATGGCATACTTCTAACTGTTTTGCTGTAACTCTTTCTCGCACAAAAAATACATCCAACTCCATATGCTTTGTATGATTATGAAACACCGGATTGTGACTCATTAGAATTGTGCTTCAGTTGTCTCAATGTATTATAGGAATTGTCCTTGTTATTGGTATATGTAATTCTTTCAACAAGGTTTGCACCCACATAACCTCTACTGCAACATTAGCTACACTTTAGTACTCAGCTTCTGTACATGACAGTGCAACAACATTATACTTTTTAGCTCCCTACAAAATTAGATTGCTTCTTAGAATAATACAAAAACATGAAGTTGATTGCCTTTCATCTAAGTCATTGCCCCATTTGCATCGTTAAAGGCAGTCAAATCAAAATTAAGAGACTTAGTGAACATTAACCTAAAGGACAAAGTTCCCTTGAGATATCACAAAATTCTCTTCACAGCCTTCTAGTGAGACTCTAATGGTTCTTGCATAAATTGACTCACCTTATTGACACTAAAGGAAATTTCAGGCTAAGTTATTATGATGTATTGCAATTCTCTAACTATTAATATGTACAACTGTGGATTAATCATGAGATATGAACTAGGTTTTGATAGTTTTAGTCTTGCTACCATTGGAGTTGGTAAAACTTTTTCAGTCTTGCATATGAGCCGTATGCTGCCAATTAGAGATATATTTCCTCAAGCATAACATTAGAGTAGTGTCATTAAGCCTTTCTACTTGAATACTAAGGAAATTGTTTAGTTCTCCAAGATCCTTTAAAGGAAATTCATCATTGAATTGCATTTTTAACTGCTGAACATAATCAACTGAGTTTCTAGTAAGCAAAATGTCATTAACATACACCAATGCATAAGTGCAACACTTATTATACTTGTGTACAAAAAGTGAAAGGGTCACATTGGCTATAAACAAACCTAAACTTATGCATTGTAGGTTATAGTTTCTTAAATTAGGCCCTTGATGCATGTTTCAAGCTATAAAGAGCCTTGTTAAGTTTATACATTAAGCTATTATCTTGATGTTCAAAGCTTTGAGGTTGAACCATATAAACCTCTTATTCTAGCATCCCATCCAAAAATGCATTATTGATATCAATTTGGAAAACTTTCCAGTTGCTATAAAGAGCTAGAGATAAAATTGTGTGAATTGTAACAGGTTTGATTATTGAAGAAAAGTTTTTAGTGTAATCATACCCATACTCCTGATAAGAACCCTTTCCTACAAGCCTTGCTTTGTATTTAGCTATGGTGCCATCTGAATTTTCCTTAATCTGGAATGTCGATTTGCATCCTATTGCTTGTCTACGAGGTGGTAAAGTAACTAGACTCTAAGCGTTGTTCTTCATTAACGCCTGATAATCTTCAATCATTGCTCCTTTCCAATTGCCATCTAGCAAGGTTGCATAAGGATCTTTTGGCTTAAAAATACCATTTTTGGTACGAGTTATCATTGGATGATTCTGATAACTCGCTTGAGAATGCTGATTATTATTAATGTTGCTTGAACTAATATGTTATTGAGCTGAGAACTGCTACACATTCTCACTATTGATAACATTAAGTTGTGGCTGATTAGTAGAAATAAGGTGTTACCAAGGTGAAAAAGTGCATCATTATAAACATTAAAAAAAAAAATTGGCATCAAAGAAACTCCATCAGTATTTGGAATAAGTACAAGGTGCTTAAACAATTATATTAGTGGAATCAACATTAATATCATTTGCATAACTAGAAATATTTGCAATAGTAGGAATTAGATTAATGAGAAAAGAAGAGATATTTGTTCAAGAGGAAAAATTGATTTGAGATTTGTGTTTGGAAGGAAAACTAAGCTCATTAAACTGTACATCTTAAGAAATAAAGATTCTACCAGAAGTTGATAAGCACTTATATCCTTTGTGATTTGGATTGTTCCTTAAAAAGATACACTCACTAGAATGAAATGACAGTTTGTGAGAATTATAAAGCCTTAAAAAGGGATAACATGTATAACCAAAGATTTTTATGAAGGAATAATTAGGATAAACTAGCATGTGATAACATGGATAAACATGTTTCAACGATATGCCTGTGTTTTCTCTCAATGGTTCCATTTTATTGGTGAGTATAGGGACAAGTGAATTGATGAATGATTCTAAGTTGAAGGAGAAATTTATGAAAGATACAAAACTCTCCTCTATTGTCAGACTGTAAAGACTTGATTTTATGATTGAAATTTATTAAAACATTTAAGGCATCTGACTTTTGTTTGAGAAGGTATATCCAAGTATGTCTAGATAATGCATTAACAAAGGTTATATAATACAAAGACCTTTGAGTAGACCTACAAGGTGCATTCCTCCTAACATCTGTATATATGAGTTGTAAAGGTTCACTATAAACAGTCATGGAAAAAGGATATGAAAGTTTATGACTTTTACTAGCACAATATGCAACATAAAAGAAATCAGAATGCTTATTATTGATTTGTATATTACATGATTTCATAACATTCTGAACAATAGATACAATTGCATGTCTTAGCCTTTGATGCCAAAGAAAAATATCAGAATAACTACTAGTTGTACTATCGATCTTTGCTACAAAAGATTCATTCAAAAGAAGACATTGATTTTTTAGAGGGAACAGATCCATATGAAGAAGATGTTGTACTAAGTGCAAAATTTGAACAAGACAACTTTGATAAAACTTCCTTTGAAATAGAACCATGAGAAGGCTTTATATTCATATTGTTGGAATACTAGAGGCCATAAAATGTATTTACTCTTCCAACAGAACTTGATTGGACACATGTGATTTCACACAGCAAGCAATCAACTTGAAATTCAAAATAAACACCATTATTTTTGGCAAAATTGGAGACACTTATAAGGTTTTTGGTTATATTTGGAACATGTAACAATTTGTGAAGTAGTCATTGGTTGCACATTATACATAGGTTATTGATAGGTAAGGTGAGCTTGATAATGACTTAGAGCACTATGTTGTGAATATGAATCCAAGGAGCCTTGAGAATTTCCAAACTATTAGTTAACCCCTTGATGATTTCCAAACTATTGATGATTGTACTATTGGAACAACTATGATGGTTAAAAGTTATGATCATACCTATAGTAACATGTAGAGGCTAGATGACCGGCTTTTTTGCTATAACATCTCAAATAATAAATTTTATTTAGTAAAAGTTACAAATTTACCTTGTTAAGATGATAATTAAACCAATCAAAGAAGGAAGGACCACATTGAAAAGCCAAAAGGACCAACTTAAAAGGTTTTGGTATAAATAAGGGTAAAAGTGTAATTTTTGCAAAGTTGCAAGCCATGTTGGAAATTAAGTTTAGAACTATCAGAGGATCCAAAAATCATGATTAGGGAATTTTATATAATTTTAGATTAGAAAATACCACTAAAGGGGACAAAAGTGTGAAGGAATGGTAAATTGTCGACTTTCACCAAATGAGGGAATGGGACAACTCACCATCATCACCATTATATGCACGACCAAGAAAGGAGAATAAGTTACAAAAATAGTAGAAGAGAAAGAAACATAAAAGTGAATTTTTCAAAGTAATTTCCTCACTTTTTGCACTCATGGTAGAAGGAAAAGTTATAAATCTCACTTAGAACTATCTAATGATCTAAATATTTTCTCCCATAGTGGATTTTGACCTAGACACAATGAAGTATTTGGTGGATCCAAGTAGAAAAAAGTGAAGGAAAAGAATGGGTAAACTTTCTTATATGAATTTCTTAAATGGTTTGTAAAAATTTCAAGTTGAATGGATCCTCCATGGCTAAGACTATGAAGTTTTAGCTCTTACTCACCATATTTGTAATCTACAGACTTAGGTGAACAAATTTCTCTTCATGACTTAGGTGAAATTATAGCTAGAAAGTGGAGAAGCAAAATGGAACCAAGTTGCCTATGTGGGTTCTTGATCTAATAAGCACCTAATAATGTAATAAGGCATAATTCTAAGTAATTTATCATGCAATTTGGAATTTTAGATGGAGAAGTAAGTATGGTCAAATAATAATAATAATAATATTGAATCCTATATGTATAGGGACTTGTTATTGTCAAAAGAGCTATCAATGATTGAGTTTGGACAAGAGATTGCCATTACAAGGGAAATCAAGATAGGAATTAGCTTGAAGTGAAAAGGTAGCTCCTTCTCCATTCTTCCTTTATTATATGTGTGCTTGTGCTTAGTTATTTCACACTTAATAAATTTTCATGCCTTATGTTGTTATGAGTTGATATATGATGGTGAAATATCTCAAATGGTGCTTTAGTGGCTTATAATTGATATTATGTATGATGGTTTATAAGGATTGGACATGGCGATCCTACCCCAATCATGATATTTAATATGATATGTTCATGTACCAAAGTTAAGGCTGTCAACTCTAGTATGATTCTAGGATTTATGTTCATGTTATGATGATGTGTTCATTACTTTGCTTATATGTGCCGTAATTTGTGTGGAATGTGAAGTGAGTTATTAGGATTTTTTTGTCTAATCCTACTTCTAACTAACCATTCCAGGTGGATCTAATACAGAATAGCAAAAGGAAATAGCCTCTTAGATCTTTTAGAAGGGCAAAGCAAAGAGGCTTGGTTACTTGGAAGCTATGATATTTTGATATATATAGGAAGAATTCAAGGATCAAAGATGTATTGTCATGTAACTTAGAAAATATGATGATGTGCAAAAGACTTTCTTTGTATATGTATAAACTCCCACATGCATGAAGAAATGACCAGCCAAGATTTTGAGCAAATTTTAATATGTAATAGAAGGCTTCTTTAAGTATAAGTATGAGTGAATGAGTCCAAATTCAAAATTTGGTATGTAGAAACTCATTTAGTCAAGTTTTAGTTTAATGAAGAAGGAATTTCTTAAGAGAAGAGAAAATGTGAAAAATTAAGTAGCTGGACTCCAAAAATTAAGATAATTGGTTGATTAAATCTTAATATATCATAGTTTATCTGTACTAAATTTCATTGAATTTTGAGTTAAGTAGCTGCCTTTGTTGCATGCTTAGAGTATGAAGAATCATGCAAAAAAGTTTTCTAATATGCATGATGTTGGGTGACACTTGAGGGACTAATGAAGTATTCTGGAAAGTTTGATATCATTTAGATTTCGTTCAAAGGGATTTTACACCAAATATCATAAATAAAATTATGGTATTGTATAATTTTGTATAGTCATGATCATATGTTTATTTGATAGGACAAATGAACAAATCTTGATATGAAATTTAGTGTGTTATTACCTATCATGTTATTCTAGTCGCCTGAAAAATTTCATAATTTTTAGAACTTCTTAGAATTTATTATGAATTTTCAAAGTTGGAAAATTTACGATATGAATAGTACCTCTCCAACCAAAATTTGTCTTTTCTATTTAGCTATCATTTCACCATATTTTCTTTATTTTTATCACTTAATTAACTCCAATTTCTTGTGAACACTTGGATTACTTGCTTAAAGGATGCTATGTATTATGATATGACAACTGCATACTTGATAGATAAGATTGTCGGCCTCTAAACCTTCCCCCTCGCATTTGTCCTGTGCCATGATTTCCTCTAAAGCCTCAAAAAGATCAATTAGAACTACTATAATATGCTTGATGCATAGAAGGAATAGAATTAATAGGAACTATATCTGGTTACTTTGTATTAATTTAAGTGTTAATGAGATTAATGGAAATATTGTCAGATCAAGTTAAAACTTTAGCATGTTTATCAATCCTAATTTCTTGAAATACCAGTTAGGATTTTACTCACTAATAGAATATGGAACTTTTTGAGCATTCACCAGTGTAATGAACATTTCAAACTCTTAAGGATGACCCTTTAGAAACTAGATTGCCAATTGAAGCTCGTGCATGTCTTTAATTATGAGCAAGTATTCTATGATGGATCGATTTCCTTTATGTTTGCTGTGTAGCTCTGTCTTAAATTGATGAACCTTTGCCTATGTATGCGATTCAAAGAAATCTTTGATTCATGACCAAGCTTGGTGTGAACGAGTGCATCCAACAGTCTGGTGAGCATCGCTTCAGCCATAGACGATAATAACCAAGATAAAACTAATTGGTCTTGTCTTTCCCAAGTAAGAAACTCTTATGAAACTTTTCTACACTCGGGATCTTTAGTAGAACATAATCTTCTTAGAATTTTCTCTTCAAGAATGAAGTCTTGCAAATTATGACCACGAATTGTAGGCAAGATTTGTTGTGTCCATAACAAATAGTTTTGTCATCAAGCTTAATAGAGATATTATAAGTGAAGGAAACAATATTATTTTTAGAAGTAGACGACAGGATAAAGGTGGATGAAACATTGGAAGTAGTAGCTTGAGTTGCAGGCTCAGTGTGAACACCTAACTTCAAATTTCAAAACAATAAAATAAAAAAAAGAACAACGATGCAAGATAGCCAATTTTTTTTTTTAAAAAATTAAAATAAATTTCAAAGATAATCAAGAATTTTTAAAATAGGTTAAGAAAATAATTAAAATAAAAAAAAGACAAAAAAAAATGAAATTGAAATCTTGAGTTAAAAAATAGGGGGCAAAATAAGAAAAGAGGGGATGAAAATAAAATCAACACAAATCGTAAATAAAGATTAATCAGTTGACTATAAGTTTGAAATGAAGGTGAAATCTCAAAATTAAGGATGAATGGTTTTAAGTTTGACAATAATAATATTCTTATTCATTTAATTAAAAATTCAAAAAAATGGAAGGTCAGAGCATATGGTATATATACATATGTGTGTTTTGGGCGTGTATATAAGCTATGTAGGTCAAAAGTGTATAAATGCTCCTTGCTGCCTCAAGCATTTTATTTGACCAGGAAACACACCAAAATGGAAAGGTTATTTAAGGACTCACCACTTTACTCACTGCCCTAAACACATCTCACCAGAAACTTTACATGGCGTTATAACTAAGGCAACATGGAAAGGGTAAGAGACCAAAGCACCTCCTTCATATTCATAAAAAAAATGGAGTAAAGATGCAAGAATTTGGGGCTGCCAAACATTGACTCCTTACGTCTCTATCTAGCCAAGAAGCTTGGGTAGAGCGTTGAAAGGGATGTATGAATGGCAGAGAAAGGGACGTGAGCTAGTAGAGCAGAAACTGAGATCTCTCTTCACCTTGACTTGAACAAGCACCAGAGTTTAAAAGATAGGGGAAGAAATGAGAGCGAGGTAGAGAGAAGGGAACGTATGAGAGAGACACTAAAGAAAAAACTAGGTGAAGGCTATGAGGAAGAGGGTAAAACTAAGTGCAAGAAGGTAGTCTTTTTGTGCCTCTTTATGCAGTAGTAAAGAACTAAGAGAGAATTAGAGGTGAAAATGAAAGACTGGAAAAAGCATGAAGGGAAGGAGCCACTCTTCACCCTTGTTTCGACTGACATAAAATAGATATGAAGAGAGCTCTGAGAGAACAAAAGAAACCGAGGAGGAGTCGGCTCTGGAGAGCTTGAGAACATAGAGCTGAAAACATGAGAGATAAAGGAAGAAACAGAGCAAGAAAGAGAAGAGTAACGCGAAGAAGAAAAGGCTACAAGAAAGAAGGAAGGACTAGGAAGCGGTTCGAAGCAAAAGAAGTGATGGGAACGCACAGTAAGAAGAACAAGAGAACAAAAAATGTTAAAGAGAAGAAGGAAGGTTTTATATTGGTTCTTCTGAAAAAGAGAGACTGAGGTGAATTAGTGAGAGTTTGGGTAAGGAAAGGAAAGAGCTGAGGAGGAAAAGGTGAGAAACTATGAGGAGAGCAAAGAAAAATATGGACATGGGCAGGAGAGAAAAAGAACAAAACACGATGGGGAGAAGATAAAATGCAGAAGAGGAAGGCTCTGTGTTTTGACCCGTTAAAACAGAGCATAAATGATCATGGAAAACGAAGAATAAAAGAAGAGGAAGGATATATAGGTATGCTTTTCTACTTTGCATCAAGTTGAGTAGCTTAAAATTTTTTCTGGTGAATAGTAAACTTGGGGGCAACAAAGCAGTACTGTGTATTATGCCTCCATCATGCACAGTCGTTATTCTTCTTACAGTGGAGTCTTTTATGTGCGTGCTTTGACGATGGGTCATTGATTTTTAGCCTTCTAAAAAAGAATGTGTAAGTAAATCAGACTAAAACTTGATATAAGCAGTTTAAACTCCAACGTGCATTTTGCATGATAGGTGTGGGTGATTGTTACCATGTCCAAATAAAATGCCCTTCACCTTTATTCTTGTTTTTTTTTTTTTTTTTGTATATTTTCTTTTACTTAGTGAGGATCAAGAATGATTGCTTGGTAACAATTAGTAAAGATTTCTCCCTCACTCACGTTGGTATTTAAATATTGTAATAAGGAGAAGATATAAGGTACCAAGGGTAATTATCGTATGCTTTAGTTAAAGAAACATGGATAATGGAGATTTAAAATGTGTGAAGTTACAACTATGCTTGAAATGAATAAACAAACACACATTTAAAAATATGTTATACTATTTATTATTTATTATTATTGTTAATATTATTTTTTTAAAGTTGTCGTGTGAGACTTAGTGTTTTCTTTGACACTTAAGAAAGTCAATCGATAAACTATGTAAGACTTTGTGTCTCTTTAGGTTATACATAGTGCAAGTTATGTAACGTATTTTTTTTTTAATAAATTTAGGTTTCAATAACTCATACCTAATTAAGAGCTTTAATAATAATAATAATAATAAATATAAAAGAAATAATTAGAAATAACCTATACCCAATTTCTCTCCTTGAAATGACAAAAGATCCAAAAAAAAAAATAAACAATAATTTTCTTTTCTTTTAAACATTTTAAAATGATTGCTTTTAATTTCATGTTCTACCTAAAATTAAAAAGTTACACTTAATTTTATTTTAAAAAAATTTCAAAAAATCCAAAAATTGAAAAGAGAAAATGAAGAGGGCAAGAAAATGAGATTATGTGATTTTTATGAATTAAAACTCACCAATCAAATCTCAAAATTGTTTTGTCCATGAAAACTAATTTAAATTCGTCAATCTAGTTTTTTCCAAAAAAAAATAAAATAAATAAAAACCACAAATAATTTCTTCCATATTTCATATTGCCATGTGTAATCGTTAATCTCCTTAGGCTCTTGTGGGTAACTTAGTAGAGGCCACATGAGATCCTTAGCCTCCTTAAGCCTTGACGTTTAATGTCCGTCTTCAATACAAAGATGAACCAATTCCAAAAATAATAATAATAAATGGTTTATTGGTCCTGTTTTTTGTAATTAAAAAAATCCTTAAAATACTTTTTCACTATAACCTCACTTTTCAAATGGAAAAAAAGAAATCCAAAAATCCAGAAATTGAAAGAGAAAATGAAAGGAGCAAATAAGTGATATTAAATCGATTTTCGTAAATTAAGACATACCAACCAAATCTCATTTTCATTTTATTTACAAAAACCTATTTGATTTCAGCTATCTTGTTTCTTTTACAAAATTAAAAGATGCCAACCAATTGCTGCACATTTTTAGTCGAACTACATGCACTTTGATCCCCATCATAGGGTACGTAGGTCTTAGGCTCTGATCCTAGATCAAGTATGCCTATGTAAATATTTTATTTTTCTTCCTTTTTTTGATTTTCTTAATTTCTTCATTATTTTCCTTTTTTACGTGTGATTGATAAGAATAATCGAAATTTGAATTATGACCATATAATTTTTGTATAATTAACTTTGGGTAATTGTTCTTGAGAGCAAGTACTGTGGGGTGCCTAACACCTTCTCCAGGAACAATCGACCCTAAACTTGATCTTTGAATCACAGTCCACCATATCTTATAAATTGATTTTCCAAAATTCATCCTTTAAAAATTTTCGTGACGACTCCTAAATTTTGGTTTTTGCCTTTTTAAGTGAAAATTAAAATCATTCTTTTTCCCACGCTTCGTGGTCACATTTAACGTGTGACAGACTCCATCGGGGATTATTTGAGAGTCAAGCCTATTCAAGTTGATTATGCAAAATCATATGGCCTTTTCTTTTATTTTGATTACTCTTTTACGTGTTGTCTGCCTTTCATGCTTAGGTTAGATAACATGTTTTGATTCACATACCTTATTTAACACTTTTACATAGGTGTCTATTTAAATACAATTATATATATTTAAGATATACAATATATAAGTGACCTATTTGTTTGTTTGTTAATTATATATTGATTTTAATAATATTTTTGGCTATATGAACAACATGTGCTAGGTTAGATAACATGTGGATTCAAACTCTAGGGTAGACAACTTATATATATTTGTTTATCTATTTGCTTAATCTGCTGAGTAGATGAGGGTTGGGTACTCTTTAGGCAAGAGGTATGATTGCTCCTTTCACACACTTCGTAAATGCATGTTACCTCACACACATTCTTTTTAAGCCCTATACCTAGGCCTGTATGCTCTTTAGGTTAGTCGAAGTTTCTATTGGTTTCCATGTGTGGCTTTACGCCTCCTAGGGTTACCATGAAGACTTCACTTAGATTGTGCCTTGTTGCATAAGCCTAACCTATGTGGGATTTCCTTCCTCTTATTGTTAGGATTGTATGTCAAGATCTTCATCCTTGTGGTGGAAGCAATTTGGAACTTTTTATCCCTGTAGGAAGATAGATTCACCCATTCAACCTGCACTACAATAGTCAAAACTTAGTAATCCTACCTGTTTAGTTAGCAACTGGGGTCCTTAGGTTTAGCATCTTCAGCTTAAGATTTCCCTAAGTTAGGACACAGGAGGGCATCCCTTCTTTTTTCCCTGACATGTAACATTTTTTCCTCGACACGTAACATGCATACTATTTTGTCATGATCGAACTTATAAGTGAGCAATTTAGTGTTGCTCCATATTGAATGGTTGATGTGATATCATTACACCATAGGACACACATTAATCACAATGAAATGATGTATTAGCAAAACCATTCATAGCCTGTAAAGGGTTTCTAAACCCTGCAGCTTCATAATCATGCATTACATGGGCTCATACATGAACAATTCTTTGGAAAAGGAAACCTTTAAAATGCATTATTGCTTTGCAAAAAAAAATGTTGTTATAAGAGTGAATCAAACGACTGTTCAATGCATCCTTAAGCTAAAACAATTTGCTATTAACTAGGTGAAGAACCATTTCCTTTTTCAAATTAACGGGCAATTCCTTTTCCCTATGTGATATTTTATCTCTCGTGGAAATTGAATTGTTTTTGAACCTACACATTAGCTTAATAATGTAATGATAATAGTCGTTAGTCCACTATTAATATTGTCTCCTTCAATTTTAAAATTCAATATAGTGGTTGTCACTAAATTGCTAATGGAAATAGTATGGTCCTTGTGCCATTTTCCATGGATTTATGAGTCCTTAAAAGAGAATACGATGACCTAGGGACAACTATTAATGATTCATCAACATATTAATAAACGCTGAGGAACAAATGATAAGAAAATTTTTTGTTGTATCATTATCATGAACTCTAATCCCTTCAACTCTTTTAGTAGTGGTTTGTCAAAAGTAGGTTGTAAGGCATACTTGAAAGAAGATTAGACTCAAAGCAGAAACAGAATCAATTGAAAGTTTTACTTGGTTGAGCAAGAAACTTAAGGGAGGTCTACTAAGAGATTTCCAAAGAGAATATGGAGATATAATAGATTTGTTTACTATTCTGATCCGACTAGGGGCACTCTTTGTTCTAGCTTAATACTGGGATGATTTGTTGAGGTGGTTTACATTTCTGACCTTCTAAATTACTCTAACTTTAGAGGAATATGGAGGTCTTTTGAAAATGCTGATAGCAAAAAATGCTGCAGTGTACATATACCTTGGATATTTATCATCAGAGCATACTGTAGCTTAAATTATGGGAGAAGAGGTTAATAAGGTACCATTTGTCAAGAAAGGGTTAACCAAAGGAATTTCAAGAAAGTATGTGGAAAAGTAGTTAGAAGTCTCAATTGAAAAAGGCATTAGATCACTTTTCGAAGGATTTTGGCTCAGGCCATCTATGGTTTAGTTTTGTTTCCATCTATTGTAGGAATAATTGATTTGGCGGCCATTAGCATTTTTTTGGATAGTAGAAAATCATCGTGTGAATCCTATGCCAGTAATTTTGGCTGAGACATTTATGACTTTGAGCTTTTGCCATCAAAAGAAGGGAGGTAAGTTAAAGTGCTGATTATAGCTGTTGACTATGTGGATTGTTAATCATATATTTGGGAAAGGTACTAAATTGGTGTAAGGTTTAAGACTACCCACCACCCTATTATAGACTACCCCAATCGTGAAAGGTCTAGATGATGAGATGAGATTAAAGAAGATGGATCGAGAAGGCTGGGAACAACATTTCAATAAGTTAAGGGACGACTTAATTCTATAGAAGTTAGCGTGGTGGGCGAGTGAAGACATACTTTACTGTTGTGGAGAGTTCCAAAATGTACCTCTTGTGAGTCCATGATATTGCATCAAATACAACCCTTTTATTGCTTACTACCAATTCGTATATGAACAAGATGTCTATTCAGAGGAAGCCCTTCGAAAGATCCAATTTCACCATGATGATCCTAAGGCTAAGGAATGGAACCAATGTGTGAAAGAGGCATGGGCTAAAGTTATGTACAAAGGAAGGCCTGAGTTAGGTAAATGAGCAATTACGACAATGAAAGAATATGAGGCATGGCTCAAAGAACGATGAAAAGGAGCTAATCCTTCATTTGGGCCTCAAAAGCCTTTGTTAAGTAATAATTTAAGAGAAGTGGAAGAGCGCTTAGCTAAATTTGTTGAGGATAGGAAATCAGAGGTGAAAGACTTGGAAGAGCAAAAGGAAAAATGTTATGCAGAATTAACATGACTACAGAGAGAATATGTCAGTATGCAAGAAGAGTTTGTTAGGGCTAAGAAACAAAGAAAGAGAGAAATGAATGCTGAAGTTTATGAGTTAAAGGCAGAAAACCTGAAGCTTAAGGATGTGGTTAAAGAGGCCCAAAGGCGTGAACTTGGTTGCACAAGTGCCAGGCTAGGCCAGGCCACACCTGGTCTTAAGATCCAACTTAGAAAACATGACAACTTGACAAAATAAACCCAGGCCCATGGGCTGCCTAGGAGACCCGGTAAGCTAACCGGGCCAGGTCTATTCAATGAGGTAATATATTCATTCATGGAAGAAAATAACATTACCAGTTGGCTGCCCTTGACAATTCCTTCCATGGATTTAATAAGTTTCATATGACCATCAGGGCTACTAAAGGCCTCTTGAAACTGCACTGAAATGAAACAAAGGTAATAATTTATTTTGATAACATTAAAAAATTAATAGCACAAGGATGTTTTTTTAATAAAGAAAAACATAAAATTTGCCAAAATACATGAATTATCAAGTTGTTGAAAACTACAATAGAGTAAATAATTCATGAGAAAAAGTATAAAGAGAAATTAAAACTAAGAACAGAACAAATTATGAGCAGAAAATGAAATGAAGAGAAAACAAAAATTTAATATACCTAAAAAATCTCTCACAAAAGAAGATATGAAGCAAATGTTAAAGAAAAAGTTTACATCACACTCTCAATTTTCCAATGAGTACCTGTGAAATGATTGAATTCAATAAGGATGTTTCCCTTAACATCAACTCTTTTATTTCCAAAAGAGCCTTGTAGGTAGTATAGCATTTACGAGTTTATCTATGTTTCCCCTGGAGAAGAGCTAGGTCATTCTATTATAATAACAACCTATATAAAATGGATAGGTTAAAAAGCCAAAACAGATTCACAAACCTAGATATGAGCATATAATTTTGAGAGACAGTGTTCATACCTACAGAGAAATTGATTAGCATTTAACATTTATTGCTCCACAACCAAAGTTAAGAATGATATATCTTTTAGCTCATACCTGGCACTGATAAGTCACAGGTAATAGAATAAATAAAAGAAAAAATTAACAATGTATGAAGCATATATATGTATATGTGGTAAGGAGAAACATAAAAAGATTTACAATAAAGATAGACAATAGAGGGCATCATATGACATAGCTTATTAAAATTCCTCTCAGATTCCTTTGTCTTGTAAACCAGTTTTTAATCAACATATATCAAAGTCAAATTACATAGAAAAATGAACAGCACAATTAATTATGTGGAGAAAAGAAAAACACCACAGTCAGATTACATATTTCTAGGGTCCATCACAAATAGTTTGTTAGTCATATACTGGAAATAAGGAAAACACTAAACACTAAAAAGTGTTCATAGCATCTCATGTGACACTTGAATCTCTAGAAACATCTGTAGAAATCAAACAAAACATGACAATGACAAGAAAACTTTAGATATCAACTCACTTAAAGCTTACTAGATGCAACACTTTCAAATTCTTCAAACTGGTCAAAGTCACGATCATCAAACTTGGACTCTTGTGGGGTTTGCCAATTCTAGGTGCACACAAATGCCTCAGTCATCCTAGGTGATAGTGAACTCCTAAACACATTAAGCACTCATCCACTAGTGCTGAATACTGATTCAGAAGCAACAGTAGACACTGGCACAGCTAAGACATCACGTGCAATTTGAAAGAGTACTTTATATTTTGATGCATTTTCTTCTACCATGCCAAGATATCAAACGCAAATTCATCATTAAGTACTTTAGCTTCCAGATACTTCTCTAACTCTGATTTCTGGTCTACACCAACCTTTACCTATTTAAAGACTTCCATTTATCCTATAGACTAGATGGAAAAAAGTTTGGCTTGTATAAACCTCTAGAATCGGTAGTTTATGAAGCCACACCTAAATCTCTATGGGTTTCAATTGATTCTGGCATAACTGCATCAGAATATTGTTCATAAAGGTGATATAAACTGTCTTTGACCCTCTTCTTCATGCTTTCACATTCTTCAGGATCAGGGTACATGTCTTCAAATTTGGCATTCACATATGCAAGCTTGTACCTAGGGTCCAATACTACCCCTATTACAAGCAACAGATTAAGGTTTTTTGAGTGACCCCAATATTTTTTGTACTTACTTTTCATGTTATGAGTCATTTCCTCGATAACTAGATTTTGATACACAAAACTCGCAAGTAACAAGGTCTGAACATGTGGAATTTCATGGAAGCAGGTATTTGCTATAACATGCATCGATCCATATAACTTCAATGTCATGTCATAAAACACCCTTAAAAACTTCAAGAACACAACTACATTACTCCAATATAAAGCATTGGGTGAACCTTTTTGACACATATCTTCTCTAAAGGGTGCATTAAACCCCTCATCTTTGTCTTCCATTCTATTAAATACCCTTTGGAACTTAACGGCATGCTCCAACATTAAGTAAGTGGAGTTCCATCTAGTTAGAACATCCAAGCACACCAACCTTTTTTACTATATTTTTTCCATCTTCATAAAACTTTTAAACCTTTGTAATCTCACAGGAGAAGACCTAACATATCTCACTGCATTACGAATGGCAGCAATAGAATTGTCAAAATCCTTCAACCCATTGTTTATCACCAAGTCTTACATGTAAAAAATCTCCCATACAGACTAACCCATTCTAACTTTTCAAATATTTCTTCAAATAAGTAACTGTTGTGTCATCGAAGCTTGCATTATCAATCATCAATGTGAACACCTTTTCAATCCCTCACCCAAGTAGACATTTCTCAATGACTTTTCCTATGGTGTCACCCCTATAATTTTCAATAGAACAAAAATTTAGGATCCTCTTTTGCAACCTCCAGTGCTCATCAATGAAATGAGTTATGAGACACATATAGTTGAAGTTCTGCATTGATGTCTAACAATCTATTGTTAAACAAACACGATTACATGATTTCTTCGAGAAAGCCTTGAGATTCTTAGCTTCCTCAAGATGGATTTTGTAACAATCTCTAGCAATAAAGTGGCAAATATAATGAACATTGTCAACTCCTCTTCTATCAACCATTTTATGAAGATGAAATAGCAGGATCTTCGGTGCGTTAAATGAAAGCCTTGCATATCATGCTGAAGTGTCACAAGTTTGTAATGGTAAGAGCTTTAATTAATGGTGGGTTAGCTTTTAACGTACTACCTCGCACTACACTAGATGCATTAAGTATTGAAAGTAGTGATATGGTAGTCAGGGCTTTTGACAACTCTAGGAGAGAGGTATTAGGCACCATCAACCTTCCTCTAGAAATTGGCCCTAATCTATTCAATGTTGATTTTCAAGTATGGATGTAGACCTAACTTATACCATGTTATTAGGGAGACCTTAGATCCATTAGGTTGGGGTTGTACCATCTACTCTTCATTAAAGGGTCTAGTTCATTGGCAGTGGGAGGATTATTACCATTAGGGGAGAAGAAGAAATGATGATAAGTAGGCCTAACTCAATCTCTAATATTGAAGCAGTTGATCAGATTAAGGAAACATCATTTCAAAGTCTTGAGATTGAGAAACTGCTAAGCCAGAGAAAGAATATGAATGCGGTTATGGCTAGGATCATGAAGAGGAACATGCATGAGTGTGGAAAGGGACTGGAAGCACAACTGTAAGGCGTTAAATCCCCTATTGACTTGTTAGAGAAACCAAATCACCAAGGGCTAGGAAATGAGCCCTCACTTGAGGAACCAATGAAAAAGAGGGTGAGCCTGAAGGATGGACAAGAACCAGAGAAGCAACAATTCCCACATATTTGAGAAACATTTTCTGCCCATACAGAAGTGATTAATCAGCAAAGTATCCACATGGTTGCCAATAAGACAGTGCAAGGCGTTGAGACTAAGAGAGGTTTTGGATTGGTTCCTCTAGAAAAGAGAGACCGAGGTGAATTAGTGAGAGTTTGGGTAAGGAAAGGAGAGAGCTAAGGAGCATAAGGTGAGAAATTGTAAGGAGAGTAGAGAAAAATGTGGGCATGGGCAGGAGAGAAAAAGAACAAGACATGGTGGGGAAAAGATAAAATGTAGAAGAGGATGGCTCCCTGTTTTGACACGTTAAAACAGAGCGTAAACGATAATGGAAAACGAAGAATAGAAGAAGAGGAAAGATATACAGGTATGCTTTTCTACTTTGCATCAAGTTGAGTAGCTTGTGAATTTTTTTTTTAATGAATATTAAACTTGATGGCAATAAAGTAGTACTGTGTATTATGCTTCCATCATGCAGAGTCATTGTTCTTCTTCCCTTACTCGTATAGTGTAGTCTTTTATGTGTGTGCTTGGACAATGGGTCATTGATTTTCAGCCTTTTAAAAAAGAATGTGTGTAAGTCGAACCAAAATCTGATATAAGCAGTTTAATCTCCAACGTGCATGTTACAAGACAGGTGTGGGTGATTGTTATCGTGTCCAAATCAAATGCCCTTCCCTTTTATTCTTGTTTTTTTTTGTATATTTTCTTTTAGTTAATGGGAGGCTTGGTAAAAATTAGTAAACATTCCTTCTTCACTCACATTGATATTTAGATATTGCAATAATGTGTGCTTAAAAATGATATAAGGAGAAGATATGAGGTACTTGGGGCAATTAGCATATGTTTTAGTCAAAGAAACATGGATAATGGAAATTTAAAATGCGTGAAGTTACGACTGTGCTTGAAATGAATAAACACACACACATTTAAAAATATGTTTTATTATTTATTATTATTATTATTAATATTATTTTTTTAAAGTCATCGCGTGAGACTTAGTGTCTCCTCTGACACTTAAGAAAGTCAAGGGGTGAACCTATATGAGACCTTGTGTCTCTTTAAGTTATACCTAGTGTGGGTTATTTAACCTATTTTTTTGAATATATTTAGGTTTCAATAATTCATGCCCAATTAAGAGCTTTGAAGGTGCATAAAAGAACACAAGAATATAAATTCAGAGTTACGAATAGGAGACTTACATTGATCTCCTAATTGCGAAAACTTATTGATCTCTGGCTGAGATCGCTGATTGAATGAAATACCCACAGTGTATTGGGTGTATCTCAGGTTTTCATAGCCTAAATCCCCTCTCAAATGCGACTGCAGAATACTCGCAAGTATCCTACTCCGAGCGTCTCAAGTCTCACTCTCTAATGAGTTATTCTCATCGTATATTAGTCTAGCCCTATTTATAGAAGGCTAGCTAGAGTTAGAGTTTAGTAGTAATTCTTATAATTACTATTGTACCCTTATTTAATGAGCACCCTTTATGGTGCACACAATATAATATCTTAACAGACTTATTCTCTAGATATTGTACGATATTCTAACATCTCTCACTCACACATAATGGGAGTGCTCATACGCTCTAAACCTAAGAAACATATTCTTGGTAAATCAAGAAAACGCTTTCTCTTTATAGTCTACAGTCGTTCATACAGGGAAAGTAGGTCGTGCAACCAGCATACTATAAGAGCATTAATGCTATACATCAGTTACGAATATATAGCCTCTTGTAAAAAACGCACCTGCATGTAGATCATAACGTATGCATGCACCCCAGATCATAAGAATCACATTTAGATATCTTTCAGTGATCTCATCTATCACAATATCTTGTATTCACAATCATGACACACAAGTCATAACTGGTATACCGATGAATACAGAATAATGAGATTCTCTTTATGATCTTCCTCTTCTCACAATCCTATCAACACAAATTTAGTTCGCTTTTTAGACATGTCCGGCCAGACTAAATCATTACTTATAGTCCATAGGCAACACGCTAAGATGGCAAACACCAAGCTATATTTCAAGTACCTGATTGGAGTCTAAGGCTCAAGGGTCTCACACAATCATGAGTTGAGATTGCACTCATGTTAACCCATATGGTCAGCATTTGCACATATGGTATGAAACATGTGCTACAACATTCCTCCTTTTCCTATGGAGTGTATATCTATTGGATAACGCTATACAGATGATATTTTAGATATCACAAGTCTAAAATTGAGTTCCTAGATCTACACAATGTTTTGAACTCACATCTGGCAACGAAGGTATATTAGAAATGATGAACTTATTTCATCAATTCACTTTTAATGACCCTATGTCATCAATCAAGCGACTTATATGATTTTAAGTATAATTGCTCTTAAATTATCCTCCTGATAATTTCTCTTAAAATTTTGTCTCATCTCTAATGTCACAAAGACACTGAGACGGTTACCTATGTGAGAAGGCTAACCCTTTTGTCTACCCGACATACTCAATAATAAGTAAGAATGTACACAACATTCAAATAGGGAAATGCAAGCATGGAAATCAAAGTTTATTGATTTATTAAATAACATCAAAATATCTTTTGTCTGTGAACAATGGAAAAACAAAAAATACAAATGAAGATGCTAAAATCTACGCAATCCTAAAGACCTAGTGTCTCACAAACACATCTCTAGAAATCGGCTTGGTCAGTGGATCTGCCAGCATCTCATGCATAGGCACATACTTCACGTTCACAGTCTTGGGTGCAACCATGTCCTTCACATAGTGATATTTGATATCTATGTGTTTAGTTTTACAATGGTACTTTAGATCCTTAGTGTATGCAATTGCAGCCTCACTGTTACAATACACTAATACTGGTTCAGTATTTTCTGCTTTGCACAACAGTTGATCCAAGAACCTTTTCAACTAAATAGCCTTCTAGGTTACTGAAGATATGGCCACGAACTCTACCTCCATCGTGGACAAGGATACACAGGATTGTTTCTTACTACTCCATGATATGGCACTATCACTGAGTAAGAAAACGTATCATGAGGTAGACTTTTGCTCATCTAAGTCTCCTCCATGATCAGCATCAGTGTATCCTTCCAATCGTAGATCTCTGCCACCTTGATAGTAGAGTGCATAATTAGTAGTCCCCTTCAGATATCTTAAGATCATTTTTACAGCTTCCCAATGTTTAGGACCTGGGTCGGTTTAATATCTACTCACTAAGCCAACTGCTTGATAGATATCAGGTCTAGTACACATCATAGCGTACATTAGACAACTGATCGCATTCTTATATGGAGTTTAGCTCATACACTCTCTTTCCATGGTAGTCTTAGGATGCATTTCAGCGCTCAAGGTTTGACTTGTGCTTATAGGAGTATCAGCAGGGTTACAACTTTCCATACTAAAACGTTCCAAAACCTTTTTAATGTAATTCTCTCGCGAGAGATACAAATGTTTCTTAGAACGATTTCTTGAAATCTTAACTCCAAGAATGTATGTAGCTTCACCCATATCTTTCATCTCAAAGCAAGATGACAACCAGGTTTTTACCTTGTTGATAAACTCTATATCATTTCCAGCTATGAATATGTCATCAACATATAATGTCATAATCACATACTTGTCCTTAGATCTTTTAGTATATACACAGTTGTTTTCACTCATCATAGTGAATCCACTAGAGATGACTGCATTGTGAAAACAAATATACCACTGCCTTGAAGATTGTTTAAGGCCATAGATAGACTTTAAAAGTCTACAAACTTTTTCTTCTTGGCCCTCTTTAATGAAACCCTCAGGTTATTCCATACAAATCTTTTCATTCAATTCTCTATTGAGAAAGGTAGTTTTTACTCTATTTGATGTAATTCAATATCCAGACAAGCCACTATAGCTAGAAGTAAGCAGACAGAGGTAAATCGTATAGCAGAAGAAAAAGTCTCCTCATAGTCAATTCCTTCCTGCTGTGTATACCCCTTTGCTACTAGTCGAACCTTAAATTTTTCAATCGTGCCATTGGTTCTTTTCTTGATTTTGAGAACCCACTTGTTCCTAATAGCCTTGTGTCTTCCTGGAAGATCAACAAGTTTCCAAACATTGTTGATTTTCAAAAACTTCATTTTCTCTTCCATAGCTTTAGTTCATTTATCTTTAGAAGGGCTTAAGAGAGCCTCTTTTAAATTTCTTGGCTCATCTTCATTTTGTAGTAGCATTGTAAAAAGTTCACCAATTTCAATCTCATATTGACGGCAGGGAGTCTTTTTACGTGAACTACGTCTCAGTTATGATTCATTGAATCTTGTTTCATTGTTCCCATTTGGATCAATATTGCTCCCATTCGAATCTAGAACATTGGTCTCACTCCCACTTGGAATGAGTTCCATTTGGTCACTCCCACTTAGAGCAACTGGCTCAGGAACACTTTCATTCGCATCAAATAATGAAGAAGGTTGCTGATGAGAAACTAATTCATCATCTGCTGTAATCCTTCCACTCGAATGAAGTGGTCCTAGTGTGTTTAGATTCACTATCTCAAATATGGATAGGTTTTGACCTACCTCACCCTTCTTAGGATATTCATTATCTAAGAATGTGACATCTCTAGATTCGAATTCAGTCACGCTCCCACTGTCTTGTTAACCCATAAGCACATAACCTTTTGAGGTTTCTGAGTATCTAATAAAGATACTTTTCTTTCCTCCCGGGCCCAATTTCCCATACTTGTGAGAGGAATCATGTGTATAGGCAGCACATTCCTAAGGTTTCAAGACACTTAGGTTAGGCTTTTGCCTAGTCCATAACTCATATGGAGTGGTTATAACTGATTTCGTAGGCACACAATTAAGTACATAGGCTGCAGATATCAATACATCACCCCAATAGGTGATTGGCAAATTAGCCTGTGCTATCATGGATCTAACCATCTCTAGAGGCATTCTATTCCTTCTTTTTGCAACACCATTTTATTGTGGAGTACTCAGAATAGTCAATTGATGAACTATCCCTTTTTCATCACATAATTCATTTAATTGAACCTATAAATATTCTCGGCCTCGATTGGTTTGAAGAGCCTTAATCTTCTTATCTAACTAATTTTCTACTAAGTTCATATAGTTTTTAAAGCAATTCAATGCTTCTGACTTATGAGAAATCAAATAGACATAACCGAAGTGAGTATAATCATCAAGGAATGTGATGAAATAATTCACTCCATGCCGGGCCCTGACATTTATAGGCCCACAAATATCAGAATGAACTAATTGCAGTGGAAAATTGGCTCTGGTTGCTTTACTGAAGGGTTTTCTTGCAGATTTTCTAGCTAGACAAGATTCACAATTAGACAATTCTACTCGTTCAATGCCGGGAAGTAAACCTTCTTTTGCTCACCATTGCATTCTTTGTTGGCCAATATGACCAAGTTTAGCATGCCATATATTTACATTGTGATCATAATCATGCGTGGAGGTAAACATGGAAAAACTGACATTATTATTAATATAAGATTCATCATCCAAATCCATACAAATAAAACCTCTAGTTACATAACCAAAACCAAAAAATACTGAGATATTACTCAATTTAACATAATTGTCATGGAAATTCAACTCATAGCCTAGCCTAAGTAAAACTAAAACTGAAATAACATTCAGACAAATTTAAGGTGCATAAAGGACATCATGTAAGATTAGGTATCGACCACCATGCAGGACTAACTTGCATGTTTCAATCCCTTTGACAGCAACCTTAGTGTTGTTACCCACATATATCCAAAATGTTCTATGAGGAACTCGCCAGAAGTCAACAAAGGCATCACAGTCACACACTATGTGGTCTGTGGCTCCTGAGTCTACAATCCACATAGGATAAGATTCAGTAAGCATAATTGAGCTAGAAATACAAAGTTCGCTAGCATAAGCAGTGTAGGTTACCTTTTTGAAAGGCTTAGGGCAATCACTTGTATAGTATCCCTTCTTTTGGAAATTAAAGCACTTAACTTTTGCCGTATTGACTTTTCGCTGCTTCTTTTTGCCTTGCTGATTGGTCTTTGGCTTTTTCTTAGGTTCAGCTAGTTCTTTATTCTTTCCCCAATTCTTTTTCTTTGAACCACGTCTTTCACCTAAAGTTGTCACGTGTAACTCAGGTATCGGCTTAGTTGATTCAAGCCTTTCTTCCTTAAGTTCGAGGTGTCTCCAGACATCTTCCAGAGTCATGATTCTATCATTGTGAGTGAGATGCATCTTCATATGCTCCCACAAACTAGGTAAAGAGCGAATGATTGCTTGGATTTGCTGCTCGTCAATTAAGACATTTCCAGTATCTTTTAACTCAGCGATCATATTTAACATCAGCCTCAGATGTTTCCTCATTGAATGTTCTGGGCATTTCTTATATGAATCAAATTTGATCGTTAGAGAGCGCAATCTGGATATGGACGTAGTTCCGAACCTCGTTCTCAGAACATTCCAAAGCCCCATAGTGCTTTGGTGGTCCTTGAACTCCCTTAAGATGTCATCATCCATAGTGCTTAGCAACGTAATGTGAGCAATGAAGTTCTTTTTCTTCCAAGTATCATAAGCTTCATGGTCCTGCCTATGCTAGGTCGTGTTTCCAGCTTTTGGCTCTTCCATGACATTGTTGAGAGCCTCAAGAGCCTCTTGCTCTTCCAGGAAATACTGAACTTTCATACCCTAGATCTCATAATTGTCGCCGTTTAGCTTCAACCCTTTGTTAATCTCAGAAACAATACTTTTGGAAACCGTAGTCATTCTTTACATAAGAAGAAAGACAAACTTAAATCAGGATCAGATAATTAAAAGCATGCATGATTTAATGTTCATCATGCTTACAAATTATGACACTAAGTATCGTATGATTAAGCTAATTAACCCATACATAACCCGAAGTCAAAAGAGCTCGAAGTGCCAATCATTGTCTTAAGGTTGTATGCAGGGTGTAAATCAATGAAATCCTATCACAACTAAGTGTCCTAATCATGCTACAAACAAATTGTAAATCATGACTTTTCAAATGTTAAACAGATGAACATTCGTTAATTAACGTGTTAAACTAATCAACACATTAATAAATTTATTATATAATGTTAAACTAATTAACATTTATTAAATAAACATGTTGAACTAATTAACACATTTAATTGTATAATGTTAAGCTAATTAACATTATGTCTAAATTTTCTATTGAAAGAAAATTAAAAAAAATGTTAAACTAATTAACATAATAATAAGTAATCACTTATTATTTGGACTTGATATTTATTGGGATATATCAATTTTTCACAAAAAAATTAATTACTTTTATTTGAGGCTAAAATATAAATACACAATTTATATTTTTTGAACATTTATAATGTTCATTAATTGGGGATTTAAGGATTAGACCTCTAATTATTTTTGGATAGGTCACATGCCCAATTAAAATATAAGGCCCAACTTTTAAAATTAGCTAAAAAAAACTCTTCTAATGGGCTGAAAAAAAAAATTGAAAATCCAAAGCCATTTTGGTAATAAGCCCAAATTAAATTTTATAAGCCCATTAAAAAATAGGGTTTCAAGAAAAATTTGGAATTTTTGAAAATATCTTTTATTTTCAAAATTTCAGAATTTTTTTCTTTTTTGTTTTTGAGTTTTTGAATTTTTTGAAATTTTTTTGGTTTGAATTTAAAAAAAAAAAAAAAAAAACACAGGTCTTCTTCTTCTTCCTGCTTCCATCCTCGTCACTGCTCCTCACCACGTTGTTGCAACTTGTCGGCCGCCCACTTATGGGCGCTGGCAATGCAGCACCTACCGGCGAGGTGGCCGGCATTGACTGCGGCAACGAAACCATTGGTATAAGTTCTCGGAGGGACGCGTTTCAGATCTCGTTTTTGAGCTCGCCCTCCTAGTTCTCTGATCAAGGGTGCCGGTGACGTGTTCGTTGGCGATTCCCTGCTATCTGAAAGTGTCATCGACGACCACTGTCACCGGCGACAGTGAGTATTCTTGAGGGAGAAGGCTCACAACGCAGTTTGAATTTTTTTAATTTAAATTAAAATAGCCTTAAATAAAAATATTGATCCTAATAAAATATATTAATGATCAGAAAACTAGCTTAAGGGCTCTAATACCAATTAAGGTGAATAAAAGAATACAAGAATATAAATTTAGAGTTACGAGTAGGAGACTTACATTGATCTCCTAATTGCGGAAGCTTATTGATCTCTGGCTGGAATCACTGATCGAATGAGATACCCACAATGTATTAGGTGTATCTCGAGTTTTCACAGCCTAAATCTCCTTGCAAATGCGACTGCAGAATACTCACAGGTATCCTACTCAGAGCATCTCAAGTCTCACTCTCTAATGAGTTATTCTCATCGTACACTAGTCTAACCCTATTTATAGAAGGCTAGCTAGAGTTAGGGTTTAGAAATAATTCTTATAATTACTATTTTACCCTTATTTAATAAGCACCCTTATAGGTGCACACAATATAATATTTTAACAAACTTATTCTTTAAATATTATACGATATTCTAACAAGTTTTAATAATAATAATAATAAAATAAATAATTAGAAATAACTTGTACCCAATTTCTCTCCTTAAAATGACAAAAGACCTAAAAAAAATCATTTTAATGTCATGTTATACCCAAAATTAAAAAGCTGCACTTAGTTTTTTTAAAAAAGAAAATTTCAAAAAATCCAAAAATTGGAAAGAGAAAATGAAAAGAACAAGAAAATGAGATTATGCAATTTTCGTGAATTAAAACTCACTAATCAAATCTCAAAATCATTTTGTCTATGAAAACCAATTTAAATTCATCAATCTGGTTCTTTCCAAAAATAAAAACCACAAATAATTTCTTCCATATTTAATATTGTTGCGTGAGATCGTTAATTTCTTCAAGCACTTGTGGATAACTTAGTAGAGGCCGCATGAGATCCTTAGTCTCCTCAAGCCTTAAAATTTAATATTCGTACAATCCTAAAAAATAATAAAAATATAATAATAATAATAATAAAATAGTTTATTTTTCCTATTATTTGTTATTAAAAATTCCTTAAAATACTATTCCACTATAACCTCACTTTCCAAATGAAAAAAAAAAAGAAATTCAAAAATCTAGAAATTGAAAAGAGAAAATATAATGAGCAAAGAAGTAATATTAAATCAATTTTTGTAAATTAAAACACATTAACCAAATCTTAATTTCGTTTTGTTTACAAAACCTTATTTGATTGTAGCTATCTTGTTCCTTTTACAAAATTAAAAGACACTAACCAATTGCCACACATTTTTAGTCGAATTACATGGACTTTGATTCCTATCATAGGATACGTAGGCCACAGACTCTAATCCTAGGTCAAGTTCGCCATTGTAAATTCCTTTATTTTATTTTCTTAATTCGTATGATTGATAAAAATAATCAAAATTTGAATTACATCTATATAATTTTTGCATAACTTTGGGTAATTGTTCTTGAGAACAAGTGCTGTGGGGTGCCTAACACCTTCCCCACATACAATCGACCCTAAACTTGGTCTTTGAATCACAGGCTACCTTATCTTATAAATTGGTTTTCCAAAATTTATCCTTTAATAATATTGTGACAACTCCTAAATTTTGGTTTTTGCTTTTTTAAGTGAAAATAAAAAAATAATTTTTACTCCTTGCAGTCACATTTCGAGTGTGAGACTCTGATACCATGATGAAAGTCTTAAACCAAAGCTAGCAAAGAATGAGGAATGAACACATTGATTATAGAGAAATACAATGTTGATAACCATACGACAGAGTTTACAGTGTTTATATAAAGAACAGAACTGAGCTAATTAAACTCAACAACCTAATAACTAATAGCATGTGCTTCATAATAGATACCACAGACTCTAACAAGCATTTGGGGATCTCTAGCTGTATTTCTCTATTGGGTTCAAGTTGTACTTTTAACAACTAAAAACCCACAATTTATATATTATTCCATTATTGTTATGAGATTGGAATTAGTAAAAATCTTATTTTTTAGAAGATTGATCTATAAGAACATAGGGTCTAATAGGAAAGACACGCATGCAAATCCACCGACTAAGACTGTTTGAAGATCAACTTGCGGAATATGTAGAGGTCCAAAATGGATAAGGTATACATCACTTATTATTCATGTTCTATTATTTTAATTCAAATTATAACTTGATTATTGTAATGTGGTATAGTTGGTTAGGCTAATACTATGAGCCCTAAGAGAATGCTAGATGTATGGGATATGCATGATAATGAGTTTATTGTTGTTTAATTGAATCCACTTGTTCAGCCTGTTGGCGAGGAAGGTATGAACTTGAACTTAGTTCACTAGTAGCTTGGTTAGGAGATATCAATATGCTCTGAGTATGCATTATGGAAAGATATGCTTAAAGAATACAAAGAATCACTGTTGAAAACAATATTGGTATTGTTGCTTTTTTTTTTTTCCCCTTATTGTGATATCTTCGTTTATACAAACATTAATTAAGATATGCTTGCCCACTTCTTAGTGAAATTGTCATTACAAGATTTAATGACAATTAAAAATTCATGGATAATGGTTTAGTGATAGTAAAATTTCCAAGGATTTTATTGAACGCTCATTATAGTGACAATATGTCTGTGACATAAATTTTAGTATTATACGTACAATTTATAAAGCTATAAGTAAAGGTAATATTGACAGTAAACATTGTGGATAAAAAGCAAAATAAATTTGACAAAACGTTAGATCATAGATATGGATCAGTTGAGATTATACTCATAGATTTATAGTTTTTACCCACAGAAACGAGCCGTGACTATATGGCATTTTTGTGTATAATGTACATTTCACAGTTAAGAACTAAAATATTACTCTAATTAATATTTATTTATAGCTTCTAAAGTACCTTTTTTTTTTTTTTTCTAAAGCACCAATAGTGCCTCCAATGATATTAGAACTATACGCAGAATTTAAATATTCTTGAAATAAGTGTGTTAGGGGAGTGGAGTAGTAGAGATCAGTCTCTTTTTCATATTAAATTCACCTTAATGTTAATGATCGGAGTTAATGACATTGGCAGCCACCAACTTGTTTATTAAATCTCTATACTTAACTATAAATGTGTATCTACCATCACTTTTCATCACTTGTACGCCTGTTGGCCATTTAGACCTAGCTCCATTAATATTTATGCATCATATTCAGTCTTTAATAGCGAGCAAAGCATTAATTAGCTAGGATGACCCAAAAAATGGAATATAATGGCAGATATATACAATTGTATTAACCTAAAAGAGGTGGATAACACATAACTCTGAAGCTTATCTAATTGTTTCTATGCAGCTTTCACATGATTACTTATTAGAAGGCTTGCATGCGTTTACCATTTCCTATCCAACATGTGGTGTGCATTGTTGTGCATACCCCACTAGTAAAATGGTAGTGGAGGACACCATATACTTTAGTTTACAAACATCACAAGACTCACTCTGTGAGTAAAATATTAAAACCAATGGTTATTATAAAAAAAAAAAAATCATAAACTTCTGATGGAATGCATGTGAATGTAAGGAAGATGTATGAAATTGTGAGAAATAGTAGTTAATTGCACACAATGATGATTAAAATATAAGACTATCATAACTACCCATTGTCAATCAACTTATTTTTCTAGGCTCATACATCGTTAAAGTTCAAATTACTTATTATTTACTACAATGATTTAATACTCTTTTGTGCATTATACCAAGACATCTAAACCATAGTTAGCTCCGAAAATAAAAAGCACAACCTAATTAATAGTTCACTTGAAAGTGGGTAAAGATTCTTTATAATAAGAGACCTCTTTAGTTTTTTTTAGTAGATTTAAATTGTCAGATTTTTATTCAATGATTTAAATTTATTATTATAAAAAAATAATTTTTTAAAAAATTTCATATCATTGGATTTGAATCTAACAATTCATATATTTACTACAAAAATCTCTTAAACTCTAAACCCTACTGTAGTAAATCCATGAGCACTTTAAAGTATCAGTGAAGATTTATAGGTCGCTGATTACAGATATTTATGTAAACTATCCAAAGACCTGTAACTATAAAGTAGGTTTAATGTTGTCCACAAAATAAAAAAGCCGACAAGAAAGACTTTGAAGGGGACATGGAACACTAAAAAAAGGTAACATAAGGGAAGACTTTATAGTGGGGATGGTGTGAATGAATTGGTGGCATTAATGCTACCTCTTCATTAAGTAAGCAAAGCAAATGGCTAATGACTAGAGATTCCAAAGTATTAAATGCATGCATGTGTCTCATCTTCATTTGGTCCACATTTCTTAATTATAATATTTTCTCTTTTTTTTTTTTTTTCTTCAAAGAAGTGGCCCTTTCTTTGCTTTTCTCAAGCACTGGCCTTGGCTCTCCCACGAATCATTTAGAAGCATCGGTCTTGTGGACCATTTGGTCCTGTGGTCTTTATAGTTTGCTCCGATTCTTGTAATTACTTATGAAAGCATATTGATTATTTATTGATTTTAAAACTAGGAGTAAAATAATTTTTTATTCATTTACTTTATCATAAAATTGTTATTTTGATCTTTCAATTAT
Source organism: Delonix regia (assembly GCA_037074485.1). Lineage (NCBI taxonomy): Eukaryota > Viridiplantae > Streptophyta > Magnoliopsida > Fabales > Fabaceae > Delonix > Delonix regia. The sequence goes on from CM073461.1 coordinate 23,986,398, forward strand.
TAAAATGTCTAAAATGATCATTCATTCTTAAAAAAAATATTATATTTGGTTCTCTATTTTTTTAAAAAATAACATTAAATTTAATCTTTGGATTTAAGGTTTAGAGTTTAGTAGAAAAATCAAATTTAATAATTTAAAGGACAAAACTAATAATTTTGTGATAAGTGAAAAATAAAAAAGTATTTTTATCTTAAAACATAGGTAAAATTGGAGAGTGATGATTGTAGATTATGGATTTCATTTTTTTTTAAACTTAAAATCATGATTTTCAAACAGAAAATGAAATTCTAGGAAAATTTGCTTAAAGGATTTTGATCCATGAGTGACATCTCTCTTTTAACAGAAAAAGAAAAAGAAAAAGAAAAGTAAAATCGGATATTAATATCACTCAAGACATGAACAAAAAATGTTTTATATTCAATTTCATTAAATTTTGATTGTATACGTAATTGTATTTTTCGTTGTGTCCTAATAAGAGCATCAATAGAGTTTTAGTTAGTTTCGAGTTGTGCAAAAAGGATCATTCTTCATCTATACATGTAAAGTCAAGGATCAATTTCATTGGAAAGATTTGAAATTTGTAATCATTCTCAAAAGTCACAATGGAAATGTCAATTATTGCTACCTTTTACCCAAAAAATAAGTGAGTGTCAAACTGAATGTTCACACTTACAATATCACTATCTTAAGAAATAATTTATTTTTCTCCAATTAAGTAAATAAGAAATTCTCGTATAACTTTTTAATTAAATCAGAATTTGATGTTATAATACTTTTTAAACTATAAAAATGACTTATATGATTATAAAAATTACAGCATAGAATGCTAAATCACTGCAAACTTTTTTGTAACATATAATGCAAACGTCATGCATGTTTGGTTTCAAAAAGTACTAAAAGAAAACCAAACGTTTCAACATGGGTATATAAGATTGACAATAGTCATGTATATTCCAATTGGTTAAATAAAAAGGAGAAATTTATTTACACAAAAGAAAAAACGTATTGCTTAATCATGAAAAAATTTAAGTAGCTTGATTGAAATTCTAAATTTTAATCAGATGTATTGTCATAAAAAAATTACTTCAAAAGTATTTTTGATAAGGAACTAAATATTGAAGTCTCTAATAAATATATTTTAAAAAGGTTGGCAAATTGAGGAAAATTTGTGAAAAGTAATGGGATAATTTTGGAAGCGGCTTTGCTTGTGATAAAAAAAAAAAAGAAGTAACATAAATAATACTACTATATTATGAGTGGTTTTTTTTTTCCTTTCCTATAAAGTGCAACTATAGAGTTTGGATTTTCTCAAGTAATATTAGCAGGGATCTTCCTTTTGAGGCTATTGAATTTAGATTTAATGACCCTAAATATTTTTATAAAATATACATTTTAAAAATAAAAAATTAATTTTTTATAAATAAATATATGTTAATATTTTAAGTTTTTTTATTGAGAATGATATCTAGTCGAAAAAATAAAAAAATATTTTTAATATATTATAATTTATTTTATATATCATAAAATTTATTATTTTTTAACTATATATCATTATATATAAAAAAATCATTTAAAATATTAATATATTTTTATTTATAAAATAATTATTTTTTATTTTTAAAAATATATTTTTTATAAACTATTTAAAACCATTGAATTTAAATTTAATGATCCTAAACTCTTCTCGGACAAAGATTCTCCAATAGATCCAAAGGCTCCAAACTCTTATCGGAGAAAGATCTGTCAAGATTTGCTGTGCTGCTGCAGTACATCATTCACGTGATAATCTCTACAAATTTGGCCTCTGTGAGATCGTCTTTTTGCATTGGTTTAAAATTTGAATTATATTATCTTATGTACCTTATATTAAATTTAAGTTAATTTATTATTTAAGTTTCTAGCAGATAAAAAAGTATATTCGTATAAAAAGACTAAATAAAAGGATAAAAGCCTTTTATTTACATTGCAAAACTCAGAGTAAAAGTTACAATTTTTATTACCTAAAAAGCAATGGATTCTGTCCAAATTTAAATAATATCAAACTTTTTTTTTTTAATACTTTTACCAATGAAATGATGGCTGACGTACGAAGCGTCGCGTTCCGTCTTTAAGACTAAAATGTATTGTATTTTTTTATTTATATAATGGCAACTGGCAAGACCTAAATATCTGTGTGTAAGAAAGGAGCATTTTATCCCTCCAGTTGTAGCTAGGAACATCAAGATTTCGAAATGAAGGAATAATTTCAATATTCTCAGAAACATAAATATTTCCGTCAAATAAGAGCAAGAAATTTTTTTTTTTAATTGGAACAGCGAGCTTCACTATAATCTAATTGAAATTATATATTAATTGCGAAAGAGAACAGAGGGACATCTCAGTCACCAAATAAAAAGAATAGAGGGAGACAAAACAATGTTTAATCATCTGAAATAACTACCGAACATGCTGCTTACTTTCTTCTCCGTCGCTCAATAAATAATATAAAAATAATCATTATAACTTTCATATTCAATTTTTTCAAAAAATATTTAATCAAAATAGTTAATTTGATAAATTAATTTAATTTACTATATGTCAATATTTTTAAATTAATGATATTTTTAAATATTAGTAAAAAATTAAGTTTAATAATATATTGTGATATAAAAAATACAATATATTAAAAAAACATATATAATTGATTATGTCAAATTGGTGATAGAAAATTGAAGATATCGGATGAGGACATCATCATAAACTATTCTACCGTATATTATTTTTAATTACTTTAATTTTGAATTATGTTAAGTTATATTTATAGTTATTTATTAAAAAAATTTAAGATGTATTTAATTAATTCATTCATTATTTTTCTTGTTAATTTTTAAAAAGTCAAAACTTCAAAGAATCTTTAATTTGAGAGGCAATTACTAAATTTATAAATTTTCTCATTCATTCCAAAGGAATTTTCAAACTTTTAAGAATAATTCATTAATTTTTTTTATTAACTCTAAAAGATTTTTAAACTCCAAAAAATTTCAAATTTTTGAGGTGATTAATTAATTTATAATTTATTATTTTTTTGGTTAACTAGATATAATTTATACAAATTAATTAACTCATTAATTTTCTCATTGACCACAAATAATTTATGTAATTTAAAGAATCATTGATACATATATAAATAGATAAAAGGTCATTATATAACAAAATAAAAATTTGATCAACAAAACTTGGTCATTGATTAAATGAAACTGTTACGTTAAAAAAAGAGCCTGTTATATTTATATACAATATAAGCGTTGTAGATAATAAAAAAAGCTTTCCACAATTTAATAAATATTAAATTAACATCGTATTTAATAAAAAAATTATTTTTTAAAAGTTTCAGACGATAAAAATTAAAAGTAAAAGATAACAATCTTTATGTAGTGTAAAAGGCCAAAATATGCCAACGTGTGACTTTCTCCGTTTTTCAATTTTCAATCAGGAAGTAGACAGTGACAACATAAATTCCCAGTGCATACTGTGCACCCAAATGCCAGCGTTTGTGTGCACAGTATTTTTATGTATTTTTGAAAATGGTAATAAAAAATATTTTAAAAAATATTAAGATATCAAATTAAAATAAAAAATAATTTTCATTTTTGGGTATAAGATGTCATTCTCTTTAAAAAAAATCTTACTATATATATATATATATATTATTATTATCATTTTAGTTGTAATACCCTATAAAAAAATTTAATAAAATATATTTATCCTCACCTTAAATATTTTATCACCCAAATCATTCCTAATATTTCTATTAAAAATATTTTATCATAATAATTACATCTTTCATCCTTCATATAATTATTTTAAACACCTACTCATACCCATTATCTAAAGCCCTCAAATCGGGTTCGATCCACCAGGTCGAGCCCGTTTAACCTACCTAAGAGGTAGGTTGGGTTGATGGGTTCATTTGAGAACTCGTTTAGTATATTTCTATCAACTCAACTCATTTAACCCGCGAGTTAAACAAGCCAACTTGTAGGTTAAATGGGTTGTCCGCTTTTTTTTTTTTTTTCACTCACTCAGTCTAGCGCTCTAGCCCACTGCACTTTTCTATTTAAAAAAATTAACCATAATATATGTGTTGTGTTATCTCTATTATTTTATAATTTGCCAGATTTGAATATTCTGCTCATAATTATATTATTATTATTAATGAATCATTGAATTATTGAATTACTCTACTTGTTTTAATTCATTCAAACTTGCTTTTTATTTAGTTATTTTTATGTTTATTTATATTGATATAAAAATTGATTGATTAAACAAAACATATGCTTAAAAAAAGTCACATTTGAATTTTTATAATTTTTTATTTTTTTTATTTTTTTAGTGAGTTAAACGGTTCAACTCGCTTAACCCACTAAGTGGGGTAGGTTAAGATTTTCAACTCACTATTTTATGGTTAACCCACCAACTCGGGTGGGTCAGCTCAAGTAGTTCAGGTTGACCCACTTTGACAGATATACCATTATCCCACTTTAATTAAACTAATACTCCAATTATATTCCACTAACTTTATTTTATTAACCCAATTAATTAAACTAATATCATAATTATACCAACTACTCCCACTCATATTATCTTAATACCAATTATATCTTATACACATCATAAAACATCATAAACTCTATCAAACACCCATCTTATCGCGCACAAGAACCATCTTCATCCAAGTTAGTGTGCTTGCCAGAATCCTCCACGTTCAGCGGTTGGTGGTCGACTAGCACACCATGAGCCCCGTCGGCTACCCAACAAGCCCCACTAGCCACCCATCGTTAGAAAACAATGCAATTTTTTAGCGAGTAGTAGAATACGAAACCAAGTTCTAATTTACGAAATTGGTGTGTTTTTAATCTAATTAAACATAGGGCTTCACTTTTTGCAACATTCGCACCTTTCTTGCTCATTTTCACTTATCAATTCAGTTCAATTTGCTCAGAATTGAAGAAACCCCAATTTTGGCACTGTTCATCCACAAAAATCACTATTCATGCGAGAAAGTAATAAAATTGAGCTCAATTCGGGTTGTTTGCTTCAAATTGAGTTATGATTACACTTATAAGGTAAAATTTGCACATTTCTTAAAATCACTGATCAATTGTAAATTTTGGCTTTTAGATTGAAAAACCCTAAATTTAGGGGTCTAGGGACGATTTGAGAATTTAGTGAAAATCATGTTTTTAGGATTTCTTAAATTTTGTTGTGCATCTAGGGAGTAATTTAAAATTTTTAGATATTCTAGTTTGAATTTTAGAACAAAATTCAAATTTTTAGTAATTTTTCTAGATTTTTAGTAATTGAATAATAATAATAATAAGAATAATTAAATAAAATATATGTTATAAGAATTTTAGAGTATTCTTTAAGTGGCCCGTAAATTTAATTTCCAACTATTTAGTAAAGAAATATGTAAATTGGATAAAGATGAATATGTAATAATTAATTAGTTCTGTAACAAAATCAAATAATTAAATTAATTATAAGGACTTGATGTTAAGAGTATTTTATTTAATGCTTTTAGGTGACTTGAAAATTTTCAATAAAGAAATTATAATAAAGGATAGAATAAGGTTGGTATACTCCTCTCAAGTGAGTAGATAATCCTAATTATACAAAATATTGTTCTGAATTATAAATCTTAAATTTTGAATTATTAGAAATATTGAAGTGAGAAGTTTAAGTGGTACAATTTTGAAATTTTCAATATCTGTACATGAACATTTATTTATTTATTTATGAAATATTGGAAATGTGTCCAAAATAGAACCTTGTAGCTAACGCCAGTAGACATTAGTCGTAGTGCATTGTAATTGGTTGGGTATGATACCATGACCATTATATTCTATTTGAGGGTGAGGGCCATTATGATAATTATTCAAAGTCTATAGCCAAATGAGTATAAGTTTTGATCTGTCATCACTAACCTTAGACTAACGCTGTATTCTAAAATTATAATTGGTTTTGTAGAAAATTTTTAAATGTATTCTGTTGATGATTATTCTCTGTTTAATGTTACTAAATTATGTCCGTATGATATCTAATTTTAAATTTTGAAAGACGTACCACCATAAGTCTTCCTTAATTTATGCAAAATTAGAATTACATGCTTATTGAGTTTCCACTTACCCCATTATTTAACATTTTTCAAATTTTAGCGCTGATCCAGAACGTCTACATTCAGAATTTTAATTTTTGTGATTAATTCCTTGGTGAATCTAACCTACTGTTAGAGTTATATCTTTCATTATTATTATGATTTAGTTTAGTCACTCCCTTACATATAAGTTATATGTTTGATATATTACTATGATATATCAAAAAATGTCTGTATGAAAAGTTATGAGACTTATATTATTTAATTTGAATTTATATAAGTACTGTCGTTATGAGGATTTCGACAGGTTTGAAAAAATGAATAACACTTCATCTTCATACCGATCACGTCTGCTTAGGTTGTGACATTAGTGATTCAAATTTAGAGCAGTTCAACTAAAATAATCAAATCTAATAATTATTATTAACAAAACTACATAAACATGACTATTTAAATTATAATTAAGTGACTACATACAATAAAAAATTTTAATATTAATTACATGCAGTCTTATATTTTAATCTAAAAGTCCACATCAAATGAATTGTATAACTAACCATTTATATCAAAAGCGTAATTTTTTTCTCATATACGACAAATTTATTTTTTATAATACAATAAGATATAATCTATCAATTTATATTAAATAAGCTCCGTAATGAATGACTTATATTAAAACATAATTTTTCTTTCAAATGTGACAAATTTATTTTTGATAATAAGACAATTTTTAATTTAATAAAAAAATTTTAATAGAATGTTTTAATTTTATATTTTAAAAAATATTTTTAATTATATTTTAAAAAATATAAAAGATGCTGCACGGCAACTGCTACTGCACTTGTATACACAGCAACGGATCCTTTTTCAAATACCCACCACATTAAAAAAAATAAAAAATAAAAAACCTTACCTATTGACCTAAAGAATTTTACCTACACCCATTATATATTGCTCTAAAACACAAGTCTTCCCCAAATAGTCTCTTTCTCCTCATCATCTTCATCAACATCTCTCTCTCTCTCTACATCTGCGACAGCACGTGAGCTCAGAGATAACTAGCCACCATGGATAGAGCACTGTTGCTTCTGAAATTCACATTTGTAAGTGTTGTACTAGATGCTCTGATTATGACCTCCTTATGGGCCTCTTCTACTGGGGACGATAAACTGGTAGACACATCGAAGCTGAAGATGTTCGTGGATGAGCTTCCTGATATGCCCAGAATCCATGGCTACGAGTTTGTTCAGGGAGTCCCCAGACCCAAATATCTCAAGATTGGCATGTTCAAGAAGAAATGGGTATGGATTTTTCTGCTTTATTTCTTCCATCTTTAACTCAATTTACTAAGTTGTTGTTGAAATCTCCGTGTGTTGTTTTGGCCTTTTTCTTCGCTTCAAGAGTGCCAAGACAAATGGGTTCTTAGCCAGTGTTTTTGTGGCTGTAAATTAGACGTACGATTGGATGAAGGATAATATGAATTTGGAAACACCCAATTAATTTAAATTTTATATCTAGTTTATCAACTTTCCCTTTATAAATTTTTAATACTTAATCCATATAAAAGTTCAATAAGATTTAAATTCCATTACAAAATTAGTTCTATATTTTGTCTGGGGTGAAAAATTAGTTTTGAATTTCAAATGATGAAGAATTCTTAGTTTCACAAAATTAGATAATTTATTAAACATACGAATCTTATTAAATTATTATTTTTTCTAATTTTCAAATTGTGAGGCGACAAGTCTATCAAATTTCCTGTTCTATACATGTTTTCTGTTTTTTCCAAAGTGTTGGTGATATTTCTGAGTTCTAAATTACTTGGTACACTTTTGACCCAAAGAAAAAAAAACTGAAAATAGGTGTAAAGTGAACTATTCTGAAGAAAAGAAAAAAAGAGAAAGCAATAGTTTGGATTTTTATAACATATAAACAACTAATAAATTGTAACATGAATTTTCAAAAATGTTCTTTTGGTAGAGTTATATTTAAAATTTCAAAAATAAAAGAAAAAGAAATTTGTACTCAAGCCCACATGTAAAGTACCTCATTAACCTCCCAAAAGCATTACCTCCAATAAAGCTGCTCCATAACGTAAAAGTACTGTATAGTAACATTTACAAATGATAGATAATTAGTAACATTTACAAATGATTTAACTATTACAGTTGTATTTAATAATTATAAATAAACTTGAAAGAATTATACAAAAGGGGACCAAAAGTAGAAAAAATGTTGGTACTTTTTTTTTCATATTTTCTGTAATTTGCTTGCATTCACACGGACTTCATCTCTTCTCATGCCGGTATGGAAAGGTGCTCAATAATCTAAATTGTGAAAGGAACAGCTATCTCTAGCTCAGCTTTTTGACAAAATGGTTATAGATAATATCGTAGTGGACCAATCTCTTCAAATCATGAATTATCTTTTTCTTTTCCTTTTTTTTTAAACAAAAAACTCAAAATTTCAAGTTTTCTACATTCTAATAGGGACATTCATACGTCAACAACTTTAATATTTGAATCTTAGGCATTCAAAATTTCAGGATTGAATAAATACCATAGGAATTTATTCCCATATACAACTTTCTAGATGCCATCATCTCTGTCCATTCCACCACCCTTCGTTGCTACTTTAAAGCAGCGTCACTCACAAAGCTACAATTTTCATTATGATCATTTGTGTTTATTATTTTTATCTCCACTTAATTACATGAGTTCCTCCTGAAATTCTGTTTCCTCAAATTAAGTATATTTATTTTTACTTTCCAAACGTTGGAGATAAGGAGACTTGATTCAAAGTTTTTCCAGAAACTGAATTTGAATCCATCAATTTGTTTGGTTAAAAAATCTAGAAATTTTTTTTTTTTCGGTCGAAGAAAAATATTCAAAATACGCAAAAAGTATTTCAATTTGACGAGCCGCGTCACATTATTTTCTAAAGTGCTCATATTTTATATATATATATATATATATATATATATAAGGGCAAAAGAAAAAATAAAAGACTTAAAAGGCAGTTTAATTGTTAGAATTAAAACGAATGAATGAGAATGAAAATAGAAGATATATTTAGTTAACAAATTATATCTTTATTTTTATTCATTAAGGAATTTGCACTACTTCATATAAAGGAGATGCTTCTCCTTAATTAAAATTATGAAATAAAATTAATTTTTTAAGAATAAAAATATATTTAATAAAAATGTCTTTACTTATAATAATTTTTAAATAAAAATACTCTTATGATACATTAAAATATTAATTTATCATTATTTATTTAATTTATTATTAAATTATTATTATTAATTTATTATTGTATTATTAATTAATTATTATATTAATATATAATTATATTATTAAATAATATTTCAAAGAAATATCTGCTTTTTTTTTTTTTAAGTTTTATGATAGATAATATAATAAAATATGCATACTGCTTAATTGATATTTATGTGTAATCTACTAACCAAACGAAATAATGGAAGACATATCCATTTTTATTCTTTCCTAACAAAACAACATTTTAATATTCCTATTTCCACACTCATTTTTATTTCTATTCTCATTGTATTAATTCTAACAATTAAACATATTCTTAGAGAATAGTATGTTAAACCTCTGTTCCTAAATACCTAGGTTTACTAGAAGCTGAACAATTGCACTTAAGCTAATTTACGATGATATTAATTTAATTAATTAGTTATTTGATATTAATAAATATAATCTGTAAATTAGTCTAACTATTAATTATTGCTTTTCCATCGTTCATTACAAACTTATGCCAACATCTGCAGTTATTTTATGGGAAACATTCTTCTTTTCTTTCAAATTCTTTTTACTAATTTGGCCTCATAAAAGCGTTGCTTTTATGAAATTGTTATTAACTGATTAAAACCCTTACTAATTTGTCTGCAATTATATTATTAAGTTGTTGAATGTCATATATTATAACAGAGAGTTAGTCAATATTATTTGGCTTAAATATGTCATTGTTATTCCAACTTCAGTGTGTGAACAAGAGCTTTTTGCTGGTGCAGAAATTCCACAGAGATCTGCCTCCCACGCCGGTTTTCGCTTACGGTGTAAACAGGCACACAGCAACAGTTCCGGGTCCCACAATCGAGGCCCTTCAAGGAGTAGACACCTACGTGACGTGGCAAAATCATCTCCCTTCAAAGCACATACTCCCGTGGGACCCAACCATCCCCACTGCCATGCCCCACACAAACAGTGGTGTCCCTACAGTGGTTCACCTCCACGGTGGCATCCATGGGTCCACCAGTGATGGCAACGCAAACGCTTGGTTCACCGCAAGATTCAACCAAACGGGACCAACTTGGACCCAGAAGATCTATCACTATCCCAACCACCAACACCCTGGAAACCTATGGTACCATGATCACGCCATGGGGTTGACCAGAGTCAACCTCCTAGCTGGCTTGATCGGGGCCTACGTCGTCCGCCACCCTCCGATCGAGACCCCGTTTGGTTTACCCCACGGTGATGCCGTCGATCGACCGTTGATCGTGTTTGATCGTAGCTTCCGTGCCAACGGTTCCATATACATGAATTCCACCGGAAACAATCCCACCATACACCCGCAGTGGCAGCCAGAATACTTTGGTGATGCTATCATTGTTAATGGCAAAGCCTGGCCACGCATGACAGTACGACGTCGTAAATACAGATTCCGGATAATCAACGCCAGCAATGCTAGATTCTTTAGATTCTTTTTCATCAACGGCTTGAGATTCACCCACGTGGCATCGGACTCTACTTACATCGAGGAGCCAGTGACGACCAGTGACTTTTTGCTGGGGCCATCTGAGATCACAGATATAGTTGTTGACTTTTCTCAGTCAAAGAATGACACTGTTATCCTAGCTAACAACGCACCCTATCCCTATCCTTCCGGTGACCCAGTGGACGAGGCTAACAGCAAGGTTATCAAATTTTTCATCCTACCTGATCGAGAAGTCGACACGTCACGCGTCCCGAAGAAATTGATAAAATACCCCGACGCAGATTTATCCAGTCTATCGCGCACACGGTACATTGCGATGTACGAGTACACAAGCGACATAGACGAGCCGACTCATTTGTATTTGAACGGAAAACCGTACGAGGCGCCGGCTACGGAAACTCCAAAGGTGGGGTCCACGGAGGTGTGGTACGTGATCAATCTGACGGAGGATAATCATCCGCTGCACATTCATTTGGGACTGTTCAAGGTTTTGGATCAGACGGAGCTGGTGAGATCAGAAGAGTTTAAGGATTGCATGGTGAAAAACAATGATGCGATCAAGTGCCACGTGGAAAGGCATGCGCGTGGCAAGAAAGTAGTGGTACCGGCTCACGAGAGAGGGTGGAAGAACGTGTACAAGATGACACCTGGGTTTGTGACGAAGATTGCGGTGAGGTTTGCTTACATACACACCAATGCATCGTATGTGTTTGATGCAACCGCTGAACCTGGCTACGTGTATCATTGTCACGTAAGTGTCTATTACTATGCCTTTTTTCTTTCGGGCATTTTTATTTGAGTTTAATTAAAACATTAAACCAAGCTAGCTCTTTATTTTTATTTGTAATTTCGTATGGACTACTAATTTATTATGGGAATCCTCTCAGGTAATGGAACTAGTTTGGCTTAACCCCAATTAGGAATTTGATGTGGATTTTTCTTCCTTTGTTTTTTTTTAATAAGGAAAGACATATAATTATTTTTGATAAAATTTTAATGTAATTTTATAATAAATTCTTTTTAAGATTAACTTTAATTTTTTTTATTAAAAAACTCTACAAAAACGTCTTTCGAAACTGCTGGGTTCTCATTTGTATCAATTTATTATTTATCTAATTCTATATATTTTATTTCAAATAGTTCTATCTAGTATTTATATATATTTAATGGAATCAAATATTTGGTAATCAATGTACAACTTTTGTTTACGTTCACACACATATATATACTAGTTATTGCAATTATTGTTTAGTTTGAGGTCGGACTTACTGTATCTTTTGGCTTGAATATTTGAATATAATTATTATGAATTTGAATTTTAGTTAAGCTTAATGATGACTCGTATTTGCATGATGGCGCGTGGCAATTATATGCAGATATTGGACCACGAAGACAATGCGATGATGAGGCCCTTGAAAGTGATTAAGTGAGGTTTATCACAAAGGGTATAGCAAGAGAGAATCTGGTAATTCATGTGCGATTAACTAATATAGTGTTATTCCTATTTCTCTAATCTTTTCAAATAAGAAGTTGTTTTCAATGGGCATTGAGTTGTCATTTTTCTTTACAAGGTTCATTTCTTCTAATATATATTTTCTTCTTTATCGTGCAGGACCATGATGCTCACTCATGACCAATTCAAATTATATATAGCTACGAGGGAAATAATTAAATAATGAGATAGACGAGTGAGGGTAGCTATATGTTAGGTTTTCATAAAAGGTGCTTCAAAGGTCAGATAGATTTTGTGTTGAGGTGTATCATATGATGGAGAGAAAAAGATGCAACAAGTTTTATGTGGTTTACCAAATATTGTATATTCTTCATAATCAATAATACCCAATATATATATATATATATATATAATTATAACTAGATATTTTTCTAGTGGTAGAAGTTGGGATAATTTTATATAATGTTTGAAGAAATAGTGGATATTTACACACAGAGATTAGCAGTGCGAGCAGCCCAAGCCCATAGAAAAGGGACAAACCCAATGCATGACCAGGACTTCGTACACATCAGGTATCAGAAACTGTAAGTAAGATTATGAGAAACTATAAGTAGAGGCTTACCGAGTTTCAAAAGGGGATCAAGAAGCAAAATTGTGAGAGATTGGTTTTTCAGAAATGATATATATTGCTGCTGACAAACTGCTTGTACTTAATTATGGCTAAACTTAGTTGATTCTCAGAGAACTGAAGGGATTCAGACATATAAGTTGGCATTATATGAAATAAAATCAATATGGTTTGATTGCTCGTTACTGCATCTATGATTACAGTGTGGACAACGTTGCCTCAACATACATCATTAAAAAGTTTAGAAAATTAATTTAAATGAACGAGATTGGTGCTATTGATATTGATCGATATTGCTTTTTCTGGTTTTCTGATTTGAATTTAAGGCAGATTTTCTTAACAAAACAAACATGAAAAGAGAAGTTGAGAAAAAGATAAAAAGAAATATTAACATATATATAAAACAAAAAGAATACATTAAATTATTATTTTTTTCTTTAACTTGAAAAAATCAAAAACTGTCAAAATAGGTTGAATTTATGGAGTTGGCCTATTTAATATTTACCTGCAACATGCAAGCGCATTAGTATGATTGACTCGTTATGGGCTAACCCACACTACTTGACATTTTTTAATTTTTGCACAAGTCCTAATAATTTTAAGGATTTGTTATTACAAATATCCCTTTGAGACAAGATTCAAATTCCACTCGATGAAGAAATTTGAAGAACTTTATTACTTGCTTTACCATGTTTTAGTTGTTTAACAATGCAACATGTATTTAAATAATTATTTTAATTTGATTGCTAATCCTTGAATGATCTATGTAATTGTGTTAAGTTTAGATTTAGTTGTTTGGGTTATGATGTATATTTCGTATTACAATAATATTATTTAACCTTTTTTTTAGTGATTTTTTTTATTATTTTAGTGAATTAAACGAAGTTGTCCATTTAATCCATCTAATATGTTGATTTAAAGCTTTCAACTTGTTTAAATAAATTAGGTTGAACAGTTCACAATTCGTAATGACCCGGTTAACAAATTTTGACCCCTCAATACATTCATAGCCATTGATGGATCTACTTTGATCATATTCATTAAATTCATCTATTTAATTAACAGATTTGATTGAATTAATTAGATGGACTAGCGGTTCAACTGGACATATAAGTCTAAATTATGAATAAGTGTGAGAGTTATCCAAGACTCAAGTGGCATATTCCATAGATGATGAAAGTTTAATACTAGTGGGGTTTAAGCATGCTACCCATTTTTGTTTTTTTGTTCTTGACTCCTTACTTTTTTTAGTTTATGCGCCTCCTCTATAACAAAAAATGAATAAATAAGTGAATTATATTGTCTGGGCACATTTAGACAAAGGTTTCTGTAACCCTAAGAGGCTTTCATCTTTCTCACAGTCATCCCTTACAACCCTGCCCATTGCGGCTTTTGATCACTCCCCTTTGTTATTTAGAACACAATTACAGCTTCCCCGACACAGAAAATGGCATAAGTTTGAAAACTTTTAGTTGCTTCATACTAAATGTGGGACAATAATACAAGATACTTGAAAGGAAAGAATAAATAGATATAGTGCTTTTGTTCTCTGGACAAAGCTAGCTAGAACAATGGCTGCTCCGCAAATTTGGAACAAACATGAAATTGGTAATATCCCTCTCAAGATTCACTCCCTTGAAATGCAACTGCACGAGTTACAATCCTACATTAGTCTGGATTCTAATGTTAACCTGGAAAAAACACATTTGTAGTGATTTAGAATTCTACTATGATTGTGAAGAAATTCTATGGTCTGATAAAGCTAGTCAAATCTAAATGATTAAAGGTGAACAAAATACTAGATACTATCATTCTCTGGTTAAAAAGAGACGAGTCAGCAATTCACTTCTACAAATCAAAATTCATAATAGTGAATGGATTGAGGATGTCAAAGAAATTATTGAGCAAGTATTCTTACACTTTAACTCCATTTATTCCAGTCATACTTAATAAGAAGATTTGTTTTCTCTGGAAAATTGGCAAAACCTTGACATTTCAAGTCTTTCTTAACATCATATTCAAATGCTTAACTAGCCTCTAACATGCCAGGAAAGAAAAAAGGCAGTTTTTGACTTAAGTCTAGACAATGCTCCAAGTCTTGATGGTTTAATGGTATATTCCATCAAACCTTTTGGAAATTATTTGACCAAATGTTGTTCCTATGTTTAATACTTTTTGTCATAATGGTTTTCTTCTCAAGTGCTTAAATTGATCCTTCATATCTTTAATTCCTAAATTGGATCACCGACAATCCTTTCAGGATTTTAGGCAGATAAGTCTTTGCAATTTTTCCTATAAAGTTATTTTTAAAGTCATGTGTAATCATTTGAAGCATATCTTAAATGACTTGATTGTCCCTTATTGAAGCGCTTTCCTGCAAGACAAACTTATTTTAGATAATATCATCATGGCATAAAAAATAATGCATAATATCTAGCACGCAAAAGGGAAGAAAATTAGATGGTTTGCCCTCAAATTGGATCTTGCCAAGGCATTAAATAAAATTGCTTGGAATTTTTTGAATGAAGTTCTCAAAAAGATGAAATTTCTTGAAAATTGGATCAACCTCATCATGCAATGTGTTACTGTAGTTTCTTATCAGGTGTTTATCAATGGGTATCCTACCTCTCCCATCTATCCTTCCAAAGGCATTCACCTAAGTGATCCATTATTTCCTTATATTTTCAAATTGTGTTCTAATGACCTCTACAACAAGTTGAGACTGCTAATTTGTCGAAAGCTATTTAAATCAGCTGCTAGTCTCTTACTATATCTCACCTAATATATGTTGATGAAATTATCTTATTTTTTGAAGGTAAAGCTAACACTTGTAATATAGTTAACAATATCTTAAGCTAGTTTTATAGTGTTGTTGGTCTTGAAATTAACATATCTAAATCAATCATGGTTTTCAGCCCCAATACCCCTCACTTATTCAAGAATTTCCTTTTTGGTACTATTGGCATAAAATTTGCTTAAAAACTTGGAAAATATCTAAGGACTCGGGTTGACTCTACCATAGATAAACATCAGGTGATCCATAATATTGCAAAAAGATTGAAAAAAAGCTATAGCCTTCGAAATCCAATTTGCCCTCACTGGCTGGTAGAATGACTTTGATCAATTTTGTCTTCAATGCCTCTTTAGTTTATCAACTATCCTATTTGGATCTAAGGGAAAAGCATTGCAGCAAAATTGATTCAATGGCTTCTAATTTCTTTTGGCGTTTTAAAGAAAATAGTCCGCGTATTCATCGTCTAAATGGGAATAAACTCTATCACAAGAAAAAATCAAGTGGTTTAGGATTTAAGCGAATTAGATATTTTAATAAAGGCCTTCATGCCAAACACTCTTGGCAAGCGAGAAGGGTAGACTCTTCCTCGAGAATAATTCTTCAAACTTTATTGTTTAAATATATTCCCCCCTACTATGCTTAGCGATCTTATGAATCTGTCACGACCCCCATGAATGAGGACGTGATTGGCACAAGAAACGAGATAAATCTCACCCTCGTAAACCTATTTGACATTTAAAATTCCAAATACAATATAAGTAAATAGAATTCTCAACAGATAACTATGAACCATAATAACAAAATAGGACTATACGCTTGTATGTAAGGGAGCCACTAGAGCACAAATACAAACTTTGCAATAAAGAAGGACTTGCCTTTGCGAACAATGCAAGACTCACATAAGAGACATATGCTAAGCCCCTAATTTACAAGTGGGGGTCTAAAAATAACTCAATCATCTAAAAAAAATATTAAGTAACGAGGGGTAAGTGAAAACTCAGTGAACAAATAATACTAATTACGTAATGGAAATGACAGACTAATGTAGAACCTTAAGGTTATGAAGAACCTAAAACTCCTAAAGCACACACTATGGCAAGAATATGAAATGGAATGAACCCCTAACATATTGAATTTCCAAATGACAGATGCAAATAGAAACGCAAATGATAGGTTGATTAGAAACAAGAATAAATTCACCTCAAGAGATGACCTTGCTAAGAATTCATTCTTGTTGCAATAGAAGAAAAGAAGCTATCCTCCCTTATAGAGGTCTGGCCAAGCCAAGAAGGAAACTAAAGAGTTTCTTTTGATAGAATGAAATTTGATATCTTACAAAGTTGAAACTCAAACCTTTTTATAAGCTTCAGACCCTTAAAGAAGCCTTAATTTCGAAATACAACATTGGGCCTCCAATAAGTTTGGTCAAATGATGTGGAAAATAATTTTAGACATTAAAATAGAAGCCCAATATATAACCATATACATCCTAGGCCTAAATTAATTATAATGTGGTCCAAAACATTTATTTCAATATCAATATTTCTTAAGGATATAATCCAAACGAATTGGACCTTCATTTGGGTTGGACATGACTTAAATTAATCACTTAGGTCTCATTCTCCAAGCCCAAGCCGTCCAAGTGACTTTCTTATGCATTTTCTAAGAATTTTTCCACATAAACTTGCAATGATTCCTTGAATTTCTTGGTTCTCAGTTTTGTAATTAGACCTAAAGGAAAATTCAAATCATCATTCAAGCCATTATATCTCTTGTCATTTGTGCTCACATCACAAACTAGGTACGGTAGAGTTTTACACAAACCATTTATTATCTTAAATCTGAACACCTTAACTGTCACGCCCCGAATTCCCTGGGATGTGACTGGCACAGATCACGAGGAAATCCCCATGACCTGCAAGCCTACACTAAAGGGACGATCGTTAACATACATTACCAATACCCATAATGCCGTTGCCTTAGTATATATGGTGAGAATGTCATTTCAAAACGAGGCCTCCTGTAGAAATTTCGGCAGCACCTCCCCAGTAATTAGGACGTCCCGAAATTTCTACAAGGTCCTGCAAGACAATACATAAATAGGGGAGCTCCGCTCCCACCAGCCCAAATCCACGAATACAACAAAAGACAAAAACTTGGCGGGTCCAGCTGTGGTCACAAAATAATCCCGCGAACGGAAAAGGCTACCAAACTAAATATATATATATATATATATATATACATCCCAAAAGAAAATGCCAAATTATAATCAAACAAAAAGGGGCACGTCTCGCACCCAAAACAAGCGGCTCAATGCAGCTCCCTGGTCAATGCTCCGCCGGCTCCAGAAGATCGCCTAACTCTCTTTCTGGGACTAAAAGTTTTCCGGCAGATAGCACCCCAAGTCAGTAAACCATTTCATATATATAAACGGAAGCTTTAACAAAAAATCAAGGAGTAATACAGTGCAATAGTGTTTAAATCCATAAACTTGCAATTTAACAGTCGAACGAAATAACCATTTATCATAAACGTCAAGTCAACAACCATTCTCAGTTAAGCAATCAATTGTGACAAACAATCAGGATTAAGACTGCTAAGAATCAACGGGCGAGGGTACACAACCCTCGAAAGCATCAATCAACAAGCGGGGATACACAATCCGCGAGGGTAACTAACCAACGAGCGAGGACACTCAGTCCTCGAAGGTAACTAACCAACAGGCGAGAACACTCAGTCCTCGAGGGTAACTAACCCACAGGCGAGAACACTCAGTCCTCGAGGGTAACTAACCCACAGGCGAGAACACTCAGTCCTCGGGGTAACTAACCAACAGGCGAGAACACTCAGTCCTCGGGGTAACTAACCATCGAGCGAGGACACTCAGTCCTCGAGGGTAACTAACCAACAAGCGCGAGTTACGTCTCGCGAAAGCTTATCATTCGTCATTTTCCAAATCTCAAAGAATTTACGTCATGCATGTATACAAAGATGAAATTATATGAAAGTTTTCTGTGGTTCTATTATATCTAGCTAGTAACCACCTTTAATCCCATCACAAGTCAATTACCGTAATTACAATCATTCAACACATGCAGAGGTCCCTTGCTTTAAATCTCCCAATTCGGTAAGGCAGAATCAGAAAGAATTTATTTACATATAGAAAACAATTAAACAAGAACAGCCCAGGCAATAATAAGAGTTTCGGGGTGCTATCTGCGCACCTGAACTCTGATCAACACAAGCGGTATGCTGCCCCCTCCTTGGGGTGCCAGAATCGGCCTTACGATCTACCTGCACCGAAGTTCACGCATGGATTAATCGCCGTTCGGGCCATTATCCTAATTTAGGACCTAAATCCCCCATCTCTTTAATTCCATATCTTTCATTCCTTAACGTGTGATTATTTACACTTCTGCCCCATATATTTTCCAGATTTTTCATTATGGTCCCTGTTTCAAGCCCTAGCCTCCATTTTAATGCAAATCCAGCAAATTTCTTAGTTCTCATGCCTAACCGTTTAAAGGTATTAATCTAGAGTAAATATGGATCAATTAAAAGTCAGAAATTTTCCATTTTCTCAAGAACCCAAAATTTTCGAAAATTTTCACTTTGGTCCCTGTCAGCCATTCTTCTTACTAGCAGCCAAAATCCATGATTTTAGAGCTCACATTTGTTGTTTAAGGGCCGAAAATGCTACTTCTAAGCTCAATCTGAAGAGAAAACTAGCTTAAACGTACCAAATCGTCCCAAAATGCTTAAGATTTGAACTCCTCCTTCTCGCCGGAAAAGATGGCTCCAACGGCGGCCAGGCGAACCGGCGGCAGGTGGAATGTGACGGTCAGAAGGTGGGAAACAGAACCCACCCCACCCGAGGAGGATTACGAGCTGCTCGAGCTCCGTTCCAGCTCACGTATCCTCGCAGCCCAACGGAGAAAATGTGACGTTCCTGCCGGCAGCGAGGTGGTTTCTGACCGGTGAGGGGCCGGCGACCTTCAGAGGGAGGCGACTCAACTCCGGCAAGGCTAAGGCACCGTCGTTGCTACTCCACCGGCCTGCACAGCTCAGTATCTTCTTCCTGCGTCTCGGCTGGAGAAGGAGAAGGTAGAAGAAGAAGAAAGTTTCTGAGGGCAGTTTCGTCCTTTCACTGTGGGAGGGGGCACGTGGCAGCTCCAGAAAAAAAACAACGGAGGTTAGCTTCCCGGTCTCGAATCCACGTCCTGAGGAAATGCAGCCTGAAGCTTGACCACTGAGCCAGCCTCAATCTCATTATATCGATTCACCTAACAAAGTATTATACCATCAGTTGCATTCAAAATTTTAATTGCTTGGGTTATTACATTAACAATTAATACAAATAGTACCAAAAATTAGGAAAACTTTGTTAATCTTCACATGTAAACCCAAACAAAAATATAAACAAACCCTGAATGAAAATGAATCAATTTATTTGCAACATAAAAGCATCATGATCAAAACAAAATGCTTGGGAGCATCCAAATCAAAATTTAATTCTCAAAAATTCTAAATCAAAATAGAATGGTTGAGAATATCCAATAGAACCATAAGAAGTCCATAATAACTAAACTAGCTCAATGCTAGCATAATCAAAACATATCACACATCAGTCACGAGTTTCGAGCATGGAATAATCATAATCATGTCTTAAGCCTCAGACAGAATATCATAATGGCAGTAATATGTTGAGTCATACTAAAATATAGATCGTAGTGCATTGCGGCTAACGTCTACTACTGTTACTACAGGGTCTTATTTTAGATGCATTCCCAAAAATTTATTTAACATATATAAATCCATAATCAAAAGTTAGAGTTTCAAGAAAAAAAATCTAAAATCAAACTTTTACATAGACAGATAAAAGTATCAAAATCTCATAATCTTAGTACATTGTATATACATAATCAAATATCTTTATAATTAAAGAATCAAAGTATTTCGTAAATATAAAACTAGAATACTACAACTTACAGAATAGAGAATTTTAAAAGTTCAAAATCATTTTTAACTCATAAATTAAAATCAGAGGAATTCTGAAATACAAAATTAGAATAATTCAAAATTTGCATAGTCAGAATAATTTAGAAGTACTAATCAGATTGATTCAGAAATACTAAATGAGATAATTTAGAGGTACAAAATCACAGTGCTTTAAAAAATGCAGAATTAGAGTAATTCAGGCGTTTAAAAAATTTAGTAAAATACTTTTTAAGATTTTGATCAGATTGAAAGTTTACAAATACTCAGAGGATGCATAAATGATGAAATATTTTTAAGTTCCAAGAAGTCTATCCTAAGGCACAAAGATATTCAATAACAATTATTTTTACAAGGATTTGCGTAAATAAGAAAATACACGTAATTAGCATTATTTACTCACCTGGAAAAGGCACACATAGCATATTTTCTTATTGTCTCCTATACTACGCACTAGATATAGTGCACCTTCTATGCTCCTAAAAATAAAATAAAATAAAATATGACCTTAATGTCCCTCGCTGAAATCATCCAAGCTCGAATAAATTTATAATGAATAATCTCATAATAAACTAATTAACAAGTAATTTGTCATCATTAAATAACCTCCGTCCAAAATTTGCTTCCTTTATTTAAAATCACAAATATTCCCTCAAATGATCATAATTTTCATGCTAACAATTACGTGTATATACATGTAGAAATATGCTCATGGAACCCAAATGATTCATATGTTAAAGTTTTCATTCTTCCACCCATGATCAAGATCAACATATATATATATATATATATATATTGTACTTAGAAAAATTCTCCAAGGTTTTAGTAATATCCGTATGTCCTTATGATAGAAATTTCCATTAATTGTCAATTTCATTGCCTTTAAGTCCAAAAATATGATTGCACAAATATTCCAAGATTATGACCTCATAAATTAAATTTACCTAACTAGGTTAGTTAATCCATTCTACATAACTCTTGAATTGTTCAATATCATCCAATGACTTAAAAATCATACCCATCATAAGTAAAATAAGTACTTAATATAGTCATTTCCATTGAATTTTTCTTCATCAATCTTCCTCACACAACAATGAAAATTAAGATAATTTGAGAAAAATTCTCAAAATATAACTTATCACTCAAAAGGAAAACTATCAACAAATTTTATTCCTCTTATTAAGGTCCAATGTTGCAAGAGGAATAAGAAATTTTCACATTCCTCCACTTTAAACACTATAACTCCAAATTGAGCCCCAATTTAAATTCCAAATTTTAGTAATTGTTCACGTATTGTTCAAATTACTGTTCATACGCAAGAAAGGTTTTTAATTTAGTGTTCCAAACATCAAATTGACACATGAAAATTATTAGAACCTCACTTAGGATCAAAACCCTTAAAGAATTTCCTCAAAACAACTATAAATTATACCTCAATTCCAAATTTCAAGCCTCTAACATTGTTCACATCACTATACTATTCATGTTCTTCATTCAATCATTCAAAAATTAAGGATTTCCAAATTCAGGCACTAATTCACAAAATCGGGAGCTCAAATGGGCAGAGAACAACATAAAAATCATTTCTAAATCAAAGCCCTCAAGCAAAACAACAAAATTTCACCTAATTTCAGCCAGCTTAGAAGAAGCTCAATTTCTTATCAGCTTTCACAAAATTAAAGGCTAAAATCCATGGAGAACAAGTCAAAATGATTATTAGCATTAAAACCCTTATCAAACTGGGATTAAATTTGCCCACATCACAACTTTCAGCTTAAAGAAATAACCTACCTTTACTGCTACTTTCGCCAGATTTTTGGAGGTTTTCCAGCCACCGCAAATGACCAAGGTTCACGGTGAGATGTTGGGTTGTCAGTGTTGGTGCGGATCTAGGAGAGGAAGTTGCAGAAAATTTTTGAAAAGGTGGAGAGGCTTGGGGAAGAAAAAGGAAAAATGAAGGAGATGTCTTAAGGACATTTTGGTAATTTCACTATTTGGGGACACATGACAGCCTACCAAAAATCATTTTCTGATGTAGGAGAGGGATTTGAATACAAGATTTATAAAAGGTTGGGTCAGGCTTAGTCACTTGAGCCAGCCTATAATTCATGAAATTTGTTATTTGAATTAATATAATAACTCTCTTAACCTTCCATTTCTACTGTGAACACCCCACCCAAATTAACAATAATAATAATAAATAGAATTAAAAAAATTCAAAAAAAATATAAAATAATAAAATAATAATAACAATTAATCAAAACAAAATTGCAAAAGTCAAACAAAATAGAAGTAATATGGAAAAAACTAAACATAAGAACCAAAAATAATAAAAAGGAAAATTTAAGATATAGGTTTGAAGAAGAGACATGGCAATCATCTTGCAAGGAAATAAAATGAACAAGGCCACATACTTGAAATGGAATTGCAAAACACTCTCACTTGCTCACACTCACACACTTTCACATGCTCACTTGCTCCCACATGCTTACTTGCCCTCACACACATGACACACATCACTCTCACACACTCACGGACACATCACTCTCACACACTCACACTCTCACATGCTCATTTGCTCCCATATGCTCACTTGCCCTCACGTACATGACACACATCACTCTCACACTCTCACACACTCACACTCACACTCTCACCCACGGACACACACTCACCACATGCATACACTCATGCACACACATGCACAAGAGGACAAGGGGGACAAAAAGCAATTAGGAGTGGTTCTACAGAGGAGGCAGAAAGTAGGGTGGCTGGTGCAGTGAAAGGAGAGTGTGGCGTGGCTGGAGATGGCAGGAAAAGGAGGGGACCGTGTGCAGCAAAGTAGTGGCTGGAAGTTATAGAAAAAGCAAGGAAAAAAGGGGAGCAAGATGGCAGAAAAAGGGAGGAAGGCTGGAGCATAAAGGAGGACAACAAACCGAGAGAAGGGAGGGAGAAAAAGCGCTAGAGAGAAAGGAGGCCTCAGCTGAGAAGAAAAAGAGCTGAAGGAGAGAAGAGAGGAAGGAAAAAGAAGGCAGAAACCATGCTGAAAGGGAGAGCCACGTGACCGAGAAGGGAAGAAGAGCTGAAGAAAAAAGGGAGAGCAACGAAACCAGAAACAAACCAAGAGGAAACAATGCTGAAAGAAAGAAGAAAGTGGAATCAACAACGTGAGGGAGAAACAAAGCTGAACGAAGCAAGAAAGCAAGGCAGCCACGTGAGGAAAAAACAGCAGAGAAAGCAAACTAGAAACTGAGTGAAACCGAGAGCTGAATGAAGCTGTCCAACGTGCAGAAAAACCATGGAGCAACGTCCCAAATCGTGGAGTGAAAAGGAGCTGAAGTTCAGACCATCCAAGGAGCAGAAAAATGGAGAGTTGGATGCCAAAATGATGTGCAGAAACAAGGAAGTTTGAATGCAAAACAAAGTGGCAGCAAAGGGAGGGATAGAAGCTGAACCATAAAGGAGAAAAAACTCTGTTTTGAGCTCAAAAAACAGAGGTAAACAGAGGAGAACTTAGGGAGCACATGGAAGAAGAGGAAGTGTGGAGAAGAAGAGAAGCTTTCAGCCTCCATCTTCCAGCCGAGAAGTAGAGACACTTTCTGCAGAGTTTCCAACGCTGAAGCCAACCAGAAAACTCCAAGAAGCTGTCCAACAAAGTTGTCCGCCATCTCTGCACTTCCAGCCGAGACCAGCCACTTTGGGGGGCTGTTGGAGGTCTATCTACCATAGGTGAGTGAGGAGGAGAAGGTCATTCTTCATTGGAGCACAAAGGAGGAGCTGAAAACGCACAGGTATGGCTGCACGTTTTGTCTTGGTCGAGAATTCTGCATACTGTCACTGTTCACTCGAATTCCTTCAAGACAATCTCATGCATGTGCACTGTTCACACATTCTAATATGAGATGCTATTGTTCACTTGCTTAAATTTGTTTAGTTTTGTTTATTACAATTGTTTAAACATTAACTTTGATTAATTATGGCTCTTACGTATAAAATTAGCATGTGAGAATTTTGTTGTTCTTGATTATCAGGGATTATGTGAGTTTTTTTTATCTCCTTAAATCCTTGCAACTAATTAAATAATTGGAAGACAATTAATATTAATGAAATATTAATGAAGGAATGGTGAAAAATAATTGAATGATAATTAATAAATATTGTCATGATGGATAAAATTATCGTGTGAGAATTTTGTTCTCCTCGATTACCGGGGGTTATGTGAGATGTTAATCTCCTTAAATCCTTACAACTAGTGGAGTAATTGAAAAGTGATAATAATATTAATGAAATATTAATGAATAAATGGTAAAAAAAAAAGAAGGAATGACAATATATATTAATAAAGTATTAATGAAGGAATGGTGAAAATAATTGAATGATAATTAATATTGTCATGGTGGATAAAATTATCGTGTGAGAATTTCGTTCTCCTCAATTACCGGGGATTATGTGAGATATTAATCTCCTTAAATCCCTACCATGAACTGAATAATTGAAAAGTAACAATAATATTAATGAAATATTAATGGGTGAATGGTGGAAAATAAATGAATGATAATTAAATATTAATTTTGATTAAATCATAATAATAATCATAATCAAAATGCTTGCTTTAATATGCTGTTTCCCGTTATTTGCGAAATTATCGTGTGAGAATATCGTTCTCCTCGATTACGTGGGATTATGTGAGGTTCTAATCTCCTTAAATCCCTATAATTAATTCTGAAATAATAATAATATTAATAATAATACAAAAATGAATAAATGGACAATAATTAAATATTAACTTTGATTAAATATTTATGCAAAATGAATCGTGTGAGAATACTTGTCTCTCCTCGACTTCCCGGGCTCGTGTGAGATTTTAATCTCCATAGAACTCGAAAATTAGCATATATTTGTTTAAAGACAAACAGATAAACAAATAAATAATAGCGCTTAAATTAAATTGTCTACCAATAATCAATAATAATGATAATCAATATTTACCAACAATAAATTCAAAAATTCATAAAATAAAAAAATATATTCCTTTCATTATAAATTAGGCATTAATTCCCGAAATATAAACTCTCAAAACTCAAAAAATAATAATAATAAAATCGACAAAATTTTTTTTAAAAGAGAAAATGTGAAGAGTTCAGGAGAACGAGGTTAATCAGTTTGTAGTAAATTAAAACATACAAACCAAATTCCTAACCCGTTTTGTTTACAATGATCTGTTTTAATTAAAATCCTCCTACTCTCACCACAAATAAAAAAACCACCAATCTCAAAAATGTCTTTTGGTCAAACTACGTGGACTTTGATCCCTCTTATGGGGTACGTAGGCCCTAGGCTTTTATCCTAGGTCAAGTCCGTCCTTTGTAAATATCCATCAGTTTGCATGCATTTTCGCTTTTTTGTCTCCTCTGTCTAACATGCATCCATGTCAATGAAAGGGTAATTGAGATTAATTAAAGGTCATATTCTATTTCAACTAACTAGTTTAAAGTAACTGTCCTTATGGGCGGGTGTTGTGGGGTGCCTAACACCTTCCCCACACTCAAATAGACTCCCGAACCCATATCTGATTTCGCAGACCATTTCGCTTTTTTCCTTTTGTTTTAAATTGGTTTTCCATTAAAAATTTTGGTGGCGACTCCAAATAAATTGATTTTCAAAATTCTGTTTTTGGGAATCGGTGAAAAAATTTTCATTCCATCCTGCCGAAAGGTCGGTTATGACATCTACAATTAATTTAATTGTTATATTTATTATATATGTTTTTCTTCTTTCCTTAACTAAATTTCTTCTCCCCATTTAACTTATATAAATGTGCAAAAAAATTTTCCCTCAAGGCAAAAATTTTAAATATAAAATTTTAAGATATTACAAAATCGTTCTTCCTCATCTTGGATTTGGAATGGTATTTGTAAAACAGGGGACTTAGTAACCTTCAAGCTAAGATGGTGTATTGGTTATGGCCATTCTATTTAAATCAACCTCCACCTTTGGTCGCCAATGCAACTGGATCAAACATCTTAGGCTCTTGAGTATGTGTTTGATCTTATTTTGCATAATGAAGAAAACTAGAACACCAATCTCCTTAAGTAGATTTATAGTCCTGGTACCTGTGATTACATCTTATCCCTATTATTCTCAAATACTGGTCTCCTTGATAGGTTCATATGGGAAGGAAACAATCAAGGTAATTACATGATTAAAGATGGTTATAACTTAGTTCTCTCTACTTCCCAATTAAAATAGCATACAGAATTCACACATTGGAAATATCTGTGGAAGTTAAAGCTACCCATGTATTTCTTGGTTTTCATCCAGAAATTACTTTCACGAGCTCTTCCAATTGGCAAAATTCTACTAAAGCATCATGTTCCAGCAAACTTGGATTGTCCCTTTTGTCATTCTAAGTCGGAGACTCTCAATCATATCTTCCTTTAATGCATTTTTGCTTGAGCAGTTTGGTTTGCTTCACCCCTTGGCATTCACTCAGATAGTTTTTTTGATCAAGTTATTATTAAATGGCTTCAAAGCTAGTATTCCATGGGTGGAGCCAATATTTCGTTTGGAATACGTTACTTCTTAGATGCTAATGCTATTTGATATGTCCGTAATGATATTATTCATAATGGGAAAACTGCTTATCCTATTGATATGACCAACAAGGTTAAGATTATTCTCTTCCATAAAAACTTGGCTTGGAATTCCTGGGGAAAACAAGTGCCTCAATCTCATAATAATCGTACTCTGAATGAACATAGGCCTTTTTCTTCTGGATAGTCCATCATTTTCTGGGACTTTCAGCATGATCATTCTAACAGCTTTAATTTTAAGGTTTCTATTCGGATAGATGGGTGGCTTATTCGAAAATGGGATTAGTCAGATCAAGCGGTGGATACACAGAACATCTTGATTTTACTAGCTGTTTCGAAAAATTCTTCTTTGGATTTCCATTCAAAATTGGCTTTCTCCTAGCTCTAATTGGCCGCAACTTCTGTGTGCTAAGAGGCACATCTTGAACGTGATAGTTCACTCTCATGGCTTGGGCAGCTGAAGTCTCATCCTTATGAAAGATATTAATCTTCTTTTGCATTGTTTCCCTTCTAGACAATTAGGTCTTTTAAGATGTTCTTAGCCTTTTCTTTTTTGTCTCTTTCTTTGTTTCTCTTATTAAAAAAATGTAATAAATGAATCTAGAATTAATAATTAGTCTATGAAAGATCACTTTTCTCTTAATCTGAACCGCTAATTAAAAATAAATTCTCTCAATTTAATATCTGAAAAATTACTTTACTCTCAATTTCACAGATATATTTCTTAAACGTTTTTTTTCCCTTTTAAAATTGTCTCTCTAGAAAGTATTTGTGGTTCTCTTTCTGACTAGGGATTATTTGATTGGAGAAAATGTTTGTGGATTAACTTAAGAGGTTTTATGTTGAAGGAACGAATTGTATGTAGGATGATCTTTAAAATGCTAGACTGAGAGATTTTGTCAAGACCCAATTGAGAGAAGAGAATAATTATTCAGACACTAAATTAAGAAACTATGTTTGGAGGATTAGATTGAGACTAAAATAATTTTTGGAGAACTAAATTAGGTGAATTTTATGTTTAAAGGACCAAATTAAAAGATGATGATAATAATATTCTTTGAATAATTAAATCATTAATTTTCTCATAAATATATATAAGAATCTCAATTTTGTATAGTAGATTTTTAGGATTTAATTTGCTACAGTTTTTAACAATTAGGATCCCTGACAACAGATTTTATTAGACAATGTGCGCCGCAAATTGTCCTCCAATTCAGTGTGCCACACGTAGTTTTATTAGACAATGTCACAATACACTTTTAACTTTTGAATCAAATTGAAAATAACAAGAAGGTATAAGGAGTTATTGAAACATATATATAAACTTTAAGGTTCGAATAAAAAAGACAGAAAAATTACGAAAACCAAATGTATATTTTTTAATCAAATATTTATTTAAAAATATTTTTTTGGGAACAATCAAACCTAAGCCCAAAAACAAGAAAATATGGAAAATACTCTAAATAGAAACCATGATATCTAGATCCCTGTATTTAGGGTCACAAAGTGAGAAAGAGAAAGAATGAGTGAAATTTTAAACCCTAATTAAATCTATTATCATAGATTCATACACTTAACAAAACAAATCTTTTAGAATTCTGAAAGAAATTTATGATCTAACTATTTACAATATAAAAAATTTATAGATCCAACAGTTCTTAATAAAAACTAGTAACAATATGCGGTTAAAATTAAAAGCCATCACTTCATCATTCGTCGCTGAAAACTGAAAAACTATATATATATATATATATAACTATACAGTTACTTTCACCTTTTCACTTCCTCGGTTTGTCTTTCTCTAAATTTATACTGCATTTAGTGGCTAAATGCACAGGGTCCATGTTGAGATACCGTCACAAGAAATGAAACTTCTACAATGCCACCAAACAGCATAATGATACTTCTACAATGTCACCAAACAGCATATGCTGAAGCTGATGATCTATATATATCCCATTCTTCAATCAATTCTCTGG
Organism: Delonix regia; assembly: GCA_037074485.1. NCBI lineage: Eukaryota > Viridiplantae > Streptophyta > Magnoliopsida > Fabales > Fabaceae > Delonix > Delonix regia. The sequence goes on from CM073461.1 coordinate 24,015,722, forward strand.
TTATTATTGAGCAGATTGATTATTGCTCTGCATCAATCTCAACCTCTAAAATTTTGGCAGGTCTTACAGTATGCAGTATCAGATTTTAAGTGTTACATTTTTGTCAGATTTTAAATTTAGACTCAATTTTGAACACTTGAAATCGCAAATCAGTCCATGATTGTTGGGTTAGTTAGGAAGACTTTAAATGAAGTTGTAATTGCTATCCGTCCTTCTTTGTATTGAGGGACGCAAGGTCATGGTCAAGAGGCCCCACCAAATAATTCTTTTTTTTATTAATTTTATGTATTTGCTTTAGGATAAAGTATTTCGCAAAGTGTACATTAATTATAATTTTGATACTGTAATTTAATTATAAAATGTGAAAATATTAACATTGTAGACTCTGTTTTTATTTCAATTTTAATTCTATAGTACACAAGACTTTAAATAGACTAAAACATAAATAAAGGAAAGTGAAGAAGATTATTTCATGGATTATCTTCTTATTTTCCATAAGTCTAAATATTAATTATTTGTGATAGCATAAATTAATTTTATATATATATATATACACTAGTTATTTGTGATATTGGCTATGAGGTGGAAAGTGTGGTGTGTGTTGAAATAGAAACGATAAAAGAAATAAAAAAGTTTTACATTGGAAAGTTGAAAGAAAATAAAAGATCATATAAGTGTTGAAATTAATCTACCAAATTGCTTTAAACGTTTTGGATGAAAGCTTGATTATCAACACTGATAATGGCCGAACAACTCTCTCATTCTAACTTGGACTAAATACCATAATGATTACAAGCTTGGGCAAAAAGTCTCACATTGGGAAATTAAAAAAAGATAAAAGGTCATATATAAGTGTTGAAGTTAGTTTACTAAATTACCTTAGACATTTTGAATAAAAATTTGACTATCAATACTTATAATGACTTTAACAATTCTCCAATTCTAACTTGAGCCAAATGCCATAATTTTCAACAATGTGACTATTAGGGCTTTGTTTTGTGATTGGAGTTCGGAGCTAGGAGCTTGCCGACAAAACAACATGAACCACACAAAAGTCATCTTATTATAATATCACATTAAAAAATTCTTTATTTTAAAAAATTATGAATTATTTTATTATAACATTTAACATATTTTTATATATAACAATTTGTTGTTCAAGAATTGTTGTTAGTTTTAATTGAAAAAGAATTAATGATTATATGATTATAAGGATTAAACTCATATATAATCATATGGTGGGAGCACTCAACCAAAAAATATAAAGGGATTGTATGAATTCATAAACACTTTCTCTCTATTTTGGTAGCACTCAAACGTCTTATCTCAACCAGACACCCCAATTTTTACACCCATCCAAATTAGAGACTTTAGAATTATTATTTATTCCTATTTGTTATTGTTTTACTCTTTTAATATCATAAGTACAATATATGTATATATATATATCTCTCTCTCTCTCTTTCTATATCAAAGTTATATTAAAAAAAATTTGTTGTTGTTCAAGCTAGATATTTCATTAAAGCGGGTAAAATAAGTTTCCTTAGGTTGCTTTCCAAGCATAGGGTTTATTGTATAACAATATACGAGGTTGCCAATTTAATGCTATTATTAATGAAAAATGAACACACCAACTCACATTGCATCATTTATGGAAACTTGAACTAATCTTGATTGATTGATTTATTTATTACTTTCATTAAGAGTACATTACGAGAAAACCGCAAATTAGTAAGGTTTAAACTAACAGTCAACTATGTAACACGTGACACAGCGCCATTTTATTTTTTCAATGAAACTCCCTTATGACATTTTCATTTATGATCTGTTTATCTTCTAATCCTAATTTTTTGTTGGCTCCATGCATCTTCATTACATGTACGTACGGACACGTGAAAACCTACTTTCTATTAAAAAATAATTGAGAATCTTAAAACAAATTTAGTATCTAAGAGACAAAGAAAAAGTAGTGAGTGTACTGTCCCTCGCGCGCGCGTGTATACATATATATATATATATATATTTCGGAGAAAATTATCAAATTGATATCTTACATTTTCACTTTGTGATAATTTAATTTTTTATAAATTAAAATAACAAATCAGTCCCTTATAAGTTATATTTTATGTAAAATTAGTATTTTATTAATTTAAACAAAGGCATTAATTTTGCAAAAATTTAAATTTGTGAATGACTGATTTTGTTTAAATTTAAATTTATGAAGGACTGATTTGACACGATTAATTTGTGATGGACTAAATTATCAGAAAATATAAAAATAAAGAAAAAAATTTGTACTTTTCTCATTAATTTAGTCTCCATTCAATAAAGGAAAGAATAAAATATAAGATAAATTCTGTAAGTAATTATTCTATTTAATTATAACAACAAAGTTTTAATTATATGATATCAAACTATTAAGACATATCCAGGTATCATATTTTTTTTAAATAACTTGACAGAAATTACATAAAAATTACAACTAATTAATTTTTCTCTAAAAAATAATTCATTCATATGTATATTAGCTAAAGAAATAACAAAAAAATTATCATGATTTGAACCTCAAAATTTTGAAAGAAATTACAGTCTCTTACTGTTATGCTCCAATTATACTTTTATCCATCTATAATTACTAGTAGAAATCAATTCCACTAACGCATTGTAAACTCACCTTGATGGTTTAAATTGAACATTAAGTGTAACAGAATTGTGTGAAACTACCAACATGCACTTATCTTGTTTTACCCAAAACCCTTTATCCTTAGCATTCAATTTATACAAATGAGAAATTTAGATCATAATGAGTTAATTATATGAGTACTTTTAGTAAATAATATACTGACTTGGATTGTATATATTTGAAGGCACGCGTTCTTACAGAATTTCTTAAAAGTATTATTATAATACATTTTAAATTCTATCATGTACATTAGACAATCCTTTTGAAAAGAAAAAAATAGAACGTCCTCAAACATGGGTTTAGGGTTTATTTCTCTTTAACAGAATAATATTTTGTTTGCATACTAATATTGTACATGTATACTGAAATGATAATTATTTGTTTTAAAAATCTAAGAGAGTAATAATAAACACAAAAAAATACAATTTTTTTAAAACAAGATGTCATTCTATATATTGAAAATAAATAGACTACAAAAAGTGCGACATTTAATTAACATCTTCTCAGGTTTTTTTTAATTAAAAAACACAATTGAACAATGTAATTTAATTGTGTATTGATTTATTATATACTTAAACACATTTTCTTTTCATCTAAAACTATTATAAGGGCACTAACAACTTCTAAAGTTAGGTGTCCTTGGAAAGATAGTATGTCGTAAATAATAAAATCTGCAATGTTAATATTATTTTTTATATATTAAAAATTGTTTTTAATAAAAAAATATTTAATAAAAGTTAAAAAATAAAAAATAAAACGAAACAACAAGAAGGAGCCCATTGTAATGGGGGAATCCATTTCCCAATCTGACAAACTGAATTGAACACAATCTAACAGTTACAAGCAGTGTGAGGACGAGACGCAGGTACGTTCAAAACAAACCTATATATAGTTGTCATCATCTCAATGGTGAAACTAGCGGAATTTAAAAAAAAAAAAAAAAAGAGTAAAAGGGAAGATAAAGTAAAAAAAGAAGCGACAAGATACGATGACCATTGACAAATACTAATGGACAACTAACCAAACTCCCACACTCCAACTTTCCTAAACACCCTCTCTCCGGAATAGATCATCTCCAACTGTAGATGAATAAAATATAATTTTTATTAATTTAATATTAATAAAATATTATTATTTTATATTTTTTACCTACTGCAGAGTCTGAGAAAACCCGTGCTCCTCTCTCTCTCTCTCTCTCTCTCACGCACGAACCGTGCAGTCACGCATATGGCTAAACCACCGGTCCAACTCTACCCTCTTTCCTTCTTCTATATATATATATATATATATATATATGTATATTCATGTGTGCATAGTTTCAAACACCCTCTGTGATATTACCCTCCATTCTTCATCTCTTTAACACTTGCCCTTGGTTGCATTGTACTCTCGTCATCTTCTCTTCTGTTTCCAAGTTCCAACTAGCTAGGGTTCGTACATAGGAAAAACCAGAGGAGAATGAGGAAGCCTTTTTGTGACAAGGTAATGAACAAAGGAGCTTGGTCCAAACAAGAAGACCAGAAACTCATTGATTACGTCAAGAGACATGGAGAGGGTTGCTGGCGTACTCTCCCTCAAGCTGCTGGTATATATATACTATATGTATATTTGTAACCCATACTTGCACTTTAATTTTTCTCTATCATTTCGTGTGGTTGTTAATTTCAAGAATTAATAGACTTTTGTGGATGGAGTTTTCTGCGGAACGGGTTCATTTTCTCCCTGGAGAAATCATTGGAAATTCCCTTCTTTTTTTGGGGGGGGGGGGGGGGGGAGGGGGGAATCTCTTAACTAATTATAAGTTTTCTAAAACTTTTTATCTGATATGTTGGTTCAGGCTTATATCGCTGTGGTAAAAGCTGTAGGCTGAGATGGATAAACTATCTTCGGCCAGACCTCAAAAAAGGCAACTTTGCTGAAGATGAAGAAGATCTCATCATCAGGCTTCATGCACTCCTAGGCAATCGGTGCGATTCTTTCATAAACACATCTAATTATATTACTCCTTTCTTTTTTTCCTTCACGAAAAAGGAAAAAGAATTCTGATTTTAAGTACAATAAGCAATGTGATGTTAGTTAACTAGAAATTGTAATAACATTCATGAAGTACATTCCCTCTTTTAAGGTCTAATAATATCACATTTAATTACAGTCGTTTAATAAGTATTTAAAATTACACTACATTCAGAATCTCTATACTTAAATAGAGTCATCTGGAAGGCTTTAAAGAAAATTTAAAAATTAATTAGTACCTCATACTATTATTTATAATTCTTTTTATTAATATTGGTTGACATGGTTTCCTATAGGTGGTCACTGATAGCTGGAAGATTGCCTGGGCGAACAGACAATGAAGTGAAGAACTATTGGAATTCTCATCTGAGAAGAAAGCTCATAAACAATAGCATTGATCCAAATAATCATCGGTTAATTCGAAATCTGCCATTGTTGTCTGGTAGCTCAGCATCATCGTATAATGGCCTGAAAGATAATAATAGTACCAAGAATGATGAGCCAACAAAACCGCACGGGGATGACAACCATAATTATGACCTAGTTTCTGATGCAGCAAGTAGTGGCTTGGGGGAAGAGTCATTTTGCTTACCAGATTTGAACCTTGATCTCACTATGAGCAACAATGTTGCTTCATCACCTCCTCTTCCACCTTCTGTCGCTGAAGGAGCCAGTGCTGGTCAAAAGCCAGTTCATGAATATTCTAAAACATCAAGAGAACTTCTTCTATTTAGGTGATCTTTACTTTTTTGGGAAGACAAAGAAATTCAGCTCATCCTATGGAGGAAAAAGATTATCTTTTGAAGAAATTTCTCATTCATTATATGGTAGAAAAGGCTACAAATTGCCATTAGAAAGCTTCAAATTTTAGGAAACAGTGAGATTAAATTGATGAGTACACATACCTGCGTATTAATAGTATGTTGTACTGAACATGTAAAAGTAATTATCACCATATAATGAATAGTTCAGTTTTTTTTTTTTTTAATTATAAACATTAATATCCTATACTTATGTTGGTTGGTGCTCCTATTATATCTTGTTTTACTGCATTTGGAAGTCCTGGCATGAACATATAAGATATTGTTCTATCTTAGAGAAATTGTACATAACAAAGCTTCAAAATATGAGAGGATAGTGAGAATCCATCTCTTGGTTGGTTTATAGATATAAAACTTGGGGAAACTCTCGCCATGGTAATAGTAAATTATATATAATTCCTTATGATTATATAAAATAGTCGTCGATCATAGATTATATCGTATAATCAAAGAAAAAGAGTAATACATTAGAAATATATATACATACATACATACATATATATATATATATATATATATATATATATGAGGTATAAATTTTCCTTCATATTCACTCCCTCTGAGTTTACTCTGTGCAATCTGTTAGTTTTAGATGAATGAAGAAGATATTTTCTCATAAACAAAACATTAATATCATATTTTGGAGTACTAAATAGTCTTTACTTTTCTACAAATTATAAAAGATAAAATAAGCATATACAGGGAATTAGATTTTTATAAAAATATAGTCAATATTATTATTATAACAAATGACTTGAGTTCTCCTTACTTATTTTATTTATAATAAAAAGGTGAAGATTCGTCTAAAACATAATATTTTAGAGATTATTAGCCTCCATGTCTAACACTAATAAAGATGTTAGTAATCCCGGCCCCTGCCTATATATACCTTGCTTAAAAGGATGACAGAGAGTATGTGAAAAACATTGCTTTTATATATGTGAGATTTAATAATCAATATTAAAACATGGACACATGATTGGACAAAATATCTCAGATGAATGGTGAATATTTTTCTTAGTACATGCATGTGTCCAAACGTCTCACAAGGCAACACCTATATATAGTGAGATTTAACGGTCAATATTAGAATAGGGAACGACGAGACTATTTCAGAGAAGTTTCTTTCAACCATGTTCTAATCTGATAATTCATGTAAAACGTAAATCCCTTCTCTCGTAATATATAAACATGCACGCAAACTCTGTCTAACATTCAAAGCGAGGATAAGCTTTATAAGAATGATTGGTCTATATCTCTATCCTCTATATTGTTCACAAATTTACACATCCAAATTATTGTAGAAACAAAGCAGGCAGTGGAGATGTCATGTGATACAGCTGGCTGTGTTATCCCCACCTGCAGGACTGTACAGAGTTAGCAAGCATTATATCTGTTGCATAAATGTGTTCATTTCTTGTAATATTACTCATTTAAGTAATTTTCCAATCTAGTCCAACTCTTTGAAGTTAATTGCTTGATGATACGTACACCCGATCATACTTGGGAAACTTGAAACTACAAGACGTTCTCTCCTGTGAAAAAAATGCCACTGAGGTTCTGTTTTGTGTATAAAAATTTTAGCCTAAAAAATGGTTTAGGCTCCGTGAATATGTACAGATTTTCAAATACATGGGAAACGAGTATATTCACGCACCAAACATCAACAATACACACACAAACATATACATATATTATATATATATTGACCGCTAATATGTAATACTAAAATGGTTAAGTAATTGTTTTTTGCATGCATATTAGTGTGTACGTTAGTATTTAACTTTCAAACCCAACATCTGTATACAGCGAAAATTATAGCAGTAACTTAGAAATTTTAGAGGGCCGTACTATGCATGGTCGTGGTAGATATATAATAGCCTTAAATAGCTCTAGCTGTCTAGCAGAGGTACATATAGAAGCAGCTAACGGTTGGGCAATATATTAATTATATTTGTTTGACGATCCTGTCATGCATGCTGGGTTAGGTTATAACTAAACTTCACATTAATCAAAGGTAGAGTACAATAGAAAGGCTAGGGTTGTTACTTCAGTAGGAGTGCAGCGAGTTTTCAAATCTTTCGTGCACTCTTTCTCTCTGTTATATTACAGTCTATCCTCAAAAGTCAAATGAATTAAGTCTAGTCAAGTCATTTAGAGAAGCCCGGATGAGAAGACTAGGAAGGAGAAAGTTGGATATGATACAGTTGATCTCCACGTTGTTTTTCGTGTCTGCTGGCCGTGGGGCTCAAAGGGAACCTCATATGCTAGGTGACAATATTCAAGCTAATTTTTTATTACCATTTTTATTAAAACAAAATTATAAGATGCTTTGGCATAATTTTTTTGTGCAAAATTTAAAATGGCGGTAGGTTACTTTATTATAGTTATTTTTTGGTTCAAGTGCTAGATTGCTGTATTAAACGATGAAGTCTCTTAATTTAGTGTGTAATTATACCTGACATGAAGTTCTGTTTCCATTTAGAACGGAAAGAGTTGCCGACTACTTTTATATGAAAGCTTAGAATATTCAGAGGAAAAAGAAACAGTAATAACTGATAAATTAATGAAGAGAAATGAATAAAAACAACAGAAAATATATAAAAAAAATGATAATATATTGGTTTGTGCAAGCTGTTTAGGTACAGGACTGAAGAGAATACTTATTCTCATCAAAACTATAAAAACAAATTCACCGCACTTATTGTACAGTGATGGGTAAAAAAAAAAATAACAACTAAAAATTTTAAAAAAAAATTTTATGTTTATATTAATCATATAATAAATTTATTGTACAGTTAGTGATTTGATCCCAAAACCACAAATAAAAAAGGGGAAACAAAAAGTCAGTTATGCATGGAAAGCAAAAGCAAGAAAAATCAATGACTAGATTAAGCCAAAGAAACACAATAATTAGAATTAATGGATTGTTCCGAACTTTCGCTTACTATAAAACAATTTTGTCAAATAGTTTCAGAAAATATTGTAAGAAAAAGCAATTTGTCTTTAGTTAAATTATTTGATAAGCACTTTTATTAATAATTGAAAGATATATTATGTTCGGTAAATATTTTTAAGGAAAGTAAGTTAACTGTTAAACTACATATGTGTGTGTGTGTGTGTGTATATATATATATATATATATATATATATATGAGTATGATTGCGAAAATAGCCATGCTGATAGTAAATAACGAGTTTGAGTTTTAAAAAAATTATGCTTTTGTTACTATTTTCAAAGAGAAATTTACTTCTTAGTAGTTTTTTGTTTCGCAAAAGCTTCACCAAATAATTTTTATTCTCAAAATCAACAAAATTTTGTTTTTGTTTTTATTTTAATTTTTGTTTTTTTTTGGTTGTATAAAGTAGATTCTCCCTCAGTTACACGACCGGCCAAAAGGCAAAACTGCAGAAGAGCAAATCTTACTGGTTAATACTTAATACTAAATTACTAGTTATTACTCATTACTATGAACAATGTATCTGTACTGGAGAATCTTGTATTGAAAATAAAAAATCTTTGACCTGGTTTGACGTTTCCTATATGGAATGAAGATTCCTATGTATTCGACAGGAATTAATCCATTAAAAGTAATGGCAACTATAAACTACATCCCTTTTATAATATTGTACCTTTAAATTCTCTTATGAGTACTGTAATATAGTTTTAGAAGAAAAACACTTCGAAAAAGATATTCAAGCATTTATTATTAATAAGAATATAATATATATATATATATATAATTTTTTTTATAATTTAACATGTTGATAAAGTTGTTTTATAAAAACATTTTTTTATTAAAATTTTATGAAAAGGTTATGGTAAATATTTAAAAAGCATAATAATAATAATAATAATTTTTTAAATGGGGCAAGCATTAAATTATCTCTGACTATTTAGCAATAAATGCAGCGAATCAAATATAAAAGCAATAACACCTAAAAAGAAGCTACATATCGTGTACCTGACTTCCCTCAATATTTTATATAACAGTATTTATAAAGAGTTCACATTAGCATACCAAAGCATTGTATTAGCTTAACAGTTAGGATAGATTCAAATGGGGGAGTGGTTATTTTTCTTAAAATTTTAAAATTTTAATTTATATACGTAATTTTATTTTATATTTTTATTTAAATTATAAAAATTTATCTGCTTTAATTAAAAATTTTAATCTAAAAACTTTTATTCATTAAAATCCGTCCGTCCCTAATTAACATAATGGAGGGCAATGATGAAACTGGGTGTTGGAGCAAGAAGGTTTGTGACAGTTGGAGCAAGGTGCGATGGGCATGCATAGGACTCTGGTGCTGCTAACTACTCGTCCTTGCCTATGGAAAGATAGTTGTTGTAGATAATGTTTGGGGTGACAAATACAGTACTACAACTACAACTGCTGGTCTTACGTACGTTGGATTCTGCTAAGATGTCTGTGTGTCTATATTTTATAAATCTTCCGCTATATCAGATACCATAAATGCTGTTTAATGTTCAACATTAGTCATACTCTAATATTTTGGACATGCATACAACTCAATGCTATAGACGTTACCAAACACCTCACTAGCACTACCAGTGGGCCAGACTTCATTATGATTATGACATTCCATCTAACCCTTTTCTTGGACTTTCACAATTAGTGTGAGGAATCTCAAATTGTTTTTTTTTGTAAGATTTCGCTTTTGTTAAGTTTTGTTACATTATATTTAAAATTTTTATTATTTAGAAAGTATACCATATTTTAATACTTTATATATATATATTATAAAAATAATTTAAATTTAATTTTTATTAAAATGATTCATCTTTATATAACTTTAATAATATAATTTATTTTTAATATAATAATAAAGATAACTAAGGAGCGTACATAAGCCACAAATTCATTTCAACCCGACGGAACTCCACGTGATTCAATTATTTTAGTCGAGTTTGTGTAGATTTTTTTTTTGGCCAATATTGAAGCTTTTGTAGATGAGAATGTAAAAAATTAAGTTCGCTCAATTTAGTCAGGTTTCAAGTTTTAAATTTATGGCAGGCGGATTGAGATTCTGATTTTATTTTTATTATGATAGTAAAAAATTATATAATTTTATTTTTAAAAGATACACACGGAGCTAAGTATAATTTTTGAAATAAGAGGAATATCGCACCTATTTTAATAAAATCTAAGAAGACATTAGTACAATTTACTTCACAAATAAATTTTAACATGTTTAGTTGTTTCATAGGATATTCTTAAGACAGGGATCAAACTTAGTTAAGATGACATTAAATTAATCTCAATCTTAGAAGTTAGGATTAGTGTCTTATTAAGATGTAAACTATGTGCAAATTTGATTGAACAAGAAACATACAAGAATTATATCATAAGCAATAAATGCTTTTGAAAATGGAGGCATCTTGAGTCCCCAAGGTGAATGCCCATGGAGTTTGGTGAGAATGCTCAAACCCCATCCAACCCATAAGCTAACAAGAAGAAGAACCAACCACCAAATTATATATGCATCCTAAGAAGCAAAGCTTAGACTTAAGAAATGCTAGAGAACTATTATTTTCGTTCTAAATATAAAACAAACTCATATTTCTATATCAGTAAATTTAAGTATATGTGTGCCTGAATGTGTGGTTGTACAAATGTTTTTTTTTCCTTGGCCAGAATTTAGGCTGCATGTGGCTTAGATTTAGAGCAGACATCATAATCGGGCCTTGTTCGATTTCACTGTAACATTTGTGGGTATTACAATATGCCTATACGTCATAGGCCCAATAGTAATTTAATTCTACACACTTGGCTCGGTTATATATGGACTTAGCTCATAAGTACAAGATCCAATTCAAGCCCAATAACAATCTCCTCATTATGTCAACTATCAATCATCCATTGATGTGTACGTTCTTGAAAACATGTAAACCTCCATTTTGCTTGTAATATTGATTTCTTTTGTAAAAAAAATAATGTTTAACCTAGCTAATAATTAAAAATTACATGATTCATTAGAGCTTAACTTTAAGATAAGGAGCTAAGAATCGCTCAAAACTTGATGTTTCAATACAACCCATATACATATGCACCACATATGGCTAAAACAATATTATACATGATAACATACAAAATTAGAGATTCTATGAAAAGCAAATCCCACCTGGAGATGAAGATATATCGACCATAACTCAATAGATAAGTAAACATGAATAACCTACAAAGCTCAATGTTCAGAGGAAGCATAAGAGCTAAAGATAGAGAAAGGACCAAGCTTAGGCATTTTTGTTTATGTGAAGAATGCCCCTTCTTTGGAAAGGACCCACAAGCTATCTTTATATAGTAACTTTTAATAATAAAAAAAGGTTTAGTCTTAATAAAATAAGTCTTTTAATTAACTCATTCAGTGATATAAATGAGGCAATAAAATAAGATAAGTAGAGTTAGTGGGAATAATGAGAGTTTAAAATATTTTAAATGAAAAAATATTGTATTTTTTATCATATCAAAATTTTGCTTATAAATATTTGATTATTATACTTAATTGAATTACAAGTATTGAAAGTGCACAAGGTAAGATTTAGGTACTTAATTAAGTTACAATTTCAAATAAAATTTTATCTACATATTCATTTTGCTTTAATTGAATTGTCTTCTCCTTCATTAGACGTAAAGGGTTCAAAATTTTATTATAAAGTAGCATTTTCCTTAGATATAGATATTAAAAATTTTGATACATTTAGATTTTTTTTTTTTTGAAATCTTAATCCTTAAAACTTCGTATAATCAAAGAGATGTTTAAATTAACTTGTGCACACTTTAAATTAATATTTTGTTACTATGACATATTATTATTTTAATAAAGATGAAATTTAATTAGTTGTAAATATATACACCACTACAACAGGTAATTAAATTATCTTTTCCCATCAATTGAAGAACATATGTGATCGAGACTGCTATGACGACTATTCAAAATACAAATTTGAATAAAATTTTGTAAATGTTTGTGATTATTCAATGTTAAAATATTGTGGAGGCATTCATTACATTTTATATCATATTTTTAAAAATTTTCTCAAGAAATTCTTTCACAAATTAAATTATAAATTTAATTAAACAAGTTAATAACAAATTTATATAAAAATCACTAAATTTTGTTCCCACTCCATTGCAGAGGTGGCCTTTATTAATTTAAAACTTATCAATTATATTGATTCTTATTAAATTTTAAGGAAATTATTAATTAAGTCTAAATGTTTTAAAAGGTATATTATTTTAGTCTTGATTCTAATTGATGACTAAATCAATGATAATAAATTTGTAATTCAAGATGAAATTTGTTATGACATGAGCCGATAGGATATGACGTACAGGGATAAGGTATCCTTCATCCTTGTAAGCCGATAAGAAATCTCAAGACTGCAAAACATATATAAACTTACATTAAATGACATTATATCTCATAATCTCTTCATACCAATATTAACTGAATCAATTTAATCTCTGTGTAAAAAGTTAGGCAAGTTATTCCCTAAATTATGAACCTCCTAAAAATTTCTATAGCAGAGTTATTTCACATACCATAGTAATACATTAAACATTTAGCTTGTATACAAAGGAACAACTAAACCAAATTATAAAATAAGAAAGCTCATAACTCTAGTAGTAGGTCAAGCATACTAAAGAAAAAAAATACCATGGTTTTTACTCCGTAAGTGGGTGTTTTAGATCGGTGGTGAAATCTAAAAAATGTTAAATAATGGAGTAAGTGGAAATTCAGTAAGTAGATAATTCTAATATTGCAACAAAAGAAACAGACTTACAATGGTATGTCTTTCGAAATATAAAAACTAGATATCATACAATCATAATTTAATAGTACCAAAACAGAAAATAATCATTAATAAAATGCATTAGGAATATCTTATAAAAACCAATCATAATTTTTAAATATAGAACTAGCCCAAGACTAGTGAAAACATATCAGAACAGTACCCACTTCATCTATAAGCTCTGAGTAACTGCAATAATAGCCATGGGCCTAAAACAGAATATGGTGATCAGGGTATCATACTCAACCTTAACAGATTATTAATTGTAATATATTATGACTAATGTCTACTATCGTTAGCTACAGTGTTATATTTTGGACACATTCCCAATATTTCAAAGATATTTAAACAGCCATATTCGAATATAGGAATTTTAAAGTCATACCACTTCAAAGTTCAGATCTCAATATTTATAATAATTCAAAATTTAGAATCATAATGGATAATTTTAAATAATATCTTGCATAATTAGGATTATTTACTCATCTGAGAGGAGTATACCAACCTCCTCTTATCCTTATTTACAATTTCTTTGTTAACAATTTTCCTAGCCACATAAAACATTAAATAAAATACTTTTAACATCCCGTCTTTATAAATAATTTTAATTATTTAATTTTGTCACCAGTCTATTTAATTATTACCTATTTCTTTTATCCAAATCACCTCTTCAACCCAATTTGGCCCTCTTTCTTCACTAAATTTTAGGAAATTAAATTTTTAGGCCACTTTCCTTAATAATACTTCAAAATACTTATGGCCTATATTTTATTATTATTATTATTATTATATTCAATTTATTCTATAATGCACTTATTAAATTTCTAATACCTACCATCAACATAATTTCACTTATGGATCATTTAATAAATTCCAAAATTTCTATTTAACTTCAAATAATATTTATTGTTATCTAATCAAGCCAAACAAATTTTTCCCTTCTAATTTTCTCCTTTTTTTCTTCATGAAAAATCTAGGAAAATTACAACAAATTAGAAATTCATCTTAAAATTCAAACTAAAATTTCTAAAAATTCTAAATCACTCCCTAGATGCATAATAAAATTTAATAAGGCCTAAGAACTCAAAATTCATCTATTTCCAAAATTACCCCTAGACCTAAAATTTGGAATTTTTCAATTTGGAAGACAAAACTCACAATTGATTAGTGATTTCAAGGGAGAAATGTGCTAAATTTATCTATGAGATGTAATCCCAACTCAATTTGAAGCAAACAACTCGAATGGAGCTTAAATTGGCCTCTTTTTGAATGAACAGTGCCGAAATTAGGGTTCTTCAATTGAAAGTAAATTGGACCAAATTGATCAGTGCAAATGAGGGACAAAGGAATGAAATTGATGTAAGAAGTAAAGCCTTAAGCTAAATTGAAGCAAAAAAGCACCAATTTCGTAAAATTTGAGCTCGGTTTTGCGCCCCTACATGCCATAAAAAATTTGTCAATTTTTTGATGATGTGGCGGCTGGTGGAGGTTGCTGGAAGGCCGGTGAGGTCCCTGGGAGACTGGTTCACCTCTGGCAATGCTAAACAGCGATGGGCAGTGGCGGAAAATACGGATGAACGGTAAGCACAGTGACAAAGATCGATTTGTGATTTCCCGATGATATGAGCAGTAGGGGAGGGTGTGGGAGGGTCAAAGGTGTTGCTATAGGGTCGCCGGTCACTCACTAGTAGGGAGGAGTGACTGCTAGGGGAGGAATGAAAATTTTGAGCACTAACAAAGAAGGGATTGGCAAAAAGGAGGATTTAATGGTATTTTTATGGTATAATTTGGGTGTTAAAATATTGTTAGTCGGGGTTAATGGGTATAATTAGGGTATTAGTTTAATTTAAGTGGGGTAATAAAATAATGTTAGTGGGAATAATGGGCATTAAAATATTTTAAGTGGAGAATATGGTATTTTATCATATCAAAATTTTCTAACAGATATTTAGACACCATACTTTGTTTAGTTACAAGTGCTAAGAATGCACATAGTAAAGATCAAGTACTCACTTTGATTACAATTTTAGATAAAATTTTATTTAAATCTACATCTAACAATGGTTAACTTCCCATTTGAGTATCCATTTTGAGTATAAATTTTATAGATATTACATAATTGATAAAAAATAAATTTTAAATAACTAATTGATCACCATGACATATTTCAAATGACCATAATAATAATTTAATCAATTAAAGTAACACGTTAGACTAAGTGAAAACCATACACATTAAGGGTGTAATCATTTGGCTAAACAATTTACTAATTTTGGCATGAAGCTAGGTAGCTGCATAGAAAGATACAAGGTTTTCACAACTGGACCCCTCAATGTTGACATAAAATTAAGAGTGATCCAACTAATGTTGAGTTTGGGATTAGGACAATTAATTGGTTAGTTATTGGTTAATTTCCTTGTTCGGTGTTGCTTTTGTTTTTGACAAACATAAAGTTGAAGACAACACAACATATATAACATCCTTTCTTAATTTGACCATTTTGCATTTCAATCTATCGCCAAAAACAGCTATCTATCCTCAGTCTGTCACAATTCATTAAGTGTCCTCAACCCTATCTAATTAATAAATTGACTTGGGATTCCTATTAACTATCTATCTTTATATTAGTATAGCATGTGCAAAAAAGCTATGATATAGAAGTGAAGAAAATGGAAGGAAACAATAATATTTGAGTAAAATTTTTGGTGCACTTATAATTTTAAGTGCACCTAATATTGGTATCTCATAAAAATTGATATTATTATTATAAACTCATAATTGAAGTATCTGTTTTCTCCCTATATCCCTACATCTCACAGCACCTTTGCTAAGTCTTTCAAAACGAAAATCATGATATTTTTTTAAATAAAGTAGTAAAAAAAACAAGTTTAGTATCTAGCCCAAACACTTAGAAAATTTTTAGTAATATTTTTGTTGGCAATTTGTTATTAATATTTGCAATATGTCTCTTATTTATATAGATATTATTTTACAATTGTATATGATTTGTATAGTGATTAATAAATAAAAATAAAAATGAAATATAAAAACATATATTTCTTTTACTGCAAACATAATGTGTTGTTATTGTACAATAAATAATGCGTCAAATATTTTATTTCTATCTTAAAATAGAGTTTTTCTTATAAATGCTTTTATTTAGTTTGATATTAAATTTTTTATACTAAATATCTACTTCTATAAAGATAAAAATATATTTTTATATTAAATTAGTTATATTAATAACAAAAAATTATTTAAAATTTTTTTAAATATAAATTACAATTATTCAAACTTATTTTTTATCAAAATTAAATTTACATCCGAGTCAAAGTTAAATATATACAAGTCTGATGTAAAAACACGCTAGCATGGGAGGGAATTGTCAAAGATTCACCTCTCATATTTCAAATAACAGAGTAAATTGTTTACTCGGTGCACAAAACCCCAAAAATATTATACATCCACATGAATTTAACTTTGATTATGAAAGAAAAAAAAACATTTTCTTGAAAAATTTATAGCCTCATGGGATTTCCTTATTTTCTAAGTCTCTCCGTCTGAATTCCTCGTCAATGAGACAATGAATATCTCCCAAAGTGACTGACCAGAAAGGATTTTTTCTTTTTGTAATTTCTTTCATATTTTCACAATATATATGTGTCTATATATATATATATATATATATATATATATATATATATATTGTAAACATAACTTTTTAATCTACATAAACAATTAGGATTGAGATTTTGGATATTAAAATTTAAGGAATGAAGAAAACTAGAAATCTAGAGAGTAGATAAACAGCTTTGAGAGAGATAAATTATGTACTGTGCTAAATCAAACAAATTATATGCATTGTGACTATAATTTTTGTGGAAAGAATTTTTTTTTTTTTTTTAAATTATTGTATAACAATCGAAGATGTAAGTGGGTTTAGGACCACAGTATCAGAAACGCTATCATCAATTAATGTGACTTTGGAAGAGACACAGATCTGTAAATATGCCACATGTGTTGATGTCAGTGAGTGAAGCCCTGCAAAACAATCAGCCATGTGCCTAATTTTAAATCTTAAAAATACTAAACTTCAACTATAATTCAAAGAAAAACCAAGGAGGTCCAAATGATTTTTATAGTTATTTTAGTTGTAGATATACAAATAAATTATAACTATATACATTTTGATCATATGCATTATTAAAATAAAATAAATAGTTAAATTTTTAATTACAGCTGTACTTAATGTTAATAAGGTATGTAACAATAATTATTCCATAAATAAAACTTAAATTTGAGGTCAAATTATAGTCGAAAATATTTGTGTCATTTCATGGTTAAGAAAATAAAATTGCTTTATAACTAATAGCTATAATTCTTAATTTAATGATAAGTGTTTGATCTAACACTTAACATTAGAGTTCGTGAATCAATAACAGAAGAAAATAATTTTTGCATTGAAAGGTTCAAGTGGAAATCTTCAAAGCGAACCTTCAATTGTGTATAAGGTATGGTTGCTTCATACATACTAAATTAATTTAAAATTTATGAATTAATTAGTTTTTTCAACAAGTTGAACAAGCCAAACTAGTCGATTTTTATTCTATAAATTAATTGAGTGATCATTTTGATCTGGGTTTAAGTAATCAAGTCCAATAGATTTATAACTTGATTCACTAACTTAACGTGCATGTTATTTTAATGGATCTACCAATCACAAGTTTAGTTTTTCTTTATGCAATCATTGGTAATGTAGCATATGTTAATATTAAAGGGCACTAATTGACTAAATAGAAGAACAATCTACACTTAAGGACACACATATATCTACCAAATGAATTGCACATAAACTAATAAATAAATAATACAAAGCATTTAGAACATTTCAAAGCCTATTTCCTTAATCTAATTGCAACACAACTACTGCCTTCCAACTAATTCAAAGTGCTATTCATCTCTGATTATATCGATCGGCCAGCAACAAGTCCAATGTGTTCATCAATAAATATATAAACAAACAAATAAAGAAGAATATCACAAATTATGATGTACAATATGTAAATTACACTATCATTTTTTATGACTTCATTATATAGAATCAATAGTTTTAAGTCATTTACTATCGTTGGTTTTTTTTTTTTTTGAAGTTAAAATTAATGTCAATAACATGAATACAATTTTAATTTTAAAAAATAATTATTAGATTATTTTAAGTTTTTATTTTCTTTTGTAGTTTCTTAAAATAAATATTCATTTTTCTTCTGGCCTTTGTTGTGTGTTATCTTACAGGGTAGTCCCACCAATTGGACAATACAATGGCTTTACAGGTTGGCAAGCGACCTTATCCTTTTTCTTCCTTTGTGTTTTCTCCTATTCCAGCTAGCATGCAAGAAAAAAATAAAACAAATAAATGGAAATGCCATCACCAAATTTTAAAGAATAATGCCATTAAAAAATAGTAATGCAAAAGAATCTTAAATCTAGTGGTATATAAAAAAATTTACAATTTTTTTTCATAGTAGACGCTCAAATTATTAGATGATTGAAAGTTTTATTCATTTATATATATATGGCAATATAAATATAATTAATTAGAAAAATTCTTAATAGGAGCTGTCAACATTATTTAAATAAATTATCAGAAGAGAAAGAAGCAGGAATAATATAAATTATTATCACCCGAAAGGGAAAAATCATGATTAGTTGCATTACAATTCATAATATTCCAAACCCAACTGTATCCTCCTCAAGTTTTTTTTTTCTCTCTCTCTTTGATTTTGCTCTCCTTCTTCAGTCTCTCTCCGAGATTCTCGCTTTCCCCTTCTCTCTCTGTAATTTATTAGTAAAAAATTAGATAGAATTCTTTTTTAATAATTTAATTAATTAATTAATAATTAAAAAAGCCCGTGAACGTGACGACGTGTCGATGCTCCTTAAGTCTTCTTTGACAGAGAGCTTATTAGACTCTGTTTTATCTTCGGACAAACACAGCGAAAGCAAAGCGCGGATAGAGAGAGCGAGAGATACCGTAACAATGGCCGGCGCCGTCGCCGGAGACCGCACACCGGAGCTCCTTGGTTTAGTTCATGACATTGCTGGAATGTGCAGCGGAGCTGGGGGATCCTCTTCTGCTGCCGCCATTGACGGCGATGCTGTGTTCAAGAAGGACTGCACCGATCTGGTTCGTCGGATCTCCCTCCTCACGCATTTGTTTGAGGAGATTAGGGACTCGAAGAAGGCTGTCGTTGATTCTGGGAGCTTGGATGCTTCCACTTCGTCCACTGGCTCTGCATCTTGCTGGTCCTCTGATCTGGTGCTCGCTCTCCACTCCGCTAAGCGCCTTCTCTCCGTCGCTAAGAACTTCCGTTCTAATTACTCTTCTGTGAGTTGCTCGACCTGCCTTCTTTTTCCTCTTTCCATGCTTTATTATGTTCTGCTTTTGGTTTTTCAAGCTTCTGTTTGTGTTTGGTAGCTGTAATTCATCGACGCTGGCTTTGTATTTAGCACTTATTTTTCTCTCCTTGGATAAATTGCGCCAATGTGAAAGCAAAACGCCATATTTGGATTTGGTTTTGTTGGGTTTTTGAAGAGTTTGTATTTTTAGTTAACCTAGTTAAATTACCCTGTTCCGTTGCAAAAATTTTTATCATTTTTACCCCCATCATAACTCTGATTGGGAAATTATGCTGTCTTCTATTTCCTTGTATGGGAGAATGTCAGATGCAGCAATTTCTTAACCCATCTTTATTTTACATCAAGCAAGAAGTCTAACACTGATGGGTATGAATGTATGATACGTGCAATCAAATCAAAACATTTAATTGTTAGCTCTCAGTAGAGGAAGGAAGCAAGCAAGCATGTACCATATAGGTTACACATGGTCTGCTCGAATTCTATGTTTCGTTTCGTTGACAAGTTTTGAACTTCTGTTTTGCATGTTGATACATTGTTTCATGTGACTTTGTAGAAAACTTTTGACTTTATTGGGATTTAATCTTTGAGTAAAAATGATTTTGCACTTCTCCAATTGAGTTTTGAATCTTACGACTGCTGAATTTCTGTGGGCATGTATCTGTAAAAGGATGTCTGGGTACATCTCTGAAATTTGCTCTATCTTGATTTAAGGATGGAGCTGCCAAGACAATTGTGTTTCAATTTCAGTGTGTGACATGGAAATTGGAAAAGCTATTAAGCATCCTACCGTATGACCGTTTGGACATATCAGAGGAAGTCAGAGAACAGGTAGATCTTGGATATATTAGGATTTCAGCACTATCATTCCTGAATTTTCTTGGCTTAATTTTTGGATATATTTTGCCTTTCTAGGTGGAGTTGGTGAGAACCCAATTGAGACGAGCCACTGAAAAATATGGATCTATGATTTCAAAGCTGTCATCTTGTGACTTATCCCAACCACAGGGGCAAGAAGTTAGTCAAAATCTTGGCAAATCTGTGAGTGGATTGCATAAACAAAATAGCTGTCCTGATTATTTGTCAGAACTAGAAAGCATTCCTAGAAGCAATGGATGGAAAAGTTGCAGCACAAATCAGGCAAGTCCTCACTTAGAAAGGGCACGGAGCATCCCTGCATCTTCTGAGGTTTCCCTATCAAATCTCATTGATCCTGAAAGTCAAGAAAATTCTGTCAAAAAGAGTCTGACTGAAGTTAAAAAGCCTGAAGCAATTGTAATTCCTGAAGATTTTCTTTGCCCTATATCCTTGGAGCTAATGAGGGATCCTGTTATTGTGGCCACAGGTCAGGTATGGTTCAATTCCGATATAAGATACAAAGCTCTTCTTGTGAATCCAACACAAAGGCCCTCCCACATTTAACACAACTTTTTCTGACAATTTTTTTTTTTCTGCAGACATATGAGAGATCTTACATCCAGAGATGGATAGATGGAGGAAATACAACATGTCCAAAAACTCAGCAGAAGCTCCAAAATTTGACACTTACACCAAATTATGTTTTACGGAGCCTTATAACTCAGTGGTGTACGGAGCACAACATTGAGCAGCCAACAGGACTAACAAATGGCAAAATAAAAAAGAGTGATGGATCATTCAGAGATGTTACGGGTGACATAGCAGCCATTGGAGCTCTGGTCCGGAAGCTTTCCAGCCGGGCCATTGAGGAGCGTAGAGCAGCTGTTGCTGAAATTCGATCACTTTCCAAACGAAGCACAGACAACAGGATACTTATTGCCGAAGCAGGAGCTATTCCAGTTCTGGTTAACCTTTTAACATCAGAAGATGTACTGACTCAAGAAAATGCAGTTACTTCCATTCTTAATCTCTCTATATATGAGAACAACAAAGGACTTATAATGCTTGCTGGTGCCATCCCATCTATTGTCCAAATCTTAAGAGCTGGAAGCATGGAAGCAAGAGAAAACGCAGCAGCAACGCTCTTTAGCTTGTCCCTTGCAGATGAGAACAAAATAATAATTGGTGCCTCAGGAGCTATCCCTGCTTTAGTAGAATTGCTCCAAAATGGGAGCCCTAGAGGGAAGAAAGACGCAGCAACAGCACTATTCAACTTATGCATATATCAAGGTAACAAGGGTAGGGCCATAAGAGCTGGGATCATTACAGCATTATTGAAGATGCTTACAGATTCAAGCAAATCAATGGTTGACGAAGCCCTGACAATAATGTCAGTTCTTGCCAGCCACCAAGAGGCAAAGGTTGCTATTGTAAAGGCCAGCACTATACCTGTTCTGATAGATCTTTTGAGGACAGGACTGCCTCGAAACAAAGAGAATGCAGCTGCCATTTTACTTGCCCTGTGTAAGAGGGATGCCGAAAACCTGGCCTGTATAAGTAGACTTGGTGCTGTCATACCTTTGACTGAACTTGCTCGGAGTGGCACAGAAAGAGCTAAACGGAAGGCTACTTCACTATTGGAGCATCTTCGGAAGTTACAGCATCTTTGAATGGTGAAGTTGTGCAAAGAATTCATAATTGGGTTATATTTTCTTTCCAATTATTTGACATACTTTTCCACAGTTTCTTCCTGGGGTTTGCAAGCTGATCATGTGAGGGTAAGATAAAGCCTCATTGTTCAGTATATTCTTTTCTTGTTTTGTTTTTTCCATTAACCTCCTCTTCTGTAAGAGCGTGTAAAGAAATCAATTGATATATTATTTCCGCAGCAAATTCTTACTGGAGTCTGTTTTTCACTTCTATCTTTTTAGCTCTGTTAAAAGCATAACAGTTGAAGAGCTATCGATCCTTCATGCTCAAGCAGAAAAATAAGAGAATGTTGAGTTTCAATCTCGTTATTATAAATAATGTTTATCGAAGTTGTAATTAGGGAATCTTTTACACTACTGAGCATATCGCATTTCATTAACTGGAGTAGACCTAATCATGAACACAACTATGGATTTGTTAAAATAATTTTAATTTTTTTAATTAGTATTAATAAATTATTAAATCAATTTCTTGTGGTTATTAATTAGGTAATTAATATTTTTGAACTAAACTAACAATATATTAGGTTCATATTATTTGTGGATAATCAGTAATAAGTTGGATTATTTATAAATCTTTTGGATGAGGATTTAAACTTGCAGCTCAATGTTAGTAATTATTTCATCTGATTATTAATGGAGAGTTAATAAGAGAGATTGAACTTATTTACAATATCAAAACATTATTAACGGATGCATTTACTCCCAGTTATCCTTTTGTCTTTGTCACTATTCTTTTTGCCAATTTCACTCCTAAATTTATGGTGGTTGTGGAAATTTCATTGCATTTGATCTTTTTCTAATCTCTCGTGCTCTCTCTCTCTCTCTCTCCCAATACATTAACTTCTTAAAATTGGGCACAGTTGGTTGCCCACCTTTGCAAATTATTTTAGACATGACCAATGCATCATCAACTTCAAGTTAGTATTTTATATTTATGTAATCTCTCATTTTGAATATTATCATGTATAATGCTTTTTTTTTTTTTTTAGCAAATAGTATCAAAGCCTTGTTTAAAAAATTTTTTCTTTTGTTTCTATAGGCCATTTTATTAAAAGATTCATTCAGAAATTATAGTGGTTCATATTTGTTCATTCCTTTCTTATACATCTATACATGAATATGTAAAAAAAAAAAAGCCATTTATTTTCGAACTCATACTCAATGTAGAGGAGGAATTTTTTGTAATAATGTTATTGGTTTAAAAGATCATAAGATTTGGAACAGACTTATACCTAATATGTGACCTAAAACGATAAGAATATACATAGCCTAATTAACGCACAACTTCGAAAATTTTTCAAATGAAAGAAAAAATTTTCCCACATGGTTGCATTTTGGCCAAAATTACCTTAAAGGTTGTGTAGATCGTTGAAAGACAATCACTTTCACACCAATTTCACATATCAAAGTACTAGATTTTGTCAGTTTCAAAAATGGGTTAGAACTGGGTCCAAATGACCCAATTGTAAACTTGATTAAGGAGAAAATGTTAGAATATTTTTGATATTATATAGATTAGCATTAATTATTCTATTAGATTAATTCATTGTTATATCTAATTGGGCAATTGATATTATAATTTATAGACTATGAATGAACTAGGTTTATTTTCATTGTGGATAATCGATGATGGGTTCGATTATCCATAAGTCCACTGGGTAGAAAACCAACCCACAGCCTAAGAGTATTAGTAATCATCTCATCATATTACTAATTGTGAGTTTGTTACCCAAAGAGATTTAATAGACTTATTTTTTCTTTGAATAATTAAATAGGAAATCATTTTAAAGGATTTCTGAGGATTTTATTTTTAATAATATAATGTATTATTATTATTAAAATAAAACCTTATAAATTATATTATGATGCCATAATTTTGACACATATAAAATACGATCACTCTCTCTGGCCGTTTAACACTCTGAACTCTTTCTTGGGTATTGAGGGTTGAAATTATTCTAACTCAGATAGTGCGCATCTCACAACTATGTTGTCTTCATCAGGTCAGATCTTAACAAACTATTCTCCCTATTTTGTATTCATGTATTATATCTTGAATAATTACATGATCTATTTTTTTTATCAAATGGTATCAGAACCTTTAGTCTTTGTAATGTATTATGAAATTTCTTTAAATTTCTTTTTTGTACTTCGAAACACATTCAACGGTATATATATATATATATATATATTGTTATTTTCTCTTCCCGGTGATTGCCGCCAACAGCCACCATCACCGGTGGCTCACCATTGGAATGCAAAATTTCGAATGAAAATTTAACTTAACTGGGAGGGAATCACTCGAAACAGCTACAAAGGATTTATAGATAGTGAAACAATGATCAATATGATCTCAGTTTCGAAGCTTGAAATGTTGAAAATTGGCGGGTTGAGATTCCGAGTCCGATGGGTTGATGGTTGAAGACGAGGCCTACGTGCATCGTCGACACGAGTTAGCGCATGAGGCCAACTCACCGGTCAGACGAACTCTAAAATTTTACAGTTTGTCTCTACTCGCCCTGATCTAAATTATGTTGATTTTCTTAGAATTTTTTGAGCCCTGAAATAGGTGTTTTAAAATTTTTTGAATATTTAGGGCCTTAAAATAATATGTAACTAAGATATTTTGATCTGAGAAAATTTTTTGTACAAACTAGACATAGTAAGGGATAACATATTTAGTTCACTCTCCCTAATTATGTGTGAATAGATTATCATTAATTTCTTTGTATTAATTGTTAGATTTTATTCCTAATTTAAACACATACCTTAAAAGAATAAGCTACGTGTGGAATTTGTTGTGACTTTAGGTCACATACACCTATTGATTGTGTGCTCATCTATCGTGGCCCCGATCATGGTGATATATCTTTTATAAACAATTTATACTATGTTTGTCATTTTATTCCCTACATTTAAGAATAATTTAATTACCATTATCAGGGATGAGTCTGAATATTATGATAAGTCCACTAAAGAGAGTGTATGTATATATTATGTTGACAATGGGCATACCCTATCAGTGTGACATTGTTAATATAATTATGTGAAATAAATATAATTACGAAATGGTTAGCAACATTTTTTAAACTAATGCTTTCATAGTTACTTATATCCTATCGATATGGAAACCATGGATGCATTTTATGTTATTTCTCTTTGTGGTCAAATCTGTAGTACATATGAGTTTTCTTTCTTGATTTGTTGTAGTCCAAAACTTTTAAGTGGGATTATAACGAATATCTTGTGATATAGTTGCATAAGCTGAATTTTGTGAAGGAAACCTTGTTTTATAATTATGTTTTCGGGACATAATCAATGTTTCCTAATTTTGTTGCATCAGCTTCCATGTTCCAGCAACTGTCTACGGTGAAAACTTTGAATGGGATGAACTTTGACAACTGGCATGAGTCCCTTGACATGTACCTGATTATCTCTAAAGAGGATTTGGCCATGAGAGAACCAAAACTAGCAGATCTTACTGCTGAGTCTAGTACTGCTGACAGAGCTTATCATAAGTAATGGTATGAGTCCAACAGAATCTGTTTGATAGTTATGAAGTACACCATTGAAAAGACAATCAGACAAAGTATTCCTGAGATGGACACTGCTGTTGAATACCTTAAGTTTGTAAGTGAGAAGTTCAAGAAGTTTGATAAGACACAGAAGGCATACTATCTTTCTTTATTGGATAACACTCATTATGATGGAGTGCCTGGTGTACGTGAACATATGATGAAGTTGGTGAATTACTTCAACAAGCTGAAGTCTCTAAATGTGGACTTGGGTGAGAGTTATCTCGTCTATAGAGTCTCATAGTCTCTTTTAGCAAAATATAGGGTTCTCAGAACCACCTACAACTCTCAAGAAGTTGAATGGACCGTTGATCAGATGATGTCCATCGAGACTCAAGAGGAGAAGTCATTAAAGAAATCAAGTTCACGTGGTCATTTAATGTACTACATCTCTTATAGTTCGTCAAGCAAGGCTGGAAATGAGAACCTTAAGGGAAAGAAGCCTGAGGACAAGGCTAATGGTAAAAGGTTCTTTGAGTTCAAGAAGAACAATAAGAAGAATATGAGTCAAAAGAAGAAGATATTTAAGGGTGAATGTCATTACTATAAGAAGCTTGGCCACAAGATCTCAAATTGCCTCAAGCTGAAGTACAAGCGTGAGAAAAAATGTATCTTTCTTGAAATTGCCCCCTTAGCTCTAGTTTATCTTGAATCCAATAATTTTGAAACCTCTATGAACACTTGGTGGTTGGATTCTGGAGCAACTGTTCATGTAACTAATTCTTTGTAGGGACTCAGAGTAAGGAGGAGCCCAAATGAGTAGGAAAAGACTATTTTGGGAGTGGAAGGAAGTTTAGTTGCAGTGGATTGCATAGGAATTGTAGTTTTAAACTTGTGTTCTGGACATAATTTAACCTTATATGATGTTGTTTATATACCTTCTTCAAGGAGGAATTTGGTTTCCAATTTTGTATTAGACAAACATGGATATTCCTTTTGGCAAGGAAAATGTAGAATTGATGTTTACTTTAATTCAGTCATTGTTAGAACTGCTAGCTTAATGAACGGTTTATATTGCTTAAATGCAAATGTTAGTTC
The DNA here is from genome assembly GCA_037074485.1 of Delonix regia. Taxonomy (NCBI): domain Eukaryota; kingdom Viridiplantae; phylum Streptophyta; class Magnoliopsida; order Fabales; family Fabaceae; genus Delonix; species Delonix regia. The sequence goes on from CM073461.1 coordinate 24,042,655, forward strand.
AGATTCTTCCTCTGTGGCATCTATTAATGCTGTTATTAGACACAAACGTTGAAGAATTGATGAGAACTCGTCTATGTTATGGCATCGGCGTTTCGGTCATATCTCCAAAGAGAGATTAAAAAGGATGGTTAAACAGGGAATGTTACATGACTTAAATTTTTCTAATTTTGAATTATGTATTGATTGCATTAAGAGAAAACTTCCAGTTAGAACTAGAAGGAAAGGGGCTAATAGATCTAAGACTATTTTAGAATTGATCCATACAGATATTAGTGGACCAATTACTCCTGTTGCTATGGGTAATTACAAATATTTTATAACCTTTATAGATGACTATTCCAGATTCGAATGGATTGATATGTTGTATGATAAACCTGACTTATTAAATGCCTTTAAGGTATTTAAGGCTGCTGTTGAATTAAAGTCTGGAAAGGTAATCAAAGGTGTAAGATTAGATAGAGGTGGTAAATATTATGGGAGGTATACTGAAACAAGGAGAAACCCTAGACATTTTGCTCTATTCTTACAGGAGCAAGAAATTGAAGCTCAATATACTATGCCTGACACTCCACAACAAAATAGAGTTGCTAAGAGGCGTAATCGCACCTTGATGGACATGGTCAGAAGCATGATTAATCACTCTTCATTACCAGAGTTTCTGTAGGGTGATGCCCTTAAGACAGCAACTTATATCCTGAATCAAGTTCCAAGTAAGTCAGTTGAAAAGACACCATATGAACTTTTCACTGGTAATAAGCCTAGTTTGAGGCACTTTCGCATATGGGTTTGTAGAGCAAAAGTAAGACCCTATAATCTACAGCTCAAGAAACTTGATTCTAAGACTATTAGCAGATTCTTCATTGGGTATTATTTAGGATCCAGAGGATGCAAATTTTATTGTCTTAGTCACACTACCAGGGTCATTGAATCTGACAGAGTATTCTATTTTAAGGATGACTTAGACAGTGGGAGTGGTGTTCCTAGAGTAATCAACCTGCATTGTGTGGAGACCATCTTATCCATACCATCTTTGTCTTCTTTACCTGTGGATGATATTAAAGATGACACTCTTGTTGAGAATCTGATTGATTCTTTTGTAGAAGCTCCTATAGCTGATGTAGGAGAACCAGTCGTTAATTTGAGATGATCACAGAGGACTTGTAGACCTACAATTTTAGATGATTATATAGTGTACATGCAGGAATTTGAGTTAGACATTATTGATGGCACAGATCCAGTTTCTTATGATAAGGCTGTGTCAGGTTCTCATTCATCTGAGTGGTTGGAGGCTATGGATGATGAGATGTCCTCCATGTCTCACAATCATGTATGGGAATTAACTGAGTTACCAGATGGTTGTAAACCTGTTGGTTGCAAATAGGTCTTTAAGACTAAAAGAGGGACCAATGGTGAAGTTGAAAGATTTAAAACTAAACTTATAGATAAAGGCTATAATAAAAAGGAATGAATTGATTATACGGAAATATTATCACATGTATCTACTAAAGATGCCTTTAGAGTTGTAATGACTCTTGTTGCACAGTTGGATCTTGAACTTCATCAAATGGATGTCAAAACAACATTTTTAAATGGTGATTTACTTAAGGATGTTTATATGACACAACCTGATAGATTTACTGAAGCAGGGAATGAGCACTTAGTATGCAAGTTGAAAAGATCCATCTATGGGCTTAAACAAGTCTCAAGATAGTGGTATTTGAAGTTTGATCAAATAATCACTTCACTTGTTTCACAGAGAATATTGTTAATCTATAAAAATTTGACAGAGACAACTTCATGATACTTGTACAGTATGTTGATGACATACTATTGGCCAGTAACTCAGTGACTATGTTGAATGAAATCAAACATGTTTTGTCATGCCACTTTGACATGAAAGATCTTAGTGAAGCCTCTTTTGTCTTGAGAATTCAAATTCACCATGATAGATCTCGTGGCACTCTTGGTTTATCTTAAGTAACCTATGTAGATCAAATGTTGAAGAAATTTAACATGCATTCTTGCGCTCCTTGTGCTGTACCTATATAGAAAGGTGAGAGGTTGTCTAGATCATCTTATCCCAAATATGATGATTCAAAAATTGAAATGAATAAGATTTCATATGCATTTGCTGTTGGCAGCCTTATGTACACTCAGGTATGCACATGATATTGCTTTTGCTGTCAGTGTACTTGGTAGATACATGAGTACTCCTAGTCCTAATTATTAGAAGGTTGTGAAGAAAGTTATAAGGTACCTACAAGGTACAAAACATTATATGCTTACTTTTAGGAGATCTGAGCCACTTAAAATTGTGGGTTATTCAAATTCTAACTATGTATCTTGTGTGGATGATCGTAAATTTACTTCTGGATACATCTTTATGATGTCTAGAGGAGTTGTCTCATGGTAAAGTAGTAAGCAATCAGTAACAGCTACCTTGACTATGGAGGCAGAGTATATCGCTTGTTATAAGGCTACCCGCCAAGCCATATGGTTGAGGAAACTGATATCTGGCATGCATTTGGTTGATTCTATATCATAACCTCTAACCATATACTGGGATAGTTCGTCTGCTGTTAGCTTTTCTTAGAATCATAAAAATTCTAGTCGCACTAAACATTTTGATGTTAAGTTCCTATTTGTCAGAGAAAAGGTTGTTGAATCTCAAACTCATTTGCTTCACATTCCTGATGAACATATGTTGGCAAATCAATTAACCAAAGGCTTACTCGTAGGAGTATTCAAAAATCATATAACTCACATAGACGCTGTTGAAAATTTTAATATAGTCTTGGTTTAGTAGGAGTCTGAATTAAGTTTTTAAGGGACTTTTGGATTGTAATATTACATCTTGAATGTCACTTTGTATTTCATTCTATTCAAATAATGAAACTTATTTATGGAAATGTTAATATCATTTGATTCCCTATCAATTTCAGTGATCTTTATGTGTAGTTTCATTTCTGAATTTTGTATGGTTTATAAATATACACATATCCATGTGTTTATGTTAATATTAATTGTCTGATTATGCATTCGTTTATTGACCTAATAATTTAATTAATGCTATCCAAGTGGGAGATTGTTAGAATATTTTTCATATTATATGAATTAGCATTAATTATTCTATTAGATTAATTCCTTGTTATATCTGATTAAGCAATTGATATTATAATTTATAGACTATGAATGGATTGGGTTTATTTTCATTGTGAATAATTAGTGATGAGTTTGATTATCTATAAGCCCACTAGGCAGAAACCCAACCCACAGCCTAAGAGCATTAGTAATCATCCCATTATATTATTAATTGTGAGTTTGTTACCCAGAGAGATTTAATGGGCTTATTTTTTTTTTTCTGAATGATTAAATAGGAAATCATTTTAAAGGATTTCTGAGGATTTTATTTTAATAATATAATGTATTATTATTATTAAAATAAAACCCTATAAATTATACTATGATGCCCTAATTTTGACACACATAAAATACGATCACTTTCTCTGGCCGTTTAACACTCTGAACTCTCTCTTAGGTATTAAGGGTTGAAATTATTCTGACTCAGACAGTACGCATCTCACAACTATGTTGTCTTCATCAAGTCAGATATTAACAAACTATTCTCTCTATTTTGTATTCATGTATTATATCCTAAATAATTACATGATCTATTTTTTCATCAGAAAATAGATGATTCCTGAATGTGGGACGAAGCCCACACGCAATTCCAGTGCGTGATGGCGTGTGAGCTACACACACTAGTCATTTGGACCCTAAACTTTTATAGTTTGACTCCATATGCTATTTCCTATTTTTGGTGAAATTTTTCAGAATTTTTGAAGGCCTGTAAATAGGAGTTTTGAAATTTTTTTCGAAGATTTAGGACCTTAAAATACAGTGTAATTACACTGTTATGATCTTAAAAAAAATTGTATGACAACCATACATGAAAAGGAGCAAAATGTCTTGCCTACTCTCTCTAATAATGTTCAGAGGAATTACAAAAAAATTGTTTACATAATTAGTGAATTTTATTCCTAACTTTGTGTGCAAAAGTGGAAGAATGAGTGAATAGATTATGTTTGGACCAGGTTATGTCATTTGCACCTAGTGATTGTATGTTCACCTATCATGGACCCAATTATGACGGTGTTGGCTTTGTGAACCACCATTGTTATGGTTATTATCTATTTACTCTTTAAATAAATGTTATAATTATTAAGGAAGAGGCTAATTGTTAAAATAACCCTGTAAAAAAGAGTTTATTATGTTTGTAACGGACATATCCTATTGGTGTGACATTGTTAATATACTTTTGTGAATTTGGCCTATTTGTAACCTGTTAGCAACATTCTATTGTTTGATGTATTCATAGTTACTTGTATCCTATCGATATAGAAACTATGGATGTATTTTATGTTGTTTCTCTTAATGGTTAAATCTATAGTACACATGAGTTTTTTTTATTTATTGTAGTCCATACGGGATTATAGTAAACATCTTGTTATACAATTGCATAAGCTGAGTTTGTGAAGAAATCTTTGTTTTATAATTATATGTTTGAGATATAATTAATGTTTCCTATTTGTTCTCCTCAACTTTTGTATTTTAATAACTATTTGTGGTGAAAACTCTGAATGGAACTAATTTTGATGACAGGAAAGAATCCCTTGATATATAACTGACTATCTCTAAGGAAGATTTAGCCATGAGAGAACCAAAACCAACAAATCTTACTATTGAGTTTAGTGACACTGATAAGGCTTACTATAGAAAATGGTATGAGTCTAATAGAAGACAGCCATGAAGTATACAATTGAGAAGACTATCACACAAAGCATTCCTAAGAAAGGCATCACAATTGAATATCTTAAAGTAATCAGTGAGAAATTCAAGAAATATGATAACATTCAAAAGGCCTATTATCCCTTTTTACTGGACAACACTCACTATGATGGAGTGTTTGGTGTGCGTGAGCAAATAATGAAATTAGTCAACTAATTCAACAAGTTGAATTCTCTGAATGTAGACTTAGGTGAAAGTTACCCTGTCTATCGAGTTCTGTAGTCTCTTCTAACTAAATATGGGGTTCTTAAAACCACTTACAACTCTTAAGAAGCTGAATAGACTATTGATTAGATGATTTTCATTGTGACTCAAGAGGACGAGTCATTAAAGAAAACAAACTCTTGTGTTTAATCTATAAACTTTATCTCTAAGGGTTCATCTAGCAAGGCTGGAAATAGAAAACAAAAAGAAAAGAAACATGAAGGCAAAGCTGATGGCAAGAGATCTTTTAGACCCAACAAGAACAATAAAAATAATAAGGGTCAAAGGAAAAAGATATTTAAAGGTGAATACCATTATTGTAAGAAGCTTGGCTATAAAATTTCAAATTGTTTCAAGCTGAAGAACAAACGTGAGAGAGAAGGTATCTCTGTTGACACTATCCTTCTAACTCTAGTTTGTTTTGAATCCAATAATTTTGAAAGTTTTTGGAATTCTTGGTGGTTGGATTCTGGAGCAATTGTTCATGTAACTAATTTCTTGCAATGACTTAAAGACAAGAGGAGCCTAAGTGAAAGGGAAAGGACCATCCTAGGAATAGATGGAAGTTCAACTACAGTGGATTGCATAGGAACTATAATTTTAAACCTATATTCTGGACACAGTTTATTTTTTAAATTATGTTGTCTATGTACCCTCCTCTGGGAGGAATTTGGTTTCGAGTTATGTATTAGACAAACATGGATATTCGTTTTGGCAAGGAAATGAAAGAATTAATATTTTCTTTAATTTGGTAATTGTTGGAACTGCTACCCTAATGAATGGTTTATATTACTTGAATGCAAATGTTATTCCAGATTCTTCCTCTGGAGCATCTATTAATGTTATTATTGGACACAAATATCAAAGAATTGATGAAAATTCTTCTATGTTATAGCACCAACGTTTGGGTAATATCTCTAGAGAAATATTAGAAAGGATGATCAAATAGGCAATATTACATGACCTAGATTTCTCTGATTTTGAATCATGTTTTGATTGTATTAAGGGAAAACTTTCCGCTAGAGCTAGGAGGAAAGGGGCAAATAGATCTTAGAGTATTTTGAAATTAATCCATACATATATAAGTGGACTTATTACTCCAACTGTTATGGCTGATTATAGGTATTTTATCATATTTATAGAAGATTACTCTAGATTTGAATGGATAAACCTATTACATGAGAAATATGACTCATTGGATGCCTTTAAGGTATTTAAAGTTGCTGTTGAGTTGAAATTTAGGAAGGTGATTAAATGTGTAAGATCAAATAGATATAGTAAATATTATGGGAAGTATACTGAAACAGGTAGAAACCTTGAAACTTTTGCTCTATTCTGACAGGAGCATGGAATTAAGGCTCAGTATACCACATCTGGTACTCTACAATATAATCGAGTTGCAGAGAGGTGTAATCGCACTTTGATGGACATGGTCAGAAGCATGATCAATCATTCTACCTTGCTAGAATTTCTGTGGAGTGATGCCCTTAAGACAACAACTTACATCCTAAATTAAGTTTTAAGTAAGTTAATTGAAAAGACCCCGTATAAACTTTTCATTGGTAAGAAGCCTAGTTTGAGACATTTTCATATTTAGAGTTATAAAGTAAAGGTAAGACCTTATAATCCTTAGCTCAAGAAACTTGATTTTAGGACCGTCAATAGATTCTTCATTAGGTATTGTTCAGGATCCAGATGATGTATATTTTATTACCTTACTCATACTACTAGGGTTATAAAGTATGATAGAGCATTTTATTTTAAGAATGACTTAGCTAGTGGGAGTGATGTTCCAAGGGTTATCAATATGCATAATGAGGATGTCATATTACCAATGCGAGTTTTGTCATCTCCATATATTGTTCATGCTAACAAAAATGAAACTTTTGTTGAGAATCTAGTTGATCTTAATGTGGAAGAATCAGTCATTGAATTTAGATGATCACAGAGGGTTTGTGGACCTACAATTCTAGATAATTATATAGTATATTTGCAAGAATTTGAGTTAGATATTGTTAATGACACATATCCTATCTCGTATGACAAAACTGTGTCAGGTCTTCATTCATCTAAGTGGATAAAAGTTATATATGATGAAATTGCCTTCACGTATCATAATAAAGTATGGAAACTTGCTAAGTTACCAGATGGATACAAACCTGTTAGTTGCAAATAGGTATTTAAGACAAAAAAGGGGCTAGTAGTGAAGTTGAAAAATACAAAGTCAGACTTGTAGCTAAAGGTTATAATCATAAGGAAGGGATTAACTACACTAAAACCTTTTCACTGGTGTCTACTAAAGATGCTTTTAGAGTGGTAATGGTTGTAGTTGCATAATTAGATCTTGAACTTCCCCAAATGGATGTCAAAAATGCATTCTTGAATGGTGACTTGCTTGAAGATGTTTACTTAACACAACTTGATGGATTTGCTAAAATAAGAAAGGACCACTTAGTGTGCAAACTTAATAGATCCATCTATGGGCTTAAGCAAGCCTCACGACAGTGGTATTTGAAATTTGATCAAATAATAACCTCACTTGGTTTCGCTGAGAATGCTTTTAATTAGTTTATCTATCAGAAATTTGAAGGAAACAACTTTGTGATTCTTGTTCTATATGTTGATGACATCCTATTGGTCAGTAACTTAGTGAGTTTCTTAAATGGAGCAAAACATATTTTGTCATGCTACTTTGATATGAAAGATCTTGGTGAAGCCTCTTTTATTTTAAGAATATAGATTCATCATGACGGATCTCATGACATTCTTGGTTTGTCACAGGTAACTTATATAGATAAAGTGTTAAAGAAATTTAACATGCATTCTTGCACTCCTTATGCTGCACTTATTCAAAAGGGCGAGAGATTATCTAAATCATCTTGTCCCAAAAATGATGATAAGAAAATTGCAATGGATAAAGTTTCATATACATTTGTTGTTGGTAGCCTAATGTATGCTCAAGTATACACACGGTTTAATATTGCTTTTGTCATCAATGTGCTTAGTGGATATCTGAGTAATCCTGGTCATGATCATTGGACAGCTGTAAAGAAAGTTATAAGGTTGCTCCAAGGTATAATGCATCACATGTTGACCTTCAGGAAGTTTGAACTATTTAACATAGTGAAATATTCTGATTCAGACTATACATCATATGTAGATGATTGTAAATCTACTTCTGAATACATCTTTGTGATGTTTAGAATAGTTGTTTCATAGAAAAGTTGTAAGTAATTAATAACAGCTACCTCAACTATAGAGGTAGAGTATATGGCTTGTTATGAGGCCTTCTGCCAAGTTTTATGGTTGAGGAAACTGATATTTGATGTGCATATAGTTGATTCTATGTCACGACCTCTAACCATATATTATGATAGTTCATCTGCTATTAGATTTTTTTAGAATAGCAAGAACTCTAGTCGCTATTGATTCAAATTGCAATTGAAGTGCAATATCACACGTAAGTATACATGGTCAACAAGTAATGCAATAATGAAATGAGTATCAATCACTCAGAGACTTGAGTTTAATATTTACTAACAGAATTTTCAAGTTGTGTGATCAAGGATTGGTTAAGCAAATGTAAAACAAATTTGAATGTCGGTTAATACAGAATTTTAACAACCTAGAATTTTGATCTTCCACCACATACAAGGATGCTTTATGTTATGATTATTACTTTGTTCTAACTGAAGAATAAATTGCTAACCTGGTATTCTTCCCTTCTTATATGCTTTTTTCAAATCCATACAAGCTAAGTTCCTTCTCCCTAATTTCCTCTATGTCTATGGAAACCAACTGGGATAAGAACCTTATAAATCCAAGACCCAAATGTGATTATCACAAACAATTAAGTACTTTCGTCTTAATTGCGAATTGCAATTATGCAAACAGTAATTATATGCATCCAATTCAGATATTTAGGTAATTTTGTCAAGTTGACATAAATTCTATCTTATTTGCTAAGATCATCAGACTTAGAAAATAATAACTGCAGGATGAATATAAATAATTATTCATTCAATGGAAACTATAATAACATTCAATAGAAAAGCATCCCTACAAAGAGCTTCTGGCAAAATCCTAGGAATAAGCAGTTTTGCCTCTTATGGGCATTAGTACAAATTAAATAACAAAGAAGAGCATAAAGAATACATGAAGCTGAAGAAGAAGGAGATGTTCAGAAGGGGAAAAAATCTATATAGATCCTTCATTATGAAACCAACTCTTTTTTCAGTCACTCTCAAATTTAAGACTTTTCTTCAAGTGTTCAAGACATTTCCCTTTGCTTGGTGTGAGCTGTTTGCCTTCAGTACCTATAGGCCTCAGAAACCCTAAAAGTGTAGGATAGGCCAAGTATGGAACTCTCTATCATCTGAGGAAATTAGGGTTTCTAACGACGCCCGGGTGAGGCCCATTTGGTGCCTGGGTGCTGAGCTACTGGCTCCTAGGCCCTATATTTTGGAAATGACTAGCGCCTAGACGCTATCTTCATGGCGCTTGGCTGCTATTTTTCCTGCCACGATTGTTCCTTCTACAATATTTGGTGTCTGGGCGCCATCTCTCTGGAATTAGCGCCCTGATGCTGGAATTGTAGCGCCTGGGTGCCAACTTTTTGGATTTGGCACCCTAACGCTAGAATTATGGCACCTAGGCACTGGCTTCTAGTCTTCAGCAATTTTTCTTGTTGTTGGGTCCTTTTTTCCTGAAATAACCTTCAATTTTCTTCACAACCAATGTTAGTGAAACACTTTAAACTTTTGTATATGAAATTCATATGCTTTTTAATTCAAAATTGCGATATTAGCTTGATTACTGTATTGAAAGCTTTGTTTTGGAAAGTCATTAATCGTACTAAACACTTTGATGTAAAGTTCCCATTTGTTAGAAAAAATATTGTTGAATCTCATACTCATTTAGTTCACATATCAAGTGAACATATGTTAGTTGATCTGTTGACCAAAGGCTTATCTGTAGGAGCCTTCAAAAGTCATGTGACTTATATGGGTGATGTTGAAAATTTTGATGTAGCATTAGTTTAGTGGGAGTCTAAGTTGAATCCTTTAATGACTTTTATGATGTAATATGATATCTAAAATGTCATTTTATTTTCCATTCTGTCAAATATTGCTTGTTTCCTTATCAGATTCAGTGATCTTTTTGTAGTTTCATTTCAAAACATTGCATGGTTTAGTATGTATACACATATATGAGTTTATATGAATATTAATTGCTTAATTCTAGACTTTTGTTGATTGACCTAATAATTAATTAATGTTATCCAAGTAGGAGATTGTTAAAATAATTTTGATTTTTTTATGGATTAGTATTAATAAATTATTAGATCAAATTCTTGTGGTTATTAGTTAGGCAATTAATATTATTGAAGTAAATCAAGAATGGATTGGGTTCATGGTATTTATGGGTAATCAGAGATGGGCTTGATTACTTACAAGCTCTTTGGGTAAAGACCCCAACCTGTAGTCTAATGTTAATTAATAATTATCCCATCAAATTACTGATAAAGAGGTAATAGGAGAGATTAAACTTATTACAATATCAAAACATCATTAATGGGCGCATTAGCTCTCAGCTACCCTATTGTCATTTTGTTTTTGTCACTGTTCTTTTTGCCAATGTCACTCTTAAATTCACGAGGAGTTGTCTCCATGCTTACATCCTATATCTACAGGGAGTTATCACCATTTTTGTACAAGGTGGTTGTGAAAATTTTATTGCACTTGATCTTCTTCTTATCTCTGGCTCTCTCTCTTTCTCTCAATATCTTAACTCTCTTAAAATTGCACACGATGTGTTACTCATTTTTACCAATTATTTGAGACGTGGTCGATGCATCATTAATTTCATGTTGGTATTTTATATTTATGCAGTCTCCCAAATTTTTCTAGCAGGGTTTTATTTTATATAAGCATTTGCTGAATTTCGAGTGTACATTCTCCTTGAATCCAACGAAATTAAGATTCACAATTTGACCGCATAATCAATTTTAAAAGGTTTAGTTTCAGTATGTATAGAAAATGCTCAAAATGCTTCTTATAATTCTTTATCAATGTGAAAACTACAAAAATCAATAGAAAATTTCGCATAAGCTGACTGTAAGAAACTCATCAATAGATCTTGTAAAATAATGTTCAAACAAAAGCCCATCAAGATATCTATAAGATGCCAGGCTGCTCTATTGCTTAATGATCATGTGAGTAGAATTTTGAACCTAGGTTGATCTAACGAGGTGGCAAATTGCCATTAGGGTGAAAAAAGCACTAATGATTAAGGACAGCTGGGACAATTGGAGTTGTGTTTAGACACATACTACTGTACTCTGATCAGGTTTTTTTAATTAATTTCTCTGTTTATCACTTCTCTTCATCCCACTTATATTGCATTAGCTTTTTGGACTTCTTGAATCAAAATCTAAGTGCAGAATCTCGTGAATTTATAATATTTTTTTAAAAATTGAACAAAATAATAATTGATATTTAAAAAACATCACTATGGCAGAAATTATGAATTTTTGGTTGGAAATAAATTGAAAGCTGATAAGTTTGGAGTCGCTAGGTAGGGAAATAATAATATAAATTTGTTCTAGTGCATTTTTTGCTGTCTTAAAGGATGTCTGTTCTATAACCACAACCGTAACTTTTCTCAATTACTTTAAAACGAAAAGGCATTTTATCAATCAAAGGGTCTCAAATCAAGAGCAAATATAAATGTGACCCAAAAAGAAGAGGCTACAATATGCTTAATACTCTCATTACATTTTACTATCTACCAAATTGGCTGTTATGAAGTTCCGTTCGGCATAAGAAACAACATTATATGATTTCAGCTCAATATGATTAGACTTCTCGCTATAGAAAGTTCAAAAAATCAGAACACAGATGAGTGGAGAAACCATCATGGCAGAAAAGTTGATGGGCCAAAAACAAACAGCTTCAACCAGTATAACACAGCTTACCTGGCCATGTCAACTAATAAAAACATTAATAATTGGCAACTAAACTTCCAGTTTCCAGATGGTCAGCAGCTAGCCCATATGAAACTGCAGCCAGCTGTTCTTCAGCTTCATGTGACCTCCCTTCCTCAATTGTGCTACCTCCATTATCAGTAGATTGTTCATCTTTATGTTCTAGCTCAATTTGCTTGTGTTTGCTTATCCCGGCATACATTTTTCTCCGGAATTCCCTACGTGCTTCCCTTTCAGACAGTTTCAATTCTTTAAAACCCTGTTCAAACTTCTGTTCATCCTCTGGTGAAAAGAATACAACCTCCATCTTCCCAAGTTCGTCATACAGCTTCTCGATCTTGGCTTTCCAGAAGAGGCCAAGTTCTGTGTCCAACTTGTGATACGGTGTTCTCAGGAAGTATTCATCAACCCCACCTGCCTTGTCAATGCAACGGAGGGCATGGGTGGTCACTTTAACTCGAATGTGACGATCTAGGATATAACTGAAGAGCCGTTTCTCCTGGACATTAGGTTTCCAAGTTCTCCTTGTCCTATCAACACCATCAGAAAAAAAAAAAAATCAGTGTTATTCATAATTTATTCCTTTTCTTCCAGTCATCCAAAAAAAAAATCATAGAATAAAAACAACTTCCTAACACAAAGTTGAGCATCCAAAAGATTACAAGCAAGGTCTGAGTGTCTGACCTCAGTTTAGAAAATTGAACCTACTTGGGATTGATATGTTCCTAGAGTTATGAAGTAAATTACTGAATGCAGTAATTTTGGAATCCCAATCCGTATCCAGTCTTACCAAGCAACTATGAAGATGATATGTAAGTTATCAAATGTCCAGGACTGATGCATGTCCAGGATGCACATGAAGTATAGTGTTGGCCATAAAAAATCCACATACATTGGCAATCCTCAAATGAATTGAGAGGATTGATTCTATGACTGGTCGTTAGATATGAAACATAACAGTGCTAGTTTAAGTTGGATGCTTCAAAGTTCATATTCAATCAAGAATAATCACTGAAAAAGTCATTTCAAGAAATTTAGCCATTGTTATCTCTTCCTAGAGAGAGCCTAAGAAATAGGCAAGTTATGCAAATGGCTGTATTCCAACTCCTATCTCAAGTGTATTTTCCACATCTGAACATGCATTTGATTGCAATCTCGTATAATGAATAGGCCACCAGCAAGTCAATTCACACTCTTTACATACTCTACCTCTAGGGGTGGATCATCATATTCCTTGAACTCTGAATCCAAAACTGATTAGCTCTTTGACTCTTATAGCTCATAATTTGGAAAACTGAACATCATACTATTGAGATAAACTGACCTAAAACTGAAACATATTAACAGAATTTCAATAGGATTAATCATACAGATATAATATATCCTTGTCACTTACATAATTCTATTCAAATCAATGAGTCAAGCTGGTTAATTTTCTTAGGAAGATTACTCTTGACCTAAGATGCACGGATACAGATATGCGTATCAGATACAACAAAATACAATATGCAGGATATGGAAAATTTTAATAATATCAGGATACGGGTACAGCTTTTATATATATCTATATATATATATTCTACAAATTAACACTTTAAGAGTAAATTAGCTCTTAAAAACAATACCGAATTATTTCTTAGATCAAAAATTATAAATAACTACTTTATTGAAGCATAAACAAAAATTACAGTAAAAAATTTACAACCAGAGAAGAATTTATGATATTAAAAAAAAATAATCAGAAAAGTTTTTCGTTCTTGAAAAAAGAACCCAAAACAACACCCGGAAAAAAAAATTACTCAAACACCTAAAACGAAAAGTTTTCCAAGGCAGCGCCTCCGGTGCAGCATAAACCCAAATACTACCCACAAGCAAAAAGTGCAGAACAAAACAGAGAAAAACAAGCAAACAGAAATGCATGAAGGGAGTTATAGTGCAACAGAACAAAACGAAGGCAGATACAGCAGCAGAAATGAGCGACGATGAACAGGGATTCAGAAACTAAGTTAGTTTGATCTGATTAGTTGTTTTCTTCTTTCAGAAAGGCATTTCAACTCGTTTCCTTACATTTTGGAGCCGCAGACGTATCTGAAAAAAAAAGAAGAAAAAGGCTCTTGATACGCATGCAAACGTACCATAAGTATATCCAATACGGATTCGGCTTGTTTCCCGACATATCTGTGAAACCTAGCTATTGATTATATAAATTTTGAAGGCTCCACTCCTTCCCCAGTTGAAGGGTGCAAAAACAAAACAAAACAAATCAAGCTGATCAATACTCAACACAAATGGAAGAACTGTGATCATATATTTTGGCGATAAAATGGGGAACAACAGTTAATGTAATTTATTAACACCGTAAATCAGAAATTTGGTTCGTCCCATTTTAACTTTCAATAATTGTAAATTTAGTCTCCACAGAATTGTTCACAGTTCACGACGATATATTTTTTATGCTTGTACCAGTCCCAATTACTCAAGTTATTGTAGGCTGCGATCATACTTCTTTCTTAGCACATATATGTGTGGCACTTCTGATCTTCACACTCCACAGTCCCAGGATTTTCTTTTCAACTTTTATATATAAAAAAACTAATAATAGCTGCAAATAAGCCAACCACATGATCCCACCCCAAAAGGGATAACGGAATGGAATCACTTGTATTGACACGATACCACAGATTTTTAGAAGCATAAATCTCACGACACAAACTTAATTTTTGATTTTTAGAACACAATGGCAGATTCTGCAGTTGAAACAGTTCATGCAAAATCAATAAAGAAAAGCGCTTTGAGCTTAAACTAATTGAGATTACAACAATCACAGAGCCTTCCCAACTGTTTAATAGCCAAACTCATTTGAAACAATAACCTGACATATAACGCAGCATCAAATGTAGCACTAAAAAACTCTAGAACCTTCAAGATCTACCAGATTACCATAGAGTTAAAGCATCAAACTTTTCAACATAAACCTAATATAGTTCGAAACCAAAAGCATCAAAGGCTAAAAGAAGTAGCAGGAAGTAGTGGGTACAAACTTGTTACCGCCATCTTCGCTGACGCGATTGCCAAACTGGATGTGTCGTCCGGCGTAGATACCGCGCTTGGCCCGACCCATGACGACCTTGCTTCTGGGCATACACTTCTCTAAGGATTCCTTCACTCCCGGTGCCAAATTGTGTTCTCCCACTTTCTTGAGCACTTTCTTCATCATCTCCTTCCCTCTGAACGCCATTTTCCCTACTGCTTTCGAAAACTTCACTGATCCCTATCTCTCTCTGCCAATGGAGAAAAAGGCTTAAGGCGGCCAAGGGTTTAAGATGCAGAACGACAATTGTTGGCGACGTTTAGCAATTTTAACTACTCTCATAATCCTGTTATTCACGGTCTTAGTACTTTCCTTTACTTTCATTTAAATGAAGGATGAAAATCCCACAATCTATATGATTTATTTATTTTTCTATTAATATAAATTTACAAAGAGTTTGATTTTAGAAACATTTTGTTTAAAAAAAATTAATCATCCTACATTTTATTTTGGGAAATTTTCTTTTTAGATTATTGATGCAATTAATTATTAAAAAAGACTTTAAATTTTGAAATTATCTTACAAGATCTAATCTCATTTTATGATTTTTCAATAGATAAAATTACTTACACAGTTTACATTTTGTATTACTTACAAATCATATTCATTTTAGTTACTAAATGATTTTTTATTTCTTACCACATAATTTTTATTTTTTACTAATTAGACTAATAAGTAACTTATAAATTTATTGTTATCAGTATTTGCACAAAATCATGTTTTTCTCAATTACCAAATAATTTTACATTTCCTACTACATAATTTTTATTTTTATTTGGTTGAATTAACAAATAACTTATGAATTTATTATTACTATAATTTGCGTTATCTATAAATTACATTTACCTTAGTTATCGAATAATTTATATTTTTTACTATATAATTTTTATTTTTAACTAATTAGATTAATAAGTAACTTGTGAACTTATTATTATTATAAATGACGTTACATACGAATTATGTTTGTCTAAGTTGTTGAACGATTTTATATTTCTTATCACGTAATTTTTATTTTAACTTATTGAACTAACAAATAATTTATAAATATGCAAAACCCCACTTGGCCAGATAAAGAACATTTTGGAGATGATTTGTATTACATACTGCTATATTTTTTTCTATTAGCCTTGATGCTTCTGATTTCTAACTATATTGAAGTTATGTTGAAAAGTTTAATGCATTAACTCTGTGGTAATCTAGTAGATCTTGAAGCTTCGGAAGTATTTAGTGCTGCTTTTGATGTTGCCTTACATGTCAAGATAATGTTTCTAATGGGTTTAGTAATTAAACAGTAGGGAAGGTTCTGTAATTGTTGTAGTCTCAATTAGTTTAAGCTCAAAGCACCTTTTTCAATTGATTTTGCATTAACTGTTTCAACTGCAAAATCTACCATTCTTTTCTTAAAATATCAAATTTAATAGTGTCATGAGATTTATGGGAGAAGTGGAAGGTTTGAATTGAAAAACTCCACTGTAATGTCAAATGGTGTTCTAGGTGTGATATCTGTGGTACCGTGTCAATACAAGTGATTCCATTCCTTTATTCCTTAGTGGGATCATGTGGTTGGCTAATTTGCAGCACTAATTAGTTTTTCATAAATTGTAGATAAATTTCGGTGATTGTGGAATGTGGAAATCAAAAGTGCCATGACAACCTAAAATAATTTGAGTAATTGTGAGATGATCCAAATATTAGAAATATATTTTGTGATAAACTGTGACAAATTACATCGAGACTCTTAATTTATAATTATTGAAAGTTAAAAGGAGATAAACCAAATTTCTGATTAATTGTGTTTGATAAATAATATTTATAATTGTTTTTTTCTTTGTCTGCTGACGAAATATATGTTCAAAATTTATTTAGTTTATAATAATCTTTCTTAAAAAATTAGTCAGCTTGACTTATTGATTTGACTATAATTATATAAGTGATGAAATACATTTAAATTACAGAAGGATATTATGTATTTGAATAATCACTCCCATTGAAATTTTGTCAACATGTTTATGTTTTAGGTCAATTTATTTCAATAGTAGGACATTTAATTTGTCAAATTATAAGCTATAAGAGTGAAAGAGCTAATCAGTTTTGGATTCAGATTTCAAGGAATATCTAGATCCACCCCTCGAGGTAGAGTACGTAGCTGACTTGTAAGTGAACTCTTTCTAATATGACCAAAACAATTATTAAATATAAGTAGTTGTATTATTATAAAATTAATATACTTAATTTATTACCTTTTTGTTATTTTTTATATCAAATTATGAATACACAGTTTAATAAAAATTTGCCATATGTTACCTATATAAAACGGTTGCCAAATTAGTAGACCTAATAAGAGGCGGCCCGGGCTCACATAAAAACATATTGAGCTTAGTTCCAAAAAAAAAATCTGTTAACCCCATTTCTGCTCTTTTCTCTTATGCTTCATGCCTTTATCTTACTTGCGTATCAGATTCACCTGCAGGCTTATTTGCACCTATCCACTCAACCAGTCGCTTCCCATTGTCCACAGCTTCTCCTCACTCTACTAGGAAATCTCGAAAAATCTTGTCCACGTCAAGTCCATCCACGCACAGATTATTACAAATTCAGCACTCACTTATCATTTTCTGGTATCGAAACTTGTCAAGACTTATTCTGATTTGGGCCTTCTTAGTATTGCTTGTCAAGTGTTTGACCAAATTTCTCATCCAAAAACCATTCTTTGTAATGCCATGATTTTTGGGTACATGGAAAGGCAACAATACAAGGAGGCTCTCCAGCTGTTCAAAATGATGGGATCTTGTAATATAGAAATTGATAGTTACACATGTAATTTTGCTCTCAAGGCCTGCACTGACTTGTTGGATAATGAAATGGGCATGGAAATAATTAGGGTAGCTATTGTGAGAGGATTTCATTTGGACATGTGTTTCGGCAGTTCGATGATTAATTTTTTTGGTAAAACCTGGCAATCTTGATGAAGCACGAAAAGTGTTTGATCAAATGCCTGAAAGAGATGTAGTTTGCTAGAATTCAGTTATCTGGGGTTATGTGCAGCAATGCCTCTTTAAGGAGGCAATTGAAATTTTTTTTGATATGATAGGTAATGCAGTCAGGCCAAGTCCAGTAACTATGGCAAGCTTACTCAAGGCATGTGAAGAAAGTGAAATTCTCAAACTGGGAAGATGTGTTCATGGTTGTATCTTTGCATTAGGGATGGATGATGATGTTATGGTGCTTACTGCATTGCTTGATATGTATTGTAATATGGGTGACATTGAAAGTGCTTATCAGGTTTTCAATAGCATGCCCATCGAAATTTGGTTTCATGGAATGCCATGATTTCAGGATATGTTCAAAATGGTATGATACATGAATCTTTTTTGCTCTTTCATAGAATGGTTTTTTAGTGGTACCTCATTTGATTCAGGAACCTCGGTAAGCCTTATTCAGGGTTGTTCTTAAACAGCTAACTTGGGAAGTGCAAAGATCATCCATGCAAGTATCATAAGAAAAGGACTTGAATCGAATCTAGTTTTGTCCACTGCAGTTGTTGACATGTATTCTAAATGTGGTGCCACAAGGGAAGCAACTTCTGTTTTTGTAAGAATGAAAGTAAAAAATGTAATTACATGGACAGTTATGCTGGTGGGCTTATCACAAAATGGCTACGCAAGGATGCCTTGAAATTTTTTTTCTCAGACGCAAGAAGAGAATCTGGTAGCCAATTCTGTCACTCTCGTTAGTTTAGTGCATTGCTGTGCCCACATGGGATCCCTCAAGAAAGGTAAGTGCGTTCATGCTCATTTAATCCGGCATGGTTATGCATTCGATCCTGTTAACATGTCAGCCTTGATTGATATGTATGCCAAATGTGGTAAAATAGGCTCAGCTGAGATAGTATTTAATTATGGACTCTGTTTTAAAGATGTTATATTTTGTAACTCTGATTATGGGTTATGGCAGGCATGGTCATGGACATCATGCTATTGTTGTCTATGATAGAATGATAAAGGAAGGCTTCAAGCCAAATCCAAGTACATTTGTTTCTCTCATAGCTGCTTGCAGCCACTCAGGACTTATTGAAGAGGGCACGACTTTATTTTATTGCATGGAAAGAGATCGTAACATCAAGCTAACTGGAAAACACTATGCTTGTGTCGTGGATCTTCTTAGTCAGATGGCCATTTCAAGGAAGCCGAGGCATTGGTGAAACAAATGCCCTTTGAACCCGGCACTGATGTGCTTGAAGATCTGCTCAGTGGTTGTCAAACCCATAAGAACATCGACATGGGCATACAAATAGCATATAGACTACTCTCTTTAGACTACTTGAACCCTGGAATTTATGTCATGTTATCAAATATATATGCCCAAGCAAGAAGATGGGAATCAGTAAATTACATTAGAAGCCTCATAAGGACACGTGGCTTGAAGAAAACTTCTGCTTATAGTTTGATTGAAGTGAGAAACCAGGTATGCACATTTTTTGCTAGTGATGATGCACATCCTAGATGGTGCCAGATACTTACGAGTTATTAGAAAATTTGAGACTTGAGGCTGAGGCTTGTGGTTATGTGCCTGATACAAGTGTTCTTCGTGATGTGGATGAGCCAATGGAGGTGAAGTTGCTATGGGGACACAGTGAGAGATTGGCTATTGCTTTCGGTCTTTCAAGCACACCATATGGAAGCTTGCTTAAGATTACAAAGAACCTTCGTGTTTGTGCTAATTGTCATACTGTAACTAAATACATATCAAAGATAGTCAAGAGAGAGATCATTGTCAGAAATGCTAATCGTTTTCATCACTTTGTTAATGGGGAATGCTCCTATAATGATTACTGGTGACGAGGAGATTCTAAGATGTGTACAAACAGTAAAATCCAAGCCTTGACTAACATTAACGAATGGGGCCAATGAAACATTATTGGCACCAGATTAGGGAGATTCTTAGATAGAATTGGTTGATAAAAGAGATAGGTTTAAAAAAAAAAATTCAGTGAAATTCATGTTTAAATAATATCATAATTGACTTGATTTACATATTAGCTAATAATTTTTCTTAAAATAATCTTGATTAGTTACAATGAAGTGGATTACATATGACAAAAGTTTATTAGATAGAAATATTTTTTACAAAAGAGACGTAAGGTTTTGGGCATTTAGTAGAGAAAGAGATGACGTAGAACTGAAATCAAGTATACCAAAACATCCAAACACTAGTATATCAGAAGTTACGTCTTGAATTAAATTAACTGTAAATGAATATACAAATGTCGTGCAATAATATGACCTACTTTAATATATTAAATTGAATGTATATAAAAATTTGTCATCAAGATGATAATATAGTTGTCTCTTGCCATCAAACATAGTCAGTTAGTTGTGCTGTTGTCCTGGTGTGACTATGATTATGAACAATATAATTTAAGTGACATTATTGGTTTTAAAATGCGAGTATAACTCCAAAATTTTCCATACTTTTGATTGGAATCATTTGGTGTTGTCATAAACTAGCATTTCAGAACTCGTATTGTGCAGCGAAATGGATGGGCTGTCACGACAAAGATTGACCAATATTAATTATAAAATTATATCCTGCATATTATAAAAATGCATTTAAAAGATATTATGAAGTGTGGGAAAAAAAAAAGAAGAAGAATGAAATGACAGCAAGAGTAACTTAGATAAATAGAGGTCTACATTTGGTCTATAGAAGTGTAAAATCACATAAGGCAGTCATCGTCTAGATCACTGTCATGTTCGTAATTTTTAATTAGAAATGTTGCATTTAATTTCCTTGGAACGAAATGAAATTATAAAATATCCTCTTGTTTCTTTATAATTATATTAGACTCCTTTTCTATTTTTTGTCATATTACGAAAAAATTAATTTAGAGTTAAAGTACTATTAGTTTTAGTATAAAACTATTAAAGCTAATTATATAATAACTTCACTTTTAATGACTGAAAAGGGTGATGATACATGCTGAAATGAATTTCTTGCTCTTGGCTGTTCAACTGCAACAGTTGTAGTTATTTTGATAATAATTGTTGGATCCAAAATTTAAATTATTTATAATTGTTAGATAAAGTTTTGAGAAATCATTAATTTTGATTTTTAAAATTAACGATTTTATTTTTTAAGCATTAAATACCAACTATCAAATTTTACAATTATTTTATCATAAACTGTTATATCCTCCTGCAGAGAGTGTTGGATATAATACATATTAACAGCAAAAGAGTGTTGAAATATCTCTGGGATTTAAGCTATGCTTAAAAGTTTAGAGAATGATAAAATATAACGGTCATTAATGAATTGTTATGAAATAGAATGGAGTAAAATTACTTGAGTTGATATATTATTTAAAAATTTTAATAAAAAAATTAAAGGACTCGTAAAATTTTTATTTGAATATTACAATTAAATGAATAGAACGAAACGATTGATTAATTATTTTTTTAATATTACCCCTTATAATATAAACACATAACTAATAATTTTATATTTGTTACATAAAATAAGAGTGTGACTCATTCTCCTGTCCATATTTTTTTACTTTCTTTTACTAATTCTCCTATTTCCTTCTTTTTTTTTATTTAATTTTTCAACTCATAAAATGCTACATAATTTTAAAATAATATTAATATATATATATATATTATGTAAAAAACTTATAATATATATAAAAATTACTTATTTTAAAATTATTTTAAATAAATAAATAATATGATCACATGTGACAAACCAAATCATGCTTATAAACATTTAAATTTTCAATAATTTTTAACATGATTGCAATTAGGCATTAATTTTCAAATGAAAATTCAAACCTACCGATTCATAACATTGGTAAAGTATTTTAATAAATTAAATACATAAACATAGATAGAGTATCTCGATATTCCTAAGCAAAAAAACTAAATTCACTCATTAATCCATAAACTAACTAAGGTGTAAGATTGTTGATAAATAAAAAATAGGTCAACATATTCATCTTTTGCTGTGGAAGACATCCGATCATGGCCCTTTGAGCATCAACGTCTCAAATTAGAAAAAAATAAGCTTTGTATAATATGCTTCTATTAAATTACATTTATTTCAAAAGAATCCAAATTTCATTTCAGACATAACACAGAGTTATTTGACTCTTCACAAAATTAACAAAGCATTTCATAAAAGTTTCAACCATAGTGTCTATAGATTTAGTAAACATATCCTAAGCCTGTAGCCTCGTCTCTTGCTTTACCTTTTCTTTTTCTTAGATAAAGTTCCCTCTTGATAAGTAGTTTAACTAGCACCTTGAATAACTGCTTAAGATCTTGTTCCAAGAGAAATGCTTATGTCGAAGCTATGTAAAATTGCTTCATTGTTAGATACCAAGACATCAATATCACTATAGTATCAAAATCAGCCGCATTGATTGTTTCTTTCTTTGTCTCATTTCAGTTGCAGTCTCAACACACTCTCCTGCTGCCCTATCTTGTCCATGAAGTGTAAGCAGTTTCTCATAATAAGGTATTGGTTTGTTCTTCCACATAACAACTTTTGGATGTGCCTAGAGAAAAATAAAAAGAACACATCATAATTAATTAAAGAGATAAAACATTTATAAATCCACCATGCTTAAAACATATCATAGCAAGGTGTGAATTTATTTTTCAGTCTTCTTATATGATCTTTTATCTTTGTTTTGTCAAATAACTGTTTAGGAAAGCAATCTCACATCTCTAGTGAAATTTCATCAAGTGCTTTAGATATAAAGGTTCCACCTTGCCTATTCCCTAAATTATATTGATGCCCATATGCATCAACAAGAACATCTTCCATAGCACCGGTCCAAACACATTTCTCATTAGGCTCTACAACTGCATTTAGCACACCACTTAGATTCCTTGCTTTAACATATCCAATTAAACACAAAATCAACTATAAACTTAATAGCAATAACATTAATAGTACAAACATTCATAGTACACAAAAGAGTATTCATAATACAATTACAAATAAAATCAAAACATGAAATCACCAATAAATAGTAAAACAAACATGCAAAATAAGTTCTTAATTGTAGTACACTATTCTAAATTTAACTACAACTCTATATCAAGAGATATAATCATGCCCATAGCAACTGCAATTGAGTCTCTAATTAAAGCTCTTCTTGCCTCTTCACTATCTTCCCTATCAACACAT
The DNA here is from genome assembly GCA_037074485.1 of Delonix regia. Lineage (NCBI taxonomy): Eukaryota > Viridiplantae > Streptophyta > Magnoliopsida > Fabales > Fabaceae > Delonix > Delonix regia. The sequence continues at coordinate 24,065,973 of CM073461.1, forward strand.
TGCTCTCGTGAATAAGCAATTCGATTAATAAGTTCATGGCCTACCTCGGCCATAAGGTCTTCATCTTGATCAACATTCATTAAATAATTATGCAAGATACAAGCAACTAACACAATTTTCTTTTGGGATTTAATTCCAAAAGTTGGCGCACTTGTGAAAATGGTAAAACACTTTTTCCAAACTCCAAATGATCTTTCAATTACATTTCATAAAGAAGAAGGACAATGGTTGAATAGTTTACAAGGATTTCATGGATGATTTCTTGAGTACTCTTTCAAGTGATATCTTTCTCCCCTATAAGGTGTGATGAGCCCACCTTTTAACATAAAACCAACATTAACAAGATAGAATTTACCTATGCAAAAAGAGAATAGAACATGATTAATATTAATTAATGCTACAATTAACTTTAGTTAATTAGGTGATTAAATGCATCTTTCAAACAATACCTTTTGGAATTCTTAGGGGATATTAGTGTTTCAAAGCATCTTTTAAAATTCTTCAATATGTGCCTTCCCACCCAACCAAAACATATGAAAATCTCATATCAAAAGAACATGTTGCCAATATGTTTTGTGTTGGGTAATTTTTCCTACCACGAAATTTAAGGGCATCATCTATAGGAACTTTAGCACGCACATGAGTTCGATCAATTGCTCTGATACAATCTTTTAATATAATTGGGAACATGTAGTTTGTAATTTTAAAGTAATGTTAAAATGATAATCACCTTAAAATATGAGAAGAACCTATTGCTGTTGAATATTTCTAGAGCAATTTCTTCACTGTTAGGTTGAAGCAAATATTCATATTCCAATTCAATCAAAACATTTAGTACACTATGAAAATGGTGACTTATGGTTTCACTGGACCTTCAAAAAAAAAAGTTAAGTACACGATTTCTTACACCATGCCTAATCAAATACAAGAATTTTGCAACTTGTTCTTCAATTATTGCCCGTTGCGTTGGTCAAAGACCACCTTTGTTTTTGTAATATAACACACAAGTTTAAAAATGCCCCGAGACCCATTTGTATTATATCACGACATCTCTCACTACCTATTAGATGCTTCATTAGCTCATCTCATGCTCATTCTCTTTCTTCTTTTATGAATTTAGGAATTCAATTTCTTTTACGTTGTTTCTAGGTTACATACCAGATGGCAGCTAAGCAAACATGTTGTATGGTAACCATCAAAAATAGATGTCGCAAGAAGAGATATCTGGACATCTTATATTGACCTGCCATCTATTTCAAGTGGAGAAATTATATGTTTTGCAACTATTAAAGGTTATAATTAAAAAAAGAAGTTTTTACTTTCTTAAACATAACAAGTGCACAGATTATAACAAGTATATAAACGAGCTACCATATGGAGACATCAAACAAAACACTAAAAAAAAAATGTCTTTGGCATTTTAATACAACTCTGTCTCTCTCATATATCTGCTAAAGATAGAAATATGGAAGATTAATTCAACAGACAAGAAAGTCCTTAATGACTTCAAGTTAAATATAAGATCTTTTAATTTAGTCATTAAAAGACACTTTTATTAATTTAATTATTTAAAGATAAATTTTTTAGTGTTTTGAGTATTTTTACTCAATTACAATGATCCCCTGTTAAGTAGATAATTAATACGGTATGATATTTCTTCAATTATTAAAACAACATCATTACATGTTAGAGCTAGATTTTAATGCGTAAGACAACCACAGATGCTTTTTTAAGAATATCAGAGATTAGAGTTAGGCACAAGTGACGGAGTGAGACTCTATTAGACATGACCCGGCCCATTTTTGGGCGGGTCATTGGCTGTTAGAATCTAAGAGAGCGGAATGGAATTTGAGCTACAGAAACAAGAACAGTTAAATGGTTCCAGCTCAAAGAAAAATGCTTTGTAATTACTACAAACAATAATCGCATTATACACTCAATTAGTGCACAAGACGGCATTATATGACATTAATACACACATCTCACTAAAAATTAGGGAAGACAAATGATAACATATTTCATCCCCATTGAGTTATAAAACAGTATCCAAAAAAAGGGAGGGGGGACAACAACAAAGCCCATAAAATCTATGAACAAAAAATGAAGACAAGACAATCAAGATAATTCCTTAAATTTTAAATACAGACTTATATTCAAACTGTCCTAAGAAGAGAGTAAAATTTGTTTAGCTAGCGTTTGAGAACAGCTACTTCAATTCTTGATAGAAACTGAATAATGCCCTCCCAACAAACACAGAAAAAAAAAAAAAAAAATCTTAAAATTGAACCTTCTTGTTATATCTTCATGTGATCGGTTCAAGTTAGCGTTTCACGTAAATTTACCTTCAGATAATGATGGATAAGAAGTAGCAGCAATTGTTTACATAAAAGTCTGGCGGATGTAAATTCTTCAGTTAATCAAATTGGGTATAAGAATGGATCTACTCATTACTTCTTCTTTTTTTCCACTGATCTAATCTCTAGATGCGGGCGTACAGGCATTCATCTAACCACGTTTAGGATTTGGCCAAACTTCTTTGAGGGTAACATTTCAGTGCCCAAATGAACTGGTATCTTTTCTAGTTGAATTTAAATGTTCTTATTTACTAACAACTATATAAGAAAGTTAGTCCAATTGAAAATGACATCTTTTTTTTTTTTTTTTATCAACTTAGTTTGATTCCTCCTTAACAAGAAATCAAAAATCTCTTGCCTAACGAATAACAATATAGTAGCACACCAATCTTTTGGATTTTAGATAAGTGGTATCCTTTCAGGAACCCCAAAAAATTTATAACACCTTCTGCACACTTTCATGCGCAAATTTCCAAGTATACAAAGACTCCTAAAATAAAATTTGTTCTGTACCCAAACGTAATCCTATTCCTACAATGCTCTTAACCAAATGAAAAACAAGGGGGCAAACAACAAGTGGTTACATGAGAGAAGATCAGACAACACAACTGCAAATCAACATCACATGTGTCTCAGATTTCACTACCAGGTACTCTATACAGAAGAGAGAGAAAGAGAGAGAGAAAGAATAGAGAAAGAGAACCTGGTAGAAGCCAAGCACCGCTACTGTCGTCATCGCCAGAAGAATGAAGAAGGTATCGTGTTGCCATCAAACTGCTATCCACCAATCAGTGATGCCGTCATATGGGAACCATCGGGTGGGAAAAAGCATTATGAAGAAAATAAGTTATCACAATGCAACCTATGGATAACCTTGTAGTTTTATTAAATTTAGAAGGGTATAATAGCAATCTTAATTATTGAGTCACTCCCTTCCATCCTTGACCCTCCAATTTGGGGGGACAGAAAAAATGTCATTTTGGATGGCTAGGGAGAGTTTTGAAGACTCTCCCTTGCCGTGCCATTCCCTTTTTGTAAAAACTTCTAAACATACATTTTATTCAAATTGGTCATTCTATCTCTTGCCATTCCTTTCATAATCATTCATCCAAACATAACCTTAAATATAAAGAACGTAAATGTTAACTTGTATATCATCCTTTTTACTTCTTTTTATTTTTTTTTGGGAAGATGTAAAGGGTATTATATACTCTCTCATCACAAAATTTAATTTCTATCTCACTAAAAAAGAAAAATAGAAGTTTCATTAGGGCCAGCCCCTCTACTCCTTCTGGAAGGAAGGTGGAGGCCAATATAGCACTAGGCTTCCGGAACTTGGAACAACTCAAAGGTATATTTATAGTAAAAGTATATTAAACTTATCTTAGCCAAAAGGCCAAGAAAATTAAAAGTAGGCATATTATTGCATGACATTTATATATATATATATATATATATATTTATAATTGATTTAATTCAAGACATACCTTCTTAGATACAAGTGTTTGGATGTCTTGGAATGCTTGATTTCAGTCCTACTTCATCTCTTTCTCTACAAAATACCCAAAATCTTATGTCTCTTTTGTTAGAAAAAAAAAAAAAAAATATATATATATATATATATATCTCTATTCAATAAAATTTATCATTTGTAATCCACTTCATTGTAACTAATCAAGATTATTTTAAGAAAACTTATTAGTTAAAATGTAAATCAAGCCAATTATAAAATTATTTAAACATAAATTTTACTGAAAAAATATATTTATACCTCTCCTTTATCAACCAATTCTATCGGAAAATCTCCATAATATGGTGTCAATAATGTTTCATCAGCCCCAATCATTAATGTCAAAGTCAAGGCTTGGATATTGCAATTTGTACACATCTTCTCAGAATCTCCTCATCACCAGTAATCATTACAGGCGCATTCCCCATTAACAAAGTGATGAAAACGATTAGCATCTCTGACAATGATCTCCCTCTTGACTATCTTTGATATGTACTTAGTTACAGTATGACAATCAGCACAAACACGAAGGTTCTTTGTAATCCTAAGCAAGCTTCCATATGGTGTGCTTAAAAGACCAAAAGCAATAGCCAATCTCTCACTATGTCCCCATAGCAACTTCACCTTCATTGGCTCATCCACATCACGAAGAACACAACTTGTATCAGGCACATAACCACAAGCCTCAACCTCAAGTCTCAAATTTTCTAGTAACTCATAAATATCTGGCCATCTAAGATGTGAATCATCACTAGCAAAAAATGTGCATACCTGGTTTCCCACTTCAACCAAACTATAAGCAGGAGTTTTCTTCAAGCCCCGTGTCCTCATGAGGCTTCTAATGTAATTTACTGATTCCCACCTTCTTGCTTGGGCATATATATTTGATAACATGACATAAATTCCAGGGTTCAAGTAGTCTAAAGAGAGTAGTCTATCTGCTATTTGTATGCCCATGTCGATGTTCTTATGGGTTTGACAACCACTGAGCAGAGCTTCAAGCACATCAGTACCGGGTTCAAAGGGCATTTGTTTCACCAATGCCTTGGCTTCCTCGAGATAGCCAGCTCGACTAAGAAGATCCACGACACAGGCATAGTGTTTTCCAGTAGGCTTAATGTTATGATCTCTTTCCATGCTATAAAATAAATTCTTACCCTCTTCAATAAGTCCTGAGTGGCTGCAAGCAGCTATGAGAGAAACAAATGTAGTTGGATTTGGCTTGAGGCCTTCCTTTATCATTCCATCATAGACACTAATAGCATGATGTCCATGACCATGCATGCCATAACCCATAATCATAGAGTTACAAAATATAACATCTTTAAAACAGAGTCCATAATTAAATACCATCTCAGCTGAGCCTATTTTACCACATTTGGCATACATATCAATCAAGGCTGACAAGTTAACAACATCGAATGCATAACCATGCCGAATTAAATGAGCATGAATGCTCTTACCTTTCTTGAGGGATCCCATGTGGGCACAGCAATGTAGTAAACTAACAAGAGTGACAGAATTGGCTGACACATTCTCTTCTTGCATCTGAGAAAAAAATTTCAAGGCATCCTCTGCGTAGCCATTTTGTGATAAACCCACCAGCATAGCTGTCCATGTAATTACATTTTTTTCTTTCATTCTTACAAAAACAGTAGTTGCTTCCCTTGTGGCACCACATTTAGAATACATGTCAACAACTGCAGTGGACAAAACTAGACTCGATTCAAGTCCTTTTCTTATGATACTTGCATGGATGATCTTTCCACTTTCCAAGTTAGCTGTTTGAGAACAACCCTGAATAAGGCTTACCAAGGTTCCTGAATCAAATGAGGTACCACTAAAAATCATTCTATGAAAGAGCAAAAAAGATTCATGTATCATACCATTTTGAACATATCCTGAAATCATGGCATTCCATGAAACCAAATTTCGACTAGGCATGCTATTGAAAACCCGATAAGCACTTTCAGTGTCACCCATATTACAATACATATCAAGCAATGCAGTAAGCACCATAACATTATCGCCCATCCCTAATGCAAAGATACAACCATGAACACATCTTCTAAGTTTGATATGTTCACTTTCTCCACATGCCTTGAGTAAGCTTGCCATAGTTACTGGACTTGGCCTAACTCCATTACCTATCATATCAAAAAAAATTTCAATTGCCTCCTTAAAGAGGCATTGCTGCACATAACCCCCAATAACTGAATTCCAGCAAACAACATCTCTTTCAGGAATTTGATCAAACACTTTTCGTGCTTCATCAATATTGCCAGATTTTACCAAAAAATTAATCATCGAACTGCCAAAATACATGTCCAAATGAAATCCTCTCACAACAGCTACCCTAATTATTTCCATACCCATTTCATTATCCAACAAGTCAGTGCAGGCCTTGAGAGCAAAATTACATGTGTAACTATCAATTTCTATATTACAAGATCCCATCATTTTGAACAGCTGGAGAGCCTCCTTGTATTGTTGCCTTTTCATATAACCAAAAACCATGGCATTACAAAGAATGGTTTTTGGATGAGAAATTTGATCAAACACTTGACGAGCAATACTAAGAAAGCCCAAATCAACATAAGCCTTGACAAGTTTCGATACCAGAAAATGATCAGTGAGTGCCGAATTTGCAATAATCTGTGCGTGGATAGACTTGACATGGACCAGATTTTTTGAGATTTCCTGTAAGAGTGAGGAGAAGTTGTGGACAATGGGAAGAGACTGGTTGCGTGGAGCATCTTTAACAGAAGCAAAGCTTGAGAATGCATAGGTGCGAATGAGCCTGCAGGTGAATCTGATATGCAAGTAAGATAAAGGCATGAAGCATAGGAGAAAAGAGCAGAACTGGGGTTAACTGATTTTTCTTTTCAAACTCATTACTCAATTGCATTTTGGAAATGTTAAGACTAGAAACAGAAGAGGTGAACAAGGTCATAGCATTTTGGGATTTTCACAAATAAGCACCGAAACCAGTGGCACCTATTATAACCAATGTCTAGATCCATCCTCAGTTGAAAACTCAGCCAAAACTGGCCCGAAACAAGATTCCATTATTGTAGTAGGTTGACTTAATTAAACTATGTATTCATAATTTGATATAAACAAAAAACAAAAAAGTAATAAGTTAAAGTATATTAATTTTATAATAGTACAACTACTTAAATATAATAATTGTTTTGCTCAAATTAGAAAGTGTTCACTTACATAGTCTAATACAAGTCAGTTACAGACTCTACCTCTAGGGTGGATGAGGATATTCCTTGAAATCTGAATCCAAAACTGATTAGCTCTTTCACTCTTATAGCTTATAATTTAACAAATTGAACGTCATACTTTTGAGATAAACTGACCTAAAAGGCTAAAACATAAACATGCTGACAGAATTTCAATGGGAGTGATCATGCAAATACAAAATATCCTTGAGTAATTTAATGTATCTCGTCACTTACATGATTCTAGTCAAATCAATGAGTCAAGATGGCTAATTTTCTAAGAAAGATTACTCTAAACTAAATAAATTTTGAACATATATTTCGTCGACAAAAAGGGAGAAAAACAGCTCTAGATGTTATTTATTAACCACCGTTAATCAGAAATTTGGTTTGTCTCCTTCTAACTTTCAATAATTATAAATTAAGAGTCTAGATGTAATTTGTCACAGTTTATCACACAATATATTTCTAATGTTTGGATCATCTCACAATTACTCAAGTTATTGTAGGTTGTCATGACACTTCTTCCTTATGTATGGCACTTTTGATTTCCACATTCCACAATCATTGAAATTTATCTACAATTTATGAAAAACTAATTAGTGCTGCAAATTAGCCAACCACATGATCCCACTAAGGAATAAAGGAATGGAATCACTTGTATTGACACAGTACCACAGATATCACACCTAGAACACCATTTGAAATTACAGTGGAGTTTTTCAATTCAAACCTTCCACTTCTCCCATAAATCTCATGACACTATTAAATTTGATATTTTACGAAAAGAATGGTAGATTTTGCAGTTGAAACAGTTAATGCAAAATCAATTGAAACAATAACCTGACATATAACGCAGCATCAAAGGTAGCACTAAAAAACTCTAGAACCTTCAAGATCTACCAGATTACCATAGAGTTAAAACATCAAACTTTTCAACACAAAACTAATGCCAAAAAACGCTCTTGATACACATGCAAGTATACCATACACATATCTGTATCAGATACGTGTCTGATATGGATACCGCTTGTTTCCCGCCATATCCATGCAACCTAGCTATTGAAGGCTCCACTCCTTCCCCAGTTGAAGGGAGCAAAAACAAAACAAAGCAAATCTAGTTGATCAATACTCAACACAAATGGAAGAACTGTGATCATATATTTTGGCGATAAGATGGGGAACAACAGTAAATGTAATTTATTAACACCATAAATCAAAAATTTGGTTTGTCTCAATTTAACTTTCAATAATTCTAAATTTAGTCTCCACAGAATTGTTCAAAGTTCACAACAATATATTTTTTATGTTCGTATCAAGTCACAATTACTCAAGTTATTGTAGGCCGTCATCATACTTCTTTCTTAGCACATATATGTATGGCACTTCTGATCTTCACACTCCACAGTCCCAGGATTCTCTTTTCAACTTTTATATATAAAAAAACTAATAATAGCTGCAAATAAGCCAACCACATGATCCCACCCCAAAATGGATAACGTAATGGAATCACTTGTATTGACACGATACCACAGAATTTTAGAAGCATAAATCTCATGACACAAACTTAAGTTTCTGATTTTTAGAAGACAATGGCAGATTCTGCAGTTGAAACAGTTCATGCAAAATCAATTAAGAAAAGTGCTTTGAGCTTAAACTAATTGGGAGTACAAAAATCGAAGAGCCTTCCCAACTGTTTAATAGCCAAACTCGTTTGAAACAATAACCTGGCATATAACGCAGCATCAAAGGTAGCACTAAAAAACTCTAGAACCTTCAAGATCTACCAGATTACCATAGAGTTAAAGCATCAAACTTTTCAACATAAACCTAATATAGTTCGAAATTAGAAGCATCAAAGGCAAAAAGAAATAGCAGGAAGTAGTGGGTACAAACTTGTTACCGCCATCTTCGCTGACGCAATTGGCAAACTGGATGTGTCGTCCGGCGTAGATACCTCGCTTGGCCCGACACATGACGACCTTGCTTTTGGGCATACACTTCTCTTAGGATTCCTTCACTCCCGATGCCATATTGTGTTCTCCTACTTTCTTGAGAACTTTCTTCATTATCTCCTTCCCCCTGAACGCCATTTCGCCTACTGCTTTCGAAAACTTCACGGATCCCGATCTCTCTCTACGAACGGAGAAAAAGGCTTAGTATCTTGGTTGGACGGGGTTTTAGAATGTAACGATCAATTTAAATAAAATATATATTTAAATGATATATTTTAAACAGAATGGAAAGCAGTTTTTTATTTATTATCAAAATTTGGAGGTTAAGAATAAAAAAGGATAGTTCAATAATCTAATATTATTATTATATCTTTATTTTTTATCAATGTTTGTACTTCATTGATATTATCTTATATGATGTATACCTACTTTTATATATTCTTTTTTTTTTTTATGCATATTTCGTCAATATAATACCTTTGATGGTGATTTGTTGCATAGTTTATGACTAATAAATTTTGTTTATATTCACAAGATGAAAGTAAACATTAGATGAAGTTGAATTTATAAAATTAAGAGTGTTTATTTATTTATTTTAAATAACTTTAAAATAAGGAATTTTTATATATTATAAATTATTTACATAAGATATATACATATATATTTTAATTTTATTTCATAACTATGTTACATTTTATGAGTTGAAAAATCAAAAGAAAATAAAAATATGAGAATTAGTTAAAGAAAGTAAAAAAGAAACATAGACTGAGTCAAATTCTTATTTCATGTATTTAACAAAAATAAAAATTATTAATTATATTTATATTATAAAAGATAATATTTAAAAAATTCATCAATAAGTTATTTCATTCTATTCATTTAATTGTAATTTTTAAACAACAAATTTAAGAGTCTCTTCATTTCCTTATTAAAACTTTTAAATAACATATTTATTCAAATTATTTCATTCCATTCTATTTTATATTATTCTATTAATAACTATCCAATTCCATTATTTCTTAAACTTTTAAACATAACCTTAAGGCAGCCACGGGCTTAAGAAGCAGGGCGACAATTGTTGGTGCGTTTAGCAATTTTAATTACTATCATAATCCTGTTATTCACGGTCTCAGTACTTTCCTTTACTTTCATTTAAATGATGGGTGAAAACCCCAATTCTTATGATTTATTTATTTTTCTATTAATATATATTTACAAAGAGTTTATTTTAGAAAAATTTTATTTAAAAAAATTTAATCATAAAATTAAATCTTTTAACCTCCTACATTTTATTTTAATATCAATTTAGTTTTTTATTAATTATAACTACAAAATAATCATTAAAAATTTTTAAAAATAAAAAATGATATTTCAAAATGGTCATGAATGCTCACTATTAGTTTAATGAGAAATTATTTTTAATTATTCTTAAAATTTAATTTAATTTTTTTTTTACATTACAAAGTTGTAGAGAATTAAATTGGTATTAAGATAAAAAATTAGAAGACTAAAATAATATTTTTCTTAAATCTAATCTATTATTTTAACTTTTCTAGTATAAATACTAATAAATTTTATTTAAGAAAGTCAATTCATCATTTCTATTTATGAGTTTAAGTTTTAAGGTTAGTTATTCAATAAAACTTAAGGAAACAAGAAATAGATATTAATAGGAAATTTTCATAGAAAAATATTAGTTGGGTACTTTCGATGGTTAATTTTATACCGTGAAATTTAAAGTAACAAATTAGATTTTCTGTTTATTAAAGCAATTTTAAAATCAAACTCTCTAGATTTATATTAACAAAAATATTAAATAAATTATGCCAAGAAACTTCATGGTAGATTATTTTAGTGAATATATACGTAAATTTAATGTGACCTCATGACTAAATGAAAAGACATAATCTACATGAAAATTATATGATATAAAGAGTCATAAGATGTTTAAGATGTTTATAATCACTAATAATAATGAAAAATAGTTACTTGGCCAAAGTCATGTATCTATTATAATTATGAGATGCACATGAACCAAAGTTTATGCACCTCATGAGATTCATAGTGAATTTGTACATTAATGGACATATTTTTGTGGTTATACATATAAATGGTATTCTATTTAATGACATGAGATAATAAGATTCATGAATGTAAGAAGAAAATAATGAGCTATAACTCTTTGATAGGTGGAGTTCTAAAAGTTATATATATAGGCTCTTGGTCTCTCTCTAATAAACATAACAATTTTAGTAAGAATAGAGAAAATTAAGGTGTTATCTTTTAACTATAATTTGTTCTCATTGTAAATGTCAAGTTTAAGATTAATTTCATAACTCAAAATATTCATTTAGTTTATTCCATACTAAAGATATTCTATTTGTTTTTGTATAATAGTTTTAGTTAAATATTATTAATAGCATATGAATTATTGTTGTACCCAAAGATCCAAAATTTAAAGTTTCTTTACATTTCATCCTTTATCTAGATGGAAGTAGAAAAAGAAAGAAATAATATATTTGATTTAATGTTTGAAAAATTTAATAGTTTATTTATACATTAAAATGGTAGTTTACTTTATAAATAATTTTTTCATTTTTATAAATTGTGAAATTTTTTTTATAAATTTTATTTTATTGTAAACCATGAAAAATTTCGTCTAAACTCTTAATTTATAATTATTTAAAGTTAAAAGGAGACAAACCAAATTTCTAATTGACGGTAGTTAGTAAATAACATTTAGAACTGTTTTTCTTCCTTTTTGTCGCCAAAATATATGTTCAAAATTTATTTAGTTTACAGTAATCTTTCTTAGAAAATTAGCCAACTTAACTAATTGATTTAACTAGAATTATGTAAGTGACGAGATACATTTAAATTACCCAAGGATATTTTATATTTGAATGATCACTCCCATTGAAATTCTGTCATCATGTTTATGTTTTAGGTTAGTTTACCTCAGTAGTACGACATTCAATTTGTCAAATTACAAAGCTACAAGAGTGAAAGAGCTAATCAATTTTGGATTCATATTTCAAGGAATATAGTGATCCACCCCTATATGTAGAGTACATAACTGACTTGGCCTGGTCATTCATCTACAATTTATGTGGGACTGGGCCTGCAATTTTTTTTATTTTGTAACGCCTGAGTCTAACTCTATAGAAAGCCCAACCCGTTCCATTTTTTTTATATAAATTCCTTTTATTTTTCTTCTAAATTTAATTTCTTTTTTATCTCTTTCTTTTTAAGAAAGTTTTTGTTTCAATGTATTTAACATAAAATCTTAAAATTTAACATAAATTTTAATGCCATGAGATAAAACCCAAAAATTTAAAAGTTCTATGGTTGAAGATTAAGTCAAATTACTACTCCAATAATAGAATCTTGTTTCAAGCCAGTTTTGGCAGAGTTTTCAACTGAGGATCGGATCAACACACTGGTTATAATAGATGCCAATGGTTTCAATGCTTATATGTGAAAATCCCAAAATGCTACGACCATGTTCACCTCTTCTGTTTCTAGTCTTAACATTTCCAAAATGCAATTGAGTAACGAGTTCGAAAAGAAAAATTAGTTAACACCATTTTAGCTCTTTTCTCCTATGCCTCATGCCTTTATCTTACTTGCATATCAGATTCACCTGTAGGCTCATTCGCACTATTGCATTTTCAAGCTTTGCTTCTGTTTAAGATGCTCCACTCAACCAGTCTCATCCAATTGTTGCCAACTTCTCTTCACTCTTACAAGAAATCTCAAAAAATCTCATCCATGTCAAGTCCATCCATGCACAGATTATTACAAATTCGGCACTCACTGATCATTTTTTGGTATTGAAACTTGTCAAGGCTCGTGCTGATTTGGACCTTCTTAGTAATGCCCGTCAAGTGTTTGATCAAATTTCTCATCAAAAAACCATTCTTTGTAGTGCCATGATTTTTGGGTACATGAAAAGGCAACAATACAAGGAGACTCTCCAGCTGTTCACAATGATGGGATCTTGTAATATAGAAATTGATAGTTACACATGTAATTTTGCTCTCAAGGCCTGCACTGACTTGTTAGATAATGAAATGGGTATGGAAATAATTATGGAAGCTATTGCGATAGGATTTCATTTGCACATGTATTTCGGCAGTTTGATGGTTAATATTTTTGGTAAAATCTAGCAATCTTGATGAAGCATGAAAAGTGTTTGATCAAATGCCTGAAAGAGATGTTGTTTGCTAGAATTCAGTTATCAGGGGTTATGTGCAGCAATGCCTCTTTAATGAGGCAATTGAAATTAAATCTCAGGTATATTGGGTTGTTTGAAATTCTAAAGAGGATTGACACGGTGGCATATCACTTAGCTCTACCTCCTAAATTTGTTGAAATACACCATGTGTTTCACATATCCATATTTAAAAAATATTTACTAGACCCATTTCATATGTTAGAAACTCAAGACATCCAATTGGATGTCGGGTTAACTTATGAAAAAATTCCCGTGACAATTTGGGAGTGGCAAGTTAACAAGCTTCTTTTAAAGGAAACTATATCTATGAAAGTCTTATGGTGTAATCATTTCTAAGAAGAATCGACATGGGAAGTTGAGGATGATATGCATGTCAAAGCTAAGGTATGTAGGTGTTTTAATTTAGGGACTGAACTCCTTAAAGGTGAGAAATGTAATACCCAAAAGAAAAAAATAATAATATATAATGATAATAAAAAAAATAATTATTTTATTTTAATAGTTGAGGAAGGAAAGAAAATTTACTTCAGATAGGAATAAGATTCACATGATAATAGAATACTAAAAAAAAACCTTTAAGAAGTACTAAATATAGATGCAGATGAAATTTTTTCTAAGATAGCAGCCAATGTGAATACTTAAACCTTATCATGTGTATTTTTAGAACTTATAACTGAATAGAGTATAGAAAAAAGATCTCCTTAGGAAAAAAATTGACATGATAATGCAAAAAATTGCTACTAAATTACCAAGTATCCTAAATGGATTATTTTTCTTCAAACAAACTCAACTTTTTGTCGTTTTCTCCCACCCACATTCATCACTGTGCAAGCCCATCTTCCACGCTTGTGACCATTTTTAACCACCGTTTAACCTCGCTGGTAAACGTCCAACATCCCAACATCCTCACTGGCGTTACAGCATCCTCCACCAGCCACCAATTCATTAATGAACAGTACCATAATTGGGGTTTCTTCAATGGGATTCGGTTTTTCTATGCATTTCGGCCAACTCTCTTCCATAATCACCAATCAATTTAGTTAAAACAAACCCAAATTGAAAAAACCCCAATTATGGCACTGTTCATCCACGAAAATCACTGTTTATGCAAGATAATGATGAAATTAAGCTTAATTCAATGTAATCCCATCAAATTGAGTTAGGGTTTCACCTCCTAGATGATTTTTGCATCTTTCTCTCTTGAAATCATAGATCAATTGTGAGTTTTAGCAACCAATTTGAAAATCCCCAAAATTTAAGTGTATGTGTAATCTTGCAATGGGGTGAAAATTTGAATTTTTAGAGCTTCTCAAATATTATTATGTATCTAGGAAATGATTTAAGACTATTGGAAGTTTTAATTTAAATTACAAGTTGAATTTCTAATTTTCCTTATTTTTCCTAGATTTTTCATAGAAAAAAATAGAGAATTTTGAATAGGAGACATTATATAACTTGATTAAATAGCAATGAACAATCATGCAAATCGAATGAAAGGTTTTAGAATTTAATTGAATAATCTCTATGGTGACATTGGTGTTCATGGTAGGTTATTAAAATTTTAATAAGTGTATAATGGAGTAGATTGAATAAAAGTAAAGGCCATGAGCTTTTTGAGGTATTATCAAAGAATGTGGGCCGAAAATTTGATTTCTTAAGATTTTGTGAAATAAGAGGGGCAAGTGGAATTGAAGAAGTTATGGGTTAAAATTATTCATGAATATTATAGATAAAGAGCATTTTATTTAATGTTGCAAGTGGCTAAGACAATTGTCAATAAGGAAAGGGTAAACATGATTAAGAAGAGGTTGGTATAATCATCTCAGGTGAGTAAATATTACTAACTATACTTGTTTTCTATATTTTGAAATTTTCCTTTTTGATTTAAAGATTCTTACATACTCTAGTGCTCTAGGAATAGACTTCGTAAGAAAGACTATTTACTTTGAAAAATTATTCTATTTTCTTCAAAATTCTATTGGACATTATCATAAGTTTGTTTCATTTACAATTGTGTTGATTTTTGTATAATGATTTAAATACTGTCTGATTGATTGCATTGGGAAGTTGAAGTGTTACTGTTAAGAGATGACTACTTTATTAATTGATTCTATAAAGATTTAAATAAAAAGGACTTTATATGATTTCTATATGCTTTTTTAATGAAGTTGTTTTATGGAAATTTTATCTTATACAGAACCCTGTAGCTAATAGCAGTAGGCGTTAGTCATGGTGCACTATGAACTGTATTATAGTACTAAGGCATTTATGTCATACCACTAACTGTATATGGGCCATTTTGCTCACCACTGCGACTGTACTTTACTATTACTACTAACAAATGTTGGTGTGTGATTGTTGATCTACTGATTGGTTTTGCGGGATGTTTTTCCACTACAATGTTTTGAAAATTCAAGGTGTATAAATGTTTATTATTAATTTTCTATTTTGCAAAATGATTGTGAAATATTCCGTCATCCTCGTCTATTTCCTTTATTGGTATAGTTAGGGATATTTACTCACTGAGTGATTGTCACTCACCTTTATTTATTTGCATTTTTTAGATAGTAGTGTCGAGCCTAAACCCACTTCCGTAGTATAACGTTGAGTTAGATCCCTTTTGATGAGTCATGCATTGTCTGTAAGGGCAAAAGTATTTTTTTTATTGTAATTAATGAATATATTGAACTCAAGTGGCTCCATATGTCACAAGTAGGGTTTTGTAAGTTATATATATACTGTTTGACTGAAAACTGTCATGAAAGTAGAGCTTTCTATATTTTGATATGAGTGGCTATTTGTGAAAATTTTAGGAAGTCCATATTGCAAGGGAGACTTTGCCAAAATTTCCCCACAAAGGTTACATAGTGTATCAAATGTGTAACTTCACTTCCTATGGATTATGTATGGTAACTTATTGCAGTGACTGTGTATTCTCTGTATGTCAATTTGGGATTATTTTTGTTTAGGATGTATGAATTTTTGTTTGTCATGACCTGAGCCAATAGGTTGTTATCGGCACAAGGATGAGATATCCTTCATCCCCGTGAATCTATCAGAGACTTCAAAACAGTAGAACTTATATACTCATTGATTAAACATCAAGTCTCATAAACTTTTCATGCAAACACTAATTAAATCAATTTAATCTATGTGTAGAAAGTTAGTCAAGGTATTCCTGAATTATGATCCTTTTAAAATTCCTATAACAAAATTATCTAACATACACCAAATTGGATAACTCCATTCTCCTACGCATAATTATAACACAACCCACAACCATGACAATACTTCAAAACATATACAATGGAGCAACTAAACCAAATTGATAAATAAGAAAAACCAAAGCTCTAGCAATAGGCTAGACTCATTAAAGGGTAAAAACACCACGATTTCTAATATTGCAAAATAAGGAACAAACTTACAATGGGTGTTCTGGATCAATGTTGGAATCTAAAAAATGTTAGATAATAAGGTGAGTGGAAGCTTAATGAGCAGATAATTTTAATATTGCAAAATAAGGAATAAACTTACAATGGTACGTCTTTTCATAATTTAAAACCAAATAACTTATAGTCATAATTCAATAGTACCAAGCGGTGAATAACCATTAACAAAATATAGTGGAAATTTCCTACAAAACTAGTCAAAATTTCAAAATACTGAACTAGCCCAAGGCTAGTGAAAACATATCAGAATAGTTATTCATTTTCAGCTATAAGCTCCGAGTAATTATAATAATGGCCTTAGGCCTCAAATAGAATATGGTGGTTATTCCCAACCATATCTGACTACCAATCGCAGTGCACTACGGCTAACGTCTACTGTCGTTAACTACAGGGTTCTATTTTGGGCACATTCCTAATATTTCAGAAATATATAAACATTCGTATTCAAAACTCTGAATTTCAAAGTCATACCATTTCAAAGATCAAATTTCAATATTATTAGTAATTCAAAATATAAAATCATAATACTCATGAACCAACAAATTCCCAAATCTTAGAATACAGAATAAAAATTTATAAATTTTGAAGTTTGCTCCAAGATACCAAAGATAACAAATGTTTAAAGTGAAAAATGGATAATTGAAATAATATTCTACATAATTAGGATTATTTATTCACCTGATAAAAGTATACCAACATCCTCCTATCCTTGTTTACAATTCCCCTTGTTGACAATTTTTCCTAACTACCTAAAATATTAAATAAAATACTTTTAACATCTAGTTTTTATGAATAATTTTAATTATTTAATCCTATCACCGACCTAATTAATTATTCTTTGTTCACCTTTAACTAATCACATCTTCAACCTAATTTGGCCCTCTTACCTCACATAATTTTAGAAAATTAAATTTTCGGGCCACTTTCCTTAATAATATCTCAAAATACGTATGGCCTATATATATATATATTCAATTTACTCCATTATGCACCTATAAAATTTCTAATACCTACCATCAACACTAATGTCACTTAGAGATTATTTAATAAATTCCAAAATTCTTCATTCAACTTCAATTAATCTTTGTTGTTATTTAATCACACCATACTAGGTTTCTCATTCTAATTTCCTTCATTTTTCTTCATGAAAAATCTAAAAAAATTATGAAAAATTAGAAATTCGTTTTAAAATTCAAACTAAAATTTCCAAAAATTCTAAATTATTTCCTAGATGCATAATAATATTTAAGAAACCCCAAAAATTCAAATTTTACCTCTTTCCAAAATTACACCTAGACCTAATTTTAGGGATTTTTCCATCTAGAAGCCAAAATTTTACAATTGATAAGTGATTTTAAGGAAAAAAGGTGCAAAATTCACCTGTAATGTATAATCCTAACTCAATTTCAAACAAACGCCCCAAATTGAGCTCAAATTAGCCTCTTTTCCAAATGAATAGTGCTAAAATTTACGATTCTTCAATGTGAGACAAATTGAGCCAAATTAATCAGTGAAAATGAGGGAGAAAGGGCAAAAAATGATGCAGTAACTAAAGCCCTAAGCTAAATTGAAGCAAAAATGCACCAATTTCGTGAAATTTAAGCTTGGTTTTGTGTGAACAGTGCCATTGAAAAATCGAAGAATTTTTGGTGATGTGGTGGTCTGTGGAGGTCGCTGGGATGTAAGCGAAATTGCTACAGCTGAGAGAAGGCACTGGCAAGGTGGAACGAGGCCAAAGGGCTAGAAATGTTGCTAGTGGGTCACTGGTCACTTGCTGGTGAAGAGGAATGGCTACAGGAGGGGAGATCATACTAACGGGGAGGGAAAAAGTTTACAGATAATGGGAGTCTGATACAATCATGTAGTATAATTATTGTATTAAAATATTGTAAGTGGGGGATAATAGGACATGATTAGGGTATTAAATTAATGTAAGTGGAGATAAATGTTATAATTAGGGGTTTTTAATATTTTAAGTGGGGAGTATTGCACTTAAACATATTAAAATTTTTCTCACATATACTTGGTTATCATATTCTGTTCAGTTACAAGTACTAAGAATGCACAGGGTAAGACTTAAGTACTTACTATGGTTATAATATCTGATAAAATTTTATCTATATCGACATTTAGCATTGATTAAGTTTCCTTTTTTAATATCCCTTTTGAGTATTAATTTCATGGGTATTACATTGTTGGTTCATGGAGATGAGTTATGTGTCACCCTTTGTGTCAATCTCACTTATTGTTTAGGGTGTGACATTAACGAAGGGCTAATGAAACATTATTGGCACCAGATTAGGAGATTCTCATATAGGATTGGTTAATAAAAGAGACAGGTGTAAATATATATTTTTTTAGTGAAATTCGTGTTTAAATAATGTTACAATTGACTAAATTTACATATGAACTAATAATTTTTCTTAAAATAATCTTGATTAGTTAACAATGAAGTGGATTACAAATGATAAAGTTTTATTATAGATATATTTTTTACAAAAGAGACGTAAGGTTTTTGGCATTCAGTAGAGAAAGAGATGTAGTAGGACTGAAATCAGGCATACCAAGGTATCCAAATACTTGTATCTAAAGAGTTACGTCTTAAATTAAATCAACTATAAATAAATATACAAATGTCTTGCAATAATATGACCTACTTTTAATATATATGAGTATTTATAATTGATTTAATATATCTATATTAAATTGAATGTATATAAAAATTTGTCATCAAGATGATAATATAATTGTCTCTTGCCGTCAAATATAGTCAGTTAGTTGTGTTGTCCTGGTGTGATTATGATTATGAACAATATAATTTAAGTGACATTATTGGTTTTAAAATGTGAGTATAACTCCAAAATTTCCCATACTTTTGATTGGAATCTTTTGGTGTTTTCATACACTTGCATTTCAGAACTTATATTGTACAGCGAGATGGATGGGCCGTCACGTCAAAGATTGATCAATACTAATTATAAAATTATATCATGCATATAATAAAAAATGCATTTAAAAGATATTATGATGTGTGAAAAAAAATATAAAACAAGAATGAAATGATAGCAAGAGTAGCTTGGATAAACAGAGGTCTAGATTTGATCTGAAGAAATGTAACATCACATTAGGCTATGATCGTTAAGATTACGAACTTGACATTCTCTAGTAACTAGAGATAATAAATATTAATATTTTATTAATATTAAATTTAAAACATAAATTTTTTAATCACCTCAGTTGCGGGAAAATCTCTAATAACTGAGAGTAATCCATGGGTCAAAATTACTGTCATGTTTGTAATTTTAAATAAGAAATGTTATATTTAATTTCCTTAAAACGAAATGGAATTATAAAATATCCTTTTGTTTCTTTATCATTATATTAGACTCTTTTAGTACTTCTTGTTATATGACGAAAAAATTAATTTAAAGTTAAAGCAATATAGTTTTAGATAAAACTATTAAAACATAATTATACGATAAAGTCACCGAAAAGAGAGATTTGAAGAAACATTCCGAAATGAATTTCCGACAGTTAGATGCTTAATTGCTGCAACTGCAATTATTTTGATAATAACGGTGGGTTTGAAATTTTAAATCATTGATAATTATTAGATAAAATTTTTTAAAATTACAAATTTCTGAGTTTTTTCAAATTATCAATTTCAATTTTTGAACTTTAAATATCAACTGTTAAATTTTATAGTTATTTCATTATAAATTATTATATCTCATTGGAGAGTCAATACTGTAGACAATAGGGATTCGATATATATTTACAGGGAGAGAGTTGAAGTGTATGTTATCTCATACTTCGGCACAAAAGAAATAAATGTTTAATTATATTTCATCCTTTTTACTTCATTATTTATTAGGGAAGCTGTAATGGGTATTATATGTTCTCTCCTCATAAAATTTAATTTTGGTACTGTTAAAATAATGTTTCATTAGGGTCAGCCCTAGTCCAGAGAGCTACTCTTCCTTCTGGAAGGAAGGTAGAGGACAATATAGGGCACTCGGCTTCTGGAACTTGGAACAACTCAAAGGTATATTTATATCAAAGTAAATTAAATTGTTTTAAATAATTAAATTATGTCTAATATTCTTCTTTTCAAAAGCATTATAATTTCTTGTCTTTGATACATATTACATATTCTATTGACTTTCTATCCGTACAATTTGTATTTTAATAGATGTGAACTTGTAATTTTATTTTTAATATAACAATAGAAACAGTTAAAATATTGCTCAATTTCAATAGAAATTACGATTATATTTTTGACATGAAAATAAATGTAGCAAAGTCATTTCATTTTTAAATTAACATATCATGTAAAAAGGTAATTTTATTAACAAAAAAAAAAAGTTTTTGCAATATAAATATCAAATGTGAAGAGAACTGATTGACATTTTTGAAACAACCAAGGTGTAAAATGTAACTTAATCTTATGAAGAAGTTATTGTAATTTATTTATAATAATATTGTCATGTTACATTGTCACATCTATGTAAAAAAAAAAAAAGAAATTTGTTTTAAATTCAAGATAATAAAAATTTTAATCATATTCATAATTCAAACAGCTAAATATATATGTTGCAAAATCCTGTCTATAAATTGAAAATTGTAGCATTGTAATCTGTATAGAAACGTTAAAGCTTCTTCTTTGAACCCTTCTATGAATAAGATAAGAACTAAAAAAGGGCAGTCAATTATCAGCTCCAATGATGAAGTATTCAATCTTTGATCATCGCTTAATAGTTTGATTTAATTTTTATTATTTATATTATATAATCTGATTAACCCTAATTAATAGGGTTGCGAAGTTGTTCAAATAATTTCTTGTGGACTTCGCATTAATTTAAGACTAGCAAAGTGAAAGAAAGGTTCAAACCCATATATAAAATTAACCAAATAATTTGAATGGATTTATTTTAAATCAACTGGACCATAATATTTAAACTTGAAACCCAACCAAGTCACATTTTCAAACTGTGAACACATTTTATTTTAAGGCCGTGAAAGATTGAAATGGATCCCGTCTTAGGCAGAAAATTTTTGATGTTGAAACTCGAAAATTCTAGTTTTTTTTAAGTATATATTGTTTGGTGGATTTGTCTTTATTTTGCAAAATAAAATGCAAGTAGGAAATTGTTGGTCAGAAAATTAATTTTTATACATACCTAAGTATATAATAGTTTGTTGTTATTTTTTAACTAAAACTTAAACCATGATGAAGTATTGTATGAGGAATATTTGAACTTATATCTACTAATAATTTAATCACACCCCTCAATGTTAAATTACACAGTAATTTTAATAATTAAACACATTAGTAATAACAATATGAAGGTGGGAGAGGTATATTAAAGGTACATAAATCACTAATGTATTTTTTTTTTGGTTAAACAAGTACTTAATATTTGAAATCAATCTCTTAAATTTTAAAAAATTCTTTGAATTTCAAATTTATCTCATGAGAATCATTTTCTAATAAATTTCGTCATGTGTCTTTTTTTCTTTTCTGACCATCGAAATTTAATCAGCGTACACAAAATTTTCAAATTGTCCCACGTCATCTTCTTTTTCATATTTTCTCACTTCATTATCCCTATGAACTAATCTATTGAGTCGTGACAACCTGGAGTCAGAATTTCAAGGGATGTGCTGGAAAAACAAAAAAAGAAAAATTATGCAGTACATAAATAATGTAAAATTAAATAAACAAAGCATAGCACAAAATGGTGCCTATGATGAATTTAAAAACCTAAAAATCAATTTTGATATAATTGGAACAGGGATGTAAATTCTCTGTACTTAAAAATTTAAATTTATTATATTTAAGAGAATATCAACTATTAAATTTTTATCTAATAATTTAAATTTTAATAATTATAAAATAGTTTTTAACAATTTTTTAAAAATTTAAATTATTAAATATTTATCTAATAATCTAAATTTTATTAAATTTACCTGTATTTAAATTATTAACTTTACCCAATTCATGTATTGGAATAGTAGTTTGTATAGAACAAACACTCTTGTTGATGGAGAGAAAAAAATTTGACTGTGTTGTGGATTACTTGTGAACAATTTGAATCGTAGCCAAAAAAAGGAAGTGAGAACTCAACATCACTTGGGAAGGGACATCAGCTTCCAGTTTGATGAGCCGGCTATCATCTTGGACCCTAGTTTTGTGTATTACTCTCTCTATCACTATTTCAAATTATTTCACTTTATGTCGCTTTTTGTAGTTATAGATTCTGTACAATTAATTGTACTATATCATTAAAAAAAAAAAAAAAGAATGACACAAGAAGGATGTAATACAAAAAAAAATTAAAATTGATGCAAGAAAAATAAAAATATATCGAACCTACATGTATCTTTTTCTTTTTATTTCTTCATTTACATATCAATGCTTATAATGTAATGGATTGCAAAGAGTTATATGTCTGCACTATTTCCATTACTTTTTTTACTTTGACCAACAATTTAAAACTATTTTGTACAGGCACATATTTAACAATAATACCTTAATAGTTCAAGGGTATTAGTTTATTAAAAAATATTTAACCATAAATACTTATATATATATATATATATATTATATTTACTTGTTCTCCTTTACTGTTCTGGGAATTGAAAAACGTTTTAATTGAATATTGAAACGACTTTCAATTACATCGAAATTGAAAACCTCGTGGGGAAATTCAGTGCAAGATTTTTCATATAAACCAACAAAACAAGGTCAAACGGGATAGATTTAGATAAACTAAACTTTTTGAATAATTTATTATCAAGTTTTTAATTAAAAAATGACATTTACATAGAATTTTTTTTTTCATGAGACATGGGATACTAATTTATTTAAAAATTTAAATTATTAACAAAATTTGATAGCACGTACAGATTTTCCCTAAATTAATTTTTTTTCTCTCAAATACAACAGGGCATGCCCTGGCATGAATCCCCGCCGTGATTACCGATTTTCACAAATTCGTTGAAGGATTTCTGTGATTTACGGCACCCTATCTTCTTCTTTGTGACAAAGATGGCAGCTTTCCTGGAGCCTGTAAAAATTTCGCAACTGGGTCCTCTCGTTGAAGATTAAAACATGGTTGTTCAAAGTTGAAACACAGGAAGAAATAAGATGAAGGAACGGCTTTTCAAAGTACGGCATGTGCTTCTTTTTACTTGTCTTATCGAGAGGGACAGGCTACGTAGTTTATTAATTTCCGTTTGGGAATTTCGTCAAACACTTGTCGAGTGTTCAAAGAAATTGCCTTCTTTATTGACCAATGATCCCTCCTCTTCAACGGCTCTCCCATAAAACCGTGTCTTTGTCTCACACCCACCATCTCCCATCCAAGTGTTAATTAGCCCTTTGGTTGTTTGTGAGGAATACACGCAGCGAAATTTGTTTGTTTTTATCAGCCTCCAAGGACCCATTTTTGTGTGCTGTGTTCTCTCTGTTGTATCTCACACACAGACCCAACTAATACCAAATGGGAAACAGTATAGGAGGGAACAGCAAGACCACAAAGGTCATGAAGATTGATGGAGAGACAATGAAGCTGAAAACCCCTGTGAAAGCTGGGGACGTGCTGAAGGATTACCCAGGTCTTGTTTTGCTGGAATCTGAGGCAGTGAAGCACTATGGAGTGAGAGCAAAGCCTTTGGAAGCACACAAGGAGTTGGAGCCAAAGAGGCTGTATTTTCTTGTGGAGCTTCCAAAAGGCACAGCTCCACCAAGAAGGGTTCGTTCTGGGATCAACATGAGTGCCAAAGATCGCTTAGAGAGCTTAATGCTGACTAGGAGGTCTGCTTCTGACCTTTCAATCATTAATCAGAGTAACAACATGGCCAAGGAGGGGTCGGAGAATGGTGGGACTGGGATGAGGTTGAAGATGAAGCTTCCAAAGGCTGAGGTGGAGAAGTTGGTTAAAGAAAGCAAAAATGAGGTTGAAGCAGCACAGAAGATTATGAATCTGTGCATGGCTAATACTAGCAGCAGCAGCAGCAGTAGAGACAATGAGAATGAAAGTGAGGAAAGTGGAGAGATGAAGATGAAGGGTGGTACAGGCAGAGTTGCAGAGAGTACCAAGCCACGTGAAGTAAGTTTTCCAACATCTGAAATTTAAGATATTTTTCATGCCTTCATGGTCATATGTAGGTTTTAGCAGATATTAAGTTTTGGATTTGATCACATACACTACTGTCGAAAGTTTTTTCGGTATAATTGTTATACGAATGATAAATGGATGTAGTAAATTATCAATAAGCATACATTATGTAGAGATACATTTAAGAAGGACTAACTTGATGATTGACTAATTTTAACCATATAACTAGCTTTAAGCCAACAATAAGTTTAAAATTTGATAGATGTGCTTATAGACTTCAACCAAAGCTATTTGTCCAAAAAGTTTTAAGACCAACAGAGTACCAAGCCACGTGAAGTAAGTTTTACAAGATTCATATTAGGAAAACTTTCATGCCTTCATGGCGATATGTAGCTTTTAGCAGACAAAATTTTTAGATTTGATCACATGTGGAGACACATTTATTCACTTGATGATTGACTTAATTTAATTATATAACTAGCTTTTAGCTGACAATAAATTTTACATTTGATGAAATATGCTTATAGATTTTAACCTAAGCTATTTCTCCAAAAAAGCTTAAGACCAATTGATGCAATCATAGATGCCATTCTTATTCTGTATTTAAAATTTACTAGAATCCAAAAGATCATTGTAATCATTTTCACTTAAGAAAATAGGAGAAATGGAATCATATTCTTCCTAATCAAACACATTTTGTGACGTACATGTCGATCTTGGAATCTTGATAACCAAATATCAATATTTGTCATACTCATACCGGTAAGTTTTCCACTTCATCGCCATTAAAACTGGATTCTTTTATTATGTTTTTCATTCTAGCATTATTTATGGCTCCAGTTAGAAATAAAAATTTTATTATCATAACAACGGAAAATTACAGGTGGACCATCTGTAATTTGCCAGAGAGAGAGAGATTTCATCTATATTTGTAGAATTATCCTCCAAGGTCTGCTTATAGTGATAATTTGGGTGAATCCAAATTCTCTAATGAAATGGCTATTCATGCAGTCAATTTCATGTTGACAATTTAGAAAAAGCAGAGGAACAAGATTAATATAGTTGAGTGTTAGGTATGCTGTGTCTGTGATAGATAGATTAATTCAATATAAATATATCAACACTGTTTTTAGTAAAGTCCACTTCTTATATATATCTCTTAATTAATTATATTTATATAATTAATTTAGTTTACTTAATTTTTTAAAAACTCAATCTACCTAACAGGAAAATTTAATATGCAGAGTGAACCTATAAATATGTAATAGTTTAAACTAATCATAAATAAATATATATACATGTCGCACACTATTTAATAAAACCCATCTCATACTCGTAGTTAAATCTATGATAGTCTCTTCAGATAAGAGAGCCTGTAATGGCCTACCACTTCTTCACACTCAATAATGTGAACTTAAGGTTTCTGGATAAGCCTCCTTTAATGCCATGCCTAAGTGCTAAATGCTCTGTCCTTTTCAATTTGTTGGCTATGCATAGCAAAGTTGATCTTATCCTTACACTGTTTGTACTTTGTAGCTACTATTAAATCATATGAATACTTGGAAGAATCTGTAACCCGTAAATTGTTTTTTGCTTTGGACTTTCCCTAAATTGCAGAAAAGGGTTAGCTTTATGCCAATCACTCAAGGAGGAAGAGAAATTTCTGTGGCATCATAGCCACTATATACCAAACTTCCAGTGAAGCCAAATAGTGAAGAACAAGGGTGCTCGCCAAGGAGAGAACTACTCATTAACCTACAAGGAGCTTTTCTGATGCGTCGTTAAATAAAGATTTATAAGAGTAATGCTATCTGTGCTATATAATCTCATACTACAACTGGTCGTCACTCTACAGGTAGATGTCTAGAATATATTTCCATTTCGACCAGTTAAATTGTACCCTTGATGATACACACAAACTTCATAGTTGTAACTAATGGGAAGTTTAGGTGTCATGTACATATATATATATATAGCATTACTCACTTTGTAATAATAAGTGTATGTTGGAGAAATTTCGTAAACCCTGTTAAGTTAGTTTAATGAGGAGACAATATGAATTGACTTTAGATATAATTATCTCTTTTAATACCCATCTTTCTTGTTTCTTCCCAGTCAATCATGTGCTCTCATATAATTTTGGTCCACTTTTAAAAATTAATAAACGTTATACATTTTTTTTTGGTAATTGAAAATGACATAGTACTGACTAATTTATTCTTTCTAATTATGTTATATGAATTACTTTCACTTTGGTTTACAACAACCATTGATGTTTGTATTTGACTATTGCAAATGACCACGTTACAAATTGACTTTCTGACTACACGACGCAAAGTATCCAATTCAGAATATAGCTTTGATTTTGCTTCTTGTGTGAAAAAAAGAAAAAAGAAAAAGTCATCTCAAAATGTAGTTCTAAAGTAAAAGGGCTCATGTGCGAGTCAATATAGTAGGCTCACAATGACATGTGCACATGTAAAAAAGTTGAGCTCCTCTATTTAAATCAAATTCCCCCTCACTTTCCCCATCTCACAACATGTGCACAGCTGCATCATTCATTACACTTGCATTGAAAATCTCAAGCTTCCGTGAGCAACTCATTTTTTTTTATTTAATTCATCATTAACTACAACTTTATAATTATTTGTACCTTGAGTTCTACGGGAAAAGCTTTAATTAATACCCCTTATACAGGAAATATGAAACTATAAATAATTTGCCCGACTGTTTCGATCATCGTTTAATTATGCATTGAGTTTTACTTTTTGTCTCGTAAGTTTTCTTTGTTTTCATTTTGTTCTTTATTTTTCAAAACATCCTTAACTTTTTTGTCCTAAGTCCTAACTCTGTAAAACTTACTAACGGAGTTATTTAACCATGTTTAGTATATTTTGTTTTAGATTTCTAAAGAGTCAAGTATGAGAAACATTGACTAAATTTTTGATGTGATCAACAAAATTGGAATTGATAATAATTAAGATAGTACTCCGCTATATATGCCTACAAAGGTTAAAGCTAAAGATCGATCTTTCAATGACATTCACCTACCAAAATTCCAGCAATCACAAAATGTGACTATTCTGTTCAACCAAAAGAAAATATCCTAAAAATCGCATGCATTCAACTATTTTATAAATACTGTACTGTAAAACATTAGAAATACGCTGAGTTTGGGTAGATAAAAAAGAAATGGCAAAAAGAGACGTAATTGGGATTTTTTAATTACATTTAAATTATTTATTTATTTATTTTGCTCAATCCATCCAAACAAAAAGCTATTAGGTTGTTTTAGAATTTACTGTACTTTATGTTTGTGATCACTGATCAACATATTATAGCTTATCTCATTGTGCACTTGGTACTAATGTGAGGAAAACAATGTCAAGGCTTGTGATACGAAGACTGTAGAAGGAATCTTCACAATTTTAGTGTCAAGCTCTTGTTAAGGTTATCTCTGCCATACACTATATAAGTTAAAAATTAAGACTCTCCCTAAGGATGTATGAACAATTATATGGGACCATCTTTTACTTATTAACCAATCAATGCACTGTGTCAATAAAAATGAGATTATACATTTTCAAGAATGTCATGAAGACCACTGCTCAGGTAGAGTGAGAAAGTAGGTAGTCATAGCCTTCCTGAATCTCTTCTTGTATTGTTTAGGTGAAACAATGGTGGGAGCAGCATTCTTTGGACCACCTAGTATTCCAGATGCCTTCACCCATGTCTCCAGATGCTTGTCCCATGTATATTGTCTCATAAAATCAATGATGCCCAGAACCAGCTCCTTCCGCTCCTCATCCACCCCAAC
The DNA here is from genome assembly GCA_037074485.1 of Delonix regia. Taxonomy (NCBI): domain Eukaryota; kingdom Viridiplantae; phylum Streptophyta; class Magnoliopsida; order Fabales; family Fabaceae; genus Delonix; species Delonix regia. The sequence goes on from CM073461.1 coordinate 24,094,648, forward strand.
CAGCAATGAGTAATCCATGACATAAACAGACTGCACAAGAATCTAAGAATGTAACCTTGCCAATGACACCGTTACTGTAAATGCTATCAATGATCCTTTCAACCTAAAAGTTTAATTTGTTAAGTGAAGACCCATGAACAATTTATTATCTCAAACGTTTTTTTCACACAAAACCTTTGGGACTTAAGAGTGAATAAACCACAGGCTCACTATACCTTATGTCTCTTAACCACTTAATCAGAGACTTTACGGTCTCATCAACTATTTTCAATTCAAAAGTTTAAGAAAAAATCTCTGCCCCCTCTCAAAATAAATGTCAGGATCATTAATTGTAATTATTGTTGCAGGTGAAATTCTCAACATTTCTTATAACTGGTAATAATGTTACTGATGACAGGAACCAAGAGGGAAGCCATAGGCTAAGGAATAAAACACTAGAGAACCCAGGTGATGCATAAGCTACTAGACCCTTTCTGCATTAGAAGTTTAGAACATTCAAATTTTAAATGATTTAAGTAAACAAAACGCAGAAAGTAACAACCGTGAAGCATGAAGGTAATTTGGAAGCCAAAATGAACCTTTACTTACCGCCAGAAAGGATGTGTCATTCCATACAGCTCTCTCAAGGCTTCTCTTGGCCTTGCTCCCAAGGAATATAGGTTTAGTTCTTAAAGCTTCTAACAAGTTCATGTCTAACATTACTTTGTTTGTACCAGTTGTATCTGGATTGTACCTAGATCTTTCAGAGCCCTTAAGATCATATACCCTTGCTATATTTCTCTTATAAAAGAGATTCTCCATTACCATCACATCTATTTTTGTTTCCTTGCCGCCTTTCGGGTATTTGACAGTGACCTGCCACCATACAACAACAATTGAGAGATTTTACATCATAATTTCACAATTCTAAATAGCTGTCTATAGTCTAGATCATGTATACCAGGCCACAGAATGAAGCCCCACCTGATAAATACCAAGAATTTTAGCAAGGCAAGTTGGGCTTCCCGAGTTAAGGGATTCTGTCAGGTACTTGAAATACTGAGGTGCAAAATCTTCAAAGGAATCCAATTCTGTCTTTGTGACTTGTTTAATAATGAATCTTTCATCCAAAGATTTGGCAAAATATACATTACTTTTGCCCCCTTGTGCACTCCATCTCCTGCACCGGCTCAGGGATCGCAAAAAATCAACTTCATTAGGGCAGCACTTTTTTCTAAGCAAGTCAAACTGCTTCGCAAAATAACAAGTGACAGAAAATTTCACTTTCCCTCCAGCAGCCAAGGAGTCATCACCAAAAGAAATTTGCAAGTGTAAAGATTTTTTGGAGTCTGTGAGAAGAGTACCAATAGAAGATGGAGCATCTTCAGGCCCATAATTACCATAATGGATATAATCCAAATCCAGTGAGCCCCAGGCTGAAAAGGTTGAAGCAGCTAAATCTTCCCTGCTTCTCTCACGAGCAATCCAGCTTCCATTACTCATATCTAACTTATCGGTAACCCAGTCATCATATTCCTTGGAGCTAAGGGCATAGGATATTATACTAGAATAATCATTATCATAAACAGCAATGACTCTATCACCTTGATGAGTTTGGGAAAGCAGCAACCGAACACCTTCAGCAACGCAAGACACTGAGGAGATGAATGTTGGTGAGGAGCTTAGTATCAGATTTAGCTTCTGTGCCTCCCATGGCAACATTTGGAAGTGAGGCTGCAAGACATTAGAGACAGGATCTCTAACCATACTCCTGTAATCGCCAGAGGCATGAAAAGATCTCAGTGTTGATAAATGTAATGAGAGAGGTAAGTTTTTCCTGATTTGTTCCTGAACTCTTACTGCTGAATCAAAAGAATGAACTCTCATAGGTTGTGTCAATTTTCTAAAAGAAGGGTTATCATTTTGATTAGACAGTTTAATAGATTCAGCTTGGGGCCCCTCTCTTTGACATATATGAAGAGGTTCAACACTTGTAGGAGGTTGGTCAGTTCCAGACCATGCAGAATCTATTCTCTCAGAAAGATTGGATTCATCTGAATTTACTTCCTCTCCATTAGGATGACACAATTTAGAAGGTTCGGGAGCACAAGGTTTTGGAGCCTCATCCTGCTGCCTGAGCACAAGATTATCAGAAGTTTCCTGCAATTTCAAAGGCTGAGCATTACTAGGCTGAAGCCCACTGTCATAATTACAATACTTGCAAATAGAAACAGTTCTTAATTCTTTAACCTCTGCACAAGATTTGTTTCCATGCTTAACCTTGGAAGTGGAACTACTTTTAATAAGAGTGTCCAAGGAGTAAAGCCGGTGATCCCATACACGTGAATCAATTAGAAGAGCACGTCTCAAGCGATTTAGTTCAAGAATGTCTAAATCCATCTTCCATGGTTGTGGGGTCTCTGAAATGACTGACTGTAGCAAGCTCTACACACACAGGTACAAAAGAAGAGGGAAAAATAATAAGATATAAAGATAAACATATTTTTCATCAAAATAAGCTCATATACCACTTGCACTCTACAAGGTGTAATGGACCAACAATCCTGATACAACAACGACATATTTATACCAAATTTTTTTTTCCCTGTTAACTCACTTGATAATCATTTTTTTCCTTTTTAAGCATATCTTTCAGCTCTGTTAAGTGGCTACGAATGTCAGAAGAATCTGAATGCTCATTTCCTGGACAAGGAAGTTGACTCTTTTTTTCCAAGCTCTCAAGCACATCTGATATCTCCTGGTATAAGGTTTCCAATTTACTCAACAGCTGTAGAAGAAAAGGAATCAAATTAAATTAAATTATTATGTCAATGAGTAGAAAAATGATATTATCCAGCGCCGTTTTGACAAAATTAAAGCAAATACAAGAAATAGTATCTTGAGAGAACCTCTCTAGACTCCTTTTTAATCCACTCCTCCTGTATGTGACCAAATTCTAGCACTAACGGGGGTAAATGGACAGAGAGAATATCGATAGGAGAGTAGCGGAAGAAAGCAACCATGCTCCCAAACCTATTACATCAGGTTATTCAACAACTTTTCAGTGTCAGTAATAAACAAAGCTACATAAAACAGAATAATCAATAATGTATCACTCATTTGAGTGCTTTACCCATAATATCGGAGGCAGTCCCTCTGCAAAGAATGGCCACAGGTTGCAACTCGATTTGCAGTCGCATGGTTTGAAAAGCTTAGCTCCAAGAACTTCCCAAAGGACAATCCCCAGGCAGCATCAGACATGACCACTCTTCGAGTTGCAGGTGGAACCCCATCCTCATGAGGACACTTCAGGCATCGGTGCCACATCCAAATCTTGCCATCTCTTTCCCCTGGTAACTTCACAGTTGGAAGGCGCCTAACATTGATTGTCAGATTTCCCTGCTGGTGTGTATAACATATTACATGGGCCTCCACAGGCTCTTTACAAGACCGACAGCAAGATGACTGAAGTAAAAAAAGGAAAAATCATCTTATCATATTTACTTCAGAATTAAAAGGTGCCAATAACACAGCAAAACAAACATGAGTTACCGGATCAAACAGGTCATCACGAAGATATCTCCCAAGTGGCTTATCAAAAGAACCATAAAACTTTATCCGCAGCAACCTAGAGTGTTGACAAACTGTTCCCTTGGATACACAGCGGCTGGAAAAATACACCAATATGCTCTGATGACTATCAGTGGCAGAAAAGTACTCACTTGAAAGTTCATCCTCATCAATATTATCTTTTGTTGATTCAACAATTTCACCATGCTGCCTTTCCTCTTGAACTGCAGACTCTTTCAAGTCTGACAGTGAATGGTCTCTCATGCCAGAATGAAGTCTATTGTCCCCCTCTGATTCATTGCTTTGGTAAGAATAACCCGATTCTACCATTAAATTAGATGTTAAATCATTATGGCATGCATCAAAGAGCATGTTCCCAATTCTATAATCCCTGGTATGTGCATAAGAAGGAAAACTGAGGTCATCAAGATGCTCTGATGCTGATCCCAAACCTCCAAACTTCAATTCAAGACCCTCCAATTCATCCACTCTAGCCATGGCATCAGCCTCTGATGGGAACATAGTTGGAGTAAAGGAATCAGACATCATAGGGATATTGGTGTCAGCGGTTGACCTATCTGGCTCAACCATTGAGTACTTTAATCTCATTTTAGGTAGGGTTGCACCCTCATCAGCAAGGAAAGATGTCTCAAGGGATAAATGATAAGCAGCAAAAACTGCATATTGAATGACATGCTTAATTTTCTTTAGTTCTTCACGACATGCACCTTTTAGTAAGACCTACAATATTAAAACCAAGATCAGAGACTGATACTTCACGCATCCTACCCAATCATTACATCACATCAAAGTGTCACTTCAAGGATCTTAGAAAAGTATGTAAGAGAAAGCACAGCAAATAATCCTTGATAACAAATATGGAAAGTGAGAAAACAAACAAGAAAGAAAGAAATTACCGTGCAACCCAAACGCCTAGGACAACCTTCAAAAAACATTAGGGTCTTGGATGGCTTTTTATTAAACTGATTGGCAGTCTCATGATCTTCTATCATTTTGTCTAATCGGAACAGCTCACAGTGCCCCAATCGTGCCTTAGATAAACTATCCACTGATGGAGTGATAATTGCACCAGTGCAGCGGGCTATACGCTCTAGCAATGGCCTTTTAACATTCAACACCAATGAGATTTCCTTTGCCAGCAGATATTCCAGGGCACATGAAGCTACACTTTTTTCTACCAGCAAAACATTTGGTCGAAGAGCCTCAATTTTTGATATAATTGTCTTCAAATGATCATTTTCCTGCTGGGTTTTACAAAAATCAGATAAATTCTCACCATGAAAATTAATTTAACTGCAAGACACCAAATCCATGAGAGAATCAAGAAGGCACCTGCTGCAACAATGTATCAAAAGAAGCCAGTTGGTTTGGAACTTTCTGATATTCCAGTGCTCCTCCTAAAAGAAGCAGTCTAGGCTTTGTGTATTGTGAGGTCATTCGCTTATGTTTTATATTTTTTGTGCAAACTACTCCTTTGATAAGGGTGCTGCAAACATAGAAGTCCAAAATTTAATAGTTTATAATAAAGAATCGCATAGGAAAATATTATATTGACATAGTTTAAATAGCATTATACCTCTCATTTGGACTTCCGGTTGCTATACATTTAACCCTTACATAATTGCCAGGATCCATACTGCCTCCTTTGCTAGTATCTGGTCTCACAAAGTTAGCAGCTTGCCAAGCTAATGTTGCAACTATGTCAAGCCAGTCCTCAGAACCATCTTCCTTACCAACTTTAATACCCTCTCCGAGTAAAAGCTGTAAAACAAGAGCTCTAAAATGACCCTGTATGACAGCTTTTAGAGGTTCTTTGTTTCCCTCGTTTTGTTTCTCTTTTGCAGAAAAAACATTAGATAGGCTGCTGCTGGATGAGAACAAGGCACCTGAGTCACCAATATCATCATCCTCGTCATCATATGCAAAGAAATTACCTTCTGCATCATCATTTTCATCATCCGGTGGAGGGGGAAACCAGATAAGACCACTATTCTCAAAATCCAATGGCCTCTGTGAACTCTCATTCAGGTTCCCAAAAATTGACAAGTCATCAGAAAAATAATCAGTATTATATGCATCCTCAGTCCCTTGTTCAGGCTTTCTTAAAACAGCCGTAGTTTGTTGACCAAAGGAACCATCATACTGAGAGATGGGGATCCTCTCTTGTCCCTGCTGTACAGGAAGCCCAACCCTAGAGGAAGTAAAATCTATCCTAGAAGGGCTCTCAGAAGGAGACTTATTGTTGTAAGTCTCGTTTCTAGCACTAACACTACTTGTTTCTATATCTGAATCATTATGGCAATATGTACTTGAAGGGCTGAAATGGTGCTTTCCAAAATCCTCAGTTCCATCTTCATCTCTCCTACATTTATAGACGTGGTTTCAATAATGTATACAATGATTACTGTGAGGACAGGCGCTTGAATTGAATTATGCAATTATGTTTTTCTAAACACTTGAATTTTCATTTACCAAAAGAATGTTTGTTAACAATGACAATAATTATTATTTCCATATGCAGTTTCACTTTCACGTAACAAAGCACATCATGTTGACGCAATCTTTCCAGGGTTTCTAAACGAAGAGCCAAAATTATAAATAAAAACATATAACATATAACAATCGTCTAATTAAGATTGAATTGTGATTACCTGCCAACAGATTGATGAATAGACACTGAAGATGGGTGAGCACCAGATAAGTCCATTCTCTTCTGTAGATAATACCCAAAATCTTGGTCTTGAAAATAACTTTCAAGATGATTTCTCTGATTCAAATTAATATTCAGTGGAGAACTGATTCTTTCACTTTGAACACTATAACATGGCGATGGTGGCTCAGGACTTTGTCTGGGACTCTCTTGAGGAGAGGCTGAAGGATGTACTTTCTCAACATACTTCCTCTGACCTTCATACTTCAAATCAACATCCGAACAGAACTTGCAAGAACTCACAGTTTCGCTGAACCCGGGGTTGTCTGATCCAAGATCAGGAAAATCAGAACCCCGCATACATTTTCCACACAACCAGCGGCCACAGCCTTTGCAATTGTATTTGTTTGACATTTCATTGAAGTTTCTATTACACTCACAACACATTTCTCTGCTGCTATGGGGCATATCAACTTTGCCTGACAGAACTAGTAAATCACTTCCTCCCCAAGAAACCCAAGACCTCACCTTTTCTATCACATCTAGTAGTGAACTATCAGGTATTCCCATACCATGTAATCACCGACAGAGAATTTAACCAGTGCCTTAAAACAAAAATTGTATAATCTCCCTCTTTCTTCTCTTCCTAACTTAATTATAGGACTTTTTCTTTCACAAAACCAAAAGAAACCAAGAAAAAAATATCTATCCTTTGGCACGGCAAACTAATTGCTTGAAGTGTCTAAAAAATATAAAATAATTTATGAGTAATAATAGAAACCCACGATAAAATTGGGAACGACTGGAACTATCCAAATCTGATTTCTAATGCTTCTTCTTTTTTCCCTTTTTTTTTTTTTTCCTTTTTGGGGATTGTGAATAGAAGTTAAAAATAGTAGCAAATCCTCCAACATTCAAATAATATCAAAGGAGGAATCGACGACAAGCGACCAAGACTCATCAATCTAACATTATTTACGCCAAAATCCTAACATAATAACTAAAACCCACAAAACAATTTCCAATATTACAACAACAAAGAACAAAAATTTCTCAAAACCCAGTAAAAGAAAATATAAAACTTCAAATGCTAATGGCCCCACTAACTAACCGATCCCTGAATCGTCGAGGAAGCAATCAGAAATCGATTCAAGCATTACCCCACCAATAATCATAAACGAAAAAAGACCCTTACTAGACGATAAGTTAATCTTCTTGTATGAACTAAAAAGGTTAAGTCTTTAATCTCATACAGGGAAGAAGAAGAAGAAAAAGTAACAGAGTTTCAGGAAACAACAGAGAAAAACTGAAAGAAGGAAGAAACTTCAGTCAGTGGGAAGAATAATAATCAAAAGAAGAAAGAGAAGAAGAAGTACGAAGAAGGTTCCCTTTCTACCGGAGTCAGCTCGCATCTCAAACAACACTTCCTTCTTACCCATCTTTCCCGGCCTCACTGCTCCCCTTTTTATTTTTCTTTTCTTTTCGCTTCGTTTCCCTTCACCCACCCTTCCCCCACCTTATTATTATATTATTGATCATTGATTTTATTTTTTCAAAAAAAAGGACTCGACACTCTCTCACCTCTATTTATTTTAATATTAATGATCCCTTCTCAATTGTAATTGAGTGTATAAAATATTCCATTATGTTAAAACAATCTCTCTATCACCATTGGTCAGCATGAGCATGCTTAACCAGGTTTATAGTTCTGGAATTCCATTTTTTCAGTTAATTAGTTTCTATTTGGAATTATTTTAAAGCTATGCTGATTTTGATCTACCTGCAAACTCCCTGTTCATTGGTCAGCGGCCACTGGATAGACCATAGATTATCACTCTTTTTGTTACATCCGAAATTTAAAATAGATCAAATTTTATAGAAATATAAATAAATTTAATGTGTACTCTACAATGGCTGCAATATTCAATTCTCAAGGGATAGGTGCAAGTGATAAATTCTTGTCATACTTTATGTGGTAACTGCGTTAATGGCCACATCTCTACTTCATTAATAGTTAGCACATTCAATTATTGTAATTAAAAATAAATAAAATTTAAATGTAAATTTTAAATATTCTCTAAGAAACTGTTTAATAAAATTCCTTACTGTGTCAGAATTTTGTGTCGAAATTTGCTACAGTTTTTCTTTTAAAAATAATTAATTATTGAATTACGTAACTTTTTAATTTAAATTATTAAATTAAAATTTTAAATCATATGTGATTATTAAATTTAATTTAAATCATTAGATTGTCATTAATATTAACTACTAAATTTATGTATTTTTTGTCAAATGTAACCGATCTAACTTGCAAAATTTCTTGCATGAGATAACTTGTATTGAAGGGTTATTTTAAAATATTGACTTTGTTGCATCTAAAAAAAAAATCTTTATAAAAATCAATGCTACTTTGAAATACTATTCAATCAATTAGAACATTAATTCAGCTACATTTATACATTTATTTATTTAAATTGTTTGAATCGTTCAATTAACTATGAACTTTATTTTTTTCGTAAATTCAAATTCAATCCAGCAATTTGAAATAATCTGACAATTGCGTGCGTGTACTATAGTTGCATGATAAACAGAATAATCATTTCCGCAACACGTAACACCATAAGTCACGCTTATTTATTTTCTAGTTTTATATACGCCGTTTAGAAAAATTTGTGATAGTTTGGAGAAATTTCGAAAATCTAAAATGTTCGCAGACTTTTATTATTTAAAAAAAAAGATTTATTTTTGTCTCAGAATATTTGATTAAGAATTTTTTATTTTAGTTTTATGACAAAGGATTTTAAAGTATGATGTCTGCGGCATTATCCTGTCCACCTTGGTAGAAAATGACTATTTGAATGATTAAAATATTTTTATTTTAAAAATTAAGCTCTCAATATAAAAATATACGATTTTTTTTTTGGGCATATGAATTGAATCATTGGCTGTTTTTGGGAGAATATGTATAAGTTTCTATAATTTTTTAAAAAAATTTTAAAGTGAGATTAATACGTAAATTTGTTTTTTTTTTTCTTCTTCTTCTTTGTTTATAAGAAAAAAGTCATAACTTAAATGACCAAAAAAAAAAGTTAAAAAAAAAAAAAGACAGAAAGAAAGTCATGAAAGGCAGCATACACCCGTCAAGGAGGGCGTGAAACACACGCGCAGGCAGTATAGGGTATTTAATGGGCGGTAGGTCAGGCAAGTAGGTCCATAAATGTGACCCGATCCACCGTAACTTCTAGACTTTTTTAGGTCTGACCCCTTAGTTTCAGGTACATTACATGAATTATGTTGACTTCACACGCACCAATCAAATGTTCAATTTTTCGAAAAAAAATTATGTTATTTACCTATTCTTTTTTTAACCAAAAAATGAACTTGTGTTTATTAATGTAAACATAAATTTTGAAATATTTCCATGCAAGTCAAGTATTTTTACAGCAAAATTCATGAAGTAAATGGACTCTTACTAATATTGAAAATAGATATGGTAAAATTGAAAGTTTAAATGAAAATGAATTTAATAAATTTAAATTATTAGATGAAAATTTAATGGTTTAAATTTTAAAAATTTATTAAAAATTATTCGATTTTCATTAGACTCTAAATTATTCAATAAAATTTTAATGATACAAATCCTTTTAAATTATTAAATTTAGAGAATCCAAATCCATTAAATATTATTTGGTAAAGTAAGAAATTCTATACGTTATTATCTTTTGTATTAATTAATATTTTAAATACATTGATGTAAAATTAAAACATATGATATTTTAACTTTTGTAAGGTTAATATGATAATAATAAATTATTATAAAAATATTATGTTTAATTTTCTACAAATATAATAAAATAAAAACTGCAAAAGTGAATTAGATTAGGATCGACATTCAAACCATATTCTACATAAAATTTAATTCAATTTGCAATTAACTTATATCTTTTGAAAAGAAAAGGAAAACTTATCAAATGTGAACTGATTTTGAATGTCTTTATAATTGACGTGTTTTTGTGGAATATTCTTGACCGTGTCTCTGAAATAAAAAATTAGTTGAAGAGAATAAAAAGAAGAGAAACGTTTCAAAACTTGAGAGGAAGGGAAGTTGAAGAGGAAGGGGTAGTTGGCTTCCTAAGATACCAAAGCCAATGGAAAAAGGTAACTGGGGGAGACCGAATGTGTTGCTCTGAAGCAAACAAACCCATTACAATAATCTACTTTTCTCATTTTTATAGTTAATTATACAATTATTTTTTTGTTATATATTTCTTGCACTCCACTCCATATTCTCTTTCCCATTAAAATATTTGTGCTATATAAAATGTGAGAGAAATAAGGGAAAACATAGGCCAAACCAAGATTTTGGCTAACTTGAAATCTGACCCAATTTTACTTTTTTTGCACCCTAAACTTGGTCTAGCCTAGTTAGACCCAGGTAACGACCAGACCAGGTCGGGGTCAGTATTTTTATTTTTTAATATGAATTATTTTATGAAAATAATTTTTTAAGACAAAAAATTAGATTTGAAAAGAAATACAATAAAATTAAAAAAACTTAAGATTTGGAATAAAAATAATAAAAAGTTGAAAAGAATTGATATTTTAAAATTTATTTTAAATCAAATTTAAAATATATTATAAAAATTAAAAATAAATATCGGGTTAGATCGGGTGGTCTTATGTCATTCTCAAAACTTGCTTTGCCATTGTAAAATTTGTAAATTTTTTTACTTGACTCGGTTATAACCCAGTCTGATGTAATTAGGTTGGGCTGGGTTCACTGAATTGATTAAATTAATAATCACCCTATATTTTATACAAAATTAGTCTCTTATTAATATAAATAAATGTATTGATTTTGTATAAATTAAAATTTATAAGAAACTAAGTTTGTACGAATTTAAAATTTTAAGAGATTATTTATTACAATTAATTTGTGAAAAACTAAATCATTATAAAATACAGAAACGAGGAACTAATTTTATACTTTTATCCAAAATAGTAATAAGTTATGATGCTTTTTCTCCCCCCAGGTTAGTTTCCAAATTAACTATTGATAAACTTAAGCAGAAATTTAATTTGTGAACTATAATGAAGATTGTTGAACAAATTTAATATTGCAGTTTATTCTTAATCAACTTCCTTCCCTTTCTCTTTTATTTATTTATTTTTATTTTGGTTAAACTAGTATATATTTTTATAAAATATTGTGTGATCATGCAAGCATGGTGATTGGCCACATATAATAGAGAAGGGACCCTGTAAATATAACTAACAATTAAATAAAGAAATCCCAAAAGAAGACTAGTAGATATTCGAATATTTCTTGGTGCATACTAATAAAAAACTATATATAGAGGCCTTGAGATATTTTTAAAAAATATTTTTTATTCATGTGTGAGAATATATCATTAAATAATGCATAATTAATGGAGAACAAACTTCAGGAGCGTGGAGAAATGTTATTGCTTTTGCGAGTGACTATGCGTTTTATTAATTTAGTACTCAGTTTTTAATACTTAGATAGCCTTTTTTGTTTTTGTTTTTTTGGTGTTTTTATGGACAGCAAATGGGCTTATGATAATATATTCTAAATCGCATCAAACAAGCTAATTTATATATTTTTTTTGTCAGAAAACTAATATTGATTTGAAATTCTATATATAAATTAACTTGCATGTAATATGAATTTAACTAAATTATTGAAACTAAACCGAAATATTCATCAACCTTATCATAGAAAAGGGAAAGTGATGACTTGAACAGCTTAAAACTATACAGAAACAATGGTAAGAAAGAGACGTATTAGACAGATCAAAGAACAAAGATAATTAACTGAGCAGAACCATTTTTTTTTTTTTAATGCAAAGTGAAGAAGATAATTAACCCATCAATCAAAGTGCAGAAAAGACTGTTTAATTTTTGTATTTGTCTTAATTTTCCGGGTGAAAACTAAACCTCTAGCTAGCTAATGGCTAATTCATAAGTTGAATTATTAAAAAGCAACAAAATATACTTGATTCTCATAGTGGAAAACTTAATCACGTCATTATTGTTCTTTGATAATGGAGCAAGATGAGTCCAAATACACGTCATTATCACTTCTGTGCAAATGCTTGCTTTCATCAGATAATTGTCTTTCAACTCCTATGAAACTCTATTATGTGTCCTACCACAATATTAATATCAACTGAGAATTACAAATCAAAACATAAATTAAAAAAAAAAAAAAGATTCAGAGTATCTTTCATATTTCACGGATTCTTTTCAGTTTTTATAATTTCCATTCTTTCTTCAAAAATGAAAACAATGTAATCACCTTTAGGATTCTATATTCACACTTGTACTAGCTTTATAATTCTTAAGATTATATCAATTTTAATTATCTTCTCATGAGGATAATTTTAAAGCTACATCTGCTTCTTTTTTTTTTTTTAAAGTGATGATGTTCCTTTCTGATCCAGACCACATTACTGTGTGTTAAATCGCTTTTACATGAAAGAAATCATTAAGAACAAGTCAATTCAGATAACAAAAATCGATGATATATATATATATAGAGAGAGAGAGAGAGAGAAGCCCACACACTTATTTACAATAATTTGTTTATTTATAAATTTCATAATGTTTGAATGCAAAAATAATTCATTTGTATAATTTTAATTGTTAAATTAACTTCTTAACAATATCTCATAAGTTGATTGGTTACTTTTATAGTATGGTTTATTATTAGATTTATTTGTGAATCTACATGTAATTACAAATACATATCAATTAGAACAATTATTAATGATTTTTATATACTTACAATGTCATCCTATTCAATCATACATTGGTTCCATCAATAATTGACTCTGACTTGCTAGTCTTTTTAGTCTACGAGATATTTATTCTATTATCCTTTAATTTGATAAAATCAATATCATCTTTTAAATTTTATTATAACTAATTTAGTACGTCCTAATATTATAAAGAATAAATTTCCTCATATAGTTAGATTAAATTGATAATAATAAAAATTATGAATCAAAATTGAGTAGATAACTGGAAACTTTTAATAATTGAGTTTGATAATCAACATCATATGCATCTTCATGAATATATTTGTGTGGGTGAGAGGACAAAATGAGGTGAAAAGAAATCATAAATAATGGTTGAAATTAATGTAAAAATTGTTATAATGTGTGATAGTTTGTTTAAAAAAAATTGTACTAAAAATTTTACATAATTTTCGATTATTCATTTATGATTTATATAAAGCTAATTATCTAAGTTCGCAACCTTGTTTGAAAATTTTCAAACTTACGAAATCACAAAATTAGTACAACACGTGAAAAGCACTCTCATCTGCAAATGAACAAGGAAAGCATAAAAGAAACATGGAATCTCTACCTTGAGTGACCACTTCAAATTCTATGTATGAGACATATATAGCTAGAAAGTCAAGCTTCTCTTTTTCTGGCATTAATTTTCCAGATTTGTTCTTACATTCAACCCCCCCGCCCTTCAATTATCAAAATCCCTTCTACAATATTTTTCTTTTTAAATAACCACCAACCATTGAAAAAATTATATTATCTCTGAATTCATTAATTTGGCAACCTACATTTATACATATATACATAAACATTAATGCAATTTGCATTATCTTGAATCCCATTTATCAGCTTGATTTAATTAATTAATAATTTTGAATATGTAATTGCATAGCTCACATAAGTCAGGGCAACCAAATATATAGAAGTTTGACTATTAAAATAAGCAGGTAATAATAAAATGCATAGATTTAGCGGCAAACAGTTGTTTTTCTTTTTTAATGTTGCTAGCAAACAAAAAAGTATTATAAAATTTCATGAACTATTAATTAATGCTAAAAAATAATAGATCCATTACTCAGCAACCCGTATTCATAGTTCTAAATTTCATGCTTAATAATTATTATTTGCAAGAAAAAGGCAAAATTTTTTTCTAAATATTACTTGATTAATAAAAAAATTAGGTACATTGTACTAAAGTATTTATAGGCAACCCTAAACTTAGCTGATTTACAACTAGGGATACATATAAGGGAAGCATGGGGAACTGTTGTCTCGTTGAACTTTTAAAAATTTATTTTTTATATATAATTTTATCTTATATTTTTAATTTGACTATTTAATTTATAAAAATTTACCCTTTTCTAAATTATAAGAATTTATTTTTCTTAATTCAAATATTGTTATCTTATTTGAAATTAAATCTTCGATTTATCTTTACTTACAAGACAAATTCTAATATTGAAAATTTTAATTTTTATATATAATTTCATTTTATATTCTTAATTTAATTATTTAATTTATAAAAATTTATCTTGTTTTGAATGGTAAGAATTTATCTTTTTTAGTTTAAATATTTGATTTAAAATTTTTTATCTTATTTAAAATTAAATTTGAGATTTATATTTACTTACAAGACAAATTCTAAAAAGTAAGTATAAAAACTTGACGCAAATCAAAAGTTATGATCATTTAAAATTATGCTAACAATTAAGTCTTATAGGCCCTTCCTCTTGTTCTAAATAATATTTATGTCAATTGGTTTGTGTATAGCATCAAATATCAAGATCGAAATTATAATCGTAATGTCACCTAGCGAAGCAAACGTAAATTATAGAATAGCATTAAAAAAGAAGTATAGAATAGTGAAACGACATGGCCCATGCCAATATACTAACATTTATGTGTGAGAAAGGGTTTTGGTAGCATTAGTTATAAAATAGGGTTGGTAGGCAGATAACGTCTGCAAAGATGTGGTGCCTACTATGGTTTGCCGAAAGACAGCCTTTTTCTTCTTAAAATTTCTTCCTTCCATTATTAAATACTTAAGCATGCATGTTTACATATATATTGTTGGCGTTTTCGTTGGTAGACTGTACTTCTCCGACATGCCCTTTTTCTTCTTCTTCTTTGCAAACTGGGGAGGAATTTCAAGTCCCAATTTTCCAACTCTTTAAAAATGCTTTTAATTATCATTAGTCACAAGTTGGAATTTCTTATCATTAATAAAGACCTATTTGGCATATTTTTTCCTCTTTTCATGGGTTTGCATCATTAATTTCTACACACGAATAGTCACTTTATGACAAGAAAGTAGAGCGAGAGAGCCACCCCTATGCTTAGACTTAAGCACAAAAATTTGCTTCTTGATCGTCTTATTCTTCATTCATGAGTCATCTCCATGTGGGATTTTGTGTACTTTTATGACTTATTTTTGGTTGGTTTAGGGTATGTAGGATAAAAGATCCCATCTTCCTTTAAATATATGTTTTAATTATATTAAATTAAAGTTTAATTATGATCTAATGAGCTTGTTGACATCGACGTTATCTTAAAGACTAAAATCTTATATGACAAGCTATAAATTCCTTTAAGAAACAAATACATTTTTATTTATTATTTATTATAAAATTATTATTTCAATCTTTAATTAATTGAAATGCTTATAATAATTGATTACTTATAAAAAACTGCCATACTTAATTTCTTATTTTAAAAAAATTATTAAATTTAATTTTTTTACTAAACTTTAAAATTTAATTCTAAACAACTAAATTTAATATATTTTTTAAAAAATAAAAAATCAAGTGTAACATTTTTTAAAGAAATCAAAATAATAATTTTGTGATAAATAAAAAATAAATATATTATTAAATTCATTGACACCATTAGATATTATACATATTGTTAAATTGAGGGTATAATTAAGTATAAGGACCCACTTGTTTACTTATATTTTATAGGGTTAATGCCACTTAAGCATCATTAACTGACCCGTGTGCTTATATCATAATTAACAGTTAAGACTACCCAAAGTTAATGTTCAATGAGAAAAAGGCACGTAGCCAAGTTACATCATTTTCAAGTTATCCATTCACAAGGCATCAATGAGAATTTGGTAAAATCACAGCTCGACATGTTGTCATCGGCCACTTTATTCGGAACCTAATTAGTCCTTAATCAGAAAGATTAGCAGCACTATCGAGGATCTTGTGTATAAGGGGCTATTTGGTATTTCCATGTTCTTGACACTTTATGACTGAACCATATCCCCAAGAAAGCACAAGCTATAGGGCACATCTTGTCCATGTATGTTTCACTGCATTGGTCGGTAACACCACATTCCTTTGTGACTTGACAAGGCACAAACATCCACCACCCAAAATTGTGCTATATATGTCACATTCACTATGTTTAATTTCTCACTAATCAGTTGGTAAATATCACAATCATATCCAATGCCTATGCTAATATCATTTATATTAGTATATAATGAAAGTTGGTCACGTTAATTTATTTTTGTGATCAAACACTTTCTGTTTGTCTTTATAGTGGGTTAAAAAATAGAATTATATCTTAGATCCTTAACTAACAGTTATAATTTTTAATCTAATGATAAAATCTTGATAAGAAAACATAACTAATATTAGCATTGCATTGCTTTTCTGGTTGAAATTGTGAATGTAAGGGCAAATGGGAGTGATTAGTGATCAGAGATTAGAGACTTTCACATATTAATAATTCAATTTCTTTGCCTTTTTTGAAAAGAGATTTGTTAGCTCCATAAAAAGTATGTGCAGGCATCATAGGATACTGCAAATGAACAACTGCCATGTTTGGTATTTTCTGATGCCGTGGCCAACATTGGTTGTGTCTTTATCCGAGGTCTTAGTTGTCTTCACTCTTCACTTTTATCTTCTTCTCTAAATTTGATCTTTTTTGATTGGCTGGTGTTGGAGCCAAGTAAATTTCATTGATGATTAGGTTTCTAAGCAAGTGGGTTTTATATAGTTCCATGAACAAGTGCCCATACATAATACTGATATGCTAATTCAGAGATTTTGTTGTGTGTGTGTGTTTCTTTGTATGAAGGAGACAGTTATGATTCCCTGCCCTTAATTTAGAGGGTTTGTCCCATTTGTATAGAGAACATCGAATGCGACAAAGGGAGGACGCAGAAGATCATGGTGCACATTTTTGTGTACCTCCTCATTAACTTTGCATATAAACCTCATAAATAATTTTACTATAATGTCTAATCATGATAATATCCCTTCTATTGTATGAAAAGTTGAACCCTTGTTTTTTTTTTTCATCAATAAGTATCTACCCAGCAAAATGAAAACATGATATTCTTCAGATAGGATGATTGTCTATGGCCATAATATCATATACAAGCATCTGGAATGTTGCAACATAAACCAAAATATGAAACACATTTCAGAATGAGCATTTCTTCCATTTCTAACCATAGAACACGTTTGCACGTGGCACAAGTGCTACTTATCCATCAAGGGTCTTCATCACCAAAGGCAAGAAAATGAAGTCTAAGGCTTTCAAGGGAAGGCGGTGGCAGACTGGCAGTGATGCAGGTTTTCTAACTTTCTGATTTCACTGATTAAAGCGATCCTGACCCAAACACAAAATCTGGGTTTGCCTACTTTACTTGAAACTAACAATTTTTAATAATTTATTGATTAGTGCTTGTTTAAATTGACTTTGCTTCTTCAAGCAGGTATCTCTACTTTGATACTTTACTTCAACCTCCCAAATTGAGCTCATACAACCCCTCATCTCAATCATCTCTGGCTGACTATAGATAGTTGAAAAAGGTTAAAGATAACATGGAATTCAAAGTTCAAAGGATAAAACCTTAGAATTGGCTAGTGCGGAAGAAATCTAGCTACATTATGTGAGATTACTGGTTAGAGCATTTTACAAAGTCAATTAATTGATTATGCAAATTTCAGCACTACCTAATTACAGTTCTTATTAAAAAAAAAAAGTTAAAAGAACCAACAATACTTCATCCTGAATATGAAAAAGAAAAAGTAGATACGTATATTGGGGATAAGGCACCATAAGAAGAATCTAGGCTTTAGAAGAGTGAGAGGTGTAGAAGAAATAAAAATAAAAGAAAGTGGCAAGGGATAGAGGTGGATTAATGGTTAGAGAAAGACGAAGTCATAATATAGATAGACTTTTAGGCAATTATCATTCACTAAGCCTAGCAATGCAAACTTGTCTCTCTTTCCTCTCTCCCAGCAATTCAGATGCCCCCAGCAGGAACAAGCAGCATCAACATTTGAATGCAGCATAGTCAATGCTGGTAATAACTAATTGTATCAAGATTAGTGGAGAATATCCTATGATTATGAAGGGAATCAAAGAAGTCCAGTGAACGGTAAGCCATCCAAGTTTGCTTACATTCAAATAATGTACCAACTAATTGTGTAAAGAACTAATAGAAACTCATCAAAGTGGGTATTTTAAGTAGTAGGGTCCACTGATAAACCGATTTTGATGAGTCTATATATTAACTCCTTGTATCAAGTGACTATACTAAGAGTGTGATATAAGAATTCATCAATGAGATTTTGAGGGATATGCCAAGCGCTTTCATAGATGAATAAGAGAAACACTGCCAAAAAAAAAAAAACCAAATCACTCGAATGATATTTTCAATAAATACTACATAATGGAAACCAGTAATAAATCAAAAGGAAAAAATTTCACAAATGGAATATCTCCATGTGCAGACTATGAGAGCCAAAAGACATGTGATAGACATGCCAGGACTGTGCCGTAGTCAAAACAGCTGTATCATTACAATACCTAACGTTGTTGTCTCAAGTGTTATTCATTAACTAGAAACTACATGTTCCATATCTAAGCATGAAGCAGAGTGTGCTTTGCCACATTTATGGCCTCCATGTCGATTTGATGTGCACAGTTATTCTATCCAGGTTAGGGAAGTTACATATGACATAAAGTGGGAAAACAAGCATATAAGAAACAAGATCCATCCCTTCTAGAAGAAAAGAAGAATTTAACCAACACACACCAAATATGCTTTATGATTTTTCTCAAGAGTACTGTGGGTTAAAAGATTCTTTCCCATGGAGCTCACTTCGATCAGAAGGAAAAGCTCAAAGAAATTTAAGCAACACCAAACCTCAAAACAACCAGTTGAGTAAGAATTCATACCTAATTCTTCCAATTTAACTCAAAAAAAAAAAAAAAATTCACAACAGAAAACAAAGCAGTGGTTTACATCCACTAGCAGGAACTCTAACCCCTCATCGAGTGTGGTTCAAAGAAAATAAAGAACTTCCAATTGTAAACAATGATTCCCATCAAAGAAGAGTGTTTCCTATCTAAAAAACTGTGAATCAGAGACATGAAACATCTTTTCTTTCAGGGATTCATTTCCCTCAAAAAATAACCTCTCTTTGAAATCTGAATGACTGGTCATTTAATGTCCTGGATGCATCAATTCTACCTTATTTTTCATTAGCACAAGAAAACCTCCAGGCAATAGGATGAATTGAAACACTCTTGAGAGAATGGGTAGGAAAATGTATTATACTTATAAATGTTGGTTACTCCAGTCTGTCCCATTTATATACTGTTTCAACTTTCAAGAGTAATCTTGCCTGATGCCTGGCATCAGAAAAGGCACATTGAAAAATACAAAAGCAACTGAAAAATTTAAAGAATGCATACAATATATTTGAAATAACCCAATGGCCATTATAGTGTGAAAATAGCAGAAAAAGTTTAAACAATTCAAAATCAAGATGGAATGGCACTGGCTAGAAAGACAATAGCATCCACCAGTACCACAGAAATAGCCGTTAGATTTTAGGCATGCCCAAGCACCATAAACCAAGATATAAGTACAAAAGTCAAGACATATGGTTAATTAACACTACAAGTGTAAATTGTATATTGGTACTGCCATTACATGTTATTGTTGCCTGATGAATTTCCATCCAAATCTTTTAAATCAGTGGTCAGATATTCTTAAACGCCTAGTCAACAAATAGTCCAAATAACTTGAATTAATGTGAAGAAATGAAACAAATCCCATCTTGAATATCTAAGCATCAATTCTCCTATTGACAAACTGCACAACTCTTTCAGCACAGATATGTCCAAATCCCCATTTGGTAGAGCTGCTACCATATTATTTAACATTGTCCCTCCATTGGCAAGAAATATTAAGCTTCCACTTCCATGTCCAATGGAATGGTGGCCATGGATTTACATCATCTGCAATATAAACCTTCCCCAACTTTGCAATCTCTGCAGTCTATCCTACATTGCTTCTTCAACTACTGACAATACTCACTCGCCCATCCCTAAATAGTTCCCAATGTTCTAAGCTTTAACTTTCCTATTTTCTATGTGACGAAAAGATTTTTACTCTTAGGTTTCCAATAGGTTTCCGGCAAGGGAGTTGATACGCTGGCATAAGAATATATATATAGCTGAGCCCCTCAAGGGTAATTTGGTCATTTCCATAAATTGGGTTAGGTCATTCAAGTCCATTGGACCAACGTCGCCCAATAGTGGAGTGGCCCACAAATATATTCATTGTGAGTAGGTCATTTGGTCTTAAGATGAGTACAAAAGGGTGACTCAAATTTTTGGGGTTTTTCTTCCTAAAAGTCGACAAAGAATCTTAATTTCACTCAAGCATATGCTTAAAAGCCCAAAGTGAGCAGAATTTGTGATTTATCTCGAACAAGAAAGATTCTTTATCAGCTCTCATAATATAATCGCAAGATCAACATAACTGCCTAGTTCTCAACTGTTCAAGTGCAAATAATTTCGCATTTCAGTTACTTTTGACTGAACAAATGAGTAACATGTTGTCAAAAACTTCTTGTCACGTGACTTTCACAGAAAGAAGAACACAACCAAGTTTTTCTTCATAAGAACTTGCAGTTTGCGCAAACTATTTTGGATGTGAGAATCTACCAGAGAGAAATACAAACTGAGGGAAGACGAAGCTCTGTGATTTCATCCCACAATCGCCGTGAGAGGAAGCCCCGATAATGCAAAGATTCAGCTGAAACCCTTCATACTATTGGTACGATGCCCTAGTATAAATACATATAAATTATTTTCTAAATGTATGTATTTATCATTTTAAAACAAAGTTCTACTCAATGATGTAAAAATCAAATAAAAATTCAATTTGCCTTTAATTAGTAATTTGCACATGTCTAATGTCTTAAGCAATGTTGTTTTGTGTTCTTTTTCAGAGATGGGCATTTCAGAACTAATCAATTGATTTTTATCAAATTAATATATATATATATATCTATTAATTTTCTCAAATTGGTCAATTGTAATTTAAATTAATTGAGTCTAAAACAAGAAAAAAATTATCCCAATTATTTTATAAATTCGACTTCGGCATGTTAAGCCGTCCATATAAGAAAATGATTTCTTGTCCAGTTCATTTAGTACTATTTTAGACATGAAAAAAGAAGGTGAAATGATTACGCGGAATTCAAAGTTTGGAGAAGACAAATTTAGAGTTCTCAATGATGAATATAATTTATTAGATAATACATGATTAATGATAGTTCATTTTACAAGTTTTAATATTCATTTGTTAATTTTTTAAATCAGGTCTGGAGAATTAGGAATATAAAAAAAATATCTTCCTTTATTAGGTGAAATACATTTTCACCCAACTAATATTAGACCAACTAATCTACTCACTAGATACTCATGCATCATGAGAGGGGGCAAAAAGGACATTTTGCTTTGATTTGATGAAAAGGATGTACAACACACTTGCGTACTTTAATTTAATTCAAGTTCTAAGATAATTACTGTAATGGACTATACTGGGATTAATGAGTCAAAGAAACAATTACAATTTCCTATAAGTTGAGACATTATAATTAAAGGTATAAATCATAGTCAAATACGATACCTTTTATGTGTGTGTATATATATATATATATATACACTGAGGATATGGCACAATGGGATATAATTAGGCTGTAGAAGATGAAGAAGCATGAAAGAAATGAAAACAAAAAAGGTGTGAGGAATAAAGGGAAAGAGATGGACTGAAAGTTAGAGAAAGAATTAGAGGATGGTGAAGTCATCACATAGACTTTTAGCAATTATCATCCACTAAGCCAACCGAATATTAATAATAGATATATTAAAATTGATAAAATATTATTTATTTATTTTAATAATTATTGTATCATAACTATAGAATATAGTATTTCAAAAAACATAAGATTACTTTTTGACTAATTTGAGTAACGAGGATGAGATTGAATTATAAATAGGTCAAGAATTCAAACTCTCCAATGTACTGAGAAATGGAGATATTAATGCAAAATATCCTCATAACATCAATTTAAGATGTAAAATACGTCTGGCGTATGGACTACCACAACATTATAATTTGTATTTTTAAATCTGTGAGTTTTTGGATATAACTACAAACGAACAGAGCCAAGTTGTACAAATTTATGAATCTAAAATGCCAATAATCAAAATTTAAAGTTGAAGAAAATTTTATTATTTTTTCTCTTAAAAATTTTATTTTATATAAACATGCATACTAATTGATCTAAATTTTTTCATGTTCTGGTAAGAATATGAGATTATATTTGATCTTAATAAATTATTAAATAAAATTTATAAATAAAAAATATAATTGCATATCAAACATCTTCCGGCCAAAACATAACATACAACAGATTATACGGGCATCCAACCATAAAATTAAGATCCATCTAAACCCTTTATTTCTATTCTGGTACTAAGTTTGAACTGGGCCAAGCCCATAAACAATAAGGGAGTTTTGTGAACCGGACAACTGTCAGGTGGTGAGCCCAAGATTTCGCAACCAAATGAGAAAGGCCTGCTTGTTTGGATTTTGCATTAAAAACTAACTTTTTTTGTTTTCAGAAAACAAAAAAGAAATTGTTTAATCGTGTTATTTTTATTTATTATTCTATAATAATAATTTTAATGAAGAAAAAAATAAAATATTAAGAGGATAACTTTTTCTCAAATAAAATTTTTATTATTTATATTTTAAAACTTATTTTTGAAAATAATTTTACAAATTTATTTTAAAAACATATGTACCATGATCTCTTGAAGCTCAGTTCCATGAATGAACCTTACAAACACTTTCGCGGGTCTTCACCAACAAAGTGACAATTTGAATGTTTTCAGTTTGTTACCTCAAAATTGAGGGATTGGTGGTAAGAATAGATACTTTATTTTGTATGCTTTTGATTTTGAATGTTGCATTTTTTTTTTTTTTTTTGGTCTCCTAATTGGGGTTAACTATATAAAAATATAGAATAGATGGATTAACCGTTGACATGATAAACATAGAATTATAAGAGATTGAAGTGAAGTTTGAGATTTTGACTCATCCCAAAGAAAACCCCCCCTTCATCTTTGAACTAATGAATTGACTTTTTCATAAATATACAATCATGTGCTCATGTAACATTGCTGGAAATAATGCCACATAAGTGAAGTTTAACCTTTTTTGACTGTGTCCGGCTAAATCCTTAAAGTAAGACCCACTAGTCAAAGCTTGATGTACTATGATTGTAAGGTGAACTAGGCCAATGAAAATCTCAAGTCTTTAGAGCACCCATAACAAAAAGTCAACAATTTTTTTTAATCTTTTCATCAGATTTTTCTATTATTTAAATAAAAAAACTACTACAATTTACTTTTATGTTAAAAAATAATTTAAATAAAAAAGACTGAGATACATCCATGTCAAGCCACTACTCTTCTCTGTTATGAAAAAAAAGGTTTTCCAACAAATGTGAAATATAGACAATTTATTTAATTCATTAGTCCGGGTTGGTCAGTTGATGTAATCTAAATTTACTGTGTAAAAAAGATTTTTTGTCAAATGTAAAATATAAACTAGAAAGTGGGGTAACTGACAAACATCTTCGGATGTTGCTTTGTGGAGCTGTCGTTTTAGTGGAAATTAAGGATGATGCGTTTATCAAGGGATGGTAGTTAGTGGTTAGTGGTCCCTATATTACCACAGCGAGGCTAAGCTTCGTCCTCTGCGAAATTCAAACCCTCCATACGAATTCACAGGGCTCCTCCATTTGTGAATTCTGACAACCCACACGTCTCCTTTTGCTAGAAAATGACGACACATCGCAGTATGTCTAAGATGAAAGATAATAATAACAACAGTAAATTGATTTAAAAATGAAGGAATGCTAGCCAAATTTATAAAGCAATAGAGATAAACAACTCATAATACCCAACATTAAAAAGGAGAGAGTAATAGAAACTAAGGTTTTTTTTTTGAATAAATTGAAAAAATCTCAATTAGCAATATTTAATAAGCCAAATTTCTCTTTCAATTATCTCTTAATCAATTAGTAAATTGATGAGATAATTATTGATTAATAATGATTGTAGGTTGTGGTAGTGAATAATCCAACCTACTAATTACCCATAATTAACATTGATTTAATTTATTTTATGAATTAAATCAAAATTTATTACTTAATTAATAACCATAAAAAATTATACTAATAAAAAGATTAATGCTAATCCTTGAATATAATTTAAAATTATTGTAAATCTTTATCTCTTACTGCCACTGGCGTAGGCAAGCAATATTAATTTAGTCTCTACAATTAAAAATAATTTTTTAAATTTGTCCTCCCTCTGACAAAATGTGCAAACATAACCTTCAAATGACTTAATTTTAATAATGTTTTGCCATTGTAAAGTGTCGTATCAACATATCATCAACCCTTAATAATATGCAACACATTGTTTCGCATTTCAAGCAATGTTACCTGAGCATATGATTGTATATTATTTCCATCTTTTGAAAAACCAAATGAGTGTAAAAGTAAAAAAATTGAAGGACTAAAATTATATATTTTTCTCTTTATTATTCATTATTGTTTATTACTTGTCATTGCATTATCCCTCCAAAATCCAATTTCTTTTTTTATGCTTTTGCCCTTCTTTTTTGTGTTTCTGTCCTCTACCTTCTTTTCCTTTGAAAAAAAATGTCATTTACTCGGATCCTCGGATCCTGTGTATCAGAGGGTATACCTTTAGTAGGCTCCGAACAAACTTGGCCTAAGACTCTCATTCTTGTTCAGCACTATAATGAAGTTAGATAGTCTCTATCTCTCACTAATTAAAGTTTCTATTCTTATTTATTGCCATATCCGATCAATTAAAACACTTTTGAACATGTATTTTAATTTTTCTTTCTTGTATATTATTATATAATTTATATCTTATCGTATCTGTCTACTAATAGTAATATGTGGCTTTGGAACTAACACCAGAAGGCTCCAAAGCTGTGCTCTTGATTTTCCCATTGCACTGGCTTACTTAAAAATTAAATTAACTTAACTTTGAGTCTAATTTGTATTATCTTTGGGGAATTTGAATCTCGACGAATATTTGTAAATCTTAAACTCGATAACCATTACTGAACTAAAAAATTTGGATCCAGAGTACATACATACATACATACATACATACATATATATATATATAAAATTAATCAGTTGTGGTATAACTGGTAGTTAATCAATTAATTAAAGCGGTTTAATTAGAGATGTGCAAAGCGTCAATGGGGGAAAAAAACCAGAAAACTGATCAAGACCTTATTTGTTAATCAAGATGATTAATGTATGTAGATTTGTATAACCGAGAAAAAGTGATGCTTTATAAATAATGTTACTACGAACGTTTTAAATTGTGGGAATCCTAAATGTTAGCGCAAGTGTGAAGAGATAATATATAGAATCGAATTGCATTGAAATTTCAAGAAATAACTAGAGAAAAAATAGGAAAGTACATGAAGAAATGTGGGTGAAAAAAGCAGGGATGGTTGTAAATTCAAATCCAAAACATTGAACACCAGTATTGTGTGGGAAATATTGGGTATGTAAGAATATACAAAATATATATTCTACAGTACTCAACTAAAAAGAAAATTTCAATGCTCAAATTTATTGATCTTTGGAAAACAATATGAAGAATAATTTTGAAATTAGAGAATTGCTTTCTTTATTGTGAATATCGATTCATACCAACTGTAGTATATACTACTTAAGGTGTACGCAATTTGATTCAGAAACTATGTGACTCATTATTTTAGTAATTAAATTTTTAATATTAAATCTAAATTTATTTTTAAATAAAATTGATTTCTAATTATCAATTACAAATCTTGGCCACGAATCTATATCATATATTATTAAGTATATTATCGACAACAGTGCAATCCAATTTGCGTTAGTAAGTATAGTAAGAAGCAAGATCTAAGAAAGGGTGGTAGGTAAGCAGATCTCATGTGGGGTTGCTTAACACACTCTTTATAGATAAAAAGCCCTTCTCACTCTATCAGCATTTCAGATCACACGAGCACATCTAACCTCGTCTTTTCACATTTCTCTCCCTCTATAACTTGTCAAATTGATATTGGTTATATTATATACTCTATTTGGGCTTACACGTTACTAGAATGAGTGGTATGGTTTTGGTATGTACGTGCGTGTTTCACCCACCAGTCAAAGCTTAACAGAGACACTACCTATTTTCCCCCTCCTCAACTTATAACTTATAAATCTTCACAGTATATCTCTATATATATGTACAGGTCAAGGCCATGATAGAGGCATGCTTCATAAGGCAAAGCCAACTGTAGACCCTCTCAGACAAGGCTTAATTAACAAGCTGCTTCAAGGTGCTTTCTTCATCTCTCTAATTTTTTTCTGCACTTCTTTAGTTTCTTCTTTTAGTGTTAGATTTTATATATTGATCTGATGTTTTTCTTTTCTGTGGTTTTTCTCTTTTCAGATTGGCTTTTAAAGATTATGTGGATCAGGTTTCTCGGAATTATTGATCTTCTAGTAGGGGTGAGTGGATTCTATGCTGTTTTTGTCAAGTGAGAAGTTTTCTTGCAGATTACTTCCCTTTCTTTCGTTGTCTGTTCGACCTTGAAACCCTAATAAGCTATTGCTGTTGATTAGCATGATGATACTAATTGAAGAGATATAGAATTCTCTATTATTGGAAGACAATATTCCATGATTTTATATAGTTAATTAAGATTCATCAATTAAACCATTTTATATTATATTCTATATGCTTATATATACCAGATATCCTGTCTTCATCATGACCATAATCAATATATTCTCAGATTAATTAAAATAGGTGTAGTCGACCCCTCTCGGTACCTGGGAACTCATGTAGACTATGTATGTGTGTTAGCCTTCTCAGTTCTCAACTATATATGATAAAGTAGTTGCAGGTTAAATTCAAGTTAAAAGGTTACGTCTATCTATATGTCTCTAAAACCATAACACTATATCAATTAGCACGGACTCTCCTAACATGCATATATATAGCTGTATTGAACCATGATAATTAAGGATTCATTTAAGTTATATGATCCATAATTATTTTGATTGTAATGATAATTAAACTTTCTCGATTTTGATTTTGAATCAGGTACTGTATAACATCATCTGTTGTGTATAGCATCATTTATTGTGTGTTGTGAGTTACTAAACTTTTTATTATATTATCAATGTCTTCAAATACAATAATTTGATTGATTACATAAATATGAAAAATGCTCATACTCAAACTATATCTTCCAAGGATCTATGTCTGGGCAAACTATATATAAATGTATACTCTCATATTTTTTCATCACGAAATTTTTTTACTTATCTGCTTTAAAAATAAGAAAGAGAATAATATATGATGGAGATGATATTTTGGCCTTCTTTATTTCACTAGACCTTTTAATTGTTTGTTTTTTGAAATGGAACTTATAACTAGGCATACAATTTAGAAGGGGAGGGTATTATTTTGCTTTCATGATGTGAAAATAACTAGAGATAATTAAAAGGTTCATAAAGATGTGACAGGTTAGAAACATGTGTAAACGAATCAGATGGTAGGTATGAAAAATAACTTTTATGGTAATAAACGAAGGTGTGTGTTCAAAAGTAACATCATGCATCTACCCACTGCAAATGAATGTCAATATATACATATAACTATAATTAATATATACCATAAGAGTTGCTTCGGTTTGTGAGTCATAGGTGGAAGATGTGGAAGGTGTGAAACATACAAAGACAGATGTAGCTTCTGGAAGGTGTGACCATATTCGCTTTGAGCCAGACACTTAAATTTGGGGGGAGGGACCCTCCATATTTACTGTCATTTATTTATAGCAACTAACTATATATGACGACAAGATATTGGCGGGTACTAATATATTTAAGTGAGAATTGATATGATGTATTAGTCTTAATAATATTATTCTTTTAATAGTCTCTATTCTTCTTTTTGAATGATTTTATTAAAACTAATATATTAAATCAACTGTTACTTAAGTATACTAAAACTAACTAATAACTTTTCATAACCTCTTCTTACGAACAAATTCAACAAACTTTTATTGGGTGTTCATGGAATTTCCCAGATTTCAACGTATGTTATATATATCTTAGTGTTAGAAGTCCTCACATTTTTTGTAATAAAAATACTATATGTATCTGGACTAGTTTTTTTGTGAAATAGGCAATATTAAAATGTTGAATTGAAAAAAAAGAATAAGTTCGCTTGTTAAGTCTTTTTCTTATTTCAAATCATATAATTTAAAAATTATATATAAAATTTATCCTTAGTATTAACCAGAATTCTAGTAATTATGAGGAAATTAAGGTCGAAAAGACAATGAATGTAAGGTATTGGCAAGGGACTCTTCATTTGACAAGAGTTTCTGCATGGGGGACAACACCTATTGGGCTACTCAATATATATATCCAATTCCTTTTCACCAATTTGGGGACACAATTTCTAGGTACAATATATCTCTCTCTCAATAACACAAAAAGTCTCTTATATCATAATGGGGTAAATTCCATTTTTGTCTTCAATGTATATTATATATATGTACAAAGTATATGTAACCCTTCTTCAGTTTTTGACATTTTCGTTGTTAGGTCCTTGATTAGGTGAGATGCACACACAGGTCACCCTGCAATCCCTTTCACCTGTGAGTCAAAGCTCTTGAAATACTTGTTTGGTGTCACAATATACAGAAACTCGAGCACGAACGCTCCATTCCAATTTCAGCTCAAACTATTGCTTTCTACACATAATCCTCATATCTTGCTCTTCCCTTCGACTCCAACCCCAGGACTTACTCTTTCCAATTCCATTACAGCTTCAATATATCGAGAATTGTCTCACTTCTATATATATTGGTCCAAACAATTTTTTTTATAGATATTAATTTTTCGAACATTTTGGGTAGATTACATCGACGCGAAATTAATGTTTATTGTGCAGTAGTTTTATTTTGTTCGATCTCAGATGGCCAATATCAATTGAACTCATTAGCTGGAGACCTGCATATACTATATAATAAAAATAAACTTGTTCATATATGGACGCGAGTGAATTGTTTGCTTATGTTTTTCCACCTGACGGTTTCTGCAAATTAGCCATAATTTTGTGTCGTCAATAATCCAAATTCCAATGGATTAGTTTTTTAGTGCTCACGTAAAACAGAAATATAGCCAAATAATATCTCTTGTTGTTTTCTCATGAGGCCTAGCGAGAGATCTAAACTTCAAAAAAATATTAGTTAGTTTTCATACACTCAAGTAATAGTTAATTTAGTGTACTAATTCTAATAAAATCATTTTAAAAAAAAAGTAAAGACTACAAAAAAAATAATAATATCAGGATTGATACAACAAATCAATTATCACATAAATATATCAGGTACAACTAATATTTTTCTAACCTTGGCTTTTCATCCTCATTTCTCTTCTTCTCTCTCTACTATTAACTCTCCCTCTCTTTCTCTCTCTCTCTCTGTAAGATATCAAATTAAGGTTAATTACTGGCCATACAAGAGTGAGTAGTGAATGCGTGTGTTTCAACTTTCAACCACTAGCTAGTCAAAGCAGCTTCTCACATGGCCTATTTAAGTAGCAGACTTTGCACATATCAATGCAGTACACAAATTCACACAGTGCTCCTCCTTTATTATATTCCCCCTCCTTAACTTTATATATATTGTGAGCTTGAGGCCATAAGAGAGGCATATGCTTCGCAAGGCAAAGCCTAGAGATAGCCTCTCTGACTGAAAGCTCATGGTGCTTCTTCACCTCCTTATTAATTTCCTTCTGCACTTCTTCTATATATTCCTTATTATTTGGTTTTAGTGCGATATGTGTGTGTTAATTTCTATGGTTTTCACTTTTCAGATTGGCTTTTGAGAAGACCATCGATCAAGCTTGGGAAATATCGATCTTCTAGTAAAAGGGTGAGTGGACTCCATGCTGTTCTTGTCAAGTGAGAAGTTTTCTTGTGGATTTCCCTTTCTTTCATTGTCTGTTCGACCTTGAAAGTCTAGTAAGTCATTCAATCGCATCTTACTAACTAAAAGAGATAGTGAATTTGTATAATCAAGATTCATCAATGACAATGCATCTAAAGGGGAGTGAATAACTGGGATTGAGCTTATTTTTGGGCCAACAATAAACAAAATCCTTTCATCTTATATGGAGTAATTATGCATATATATCCTCTTATAATCCTCTATCCCCTCTTCATCATTATCATAATCATGATATTATCATATTAAAAATACCATATATGAATAGGTTTTGTTGCCTTGTTGAGGCTAGCTCGTGATTTGGGAGTCTGGGTTCAGTTTGGGAGTCTGTGTGTTGTGTTTTTGTTAGTTTATAAATAATACATTATGTTTGCAACTTCAAGTTTTAGATATATGCATGCATGGAGCATTTCGGCCTTTCGGGTATTTTTCCTTTCATTAAATATGATGAATTAAAACTTGTTGCTAGATATAGAGAACAAAAATAATATACCATATTTCATATACCTAGCATAGTGGTTTTAATTAGGTTTTTGGGGATCATATGCAGTAAATTTCAAAGTCTATAATATTTCATATATATGAACATGTGTATACTGTAATAAACATTATTCTACTCTTGTAAATACGCATCTGTAAGCTTCTCCAACTTTTAAATACCATTATTACAATTATATATATGAAAAACCCTAATAAAACAGTAGTTGTATAAAGGGTCTATTCTGTCTCTAACAATTAGCCAGGACAATTTTTCAACATGTATACATACATATATATATATATATATATATATATATATATGTATGTATGTATATAAAACCAGCCAAGGATTCACCTTTAGTTACTCTTAAGGAATTGGAAGATAAGGGAAAATGTAAAGTAAATAATACTCGAAGGTTTTCTCATATGTAAAAGTATTATACTGCAATGTTAATTAGTTAGATTATGATCCATATATATATATGATTATGTTGTAAATGATAATCAAATTAACTTAAAAAATATAAGAAAATTCAGAAGACGAATAAATGTGAAGGCATCCCATTTCTGAAGGTGGGCCAGCTTGTCTTCAAGTCACTACTGTTTCTTGTGTCCTTCAGTGTCAGTACTAGAAAATCCCTCCCCACAAGTGCAGCTGCACCAATTATTGCTATATAGTACTTCTGTAATTACCGTGAAAATGAAGGGAGTAGAAAGGTTGAGAGAAAGAGATAAAAAGACAGAATCACTTCCTAAAATTTTAAATGCCTGTAGCTAACCCAAGACCACCTCTCTCTATTTATGCTATCTATGATTATCATTGCCACCATCCACTTCAGAACACGACAAAAATGAAAATGTTATGACAAATTAAACCGAGGTGTGTTGAAATAGCATCTCACCTAACCTTTATGAATAAACCGTTACTTACAACTATGTCAATAATGTCGCTACAATATATATATATATATATGTACTATAAAAGTTGCTTAGGCTTTTGTTGTGAATATATATGTTTATTCGTTGTGGATATATATGCATAGTACGAATTGAATGGTGTGGCCTTAATTTGCTTTAAGCCATACATTACTTCTGAAAAAGAAGAGATGGGGAGGGACCATTTTATAGTACTGTCAAAATCTATGAAAACTAGGGCCTCTTATATATATATATAGAGAGAGAGAGAGACACACACACACAGAAATTAACTTTGATTTTAATTTACACCTGTGGTTTGGACAATATCCGTCTTTGAAAGTACATTGAGTTTTAATGTTGCATTTTGGATTATTAAGAAACCTGATATAAGCACATGAAAAATATAATATCCAAATTTACCTTATAACACGAATGATTGACAAGAAATGGAGTAGTTATAGGAAATTTTGAGGTCGAAAAAGACAGTGAATGCAAGGTATTAGCAAGGAACTTCTCATTTGATAAGAGTTCTGCATGGAGAACAACACCCTCCTTAATTACTCTTTTGGGCTCCTCAATCCAATTCACCAACTCGATCGACGACACTATTTTCCCGGTATAATACCTCTCTCTCTCTCTCTCTCTCTCTCACTGCACACATACACTTGATTTGAAAACTGATTAAAATTTTTTTGAAAAAAAAAGCTACAAAATACTTTCTCTACTTCTTTCCATCTTCACTGTTAAATCAGGGTGAGCTGCATACAGCTATATATTCCACAGTCTCATATCATTTAAATTACCACCAAGAAATTAACTGCATGTTGAAGTGACAATTACAAGCTCTGCTGCTGGCAAATCTTAATTGTAAAATCAAGATTATCGATTTTAGTAACTCAATTTTAAATGTTGACCCTTGAATTTATGTAATTATTCTAATATTGACCGTTAGATCTAAACTATCAAAAATAAACTGCAGATGATTCAGATTTTTAATTTCCGGTGATTCACAGCTCTTGAATTAATTTTTTGGTGCCACAATGTACAGAAACATTAGCATATATAGCGAACTTGGATTTTTTACATATGTATTGATGGTCAATGATTAAAGAATTATGCAAATCAATTAGTGGTTGCACATTAAAAATTTGGAAACCTAAATGGACATTTTCTAAAATCCAAAATTAATAAAATTTCAGAGCTTAATTCGAGAGTAGGTATGAAGCAAACTGCGCATTAAGCAAACGGTCTGTGTATATACTTCAATTTTGTTTTTTCACTTCTTCTATGTATGCAAAAGTAGTTTTTATAGTCTGATCTTGATCAATCTGTATATGTAAATTAAATATAAGTTAAACTTATAAGGAACTTATAATTAATATAAAATTGTTCGTCCATGTGGTGGCGACAGATATTGCTTGTGACTTTTGGGCGAGAATAACTTCTGCAAATAAATTTACCTTTCCGTCATATTATTAGCATCAATTTTGCTTATTTTGCATCAGGATGAATATTTACATAAAATGCATTTGGATACAAACAAAAAAATTTCAAATAAGGCTATACGAGTTAACCCAACTCCTGCGGTAAGCTAATGAATTATTTGGAATCTAGATCCCCTCCATTAATTGGAGGGACTATTTTCTCTGATAAAATAGAGACTATTGAATAAAAATATAACAATTCAAAATTTTTATTGATGATTGCATG
This sequence comes from Delonix regia, assembly GCA_037074485.1. NCBI lineage: Eukaryota > Viridiplantae > Streptophyta > Magnoliopsida > Fabales > Fabaceae > Delonix > Delonix regia. The sequence continues at coordinate 24,128,240 of CM073461.1, forward strand.
TGGTAATTAATGACCACATGTGGTCCTAGGTTACTTTTTTGTTTTTAAATTTGAACCATTAAATGTTCATATAACAACACATATTTATTACTAGAGAATATTCAGTAGTAGACCTTATAAGAGGTGATCCAATCTAGAATTATTTGTTTGCTCTCATAACTTTCATATGCTATTGTTTAATTTTTCTTTTGGACCCAAAAAATAACAAGACATAAATATACATATTTAATCAAATAATGTTGGTACTTATGAAAAAAAAAAACTATACGATAAAATGAGACAATACATATTATATACAAGACACAAAGCATCTGAAGATGATTAAAAAAAGAAAAAAGAAAAGAAACTTCTTACATGCATCCCTGTCATATTTTAAAGTTCATTTCATTTAATAGAAACACTTTCTTTACAGTGTTAAAATTCTTTTATTCCTGAATGTTGACTTTATATCGTTAAAATCATTTTGAAATTTTGAATTACAATAGAAGCTTTTTTTAAGGAAATAAAAAACTCTTGAAACATTAAAATCTCATTTATATCAACTTTATTTAATCTAATTGTGAACACCTCATCCCAAAAATAAGTTAAAAATTGATGATTGATTAATTCATTAATTAAGCAAATATAAAATGGGTGAACCACAAAATTAAAATATAAATAAAAAAGAAAATATGAAAAAAATAAAAAACCAAAACAATATGAAAAAACAAAATAAAATATATGGAAAAAAATTATAATATAGGAAAACAAAATAAAAATAAAAATATGAAAAACATAAAAAGAATATAATAATAATAAGAAGGAAAAGCTAGGAAACAAAAAAAATCATTAAAAATTGAAGAGACCCATGCATGCACTCCACCGTTGAAATTTGAAGAAACCTGTACATGCACTCCCATACATGCATTCCTGCAAGACCCATAGCTCCCATACCTCGCACCTGAACCACCATGCCATTGCAACCTCCATACACTGCAAAACCCATGCTGCACCCATGATACATGGGGAGAGCATGCATATTAGAGGGAGCTCCCTATAAAATCAGGAAGGAGAGGCATGTTCGAAAGGGGTAGAGAAACTCGTCGTACATTACTACTTCTATGGCTGAAGATGAATCTTCATTTTCCTAACATCGGAATGATTAGCGTCATTAGCGTATATTGCATAGAATCTTCAGCGTACAGTTTTCAAATCATCGTCTCTGCGTCATCGACATTCTACTTGTTTTCTGAAGTACTATAGGAGAAAGCAAGCATATGAAACCAGACCACGGTGTTCATTCGACCTAGCCACTTCAATTAAGAGCTCTGTGCAAACTCGAGTAGACGAAAAAAATGGCAAGCCCAGCTTGAGGAAGGGAACTTGGACAGGAAGAAGCCAAGAGATGGCTGGTCAAGGGTGTGAATCATAAAACAGAGTGAAAGAAGGAAAAAGGAAGAGTGAGTTGAACGAAAAGAGAAAGAAAAGGGAGAGGAGGCTATGAACGTGACCGAGAAAACGAAACACACGAAGAGTGAGTAGAATGTTGGAATATTTTAAATTAATAAAGGATTAGCATTAATCCAATTATTAGAACAATTATGTATAATTAATAATTAGGCAATCAATATTCATCTAAACCAAGATTGGATCGGGTCATTGTTGACAATATGGGTAATCTATAATGCGTTGGATTAACCACAAGCTCATTGGGTAGAAACTCCAATTTGCAGCCCAATATTAATCATTAATTATCCGATTAAATTGCTTATGAAGAGTCAATAAAGAAAGAAAGAGAGAGAAATATTTCATTAAATTGCTGGTGAATAGTCAATAGAGAGAGCAATATTGATCACAATCATAAAACATCATGATTGATGTCTTTAATTATTGTTTGACATCATAATTAAAGACATTATACTTAAATTTTTTTTACCTAATTTCTCACCTAACTTCCCACTAATTTCTCCACTTAATTTCTCACCAAACTTCACACTAACCTTACCCTATAAAAGGAGTGTTCATCATCTCCATGGAGCATAAAAACAAATTACAAATCTCTCATCTCTTGTTCTTAATGGGAATAACATTCTTTGATCAAATCTCTCTTCCTTTCTCCTAATATGATATATTTTGCTATAAGGCAAAATTTGGTATTCAGGCGATATTGCATATTGCAGGTTGCAATTCTCTATCAAATACATCAAATGGTCGGTGTCTCTTCATCCTCAGGTTAGTATGTTACACTTATTATCTCCCAATTAAGAACATATTATAATATGTTAATTTTGAAAATTTCATTTTGAACATATTATGATGTGTTATTTTAGCAAATGGTATCAGAGCTTTAGGATTAAAATTCTTGTAGTCTTTTATAAGGAGTATAAAAAAAAAAGGACTTAAAAAGTTTTGACCTATTAACAACCTAAAAATTTTAAGCCAAATTACTCAATAAGTATACCAATTTTGTCAAAATAAGCATTGGGGATTTATAAATCGTTGAACAACGATCATTTTGACACAAAAAATAGCCCATAAAACATTGTATAATGTCAGATCGGGTTCTGGGTTGCGAAATGGGTCAGGTTGACCTGTCTGGAGGTTGAAGGAGATGAACAATGCAGCGATGCAAAGCCTACTCTCACCTAAGGAGAGTGAGGGTGCGTGGACCCACTTCTAAGGCTTATTTGGACCCAAAATTTTGGTTCCCACATTAATTTTTCATTTCTTATTCAATAGTAATTTTTTTTTGGAATTTTTTGAAATCGATAAATATGAGTTTTGAAATTTCTAAAAGATTTAAGGCCTCAAAATATAGCGTTATGACACTATTTTAACCTGAAAAATTTGTGAGTCAATTATATATAATAAGGAATAATATATATATTGCTCACTCTCCCTAACAATACGTAGTGGAATTAAAACAAATTTAATTGTGTAATTAGTGAATATTTTATTCTTAATTTAGTGATAGAATGAGTAAACATACTCTACTTTGGGTCATATTGGGCCAACTACACCTAGTGGTTGTGTGTTCACCTATTGTGAACCCAGTCATGATGGTGTTGGTTATTGAACCACTATTGTTGCGATTATTGTCTGTTCACTATTGAAAAATAAGCATTGAAGGAGAAGTCAATGTTAAAGCAACTAGCAAAAGAAAGTATGATTATACTGGTAATGGACATGCCCTATTAGTGTAACATTGTTAGTATAATTTTGTGAATAAGGCCTATTTACAATCAATGTATCCATGGTCTCTCATATCCTATTGATATGGAGGTTGTTGGTGCATTTTATGTTGCTTCTCTTGATAATATATTTCCTTAGTGTGTATGAGTTTTTTCTTGGTTCGTTATAGTCCTAGCCCTTAGGCAGAATTATGATGAACATTTGTTATATAGTTGTTAAAGTTGAGTCTTGTTATAGAAATCTTGTTCTATAATTATGTGTCTGGGATATAATTAATGTTTCCGATTTGTTTTCTCCTCAGCTTCTCTGTTCTAATAACTGTCTATAGTAAAAACTTTGAACGGGTTAAAGTATGATGACTGGATTAAGTCCTTTGATTCATATCTAACGATCACTAAGGAAGATTTGGTTATAAGAGAGCCTAAGCTGGTAGATCTCTCTGCTAGGTCTAGCCCTGCTAATAAGGCATACCATAAACAATGGTATGAGTCTAATAGGATTTGCTTAACTGTCATAAAATACACAATTGAGAAGACCATTAGGCAAAACATTCCCGAAAAGGACACTGTAGTTGAGTATCTGAAAGTGATCGGTGAGAAATTCAAAAAGTATGATAAAACTTAAAAAGTCTATTACCTTTCTCTGCTAGATAACACTCATTATGATGGAGTGTTAGGAGTGCATGAACACGTAATGAAGCTTGTTATCTACTACAACATGTTGAAATCTTATGGTATGAATTTGGGTGAAAGCTCCTTAGTCTATTGGGTGCTCCAATCGCTTCCTACTGAGTATGGAGTCCTCAGAACTACCTAGAATTCTCAGGAGGCAGAGCGAACTGTTGATCAAATGATCTTTATAGTAACTCAAGAGGAGGAATCAATGAAGAAAACAAACTCTCATGCACGATTAGTGAACTATATTTCACAAGGTTTATCTAGCAAGATTGGAAATGAAAAACCAAAGGGAAAGAAAAATGAAGGCAAGACCTATAGGAAGAAACCATTCGAACCTAAAAAGAACAATAAGAGCAATAAAAGTCAAAAGAAGAAATCATTCAAAGGAGAATGTCATTATTGTAAAAGGCCTGACCATAAGATCTTTGACTGTTTTAAGCTGAAGAATAAGTGTGAGAAAGATGGCATTTCCATCTGTATTGCTCCTATAGCTCTAGTTTGTTTTGAATCCAATAGTTTTGAAATCTCTTTGGATTCTTAGTAGTTGGATTCTGGAGCAACTATTCATATGACTAATTCGTTACAGGGGCTTACAGACAGGAACAACCCAAATGAAAGGGAAAGAACCATCTGTAGAATGGAAGGAAGTTCGATTGCAGTTAGCAGTATGAGAATTGTAATCTTAACCTTACATTCTAGACATTGTTTAATTTTAAGTAATGTGGTTTATGTACCTTCATCAAAGAGGAATTTAATTTCCAGTTATGTATTAGATAAACAAGGTTAGTCCTTTTGGCAAGGAAATGGAAGAATTGACATTTATCTTAATTCTATCATTGTTAGGTTTACTTCATTGACTAATGGATTATATCGATTGAATATGAATATCAATCTAGATTCTTCACTCAATGAGACTGTTAATGTAGTAGTAGGACACAAATATAGAAGAATTGATGAAAATTGTTCCATGTTATGGCATAGACGTTTGGGTTACATAACTTAGATTTCTCATGTTTCAAATCATGTATTGCTTGTATAAAGGGAAAATTTCTTGCTAAAGCTAGGAATAAAGGGGCAAATAGATCTAACAATATCTTGGATCTGGTCCACATTGATATTAGTATGCTTATAACACCTATTGTTATGAGTGACTGTAAATACTTCATCATGTTCATTGATGATTATTCAAGATATGGATGGGTGGATTTGTTGCATGATAAGTCTAAATCACTAGATGCCTTTAAGGCATTTAAACCTGATGTTAAGTTAAAATTTGGAAGGGCGATCAAATATATCAAATTGGATAGAGGTGGTGAATATTATGGCAGGTATACAGAGACATTCTAAAATCATAGACCATTTGCCCTCTTCTTACAAAAAACATAGGATTGAAGCCCAGTATACCATGCCTGGCACTCTTTAACAGAATAGAGTTGCTAAAAGGAGGAATAGAACTTTGATGGACATGGTTAGAAGCATGATCAATCACTCTTCCTTGCCAGAATTTCTATAGGGTGATGCCCTTAAAACAACAGCTTATATCTTGAATCAAGTTCTAAGTAAATCAGTTGAACAAACCCCGTATGAACTTTTCATAAGAAAGAAGCCTAGTTTGAGACATCTTCATATATTTGGCTGCAAGGTAGAGATGAAACCTTATAATCCACAACTCAAGAAACTTGATTCAAGGACCATTACTGGATTCTTTATTGGGTATTATTCTAAATCTAGAGGTTGCAAATTCTTTTACCCTACTCATATTACCAAAGTCATTGAGTTTGATAGACCATTTTACTTTAAAAATGACTCAGATAGTGGGAGTTATATTTCTAAGGCTATCAATATGCATAATGTGGATGCAATGTTACCCTTACCGATTTTGACACCTCTTGCAATTACTGTAGAGGATTCGGTTAATGAGTTAAGACAATCATAGAGGATACATAGGACTGCGATTCTAGATGACTATATTGTACATTTGCAAAAAATAAAGTCAGACAACGTTGACTTATATCCTACCACATATGATGAAACTGTATCAGGTCCTTATTCATCTAAGTGGTTAAAGGCTATGAATGATGAAATTGGCTCCATACATCATAACAATGTGCGGGAACTTGCTAAGCTATTGGATGGATGCAAGGCTGTTAGTTGCAAATGGGTCTTTAAGACTAAAAGAGGAGTCGATGGTGAAGTTGAAAGGTATAAAGTTAGACTTATAACTAAAGGCAATAATCAAAAAGAAGGAATTGATTATACAAAAACCTTTTCACCAGTATCTACGAAAGATGCTTTTAGAGTTGTGATAGCTCAAGTTACACACTTGAACCTTAAATTTCACCAGATGGATGTCAAAAAAGTATTTCTGAATGGAATTTTGCACGAAGATACGTACATGAAACAATAGGATGGATTTATTGAATCTGGGAAAGAACACTTGGCGTGTAAATTTAAAAGATCCATCTATAGGCTAAAACAATGCTAAAGGCAATGGTATTTGAAATTCGATAAGGTAATCGCCTCACTTGGTTTCATGGAGAATGTTTCTGATCAATATATTTATCAAAAGTTTGAAAGAAATAATTTTGTGATTCTTGTGTTATATGTGGATGACATCTTGTTAGCCAGTAACTCAGTGAGCTTACTAAATGAGATAAAACATATTTTGTCATGCCGCTTTGACACGAAAGATCTAGATGAGGTTTCATTTGTTCTAGGAATTCAGATACACCATAATAGATCTCATGGTATTCTAGGTTTATCTCAGGTAGCATATATTGATCAAGTGTTGAAGAAATTTAATATGTATTTTTGCTCTCCTTATACTGCACTTGTGCAGAAAGGTGAAAGGTTGTCTAAGGAATCATATCCTAAGAATGATGATGATAAGATCTTAATGGACAAAGTTTCTTATGGCTCTGTTGTTGGCAGCTTGATGTACGCCCAGGTGTGCACACGTTCGGATGTTGCTTATGGTGTTGGTGTGCTTGGCAAATATTTAAGTAATCCTAGGCATGATTATTGGAAGGTTGTAAAGAAAGTCATGAGATACTTTCAGGGTACAAAAGATTACAAGTTGACTTTCAAAAGGTCTGAATCATTTGAATTAATAGGATATTCTGATTTAGACTATGCATCATGTGTTGATGATTGTAAGTCCACATCTGGTTACATCTCCATGATGTTTGGAGGAGTTGATGCGTAGAAAAGTTGTATGCAACCAATAACAGCTACTTCAACTATGAAAGCAGAGTCTATCACTTGTTATGAAGCCATTCACCAAGGCATATGGTTAGGGAATTTAATAAACAGCATGAATCTTGTTGATTTTATATCATGAACTCTAACCATATACTGTGATAATTCATCTGCTATTAACTTTTCTCATAATCATAGGAATTCTAGTCATACGAAACATTTTGATGTGAAGTTTCTATTTGTTAGAGAAAAGATTACTGAATCTCAAACTTGTTTGGTTCACATACCAAGTGAACATATGTTAGCAAATTTGTTGACCAAAGACTTACCCATAAGAGTCTTCAAAAATCATGTTACTCATATAGGTGTTATTGAAATTTTTGATATAGCCTTGGTTTAGTAGAAGTCTGAGTTAAGTTTTAAAGGGACTCTTTGTAATGTAATATGACATATGAAATGACATTTTGTATTCCATTATGTTAGATACTGAAACTAATTTATAATAATAAAGATAGTATCATTTGTTTCCTTATCGGATCTAGTGATTTTTATGTGGTTTCATTTTTGAACTTTGCACATCTGTACAAACATATGTATAACTGTGTGAATATTGATTGCCTAATTATGTCATTATTATTGGTTAACCTAATAATTTGATTAATGCTATCCAAGTGAAAGATTTTTGGAATATTTTAAATGAATAATGCATTAGCATTAATCTAATTATCAGAACAATTATGTATAATTATTAACTAGGCAACCAATATTAATCTAAATTAAGAATGGATCGGATCCTTATTAACAACATGAGTAATATGTAATGGGTTGGATTAACCACAAGCTCATTGTGTAGAAACCTCAACTTGCAGCCTAATATTAATTAGTAATTATCCCATTAAATTGCTGATGAAGAGTCAATAGAGAGATAGAGAGAAAAATATTCCATTAAATTGTTGATGAAGAGTTAATAGAGAGAGAGATAGATAAATATTGATTTAAATCATAAAATATCATGATTGATGTCTTTAATTATTCTTTGATATCATAATTAAAGACATCATAATTAAATTTTCCCCATCTAATTTCTCACCTAACTTCCCATTAATTTCTTAAAAAACATTACAAATATCTCATCTCCTCTTCTTAGTGGAAATAACATTCTTTGATCAAATCTCTTTTCCTTTCTCCCATTGTGATATATTTTGCTATAAGGAAAAATTTGGTATTTAGACTTCTTGCGATATTGGGTATTACAGGTTGCAATACTCTATAAAATACATCAAATGACTGGTATATCTTTATCCTCATGTTAGTATGTTACATTTATTATCTCCCAATTAAGAACATATTATAATATGTTAATTTTGTAAATTTCAATTTGAACATATTATGATGTGTTATCATAGAAAACACCCTTGTTTTCCCATAGGTTGGATAGAGCAAGAAGGGAGGAATAGTGAAGATGGAAAAATGACCTTATTTTCAGAGCCAAAGAAGGCGGTGATGGGCAACAAGTGGGTCTAAATGAGTGGAAGAGAAACATTATGAAAGAGACCAAAGGAGAGAACCAGTTACGAAGCTCGTAAATGAAGGAGAAAGTATTGAGAAAGAGTGTGACTAGGTATGGTCTTGCAGTGAAATGAAGAAGGCATGTGAGAATGCATAGCAAGAAAGGAAAAAAAAGGCCAAAGCTAGGAAGTAAGCATTGCAAAGAAAAAAAAGCATAAGGGATAAAGGTATTTTACTCGACTTGGATAAGCACAAAATTTATCCAAAGTTGTTGTTGGATCCCATTGATGTTTTTATAGTCTTACTCTGGCATTGAAACGTTCAGTACAAAATTTGCTCCATTCTCCTACTCTTCTTCTGTAGTTATTAGCATGACTCTATTTATGCTCTAGGCTGATTTTGATAATTGCATCGTGCTTAGGCTTGTTCTTGTTTCTTGGATGTCATTAGCAAGAAATCTTGTTGATATGCTCGGCTGAGGGTAGTGAACATTCCAATTTGATGTGTTAATACTTGGTTTTTGGGTTAATACATTGAATTTTGGGTTAATGCTTGCACTACCTCTTGTTTAGATTAGATTTACTTCATTTTTTAATGCCATTTTATTAAAGAAAGAATAAGCACCTTAAAATCCACGCTACCTCATTTCACTATCATGTTAAACTTGAGCCTATGGACAATCATGAATGTGAAAGAAAGAAGTAAAATCGATGCAAAGAAATCACGCATGAAAGGACAAGGAATTGGTTATGATTTTAAATGCTTATGTTGCATTTGCAATATGCTCCTCAATGAAGTGTTGTTAAGCAAATTCAAGTGCACACTGCCACTGCCACTAATTATGCATACCTGTAATTTTATCTATTTGTTTTGTTACATCATGCCATACGTTTTGCTGTGTCAACTAAAGTTAGGAAATTTTATCTACTTGTGTTGTTCGATTTTGTTCATGGGTCTTCATTTTGCACTTTAGTTTGAACAAAATAAAAGTAAGATGTTCATTAATTTCCTATGCGTCCTTTATATGATGAATGTGCATTAAATCCAAATAAAGATAAAAATAATAAACAAAAAAATAATAATAAAATATTGAGCTTGAGTGTCTTATCTTTGGCATTGAACATGTTAATGGCATGACCCATTTTTTTTGTTGTAAAAGTGATGTGGTGTACCCAGAAATAGAGAGGATGAACTTGAAGTGTATGAGATCCCCAATCCAAAATACCTCTCATGAAGGACGAATATGCCTTTTGTCCTTGTTGTCACTAGGCCTATTTTTATGTATTAACATTTTCTTTTTCCAAAATGATATGACTGAGCATGCATAATTAGATTTTATTATATTGATTATTTATTTACACTTTTATTTTCATCATTATTTTATTCGATTGATTTTTAGAGTAGTTGTGTGAGGTTATTGGTTTCCAAAAATTAATCGATAGAGGTATGTAAGGTCTTCAGAGGTTAATATGTTTTTATGATAGACGAATAAATAAATAAAAAATTTAATTTACAAAAATTGTTTCTTTAGTTCACATTCTTATTCATATGTTTTTATTTTATTTTTACTTTTTTATCTTTTTATGTTGTTATATGAGATCATGGTCTCTATAGGCACTTAAAAATTAATCAATAAAGGTCATGGGAGATCTCTAATTTCCTTAGGCTTTTAGGTTTTGAAAGTTAACACATGGTTTAAAAAAAAAATTCTTAAAAAAAATATAAATTCAAAAAATCATAAAAATCCTTTTCTATTAAAGTTTCATTTTCACTTTCAAATTAAAATAAAAATTCAAATTCTAAAAATCCAAAAAACTATAAAAAGAAAATAAAGAGAGCAAATGAGTGAGATTACATTGATTTCGTGACTTAAAACACACAAAGTAAATCTCAATTCGTCTTGTTCATGAAAACCAGTTTAATTTCATCAATCTTACTCTCTTCCTAAAAAAATAAAAGAATAAAAAATCACAAATAATTTCTCCCTCATTTCAAATTGTCGCGCGAGGTTGCTAATGTCCTAAGGTACTTGACAATTAACTAGTTGAAGCCGCATGAAATCCTTAGTCTCCTTAGGTTTTGAAAGTTAATATCTATTTTCAAAAATACAAAGATGAAACAATTCTAAAATAGGAAAAAGCTTATTTTGTCTGTTATTTGTAATTAAAAATCCCAAGAATAATTTTTCACTATAATCTCATTTTCAAAAATTAAAATAAAATCCAAAAATATAGAAAATTAGAAAAGAGAAAATGGAAGGATCAAGAATGATATTAAATTGATTTTGTAAATTAAAATACATCAAGCTAATTCAAGCTCATTTTGTTTACGAAAAGCATATTAATTTCAACCATATTGTTCAGTTCATAAAAAAAACATAAAAGTCACTAACCAACAAACACACATTTTTGGTTGATCTATGTAGACTTTAATCCCTATCGCAGGGTACGTAGGCTTTAGGCTCTGATCCTAGGTCAAGTCTATCTTTGTAAATATTTCATTTCTCCTCCTTTATTTATTTTCTTAATTTCTTTACTATTTTTCCTTCTTTTTTTTTTTTTTTGCGTGTGATTGATAAGAGTAATCAAAATTTAAATCAAGGCCATATGTATTTTACTTAATCAACTTTGGGTAATTGTTCTTAATAATAAGTGCAGTGGGGTGCCTAACACTTTCTCCACTTACAACTGACTCCCAGACTTGATTTTTAGTTCGTAGACTACCTTATCTTATAAATTGGTTTTCCAAAATTTATCCTTTAAAAATTTTGGTGGCAACTCCTGAATTTTGGTTTTCATTGTTTAAGCAAAAATTAAAATGATTCCTTTTTTTTGACACCTTGTGGTCATATTTCGGGTGTGACAGTTTGGCTACTCCATTGGGGATTTTTGATAGTACTGCCCATTCAAGTTGATTATGCAAAATAATATGGCCCTTTTCTTTTATTTTTGTTACTCTTTTACATGTTACTTACCTTCCATGCTTAGGTTAGATAACATGTTTTGGATCACATGCCTTTTTTAACACTTCCACATAAGTGTATGTTTAAATAAACTTGTTTATATTTAGGATAGACAATGTATAGAGGACCCGTTTGTTTGTTTATTAATTGTATATTGGTTTTAATAATATCTTTGGCTATATGATGAAATGTTCTAGGCAAGATAACATGCAGATTCAAACTTTAGGGTAGACGACTTATATATTTATTTCTAGTTGATAATGCCATTAATTGTGCTTTTGTCCACTATTCTATTCTTTTTCCATTATCTGCATTATAATCTAAATTAACCATATTCCTGAATTGGGTATTCGTCTTGTTTCATATTGTTCTAATGGTGTAGGTACAAAATTATAATTACTAGTCGGTGCATAAGTAGTTTCATACAAGTATGTTATATATTGGGATCTTATGGGTTCTTTGTGCCTTAATTCTTCATTTTTTAATTCTACTTCTTGTTATCCTACTACCACTAGTATCATTTATTATTATATGCTAGGCTATATATATTTAGGGGGTTTGGAGGTTCTTGATTTCCTGAGTTTGTTGAGGTTATTTCACTTTGCATATTAATCTCATTTTATCTTATTTTATTATATCCTAATGTCATATGTCCTAATTGCTTTCTTATTTCTTTTAAATTCTCACTACAAAAAATTGCAAACATCGTGATAGAGCGTAAAGAAACTTACTAATGACTAGCATAGAAGTTGTTGTTAGGATTAAAGCTTTACGATGGTCAAAAGAAGACTATTGTAAAACCATACACTTACAATGGTTATAATAACTGTCATAAGGCAATGAACAAAAAGTAAAACTCAAAACACGAGGTCTACTCCATGTTTAATGACGACTAAACACGGTCGTTGTTAGGCCCACTAAATAAGTCGACCTCAAGTTTAAGGTGCACAGATAAGGCCTAACGATGGCATGTGTTTGGCTATTGCTAAGCCCTGGCTTAACGATGGTTCGGATGGTCGTCATTAAGCCCTGGCTTAACGACGATCTAGAATGGTCGTTGCTAAGCCTGTGCCTAACAATGGCCTGTGTTGGCCATCATTAGGCCTAGATAAGTGGACCTTTCATCTCATCCATGTTCAGGGCCTATCAAATAAATCTAACCATCATTAGGCCATGGCATCACGATTGTCAGAACATGACTGTCATTACAACATGGCTTCACGACGATTAAAGTTTGACCATTGTGCCACCATGGCCTAGCGATAACCACAAAAAGTTCGTTAAGCCTCGTGTTAACGATGGTTACCAGTGATTGTCATTAACACATAGAGGTTCTAGAAACCTTGACTTGAAGGACCCATGATAGTTGAGTGATGGTTGTCTTGGTTTTCTGGTGTAATGATGGTCATTACATTGACTGTCATATATATTTGACCTAACGATGGACAAAAAAGACCACCATTAGGTCATTTAAAAAGCTGAATTGGAAACCTTTGATTTGCTTTCTTATTTTTGAATTTGAACTAGAAGACCAGCGATGTGCCTCCTTCCTCTCTTGCCATGGGTACTGATCTCGCTGTCATCCTTTTTCATCGCTATCAGTTGTTCACCTTTTTCCTTCGGGCTTTTTTGTTTGTGGGTTGTTGTTTGTCAATCTCGTTGAGGTGGCTATCTATGGAGCTTCGTTGCTACCACTGTTCACCCTTCTTCCACCGTCACTATGAGTTCATCATCATTTGTCAAGCTTCGCCAGCCGCCGTTAGGTGGTCAATCGCGACTATGGGTTACTAACTGGTAAGTTAGTTATTTTTATTTTGTTTTAATTTTTTTAGCTCCTTTTGACATTTCTTTTGTTATTATGTTAATTTTAACTTGGGAATCTTAATATTATGAATTATTATGCATACAATATATGTTACTTTAAGTAGGTGAGATTGATTTAACATTTTTTATATATTTATAGGTTGATTTTAGTTAATGATTAGCATTAATTTGCATGGATCAAGTTGATTATATGCTCACTATTGTGTATATGTTGTATGTGCGTTATATTGAATTAGTTTGTTATATTGTAATTTATAGTGAGTATGTTTTGAGTGAAGATATTGTAATGTATAATGAATATGATATATGTATAATGGGAATGCTTGTAATGTAAAAGAAGTATCTTTTGAGTGAGTATGTTGTAATGTATAATAAGTATGTTATATTGCAATGTATAACAAGTATGTTATATAGTAATGTATGATCAATATGTTGTAATGTTTCTTTTTAGTATTTTTTAGTGATAACTTTATTGATTTCACTTTTCCAGAATTGGATAGGTCTTGGATTGCTAAACTCTAAAATACACTTAAATACTTAGAGGGACTTAATAGTTTCTTAGATTTTGCATTTGCTAGTAAAGGTGTTGAGGGCAAAATAATATGCCTTTGTCCAAAATGAAAATTTAACAAGTGGCAAGCTAGAGAAGTTATGCACGACCACTTAATTGTTAAACCATTTCCTTAAGGGTATAATCTTTGGGTGAGACATAGGAAAAGAGGTAGAGATTTATCTCATGTACAACCCATGACAATGCCATAAGTAGGTGAAGGAAAAAGTTTTAGGTTTAATCCTATGCAAGATATGGTTTATGGTGCATTTGTGTTTCATAATGACAATGAGATGATGGATGAAGTTGAGGGCCTAGCTCCATCATCATTTGACCTAATAAAGGATAAGGTGGCAAATGAGTTTTGAGTTAATTAGGGATAGACAACAAAATTTGTATGAAGGATGTGAGAAATATTCGAAACTATCATTTTTGGTGAAGTTGTATCACATCAAATGTCTGTGTGGAATCAATGATGAAGCTATGTCTATGATATTAGAGTTATTAATATATGCATTTGTGAATGCAAAGATTCTTCCTTCTTTCTATGAGGTAAAGAAAATTATTAATAAATTGAGACTCAATTATAAAAAAATTCATACATATCTTAACGATTGCATGTTGTACTATGAGCAGATGAAGCCAAAGACATGTGTAAACGATGCTATACATATAGGTGGAAGCCCAAGAAAAAGGGTAACAAGCATAAGAATACGCCTATTAAAGTACTTAGGTATCTCCCATTGAAACCAAAATTGCAATGGATCTTTATATCCCTTAAAACTGCTGAGCATATGAAGTGACATGTAGTAGATAAAAACGATGATAACATGATGAGACATCTAATGGATTTCGAGGCATGGAAGAAATTTGATATAATGAATGCATAACTCGCTTTAGATCCTTGAAATGTGTGTTTAGGGTTAGCCACCAATGGTTTTAATCCATTTGACAACTTAAGTACTACTTATAGCGTTTGGCTGGTAGTACTCATAACTTACAACCTATCGCCTTATATGTGTATGAAACAAAGTTCATAAATCTTCTCAACGATTATTCTTAGGAAAAAACACTAGGAAATGAGATAAATGTTTATTTGCAACTGCTCATCGAAGAGCTGAAAGAATTGTGGGATGTGGAGGTTGAAACATTTGATTATTCCACTAATGAGATGTTCAAGTTGCGTGTAGCTATCATGTGGACAGTTAGTGATTTTTCAAGGCTTAGAACTTTATCTAGGTGGAATGTCCATATTGGGTTAGCTTGTCTCACTTGTAATTTTGATTCTATCGTTGCCCGCCTTTCTTATAGTAGAAAGTGGTGTTTCATAGGTCATCGTTGTTTTTTAAGCCTATGACATAAATTTAGATTGGCTCAAAATAGATTTGATGGAAGAGAAAAGGAAACCCACTATAGCAGTAACTGGATCAGAAATTTTAATATAGCTTAAGGATGTTAAGAATGTATTTAGAAAAGATGTAACAGATGAAAACCAAGGAAGAAGACCTCAAGGATCTGCTGTTATAGGTTGTGATCCCTAATAATGGCGTAAAAAGAGCATATCTTTTCAACTTTTTTATTCAGAGAACCATTTATTATGCCACAGTCTTGACATCATGCACATTGAGAAAAATGTTTGTGACAATGCGTTGTTCACTTTACTAAATGAGGCTGGGATATGGAAAGAAATAATAACATTAATAAATCTTAATCAAGAAAATAGTACTATACAGTTAGAGTATATAGATAATAATATTGAAATAGAATAAGAAGATACAAAAACAGATGCCATTATAAGATTTAATAGAAGATATATAATTAATCTAAAACTATGGGCGGAAACTGAAATAGATAATTGACAAACACATAAATTAATCCTAGCACAAGACTTTTTAGACCAAGTGAAACCATATAGGATTTAGGAAAATAGGATTTTGAAAAATATAAACTAACAAATAGTAATATTAGAAAAAATAAAGTTGATATAAATGAGATTTTATTATATATTGGTAAAATTTAATTATGAAAAATGCCAATCTCGAAAATATCATGCTATGGTAGATACAGAGGCTAATATGACATCAGTTAAATATAACATATTACCATCAGAATTTTGGAAAAAGGATAGACCTATTAGGATGTCTATTGTTAGAAATGAAGTACATATAATAGAATATTTGCAAAAAATATACCAATACAAATATGAGAATATGAGTTAGAAATGCCTATATCATATCAATACAATGAATCTACTTCAGGTATATTATTAATAATGGATTTCTTAGAACAATATATGCCTTTGCATTTTGCACATAAAGCATTAGTATTAACCACACCTTGTAAACATGAAGCATAGGCGATTAGGATATTTAATCCATATAATAAAACTGATACATTATTTACAAAAAATAGATCTAATGATAAAGTACAATTTATACTTAATGACAAACCTATAGAAATAAAAGAAAAAAAAATAATGATAACAAACATGGAAATAAAGACTATTGAACAAAGACTAATAGAAAATTATGATGATAATCTATTAATACATTGGGAAAATCAAAACCTATGGCAAAAATAGAATTATTGGATTATAGTAAGGAGATAACAAGTAAACCTTATCCATGGATAGAAATGATTAAAAAAAAATTCAAAATGCATATAAATGAAATGAAAAAAAATGATTTAATGAGAAAGTAGATCAAATTATTGGTAACTAGCAATGATAGTAATGAAACATAGTAAAGAAAAAAGAGAAAAATTTAGAATGGTAATCAATTATAAGAAACTAAATGAAATAGCTATTAGAAATAGATATCCAATACCAAAGATAGAATTATTATTTAATCTAATAAAAGGAAAACAAATATTTAGTAAGTTTGACTATAAGTAAGGGTTTTTTCAAGTAAAGTTAGAAGAAGAAAGTGAAAAATATACAACATTCACAACTTTGAAAGGATTATATGAATGGAACGTATTGCTTATGGGATTTCATAATAGTCCTAGTATATTTCAAGAATATGTCATAAAATTATTAATACCATTAGAGATTTTGAAGTAATATATATAGATGATATATTAATATCTTCAAATAATGAAAAAGAACATGAACATCATTTATTACAATTTATAGATTTGATGGAAACTAAAGGATTAAATATATCACCAAAAAAAGTAGAATTAGAAAAACTAGAATAGGATTTTTAAGGCATTATAGTAGAAAAAATAGTATAGAATTACAAGAACATATAAGTAAAAATGCAAAAGATTTTTCTAAGTTAAAAACAAAGAAAGAACACAAATCATTTTTAGGAATAGTAAATCAAGTTAGGAATTTTATTCCACATTTGTCTAAATATATTGGTAAGGTATCAAAGTTAGCAGGTGAAAAAACAAAATGGCAATGGGATGAGAATACAAACAAAATAATAGAAAAAATTAAAAAAGAACTATGTAAAACTTATCAAAATTAACAATATCAACAAAAGAACCAATAAAATGGATTATTTATACTGATGCATAAGAAAATTATTGAGGAGCTGCATTATACCATGAAAATGAAGAAGGAATTGAAATAACAACTACATATGCTAGTGGAAAGTTTAATAAAAGCCAGAGTAAATATCATTCAAATTGGAAGGAATTTTTAGCCATAGTAAAATTTGTAAAAAAGTTTGAATTATTAATAGTAAATTCTCATTTTATTATTAGAATAGATAATACTCAAGTAAAATATTAGTTAGATAAAGGAGTCAGAATAACAAAATTATCTAATAAAATGGTAATATGATTTGGCCCATTATGATTATGAAGTTGAACATATAAAAGGAAAAAATAATTTGATTGTTGATTTTTGAGCAGAGATAGAGTCAAATAATAAGGAGCAGCGCAATAATGGCCCATTAAGAGAGGCTACCGATACAAATATTGAACAAGTAATCATGAAGATGAATATTCTAGAGATAAATATGGGTTTGTTACAAATCCAAACCAATACTCATTAATAATCTTACCACATCAAATACTAATGAGTATTTCTATAGATAATTTCATAGCCTACTTTAACAACTTAGAACAAAGCGTATCCTTTTTGGGAAAAAATTTAGGAAAAGAGAAAGTAGCCTAAATCGGCCTTTAAGTCCAAAAAACTAAATTATTCCTTTTGTAGATATATTGAAAGCACAACAGGAAGCCCAAAAAAGAAACCTCGAAACTAATAGTCCAAACCCAACTCCAAATAAACAATTAGTCATGCCACCTACTCTAAGTAAAACTCAAGCCTCTTCCTCATCTACCTTTAGTGCAAAATTATTAGAATAATTCCAATATCTTAAACTACTCATTAGCAAACTAAACCATTTGAAAATCCTAACATCCTTTGTCAAATATGTTTTTCATTTTGCACTAAATAAGGCCAATATTTACCGAGAAACTACTCCAGGGCTTGTAAAAACTTTATTCAGTTATGGGTTAATTTAGACTATTTACCCATCCTCCAACATGAATCAAATATCCCAATTACCAAAATTAATTCAAGAAGCAGCCAAACATTATTTTGGAATAATAACCCAATATAAAGTATATATTATATGTTACTTTACATTAGCTGAAACAAGTCTAGAAATATTTTATCCTCCTATTAATCTAATTAAGTTTGGTGCCACTAAGAAGCCTTATGAATTTGAAGAAGAAGAAAAAGAAGATATTATAGAAGAAAATTTCCTTTATACTATATGCAAAATAAGAGCCCAAGAATTCAATATTATCTTATCTTAAATGAATAGAACAATAACTAGTGATGAGGCCCAATGGACCTACTTCATTGGATTAATAAAATGTATTTACTCAATAGGAAAGACAAGTAAACAGAGTGAAAAGTTTTCACTCTAGTATGAACGAATAAAGTCCAATAATATGGACAATCCAAAAAGAACAAAAAGACAAATATGCTAAGTATTATCCGAATATACCACTCACAATTGTAAATATTGTGAGGAAAAGGAAAAAGAAGAAAAAGATTATAAAGAAGCATGGATATCTTTGGAGGTAAGAAGAGAATAGACTAAAAGAAAAAGCAGATTATGATAAAAGAAGAAGAAGATAGTAAAGAAAGAATATCAAAGACAAAAGAAGAAGAAGAAGACAATAAAGAGAGAATCTCAAGGACAATTATGAAAGCCAAAGAAATCACATAAAGAAGAAGCAGACAATAAAGGAAAGCACTCCAAAAGAAGATAAGGAGACTAAAGACATCAGTCAACAATATAGCAAGGACAATAATAAAAACAACATAATATTTCTAATAGTTAGAAAAAAGTCAAGGATGCCTGGCCTATATAAAGCCCTATAATCAGAAGTATAGGACATCAAGCATTTGAGTATTTACCCTTAAGCTCTCAAGTGTTCAATCTTCTTAGCTTTTTAGTTCCCTTCTATTTGCCCTTTTAACCTTAAGGTTCTCTAGCCTATAAATAGAAGCATTTGTGTGATGATATTGACAACATTCATAGATGAGAAAAGAAAAACTTTTTTTTCCTGCATTTCTCTCTATCCCTCTCGAGTATCTTGTTCATAGAAATACTCTTTTTAACATATTTTACAACACGTTATCAGCATAAATCTCTTCCGATATGAGTTTTAGGTGATTGAGGTATTATTCAAGGTATATGAAATCACTTAAATTTCTATCTTTTCATGCTTATGATCCACTATATGCATAATACATGATCTTTTTTTTTTATATTCAAATGAAATGATAAACATTCTTATGTTCTAATAAATTCTATTTTGCATATATTTGTCTCTTAATACAAGCATATTTAGATATTGATAGATATATGTTCTACTGCATACATATAAATTGAATACGTCTTGTTATCTATTCATGACCTTTTGTTCTCTTTACCATGAGAATTTGATAGATATATTTGTTGTTCTAAGTTAACCTTGCCATTTAAAAACATATGTATTATTTTTGAAAGCATGTTTATCTAATTGAGATATATATAATTCATACTTGCAATTTTCATCTATGTTTATATGGTTACAATTATATGGTGTTTAATATATGTTTAAATTACTATTAATGTTGTGTACTTATTAAATCAATCATGATAAAATAATTGTTATTATATTGAATATGTTTTGCATATAAGAATCATTACTCCTAATGAATTCATTGGTTTCTTATAGTATTTATCATGGCAAATCTCATAAAACTTGAATTTATGGCCCTTGACATATTTAGCTAAAATTATTTGTCATGGACGCTTGATGCCAAAATGCATTTGAATTCTATAGGTCTTAGAGAGACAATAAAAGAAGGAAATGAAGCATCAAGCTAAGAATGTGCTATGGCTATGATTTTCATACACCATCATTTAGATAAGGGATTGAAAAATGAATACCTTACTGTCAAAGATCCCTTTGTTTTGTGGCAAAGTTTGAAAGAGAGATATAACTATTTAAAAATGATCATTCTCCCAAAAGCTCAATATAACTGGATGCACTTACGATTGCAAGATTTTATATCAATTAGTGAATATAACTTCGCAATGTTTAAAATTAGTTCTCAATTGTATCTATGCAGGGAAAATATTACTGATGATGATATGGTTAAGAAAACATTCTCTACTTTTCATGCCTCAAACATGCTCCTGTAGCAGCAATATTGAGAGTGAGGATTTAAAAAATATTCTAACTTGATATCATGTCTTCTCATAGCTGAGCAAAATAATGAGCTTTTGATTAAAAACCATAAATCCCGCTCAATTGGTTCCATTCCATTCCCTGAAGCGAATGTGGTAACATCTCATAGTCGTAGTCATAGGAGTGGCTGCGGTCGTGGACGTGGCAGAGGATGATATAACTTTAAGCAACATCGTGGTCATGGTAATGAAAAGACACATGGCAAGGGGAAGGCACCCTAAAATAAAGATGTCAATAAATCTAAAAACTCATGCTATAGATGTGGCATGAAAGTACATTGGTCATATGCCTATCATATGGCTAAACATTTTTTTGAACTTTACCAAGCTTCCTTGAAGGAAAAGAAAAATGCTATAGAGGCAAATTTTATCAATCAAGATGATGATAACCTCCTTGATGAGTCGTTGGGGATAACCCATTTGGATGTTACATACTTCATTGACTCAATAGAGGGTAATGCCAATACTTCTTTTGATATTTAACAACTTTATGTTTAAAGTTAATTTCCTTTAATTTGTGTGTCTTTTCTTTTAATTTTTTGGTGTGATATCTATTATGTAACCCAAGAACTTATTATATCTATTTTTGTTTTATGGTATCAAGAAGTATAGACATTACTCATTGTGAACACCCCACCTAAACTAACAATAATAATAATTATAATAATGATAATAAATAAAATTAAAAATTTAAAAAAATTAATTAATTAAAAACAAAATTGCAAAAGGCAAAAGATAGAAGTAATATGGGAAAAACCAAATATAAAACCAAAATATTAAAAGGAAAAATTCAAAATATATGTTTGAAGTAGAGACATGATAATCATCTTGCAAAAAAAAAAATGAATAGAGTTAACAAATTTGTGAATTAATCCAAATACAAAGAGGAGAGAAAGGCCACCTAATTAAAATAAAATGCAAACTTGCTCACTTGCTCTCACATACTCTCACTTGCTCACACTCACACACTCCCACATGCACACACTCATACACTCCCACTCCCACATGCACATACTCATGGACACACACACCACTAAGAAACAAAAAGGACACAAGGAAGGCTGAAAAAGCAAAAAGGAGCAGGAGACACAGGAAGAAAAGGAGGATTTGTTGCTGAAAAGTGAAAGAGCATTTGCAACAGAGGGGGCTGGTCGTTTCAGTGGCAAAGCAGAAAAAGAGAAGAAGGCAGGAGGCTTAAAGAGGAAGGGCATTTGCAACAGAGAGGAAGGGTAGCTCGTGGTTTCAGAGGCAGAGCAGAAAAGAGGAGAGAAAGAATAGAAAAAAAGAGGGAAGACGCACTGCTGAAGAGGAAGGCACGGCTAGACCGAGAAGGGAGGAGGGAGTTCTTAAGAGTTACTGTGAAGGAAAGAAGCTGAGAATTGAAGAAGAGAGTTGCTGTGAGGGAGAGAAACCGAGAATCAAAGAAAAAGCTGCAGGGAGAAAAAGAAAAGAGATGGTTGGAGGCAGTTGGAAGTGAGACGGACAGAGTTGGGAAGGAACTGAAAAAATCAAGAGAAGTGAGAGAGTTGAGAGAAACGAGCTATAGTTGTGACGAGCAGAGTGGTGGACGCAGTGACGAGCAGAAACGAGAAGGCAACGATGAGTTGAACTAAGCTGGAACTAAGAAATAGACTGAGCTGAAACTGTGAACGTTTTCCTCTGTTCCAAACAGCTTTAAATAGGGGCGAACATAGGTAAGTCTGGCCAAGAGAAACTTAGGGTGCCATGATGCATTTTTCTGCTTCCTGATGCATTTTTTGTTGGGCCAAGAATGTATATATATGTAGGCATGTGTGTATCTGAGTTTCCTTGCTTCCTGAGGCATTTTTCTGGCTGAGAAATATATATATATATATATATACATATATATACATAGAAGCATGTGTGTATAGGAGTTTCCTTGCTTCCTAATGCATTTTCTTCAACATTTTCTTCATCTCTCCATCGTTATATATATATATATATATATAGCTGTGTGTATATGGATGTATATATATATATATATATATACATTCGAGTGTGTATATGTGAATGCATGTAGATGGATATATGGATATATGAATACTCATATGAGTGCATACATGTGGTGTAGGGTGGGCTCTTTGTCTTTCCTGATGCATTTTTCTCTTCTTCCATTGTTATATATATATATATGTGTGTGTGTGTGTGCATATAAAGATATATATATATATATATATATACATGAATATATGCATGTGGCGTGTAAGTTTTTCTTACTGATGTTTTTCTTTTCTTCCATTGTCATGTTTATATATATCCACATATATGTATATATATAGATGTATGAAGATATATACATGTATGTGTGTGCATATATATATATATATATATATGAATATATGCATGTGGTGTGTAGGTTTTTCCTCTTACTGATGTCTTTCATTTCTTCCATTGTCATGTTTATATATATCTACATATATGTATATATATAGATGTATGAATATATATATAGATATATATATATATATATGTGTGTGTGTGTGTGTGTGTGTGCGCGCACATATAGATATATATATATATATATATATGTACATGAATAGATGCATGTGGTGTGTAGATTTTTCCTTTTACTGATGTCTTTCTTTTCTTCCATTGTCATGTTTATATATATCTACATATATGTATATATATAGATGTATGAATATATATATATATATATATATGTGTGTGTGTGTGTGTGTGCGTGCACATATAGATATATATATATATATATATATACATGAATAGATGCATGTGGTGTGTAGGTTTTTCCTTTTACTGATGCTTTTCTTTTCTTCCATTGTCATGTTTATACATATCTACATATGGGTATGTATAGATGTATATGGATAGATATGCTTATATATATATATATATATATATATATGTATATATATGTGCATATATAGATATATATATATATATATATATATGAATACCCATGTGAGTGCATGCATGTGGCGTTGAGGGTTCTTTATCCTTCCTTATGTTTTTTTTCTCCTTCCATTGTATATATATATATATATATATATTTGTGTAAACATAGAGGTATATATATGTATGTACGCATGGAAGTACTTCATTTGCCTCTTGGTGCTTGTCTCCTATCAATGGGAGATTAATTCGGGCTTTATAAACAAGATTCCAAGAAAATTATCGTGTGAGGATTTAATCCTCCTCGAATGCATGAGATTATGTGAGATTTTAATCTCCTTAGATTTTTTTAAAATTAGTACATTTGTTTTAAAATAATAATAATTAAATATTGACTTTAATTAAGCATTTTCCATTATTTATGAAATTATCGTGTGAGAATTTTATTCTCCTCGATTGCATGAGATTATGTGAGATTTTAATCTCCTTAGATCTTTTTAAAATTAGTACATTTGTTTTAAAATAATAATAATTAAATATTGACTTTAATTAAGCATTTTCCATTATTTATGAAATTAGCGTGTGAGGATTTTATCCTCATCGATTGCATGAGATCATGTGAGATTTTAATCTCCTTAGATCTTTTTTTTTTTTAAATTAGTACACACTTGTTCATTATTTATGAAATTAGTGTGTGAGGATTTTATCCTCCTCGATTGCATGAGATCATGTGAGATTTTAATCTCCTTAGATCTTTTTTTAAAAATTAGTACACATTTGTTTTAAACATAATAATAATCAAATATTGACTTTAATAATATTTTCCATTATTTATGAAATTATCGAGTGAGAATATTATTCTCCTCGATTGCATGGGGTCATGTGAGATTTTAATCTCGTTAGATCCCCAAGATCAGCACATATTTGTTATAAAATAATAATAACAATAATAACAATATTATAAAAATAAATATCTTAATTAAATGATATCTTTTCTTTACGTGATCAAATTCGTTCTTTATAAGAATTTCATTTTATTTAAATTTCAAAATAAAGATTAAAATCCCAAAAAAAAAATTAAAAGGAAAGAAAAATGAAAAGGTCAAAAGGGTTAGATTAATCATGTTGTCGTAAATTAAAACATACGAACCAAATCCAAATTACGTTTTGCTTACGAAAATCCATTTAATTGAAACCCTCCTGTACTCATCACAAAATTCACAAATCATTAACCAATAAACATGCCATTTTGTCAAACTACGTGGACTTTGATCCCTACTGTAGGGTACGTAGGCCTTGAACTCTTATCCTAGGTCAAGTTCGCCTTTGTAAATATCTATCTGTTTGTTTCCACTATTGTCGTTTTTGTCTTCTCTGTTTAATGGGCATGCATATTAATAAAGGGTAATTGAGATAAATTTAAGGCCATATTCTATTTCAATTGACTAGTTTAAGGTAACCGTCCTCATGGACGGGTGTTGTGGGGTGCCTAACACCTTCCCCACACTCAAATAGACTCCCGAACTCATCTCTAATTTTGCAGACCATGTTGCCTTTTTCTTTTTTATTTAAATTGGTTTTCCAAAGTTTTCCGTTAAAAATTTTGGTAGCGACTCCAAATAAATTGATTTTCAAGATTCATTTTTGGGGATCAATTTAAACTCTTTTACTTTTATTTTATTCCGCCGAAAGGTCGGTTATGACACTCATTCTTTACGTGACTACAAAAATATTGATGAAGATATATGCTTAGCTAATTATGCAACAACTCACACCATACTTAGAAGTGAGAAATATTTCTCATCTTTTATTAAAACAGAGGTAAAATTGAATACAATATTAGGCACAGTTAATATAATTGAGGGCTCCAGAAGAGCCACTTTTTATTTACATAATGGAACAAAATTTATTCTAAAGGAAGCTTTGTTGTCAACTAAATCAAAAAGGAATCTTCTAAGCTTCAAAGATATACATCTTAATGGTTTTCACATTGAGACATTAAATGAAAGTGATATAGAGTGTCTATATAATACTTTGGTTGTCTTGGGAGAAAAGCGTATATTAGAAAAGTTACTTGCATTATCCTCTGGCTTGTATTACACACGTATTAGTACAATTGAAACATATGTTATAGTGAACCAGAAGTTCACTAATTCAAATGATACGTTTATAATTTGGCATGATTGGTTAGGCCATCTTGGTTCAATAATGATGCGAAGAATTATAAAGAACTCAAATGGACATCCATTAAAGAATTAGAAGATTCTTTTATCAAATGAGTTCTCTTGTGCTGCATGTTCTTAAAAGAAATTGATTATAAGGCCATCACTAACTAAAGTTGATATTGAATCTCCTGCTTTTATTGAACGTATTCATGGAGTCATATGTGGACTTGTAGCTCCATCTTGTAGGCCATTTAGATGTTTTACGTTATTAGTAGATGCCTCTATTATATGATCACATGTTTGTCTATTATCAATGAATAATATGGAATTTGCAAAATTTCTTGCTTAAATAATAAGATTGCGAGCTCAATTTCCTAATTATCTTTTCAAGACAATTCATCTTGATAATGCTGGTGAATTTACATCCTAAGCTTTTAAATATTATTGTATGTTAATTGGGATAAGTGTGGAGCATCCCGTTGCTCATGTACTCACAAAATGGCCTTGTATAATCATTCATTATACGCCTTCAGTTAGTTGCTAAACCATTGCTTATGAAAATAAAACTCCCCATTAATGCATAGGGATATGCCATTTTACATGCTGAAACACTTGTACGCATTAAGCCAATAACATATCATAAGTTCTCCCCTATACAATTGGCTTTGGGTCAGGAGCCAAATATTTCTCATTTGAGGATTTTTGGGTGTGCGGTTTATATTCCAATTGCTCCACCAGATTGCACTAAAATGGGTCCTCAATGAAAGTTGGGAATATACATTGGGTATGAATCCCCTGAATCATTAAATATCTTGAACCCCAAATGAACGATATGTTTATGGCCATTTTGTTAATTGTCATTTCAATGAAAATAATTTCCAAGCATTAGGAGGAGAAAAGAAATAGCTGGAAAAACAACTTACATGGAATGCACAATCATTGCACCAGTTTGATCCTCATACAAACCAATGAGAACTCGAATTTCAAAGAATAATTCATTTGTATTGCAAATCAATTACCAGATGTATTCATTAAGCTAAAGAAAGTGACGAAGTCATATATTCCAACTGAAAATGCTCCAATTCGTATTAAGGTCCCTATAGGACAACCAAATACTGTAGCAAATGAGCATAAAGTATGCCTTAAGCATGGTGGACCAATCGATTCTAAAGATAAGAATCCTCAGAAAAGAAAAGGAGAAAATAAACAAAATGGTCAGCCCAAGGAAATAGATATTTCAGATGATAAGGTAGGCATAACTAATAAAAAATCTCTGGAAGAGATTCAGGTACTAGTAAGTGAAGAAAATACTAACATCTCAATAAGTTATGTCGATATTGGAACAATATGGAACCAATCTGGAACTATTGTTGACAACATTTTTTCATATAGTATAGAGCTAGAAATCGTAAATGAAAATGAGGATCATAAGCCAAAATCCGTCAAAGAATGTTAATGTATAATATATTGGCCAAATTGGAAAGATGCAATCCAAGCTGAATTAAACTTGCTTGCGAAGTGTGAAGCTTTTGAACCTATAGTTTGAACACCTAATGGTGTAAAATCCAGTTGAGAACAAATGGGTTTTTATACAGAAAGAAATGAGAAAAATGAAATTGTGAGATATAGAGCACGATTTGTGGCACAAGGTTTTTCACAAAGACCAAGAATTAATTATGAGGAGACTTACTCCCCTATGGTGGATCTAATCACTTTTAGATACTTGATTAGTTTAACTGCTTATAAAAGACTATATATGCACCTAATGGATGTTGTTACAACCTACTTATATGGATCACTTGATAATGATATATACATGACGATCCCTGAAGGATTTAAGATACTTTAAACATATAACTTGAGTGATCAAGGAATATACTCAATTAAATTGCAAAGATCTTTATATGGATTAAAACAATCTGAGCGTATGTAGTACAATCGCCTTAGTGATTATCTACTACAAATGGGATACAGAAATGATTGCATTTGTCCATGTGTTTTTATAAAAAGTTCAAGATTTGAATTTGTTATTATCTTAGTATATGTTGATGATTTGAACAATATCAAAACTCTAAAAGGTCTTTTAAAATCAGTAAAACTCTTAAAAGGAGAGTTTGAGATGAAAGACCATAGAAAGACAAAATATTGTCTTAGACTACAAATTGAACACTTAGAAAGAGAAATATTTGTTCATCAGTTAACATATGTCAAAAGGATCCTAGATTGATTTTACATGAACAAGGTGCATCCATTAAGGATACCTATGGTGGTTAGATCTCTTAAAGTGACAAAGGATCCTTTTTTACCTCAAGAGGAAGGTGAAGAATTTCTTAGTCCTAAAGTACAATATCTTAGTGCTATCGGGACACTAATGTATTTGGCTAATGACATAAGACCAAATATAGCATTTTCAGTAAATTTGTTAGCAAGATACAGTTATTCACTAACACAAAGACATTGGAAAGGAATAAAACATATTTTTAGATACCTCTAAGGAACAATTGATAAAGGTTTATTTTATTCAAATAAATCTATTTCACCATTGGTTATCTAGATGTAGGGTATTTGTCTGATCCACACAAAGGATGATCCCAAATATGCTACTTGTTTACATTTGGTGATATGGCTATACCTTGGCGCTTAACAAAACAAACTATAGCAGCTACTTCACCAAATCTTGCAAAGTTACTTGTAATTCATGAATCAAGTCGCGAATGTGTATAGTTGAGATCCATGACTCAACATATCCATGAATTGTATGGTCTAACACTCAATGACATTATATGAAGACAATGTTACTTGCATAGCCCAACTAAAAAGAGGATACATAAAAGGAGATAGGACTAAGCATATCTTACTAAATTTCTTCTTCACTTATGATCTTTAAAAAGATGGTAAATTTGATGTTTAACAAATCAGTTCAAGTGATAATCTAGTAGATTTTTCACTAAGGCATTACCA
Organism: Delonix regia; assembly: GCA_037074485.1. NCBI lineage: Eukaryota > Viridiplantae > Streptophyta > Magnoliopsida > Fabales > Fabaceae > Delonix > Delonix regia. The sequence goes on from CM073461.1 coordinate 24,156,838, forward strand.
ACTGCAACGTTAGAGAAGTTGGTTCACCAGATTGGAATGTGCCGATTAAAGGACCTTCAATGATGCTACAGTAAAGAGGAGATATGCGATGTACTCTTTTTTTCCTTGGCCATGGTTTTGTCCCACTAGTTTTTCCTAACAAGGTTTTTAACGAGACAACTAATAATGCATATACTTATTATGGACATTCAAGGGGGAGTGTTATAAAATATTATATGTGAATGTCCATAACCTTTGACTATCCCTATGCACAACCTTTGGCATTCTAAATAAATGTATACAACCTTTAGCATTCCAACCTTTGGCATTCTCCATAAATGCATAAACAACCTTTGACATTCTAAACTTAAGGTCCTCTAGCCTATAAATAGAAGTATTTATGTGATGATATTGACCAAACTCATGAGTTGAGTAAGGAAACACTTCTTTCTCCTACATTTCTCTCTATATCTTTTGAGTATCTTGTTCATAAAAATACTCTTTTTTACATATTTTACAACATATAATAATTTTTACTTTTAATAAAAATGACTAAATTGTACAAAACTCTCGTGAACTTTAGATCAAGTGCAAATACTTCCTTTATTTTCAAAACTTGACAATGAACTCCTTTAAACTTGAGATAACATGTAAGTAAACCTTTAACATTAGTTAGCTAATTATTTTACTAAAAGAAACATGATAAATAAATGGATTATTTATATATGGCTCAAAGTTCAAGTAAGTTCATTTGCACTTAATCCAAAGTTTAAGTGGATTATTTGTGCAAAAAATTAAACTTTAGGGGGTCAATTTAATAACAATTGGGGTTATCCATACAAATTAGAAAGTTTTAGGGGGTTCATTGTTAAGTTTCGAAATTTAGAGGTTATTTGTACATAATTTAAAGTTCAAGAAAGTTATATACATTTTAGTCTAATAAAAATTAATATTATCATTAAAAATAAAATTAACTATTTTTTATTTGAAAGAGATCTATATATGTTTTATCATAAAAGTTTATAAAGAAAAACATCATTTTATCCCCTCATATTTTGAACCTATCTCAATTTAGTCTTTCGTATTTGTCGTTTTAAAATGATTTTTCACAATTTCTAATATTAAAAAAATGAGTCCCTCTATTAGTTTACAAAGAGTGACTGAGAGGGTTGTTTAATATGAAAGGATATACAATTTGAAAATGTGAAAGACCATTTGAGACAAGGCAAATGTAGGAGACTAAATTGAGACAAAGTCAAAATATAGAATTGAAATAGTAATTGTCTAAAAGAATTGCATAATTTAAATTTCTTAAGATTAATTTATCCTGGACATATTTAGGGCCAAAAAAATTTAATTTGTATTGCGGCGAAGCCCAACCCAATAGCCCATCCACAACATGGGATCAGCGGGACAATGACACGTGGCAAGCCCAAAGTTTGGCGAATGATCCGTCTTCATCCGAAGCCGTGTCATAGTAATCATCGACCCCACATGCATACACGTTGGACCCCTCTTTCGTTTGCGTACCAAAAATATCTAAGCCCCACAAGTATCTTCTTCCACGTTTCGCCGTACATACAATTCTTCCCGAACTTTCCCGGATTACCAATAACTGCCAGAACCGTATTGAAACTTGCAAAGATTCTCTCTTTTCTTAGATATTTTCGCCTTTTCAACCTTCTAGAGCCCCCGTTCCACAGGCGCCTTCCAACCATGATAAATACATCTAGTGTTTATTCCTCTTGTTCGCTATATTGAGTAGTGGGTCTTGTGTGGTTGCAATCGTATGTGACTGATTGAAACAATTCTATGGCCTTAGCGCTAAAGTGGGTATTTTTGTTTTGGATGGTTCGCGGTTGATTGCATTTGGTGATAATAATGGAGGCTGATACAGTAGGTTCGTCTTCGTCTTACTACAGCATTCTCGGTGTCGATTCGGATTGTTCCATTGAAGAAATAAGGCGTGCTTATCGCAAGCTCGCAATGGTAATTAGTGAGTTCTCCTCTACCCCTCCGTGTTTTCTGACTTCTTGAAGCCAAGTTTAGGATGATATGTTAGAAGTTTTGATATTTAAATCACTCCTTGCCTTTATTTAATGGCTGAAGTTCTCTGGACTTCGCCTCGTCATTTTCATCCTTCGTAATTAATTTGAATTTTGGTGAGTCGGTGTGTGTTATGTCTATGCTTCGAATTGAAGGACATAATTCAATCCTTTTCACCTGACAGTTTAAACTTTTGAGATGAAATGGTGATTGAAAAACTTGTAGTTGCAAATGGATGAAAACTGAATTTTTTCTATCCAAGTTGGGTTATTATCTATGATGAATGGGCAATGTGAATATTTAAGGCAGTAGTACTGATGGAATTGGGTTTTCTGAACTTGATGCAGCAATGGCATCCGGACAGGTGGACAAGAACGCCTTCTTTACTGGGAGAAGCCAAACGGAAGTTCCAGCAAATTCAGGAAGCCTATTCGGGTATGGTAATTTTGGATCCTTTAGCAACTTCTTTTGAAAATATTGCATTTTAAAGTTCTGGGTTTTGTTTCTAATTCTAAACATTTTAGTGGTGCATGTCTGGGAATTGGTTTGTTTGTGTTGGAATGTTATTAACTCTTCTCTGCTTTGTCTCTGGAGCAGTATTATCAGACCACAATAAAAAAACAATGTACGATGCAGGCTTGTATGACCCCCAAGAAGAAGAGGATGAGGTGAGTGCTTGTTCAGGAATTTAATTTCCTTGAAAGCATGTTAAAATAATTCTTCTTTCACCATGGGCCTAAAATCCTTTTCTTGCGTTTATTCGTTTCAGGGATTTTCTGATTTTGTGCAAGAATTGATGACTCAAGTGAGCAGAGAGGTATAGTTCCTAACTCTCTTCACTATTCTACTCGGATTTTGAAAGTTGCTGCTTTTATTTTAGGTTTCAACTCTTATCTAAACCAACGCTTCTGAAGTTACTTTGAAAAAGGATACGTACCAAACTTATATCTCATGGGAATTGTTGAAGCGCAGTATAGTTTTTTAATCTTGGTGGAGTAAATCAAACCTCTTGATTGTTGCTTAAATTTATCTTGGTTAGGGGTGAACAGAAAAGGCATCTATCACTTAGATATTGATATATATGTATATGGTGCAGGAGAAGGAATATAGTATGGAGGAGTTGCAGAGCATGCTTATGGAAATGGCTGAAGGATTTAAGACTCCTATATGGCAGTGTGGACCCTCACCAGTTGTTGATGAATCCCAGTGCTCAAAGAGGGCACGTTTGGACTCAAACTTGAAGATGAAGAATTCAGGGTCACATTTTCAGGGACCTGGCCTTCAATTGTATGAAACAAGGGGTTGTTGTAATTAAAAGTTCGTAGTTATTGTTGCTGTTTTTTCTTGTTGAAACATGTAAATGCTTCTTTGTCCCCTTCAGGAAACAGATGAAGGGGCAGGTTTTAGGGTTTGTTCTGGAAAATTTGAGACGATTGATCTTGAAATTTGCTGCAAATTATTCGTACATCAATAGATTTGTTATAACGTGTTGTTGGAATGCGGATATTCTTAATAAAAGTTTGTTATAATGAAACATGCTCTTGATCAAGGAGGACTTGTCTTGAATTGATTAAAGAATGCACAACTAGTTAAGATTAATGACTTCGTCTTACAGAAGGGAATTTCATTTCTCACTCCTTTGGAGGAAAAGCCCGTTGTGTCTAACAAAGGGTAAAAAGCTTAGAGCTTTGGCTTAATTTTTGACTACCATTATACTGCTTTGGCGTTGAGAGGTCTGTGTTATGTTCAGTTAAATAATAGAAAGGGTGGTACAAATGAAAACGATAATTGAGTTACTTTTAAAAATTATTAGATTATATTAAAATGAAGATAAAATTAAAAAACTATATTTGCATAAATTGTAGGCCAAGTGGAGCTATAAGACCATAACAGGGCCAAGTGTGTCGCATTAATTTGTTTCATGAACTCGGCTTCGTATGTATGTTTGGGCTTTCACGCTTTTCGGCCCATTTTAGGCTCTAGAGGTTTAACAAGCTGAAAGACGCTTTACATTTGCTTGCGTGTCCCGAGTCCATTATTCTGTTTCCGAACTGAACAATTCATAAATATGTGTCCACAATCTGAGAATTTTATTTTTTAAAAAATAGAAATTAGATTAAAATAACGATATTTTTAATAATAGCCCGCTTATTGTTGTACAAGTCGAGTAAAAAAAAATATCACGTACGACACCAATCAACTTAGTTTTCCACATATGCTAGCTAGCTGAGTCTAAAATTATTTTGTAGCAGTGCAAAATTAAAATTAATAAATCGCAACATAATATATCAGTTCACATCACATAAGAACACTACAAAATGTAGCTATTTTCCAACCAGGCGTGCCGTTTTGAAGAACTAATTTTATCTTGAACACGTAAAAAAAAAAAAACAAATCATGATTATAAAAAAAGTAAGTTTTAGAAATTGAAAATCAATACACTAGTAGTAAGAAACTTTCTTCACGCACTAACTACAGAGGAAAGAGCTAGGAAGGAAGACGAAAACAGTGGTCATTGGAAAGAGAAAGGTGTAGAAGAATGAGTAGGAAAAAGCAAGTGTGAAGATGATGAGGCAAGGGGAGGAATGGTCCAAGATGGTGACTTATTGTCCCTTTGATTGGGGTTGAAAATGTGACATGGAAGGGGGAAGAGTCCTACAAAGATGAGGCATTCATTACTCTATATATATATATATATACATATTATTGATAGCATTGGTCACTCATACGCGTCAATTCTATATGTTAGAATCAAGTGCGCATCTGGACAAGAGGTTGATGTGTTTGTGTCTACCTTCAACCTCACCTTCCCTCTTTTTCTTTTCTTTTTTTCTGTTTATTTAATTCCCTGTGATGACCATCCTCATCTTTATTACCTAACCTATCACATATTGTTCACCTTTTTTCAAATGCCACTCAGAGACTATCTCAGAAATTACAAAAAAAAACCTACTGTTTTCAAAAAGATTGAATTAAAAAGTGTTTTTCCTAAGTTTAAATCTTGGGACCAATGAGAAAAAAATTATATCTTAAACCCATTAAAATAAATTTTTCATATCAAATAATAATATATTAATTTACAAGTTTGCAGAAAATAAAATATGCATAAAAGTACAAAAGTTCCACTTCACAAGAAAAGAATATGGCTTTATCCTCATTGCAAGGCAAACATAAAGATGCGGATTATTCATTGATCAACCATTAAACCCAGTTGGGCTAACTAAACTCGACCATCTAAAGTGAACTAAACCAATTAATATTTAATTAGAGTGATTATGGAGTGCTCACACACCATATACTACAGTATGTCTAGCGTGGACCCCATAGTATGCACAACGCCACATGCCATGTGGGGGTTCTCAAGTTCAACAAGTCAGAATTCTAGAAGTGCCCTTAAGAGCAAGTCTGGTGTCCCTAACTCCAGTTCACCCACTAGGAAACCAAAACCAAAACCCAAAAGGACCTTTTACCCTACAATTTAAAGTTCCCATGCACCTGCCCTAATAACGTAACCAATCCTTCACCTTTCCTCTAAGTCTAACCCCTTCTCTTTTCCAATACTCTTTCTTTCATCCATCTCACACAAGCCAACCTCTAAAATCCTGGTTTCTCGCCAAATCCAACATGATTATGAAAGCGCATCATCGGATTAAGGTTCCTATGGTTATGAACTTGTTCCTGATTGTGATCATTTGTGTCGCTACAGCTGCTCCAGTTGTCGCCGCCGTGGAAACAAGGAAGCTTGACGAGACCGCCGCCCCAAACGGTGGCGAGAAGTGCACGCCATGCGGTAATAGCTCTCCTCCTCCGAGTCCGCCGTATTATTCATCACCACCGCCTCCTTATTATCCATCGCCGCCACCTCCTCCGCCGTATATATATTCATCGCCACCGCCTCCGAAGAAATCTCCATCATCAAAGTACTGTCCTCCGCCTCCGGCAGCGTATCTATACATCACCGGACCTCCGGGGAACTTGTATCCCGTCGACGAGAATTTCAACGGCGCGAGCCGCCTGAGCATCGCCGTCGCCTTGCCACTTTTGGTTGGCTTGTTGAACCTCCTGGCCTTGTGGTGATCAATGTCGTTAGCTTGTGAAGGTAAAGAAGAAAAAGTACTTACATTTTTAAAGGCAGAATAGAAGAATTTTGTCTCAAGTTTTTAGTTTTTATTATCTATGTTGAAAATCTGTGTTCAACCCTTTGTGATCCCAATATTCTTGAATAAAAATCTCCAAGTTTGGCAACTTTATTCTGTGTATAAAATTTAAAGCTTTCGTTAATTATTCTCTTTAATTTCTCTCAAATTTTGGGGGTCGTTTTCATACCATACGTGATTCGTGGATCAGAATTGAGTAGCATAGCTCAAATTGGAATGCATTTTCAACATCTTAAATTAAATATAACATTGAATTATATTGCTTGGAGCCATAATTAAATTATTTGATGAATGAATATGGATCACCCACCAACCAAAGAGCTTTTCCCATATTGCCTTTCATTTTGAAAGGTTCATTAATTTCTCTGTGGGGGTCCACGAGTTGTTTGCTACTAAATGCTTTGGTTAAGCGTGGCCTCCTGATATGCATACAAGGTCAATTGTGCTTCATTGACTTATTAATCTCTTCCTACGTCTTCTTAGCTAAAGAGAAGCCTCAATAATTTTCCTCAACAAGAAGGTAAAATTTTATGTGTAATTTTATATATTGTTATAATGTTATTTTTTAATTAAAACAAGACAAGTGTATGATTAATTAATTATATTGTAATAATTATTGTAGATAATATAATTATTTTAAAATTAAATTATACAATATTAATTAATTGTATGTTTATCATAATTTAATTAAAAAACAGCATGTTCCGTATTTGTATATGAATCTAATCTTAACAACAAATGGGTCATTGAGAAGAAGTGTATTTTACAAAAACAAGAAGAATTAATATGATTTTCATTTTTGTTCTTAGAAATATCATTTGTTTTTTAAATAAACTTTCAGTAAGGTAAGTTTAATAATTTAAATTTGAACAAATGGTGATTAACAAGTCAGCATGGTTTTTCTCGTTAATAATTTCGCTTATAAAGTGCATGTTTACAATATAAAAAGAAATCCTACTTATAATATGAACGAAAAGAGAGAGAGGAGTGAAGTAAAACTGTAATCATATACCTTTAAACCAATCTAGTGCTAAATCGTGCAATTGACTCAATGACGCGAGAATAATAGAGAGCATCATCATAAAGTAATACTGATCCGAAGTGCTATTTTATTCTTGTCGATTAAGTTGTTTAGCAATTAATCAGAAATGATTAAGATGCAAACAGGGCGAAACAAATGACGAGACGTATGAGAGTGTGGAATTTCATGGTTATCATTTTGGTAAAGTAGATATGGAATATAGTAATACATTGAAGGACGAACTGTATTGGATCCTGATGTCAGAGTTCAATTCGAATAGTACTTTTTGTGATGGGATGTGTCAGTTTGTCAGTGCCTTGAAAGATCAACTTCGGTATTCACCAAACAAGTCATTAATGGAGGGACCTACATTGTACTGTTTCGCAAGTTTATATTTAGTTTATGTATTTATCTTTTCACTGTTTTCATTAATCACATTTTGTAATTACCCACCAACGAAGCTTCAGTGGGGCACGTCTCTTAATCCAAGGCACTTCGGATATCTTGCTTGTCCTTGCCCTTCTCGGAGGGCTCTACCATAATTAGTGTTTAGTTTTTTAAAGAAAAAGTAACAGTTAAGTAAATCCAATTGATTGATATAGTTTATTTAATTAATGCCATAATCCACTCATTGAATTGAATTATTGATTAGCTTTTTGCAAACCTGTTACTGTATGCACAAATTTCTTATGCATGCCGTGTTAAAGATACTAAATTGCTGTTTTGATAATCTCAATTAACCAGAATAAATAAGACTACGTGTCACCAACCCAAATCGGTTTAACTACTAATTCACATGCGCTCTAGCCATTCATTTATTATATATAGGATTATAGGTCATCACTTTAATTATGCCCCAAAAATTTTTTTTATATAGTTTTTTTGAGTAAAAATTTTTTTTAATACAGTTAAAAACTGCTTTATACTAAAAATTTGGAAATAAGATACGAGGTTGAAATAGATCATTGTTTTTTTTTAAAAAAAAAAAACTTATTTATTTGTTTTTTATTTTAGTTTAATTCCTTTACTTTCAATTATGTCATTTTCATCTTTTTCTTCTATGCATCAACGATTAGTTTGAAACATTAAAAAATTTTAAATAAATACTTTAAAAAAAAGAATAGAAGACGGATTTAAAAGATCGAATAAATTTAAGAGATGAATATAACGGAAATTGAAATTGAAAATAACTATATTGAAGAAAAACCAATAGACTATATTAAAACAATTGAGTTATTAAGGGATTAAAATAATAATTAAACTTTAATAGTAAGTATCACATCGGCAAGCCGTAATTACTTAAGATGAAAAGAGGTATTATTAGATTTACATGTCATTTACAGCATGTTCATTAGTATCTCACTATCAATATAGTGTAATGGTATTTCATAATAATAATTTCAATAAAATATGTGAGTTGGTAGTACTATTTTAAATGCAATCACGTAATTGTGCACAATTTAAATAGTACTAAAATTATAATTAATATACTGCAATATATATAGAATGGAGAATAATTGGTTTAGCTGGCTATAATGAAAGTTCATATAATTGAATTAAGTTGGTTGTCTTTCTTACAAAATCAAATGAATTTTGTATATAAATTTACTGTCTCAAGAACTATAGATATAGGTTTGAGGATTTAGCACTAACATCAATGCATATGAGCTCTTTTGTTGAATTGGATGCACCTAAATACGATAGTGCAATTAGTTAGAGCATTTAGTATAATTTAAATCAATTGCATATGGACCACTTCACTACTTTCTCTTTGGTTTTTTGTCTCTGTTGGATGATGTCCTACTTCCACCAAACTTTAACAAGTAATTATAGCAACAAACTCAAAAATATGAAAATCTTTGTCTTTGTTTTTTTTTTTTTTTTTTTCATTTTTCCCCCTTTTTAAGTTGATGGTTTGTCAAGTGATCTTCTTGCGTCATTATAAATCAATTTTTAATATTTAAGGCTTCCTTTTTACTAAATCAAAAATATAAAAGAATAAGTAAAGAAAAAAAATTCACTTGCTTAATATAATTAATACATATACGAGATAGAGACAACAGATATTATTGATTTATTTAACAGTTTGTTTAAGTTAATTTGATAGACAATAATGAAGAGAAACAGCATGTCATGTTGGACCAAAAAGACATAAGAATAATGATTGTGAGTCTTATTATAATTGGTTCTAGAGTGAGGTAGAAACTAGCTAGAAGATAATAGAGAAACACATGATCCTGCTTGGAAGATGCAAAACAAAGTTTCTCAAGACATTTTCATAAAAGATTCTTCAGCCATCGAGAAATAGTTAATCTATCGTACTCATTAAATTATCCAACCGACAATTACTATGAAATTGACTTTGAAAAGCCAATGCAAATAAAAGTAATCCAAATGTCATTATGATAAATTATTAAATAAAAATTTAATAGTATAGATTTATAAATAAAAAATATAATTGTATATAATTAGATTAATTTAATATAAATATTGACCATTAAATTTTTATCTAAAAATTTACTATGATCAAACATAATTTTATATTCTAGCTAAAATATAAAAAGATTTAAATTAATATAAAAAATTTCAAAACATAATTGAGAATTATACAAGAAAAATTTACCAAATTAATTATATATACGTATGTGTATGTATATAATATGTGTGTTTATATAATATAAATTTGTAATATACTTACTATTCATGTTGTTTGGTAGCATATTTCTCACAAATCCGATTTTGCTTTTTCATTATAATTTTATAATCAGAAATAAATTTTTAGTAAATTTCGTTATATTCATTGGTCGGTGCAAAAAAAAGTCATACTGAAATCAGTATTTATTATGACTTTTGCATTACTTGTATAACTCACTAATATTATAATTGCACCGCACTTGTAGTTAATTTATGTCATGTTTGATAAATCTTTCTAACTATAATATACACAATATGCTTCTATATATTATTAAATATAATTATTCTTGAATAGTGATACACAAACTAATATTTTAGAAATGTTATTAATCAGTCAAAAAATTCATTAAACAACATTAGCGAGCCTCTTTTTTTTTTTTTTTTGTCTTTCAAATTCTTCAGCATCTTTCATTGATCATATGCAATGGTAAGTTAGACTTAAAGCTTGTTAATTAACTAATCTATTAATTATTGACCAGAAAATAATTGAATAGTTTAAATAGCGTGGGAATCTTGGAAAGATGATGACTAGTGTTTGAACGTAAAGAAGAAAACAAAAGTAACGATTAATAAGGAAATTAAAGATTGAAATGTTCAACTTGAAAAGATATGGAATCACTTATTTGCAGCCGCAACGACTACCACACGTCAACTTTAAGTGTTTATTTAAGAAAACACAAACCAACCACACCACATCGCCTTTCCACCGACACTATAATGCGTTTCACTCTTAAATTCTTTAACCCTTTCTTTAATCCTTTGATTTCTAACCCCAAATTGATTTTATCTTCACTAGGATGTGTACTCATTTAATTTTTAATTTTTAACGTTTTGGGTATATTATATATATATATATATATATAACGCTTAAGTACTTAAAATTAAATTTTCGGATTATTTTTTAAATAATCTAATTGGTGGATTGGTTAATTAATTGATTTATTAAAGTATAATAATTATTTTATTTGTTTATTATATTAATTAATCAGCAATGTATAGAAGAATTGCTATGGATTGAGCCATGCCTTTATTGGATGGGTGTATTAATTTAGTTAGTCTATGGGTCTAGCTTACTTAATTTTGTTTGGAAATGACCCTAGTTATTGGCTAACTAGGGGTCAATAGTATTGTCTTATTACTAGGGAGTATTTTTTTGGGGTTTAACAATATTAATTTAATGAGTTAATTTTCATTAATTATATATATATATATATATTAATATTTTAAGTAACTCCTGATCATTTGTAACAAAATTAAACACTGACAAGAAAATTATAATGAACTAACACTTTATTAATACCCTAAATTCCGATATAAGTGAGCGTGCTAAATAAGTAAATTATTGAAATCATAGAACTTATAATCAAACCTAATAGTTCAGTTCTTACTCTCTGTTCATTGATTTCTGATTCTATATCGTCAAACCAAGACTCATACCAACAGGGTCTCAATTTTTTTTCTTATCTCTAAGAACTAACCCAATGCATCATATAATACAAGTTGATCAAATTTAGTGTGTGGATGTATATGATTGGTTGAGCTTGAAGATAAAAGTTTTCATCATTAAAAGTAGCTTTCTTTCATAGCAGCCACTAAAAAAGAGGCTATGTGTGGCTTTGTGTTATATATATATATATATATATATATATATATATGTATGTATATATATATATATATATGTATGTATAACACTAAGCCACACACACACACACACACATATATATATATATATATATTATAATTATGGCCCACTTGTCTGAATCATATTATCTATATATGTATATTATTTTACGCAGCTGTGTGTTCAATTTTGTGGTTGCGTGTGAAATGGGTTTCTGAGGTTCTAATTAATTAATTAATTAAGCTTCTCAACTCAGCAATATTTGGACGTTTTCTTCACTTGCAATCTTCTACACATGCGCCCTCCCTCCATCATTTGGTTCCCTCTAATTTAACATATTAACCTGTTCGGGGTTTAACTTAATTATTGTTCATGCCTAGAATCCTTAATTACTTATAATTTATTTTTTTACTGATTTAATTAACTATATTCTTAATTATGCATTTAGATATTGCACGATCATTTTTCATTAATCTGCCTCATGAGTGGAAAGAAGGAACCTAACATACAATAATCTTGTCAACGTTTTATTGTTCATCGATCCCTAATCCATATTTATAATATATTTTTTATTGCGTAATTAATATGTAATACCTATAAAATTTATACTAAAAAAAGAAATTCAGTAAAAAACAAATGTAAATGTAAATAAAATTTTATATGAGATTGTAACTAAAATTAATACCTAAGTCTTACCCTATATATTTTTAGCACTTGTAACTCAACTAAGTACAATAACCAAGTATCAGTGAGGAAACTTTTGATCTAATAAAAAATTCAATATTTTCCATTTAAAATATTTTAATTTTTCAATTATTCCCACTAATTCCACTTATCTTATTTTATTGCCTCAATCATATCACTAACTTCCACTTATCATATTTTAATCCACAAAATCATCTACTAATTATGCATCAGATCCCTTTTTTGTTTTTGTTGAACCTCTCATTTCTTCAATCCAGATCTCAACCTTCCTCCTTCCCATTGACAGCCATTCCAGCTCACCAGTCGCATCATCGACCCATCCCCAACTATCGGCAATATTGCCAAAAAATCATGCAACCCACAATCATCATTGTGTAGATTTTTCACCGATAAACCAAGGCTGCTTCGCCACCGTGAAAGGTCACTGACATCTCCTCTTGACAGCTGTAGCTCCATCATCGCATTCACTAGCCGGCAACAGTCACTGGTTGGTGGGAAATTTCACAAATTTTTGGTAGTCCAAAAAACAAAAATCTGAGGCTTTAAAACGTGAATTTGGTGTTTTTAATCCAATTAAACTTAAGTCTTCACTTTCTGCAGTAATTTCGCACATTTCTCCCTTATTTATACTAATCAATTTAGTCTAATTTGCTCAAAATCAAAGAACTCTAATTTTGGACTGTTCATCCAAAAAATAGGTTTCTCCCTTGAAATCACTGATGAATTGTGAATTTTGGTTTCTAAATTGAAAAACCCCAATTTATGAGTCTATGGACAATTTGGAAATTTAGTGGAATGTAAGTTTTTAGGGCTTTTTAAATTTTTTTTATGCACCTAAAGAGTGAGTTAGAAATTTTATAACAAATTTCAATTTTTTTGTAATTTTCCTAGGTTTTTCATTAAGAAAAATAAAGGAAATTAGAAGGGAAAAATTAGTTTGGCTTGATTGAATAACAATAAATATTATTTAAAGTTTAATTGAAAATTTGAAATTTATTAGATGACCCTTAAGTGAAATTTGTGTGATAGTAGGTGTTAGAAATTTAATAAGTGCATAATATAATAATTGAATAAAATAATAATAATAATAATGATAATAATGATAATAAGAATAATAAAATGAAATATAAGATAAGTATTTTAAAGTATTATTTAAGTGGCCCATAAATTATTTCCAAAATTTAGAAAAGAAAGAGGTGAATTGGATAAAAGTGAATAAGAGGTAATTAATTAGGTATGTGACAGAATCAAATAATTAAATTTATTCGTAAGGACTGGATGATAAAAGTATTATATTTAATGTTTTAGGTGACTAAAAAATTATCAACAAAAGAATTATAATCAAAGATAGAAGGAGGTTGGTATACTCATCTCATGTGAGTAGATAATCTTAATTATGCAAAATATTATTCTGAATTATAAATTTTGAATTCTAAATTATTAGAAATATTGAAATCTAAACTCTAAAGTGGTACGATTTTAAAATTTCTGATATTTATACATGGATATTTATTTATTTATGAAATATTGAAAATGTATCCAAAACGTTAGCCATAATGCACAACGATTAATATTCTGATAAAGTTAGATATTATACCCTAACTGTCATATTCTGTTTGAGGCCTAGGGCCATTATGATATTTACTTTGAGCCTATGACTGAATGAATATAAGTTCTGATCTATTATCACTAGCCTTGGACTAGCTCTGTATTATGTAATTTTGACTGGTTCTATAGAATATTCCCAAATGCATTCTGTTAATAATAAATATTCTCCATTTGATATTACTAAATTATGTCTATATGATATCTAGTTTTAAATTTCAAAAGACATACCATTATAAGGTTGTTATAATTTTTACAATATTAGAATTATCTGCTCATTAAGTTTTTACTTACTCTATTATTTAACATATTTCATATTGCAATACCAAAGCAAAACATTCACATTTAAAATTTTAATCTTAGTGAACATATCCTAATGCTAGAGCTATGTCTTTTTATACTTTTATGATTAAGTTAAATCACTCCTTTGTATATAGGTCAAATGTTTGATGTATTACTATAGTGTGTCAAAAACTATTTGTATGAAATGTTATGAAATCTATGTTTATTTAACATGAATTTATATAAGTTTTGCGGTTAATAGGGTTCCGACAGGTTCATGAGATTGAATAACACTTTATTCCCGTGTTGGACACGCTCAACCGACTTGAGTCATGGCAAAATTAAACTATATTCATAAATAATTATTTTACTGGATAAATTGCACAAACATGTTGCATTCATATTCTACCTCATGAGTACTGATTAGTGATCGAAAAAATAAACCTACCTCGTGAGTGGAAAAGATCCTATACGTAACTTACAATAATCTTGTCAATGGTTTACATGCTTGAAGGGACACTTAATTTAATTTAGCCTAGTTGTATATTTCAATAATTTTGTCAATGATGTTTTACAAATGGTGTCATGTGGCATAAAAATTAATTGTCCGATTAAAAATATATTTCTTCTTTGATCACTCGACAATTATGTTTGTTGAAATATTATTGACTTAAACAATGAAAACACATGTACAAGAATCTATACCTAACGATTAGAATTTGATCTGTAAGATGAATTTCATTTATATGAGTTGGATCCACTTTTAACTTTCAAGTGTGTATGTAGTCAAAACGTAATGTTCACTCTCTAACCATGTTAACTCGACAAAATTAAGTGACATGGCTAAAGAAAAGTATTTAATCTTTTCTTAACAACATCAAGATATATTGATTATTTGACGAAGTAGAACGTTCTTGGATTCTTGAAATAATAGAGCCTGCAAGATCCAATGCAGGGATTATAGCAAAACCTTAATTAGAGTGCGAAATTCTCTGAAAAGGAATAAAACTAATTAAAAAATGCACATTCTTGATCATTCTCGATCTTTCGTTGAAGAGAAGCATCCTTTTCATTCAGAAAACACATAGTAATCGAACGCTATCAATGGTTACTGTCATTGGGAATCATCGAAGGAGACCCCTATCACTTTCTGCGACAATCTTTGCAACTTGAGATTTGAATTCTATAATTATAAATTATATTCCATAGATTTGTAAACATTTTATATTGTGATGGGTTTTAAATTGATTAATTAATAAACAATCATATTCCATAATGTCTTTGTTTATCCATTAATATTGGCTTTTGATTGATTAAACCATTTTAATTATTGTTGCTTTACTTCTAAATAAGAAGGAAAACTCATTCATTAAGTAAATAATACCAATGAGAAAAAGCACAAGTTAAAAGAACTTCTTTTTGTTCTTTTTCTTTTTTGCTTTTATCATCAGAGTTTTATTGAACCTAAAGCTGTCACTTTAAACAATTCCTTTTACGGTGGTTACAATGAAGGTTTTATTAATTTAACTAATCAAGTTTTTATCCTTTTCGGTTTATAAGCATTAGGATAAAAAAAGAAAGAAAGAATTAGACTGTTGTTATAACTTATAAAACCCCTTTATTCAATATATATAAACTTCCTTAATGTTGTAGATGCATCATGTGCAAGAATTTTTATTCTTTGCCAGCAAAACCAATTAAAAACTTTTTTAATCATAATTTCAATTTAAAATAGCCGAAATCAAGGGCATTGATGTATCCCAGTGGCCTCTTCTTCCATTGTTTTATTTTCACAAATAAATACAATTACAATAAACTAAATTAGTGTTAATTAGAGTTCAACACATACCAGTATGCCATACATCTAGAACGTTCTACTGTCTTAGTTCATTCTAGAGCATACTCTAAGCATTGTATTTAAATAAAAGAAGACTCTAATTACAATTAAAAATAGACTAATCTATTATTTATCAACAATAATTACAGTTAATTCTCAAACTATTTAAGTGCTTACTAAAAAGTACATGCTTTAATAAATACACAATATATAGATAGATTTTTTTTGAAAAAACTAAATTATATGTTGCTTAATAATTGGTAAGAGATATACTAATTGTTATGCTTCTATTAAATAACTTACAATAATAAAAGCATAAAAATTAAACTTAAAATTTTTGTTTCTTAATTCTTATCATCAGCATTAAAGGGGCTATAATTAATGTTAGAAAAGGATCCAGTTAAGTTTCAAAAGGCTAGTTAGCCCAAGTTTGACTAGTTCTTTCTTGCTTTCCACATGCATATGAATTCCATAGCTGTAGCTACAACCTTGCTTTCAAAGCTTTTAATCCCAAAGCCTTTTCTCTTTGTCTGAGTTATATGACAAAGCAACAAACACTCTCATAGCCTTCTTCTATATTCCAATGACTCACCGCTCACCACTACGACCTACATCACTCCCCACCTTCTAAATTCACCAACACCCACTTGGATTTTCTCCCTTTATTTTCTATCGCTTTCCCTCATTTCCTCTCTCCCAAACATGTCCTTCACCTCCTTCTTCCTCTTCACAACACTCCTCCTCGGTCTTCCGGCCATCACAAGATCCGACGAACCATGCCCCTATCCATGTTACCCGCCTCCCATCGGCGGCACCACCCCCACTACTCCTTCGGGTACCACGGCACCGCCGGCGCCGCCTCAGTACGGCACAACAGCATACCCACCTCCTTCTGGATACTATCCTTATACCCCACCACCGCCTTATGGCGGTGACGGTGACGTTACCGGCGGTTCTGGTATGACCCCACCACCTCCTGATCCGATTCTGCCTTACTTCCCGTACTACTACAGGAAGCCTCCTCACAAAACAGACGAGTCCTCTGAAGCACCGACTCTGCAGAAATGGACATGGACGATGGTTGCCGCAGCCAGTTTTTCATCTTTGATTCTTCTTTCTGTATAATTCAAAGCAGGGAAAATCTTGATGTAATTTATTAATCTGTTATTTAAATCGAGAGTTTAGAGTAATTAATTTGTATTAAGTATTCGAATTTCTGTTTGCGTGTGAATTTTTCTGTGCGTGTAGTTATGCAGGGGAGGGAAGAACAGAGGAGAAGAAGAAAAATTAGATCATTAGAGAAGAGCTCGTGAGAAGCAGAAAAATGTTTTAAAATTTTCGTCGATTATAAGTGTTTTGTCTTAATGCGTTGAGATTAGAATATTATCACTCCGACCCACTTTGTTACATCACCTGCTTTGGCTGGTTGTACATCGCACTGCATGTGCTTCTCAATTTCTTCCTCCTTTTGTCCGGAAGTTTCTTTGCAAAATACTTCTGATATATATATCTGTATAATTAATTTTATTCATTCATTTTTCATATTTAAGAAGTCTTTTTTTCCGTCCCCTTCATTTTGTCTATGGTTCTCTTTCTTAGAAAGGAACAAAATTTATGCGGTGTCTTCCTATTGTCTTGAGAATTTTCAATAAAGTCAAGTTTTTATTTTTTTTATTCACTGTCCAAAGAAAGTTTTTATTAAAAAAATCAGCAATATTTCGTTTATATATGTGATGTTTGCATAACTAAGCTAATGAATGAGCACCGCACCTAATTTAAAATTTTTATTACATTAATTTTTTAATTATTAATGATAGATACTAATATAGAACATTTGTCTCTACTAACTTGATAAGATGAGGGAATATTAACGGGTTAAAAGGAAAAGATTCCTCGTTTTGCCTTAGTGGAAAGTGATACCAGTATATACTTCGTAGTAGTTCTATGGTACTGCTTCTAAAATAAAAAATAAACACATTTTTTATATTGGAAAATTATGAATATATTATTTATATATAGAATATATTTTTAATATCAGTTTATGTAAATGAGTTCATGTGAACGAATATACAATATCAACTCCTTTCACATTAAATTCTCAAAACAAAATAACGTTTTATACAAACATGATTTTACGATAATCTGCTAACAGTCCATGTTAAATATGAACATAAATTATTTAAAGAACAAACTTTATACAAGTTCCTTTTATTTTCTGATAATTTAATCAAAACACTACGACTTCCATATGTAAGGACTTTCCCAGATGGTTCAAAAACTTCAGTAAAAAGTTTGGCCATTATTTTGACCATACCTACATATTTAATCCTGCATACATCAAAAGAGCAATAACCTACTGAAATGGTAACCTGTATAATTACGTGCTATTATTCAACTCTACTTTATCCGGATAAGGATGACTAACTAGGCTGAAATTCATGAATATGGCGCTCAACTTGCTACCCTCAGTTTGCAATTTCAATAAATATCTGTAAGGAGGCAATCATATCATTGCAGACCCAGTTGTAAAAGGTATGAGGAGCAAGGCAATCTTGATGAAGTACACATTTTCGTGAAACTTATATATAACGTATCTCTTCATAATTGACCTAGTCTACTTATCTTTTATAAATACAATCTATTAAAAAAATCTATCCTCGCCAAGGCAGATCATGAAGAAGCAAACTTTTTTCACGAAGTAACACGTACAGGGAGATTACCAATTCTAGAACTTCTCGTACTCTTTATACCATGTTTTCCTATGTCACGGCAATATTTGGGGGTTTCTCCTCTTTGTTTCCCTTCATTGCTGTCTCTCTTTGCTCCTTTACAGCTAGTTGATACTCTATGGTTTTGCAAAGTAGCCTTTGCTCGTTCTTTGTTTCCAGAACTCTGATTATTTGTCGAAGAATTTGAAAGGCATCTCTGTTTGGTTGATAGAGCTGGAGCGATCAAACAAGCTTCAGAAGCATCGGTAGTAGGACTCTTTTCGGCAGAGATACTATGTGGTATGATTAATGCTACAGATTTATTAATAGCGTGATCATTTACTGCCCTCATAATTGAAGGCAATGATGGTGGTTCTGCTTCACTCCCTCGACATTTTGGTTTCTGTACTTTCTTACTTCTGGTGTCATTTGATACAGCCTGCAGTTTAGAGATGAATATAAGACCATCATGTAGTTGCACTCAATAACAAGAAAGAAGAGGAAGAAAAATGCAACATTATGACTTACTGCTAATTTGTATTCTTAAGAATACCATGCCAGCACATCCTATACTTCAGTAGATGGGTAACACATGATGGGTAAAATCAGAAACCATTTTTTATTAGTTAAAATCTAAAATCCTACAGAATTGACACTTTTTTTTTTTTTTCTTAAACTCGCAGTGTCATCTTCTCAGTGGATTAAAGCAATTTTGGTTTTGGTCTATTTTTCACTCCAACTATGAGAAAGCATTCCAAAGCAAATCCACAAAAGTGCCAGATTATTGAGCTCCATGAAACCCTGACTATGATGAGGCTAGCCAAAACCAAATGCTCTCTAGTCTCTGCCACCGGAGACGCCATGAGCTCACTACAAGAGCCAGCCCATTTGCCAAAAACCACACCCTTAAATGCATTTCACTAAATGTGAGAATCTTCTTTGTTTGGGTTGGGCTAAGGCCATTAAGTTTCTACTGTCAGTAAACACGAGTACAACCCAAATACAGCCACATTCTTATTATTGGTGAATAAGGAATCCCTAAGAAATATAATCAAATTATGGGAGAGCAGATCAAACTAAGAAAACAAGACTAACATAAAATTTCATGAAAGGAACTTTCATTACGATCTTGAAATACTATAATCTCTGAGTAGAAACAATAAAAAAAAGACCCAGACATGTGAACCTCGAATAACTTCTATATTTGCATTTTTTTTTTCCATATAAGAGCTTCATTACATCTCATTTTCCTATGTCATGGTAGCAATTTGATCACAAAACAAATAAACACACACAAGCAAAATCCTATGTGCCCAAACAACTGACATTACAAGACAATATCATACATCAGTTGAAGAATGAATTTAAAACAGCTGAAGTAACATGAACAGGGTTGTGTGTTTAAGTACATGTTAATAGAAATCTTCATTTACCTTATTCCCATCTGATCGTGAAGACAAAGCTGTGCAATAGAAAGAAGGCATTGGCGTGGCTTTGAAGTTAAGGCTCTTCCTGAGTTTTTTAATCTCAGCATCTTTCTTTACCTATAGAAAAAAAAGATAATTTATGTAACAATTTTCTTCAAGCTCCTGAAGAAAAGCAAATAGTGAGCAATAGCAGCAATATCCAACATTTATTACTTGGTATAAAAAAACACAAGTACTTAGTAAGGCTGCCTCTAAATTTATCCTTTCCCATTCTACATTACTGGTCACACCTTCTCGATGACTCCCATCAGAAAATGGCACAACTATGTAATACCAGTTAGTAATTAAGCTGGTGCAAACACAAGATTTTGTCTATTCACATTTCACAACATCAATGTGCCTTTTTGTCTCCCCATAGGAGTAGACACAGGCACAAACTCATAACTAGAACCTAAATAATTTTATTTCAAGTTCCACGCTTCCACTACTTTGAAAATGTTATACTGTATTATCATATTAACGGTCAGCCACCATATAATATATATTAGTTTTCATGAATACAGAAGCTATCATTGGCTGACTTATAATACCTGTGATATTGCTTGCATTTGATTCACCTCCAATTCCTTTGCAAGGGATTTTTCTTCCAACTTCATGTAAATTTGAGTCAACAGGATCATGGCAACATATTAAACAATCATCAACTCAGACAATTTGACACAAACAAAAGAAGATTCTGAAATGATTTCATATCAGTTACCCCTTTCCTCCTTTCTGCTGGTACTCTACTTTTAACGTTGAAAGCAGCAACCATTGGCCTATGATCAGATTTTGCTGATCTCACAGTACTGTTTAGCCTATATGATGGTGTTCTACTAGTTTTAGATCAAAAGGAAAAGGAGAAAATAAAAAGAAAAGATTAATTATTAATATATGTCTACATGCCTCTTTGGTTCTTGAACACCTCTGGTATCAGCTTTTAAAACAGGAGGTTGGGATTCTGAAGCCTTTTTCACTCTTGATACTTTTTCACTGATAAATAAAAACATATTTGAGGTCCTAAAAATGAGAAGCATATAACATTTCCAGCAGTATGAAACATCAAATACCTTTTACTCTCACGAATTACTTTCTCCACATTTCCAGAAACCTGCATCCAGAGGACCACAAATGAAGGGACATTACTGGGTACTCACTAGCCATGCATATAGACAATTAGTAATTATGTGCGTGTTGATAAAACAGTCATAAGACAAATATAAATATAATATAAATATAATTTATTAATGTTCAGCCTTCCCAAAAAAGATTGTTACTTTCGTAATCCTTACTTCTTTTGGGGTTCTGCTCACTGAATGAGTAGTTGTAGTTGCAAATTTTGCTATATTCTTTTCCATGTTTGTTCTCCTTGAACTCTCTCTACCAAGACTTCTCGAAGAATCCTTGAACAATTTAGAAGAATTCATTTTCCGGATTCGAACATTGTTGACAGAAGAGTTTAACCCAGGCTCAGGCATTGTTTTCTATTCATCAATCAATTAGAATCATCACCAAAGTATAAGAAGTGCATAATATCATTGCAGAATATAAACAATCAAGAGGATGATAGAGGGAAACACTATTCTGTCACAAAAGCAAATATTGAAATTAAGCACAGATATTAATTATACAATTATGGATAACTCGAGTTAATGCCATAATAGTTATTTTACTATCACTCCTTTCTTGAATTTTTAATCTTTGATCTATCCATGGGCAGAAAAAATGCAACTTCTTGCTTGAGATTTGAGAATGAATACCTTTGGGGAAGGATTTATAGGATTATGCATAGTTGTTTCTTCAACACCCCTAGCTGCTTCAGTCACTGACACATTCTCAGTTCTTAATGGTTCACCGATATTTACAGTTTCATCACAGCTCTTTTCCATTTCTGTAACTGACTCATCATTAAATGAGACTGGAACCTTGTTGCTAATATCATTTTCAGCTCG
Organism: Delonix regia; assembly: GCA_037074485.1. Lineage (NCBI taxonomy): Eukaryota > Viridiplantae > Streptophyta > Magnoliopsida > Fabales > Fabaceae > Delonix > Delonix regia. The sequence goes on from CM073461.1 coordinate 24,178,911, forward strand.
ATAAGCTTCATTCATAGTAATACTTTTATCAATGACATCCTCCAAAACATTAGAATTGTTAATATCAATTTTCATCATAGGATTTGAAAATGAAACCCTTAAGCCTTCTCTTTTACACTCAGTCAGACCCCACTTTCCATGATACTTAGACACTGAAGGGCTTTCATCAAGTTGAACATGATGGACATCTTCGTTTTGCTCAAAATCCTCCTGGGATCTTTGTTTGGATTGAACAAAATGGCCATTTTCATTTGGCTTGAAGTCCTCTTGGGATCTTTGATCGAATTGAACATGATGACAATCTTCATTTGACTCAACATCCTCTTGGTCACGGATTTTCTCTGAGCCACCATTCTTACAATTTGTTTCATCTGATCCATTATTATGCACAGATGAAAAAATACCAGAAAGGCCCTTCTTCTTAAAATGAGCTTCAAAATATGCTTTCTTCTCAATTACTGAACCTGGTTTTGAACATTTCTCAACCTCCTCCAGGTACCTATTGTGAGAAAATGAGGACCTTCGTTCCCAAGATAAGGGTTCCTTTTCAAATCTTCCAAATGAAATAGAGCCAGAATGTATAGAATCAGCCTGCATATATAGCAAGAGAGAAGGGTACCAGCAGTCAAACAAATATCATCATTATTTCTTCTTTTTCTTATGGGCCATCATTATCAACTCTAGTGCAGCAAAATGCAAGTGGTGTGACGAAAATGTGAAAAGATAAACAAATGGACACACCGCAGTATATATAAAAGTGGTTACAACTTACAAGTCCCCCTTGTCCCACAACTCAGCTGCTCTCTTTCTACAGATATTTTCAATTGCGTTGTATATTGCATTATTTTCTAGACTAAAAGAAAAAAAAAAATCATCTGCTAGTTTGACACAGTAATGCTTTTTTTTTTTTTTTTGAGGTACGATAAATCACACAAACAAATGTGTTTTGATGAGATACATAGAATAAAATATGTACAGGACAAAAGTTATGCAAGTTAAAGTAAGCCTCGCGACAATATGGATTAGTTTATTAAACCAAACGAGGCATAAATTACGAATAACATCTCACCGTATTCATCTGACTGTGACACAGTGAATATTTTGAAACCCTGTTCAAAGAAATTAAATATTGATTGCAGGGGTAGACCAACAATCCAATGATAAAGCTATGAATTTAAACCCTCCAAAGCGATCCTTTTATGGGTGAAACTTTTTTACTGAGAACTGCAGCCATAATGACTAAACAAGAGGGGGGAAACCATGATGGAAACACCATAATTTTGTTGATGCAAGCAACAGTCATAAATAGATCTGTGTTAATATCAACCACCGGCTGAAGACAGAAACCTGAAAGTTAATGCTAAATGGTTCTTCAACCTCCTTAGCCATATTCCTCTATTCATAAATCACCAGCCAGAAGCTGAATCAACAACTGGGCCAAATAATCATCCTTACCCTGAAAAGTAATAGACAAAGACAACCTTATTACTGAAAGAACAATAACCAAACAATCAGAAATACACACATAAAGAAATTCACACTTCGGAACCACAAAATGTACCTAAAAGCATACACAGAAAAAAGGACCCGACTTGTGAGAATCAAGCATATGAAGGAATGACAAACCTGAATACCCAGAAGGCAGTAGTAACCACAGTGAATTTCAACAGTAACACAGATTCGAACCCTCCAAATGAAACAGTTTGGGAATCTAAGAATACCCAGAACGCGGGTAAGGAACAAGAAAACACATGGAACTCCTGAAGCCCAGAAATGCTTCCAATTCGCCTTCGGAATATGATCCTTAGTTTGGCTTCCAAGTAGTGTCACACTTCAGGTGCTACCATAAAGTGCGCTCAAAAGTTTTAAATCTAATTCAGACGCTTAAAAGGGGATTATAATAAAAGCCATTAACTTGCGCTGGTTGTCATTCTTCTTTCACACAGAAAATCGCCGGGTCAGTGTGTCACGCTGAAGCCTATGAGAGCCATAACGGATCGTTAACGCGCCGTTAAGCTAGGAGGATGTGCGTGACGTGTCACTGTTTCATCCGCTTTGCGAAGAAAAGCAGAGCCACCAGGAAATGACGGCGTTGCGGTGGCAGTGTGCTCCCACGTGTCGGCTTTGCTGCTACTGTTGACTTGTGCTGTTATTGTTTATCCGGTTTTGATCCACTGCTGTAGCCCATTTTACAGCATGGGATCTTGGCCGTTAATCCATCCGACGTCACCCATAGTGCCACATAGCTTTTTTTTTTCCAAAGTCCCACCCTGATAAACGACGCTTCAATTTTAAGCTCACAAAGGATTTCTTCCTCTGGGCTGCAAGCATACGCATCTCCGCCCAAATCAACAAAAATCCTTTGTGAACCTCAGATCGTTCACAATTCGGATTATCTCCAATTTGGATTATCTCCAGTTAATATAAATTTTTCAGTAATTAGAGATAATAAAAAATTATTTTTTATTAATATTAAATTAAATATATATATATAAATATATATATTAATTAGATTAAAAAAATAATTTTTTAATCATCCCCAAGAGATTCTTTAGTAAAAATGATCTATTTTGAGATTGTTGATAAGCTCCGTTCTTATCTTCTTCCTCCAAAATCGCCCCTTTGATATAATCTTCTCATCATTCTTATTGTTCATGAACTCTCTGATCAAATCGCACACGTACTGCTCTCTGGAATTGCCTCTCTGATATAGTCTTCTTATTGCTTTTATCGTTTGCAGACTCTCTGATCAAATCGCATAGGTATAGGCCTCCGAAATTGCCTCTATGATATAATCTTCTTGTCATTCTTATCGTTCATGGACTCGAATCAAATCGCACAAGTATTGGCCAACTGTGATCTCAACTAACCGTTTGGGTTTCGATTTGATGTCGGTTTCAAGAGTGTCCCTTTCCATGCTTCAACACTCCTAGCTTGTTGGTGCTGCTCTCCATATTCCAAATCTCCACTTATCTAAATTGGTGATGGTTGTAGGTACCAATTTCATTGTTAGAGTAATTCTTAGAAAAAGATTCTATATCAATGCACTTCCAAATTTCATTCCCACCTTAATAATATCACTCTTTTTCCAACTCTTAAATAATTGTAATATGTTACCTTGCACAATCAGTGTGAATGCATTATATTCTATTGCTATTTTGATTTTCAAAATCATGGTTAAACATATATATTTTTTGAAACTCAGACAATTTTTATTTCCATTCACAGAGTTGGTATTGGCTGCGTATATAAAAGCTGATGTTGAAGGATTATAAAAAGTTCTAATGAAGAAAAGATTGAATTTCTTACTTCCCCAATAAATCCTTGTTGTAATTCATTAATATGCGTATTCCAAAATGCATTTGCCAAAAGCTAAACTCTTCCTCTGACTATATGGTAGACTTGGAAAACTAGAGGACCTGAAGGTTTTTATATATAGAGACCTTTACTTTTTGTCTAGCATATGGGAATTGCTACTTTGCTTTATCAATCATAAATAAATTAAAACAAATGCAAAGTTAAAATTCTACTTTGATTTATCTGTGTAATATGATATTCTATTATAAATTCATGGTCATAAATGTTTGAGACATCTAGTTTTGGACTATGGTGATTCTTTGTAAGTTCTAGACACTACTCTTATGCATCATTTTCTAATAAACTATTACAAGAACAATATGACATTAGCCTTTCACATTTTCACAGGAACAATATGAATTTTACCCTGTCTTGTAGTTTGACTTTCTCTTTTAATATTTTAAGAAGATGTTGGAATTCCATGAATCAATAGTTGTTGAATACTGTTGTTTGATTTGTGGCTTTTTGTTCTTCACTGTCATGTAAATTGACTTCCAATAAATGCTAGAAAATAAACAAATAATTGCTTTTGAGTTTTGATGCATATGCATCTGAATGGTGCCTGCTACATATGGAGAACTAACCAAATATTGAAGCTACATATGCATTTGAGTAGTTGTTGAATAATGTTAATGCTGGTGTTACATAGCTCACAGGTTTTAATTGAACTTATTATGTAAAATTAGACTTTTGTATTGTGTTATGTGGACTCAAAATCTTGGATCATGTATTGTAATATTCCAAAATTTTACATTTAAAATTTTTATCTTGAGAACTATTATGTTAATTTAAGTAACCAAATTTATAAATTTTAAGCTGACTTAAGTTGTTAAGCCTAACCTAAGCTTCCATTAGAACTTGTGTTCGACTCCCCTCTCCTGCATCAGAGTATGATTTTTGCTAGGCTGCCACGTGTCCCCATACAATAGATTACCAAAATTCCCCCATTCCATCTTCTTCTTCTTCTTTTTCTTCTCCTCCTTGACACTTCCTCTCTTTATCCATCCATTTTTGAATTATAAGCTTTTCCACCATCAAATTGCACCTACATCACCATCCCAACACTTCACCGCCAACCTTGGCTGCTTGGGGTGGATGAAAAACCTCAAGAAATTGGCAAAAGTGGCGATGAAGGTAGTTTATTTCTTTGAGATAAAAGTTATGATTTGGGTGAATTTAATTTGAATTTGATGGAGGTTTTGATGCTAATTATCATTTCAACTTGTTCTCCATGGATTTTAACATTGGTTGGTTCTGTAAGAAATTTTCAATGTATTCTGTTAATGGTTTTCCTCTACTTTTGGAACTATTAATTTATGTCTGTAAAATATCTAGTTTTAAACATTGAAAGTTTTGGGTGATAAACCTTACCATTGTCAATCTGTTCCTTTTATTTGTATTATTAGTATTATCTATTCACTAAATTTCCACACACCCCATTATTAAACATTTTTCATATTTTAACGCCGATTCAGAACACCCACCTATGGAGTAGGAATTGTGGTATTTTTATTCTTTTATTAAGCCTAGCCTATTGTTAGAGCAACAATTTTCTTGTGTTACATTTTGTAACTAGACTTAGTTGCTCCTTTGTATACAAATTGGATGTCTTGATGTACTTTTCATAGTTTTGGGTTGTGTAGTATGCATATGTGGGAGAGTGGAGCTATCTATTCTATTGTATGTCAGATTATTTTGTTAAAGAAATTTCATATAAGAATCTATGTATTAGTTTAAGCTCTGCTACCTTTGAGATATCTGAGAGGCTAACGAGGATGAGGGATACCTTGTTCCCTATGCGGTCACGTCCTATCGGATAATGTTGTGACATGTATACTCATTATTGTTCATGGAGAAGACTTGCAAAATGCAACAATGGCCAGACATTGGAAAATGAAGCAACATGCAGTAGAGTGCAGACATTAAAAGCAAACTCTGTATAACTAAAGCCAACTGAAGATATAGTACTAGGATATCTCTATAGTAGGAGTAGTCATTATATTCTGTAGTGAATTCAAAGTTCTGTGTAATACAAAAAAAAGAGTATTCATTGTCATTGAATTCAGAGATACAAGTGTGTAACATAGATCAAAAAATATTTAGCTACATTGTACTTTCATTTACTCATAATTAATATAAAAAATAGTTCCACAACATCCTTGATGACTTCATTTTGCAGAAGCACTATTTATGTCTGAATTTCCAATTGGTTGTATTGGCGTACCAAATGAACCCTGCATTATAGATCCAAGAAACAACAACATAATTTGTTATAACAAAATCAATGTTATAAAGAGATGATTTACAAACTATGTTACCATCAATCTAGTAAAACTAAGTTGATTGAATTGTTGTTGGTACTCAAATGGTGTTGGTGGTGTTGAATAAGATTCTCCAAATTGTATATGACTTAATGTGATTTATGATTTATGAACTATGCTGAATAAGGACACTAGATTCTTAAAATATCCATAGTCAAGAATTATATGTGCATCAACCCAAAAAAACATTAATTATCTACTCATTAGCATCCATTTGATATGCATGAAAGAATGAAAGGTTATCGAAAAGTTGCTTTTGCAAATAATGCAATACACAACCAACTTTTCAGCATCTTATGCTTCTCTATCTTTTGGTGCAAAGATAATTTTTGGCATCTAACATAGTAAAACCAAGACTAGTTCCACCTCTAACATATGTACTCATCAAATGAAACGATGTTATTTGCTGAAAACCAGAGTCCTCGACTAAGTCAATCTTATGTGCTTAGAATTCAAATATTTTACATTGAGAAACCAACATATGCATTATCTTGGCCAATTAGAGAGGGTGGTTATGCTCATCAACAAATTCATGGATTACAAATTTTTCATTCCTCATTGATAGTGATATTCTAGCTTTGCAATTTGTTCAAGTTTCAAGCATAGGATTAATAACTAGAAAGTCCCTTTTATCTGGCTTCTGAAACCACTCCTTACAACAATCAAACCTACAAGATGTACAACAACCATCTTTCTTTCTCCTATTCAAATAATCTTTTCTAACACCAAACCTAACCTTACCACCATATGTTATCCAAAATTATCATGCTGCCTCTACACTATCAAATTTCGTTCCCATTCTAGGCTTCCATTCCACTTCCAAGCTACCATCTACGATCAATGGAATACTAAAGCCACCAAATTTAGTGCTATTCATTGAATGCTCAATCATGCCTTTCTAAATAATGTTGCACATGAGAGGAAAAAAAAAAAACCTAACAACATAAATATCAAAAAAGATTTTCTATAAAAATAATAAAATAAAAATAAAACTGATATCATGATAAGTTAGATTTTGTTTACATTCAACTTGTAAAATATGAACATAGATGTTTCCTTTACCATCAATATATGGACTAGGACATTATAAGCTTCGCCATATCTATGCCTCCTAACAGAAAAAAAAAAAATAAAAAAATAAGACAACTTTGAATGCAAATTCAAAAATGAATGGTTTTTAATGTTTAGATTTAAAATAGTAGTTATATTTATAATTTCATCTCCAAAAATGGATTTATCTTATTTTCAAAATATCTATCATATTTAATATTTTTCCCTTAAAAAATTAGTGCAATAGAATAATTTATATTAGCACTATTGGAGTAATTTTTTTTTGTTTCCTTTTCATACTCATAAATTTTTCAGGGTTACGATGCTTCAAAAAGAAAGAAAGAAAAAACTTATGTAAATCAACATCAATATTTTTTTTTCAACAATATGGGTTCCATTCAATATCAAAACACTAGCCAATATTCCATTGAATATTAAGAGCATATCCAAAAACATAACTTTATGAAAACAAAAAGCATCCAAAACCAAACATCACTTTAGTCTTCTTCTTCTTTCTCTTCTTCTTCCTCCTCCTTTTCTTCTACTGTGGAAAACGTGAGGGACTATTTGGCACCAAAACAAAGAAGAAAATCATAGAGCTAAAGCAATCCACTTATTACTGCTCCGTTTAAGTTAAAAAATTTTGAACAATATTTGACAATCAAAACGCTAGCTATTTGAAATACTGTGTAATACTTATAAAATTTATACTAAAAAAGGGAACTTAATCAAAAACAAATATATATGCAGATAAAATTTTATCTGAGATTGTAACCAAAGTCAGTACTTAAGCCTCACCCTGTGCATTTTTAGCACTTGTAACTCAACTAAGTATGATAACCAAATACCTATGAGAGAAATTTTGATCTCATTAAAAAATAATAATAAATAAATATAATATAATATAATAATTATTCCCACTAACTCCACTTACCTTATTTTATTGCCTAATTATCTAACTAACCTCCACTTATCATCCACTAAATTATACTACAAATTTGCATCAGCTTCCCATTCCTACACATTCCCTTCCTGTCATTACACAGATATCACATTCTCTATCCGGCAGCCATTCTGACTCATCGGCGATTGACTGGCAAGCCACCAATGATAGCACTGGCCTATCCCCGACCACCGGCAGCCTCTACCACCGTAATATCGCTGGAAAATCGTGTAACCTATAAGCATCCTTATGCAAATTTTTTTTCCAGCCGCTAACGTTATTTCGGCTACAGTGAAGCATCGCTGGTGACTCCTCTCAGGCATAGTAGCCCAGTCGACCCCTTAACAACCACCATCGGCAGTCATATCACTGGAATTTCTTAAATTTTCCTATAGCTTAAAGGATCCGATACTGAGCTCGAAAATTCATGAATTTGGTGCATATCTGCTTCAATTTAACTTAGGCCTTCAATTCTATGATATTTTTTGGCCCTTTCTCCCTCATTTACATTGATCAATTCGATCAAATTTGCTCAGAGTCAAAGAACCCTAATTTGGACACTGTTCATCCAAAAATGAGGCGAATTTGAGTTCAATTCGAGTTGTTTGCTTCAAATTGAGTTAGGATTACACTTCATAGGCGAATTTTACACCTTTCTCCCTTGAAATCACTAATCAATTGTGAATTTTAGCTTTTGAATTGAAAAACCCCAATTTATGGGTCTAGGGGCAATTTGGAAATTTAGTGAAATTTGTGTTGATAGGACTTCTTAAATTTTGTTATGCACCTAGGGAGTGATTTAGAATTTTTGAAAATTTTAAAACAAATTTCTAATTTTTAGTAATTTTTTTAATTTTTTCATAAAGAAAAAGGAAGGAAATTAGAAGGAAAAATAAGTATGACTTGATTAGATATCAAGAAATATTATTTGAAGTTAAATGGAAAATTTAGAATTTATTAGATAACCTTCAAGTGAAATTTGTGTGATGGTAGATGTTAGAAATTTAATAAGAGAATAATGGAATAATTGAATAATAATAATAATAATAATAATAATAATAATAATAATAATAATAGTAATAGTAATAATAATGATAATAAGAATAATAAAATGAAATATAAGCTATAAGTATTTTTAAGTATTATTTAAGAAAGTGACCCATAAATTTAATTTTCAAAAAAAATTAGTAAAAAAATAGGTAAATTGGATAAAAGTGAATGAGGAATAATTAATTAGCTCTATGACAAAATTAAATATTTAAATTATTTATGAGGACTGAATGTTAAGAATATTTTATTTAATATTTTATGTGACTAGAAAAATTGTCAACAAAGGAATTATAATCAAGGATAGAAGAAAGTTGGTATACTGTGAGTAAATAATTTTAATTATACAAGATATTATTCTGAATTATGATTCTAAATTTTAAATTATTAGAAATACTAAAATATGAACTTTAAAATGGTACGATTTTGAAATTTTTGATATATGTACATAGATGTTTATTTATTTATGAAATATTAGAAATGTGTCTAAAATAGAACCTTATAGCTAATGGCAATAGACATTGGTCATAGTGCACTGCGATTGGTATTCTAATAAGGTTGGGTATAATACCTTTACCGCCATATTCTAATTGAAGCCTAAGGCCATTATGATATTTACTCAAAGCCTATGACTAAATGAGTATAAGTTCTGAACTATTATCATTAGCCTTGTGTTAGCTCTATATTCTGTAATTTTGACTAGTTCTATAGGATTTTGTCAAATGCACTCTATCTAATGATTATTCTCCGTTTGATATTATTGAATTATGTCCGTATGATATTTGATTTTAAATTTCAAACGACGTACCACTATAAGCTTGTTCTAATTTTTACAATATTAGAATTACATACTCACTGAATTTATACTCACCCCATTATTTAACATTTTTCATATTCCAGCGCCGATCCAAAACATCAACCTTCAGAATTTTAATCTTGGTGATTAGTTTCTTGATGAGCCTAACCTACTGCTAAAGTTATGTCTTTCTTTATTTGTATGGTTCAGTTCAGTCACTCCCTTGTATATAAGTTAAATACTTAATGTATTATTATAGTGTGTTACAAACTGTATGTATAGAGTTATGAGATTTACATTTAATTAATGTAAATTTATATAAGTTATGCTATTATAAAGATTCCGACAAATTTACGAAAATAAAATATATCTCATCCCTATATCAATAACGCCCTACCAATTTAGGTCGTGGCACCCTATCACTCTAAAATGAAAGCTCAAAGTGCAGTCTCATTCTAGCATATGAAAATCAAAAACAAATTTGGCTGGAACGCACCATTTCATTTAAAGTGAAACGGTGCGTTCGAAGCTTTTATCCGACGTGGCTGAATAGAATGTGTTGGATTGTTTGGATGACGCATATTGATTTTCAGCATTTGCAGCTGTGGGTTGTAGCAGTGGATCCCTACACTTGTTTATGAGTCTCATTTATCATCTAGCCATCTATCTAGAAAGATGGTGGGCCCATTTTAAACAGGGTATTAATTTGCGTACTTATTTATTGCCTTTAAAGATTGTGAATTTTAGATATTTCACAACTGACAAAATAATTTACACAAATTGTGATTCAACAAATTAAATTTTTTACAGTATACAATTATAATTTTGTTTTTATAATAATAATAATAATAATAATAATAATAATAATGGCAATAATAGAGATAGTTAAATTAAAATTATAAAATTTAATGTTTTAAATATATGTCAATAAAAATTTCACTCTTTAGTAAAGATTTCAAGTCAAGAACCTCCGACTTATTGACAATTATGTTTGAATACAATATCTTAATTAGCATGAAAAGTCTGTTTTGAAATTGTTGATTTTTGCCAATAATGCTATTATTTATAAAATAATGGCTGCCAAATACTTTTATGAAAATGGTTTTAATATAGCTAGTGTTACCCCGCTCCCAAAAAAAAGAAAATTACTCGAACGCAAAACCTACATTTTAAAAATAAAATAAAATTAATAGTTTAACTCATTAATCCAATACTTACGAAGTATAGTGCCATTTAATTATTAAATAATCTCAACATTCATCTAAATGTTCAACTATAATGATTAATCCACAACATTGATAGATTAGCAAGCATCTTAATATAATATTAATTTGACCATCATGGAGTTTGTTTTACTTTGTCTTTTTTCAATGAATGCATTTCTATTTCTTACATTTGTTTGGTAGGATGTCCCCTTTCAGGCTCCATCATTGATTAAGATTTACAAGTCATCTTGTTTTGTTTTGCACAAATAAAAATAATATAATCTTTTTCTCGCATTGATTTTATAATCAATTAACCAAACACTCAAAAATCAGTCCAAATTTTTTACAAATTGCTCCGCGCATCATTATATTTGGATCTAAATATATATATATATATATATATATATATATATTGTGAAAATGATATCATTTGCGCAAATTGTGACCCAACAATATGTATCATTCTTTTTGCTATTTTACTTTTGTTTTTTTTTTTTTAAATATTTATCATGAACAATGTAGAGAGTAAAGATGCCTTTTTTGGGTTCAATCATGGATTGGGCCATGGGTTTCTCACAAATTTTTATTGTTAAACAATTATGATCCGCTTTTTGGCCCATGATGCCGAATAGAGACAAATAAGGAAGCTTGCTCTTGCACGTGCGTGGGCTTGATGTCTCACCCTGAATCATAATTACGATTTTAGCTCTTGAAATTGAAGTCCTTGAAACCTCATCATAATTTAAAAAAATATTTGGCTGAATGAGTTTGGTTCAAAAAATTAAAACTTAAATAAAAAAATTTTGATTTATACAATAGGTTAGACTTTTTTTTAAAATTTAATTTGAGTCTAAAAAATTTAAATAAATATTTTTTTAATTAGTAAACATTTTTTATTTAAAAAAATTTAGTGTAATGTGATATTTTAATAAATAAATAAAATTAATACATTTTAATTAAAAGATTTATATCAATATAATAACTCATTTATATTTACAACTTCTATATATATAATGTTACATATAATGGTAATAATTATTTATATAAAATTTTAAATAACAAATTGATTTCACTTTTATTTAAAAAGTCTAATGGCCCAATAGGTCTAATATAAAAAATATAAATAAAAATTTGATTAAAATATGAGTTTAAACATTTTTTAACCTAAATTTAAGTTCAATTTTTAAAAGCGAGCTCGATGATCAGGCACATATTGTTTCACTATTTTATTATCTCTGTGCAATAAATATTCTTAATGTTGAAACTTATTTAAAATTAAATTAATTTGTAAAAATTATTGTAAAAAATACTTGAAAAACTATTAATACAATTTTAAAATCATAAAATTTTATTTAAATCCTTTTTTATTTTTATATAGTAAATTAATTAATATATAAAATTATAAAAATTAAATAATAAATAAAAATAACTCATAGAATTTTTGCACATAGTTCGAAGTTGCACGTGCATGATACATTGTACTTAGATTCAATTTTTCTTTATCTATATATTTGAAAAGAAAAATATTCATATGAAATTGTTACATATATAGTACATTATATGAGCAATGAGCCGACGTCGTGTAATGTTTCTTTCAAAATATTTGAACAACGGTTGCATTAAGTGAAAGAGTACACTAAACCAGCGGTTTAGCACATATAGTAGCTTTTCCTGGCTACCTTCATTTTTTTTTTCCTTTCTGTTTTTCTCCCCATGAATTTTCATAAATATGGATTGAAAGAAAAAAAGAGAAAGAGATATGAACAAAGTCTCTTATCCATAAGATTTCCCTCTCATTCTCAAGATTTATTTGGGGAATTTTGCATGCAGAATGAAGGGAGAAAAAGGGGAAATGGGGAGGAGGGGGATTATTGTTATTGATCGGGAGTGTCAGAAATTTTAATGAGGTGGTAGGCAAAGGCTCCAAGAAGGGCCCCAACAAATGGGCCAATTATATAAACCCAAAGTCCCTTGTATATGCCCATCACAAGAGCAGGCCCAATAGTTCTTGCTGGGTTCATTGATGCTCCTGAAACAGGCCTGCCATTCACATTACCAACAAAACCAAAATCAAAACAACAGTTAACTCATTCTGCTCTATAACTCTTTTAATAAAGAAATTAATGGTCAAGGGGTTGAATGTTCTTTACAAGTGCCATTTTGGGGCACTTGTAGCTCACGAATGATTTAAAACATGGAGAAGGAAAATGCATGTGATAAGAATTTGAGGAGTAGATTACCCAGCAATGAAGACATCTACTATGATTACAAACCCAATAGTAACTCCTCCGAACTGTGCAAACTGAAAATGTTAAAATAGAAATATCAGAGGCCGTTACATACGCAGAAAACAAATAATAATTTTTCACTTTAAACATCTCTTTAATTTACATGCTGACATTCAATACAGATAACAAATTAATTACTACATCAATTATATATTAACGACTTGGTCCGCGCTAACATCTCTAGTCACCCATTATTTCAAATAGATGGAAATGCTTACATATTTTCATTAACATCATCATTTTAAACCTTTTTGCTCTAATTTCTTACACTTGTCTTATTCTACTGATTAAATGCATTACTTAGTAAAGTGATATAATCAAATATCATTTTTTATAATAAAAAATTGTTGTTTTTATAGACAAGTATTTTAACATAAGCACACTACTAGGTGAAAATCATAGTACGTGGTTCAAAAGATTCTATCACATTAAAACTTCAAATTATGATATTGTTAGCTCTTATCGATTATTTATCATATAGTGTATATATGGATTAGAAAATTTAAAAGTAAAAAGAGTGAACATACCGCATTTTTGTCAGAAATGGCACAGGCAACAAACAACAAGAAAAAAGTGGTGAGGATTTCGAACATAAGAGACTGAACATCGCTTCCTGCGGGTATTGTTCCAAAAAATGTTTTTTCATCCGTTTTAAACAATATATACAATGACCCACTTGCAAGGATCGACCCTAACACGTGTGCAACGATATACATAGGCACCTGCACTCAATTTTAACACTGAAATCAATTACCATTTGTTTCATATATATTTATATATATATATATATATATATATATATATATATATATATAAAGATCGAGGAAGGAGATGAATGGCATGCATGCCTCTCTGAGTGGAAATTTGCGAAGGACAGTCATGGTGATGGTGACTGCTGGATTAAAATGAGCACCAGAGATGTGACCGATTGAATAAATCAAGATGGTTACAGTGAATCCCCACACAAAACATATTCCTGGAAATGTTATATTTCCATGTAATTTTTCCAGAACCACTGAACAACACCCTGCAAATACCAGCAAGTACGTTCCGATCACCTCTGCAATTACCTGTCACGCACAAAAGACAAGAGACGCCAATATCTCAACTCTCAAGGATTTGCTTCTTTATTTATTTGCAGGAAAAGTTCTGTAAAACATGCAGAGAGATAGAGACTCATGTGAGATGGAAGATCAAGATTCAAGATGTACTTTTTGTATCATTTGAACCATCCTTGGAGATTCCCATAACGCAGACTTGTTTGACACCGCTCTACCTTCTTCCATCTTCACGATCTCCTTTGAAGACATCTTCAGCTATTTACGTACATATATAAATTACAAGCAGGCAGGGTTGTGTTTTATATTTTTTTTATTCGTTTCTCTTGTTGTTCTCATGCGAACACGTACGGTTTTGCATGCATGGGGAGATAAAAAGTTGAAAACTGTGTTCGAACTTGGTATTGGATAAACTAACGAGGTTGCAAAACTTCCAAGGTCCTTATCTAAAGTTTGATCCTTCAACATTTATATGCACACGCACCAAAATTTTCTGGTTATTTTCTTTTCCCTCCTATTTCGAGGAAAGGGGCGATGAATGTTGTTTGAGAAAATTTCGTAGTGTGTCACTGTCTTCTGTTTTGCGGAATAATTCAACAAGAAACAGTCAAGTATTGAAGTTCGTTGAAATAATGAAAAATTAGATATTATCTCGCTGACTTATTTTAATGTTCATCGATTATCATATTACACAAAAAATGAATGCCTATGATATAAGAATTTAGTTTTTTATTTTTTGGACCAAAGATTTAGGTGTTAGTGAAGTTTTTTCTAAAAAATTTTCTCCTCATTATTTTTACGTATAATATGACTAGTTAGGTGTTAGTGAAGTTGGTATACAAAGACCAATAAATCTCTTCTTTCAAAACCTTTGTGTCTGAGTCCTTATGCCCAACATAACGTGGGCTCAGTATATGGGCCTGAATGCACAATATATAACGACAGTTATTATTATTATTATTAGTGAAAACGTGGTATCATTAGTTGTAATTGTTCATATAATAATATCGTGAGAGAGAAAAGAAAGGAAATGCAAATAAAAAAAAAATATAGAGAGAGGGAATGCAGTGAGACTAACAAGAGGAGGAAGTAGAAGGGATGTAATAGTGAAATGGGGGACCAAAAGAGAACATGCAATAAGGTGATGGGGACTGATTGGTATTTTGCTAGACATGTCAGCAGGTACTTCGGTGCACGTTTAATTTTCATGATAAGCTGGGTTTTGTAGAAGGACCCAACACTCTGCAAATTCTAATTTTATTGACCCAATCTGTCTCTTTTATTGTTTTTAAATCCCAATGGCCATTAAAAAAATCATTCAAGACGGAATAGTGTATGTTCATAACAATTTTATTCATATGTTAGCATAAGTTTTGCATATAAATTGATTTATAATTTATAATTGTGATTATGATCTACTTGAGTTTTTTTGTTCTTTCTCCATTAATTTACATTCCAAAAAAAATTAAGTATTAATATTTTCTTTACCAAAAAAGTCTACGAAAGGAATAAGAGTAGACATTAGCCTAACTTACTTTAATATCAAGTGTTATAGTTTGTGCTATGCGCACTATTAATTTATTACTAACCAGTAAGATTTCTAATTGGTATATAAATCCCACATTAGTCAAGTTTTAAGGTTTTCTTTCTTTCAATCAAGTTTTCAGTTTGAACTCCTTAAAACTCTAAAATTTTAGGTTCCAGGCTTGCAGCTCAACCCATTCATATGTAATTATATTACGTTTGAAAGAACAATAGACACACATAATCAATCATGTAAATCCCAACGGCTAGAATTTCTTATGGTAAAAAGTGATTATTGTAAAAAAAAGCCAAGATTATTACGGTTGTAGCTTTTTTGCCAAAACACTACAGAACAGTACTGAGCATACCCTACATACATTACATACCATTTCATGTAACACCAAAACTTCAAATTTCCTATAAATAGACAGTCCGGTTAGGAATTTTTCATTCATATATAGGAAAAGCATGAAAAGAATATCTGTGAATATAATATATATATATATAAGTTTGATAAAGAGTATTGTAAAAGGAACTTGTCTAAAATTCTTTAGCTGTTTGTCCTAATCAAAGCTGAACCCACAGTCTTAAATGGTCCCAGCCACGTCTATGGACCACCCCACCTGGCTCATGTCCGTGGTTCACCCTACAAAAGACCATGACCTCTCTCCCTCTGCTTTTATTAGCTTTTGTTTGCAACTATATACACTCTCTTCGCAACAACAATATGCCTTCAATATCTTCTGGTCCATAATCAAAGCCCCACTTGTCCTCAATATTTAATATCCTCCCATTAATTCTATATTATCTCTTCTCCGATCCTGATAAACGAATCACTTATATGCTACTCATAAGAATTATTTCCATACTCTTTTTCACCTGAATCAATTCTATGCCAGAAGTGCAGTATATATAGTCACAGGCACAGCAAGCTAGCTGCTGGACTAAGCAAATTAAATGCTGAAGAGGGTCTTTGAATGAATATGCTTCACTTCCTGCACTTCCATTGGAGCCACTGAAATCAGAAGCTTTGCATTTCCTCCAGATATATATATATATATACACACACACACACATACATATATGTATATATATATATATATATGCTGTAAGATAAGGCCACGCACACGAGGGCTAGACCATATATTTATGGGACTACCCTGTCATTTTCAGGCATGCCCCCCTTATTAATTATTAATAGTAGTATATACTCCTACCTAGCTGCTATTACTGCCTCTCTTAGTCATTCCACTATTCTGCCCTTTTTCACTATCATTTATTTCCATTTTATTCATTTGAATGCATTTGTTTTTTTTTTTTTGTGATTCCAATTTGCATAACTTTGCTGCATTATTATTGAAGTGCAGGTTTGAATTTGTATGAGATGGGGGCAATATACTTGTAACGTAACTCATTAATGCTTCAACAACTTTAATAGAATAACAATAAGAGAACCTTGGGAACCCGCTAATCTGTACATATAGTTGTTGGTTATATCTCTTTGAAGTGTTTGTAGAATCAAATTTCCATCTTCATTTTCATGGACAAGACTTGCAGACTAATTTTTTTAGTTGTTAAATAATTATATCAAGTCACGTAATAAAAACATGATATGACTTTTTTCTTTTTTGTTTTTCGGGCTGCCATTTTATATATCATAATATACTTTTAGAAAAAAAATTGATAAAAAGACTAAAAAGAAGATGCATCTAAGTTTTTACCAGTGACAATATCTGACTCATAATCCATGTTCTGTTAGACACAACAGGGAAAGTAGTATATGACAGTTTCCTGAAACGCTTATATAATACAACTGTTGGACGTACTTGGTCCATTTGGGGGGTATACTCTTATTAATTCAGATATACCATTGTAAGATGTATTGTGGGGATAGATAGCTTCTTTTGAGCAGAATTCTGACAGTTTATCATCCTCAGTACTGATTCTCTCTCTCTCTCTCACTCACTTTTGCAAGGTAAAGAGAGCAGAAACTGAGACCAAATGGTAGGACCTGATGATGGGTGGTTGATGTCAAAGTGAGGGGTCCATAAATAAAAGAGGCATTCAAAACCTAACTGAGCAACTTCATTCAAAGCCTACACTCCAGCCTGTGATCAGTTTTTGCTTTAACTTCATTCTCATCACCACCTCTTAGACCCTACCTTAGTTGGATTTCAATCCAACATTTCTCTCTCTCTCTCTCTCCCTTTCTTTCCTTCCATGTATGCAATAATTAATGCACACACACCACACCATGTTTGGTTTCCATCACATGAAGCCTGTATGGGCATCCACATGAGCATGGACCCCATTTATCCAATATATGACATCGCGTTAATTAATTTGATAGCCTAAACAATATTTATCATGTCATTCATAAATCAGGTGCACAGATAAGTTTGTCACATTAAATTTGTAAAATTTTATTGGATTAAAGCTATCCATTATACTGTTGACTCTTGTTTATCTCTGAACATGATTCTTTTAGACTATCTGTATAATGGTTATTGCATTTTGTTATATACTGAATTCTAATTGTCTATGTCAAGGTGATGCCACCCAAGCTTTGGCCCAGGCGTAGCTGTTCTTTCTGTTTATTCTGCATATTTGTTATTAACATAATAAATTTATAATTTAAATTATAGAGTCCATGTAGAATTGACAACGGGAACGTTTGAGTAAAACTCTAAAAAGTAAAAACTAGATCCCCTCTAGCTACTTTGGATAAAACTTTCTCCCAAACAAATCCTCTGCAATCCCATGAGCATATCACTTTTTTCTTCAGCTACATATTACTATATAGGAGTTAATTCGGAATTAATATGTAATACCTATAAAAAAAAATTTATACTCAAAAAGAGAACTTAGTTAGAAATAAATATAGATGGAAATAAAATTTTTTATGAGATTGTAACCAAAGTTAGTATTTAAGCCCCACTCTGTGCATTTTTAGCACATGTAACTTAATTAAATACAGTAACTAAGTATCTATAAAGGGAATTTTGATCTGATAAAAAAAAAAGTATGCAATCGTTACCTTCACTGTGCAAGCTTCCCGCCAACAAACCAAGGCCGCTCTGCCATCGTGAATGGTCACCATAGTCTCCTCTCAACGTCAGCAGCTCCATCATCATGTTTCTTGCCAGCACGATCATTGGTTGACAAGAATTTCACGATTTTCCGACGGTGGTTCAAAGGGCAAAATCTGAAGCTCCAATCCGTGATTTTGGTTCGTTTTTAATCCAATTAAACATAGGGCTTCACTTTTTGCATTGATTTCGCACCTTTCTCCTTCATTTTCACTTCAATTTGGTCCAATTTGCTCATAATTGAAGAAAAACCAATTCGGGTACTGTTTATCAACGAAAATTATTATTCTTGCAAGAAAGTAATGAAATTGAGTTCAATTGGGATTGTTTGCTTCAAATTGAGTTAGGATTACACTTCTAAGGTGAATTTTACACATTTCTCCTTTAAAATCACTTATCAATTGTAAATTTTAGCTTTCGGATTGAAAAATTCCAATTTAAGGGTTTAGGGGCAATTAGGAAATTTAATAAAAATTATGTTCTTATGACTTCTTAAATTTTGTTATGCATCTAGGGAATGATTTAGAATTTTTAGAAATTTTAGTTTGAATTTTAGAACAAATTCAAATTTTTGTAATTTTTCTAGATTTTTCATGAAGAAAAAGGAAGGAAATTAGAAGGAAAAATTAGGATGGCTTGATTGTATAACAATAAATATTATTTGAGGTTAAATGGAAAATTTGGAATTTACTAGATGACTCTTAAGTGAAATTTGTGTTATGGTAGGTGTTAGAAATTTAATAAGTGCATAATGGAATAATTGAATAAAATAATAATGATAATAATAATAGAAATGATAATAATAATAATAATAATAATAATAATAATAATAATAATAATAATAATGATAATAAGAATAATAAAATGAAATATAGGTTATAAGAATTTTAAAATATTCTTTAAGTGACCCATAGATTTAATTTCCAAATATTTAGTAAAGAAATAGGTAAAATAGATAAAGGTAAATAAGAAATAATTAATTAGCTCTATGACAAAATCAAATTATTAAATTAATTATGAGAACTGGATGTTAAAACTATTTTATTTAATGTTTTTAGGTGGTTAGAAAATTGTCAGCAAAGGAATTAAGTTAAGGATAGGAAGAGTTTGATATACTCCTTATAGGTGAATAGATAATCCTAATTATATAAAATATTATTATGAATTATAAATTTAAATTTTGAATTATTAGAGATATTGAAATCTAAACTTTGAAGTTGTACAATTTTGAAATTTTTGATATATGTACATGGATATGTATTTATTTTTGAAATATTAAGAATGTGTCCAAAATAGCATTCTGTAGCTAACAACAGTAAACGTTAGCCGTAGTGCACTGTAATTGGTATTCTAATAAGGTTAAATATGATACCTTTACCTCTATATTTTGTTTAAGGCTTAGGATTATTATGATAATTACCCCGAGCCTATGGCCAAATAGGATAAGTTCTAATCATTCATTATTAGTCTTGGGCTAACTTTGTATTCAAAAATTATGACTAGTTCTGTAGGAAATTTTCAAATACATTTTGTTGATAATTATTCTTTGTTTAATATTACTGAATTATGTTTGTATGATCTGGTTTTAAATTTTGAAAGACATATCACCGTAAGTCTGCCTTAGTTTCTATAATATTTACCTATTTACTGAGTTTCCATTCACCTTATTATTTAACATTTTTTAGATCTCAATGCCACTCCAAAACATCCACTTTTGAAATTTTAATATTAGTAATTAATTCTTTGGTGAGCCTAGCCTACTGCTAGAGTTATGTCTTTCATTATTTTTATGATTCAATTCAGTCGCTTCCTAGTATATTGGTTAAATGTTTAATGTATTATTATAATGTGTCATAAACTATATGTATGAAAAGTTATAAGATCTATGTTTGTTTCATATGAATTTATATAAATTTTGTCATTATGAAAGTTCTAATAGGTTTGCGAGAATAAAAGACACTTTATCTCTGTGCCGGTCATATCCTACCAACTTAAGTCATGACATAATAAACAAAAGGTATGAGGATTATGTTTGGATCATACCTAAGTACAAGTCAATCTTTTTGTTTGGCCAATAGCTTGATGAGTATCATATGATCTATCAACACATTGGTACAAAGGTAAAACAACATGCATGCTGAACCCTCTAGTATCCAATCAATCATATAATTTAAGAACGTATGAGTTACGTATTTATCCACCTATTGGTTTAATTAATGTTTATCTCTACTTTCCATCCATATACATACCCCTATGATTTTTCTTTTGTCCAATTATATCTTAATATCTTAAAAATTAATTAATCTCTGTCATTTTTTTTTATTAGTATTGTGATTACGAGGTGCGTATAGATTAATTTGCCTGCATCTTAATTTAATTTTCTACCCCATCTATAGATAACCATTTATCAATGTCAACAGTAATCACCTAGATCTGAAATATCAACAAAGCTCTAAGAATAGAAGGATATTACCATCTTCTCTAATTTGATATTTGTCAGGCATATAATTATACGAAGTTCACTGCTAGAGAAATCTATACTTTTTTTGGCTAGTTCACTGCTAGAGAAATCCATACTTTTTTTGGCTAGTTCACTGCTAGAGAAATCCATATTTATGGCAAGTGAATGCACGGCTGTTATCCACTTATATTTTCAAGTTGCAAAATTAATAAACATTTCGAGAGAAAAAAATAGATAAGGAGAACTTTCTATTTTTAACATTACCATCAACTGGTGTTCGGTCAGTTTACATACATTTCAATCATTTTACTCTTTTAGTCTAATTAAAAGCAACTCAAATTAATAATTAATTAATTTAAGACATACTATTAAAGATAAGGTTTATATAAACACAAGTACCCGAGGATGATGCAGCCAAAATGAATAAGACACAATGAGAGAGACCCAAGTGTCATTTGCGAAGCATCCGGAAAAAGGCATTGTAGCGAGACTATGTATATATAGCTAGAAGTGAACTGTTAATATGAAGTTTATGATTACAAGTAGACAAAGAGATAATGACATGTATGAACATCTATAGTTTGAGATTTTCCAAACCAGAAGGAAACTAAAATGAAGATAAGAGAATAAGTCACAAAGGAGCACGCACACTGTGGATTCAAATAGAAGTGTCTAATGCGTTGTACCTAATAATATATATGTGTGTGTGTGTGTGTTTGATTGTATGCCTTTGTCATGCATGGAAATGGACTACACCCAACTTGTCCTTCGCAAGGGGATAATGACTTGGCTTGTGATGCCACTGAAGTGTGTACGTGCTTGGTTCAAAGATTATCGAACTCTGATAAATCAACATCCTTCCTTCTTCTATTATTAGCCCTCACCTTCATTATCCATCACTCCTCCTTTTTGTTTGCAAAGCTGATGCTTTATAATGATTTTTTTTCCCTAGCTTTTTGTTCTTTATTTTCTTTTAGTCTTAAATGCTTAAAGAGAGAAAAGTCAAAATTGATACTTTAATAAAGATCGATCGTTTGAAAAAGAACACGGAAATTTTGTTTATTTATATTATGAAATTTTTATCTTCATATAATAAAATTTTGGAAATAATATGCATTTTACTACAAAATTTTGATCATTTGACAGAATTAAATTCTTATTAAAATTACCCAAAAAGTAAATCAACTAAGATATTGGACCAAAACCCTACGTATCGTAATTAGGGTCATTCATGCCCATCAATTTTTTCACTCATTATTCGGCTAAGGGTATGTGTATAGATGATTATGTAAAAGAAAAGTCTTCCATACACAGTACACATTGCTTTCTGCGTTTTGTATATATGAGCAAATGAAGATAAGCCTTTTGGAAATTGTGGATGATATTATGACTCGACCAGCAATCATGAGTTTTTTTTTTAAAAAAAATGTATTAGGAATATATTTGAGAATTTAAAGAAAGATGAAATAAGCTAGTCATTAATAGTATAATATAAAATGAAATGAAATAAAGTGAAATGATTTGAATAAATATGTTATCTAAAAGTTTTAATAAGAAAATGGAGGGATATCTATCAATTTTATTTAAAAGTTACAATAAAATAAATAAAATAAAATGATTCATTAATTATTTTTTTAATATTATCTCTTATAACATAAATATATGACTAATAATTTTATTATTATTTAATACATAATACTACAATATTCTCTTGTATATATTTCTTTACTTTATTTACTAACTATCATATCTATATTTTCTATTTAATACATTTATTATAAAATATCTATATTACTTTCAAAAAATTTTAAAAGCCAAAAAGAAAAATCGTTGACCAAAAAAATTTAAAAAAAAATATTAAACTAATCTATATTATAAATATTTTCATTCTTTTTTTTTAATTTTAAATTTTAAGTAAAGATAGAGACTAGTCATAATGATGAAAATTATATAACTTTGTAACAATTGAAATAATCCTTCGTAGATAATAGTTATATTAGTAATAAGATATATGTATATTAGTAATTTAATTTTTTAGATTACTTTATTATTTTCTTAATCCCTCAATTTGAAAGGACACTAAAATTGAGATTTTAGATGGTAAATAAGGATTTTCATCTTTAAAAAACTTTCAAATATAAATTTAACTCATTTTAATTATTTCATTCATTGTCACTTTCTTTTGATCTATCAATCCAAACGTTGCCTAAGTTTATAAAAAATTTTGACTAGGTGATGCAATCATATGAAGTTTTCTTTATTTAAAAAAAAAAAACATTAACCTTGTTTATGAGCCTCTAATACACTATTTAAAAGTTGTCTAAATGTCAACTTCAAAATAATCTAAAAGTACTAATTAATTAATAATTAATGCGATCAACTTAGAGCCAAACCCGAAAATTGGAGGATAACTAACCAACCATTGACCCTACATAGATGTTTTCATGTAGAGGGAAGATTTCATTACTTAATTCTTCACGGGCAGAGTTAGTGATTCTCACTCCTACTAATTCAATTTGTATATATATGATCGTAGGTTTTTTTTTAATAATTACATCCGGAACTTTTGATGTGATCCATATATATGCCATAGCATGTCACCCATAAACAAATCAGAAGATGCACGCTTGCATGAAAATAATTAAACGAAGAAAAATCCTTATCAATTAAGGGTCAAAACCGTTACAAGGGAGATGAACAACAATGGTGAAGTCACTTTCACAATGAATGCTGCAAATATATATATATATATATATATATATATATATATTTATATTTATATTTATATATTTATGTTGCTATATGTTGCTTAGAGGGATATGTTCTATATATGGCCCAATCAAAGCCAAGATTTAAGGGGAATCCAAATAAACTGAATCAGAAGCAGAAGCAGAATCACACGTGAGGTTCTGGATTGTGTGGGCAACTAGCTACCCACAGAATTACTAAACTAGCACCAACATGTAACACAACATGATACCGTGATAAAATATATAATTTTTATGAATAACCTTTATATATATAATATTGTTTTAGTTCCATAGTTTAGATTAAACAATATTGGCTGGGTGTAGTAGTAGTTGTTTGTTTGAATTCAAAAAATTAAATATATGATTTTAAATTAAATTAAAAATAAAAAAATTAAAACATTTGGATTAGTCTTCTATTTTAGATGGGATGATATTATTGATATTTACCCAAAAAATTTAAAAAAAAAAGGCCATTTGTCTTATTTTGTAAACAAAATGTGAAAATATATGATTTTAAATTAAATAGACTAAATTTTGATTTTTTTTTAAGATAAAGCTTGTAAGTTAAAGTATCATATAATAATATCTA
The DNA here is from genome assembly GCA_037074485.1 of Delonix regia. NCBI lineage: Eukaryota > Viridiplantae > Streptophyta > Magnoliopsida > Fabales > Fabaceae > Delonix > Delonix regia. Next base: position 24,203,389 of record CM073461.1, read on the forward strand.
ATAGGAATGGTATGAAAAATATTGGTGCAGTTTCATAGTCACAAAAATGTAAAGAAAAAGAGGGTGAGATGGTCGCGTTGTGAGTGAACGAGTACGACGCACACGTCGCTTTCACTGCCAATGAGGCATGTTGGTCTTTGCATGATTTAGTGGCCTTTGTCTAACTAAATCCTTCCCATTTTGCCTTTTGACAAAGTCTACGATCACCTTAAAACCCTCGTTAGCTCACACTTGCTTCACTCCTATTTGCTTAACATATATTTCCATTAATTCCTCTTCGCATAATATTATATGTCGGTTATTAGATATAGATATATGTATATATATATATATATATATATATATATATATAGCCTGACTATGAATTTGACTTTTGTCATTTTTTTAGGTGGAATAAACTCAAATTTTTTATTTTTGGGTTTATTATGCTGTTGTGTTAATAGTACTACTGAATTATATAAATATGAATACATGATGTTTCAAGTTTGAGGATGAATAATAACATAAAAATTAAGTGAATATTTTTTGGGGAAGGGAGAAAGCTAGAAGGGGGATGGTATAAGAATGGAGAATTTCAAAGCTGTATATTGCTGTGCGTGTGTTCCCTGTCAATGCTACAATGTGCTTAAACTGAAATCTTTGGATTTGTCAAATTGTGAACAATTGGTTATTCTGCTTCCCAAGAATTAATGTTTTAGACAATGTGGCAATTTCTCATTGAATTCCTTGCTTGCTTTTGCACTCCTATACCATAATCTATGGTTTTGCTTCCACATCCCAACAAGTCAACAATTTCCCCCCTTCTTGAAGCTAATGCAATTTCATATTCCTTTCCCAATATTATAAGTAGTACACACATATATAAAATTAGCATTAAATAATTTTTTTTATTTTTTTATTCATAACCATAATTCTAATTCCCTTTGTTGTTTTCCGTTGGGTTAATTCCTTGGTCAACAATACCTCTCTCTTTATGTTTTCTCTTTTATCACACCTTTCTTATCTGATTGATCTCAATCATAAGCGACCTTACTCTACTTTAAGGTAGACTCTATGTTTTCGCTTCATGCCAACTAGATTCCTATATACCTCTTGATGCATCATCTGAGGTTTGATGTATCCATCTTCAAAATTTTCTTTTTGAACCACCCAATGTAGAAGATGATTGATTAAATGGAATGCATGGAAAATGAAATTGAGGTGCTATCATTTTCTTGGTTAAAAAAAAAAAAAAAAAAGGAAAGCCACGTTCTGACCTTGACGGCTCTTGATAATCAGTGGAGTGTAGTAGTTGTAGGGTAGATATAATGGTGATTACTGGTTAGGGTTGTGGGCGCATCAAAATGGCCTAAAAAAGCAAATAAAAGTAAGTTTTGTACCCTTTTTGACTCTCCTCTGCCTTTCTTTTCTTTCTCTAAAACTCAACTTCACAGGAAAAGGTAGGCCAAAAAGGAAAAGTACGATATCCCCACTTCACTAGAAAGAACCATGTGTGATATAAAGATCATCTCTCACTTTCTTCCACACTTTGCTTCCCTTTTGATGAGAAAATTTTGATGGATGAGAGCAGAGAGACGGACAATCATGTGACATGTCCTTGTCCTTGTGAAAAACGCATCATCGACTTTTCTATTAAACAAGGTGAATGAATAATTGACTTGCCAACTTCTTCTCTCTCTCTCTTCCTTGCTTAAGAGTGTTTTTCAATTGAATTAGATTTAGGTATATGTAAAGAAAATGTTTTAAAATTACTATTCCTTTTGAGCAATTTTCATGACAATTTTTTCCCATTGATTTAATGCATTTAATATTGTTTTTAAAATTTTTTTTAAATTGACTATAAATTTATATATATAAGATATCATCTTCTTTTAATTTACTAACTTGACTCCTTTATAATAGATATCAAATACTTCAATTGGAAGAGAAAGACAACAAAGGCAAAAATTGCAGGATCCGTGAACAATCAAAGGCAAACGCATTTCATGTTTAATTAAAAATTTCGTAGTCTAAACAAATAAAAGGTGAAATAAAGAAAAGCAAGTCTTCCTCTTCTATTCCAGTGTCCATTTCTTCCACCTAATTATTAAAATCAACTCTGTCACTTGAAAAACCGAAATCAAACTTTCTTTTTCCACTTTTTTTAATATAAAATTTACAATGCAAATAGAGACGGAACTACTTCTAGACAACATTGACTCTGCTTATGCTAGCTTTCCCCTGTTTTCCTCTGTTTTTGTCTCCCATATGCTGAGCTTGTTCCTTCAATTCCTTCCTCTTGAGGTTTCTGAAAAATCACATCACTTTGGAAGGGCATCCGAATCGTGACGATTTGGGCTCAGTCAAATTTTGTCTTAAATTCACAAAATTTTTTGAGAATTGGAATGATCTCCTCTGTTTTAAGGATTCTTGTTTTTTCTTTTTTAATATATTTTTTCCTCCTCTCTACCCGGAAAATCCTCCTCCATGTTAGTAATAACATATTCTCCGCTAGTGGCCTCAATGATGCAAGCACTCATTCTAGCTTACAAAAGTGATCAAATATTGTAAATTGCCATTCATTTTGTCCGTGTTTTGTTGGCTTACAAGCCTAGAAGTATGTAGTAGACCAGAGTGATTGGCAATGCTATCAACATCCCAAATATAACCCTGCAAATTTCATCCAGGTACAAAGATAAGAGAGGGTGTAAAGTCTATCTTACGAAAAATTCTATGTAAGAAATTAAAGGGTTACCCAACCACTAATTGCGACGCTCCTTATTTTGAAGCTAAAACATTTAAAAAAAAACAAAAATGTAAATTCGACTTATTACATATAAGTACAAAAATTTAATTACAAATAAATATATATAAATTTATCATTAGTAAATCTCACTAAAATAATCATGATTAATTTCTTTTTATATGAAATTTTCCTAACAAATTTTCATTCAGCGGTATCTTATATTTATATATATATATATATATATAACAGAGAAAAACAAGGGAATTGAGTTGCTTACGCTGTACTAAGAATAGCAGGGTGAACATTGTACTCCTTAGCAAACACAAAAGGAACAATCCCTTGTGGAAGAGCGGCCTGTTTTTCAGAAATTACATTTCCATAAGTTAACAATCTTAAGTTTTTTTCCTTATGCTATTAAGGGTTGCAAGAAAAAGGAAATTGAGATTTCATTTAATATGGTTTTGATGCATCACAAAATAAACAAAAAAGAAGTGAAGGTTAATTAATTACCTGAACAATAGCTACACGTAAGAGGGTGCCACGGAGGCCGATGGCGATGGAAGCGGCGGCCATGACGGCGGGGCCAGTGAGGAACCGTACAGCCATGGCAAATGCGGCAACCGAGTTCCCACATGCAATGATCTTAGGTTGAAGTGCCATAAACAAACCTACCGATATCACATTCACAAACATAAATTTAATTATCAATTATGACTTAAATCGTATTTTTCAAAAAATATTTTGTTTTTCTAGAAAAATAGAATAACCATCGCCCTCAAAAGACCGCTGTTTTTGGACCACAAAGCGACGTAGTTTAAGACCGGACCCCACATGTCGGAAAGTCTCTGGGTTATCCAAGCCCCATGTGGTTAAGTAAACCAGATCAATATTAGGATCTTTTTGGTTAAATGTTATTCACACATTTTTAAAAATAGTATTGATAAATTATGAAGTATAATTTGTTTTAAAATCAATATTTATGTTTTTAAGATTGAAATTGTTACAACCTTTTACTTTCTTGATTTATGAGAAAAACAGAGATGCGCATCAGAGATGGAAGCCACAAAAATAATGGAGTTTATATATGGAAGAGGAAATGAATGAACTAACAGTGAATGAGAGAATCAAATAATTGAGAAGAGTGGGAATTGGGAGATATGGTAGCGACCACTCACCTAAGCTGAACATAGCCATTCCAAGCCCAGCATCGGACAGGATGGAGATTGATTTCTCTATTATTTTCGGCATTTGCACATGCCACCTACATTTTCATCAAATCATCCTTTAAAACTATATTCATAAATAGTGTTACTATATTTAACCATCTCACTCTGTGGTTGTTCAAGTTTTTTGCTGTATGCTTTTCAAGGAAAATTTGATTGACTTTGATTTAACAATTGAGTAATTAATGATAAGATTATTCATTAAAATTCTAAACTTAATTTACCTGAAGGCAACGAGGGACCAAATTAATCCAATGAGGCTAGAGTACGTGTTGGGATTACGGATGAGCTTCCTCCACACCATGATGAGTATCAGACGGGTCATCACACTCGCCGGAGGCATTTGTTTACCGACACCAGACTCCGCGTTTCCAGCAGCTTTTGGGTGGAGCTCAGCCGTTGAGCTCGAACCCAGCTTGTTCAGTCCAGTGGGTCCCTCTTTCTGATCTCTTTGATCCTCATGATCTGCTTGGACTTCTCTACCTTTCGCCGGAAACCTGAATTCTTCCCCAGCAAGCTCCGGCTCCGGCATGGCTTCATTTTCACCAATATTTACATAATTAGTAAATCTAATCATTCCATTAATGATAATGGAATTTTTTCAAAGAAAATTCTCTGTACGAAATACCCTTGTTAGTTTCCCCATTTGGAGGGTGATCATCAGCTACCAGCATCCGGATCTCTTTGGCACCCTGATCGGACCGTCCAGATTGTTCCGACCCTGCGAAATCGTTACCGCCGAATACGTGGAGACCGCTCACTTCTGAAACCGGCGATGCGCTTGAGCTCCATACAAACATGTGGAGTTCTTTAGCATCATGGCTAGCTTTCCCTTTAGTCTGAGATTGTACTTGCGATTGTTGGGAATGTTGCGGAGGATGAGGCTGTTGTTGTTGTTGCTGGTTTTGGTTTTTCACACTCTTGCTCAAGGTCGACGAGAATTCTGGATTCGGAGCTGGATACGACGCCGGCGCAGGCACCGTCTGCGCAGGGTAGAATCCGAATCTCGGTGAACTGGTGGTCTGAGCCATAGGAGGAGGAGCGCAGTTCTCTTCGAAATTGGATGGTCTTGGCGTCGGGCCCCGCGATGACTGAACAGAGTACAAGTCCGCAGGGCCGAAGTTGGAATGCCTCGCTGGAAACCCCATCATGGAGTAGAAATCAGCGTGGTTGAAATTTGAGCCCCGTGGTGTTGGGTTCCGGGAAGAGCTCAGGCTGTAAATCTCGGCGCCAGTGAGGTTCGACGGCCGGGGAGTCATCATGAACGAACGTCTTGACGCGTTGGACTTCCTCACCGTCACATGGAGCTTCCCATCGTCGCCAACCTCCGCGTCCGTCTCCAGAAAGTCCCGGCCGTCGAGTGAGACGACGTCGGAATCCACCTTTAACGACACAATGGACGCTGCCGTCTCCGGAAACTGCTCCATGATCAGCAACTTGGCACCGCGGTACTCGAAGAGAAACAGCAACAGTGTATACCAAATTATACACTGCAAAACCACCACCTGAACCATGAGACTGCCGGATTCACCGCCATACATGGCGATCAGCAACGGAATACCCATGACAAGAGTGTTGGGCAATGTAGAGAGAGAGAAAATGGTGATCATCCATTCCAGGCTTCCGTTCTTCGTGAAGTTCGTCCAGATTGCGAGAGCAAAGAGCATGATAATCTTCTGGAGGGTATCGGCGGCGATGAAGCGGAAGTTCATTGCGTAAGGGTTGTTAGTGGATATGAAGTGGAAAGAGAGCAGAGGGACGGCAAAGATGGCGACGAAGCGGTTGATGCCGGAGCATTGGTCCGGCGAGAATATCTTCCACCACCGGACGGAGCCGTACGCTAAGATCATCGCCACGTACAGAGGAACCACCGCCGTCAGAACGGTGTACAAATCCTTCCAGGAAATCATTTTTTATTATCAACTGCGTAGAGTTAAGAGATGAGTGTGAGACTGCGAGAGAGCGTAAGTAAAGTTTTGCTTTGCTTCACAACTGACGAAGCAGGTGAAATGGCATGAAAGATGAAATAGAGAAGAGAAGGAAGGGTAAAATGGGGAAAAGATAAAAAAACCGTTAGATAACTAACTGGAAGGAAGGGATTTATGTCCCTGCAAAGTTTTGGCTAGCCCCCTGTTGTTTGTGCTCCTGATTTTGCTGATGATGAAGCTTTAGAGAGAGAACGTATCAGAGAGTACGAGAGGGAGAGAGTGAATTTACAATGGTTTAACTTGCGAAGAGTATATATAGGCCGCGAGACGCAGAGGTGAGGGTTTATTTTATTTTATTTTTTAATTTATTGTATGGGATCTGAAATATTTTAATTCTCTCAGAAATTAAAATATAATTGTGAGTAATATTTCGAGCTGAGTTTGGGGGATTGTATTTGCGGGGACCAGTGGGGGGAAGCGTGTGAAATTGGGTTAAGAAATGACCGCCTTACATGGTTAAGTTAACCCAACATGCGTTAAGGTGGGAATGGATTGTTTTAGTGACGTGGACGGCCTCATTGCTTTCATTTTCCTTTATTAATTCTTTCTTCTCTCAAAGTTGGAAAGCTGGGAGACGTGAGAACCGGGGAGAGCCCCAGCTTTCGGAGACTTACTGTACTAAATACTGTGCAAAAGAATCCCTGCTTTTATTTATTAAACTATCCTTATTAAATAAATTAAATATTTTGTATTGGTAATTGATATTCTATCAATTGAATAATATATTAATTCATTGTGAACATTATTATTTAATACTTCGTAAGTTTAGTTATAAGTTGTTTTCAATTATAATTACATCAAATTTACTTCATGTTTAGATTGATATTAGATTTACATAATTTTAAATCAACTTGATTTTAAAAATTAATTTTGAATTATTATAATTTTGTGTCACCATAATTTATTTTTGGTAACTTTGATTTAAAAATTAATTTTTGTCATTTTTTATTCAATATAAAAATAATTATTTTTTACTTCTGTGTAAATAAGATTTATATCACATAACAATATTTACAAGATAATTTTTTATTTAGGTATACAAATAAATATTTTAAACTTTTCAAACACTAAACCAAAGACATATTTAATTGAGATTCTTTGTACCTTTCATTTATATTTATATATCTATATATATATATATATATATATGTGTGTGTGTGGACTAATTGCAGCTTAATTTTACTGTTCCATTAAAGGTATTTTGAAACCGAGTTCTCCTTTCAAACAGTATGACCTTCGGTTTCTCACTGTTTGGACGTGTTTTGCTCCCATGATAGCGACACAGTATAAAACATGAAAGAGTAAGACCATCCAAAGAACGTGAGAGAATCCCGTAGATTGGAGGATAAAAAAAAAATGATCAAGTAAGGAAAACAGTCTCCAACATTAAAAAAGAAAACAAAGATGGTACATTTTTGTTCATGTATCTATATATATATATATATATATTTGATTTCTTTTTTAATGTGATTTCTTCAAACAATTAGTATATATATATATATACACACACACAGTTAATTGCCTACTTGTCTCTTGATTAAGACACCAACTGGTTGTAAAAAAAAAAAGAAGTTTCAATCTGGCTTTTGATTCTTGTCTTTTTAAATCGAGTTCATGGCTAAACCAAATACAGATTTTATTTCATTTTGTTGACAAAACCTTGATTAAATTATGTTGAGTGAGGACTCATGTTGACTGAACATGCATGTGAGGGAGGTGGGGAATAAAATAAGAATAGGAAGATTAACCCTCACATTCATGAATAAGAAAGGGAATGAATATTATTGATGGGTCATATTCATGCACCTTAAATATTGGGCTCACTGTCACTGCATTTTTTTTTTTTTTTTTTTTCTGATTTCATGGTCAAAATAATTTCACATATTGTGCAAATTTTTTTTCATCTTAATTACTGATTTTAAAATTGTACTTCCATATATCGGCTTAGTAGATTTAAAATTTTAATTTTAAAATATTCGAACTTCAATTATTAAAAATATTAATTGGTCCCCGTGCATGATTTGAAAAGGCATTCTATCATGTGGCTCAAAAGAAAGAGACTTTTTAAAAATGAAGCTTACCCACCGTAGAACTGCCTTATATAATTATTTTATTATATAAATGGAAAAGGTAGAAACTTTGTTTGAAACATATATTGGATTGAACTAGATGGCGGGAGATCATTTTTCTATTAAATTAAAGAAGTAAAAGTGTACTAGTGAAATTTTTTCCCCTCCTAGGACAAACTCCAAATGGCATAAACATATACTCACTGAATGAATGTCTTCCACCAAAATTAAATATTGAGTATTCTTTAGATAATTTTTTTATTAAAAAAAAAATCTGAATGAAAATAATACTTTTAGCAAGCATAATATGAATTGAATTGGAGTAGGTTTTGTGATACAAAGAGAGAAGAGAGACAAAGTCGAAATGTAGTAATATATATAGCAGATTTAGTCCAAATAAACAATAAATTTTATGTAGTTATGTTAATGAATATGTTTTTTTAACAAATTAAAATTTTAATGTTTTAACTTGAGAAGTAACAAGAAATATGCCTCATTTCATTGTTAGAATTACAGTGAAGGCAAGAAAATAAAAATAAAATAATTTTTTAATTCATAAATATATTTCGTAGGACATAAAAGAAGAACATGCCTATTTATATATTTTAATATTTAACCTAAAAAATATTCATGGAATTAAATGAAATAGCGGAAAAATAAAACTAATGCTCTAAAAAAAATTCTTATAAATGTAATGGTAATGTAAAATCGAAGAAAATAACAAAAGAAGAGTAAGGATGTTAACTCTTTGTCCTTTGATTTTTTTTCTTTCCTTCTAAAACCCAACTCGATAACTCAACAATGTGATATAAGTTGTTAGGTTGTTTAATTTATTTAATATAAATCATTGAATTAAAATTTAAGATTACATATAATAATCTGATTTTAATTTAAACTTTTAAATTTGCATTATTTTATCAATATTAATTAGTAAATATGCATATTTTTTCTTAAATATATTAAATTCAAATTCTTTCACGAGGATCTCTCCCCTTAAATTTAATGTATGTGTTCGTACGTCTAGAAAGGAGAGTGAGTTACTGACACGTGGGTGTGGGCATAGGCACGTGCGCATGCAAAGCTTTAGTGGTCACTGCGCACGTGAATATCCCTCTCGCGGTCTCATCCATATCCAAACTTAAGAGCCTTAAACGCTCCCATTATTACACACTCCTCTATTTTAATTGGCATCTTAATTAATTATTTTTCTAACAACCAAAAAAGGGGGGAGGGGGGGGGGGGGGGAGGAAGAGAGACAAACGTTTTTCTGAAGCTAGGGACCAAAACGTCGCGTTCTCCTCAACCGATTTCCCAATCACGGAATAAGCAATGTTACAATCTGTATTGAATTGTCGGCAATTCTCAATTTTTGGGTGTCAGTTAAATTAGTTTTAACAGAGCAGGGATGTAATTAGAAAAAATTGAAATTATGTAGATGAAAATAGAAAACATGAGATGTGATTAGGTGTGTAGGAAACAAAAGAGAGAGAGAGAGAGAGAGAGAGAGATTAGGCGAAAGGAAAAGGAAAAGGGAAAGGGAAAAGGAGAGGGGGAGGGGGGGAGGGGGAGGGGGGGGGGGGGGGATTGAAAGAACAGAAAATGGTCCCCTAATAAAGTTTAGTGGTTCGAAGTGGCTGTGCTGTTTTTTCAATTTTAAGTAAGCAAGTAGTGCATAGAATGAAGGATTATGGGGCATGTGTGTGAGTCAACATATGTGAGCTTGTCTCCCCCACCCCAACGTCCCCACCATTTTTTAAAAAATTTTTTTAATTATTCATAAAAAATAATTCACCCCAAATAATTAATGATAAATCCCATTTCTTTTTAATTTTATTAATAGGATTACACAAGGAGGGGTAAATTATTTTATGATTAAATATTAGTATATCTGTTCCCTCAATTTTGACTAATTTTAAACTGAATATGTTAATAAAATGAAAATTTATAAGGATAAAAATGAGAATTAAGTAATAAATAATAAATCAAATTGAGAATAGAACAAAGTTAAAAATCAACTCATAAGTGATATATTAAATTGTGAATGAAAATTAAAGAGAGGCCAAATTAAATAGTGATTAACGAGTGAGAGGGATTAAAATAACAGTTTACTTGTAATCATATATTTCTTTTTAGTATTAAAGTCAAGAGTGTACTAAAATTCTGTCTAAAATTAAATGATTTCATTTTAACATCAATTCGTTGCAACTGAATTTCATTCTCAATTGTTTTAAAACAGGAGGCTATTACTTCGTTATATGCCTTCCATATACTATACATATAACGATCTTGCTGGATCAGCACAAATAGGTGCAAGTATTATTATGGTCTGGAAATGTCATTCATGCATAGATTCACAGGGGATATAATAACAAAGTAAAAAAGCAACTTTTATGTCAACTTTTGTACCACAAGAACCATGAAAACTTAAAAAGCAGCCTCAATTTTTGCAATGCCATATTGTGACTACAATCAATGTGGGTTTAATGAAAAACTACTTTTCTAATAAAGTCAGTCCTCTTTCGTTGAGAGGAATAAAAGCGTACAGTATTAACGAGACCCACTAATTTATGATTTAGTACTAAAAGGGGTTTGCAAAATTAACAACTTAATGATTACCAGAAGCACAAGCATGGGAAGTGATATTGGTACAAAGAGTGGGTCATTAGTGTTGGAGGAATCATGTCTCGTCCATCTATATTATGGTAGGCTTTGTGATCTTTCCGATCAAAAAGAATTTTTTTTTTTTAATGCCCAATCTATGATCAAAATGTGTAGTAACGTAATTGGGAGTGTCGTAATTCATTATGAGGGTGATCTATTAGCGCAGAGATCAAAAAATTTACGGTGATGTGTGTCAATAAAAGAAAAGTCTGTATGATTGTAAAACAAAGATTTGTATCATTTATTTAAATATAGAATATTTATTAAGAATTTTAAAAATATTATAAAACTGTAGCTAGTCCTTTGACATTAGAGAATTTTGAGACTTCAAGTCGTCACACTTCATGCCTGTTCAATGTTTTCTTTAAATTTTTTTTTTTTGAAAATGTTTCTTCGAGTTAATGGAGCGTGCTATGTTATGAGGAAAAAAGTGTGATGTCACAGCTGGATGAACGGAACGATCAAATTAAATGCTGAAGGATGGAAAATTTAAGAGTTAGTTTTTAATTTTAAGTCTGCAAAAGGCGTTTGTAAGTAATCCAAAATTAATGAAATCTATTTCTATACTTATCAAAATAAAACATATATTTTAATATTTCTTGGAATATTTTTAATTTTTTAAAATTAAAATATATTTATACCAAACAATAATATTAATAATATTACAATTATGTACCTATATTATAATTAAGTGAATTAGTACATTTAAAATTATTAGTGCACTAAAAATTTTACTTATAAATATTAAAAAAAGTTAAAATTCAATTGCAGTTTTATTATTATTACAGTCAAGTGAAGCCTCGATTAATTTGTACATATTTTGATTAATTATTTCTTTAATTTAAAGGTAAGCAACTTACGTTGAGATTCATGAATTCAGAAGAAAGTTAAAAAATTATTAATATATTACAATTGTATATTAACCTTGGTGGTTTTTGTCTAGGCTCTGGAAAACATTGGAGAAATTGTCATAACACATGCATTGGGAGGTGGTATCAGCGGGGCCTCGCGTTGCTCCATAGTCTATTATACGTGTGCGGTTCATCTACCTGCCGGTCAAGGAATGCTTATTCCCTTTAATTCATTGGGCCCATCAAAATTTTTATTGGATCTATATCAACATTGATTGGCCCAATTCTTTGAACTTCCCACTGCTCATACTTTACCTATTGCCACTGTCATAACTTAAGGAGCAATTGAACTTCTTATCAACGGTATTATGATGTGTAAAACTTTATTAATCTTCATAACTTAAAAGGAGAAATGACCTCATGTTAGAGTTGAGATCAAGTACTATACAATATTAGATGTTGTACATTGTGAACTATTGAATTTGTAATGATATCATATGATCATTATTAATTATTTTGATTCAACAACTTATAATATACAACATTCTGTGGTGTATAGGACCCTAAGTCGAGTACACATGTTAACATATGGTAATAAGTGTTAGTTCAATACAATTTTTTTAAAGAAGAAATTAATCAAATTGGATAATTGGTCATCTGCAATGCATTCATATAGAGAAACAAAGAAAAAAATATATAATTTAAATCTTTCATTTTTTGGTCTTAGGATTGATTTGGTCTCCTAAGAAAAAAATGAAGCTAGTGAAAGAGGGACACAAGCCCCATATTTAAGTTTTTAGGATTCATGCCTGGTTCCCTTTCTAAATACTATAATGTTAGGGAATTCATGATGAAGAAATTGAAGTTGAATGTTTATAAAGAAGGTACAGAACCATTCATCCTGATCTAATGCCAAATTTATGGGATTGATGTCTACTTCTCAAGGCGGGTTTTGACTTGGGTCCTTAAGGCTGTCTCCTACCAGCATGGCCAATTAATGAGGATGTAATTCAGGAATGGCTTTCTGAAAAGACTGAAACTTGCACTGTCTTTCAAGGCTATTCAGCCATCCCAATGTGCAGATTTTTGGTATAAACTTCACTCATACCAACACTAGATTTTCATAGGACTTTACCTTCCTCCTCACTTACGGCCTAAGAAAAGAATTATATATATCTTTAAAAACAAACCAAGAAACGTAAGATTTTGAGTTACTTATAGATATTATATATATATATATATATATATATATATTGTGTTGCAAAGTTTGTATTAATATGTAAGTGTTGTGAAAGAATTATTTAAACTATCACAAAAACCCAACCATGTGAAGGAACATTCCTCCGAGTATAGATGGTGTCGTTTATAATGATCCTCATTCGTCGTCCCTTTCCATCCTCATCAACATTGCCCATTCCCCTCGTCGTCTTCTTCGCCTTCGTCATCTTCTTCTTCTACTTTTTCTTTGCTTTTGAACCCGTTCTTCAAAAAGAAAGAGAGCGATTTCCAAAAGGAAAATAACAGATAAGGCTTTGTTCCAAAATCTCACAATCTCTTTCTTTCTTTCTGGTTTTCTCTATCTTGCGAGGGGCTCAAATTTGGAGACATATTCAGTGGGTCTCTTGGACATGTTTGGACTATGTTTGGACACGAATTTAGGTTGGAAACGAAACTTTTGTGACATCATAAAATTTCCTTTGTTCTTGTTTTTGTTTGTTTTTTTGACAATGGTGCATTCGCAGATGTGTGAATGGCCATTCGTTTGGAATAAAGCTCGTGGCGGTGTGAGGCCCATGTGATGTTGTTTTAGTGCCTTTAACTGAATTTATTCTACTTGTTCGGTAGAAGGGGTGTTCATATTAACTCCCTCTTCAGGTTTTCTTGCTTCACTTGTTCCTCTTGTTTCCTCCTTTTTTTTTTTTTCCTTTTAAATAAATAATTCAAAATTCTATGAATGAAAAATTCACAAGAAAATATCAATTTGGAATCTCTCTTTTTAATTGTTACTCGTTTGTTTCTCCATCCCATTTCTTACATTTAGATTTGGAATTTCCTTATCCTACACTCCTTTACTCTTTAGCATCCGAAACTACTGTTTTTTATGATAATTTTGAGATATATATAGATATATATATGTATAAATTTTGATAATTTAATGCAAGATAATGTGGGGAAATGGTTGAGAACTTGAAGTAATCAAAGTCTTTGGTGTGACTGAGTGAGAAAGAAAGAAGAAAGAAATGGAAGGGCTCCACCTCAAGGGCCACAAGTTTTGGTAAGTGTAGGCCTCACACACATATGAGTGTAGCATAATTCATTTGGCACTTGTTTATCATTGTTCAACTACACACACCTTACCCATGTGCCATACTCTCAAAGTACAAGCTTTTATATGGAAGGGTCTTTTTTGCTAATAATTATGGTGTCTTTTCATAATTAAAAAGAGGAAAATTTTACAAATAATTCTTCTCAAACTTTTAAAATTAAAAAAGAAAACTTCTTTGACATGTTTTGAAATTCTTAACAATTTTATTTCATATTGCTGTTTTTTTTTTTGAAAAAATAATGATTTGGCAGAGATGAGAACTTGTCACATTAAATATGGAAGAGTCAAGTAACACTGAAATAAATAAAATAATTTATTTCTCAAAGTGTGAATTTAAAGAACTATTAGCAAGCGACCTCGAATTTAAAGAATTTTTTTTATCATTTTCTCAAAAAAGAAAACATTAATATATATATATAGACTCTAATTGTCACACGATTCAAATTTTAGTAAAGGTAACTTAACACCAAATTTTAATATATTTTTTCTGTGAAATTTGTAGTCCTATCAGGTATAGTCTGTCTCTGACTAGATGAACAGAATTGATTAATACATATGCACCCAAACTAACTCAAACACTTATTGACCATAATTATATTTTTTTAAAAATTATTAAAGTAAGAAGAAGAAAAAAAAAAAAGAATGCAAAGGCAATAATAAAGAAAGTGAGATAATTATATTTTTAAAAAAATTATTAAAGTAAGAAGAAGAAAAAAAAAAAAGAATGCAAAGGCAATAATAAAGAAAGTGACCCCCAAGTTGAGTTGTAATATGTGGAGAGTATGATCATTTGTCTGGGACAGGATCAAGGTGTGTCTGCTTGGGCCTTTGTGGGTTGGGGAACCTCTTATTTGGGTATGTGGCTGTTTTGGCTGTGATCGATGAATTTCAATGATCTATGATACATTATGGGTAGCCCACCAATTTTCCTTCTTTTTCTTCATTAAACAGCTTTGTGATCTTCTTAGTACGTCATGTGGGGTATGTCATGGCCCTTGTTCTCATGTTTCAGACAGGGACATGACTACTCCTGCTTACTGCTTCCCCTTGGGCCTACCTCACTCTTGGGCCCTTCCTTATTTGGGCTGCCTGCATTTCTGGTATCAGTTTCATTTAAATATGTGACTTCATTGTTTGGTCTTTTCCTCTCATTTCTTCCTTTCTTATTGGTGAGAAGGATTGATGTTCCATCACCTTACTTATTTTGTTATTTAGAAGAAATTTCATGTTATATTTTTTTTATATGTAAAAAATTCCTAACATTTTTTATCACTTTACATAATTTAAATTTAAATTTTACATGTTATAGACTAATTTTAGATGAGCATTTTTTAACCCCCAAAAAAAAAAAAAGAAAAACTAGAGTTGAAGTTGCCAGTTTTCAAGTAAAACCAAGTTTGAACAATTAAGTTTAATTTAAACCATCTTTTCATTCATTTGTATTAATTTCCATATTTTAATGTATCAAACAAATTAATTGGGATTATTTGCTGTGCACAATATTGTTGTGTAGATTTTGAACCTTTAGATCATTAATGATTGCTTGATTTTTAAAAATCTAATGGTCTAAACTGTAAACAGTCCAGATTGTCAAACAAACTAATTTTATTTGACTAACAATTTGAAACTAAGCAACACACAAATTCCATATTTCCAATACACACGTATACAAAATTTCCTTCCCACAGGCAAAATAATAATAATAATAATTTAAGTAATATACCTCATCTGTATTTTTAAAAACAGACTTACATCGTGTCATGGGCCCATGGGTTCGAGCAGTTAGGTGATTGGGTTGTGTACTACTTGCACACGGACCCAATGGTCCAGGTGCTTGATCTTCTCCTGAGTATTGGGCTTCGCTTAAAGCCTCATATATATCTAAACAACAAGGTATTGGGCTTTTCTTTTTACAATGATTGAGAGAAAAGGTTTTAAAATAATTGTTTCATACTACAGTTCAAGCTTGTCTTGAATTAAAACACGCCTAGGTCGTTGATTCTTCATTTTCTTCCTTTTGTTTTATCTTTCCTGAATTAAAGTGTGCAATTTGAACCAATCCCGTTCCTACCCTTTTCCTAACGATCAGTTTCAGTCATAGGTATCTAACTTTCGAGAAGAGCTTAATTCTTTTATCCTTCTATTAACGTGCATGAGAATTTTCAGATATAAAAATCCTAATCAAGTTAAACCAGCTGGTTTTGCTGAATTGAACTCCCAAGTGTTGGACAGCGAAAAATATTGTAGCAGGATATCAATCGAAAAATAAATAAATAGAAACTGGAAAACTGTTTTTAGTTGGACAACATTAATGTAAAATACTCATGCACACTTTAAGATATCCATATGTAAAATACTATTTATTTCACTTGTGATCAGACACATTATCTTTGTACTTTGTAAGTATAGACCCTGAGATGCAGCCCAGAACTTCAACCATACTGTTAGTTAAATTGTTTTTTACCCTGCAAAAACAAAGACACTATATAAAATTCCCTAACAAATGTTTTGCAGCAGGATGGACTTTTCTCGCAAAAAATTTCAATTATCGTATACTCATTCATTTCTACTATCTAATAATGTAGCAAATCTTGTCAATGCCAGGGTTGTGGATAGTATTGGATTACGTACTGGGATTACTTTTCACGATAGGTATATTTCTCTTTATATACAATTATATTTAAAGCAATTACAATATTAAATGCATTGGTATACTTACGATATAACAAAATAAAAATATGTTTTATAATGCTGACATGAATAATGATAATTATATAATTTTAAAATTATTATTTTTTGAGTTAAAAATTAAAATCATAAAAATTATATAACTTTATATATAAATTTAAAAAATAATACGTAGTCATCAATTAATCATTAAAATATTTATATGTTAGCATTATATAACAAATTTTTGCTTTGTTACATTGTTAAATGCACTGATTCACTCAATATTATAGTTGTGCAAAAATTACAGCTATATTTAATTATGATTTTTGGAACTTATAAAAACACCTAGGTTATGTGGGTATATAGAGTGAGAGAGATAATTATTTAGCTTTAAATATTTGTATATTCTAAACATTTTCAATAATACGTATTCATATTCATAAGAAAAAGTTGGAAAAAATATAACTATATATGTATTTTTTTTAAAAAAAAATTGGACCCTCTAGGCAATATTTGAATTGTAAAATACATTATCACACACAAAAGTATTAATGTGATAAAAATAAGATTGAAATTAAAATAAAAAAAATTGAATATCTACTTTTGCTGAGAGAACGCCTTCTATAATTGGCAAATTGATAATAGAAGATTCTGAAACGTAATTTACAAAAAAAAAAATATTAAAGTTGTAAAATGTAACCGTGACATTCCAATTTCCAAGCGCAAAATCCATTGTTCATTGGAAAGTGCTAATTAATAGAGAGTATCCCAACCCACCAGACACAATTTTTTTGTAATAAAAAGAGAGAAAAACTAATAAAAAGCTATAAACATTTTCTAAAATCTCTTTTTTCTTTTTGGCATTTTGTGTCTCATGCGAGTACGACGATCTTGAAAGAGAGGCCGGGATGATTATACATTGGAAGAAGAGACTGGGAAACAAGCCGGCGAAGGGTAATGAGAATGTAGGGCGGGCGTCCCTACTCTGGAGGGAAAGGTGGGGCCGCTGGTGGGTACCACGGCGGGACCCTTGTCGGCAGTAGCGACAGTGGTGGTAATGGTGGTGGTGGTGGTGGTGACCCTCTCGCAGCGAGGACACATAGTTAGGGTAGAGGCAGGAAGTGGCTGGCGAGTGTGGGGTGAAATCACAGTGGGAGGACCCACTTTCATAGCCCTCAGCTCCTCCACCTCTCTGTGGAGCCTCCTGTTTTGTTCTGTGAGTGATCCAAACCACCTCTTCAAGTACTCGCACTCCATCTCTGTCTGCTTCAGCTTGCTCCTGCATGCATGCATTCACACTTGCCCTATTATTACTATTATTTATTAATTAACTCCATCTACGTATAATATATTTGAATGATCATTTATAAGGGTTTCTTTCTACCTAATTCTAGGGCTAATTAAGGACTTGGTTTGGAATGATTTGACTTCAAGTTTCTACCATGACTTCCAAGAAAAGACATCTTTAGATACTCTTGATATACTAGTAGATGGGCTAATTATGTTTTTATCCAAATTTTGTGAAGATTTTAACATGTTAAGAAATTAATTTTTATATTATTATAGTTAGCGACGTATTTGTAGTTTAAGTTCTGATAATATTAAAGAAACCCTTGCAAGGATTTAAAATTTTATCTCAGATGCTCTTAGGAATTCAAATAGATAAAGATAACAAAAATAAAACTTTCCATCACGGAATGCCTTAGTTACATATATATTCAATAAATTACTTGCTAAGTTAAAATAATAATAAAATTTTTCAGTTTCTTAAAAAAATTAATGCATATAAAATTATTTAGACTTTTGAAAACACACACATATATCTATGAGAAGCAATTAACCGACATCGGTGTAGATTTGACACTCTTATAACTCACTTCAGTGTAATGTAATACTACATTAATTGATCTATATGAAATTTTATTTTAAAAAATAAACAATAAACGCATGTTGTTACATATTTAAAATTTTCTAGTATTCCAATGATAGTTTAATTGATAGTACTAATATAATTTTAGATTAATTTCATATTTTATGAGGATGATATTTATGATATGAATTAATCCGATAATTAATTTTGGAATGAAAATCCTACAAAAAGTCATTTAATAGTATAAAGTTAATTTTGATTGATATTGGTGTCAATTAATTAACCCTCTTATGTGCGTACAGTTAGACTTTTTTTTTATTAATTTACTTTATATTTAATACTTATATAATATAATAAGAATTAAGTATATATTTAATTGATATTAAATATTTATTTTTTTACTTTATAATGAATTAAATTTATAATTATTAACACCAAATAAATAATTTTAAAATAAAGTTCTAGAAATATATTTTAAATGAAAAATTAATATCACCTATAAAGATATTTTATTTATGTTTCAACTTAAGGAAATTTATCAAGGTTATATGATAAAAAAGAATTGTGTAATTTAAACATCTGCAAAGATGTAACTTACAAAACTAATTTATACGGGTAATAAGCTGCAGCTGCCTGATCTTGTATTAATATTTATAGAAACTGAAATTATCATAATATTCATTTTAAAGAAATTAAATGTGTATTAAATATTGGTATGAAGATCAATATATATAACTGGTCTTATAAGTTTTAACCTCTGCATCGATCATTAAAGAGAAACGAAACGGGTGAAAAGAACAGTAAACCATGCAACAATTAAGGGACATAAATAATTATTAATAAATGCAATTCAATTATTGGGAATATATAAAGCTATTGACAAATTAACTAATGCACGAAGGTTTTAATAACAATAATAATAATAACAAACCAGGAACAATTGATGTAAAGCAAATAGAAATGCATGCAGTTGGTCTAAAATAAAGGAGGGGGTATAGAGAGGAATGGTCAATGGTGGAGTTATGAGTGTGATGATATAGAGATAGCACACGAGGCCGAAGAAAACTCCATAAATGCAGTGCTATCATTACTCTCTTGTCTACTTTAATTTGGACACTCATCATTGTGTTTTTCTTTACCTTCTCACACGCTGCTCTGATTGTGGTTTAACTGCATCATTAATTACTCAAAAATTAGCCCACCATGTATACCTTCTCTATTTTTATTTCTTTTGTCAATTATAATTCCCATCTTTTTGTCTTCCTAACATGTGTAAAATATATGGGATATTGATCTATCGCTACAATTTTCTCAATAATACCCCCTCTCTCTTCAAAGCAAAAGATACATCCATATATAAGATAACGATATTTTCTTTTATTTATCGTTACTTTAGAATGCAAGAGACCTATATTTTAATCTTTTTAGGATGATTGAACTTATAATACCTATTTATAGCAAATTTCCCCAAATTCTCATCCGGGTCATCTACACCCACACAATTTCGCCCAGAAATGTTGCACATAAAGATTGAGGGGATCAATTATAAGTCGGGAACAGGAAAAGAACACACCAGACTCAGATTTTGTGTTTATATCTATCTATGTGGGCCATGTCGCTCATATGTAGTAGATGAATAATTGTCAAAATATACCCTAACAATTAAAGTCACTTTCTCTTTCTTGTCTGAACTGTTAGTTGAATATTGTGGCGTTATATATGTGCAACGTGATAAGAAAATCAAATGCTTGAACAGAAGCTTTCTACTTGTAGGAATTAATTATAGAATCAGGTTCAGATATATGGCTATTATTCTGTCAGCAACATTGAAAAGAAACAATGGCATTTAATTAGGACTTAGGCTAATTAATTAAACAGCTAGGGTTATATAAATATACCTGGCCCTACGGTTCTGAAACCACACCTCAACTTGCCTCGGTCGCAGATTCAACTGCATTGCCAATGACTCCTTCTGCTTCTGCAGAACCCATAACCCCCAAAAAAGCAAAATTAAAAAATTAATGGAGCCATAACTGCGTGCCAAAGATTACTGAATCAGATCACTGAATAGTTAAGTCATATATCTTCTGCGATCAAAATATAAGTTTCGTCTATGAAGAGACACACAGAGAGAGGGATAGTGTGAGGGGTTAATTACGGGGTTGAGAGTGTGATTTTGTCGGAAGCTTTCTTCAAGAAGACGAGACTGTTCCTTGGTGAGACGGAGTTTCTTGCGGGGAGCGCCTCCTCCTCCTCCACCATTGCTGCTTTCTTCTTCGTCTTCCATCGTCATCCATTCCTCTTCTGATGACGGTACCTGGTTTATGTCTAACTCTCTCACTGCAAGTTAACACCACCATATGTTTATATCTTTTTGGTTTATTTATATGTATGTACTTCCAAAAAATTTAAACTGAAAAGGACAAAAAGAATTTTCTATGGAACAGATAATAATATTAATGTTCAAAAATAACATTTCTGAGATGTCATCTCCCTAGATGTAAACTATGAACAACAAAAAGAGAGACAAGGGTGGGTATGATTTGTAAAACAACAAAATATAACGGCAGCAGACTAATAGAAATCGTGAAAGAATTTAATCTTGGAGTGTGGGTATGATCGTAATCTTTTTATTAACACGTCCCTGAGACAAGAGACCACTTAGTTTCTCGTGGAACGAAACTAGAAGTTACTTAAAAAACTAAGCCAGAAAAAAGAAGAAAGACAACAGATTCCCGTAAAATTGAGGATCAAAAATAAAAGAGAAAGAGAGAGAGAAAAGAAGGAGACTCATGCTCATGCATATATTAAACTTGCCTACCTGAAGGTGAAGGAAGAGGAGGAGAAGATGCAAAGCCAGGGACAGATATAGTCAATTCCAAGCTGGAAGAGCTTCCAGGTATGATCGCCATGGAAGATGATCCAGCACAGATATATATAAATATATAAAGCAAAAACTACTGAAGAGGGTGAAAAAGACGGTGATGGAGAAGGAGAAGGAGAATATCTCTAAAAGGAGAGGAAAAGGTAAAGTGAAAAACATAAGAAGACACACATACGGAGGAAAAGAAAAGAAGAGAGAAGCAGCAGATATGTATAGGAGAAGAAAAAGGGGAAGATAGAAAAGTCAAAGAAATAGAGGGGATACGCATTAATTAATAATTAGTACTGTATAAATGAACCCTGAGAAGGGGCGTGGAAATTTAATTAATGGGGTAGTTTCAAAGGGTGAGGCTTGAGAGAATTATTAAAGACAGTTTTAATTAGGGTTTCTGGACTGACTGAGGCCG
Organism: Delonix regia; assembly: GCA_037074485.1. Taxonomy (NCBI): domain Eukaryota; kingdom Viridiplantae; phylum Streptophyta; class Magnoliopsida; order Fabales; family Fabaceae; genus Delonix; species Delonix regia. Next base: position 24,225,062 of record CM073461.1, read on the forward strand.
TCAAAGTCAAAGTCAAAAGATAGGTCAGTGACCAGTCTGTGGGTGACACGTGTTAGGAAAGAGAATAAGCACGCATGTGTTAGGAAAAGAAAAAGAAATGTCGCTCTCGTGCATAGATTCAGAAATAAATTAAAAAACTAATAGAAATGAAGACATATATTATAATTAGGAGTTGCAATTTTCTTAAAAGGTACAAAAATTTATACATTTAATTTAATTAATATCAGATTTAAGATTTGATTCTAAACAAATAAAAATATTTTAATCAAATATTTAAAATAAAAGAGAATTTCTTACACTCTAATAAGAACAAGTTATTATAAATTAAATAATTAAATAAAAATAAAAAATAAAATTATATATAAAAATTAAAATTTTAAAAATTTAAGGAAACAATCGCCCTACAATTTCTTTAGATCCATCCCTAATTAATATTGAAGAATGTTGAAAAATTAAAATTATATAAATGGCACAATACATTTGGTCCGGGAAAAAATACTGTATATTTTACCTTTTATCACAGATTTTAAACATTGGAACTCATGAGAATTCAACCTACTTTAATATTTTAGAACATAATGGAGGAAGAAGTAAATAGGGGGGGGGGGGGGGGGGGGGGGTGTTGAGACCAGAAATGATTGGGAATGGCCGAACTGAGACCCTTTTGATCGTCCTTCTTTGTCTCTGCTTGCTGCATGTCTCTGTCTACGCCAACCACTTTCATTGCCCCCACACACCAAGCCTAATGCCCTTCACTTTTCAGTCTTCCTCGTGGGAAAAATAGAAGTTAATATTTTTATGTGTTTAATACAACAATTTTTAATAAAAATATAATATGTGCGTGATATTGAATAATATATATATATATATATATATATTAAATTCTCATTAAGAAGGTTAAAGGATCAAAATTTGGGTCTTGGAGTCAAAACTCTTTCGTCCAATTAGTTGGTTGAATCTAGGAAACCAATTGAAGTCAGTCATAAACAAGTTGGAGTCAAGTCTTTTATAGCCTAAAATTACAAAGCTTTTGAGCTTCGAATACGGCATGCTGTGTACAATACTTGGAAAGTCTAATCTCCATCATTAGTGATCAGAAAATAAAAATATGAATTCCCTCTAGGAGGCAAAATGGAAATAGTCAGCGTACCCCAATATATAGCAATTCTCCATTTGATCATTCTTATTCCCACGATTTTTCCCTAACTACAGTGAGATTATAATAAGAATAGAATATTTTGAACAACTATTAATAATCAAAACCCATACGATATGTAATTAATGTTTTCTCATTATTTTTGTAATACATTAAATTGATTAGTACGTAATTATATATCTAAATTAACAAAAATAAACAAATACGTAACCATTCATTACAAGTAGATATGGGTGAGTGTCACACTAATTAGACCCAAATTCTTACCTTCTACACACACACATACATGGATATATATATATACTATTTATTATATCTAATAAACCTATATAAATTAATTGTCTGAGTACTCATCCTTACCTATAACTACAAAGTACACATGAATTTGATCTCTTAATTAATATATATACCGGCTTATGGGAGAAGCTAAGCTTGATTGACAATGATATTATTCTCTGCAACACTACTTTAGTGGCAGAAAAAGAAAACAAACCTTTAATCACTTGTTAATCGATTTGAAAATTTAATTGTGTACCAAATTACAAGCTTTGTCGTAATTGAAGCTCCATGAAATGAGTGTTGATTCTATATATAAAAGGAAGGATCACTTTTTCACATTAGTGATCATGTTATACACATATAAATATAATGAATGACCGACAATTTAACCATTAAGCTATTAATTACGACCAACAAAGTGTTTGTGTGAATATTGATTTTAAAGTATTTAAAATTTTATTAATGAGAATTTAAATACAGATATATAAAAATTCCGTAATACATATATATATATATATATATATATATATATATACCACGTAATAGATATATATTAGGTAAAAAATGTAAATAATTTAACACTCAAATATATAATATCTTTCTATAACTGATGAACAAATCAAAACTATCAATTTCTATCAGCGCATATGACTTTTTTTTTTTGTTTGATTATCATTCACAACGAAGTATGATTCTTGAATAATTGGGTTCAATGTGTGAATATATATCTTTCCTCCTTGATAAACATTGAAATGCGATCCACGAAGAACAGGTTAAAGGTGCACACACAGGTCTACTACTCCAGGCAGAATTGTCTCACATGATTAGAAAGGACTGCAACAATGGAACGTATAATTTCTGAAAAAATAACTCAATTTATAATTGTATATAAATATATATATATATATATATTAATAAAATTAAGTTATTAACTATACCTAGATTTATTATATTATCAACATGTGGCATTAATTATAATGAATTATTATACGTACTTTTTATTTGAAATAGAACAATTTTCGCCTAGTTAATGCAGTATAATAGATTTTTATTTTTATTTTTATTGTTTTTTTTTACGTTCTTTATTCATTTTATAAAAGAAATAATTAAATAGTTTATTTAGCTCCTTTTTTTAATTATAGAAATGAAAATGTACTTTTAAAAAATGAATTGATTAGACAATATCATTTAATATTTGAACGGTTTTTGTTTTTTGCAATTTAGAAAATTCAATGTTGAAAAAAAGAGAAAAAATATACATTGGTCGCTGAATTTATTTAAATTTTTAATTTGATCTCTACAATTTTTCTTTAAAAATTAGCCTTTATAATTTATAGATATGTAAGAGGGTATTTATAACCGATGCTCAAACATCCCCAAAAATTCGAATTGTTGCATTTGATGACAATATTGGAAGCTAGGATATTTGAGGAATAGATTTGGGGTCGTAGGAAAAATATGAAAATTTGAGAGAAATATGTTGTTAATGTTATCATTTAAGGAATTAGAGTTAATAAAAAAATAAAAAATAAAAAAATACTATGTACCATGAATATTTTTTTTGAGATTTAATTTTTTTAAAATTTAAAAACTTCTATTAATCCAACTTGATGCTGAACTGTCGCACTCTAATTAGTCTACATGTGATTTTTTCCATACAATTAAATTTATAATTGTATAGAGGAATTTATGAAGGATTAATTGAACAAAATTAAAGCATAGAGTCTAAATTAAAATTTTGAATAAAATGTGAAAATTATAAGTAAAAGTTTTACAAAAATAAAATGAAGTGGAAGAAATTTATGGCAAATGCGTGGGGAGGTGGGCCCAGAGTGATGATTAGGTAAAGGACAATACGTAGAACACGGGACGGGTGGACCCCATATTTTGACGACTTGGTGGGGAGCTACCCAACACACCTGTGTCTGCTTGTCCTCTAATAAGTCACTCTGTTCATCCTATAAAAATCACAATGTCTTGTAACTTGTAATCCTAGTCAACAACATGTGGGTCCCTTCCCGGTTAATATATTATTTAAAATATTTTTTAAAAATATCATTCTTAACCCTTATAAAAAATATTAAATTTAATTTTTTAAATTTAAATTTTATAATTTAATAGAATGATTAATTTAATATTGTTATGAAAAATAAGAGATTAAGAGTGACAAATAAGTGAAAGATCATTTTAAATATTATAATAAGTGAAAAATTAAAATAATATTTTTGTAATAGGTGAAAAAATAAAATAATATTTTTTTTCAATTATCATGTCATGTGATTTCACTGTAGGAAAATTATTTTTTGTTATTATGTAAATTAAAAAGTATTTTTTAGTTTTATTTCATTTTTGAGTTTGATTAGTAACTTTTTAAGTCGATATCTAGACTTAATATGAGTGTCAAAAGAAAATCTACATAATAGTATGACATCATATAAATTTGAATTTATTTATTTCACATTATGAGAAGATATTTGAGTAAAGTAACAATGTAGTTATTGAATTGTCAGACTAATTTAATATAACCCTAGCTGTCATCATCATGTTCCGTGAAGCTGCTGCAGCCAAGGTTGATGGAACTGGGAAACCCTTGACATGATATTTTTTTTTTCTTTGTTCAATTCATCTGTCAAGTTATGCAGTTAAACAGATTTTTGGTTGGCACATCTCATTTTGTTACTTTTCATTGGGTAAAAGTTATAATTAGTCTCATTTAAATTTTGATTTGTAAACTGTAATATTAAGTTCATTATTTAATGGCAGAAAAACAAGATAGTGAAAATCGCTATATTCTATGAAAAACGATACCAATTTGCATAGAAATTTCAAGCGGAGTTTGGAATGGCTTTCCTTTTTAAAAGATGGAAAATTATATATTTGAATTGCACAGGAAGGACCTTTTTACTCTGTATACATGAAGTCATCAAAGGCGATTCAACCTTGGTATTTTCTAATTTGGAGACAGAAATTTCTACTATAATCGTTTACACTGAAGCCACATGCACGGCATTAACTCCATAGTTTCATATTTAAGCTCATTTGAACTTGACAAATCTAAGGACTAAACCCAAAGCCTAACTCTACCTAACTCTTAAAAAAAGGGACGTAAAAAGCAAAAAGAACTAGGAAAAAGAGCAAAATATAAGCATCTTTTTCTTGGGCCAATGGAAAACCTCGTATATAGAAATCTTCATTTCCATAGTATACTGCATTATGGTACTCACTAAACTTGATTCAATTATTTTTTGTTCTTTAAAGTAACATAAGTGTAAGCTTTCAGGGATTTTAATTTTAGCCAATACTGCTGAATACAATCTTTTTGGCCGAAAGAAAAAAGGTACCATGGCTGACGAAAATGCATCCATATGTTACATTATCACGGCCCAGTTTCAGGCTGTTACTTGGGAATTGTCTGAATATGGGTTGGAGCTCTAAATTTACAAAAGTCAAACTCGCAGCCCAATCCATGATCAAATTTACACCTAAACTAAATTGCCAAACGGCCAAATCATAATAAATACAGAAAAAGGGGTCACGAAATCAAATGATACAAAAAAATGATCACAAGGAGCATGGTAATTTCTAATTACCAAATGAAGACTCAATCACCAAGTAGGCAAAGCGGCTGTCTCATGCTAAGCTCCAGTTTAAGCGCAGGGAATTGCTCTAAATCATGGGAAGCACTTAAAATTTTCTGCATGCAAACGAACAACAAAGTGACGTCCATCTCATGGACTTAAGCACTGATCATGCAGCATGTGGTCTACTAAGGAAGAAATCAGGATTTGGTGAAGCAAAAGTTCAAACTTGTAAAAGCCATCACACCGATTTCAAAGAAATAACGTTATCACTTAATATCTTCAAAAGTAAAAATTTGTAAACAGCTGTAAACTTATTCAGCCGGCAAGATATCTTTGCAGCCCCAAACAGCATGTACTGTGGTATTCCATATCTGGCAGCATAGACTATTATGGATTGTAAGCTCATCCAGGTCAATTTATTGGCAGTTTGATATACACAAACGAGGATGATCGTCAACTTTAATTCAAGTCAATAATGGCAGTACATGAAGATTCAATGACACAAACAAATTTCAAAATTCAAACGACTTGTGCTATTTTGGTCCTGGAGCATGCCATCAAGATTTCCTTTAACCCGTTCTGCCTATTAGCTGAGTGTTTATAATTTTATGCAGCCTTTCTATGCGTTACTTCCTACTTGCTTCCTTAACATTCCAACTTACTATTCCGTTAGCACTGTCCTGTGGACATATAATGGGAGCTTTAAGCATTGCGTCTAGTATGAAGTAGGCTGCTAAGATTGTTTTCTTAGTAGTTAAGAAGTAACCCAGCAGTAAAACATACAGCTAGCCATAAACACTTGACCAAAGAAGAGCCAGAATGGTGCAATTTGATGGGACCTTACACTCCTAGAACACACCTCCCGGATCAAGATACACAAGTCCCAGAGTTTAGATTTGGGAATTAGGAGTTAGGCATCGGCCCTTTACCTTCTATAGAAGAATAGGCCAACGATGTGAACTCTAGAACCCCTAATTAAATAGCCTTGTACCATGTGAAAAAGCAACTCAAGTATGCTGTTAGGTAGTAGCACCAAAAAAGGTTTGACAATCCTCAATGGCGGTCTACCAGATCAGTGACTATTCTAATAGCATCTGCTGCCAATAGCTTTAATCAACTTAAGGTACTGGAGCAATCATTGGATGGCTGTTGTTCAGCATTGTCAAACTTTCCCTAGATCTTTAATTATAATGCTGAGGATTGAAAGGAAGGCACTCTACTAGATCTTTAGTTAAACTGTTGCTGATAGTAAATAACAATCCTCAACAGCAGTGTACTAAATCTCAACACATTTAAGAGATCATCTTTAATACAACTGCCCAATTCATGTGATATTAAACTGACAACTCTTGAATAAGCCAACAAATTACGAGCAGACATGAGCAGATAAATCAGACAGAGATCTTAATAATGTTTAGGGGAGTGGGGTGTTCTGAGATATTTACCAGTGCAGCAAGGTGCGAGTCTTGTAAAATATTCCCATCAACTTCCAATCTAGCAATAGGAAACTCTGGAAGATGTCCAGATTGTTTCTTTCCAAGCAAGTCACCAGGTCCACGTAATAAAAGGTCCGTTTTAGCAAGGTAAAAGCCATCTGATGATAGCTCCAGTACTTTCAATCGATTTAGGCTACCAGCAGCAGATGCTATTAGTATACATTTAGACTTCCTTGCTCCACGTCCAACTCGTCCTCTAAGTTGGTGCAACTGAGCAATCCCAAATCTCTCAGCATTCATTACAACCATCATAGATGCATCAGGAACATCAACACCAATCTCAATTACTTGTGTAGAAAGCAGGATGTGCACTTCTCCAGTCCGAAACCTTCTCAATGCTTCCTCTTTTTCATCACTTTTCATTTTTCCATGTAACAAACCACAGTTGTATCCTTGAAACCGATGTGATATGACTTCTAGGTCGGCAGAAGCTGCACGAAGCTGCGGTAGCTGTTCAGAAAGTTCGATAATTGGGTAAACAAGATACACTTTTCCCCCATCTTCCAACTCATCCATCATCATCTGTCATATATATGACACAATTTGCATTATTATCAGAAGACAAAAATGAACACAATCCTCATTTTAAAGTTATAAATCACATATCCGATATATCTCAATTTTATATCTCACAAGCAATATACTTGATCTTTAGTTCAGGATTCACCAACTTAGAGTAAAAATTGGCAGGATCAAGTGTGAATGCATATGCAGGAATAGAGCAGAAAACAACATGAAGAATTCTTGTGGGTACTTGTAATATGTGATGGAGATTGCATGAGTTATACTGAAGCAACAAACAAACTCATGTCCATGTAAGAATTAATTTAACTTGTTTCGAGGTAGTCAAAAAATTATTTACTACCAGTTGCCTAAACATTTAGCCTTATATTTTTTTTAAAAAAAAAAATTATAAATTAAAGAACACATTATGGGAAAGGGGCAATATGTTAAGAACTACAAGTCAAGGCAACTTGGGAGTCCCACATCAGGTGGCATACCACTTGGTGAGGGGCTTATAAGACCTTTGGCACCCTCTCCTCATGAGCTAGCTTTTGGGAATAAGTTTTACCCAAGGGCTCATCAAGTGGCAGTGGAACAGTTTTGACCCCGGGCAGTGGCGGGGTTGGTTGGAGAGGAGCGAAAAGGGAGAGCCTCCAAAGGGGAGAAAGGCCTGAGTACTAGCTGCCAGCACCATGGACGTCGCTGTTTAAGGGGGCGGAAATGCAAGGAACCACAAGCCAAGGCAACTTGGGAGTCCTACATTGCGTGGAATATTACTTGGTGGAGGGCTTATAAGAGCTTTGGGCACCCTTTCCTCATGAGTTAGCTTTTGGGGATGAGTTCTACCCAAGGGTCTCATCACAATATTTCTGAGGAATTTGTTGAAGAAAGTATGCGGTAATTTGTAGAGGTTCAAGAGATATTACTCTCGTAATTTTAGATCCATTATTAGGAGAATCAGCTGTAATCTACAGGACTATAGGCTTAATTAGTTCCTCTGGCATAGCTGTATATATACCACGACCTTCATGTATCATTTGAATACATAAACAACCTTAACAGAATTTTCTCCACATTTTAGGTTCGAATATTCTTCCTATTTCCATAAAAAATGATGCTACCACAAATATAACATATTTATCCTCGTTTATGACACTAAGTTTAACGGTTAGGAGCACGTCAGAAAAATCAAAATCATCAAAATCAAAAAGACAAGAGAAGTGAAGAGTCCAACTTTGGATGAGTGCCTGATCATGCATTAAAAGGAGATATAACTTGCATGCAATACAAAGGAAGACTGAAGCCTAAGGCCATCATTAAACATTAGTTGCCTAAATCATTAGAATTGTTGGTCAATTACCAAATAAACAAAGGTAAAAAATAAGAGTCCCTCCAGAAAAGATGAGAATGCTATAAGTAAGACAAGTACATATCTTTTCAATGATTTTAAGGGCTGTCACCTTGTAGACTTCCTCAAATCCGTTGTCATTTCCTTCAATGGCGTATGTTTGAACAGGAATTCTTCCAGGGGGTAAGTCAGTTATCTGTGATTGGAGAAGCCAAAGGAGTTCAATTAGCAATTGTAAAGCATTTTACACACTATACTGAAAAAGTTTGCGAAAAAAACGAAAAGATGAATGAAACAATTAGCATAGAGGTAATTCTTGAAATTCTTTCATGCTTAATTTTTCTTGTTTTCCTTCTCTGTTGACGACAGACTCACAATTGTATTAATAAGAAAGGCAGCCAATGTGTCACAGAAATTTTCTAGAACACCATTAGTGGCATAAACTGCTCCTTATTTTTTCAACATTTATATGGCTAACAACACTATAGAAACAAACAGAAAACAATATAACTCTAAGGTTCAAGGAATTAACTGATTACTGGGAAAGATGCCTACAAAGGTCTAATTGTTTACGTGTTGTAGATATGCAGACCAAACACAGCTGACTGCCCTATCTCCAAATATATATTATGTGCATGTCTGCTTCTAAAACTGCTGTTAAGTTATTTTTACACAGTTGTTGGCTTATGCATATGTTGTTAGGGGTCCTTGATAAGAACTGGGTATGCGCTCGCAATTAGAGTAATTCCTCTAGATACAGTTAATAGGTTTTGGCCATCAAAAGGATGCCAAAGTTTAATAGCAATGTGCCATCTTCACTATGTTTTGTTGAGTACTTAAATTGGGATGGAATGAACGCAGGGGTGTCTCCTTGCCTTTTGGAAACCTATGAGATAGGATTGTGTTAGTGGCTTGGCTTCCCTATGGTGTTCTACTCATGGATTTCATAAGGGTGTTCTGTCAGATATGCTGATGGTTTGGACAGTTCCGTTACATGTCTGAGCTTTTGTGCCTCTCAGTCTCCTGTTTAACACAATGTCTTTCTCTCCACTCTTGTATCATTCACTTTTTCAAATAAATTTCTTCTATCCATAAACGAAAAACTTGGCTATAATAATAATATTCAGACACTTTTTTGCAAACGTTGGATCTGATACACAAGACAATATAGAACTTGGACAAGATTAAGATTATATGGCATCAATTCTCATAACAGACATATAATAAATTTAAAGGTTTCATCTCCAAATTAAGAGAGTGTTTAGCATCTGAATCAAGGACAGAAAATGTTAAATACCTCAGTCAGCGACATATCACCATACAAAGCAAGAGCAAGCGTCCTTGGGATGGGAGTGGCAGACATGGCAAGAACATGAGGAGCCATACATGCATCACTCTTTGGGGGCTCATTTGAACAGGCCTCTTCCATCCGAGAAACTGAAGAATTATAATATAACTGCAGCAAAACAGGTTAGGAGACCTGAATAATAAAAAGCAGTGATGAACAAAATGATTTTAAAAATTTTAAATACTAGGCTGCATGAAAGATGCAACTTGCAGGGACTAGGAACATGTAAATGCCATAGAGCAGGACCTAGATGCCTACTACTTTCTATATCCATCCAGCTGCAGAAAGATTGTGTGGGCAAATGTTCATCGTTCAATTTTTCAAGATTGTCCATAAGGATATTAATCTGTGATTAACTTTTAATTATATGTTTATCTAGAAGTTATTAACACAATTGTTTTTTTGTGTTAAAAGAACTTCATTACCAAGAGAAGAAAGTACAAATTGTTGAAGGAAAATAATCATCAAACCAGAAAAAGCAAATTAACAAATAAAATCCTGAAACAGAACAAAGTAAACAAAAGCCCTATGAAACTAATTAGTGTAAGAGAGCTGTCCAAGCTCCTTGCATATCAGAAATAGTGGCTCCTTCATAGTTGTTAATGGTACACCGTTGCCCATTGCCCAGTGCCATGGACAGTTGGGCAACACCATGATTGTGGTGTTGCTAACTTCATTTGGTGCAGCTATGGCATGTGCCATTTGTGCATTGTGTCATTGCCCATGGAGCAGGCTATTGGACCAATTTGGATTAGGGCATTTATGATATAGGCACCTTCAATAAAAATTGAGATTTATAAGGTTTCTTTCAATCCCATCCACCTTGCCAGCCCCAAGTTTAAAATAATTTATTGAAAAGAAGAGAAAACAAGAGAATAAAAGAGAACAAGTAATACTCACGATCCCAATAAATAAAGACTACAGATGGTGCATAATATAATGAAATCAAAGACGAAAAACAGATAAGTGAGCCACCTTACTGTTAAACCTTCCTCTTTGTATCACACCAAAACGGTGCTGCTCATCTACCACAGCAATGCGTAAAGCTAAAAATTCCACATTTTCTGCTATCAAACTGTGGGTTCCTATAACCATTGAGATTTCTCCAGTCTGGATACCCTGCAACACCATAGTTTGAATAGGCGGCTGAGAATTTTATAAATGAGAAAGAAAGCAAAATTGAATTCACATCCGTACCTTACGAATCATCCGAGATTGTTTTAGTGGGGTTGAACCTGTGAGTAAAGCAACAGTGGGTCTGCACTCAACCTCATCCAAATTCTCTAGCAAGTTAAGCAAATGCTCAAAATGCTGGATTGCAAGCAACTCTGTTGGAACCATGAAAGCTGCCTAAGTACAAGACAAGAGACAAGAATACCTGTTATTATTATGCATCTAATGCTAAAATCTTCTGAAATGAATAAGATCCTAATAACAACAAACAAAACCAGCAATCACAATAATGATGTGTGATACATCCAAGGCACAAAATTAGGATAATAAAATAGAAAAAGAAAAAGTGACCTACTTGATATCCAGATCCAATAACCTCCATGCATGCCAGAAAAGCTACCACAGTTTTTCCACATCCAACATCACCCTGAAGTGTCACAAGATAATTTCAGATGAGCAAATTTTATATTTTCTTATCTATGATAACAAGACAGATTAGGAAAAAAAACCTATATGCTCTCAAATAAAATTTCTGCACCTAAACTAATTTCTTTGAAATATAAAATTTCATAAGAAAGAGAATAGAAGAAAGTACATTGAAAGATGCTCCCCAATTCTATTAACAAAAAAAAAATTAATTAATAAGAGGTCTCGTTAAAACATCAAAAAGCAGAAGCACATTGAAAGTCCTGTAATACGCTAGCTAGTTTTGCAATCTCAAAATAGAAAAGCAAGACAGACAATAATTCCAGCATTTCCTCACTATGGCAATCTTATCTTCGTAATTGAAGAAGCTCTCTTTGAAAATCCAACAAGATTAAACATTGAAGTTTGAGTTAACCTGAATTCTGCTCATAAGCGGGAAGTATGAAAAGGACGAACAATTAAAATTGGATGATCCACTGTTTGATATAAAGGAACAAGAAGACAGTGAATCCAAACCTGCAGCAGTCGGTTCATAGGAACTGGCCTTTTCAGATCCCAGATAATTTCTGAAACAGCACGCAGTTGACTAGATGTCAGGGTATATGGAAGAGCCTCCAGAAACCTTTTGGTGAGACATGACCATTCCTCTGTACAAACAGCATTATCTTCTGGCTTTTGATGCCTATTTAGCAATACATCCTTTTCTATTTTTGTACCAAGCCCTTCAAGCATTTGGAATAAGCGGCCTAACTGACAGGTGATGATAGTGGGGTCAGTTTAAATTATCAAAAGATAGGAACTTATAAAAAGAGCAATGAATCATTGCTAGAACAAAATTGGGGTTGTGGACTCATAAAGAGCAATTTAAGTTAGAAGCACTAAAACATATTCAACAGCAGCTTTTGGCATAAAAGTATGAGGAAATCCATACAAGAAGCAATGATCAGTGGTAAATGGTAACATTAAAATAGCTAACTGAAAGATATTCCTTTAGAGGTGTGAATATGGCAAGCAAAATAGAGGCATGATAATATTAAAATACTGATTAAAAATAAATATAATTTTCCACATATTAGACTCTTGAAGAAATCAGAAATTAATTTTTCACCTTACCTGCAGGTAAAAAAATTCATCAAATATAAGCCTCTTGCGAGCCAAATCAGCTTCAATGATATCCTTTGGTTTGTGGATCCCAATATATGCCTATATTGTTAACACAAAGAAATTTCAATTTTCCAGTGGGAGTATGCAGAAACAAATGATAGTAGAGACTCAGAATGACCAAGGTAGTTGAGCTTGTGTTTTTCCCATGCTTTTGTACAAGGTAATAAGTTAAGAAATAGAATCCATTCTCAGGCCTTCACAAAATAATTTCAGCTATTAAGTTAGGTGATTCTCAGGAAAATCTTAAGCAATCAAACAAGGGCCCAACAATGGCCTTTATAAATTTAACACACCTTCTCATGGGAAAGACTCGTGGACTGGAAATGTGGCTGACAGCTATATTGTATTTAAAATTAAACAATACAATACTTCAAACTGACATATAAATTAAAGACCTATGGTTGCAAAGACCAATGTCTAAATTGCTTGGTTAGGTAGGCTCCACTTCCACTACCTTGTCAAAAAACTAATTAACGTGAAAGCTCAGCCTTAAAATATTAAGGAATCAAACAAGGCCCCAGAAATGACATTTATAGCCTTTAAAATAAAGTTTGTAGTCTAAGAACAGCTGTCTCCAAAATGAGAGGTAGAAAATATACAAACTTAGAAGCAAATAGAAACTCCAATATAAAAATGTTGAAGGAACATGCAAAAGATTAGCAGAAAAGGAAAATTCTGAAGGGAAAAATGAAATGCCCAAATATCACAAAATTATTTATTTTATTCTTAGTTTGGATAACTCACATTTGTACTCTTCTGGTAATAAATGAAAATAAATGACCCAAATATCCTTAAAAGTTATATTATTCTTCAAGTGGTCTGCCAGTATGATCCCCTAGGACATAACTTTTGGATGCTGCAATACATTCATCCTCAATTTACAACACACACACACACACAGAGGAGAGGACATTCCAATGCACAAGAAAAAGATTGAAATTGAAGAAGGTGGAGAGAACAGTAAAGAAGAAGAATATAATTTTGACTACTACCGATGTAAACTATACTGACAACCAGTGCATTACATATACATCCTTAAAATTTAGGGTGCACTTAAAAACTTTCCAATTTCCATAAAGTTTCCTGATTCCATAAGAGGCACAGATGCATACATAATGCAGTTTTTAGTTAGTTCAAACCTCAATAGTCAAATTTTCATATGGCAGGTAGGGAGAAATGGAATAAAGAGGTACAAATCCAACGATACTTACATCATGAAGACTTAATAAACCAAATTGCTCTGTGATTCTTTTAGGTATTGGATCGATATTGACAGGCAAGGCATGTAAACCTCTGTAAGAAATAAAATAAAAGATAAACAATATATTATATAAGGCATTATATACATTTTCCTTCCGAAAAGAATACTAGTATAGTTCTTAATTTTCTTATTAGACAAACTAGAGCATAGATAGTATACATGAGAGCCATATGTATATGCTATATTTCCACATCAATGCACCAGGCATGTTAGATTGAGACAAGTGTAAGGTTTAAACAATTATGTAGTAAAGAGTCGCCAAGCCTTTTGCCATTTTGTATTTTATTTTATTTTATTTTTTTTGGTTTTTAGATAAGGAGTTTGTCATGTCAAGGTATACTTGAAACTATATCTTTCTTTTTAGGCAGACTGCAGATACAACACTGGATTTCATGCTGCAATGCAAATTTCGGTAGTGCTTCGTTTAAATATGAGTATTCTGATAGGGACATGGGTAGTATGGGATGCCTAAGTCTCACATTGAATAGTATGGGATGCTTGATAGGGTACTTAATGGGTTTGGTCCTTCCCCCTTGCAATTCAGTTTTCAAGGGTGGTTTCCCCACAGTCCCTACTGCACATTGCCACAACATTTTGAACTCCTTGCCAAAACCATTGTAATTTGTCAAGAGAAACTGTTTCGAAATTAGAGCATACACACTTTGCTTGCAAAAAATATCAAATGGCTTATTCTATAGAAAAGATAGCCAACGAGCAATGTACCAAAAGATGTTCTTCAGCAGATTTAGATTCACGAATTCACACAAGACAACAACATACATATCATGGGAAAAAGTTATCTTTGGTCTTCAAGCCTACACTGTATTATTAGCACTTATCTGCTTGAGCTCTCCAACAATGACTTGACCTTCAAAAGAACCTTAAACTTCCAAATTGGCTTATGAAGAAGAAATCAGTCTCTTTCAGGAGAAGAAGTCAAAAATTGGAAGAGATACAAGAAAGAAAACCAGAACAATCAAGAGATATCAATCCAACATATGAGGCTTAAGATTGATATTAGCCAAAACCCAAAGATCCCTACAATCTCAACAACACAGCCCCAAATGATGAACAAAAATTTAGATTACAGCAAAACCCCAACTGGCTTTCAAGAGGCCAGCTCTCTCCCCAAGTTCCAAGCCCAAAAAAGTCCCCTCCCCCAGAAGGCTTTCCCACGCAAAAAGGCCTTTCCTCACTGCTACCCACTCACTGCTCATAGGGTGTCTCTACGTCAGACTCCTTTCTCTTTCCTCCCTTACCTCTTCGACTGTAAACCTTCATACCCTGTGTAGGCCCAGTGGCTGCCATACCTGGCTGTCCTTTTCCTCCCTTTTGTCGCCTGCTATAAACTTTAGTAGTATGGGGTTGATTGGCAACCCCATCAGACAATAAGTACTGAATATATCATTAACTGAATTTCCTAAGAAAATGGAAATAACAAGAGACACCCAAATAAAACAAAAGTCGAGAATGGAATTATTATGGAAAGAGGAAAGATTATATAAACATGGAAAGGCCTATATAACAGAAATATCCCTCACGTAAATATCCTAAATATCCTCCCTAAATCGGATGCAGCTTCTGCCCTTTCTTAAAGAGATCAACAGTCTGAAAAAAAAATCACAACACTAGGAAATAAATTTCCACGAGTTGGTATGAGTGGCAATGAGTGTCATTAGTGGTTTCCTAACACAATTGTCTCCAGCAGAACATGGCATAGCAACATTAAACAAGCTAAATAAATTTGAATGTCCATTCAAAAGCCTGAAAGCTTAAGAATTATAGATTATAACTCAAATTGAAGGGTCATATAGCACATGAAAAAGATTTAAAATGGCAAAAATCTTGTAATATAACCACAGTTTCCAAGCACAAACCTTGCAATAATGTCCCTGAGAAGATCTGGGTTCAAACCACCTTTTGAAGGGTAGATAGGATATGGCCTTTGTTTAGCATAGAAGGATAAATCTTTTCCATCTTCAAGCACATCCAGATTATATTCTCTCATCTCATAATGATTTTTAGCACGCATAGTCCTCACCTACTTTAAAAGAACAATTAAATACAATCTTAATAAGAAATCTATAATAAATTATAATGAAATTTCATATGTAACTGAAGTAAAGGGCTTGTCGTAACACAAGCAAAAGTATAACTGAGACAAGTGCAAACAAACTCTGTTGATTACAGGATTGTCCATAATTATGAATCAATCTATAAAGTTTCTGATGATGAAAAAATTGCAAATCCATTCAGATGAGCAGATTTTTAATTGCATTTAACATGTTGACAATTTTCAAAAGCAAAACAAGGTTCCAACTACAGATAAGCTAAACTCAACTGTTAACCACAACTATGAAAAAAAAAAAAGAAAAAAGAATCAGATATAGAGAAAAGTTAGAAGCATATCCAAAGGAGAAAATCAAGAATTAGAAATTATACTTGCGTGAAAGAGGGACTCCACCTTGAGAACTTCAAACAAAGCAATTGTATGTGACTGTTTAATTCCTACAGAGCTATGAAGCATGGACTTATTGACGTGTAGAACTTTGAACTTGTAGGATGTAAATACAGGGGAATGCTGCCTCCTCATTATTGTGGGAGTTAGCACACTCCACATTTTAAATTAGTTTATAGAAACATCTCTCTCTCTCTCTCTCTCTTTCTCTATTTCTCCCTTTCTTTTTCTCTTTAAAATGTATAATAGATGCAGAGGCATTTAGGTTATTTACTCAACAAATTTTAAAAAAACTTGAACAAAAAATCACAATGCATTTTACTGTATTGCAACACATGCTGTGATGAAGCACCACAGCAAGCCATCAACTATGCTATAGTCATATTTGTCTCTTTTTGATAGTTTAAATAAGAGCCCCTTTCTTCTTTGATTCCTCTGCTCCCCTCTATGTTCACTTTATAGATTATTCCTTTCAGAGTTTTGGTGCCTGTCAACTCACAAATCTAACCCAGTTGGCCAATCAACCTGAAAGAGTTTCAGGCCTCACCAGGATCAGGATCCTTTTTCAGGCCGGATTGTGATTCAGGCCAGGTCCAGGGTAGGGCAGAAACCCATCCCAAGTACACTCCGAATGCAAAGACACTCACTTGTTTTAATATTCTGTCTTAATTAAGACTTTCTATCTTAATTGTATTCATATTCTTAATTTCACCTTTGTCAGTAAATCAGACATCAACTTGCATTAAAATAAGAGTTATTGAATTCTCTAATAGCTAAAGAGAGAGAAAAGAGAAGCCAAGTCAGCTCATGAATAGAGTGCCACATTTTAGAATGAGCAGAGAAAGTATGTGAACTGTTAACACTATTCTGCATCACTCTACCTGGTTCTCAACCACTGAAATTGAAGATTGCTTTTCTTTTCTTTTCCTTTTTTCTCTTTTTATCTTCTGTCATCAATGAGATTTTTTATCTTAATTTTATCTGTATTCCTAACTCTACCTTTGCCTGCAGATATCTGTCTGGCATTCAAATAAGAGCTATTTAGTCCTCTAAAAGCTAAAGAGAAGGAATTAAGGATTGCATTGATAATGGCTTTCTTTAAAGTAGAAGAAAAATAATATAGAAATTTTTTATCAATAATATAGTATTGGTTTGTAGAATTGAGTTGTTTGTTTTATTGCAATCTTATTTTTCTAAGATAATGTTGAAAACTATTAAAAAAAGATAACATTTGTTTATTTAATTTAGTCCATATAATATTGTTTAATTTTCAATTTATTCCATGTAATTTCAAGGTTGGTGATGATGTAACAAAGAAAATCACATCAGCGAAGTTACCTACCACATGTAAGCTCTGTTTGTCATGGAGTCAGAGAGTAACAGTATGGCAGACCCAATTACAAAAATCATAGGGGAGCAACTAGAAACTTTTAAGTTGTAAGGACTAACTAATAAAATGTGTAAAACTAATAAAAACCAATGAAGTAATTAAACCATAATAATGTTTCTAAACAAGACCGGAGTAGGTTGTGCCCAACCAAGTCTTGCTGACTCATGCAGAAACAGAATTAGATAGAGCTGCCTACTTCACACTGTTCATTTCTGTCAAACATATTATTACATTTGACAATCACATGCATGACAACATCTGTCAATGTAAGAAAAATTCAAGTCCCCCACATTGAAAAGTTGCAAAATAATAAGAAATCAAGAAGGAAAATGCAAGAAACTCACCTTGCCACTCACACATGCTAAATCTCCTTCTTGATATTTGTCAGCCAGACATTTTAGAAAAGGCTTACAGGTAAAACGTGTGCCACGGAAAAATTTCTTCAGATGCAAATAAATTGTCTTCTTTCTCTTGTCAATGACATTGCCAGTCACATGTTCAGAAGCTGATTCACCATCCACAACCTGACATTCCACAACCACCTCAAGAAATGAAAAGGAAAAACCAGCTTTGACTCCCCTGCAATGGAAATACTAAATCTTATCAAGAGATTAACACAAATGTGTAAGACTAACAATATTGCAAAATAATTGGATATATCTAAATACATAGACATACAGATTGTGCATGTTCAGAAATACACATGGGCACACAGAAACTTAATCATAACATTAAAAACAACTAAAATATTAGTTCAAGAAGTTTGAACATTCCAAAGATAAGGTAAAATTGTAATACCATGTTAGAGAAAAAGGCAAACGACAAATTTTGGGAAGCCACAACCACACATTTATTTAGGTTCATACTTATAACAATATTCACAGATTTACACAAAATATATGTACTGTAAGAACTAAAATTTCTTCATAACATCTTTTTTTTTTTTTCTTTTTTAAAAAAGAACTTGTCTTAAGAGAGGAGAATGAAACAAAAAGAGATTACACACAGAAGAATATACAACTTAATTGGCACAGGAGCATCTTACACAGACAAAAAAATTAGATACCATAGTAACCATAGAAGGCCAAACAGGACCTTCCATGCTTCAGTGGCAGTATTGTTTACAGTTAAAAATTTTAGTCTCTGACAATATTCACATGAATGCCAAGCTTCTGCAAGCACAAAAAATTGAATGACAACACCATATATACATCAAGGTCATCCACGTCATTTCATGTGTAAGCAAATCATGCAATTCATCATCCATCAAATATCAATATTTGCTTCATTAAGCATTGTCAATTATGAAATAATTTGCAATAAACCACATTGTGTCCTTCAAATACCCATTTTACTATATCCATAGGTCAAGATATGGCAAGGTCAAGTTGGTTTGAGTACACTTCAGTTAATCAAACACACCCTCATCCAGGTGACAAAGCGAGGTAAAAGCACTCATAAACTAGAGAAAACTATGCTGTATCTGGTCAAGAAAATAAGAAAATAAAAGCATAGAATAGTTACCTTGATGATAAGATTTTTCCAACAAAAATCAAATACTGCCCATCAGTAATTTGAGAATGCGCATTCTGAAGATTTGCATATGTTCGTGGAAAGTGGTGCAGTAGTTTCCGTAACTACATGGAAAAAAGAGGATCAATGTGCATCCAAGCCATTTTTGAAATTGAAAATTCAAAGAACTGCATGTCTTTCGAAGTCCAAACATTTCTGGTAACTCACCGTGTGAAAGCCACAGTTCTCTAGCTGTCGAAAGTTCCTCTTACTTAATCCAGGTACACAACCAATAGATCTGTCGAGTATTTGCGACTGCAGCCCTACTTTCTCATGAGAATCCTCCATATGATCCAATTTTTCTTCATATATTGAAGACATTGAATGATGTGATGAAGGACAAGTATAAGAATCTTCTTCTCTTATGGAGGAAGATTTTACACTAGAATCATTGGCATATATAGAAGGCCATGCTTCAGAGAGAGTATTTTGCACCCACCTTGCCTCAGAAAAATCAGAAAAATATTGTTTTAAATCATCTGTTGGTAGAATGCTTGTCATTTCAGCGTGAGATGTAGTCCCATCATACAAATCCACTTGAGAAGCACTCCCCAAAATGATTGATGGAAATTGTCTACATACCAGGGAGATGTCCAATTCATCTACTTCACCTTTAAGATTCATTCCAGGTTTGTTTTTGGCTCTTTCATTTCCAATTAGGTAAGGAAGGCCATAATCCATGAGAAAGGATACCTATATGTTATCAAATCACATTTAGGGTTAGCTTTGTATGGGCAGTTAGAAGAATTTTAAAAAGAATTATCAAAACAATTATGACTCTATTCATGTATGTAAACTTTTTTACTATGAAAAGAAAGCCTGAATACAAAATTCCAAACTATCAATGATGCATACAAAATTAATATAGTAATGAAGATAGATAAGCATATGAATATTTATTAAAAAGGTCATGCAATGTGATTATATGTTATCCTCCAAAATGTTATTCTTACAAACTAAACTATAAACCAGTGAAGCTCCAGTTTCAGCATCATAACATGCATAAATATTGACTGTAAATTAGCTACCAGAACAGTTAGTCTATCCTATCCTTACAGCATGATGAGGACGTCATTCAAAAGATCCTGCTACATGGCGAATAATACTTTTACATTATACCAAACCGTTTTTCATCTCCAATAATGGTAAACCATTGATGATCATAACTAGATTTCCACCAAAAGGAGTCCAGCTTCATTTGTGAACCACGTCCATCAATACTTTCTCACACACTCCACAAGCTCAGTAGCACACCACGATCAGTCAGTTATAGACTGAAATAGAGCCAAGCTGTGCTAGGTCACTCAAAGATTATGCTTGCCTCATAATCCCTACACAACTAGTGCAGCTACAAACAGTTTCGAAACAAAAACACAAGCTCTGATTGGAAAATGATTCAGGCCTAAGCTAAGATTATTTAATCTCAAACTAATAATTGTCCAAAAACAGACTTCTTTTTCCAGCATTGATATTTTAAATGCAGTTTTGTCAGACTGAAATTTTAATAAAGAGCATAGATCATAGTTCTTATTTATTTAAAAAGAAGAAATATTGTTAGATTAGAGAATGAAAGAAATACAAGAATAAAGGATATTATATACAGCTAAAAGAAACCGAAAAACACAAAAATCCAGAACAAACAAGAAAGAACATCATCTAAGAAAAGCTCACAAGTCCCTCTTCATGTCCTGAAAAGCAACCCCCCTTAAAGTAGCCATTAGCTGAGCTGAGCACCATAAAGAGGACTGAGACCACTTTATTGTGTAACAGTGGCAATGACAAAGGTTTATCCTTGAAAAGTCTGGCATTATTCAACCATAGGAACCACCTAATAATAGCAAACATGTCTACACTACCAAAGAACCCTGCCATCTTCCCTTATATTAAGTGACGTATCAGAAATTTATCCAAACTTTCTAGACAGATCTAATATTCACCAACAATACCATACTTTACCACAAACATTTAACATTTGCCACTGGACATGTCTGCTAGTTTCAGAATTAGAGAAGAAAAAATGAAGAAATTATAAGGAAAGAGGATTTTGTGTGGCCTTTAAACCTGCAACATTGTATTAATCTTATCAAGTACAGCTGTCCAAATAAAACACATCACCTTGGAAAGACGTTTGGGCTTCCAAAGGGGTCAACAAGAAGAAATGGTCCCCGTTTCAAGAACGAGTAAAGAATTCATAATATGATTTACAGGAATACACTATGTAAGAAAATCAAGTCCAGATCCTTCTATCCACCAAAGATGAGGGACAAATACATTCTAGCAAACCGAGATGAGATTCCAATTTCAAAGCTTCTCTGCTTCTGTTGATAATATAGATCAAGGCCTTAATAATAGTCATAATTCTTATCTGTCTCTATGCAAATTTCAATAAAGCCAAGTAAACATAAACCTTTGGGCTCTCAGCTAAAGAAAGCAGTGCCAAAAACTACAAAAAGCAAATTTACTAGCCACACCCGAGGGTCCCCAAAAATAACACATATATTAAAGTATGCAAGCATCCATCTACCTTATTATGCAACTTTGAGCAACTTCTCGAACCATGTGGCTCAATTTCCATCAGCATCTTCTTTGCAAACTTATGCTTTAATCGAGAACACATTTTTGACAGTTTTGATGGGAACAAATAACTACATCTGCAAAAAGTAATGCATTTAAATATCACGATCATCAACTTTCTCTCCTTATCAAAAGCTCAAACTTGAAACAAGAATCATGTACAGTACCTCATTCTCCTATTCAATATGCCCCAATGTCCTCTCTCACCTTGAAAGACTGCAACACTTCTCACTTGC
Organism: Delonix regia; assembly: GCA_037074485.1. Classification (NCBI taxonomy): domain Eukaryota; kingdom Viridiplantae; phylum Streptophyta; class Magnoliopsida; order Fabales; family Fabaceae; genus Delonix; species Delonix regia. The sequence continues at coordinate 24,247,028 of CM073461.1, forward strand.
TTTCCACAAAAGCACTGAAAAGATACTACAGAAACTTCAGGCAACAAGAAATTCAAATACACTAAGTAAATTAAAAGACAAATATCAAACTGTCTGTCTTATCCAAATACAACAGAAACATATTATTAAAAGCTAATGATGATGCTAAAATAAATATATTGGAAAACATATGTTCACCCAGTTGGATTGGCTAAAGAATATTGGAAAACATATGTTCACCCAGTTGGATTGGCCAAAGAACTAAGTTATAGTTCTGCATCGAAAGGCTACATGCACAGAAGATGAGTCAATTTACATTACTAAAACACTAAGCATATCCAACACTACGAGAAAAAGGTACTGTTTGCAACGAATCAATTATGAGGGGACATAAGTAAAGGGCAAAAACAACAATTATAGACCTAATAAACCCCAGTCAAGGCTCTTCAAACTGATACCAAAGGATTTTCTTTTTCGTTGGGAACCTACACTGAAAACGTAATTGTAGGAAAAAAAGAAAAAAAAGAAGGAGAAAAGATTCCACGAATACCAGAACACATGATTGTGCAGCTGAGATGGTCAATGCCATGTCCTTAAAAGTTTACTGCGAGAAAAAGAAAAAAAACTTAATCAAGTAGAATGTTAAAGGGGGAAAACAAGGTAGGGAAAACTGCTATTGTAGTATCAAGAGACATAGCAAAACCTCATCCAATTAATTGCATTGCTAATGGCGTGGCAACGCTAATATGCATTAGAACATAGACTTCCAGGACAGGTGAACACATATACATTACTACTGAAACTCCCGGTGAAGTCTCAGCTAATTACAACTGAAACATACACCAAAAAATCTTGCTGTATATAACTACATGTGAACAACAATTATGCATCACTTACAATTGCTGTCTATGAAGCACCACTACCGCAGTGATGTACTTCAGTAAAGTATTCATCGACGCCGGCAACCAATCGACGGAAAATGGCAGCAACGATGCTCACTACAAAACTCGAAGATTACCCCCTCCAACAATGACGCAGGTGAAATAGAATATTAGCTAAATCGACGAAAGCAGGGGCATCGGAACTCGAGTCAGGCATAAAAGGCAGTCCTCAGGCCCAAATAAAATCTAGTCTATAAATTCCAAACTAAACAAGCCAGTCAGCTCAGCCCAGGGCCTTGATTGGTATGGGGTGGGTGATTCAAGGGTTAGCCCATTTTTTAATGAACTAGAAATTAGATATTTCATTTTTGGATTAAGCCCTGATTATGGAGGACGGGGTTTTTGACTTTTTTTTTTATAATTGAAATTTGGATTGTTAAATAAAAATATCTAATGGTCCAGAACGTTTCATGTGATGTTTTAATTTAATTTTAACCAATATTAATATTTTGAGAAAAATTATTATAATATACAAAAATGTATTAATATCATAAATCTTTTATGTAGAAATATTAATTTTTATTTAAATAATAAATAAAAATACTTAACATATTTTGAACCATTAAATACTCTTGACTAAAGCATTAAAGTCCACAATAAAATTTATTTCGTTTAGTGATTAAAATTGATATAATAAAAATAAAAATGAGAGTGAAAATAAAAATAAGAGGACACCTGTAGTAGAATTACAGGAGATTTTCTTGTAATTCATTTCAACCATTCGATCTTTTCTGTGGTCAAGATTTAGCCACGTTGCAACCCTTGTTTTTCACAGGAGAAAATCTTGCGCGGAGCGGAACAACGTGATTGCGCCCTTCGTTATAAAGACGTATCACATGGTCAACGATCCCAGGACCGATACTCTCGTCACTTGGAGGCGAGCTAACAACAGCTTCATCGTCATCGACCCTTTGGATTTCTCGCAGAGGATCTTACCTGCGTATTTTTAGCACAACAACTTCTCTAGTGAGGGACAGAAGCAGCTGTTGGTGAATATTGTTAGGAGGAAGCAGACTAAGAATAAGAATAGTTTGTATTACGAGGGGGTGGGAGGGAAGCAGGAGGAATTGGACGAGGAAGTGATAGTGATGGAGATAGCGAGGTTGAAGGAGGAGCAGAAGGCGTTGGAGAAGGAGGTGGAAGGGATGAACAAGAGGTTGGAGGCTAAGGAGAGACGAACTCAGCAAAATGATGGCGTTTATGTGCAAGGTAGTGGAGGATCCTCACGTTCTTTCTCGCATATTGGCGGAGAGAGAAGCAAGGCAGCTGGCGGAGAAAAGGCGGCGCTTAATATCAGCCACCACCACCCCCTCGTCCTCATCTTTGTCCGGCATGGTCGTCAAATCAGAGGTGGAAAAAGACGAGGCAACTGTGGGAGGTATAATATCATCGTCACCGGAAACTGGTTTCGAAGTCCATCATATTTGTCAGTCATCTGCGCTGCAGGAAACGCCGTTCTGGTGGGGCCACAGCCAAGCTTTGGTAGATAGGCCTCCTTGGAATAATAATAATAGTCAACAAGGTGGTGGCGACACCGTTGGAAGCCTTTATATTTTCTCCTGTTCTATTCTGGTTCTACAACAGTCGTCACACTTTTTCTTCCTCACGGAAGTAAAAACGTGGGAGGAACAAGAAGGAATATGAAAATAAAGGGAGAAAGAGAAATTTTCCCAGAGCCCAGTTTCTCGAGAAAATAGTTCTGCATTTTGAGCTTCTCCACTTCAAGCTTTCACTGAGATTTCGTTCTTTTTTTTTTTTTTTGTGGTTCTGGAAGTGAGTGTTTGAGAAGAAGACTCACACTAGTACGAATACGAATACGATGACAATAACGATGGAGGCCAATCCAGGGAGCACAGGGTACTTGGAATTGTATCCTGGGAGGAAAATGTCGTTTTTCAAGAATCCTTATACACTAGTACTCTCTGCGGCAGCTGGCATAGGTGGACTCCTCTTTGGCTACGGTACAGGTGCTCATGATCTCCTCCTTCTTCTTCTTGCTCATTTATGGATTGTAAGTGCGAAAAGCGAGAGCTACAACCATCGTCCCCCTTTTTCCGAGGGCAGGATTTTCTCCTGTGAAAAACAAGGGTTGCAACGTGGCTAAATCTCAGCCACAGAAAAGATCGAATGATTGAAATGAATTGCAGGATAATCTCTTGTAATTATGCTACAGGAAAAAATCTCGTCCTAAAAATAAAAATACGAAAATACTGTTTAGTTAAAAAAATATAAGAATAGATATGTCTTTCTTTATTTCATTTGATTAGTAGAATATACATAAAAATCAATTAGATAGTATGCATATTTTATTATATTATTCTTTATCATAAAAAAATAACAGACATCTATTTGAATTATTAATTTATAATATAATAATATAATAATGTATATTTAATAAATTAATAATAAAATAAAAATAATAATTTAATAATAAATAATAACATATTAAAAATCATAATTTAATAATAAATAATAGTAAAATAAAAATAATAAATTAATAATAAATTAAATAAATAATAATAAATTAAGATTTTAATGTATTATATGATTTTTTAGTTTAAAAATTATTATAAATAAAAATATTTTTGTTTAGTATATTTTTATTAGAGTAGTCTGATTTTATCACTTTAACTAAAAAAAATTTCTTTTTTATATAAAAAGTAATAGATTTTTAAAAGATAAGAATAGAGCTTCAATTTATAAACTAAATATAAAAGTGGAAGATACTTCTATTTCTATTATGATTCACTCATTTTAATTCCAAAAAGCAAACAGGAAGGCTTCATAAACTTGAAACCTGAGTCTACAATTCTCTATTGTGCAAGATGTACGTAGAACCAAGTCCAACTGCTTAAGCACTAACCGAATTTACCTTTTAAGGAATTTTAGGATGATTCTCAAAAAACATTGAGAAAATTCATCAACCCACCATCTTCATCATCAAATCAAATATTAATATAAGGACAAAATTAAAACATTAAAATTTATTCGAAAAATTAAGGAGAACTTCAATTTAAAATTTTCTAATGCCTCCTTTCTCCACCAGTGAATGCCACTTTCTTTTGCAGCATAATCATGACTATTTTATGAGATGCACGTCTTGGCCACAATCGAGTCTTGCTATTAGGTTCGCAATTGCTGTTTTTCGCTTAGTCTTTCTTGTACCTTATATCAGACACTCCTTTCCCACAATTTCCAAATCATTAATGTCAACTAGCATTTACGTTTTCGCATAACACTGTACAAACGAGAAAAGATGCGGGAAAAAGCTCCTAAATTAAAAACGTTCTCTACCACATGATCATCAACCTAATAAATAAAGAAACCAACGAGATCAATTTAACTTATCTGCGACAATTTTCGTTGATCAACAATGGGGCAAAATGCCCCCGAGAAATAGAATTAACAAGTCATGAATATAGGGTGATAAACACTTTATAAGTCAATAATAATAATAATTAGAGAGACAAAATTATAAATAGCATCAAAATATTTGAAAAAAAAAAATTGCTTATGTATATATTTAGCCAAGATTTCTGTAACAAAATTTGTTTTATGAAAAATATAAAAAATTTGGACAGATCAATCCAAATCTAACCAATGCTAATAGTGCAAATTAAATAAAAATTTTTATACAAATTATTTTTGTAAATTTTGAATCATCTTAATTACTATCAATGAATTAAATTTCACAAAAATAAATTTAAACTCAACTTTAAAATAAATTTTAAACTAATAAAATAAACCTCAGTATTCAAAATTAATAATTGCATAGTTTAAAATTTTGATACTAAAACGTTGATAAAATTGCTCCTAATATCTCTTAGTAGACTTTTACAAACCACAAAACTTTAATCTAAAATAAAATCATCAGACTTGGATAGCATGATAAAGAAAAGAAGACATAAAGATCGGAGAATATAGGCACTCTCCCTACAAAGGATATAAAGATTGAACACCTGACCGTCGATATCAAATTATCATTTTTTTTTTTTTTTGTGAGCCAGTCCCTAATTTCTTTTTTTTACTCTTAACTCTCAAATTCGCTTTTTACGTTTTTTATATTCTTTTATAAAAAGTCCTACAAATCGAACATTCAGTTGAGCAAATACTGGCATTAGAAGTAGAACCACATGGCGTAAACTTTTTAAGTGAGATTTAACTTTTTGAATTAATTTTAAAGATTGAGAATGTCCTGTGACAGCTTTGCCATTGGACATACGAATAATCGGAGCTCGCCCCCCTTCTCTTTGCATCACTCTCTGTGTCTTCACCGCCACCAGCGGCCACCGAATCCACCAGACACAGGTCCCCACGACTCAACACATCAATTTGGTTTTTGGGCAACAGGTTGGTCTTTTGATCTTTCTTCTTCTTTCTTTCTCTCTTTTGTCTGGATTGTCGACGGTGGACCACTTTGTCTACTTTTGCCTGTTTAAAAGATGCTTACGTGAGAGATTGAAGTCTATGTAGTAAGGGTTTTGTTAATCAGCCGTGATTCTGTCCCATATGCGTCAATGAGTTGGGTACCATTGTACGCAATTTTACAGTTAAATTTCCGTAATTTTGATCGTAGTACGTACTACTGCGTTCCTCGATTTTCGTTTTCGATTGGTTGCGAACGGGCTCCCTTTCTTTTTTTTGACCAGACGTTCATTCCGTTTTTAAGAAAAATTGGGGCTTGGTAAATATCTATTGCGGGTTTTCAAAGACACGAATTGAATTGGCTTCCTCATCTGTTTTCCCTACTGTTTTGGACGTGCCTTCTTCCGATATGTTCGCACAGCAAAATGTTTGGTTAATGCGTGTTTGATAGATAATAATAGTTCCCTGGAGCTTCTTTCAGAATTGCGGATGGCCAAATGGGTCCTTCTTTTATATACACCTCTTCCATTCAGTGACCCTTTGGGCAATCTGCACCTTCATTTTTCCATATAAGATGTAAAGATTCATGATTGGATTGGATAGTTGTGCCCACCATGTGTTTGGTTATAGGTCTCCCTGACTTTTTGCACTATATAATTTTCAGGGTAACTTCTAAACATTATACATGAAGCTCTTTGATGGACTCCTGGAGATATTGAAGATTCAGAAGTTCCGTAGATTGGTGTCTTACACTGGGTTCTACTGCTTTGTTGCAGTTTTGAGTTATGCTTATACTGGCAATACGTGGGTTATATACGTGTTGAAACCTTATTATAAATGCTGGAACTTATCTGAGATTGGTTTTCATATTAATCTCTCGCTTGTTGGTATATGTTTTTGGTTGTGCAGAACAAGGGCTGGTTACTCTAGAGCTGATCAATTCTATGCATCTTACCCAGCTGGAACTGAGCTTTTAACTGATACGGCCAAGGTATTTGGCTATTTGCCCTTTTATAACTTGGAAAGTGCATACATTTGTCTGATATTAATTTGGTCAAAGTATGCTGATGGTGTTATAAATCTGTTGTTAGTTATACAAAGCTGCACTCGGCAACTGCTTTGAAGCCGAAGAGTGGGGTCCAATGGAGTTCTGCATCATGGCAAAACACTTTGAGCGTCAAGGGAAGTCACCATATGCATACCATGCAGTAAGTTGTACAATGCCTGTATTTGTTTCTAATTCCCGTTTCCCACCCTTCATGTTAGAATACGTCAAATATTTCTCCTTTTCGTTTTCTTTGGTCTGTCAAGAATTCGATTTAGAAAGTCATATTAACTGCTACTGCCAATTGATTACGTTTAGAAGGGCATTGATTGGTAATTTCTAGTTCTAACTTATACGTCATTGTCATTATAATGTGCTGCTTTCTATTTTCTGTACTACTTGTCATTAAAGTATATGAAAATAAATTGCTAAAGGAAGAATGATATTTCTCTTTCATGTTGTGTAATGCCTCTGTAGTGAATAAAATTCTGAGTGAGTTTCAGTCTTTTTGTCCATGAACTTTTCATGTGTAAGATTATCAAGGAAGCAATTGGAGATTTTCTTCCGCTCTCTTTATGGTAGAGCACTAGAGTGGAATAATTTAAGATGGGGATAGTTCTGGTTTCTAGACATATTTTTCATGTTATTCTCAATTCACTGAAAATAAGGTTTGCACAGTGAGTAAACAACACCTTGATGTGTGATTTAAATGGTAACAATGGCTCATGATGAAGATTTTGTTAGTGATGTGGAAACAATTAATCTTTTTATGGGAGCTACATTTTTTTTTTCTTTGGGAATGTAAATTTGGGGGAAGATTGATGTTATTATTCGTTCAGCTTAATTTCCCATTTCCAGTTCCTTTTAAAAAAAATTGCCCCACTTGGCTATGGTTCAAGTGGTAAGAGCTGGATTTATTTATAGATCCAAATCAAGCTAGCACCCAAACAGTGGTTGTTAAAAAAGAAAAGGCGAAATGATGGTTTGTTTTATGCTCTGGTTATCTTTAAGCAGGGTTGGATTTTTGGGATGGGGGGTTGCCCTTTTGAATTTTTTAAACTTTCAATTTTTTTTATATAATTATATCTTATGTTTCTTTATTTGATCCTTTAATTGATAAAAATTTATCATTTACTACATAAGAACTCACTCTTCTTAATTGAGAGTTGATTATTTTGATTGTATATGTTTTGAAATTTTTCACTTTCTTAGGAATCAAATCATTGATCCGTCCTGTTTTTAGGGACTACAGAAATAATGATATAACTGTACACGTAATGAGAGCATACTGCCAGAAATATTAGAGAATTATACTTGCGACCCTTCTCAACCATGAAAATCTTTTCATTTTAATGAGGATTTTATCATGTTTTTTGGTGTTTTGTTAATCTAATATTTTAGCTGCTTTTGTTGAAGGTATGGGATTCTGTGTTTGTACACTTTGGATGAAAGGAAAACCAAGTCTTTGATTTGACCAAACACAAGCAGAGAACTCCATAATTTTAAGCAAGCTCTTCCTTTTTCTTTTGGTCTTTAGAAGAATATATGGAACCTGTTATGACGATTAAAAGTAAATCTTTCACATTTCAGTGACAGTTGAAATATGATCAAAAGCTCGTTTCCCCCTATTTCTGTAAAACCAGTATGTGATATGTGAGGCCTGGATTATTTCTTTGGAATAAAAGTTTTGACGTGAGACAACTCTTAGTCTTCCTGAATTATTACATTATTTTCTTTACTATTTTATGTGTTTGAATTCTTGCAGCAATATATGGCACACCTCCTGTCTCTTGGACAACTCGATGGAAGTGGTTAGCTAGTAAGGTAGATGTAATATGACATGCGACAAAGTGGCTAGCTGGCAAGTGAACCCAATTGAGAATGAGGTTCAATTGCTTGATGAGTTTTATACTCCTCGTAGTGCTTGAACCTTGTTTTGAATGAGTACTATTGTAAATGCAGCATATCTTATTTTGCCTTGGTAGATTAACAAATATGTTGTTTTTATTTTCCATTTTTTTGGTCAATATTTTTGGGATCTTAAAAATGTCTAGAAATTATCATTTGCTTCGGACTCTGGTTAAGCAGGCTACATTACTTATTGTATGTAACTTAGTAGATCCTGATTTGGAATCAGCTTAAAGAAAAAATTTAATCTAGTCCTCGCATCCAGGTCCTTAAGATGATGCTTAGAAATTTTAGTAACTGAATGTGATATGCTCTGCATGACCTATTCTTGTAACCAAAATGGGCAAATAAGTCTCTGCTCGAACCAAATCCAGAGAATATATTAGGAATCACAAGGAATGGCAGAATAATCTTACTTCATCTATTATACACAAGTAAATAGATCTTTTTTAAAGTGAAAGTTTTATTTGAGCAACTAGAAGTTTTGATTAATCAAACTAGTAGTTTTTTTTATAATGACTTTTTAATTGCCTTGAATATAATTATTTTTATTTCGTGTTATATTTATCATTTTTTTTCTTTTTAACATAGATTTAACATAAATGTTGTTAAAAGTCGTATTTATAAATTAATGTAAAATTTAATTTTTCAAGAAAAAAAAATTTTTTAGTCCTAATTTTTTTAAATATCATAAAGTTTTCATGCATGTATGTTTAATTTTTAATTTGAGTGTTTTAATAAAAGTTTTATAAATATATATTGGGAGTGTAAAATTGTTTTAGTAAAATTTATTTTATTGTTATACAATCATTTGAATTTTTTTGTTTTGATAATTAATTAGAGTATAATGATTCACGAGTTATAATAAAGTCATATTATAGTAATATATGACAAATAAATTAAATCAATCTCTTATATAAAGAGTAAATATTTATATTATGTTAATTAAAGACAATATAAGTTATTAATTTATGTTTTTTTGAATGCCATTATGCATATGAAGCACAAATTTATAAAAGAAAAAAATTAATCAATTAATCTTTATAATTTATATTAATTTACAAGTTGGTCCCATACTTTATTATTATTATTATTATTATTTTTTGGGTCACTCCTTACACTTTTAATTTTTTACCATTCTGGTCTTGCTGTTACATTTATACCTAACATTGTTAAGTTCTGACATGGCTAACTTTGGCTGACGTGGCAGCTATGGGAGTTTCTTATCCGTTCACACACAACCTGTGCACACCCATCCGTCTTCTTCTCTTGCTCCATCTTTACTTTCTCCATGTATAATTTTGTTTTTTCCTGTCAGCTCACCAATCCATCTTGTCTCTCATTCACACTCTATCCTTCATGAACTTTTTGTTGCTCGCCTCGGTCATTCTCCTGCAGCTCTCAACATCTCTGTTTGCAGTACGAAAAGTCCCCCCAACTTGTCACCTAGTTTTGCACCAAGCAACATGCTCTTCGTTTTCGACGGAAAAGAGAACGAAACTCCACCAAGCCGGCCCATGGAGCTGCGAGAAGGCATAGAATATGTGCAAGAACACCAAATGGTGTGGATGTAAGTTCAAGGTGGAGCCATGGCAGTAGATGGTAATTTTTTTCTTAAAAAAAAAAAATACAAAACATTGTTGCACTTAATTCTTCACGCTGAGCTTCACCGGACGGAAATGGTGAACCATGGCTGGAGCTTCCAAGACAAGAGGGAGCATGACTAGTTGCACAAATAAATACTAGAGTGAACATAATGAATAAAATAAACCAAATAAATATTCAAGATGACTAAGCAGAAGGGTGAGTTTTAATTTTTTTCAAAGAGGATCTTAAATTGAAAATAGCTTAGCCTGAATGGTAAGGAAAGGGTGAAAATACCCCTTTGTTTTCTTAAGCTCGCACATCAACATGTTCCATGTAGAAGCAACCCTCTCTCATCCCTTATATATATATTTTTTCTTTTTCTAGTCGCTATTGAAGAAGCGAAGAGCTTCATTCCATTACTTCAATTTGCACATCCTTTAGGCATTTGAGTTGTCATTCTTCCCTTTTATTTTATGCCATTCTTCCTGCAAAACCCAACCCCATTGCTGCAGAAGTAGAGCTCCGTTTTGGTTTCGCACTCCAGTTTTGCTTGTGCTTCTTTTTGTTGTAATGCCATTTTGTCCTTTCTTCATTTCTGTTTGATGTAGCTCTCCTTCATTTCTCCGTCATCTCTGATAGATTATGTTGATATATCCTTTGATAGTAATTATATATTCTGCATATAAAGTTTGTTGTTGCTTCATGCTTCGAGTTGATTGGTGTGGAGGGTACGTGTGAAGAAGAAGACTGATGGGTGTTCACAAGGAGTGTGTGAACGAATCTGCATAAGAAACTTCCATTTCTGCCGCGTCAGCCAAAGTTAGTCACGTCAGCGAAAACTTAATGGTGTCAGGGTAAATATAAAAGGAAGGACTAGAATTGTAAAAAATTAAGAGTGCAAGGAGTAATTTAAAAAAAAAAAAAGTGTAAGGATCAATTTTAAACTATAAAAATTAATTGATGAATTTTCTCATTGTTAAATTATCTCAAGCACTATTAAAATAAGATATCTAACGAAGCGTGAAGTTAAATAAAATTTATTTAAAGATTAATAGAAGAAGAATGAAATAAATTAAAAAATAAAAAAAATGTGATTCTATAGTAATTAGAATAAGATTAATAATTTACTTTTCAAAAAAATATATTTATTGATAATTTTTTCTAAACATAAAACTAATGTTTTACGATTAGATTATTAATAGAATTAAAATGTTTTACAATCTAACATCAATTATTGATTTTAGCCTAAAGTTTAATACAATGCTCATAATTTTAATGATAATAATATGTGAATTAAATTCATGCATTATATAATTGTGATTTATATTTATAGTCAGTCCAAAAATTTAATGCAGTTCATATATTAAATATAATATGAGAATTAAATTAATTTTTATTATTTTTCTAAATTTTATTAGCACAAAAAAAAAACCCTAAACAAAACATACGCAACTCAAGTTCAGAAATATCTATAGAGGCCATAACTTTCAAGTGTATCAAAAGTTTAAAAAGCAACTTCTTGAAGAAATATAAACATAAGTAATATAAGATATATACTTTTAAAGCAAAACAGATTGACACGTTATTTTATATATAATTATTCAATATTATTAGTATTACCAATGAATTTATATTTTTATGATATACCATGTTTTATTATACAGTTTCAACTATCAATGTTATCAATAATTAAATAATAAATTCAATAAATTAAGTTACAAATCTTATAATAAAATCAATACATGTTAAAATTATAGTAAATTACTAAATTCAATTGTTTTCACCTTTTCAATTCAAAATTATGATGTAATGTCTAAAAATAATAATAAATACTACTTTTTTACAATTAAAACTTTAAGTATGTTTAGTTCTTTTTTTTTTTAAATTATTATTATAATACTCTTGACAATTAAGAATCTCCTTTATGACTTAAAATTTATTGTGTATTTAATTTTTACATTTTTAAATCTAAATTGATTCAAGAATTTTTAGCATAGTTCATATTTTAAAATGTTCCTAGTAGAGTAAACATTCTCCCCTTACCTGATATTTGAGATTTTTTTTTTTCTAATCTCAAGCCTTGGTACAAGTAAATATAATAAATTTACTTTTCAGTAACCATTTTAGTGGTATAATCATGTTATAAATTTTAAGAGTTATGAAATGAATTACTTTGACATAAAACTCATAAGATCTAAATTAGTTATTTATGCGACATAGCCTACCATAATCTTACATGTCTAAAGTTCATAAGGTTCTATAAAAGTATTATTTAATTTCATTTTAATGTTATATTTTGCTCATTATTATTAAATGTGATTCCACTACCATTATATGCATAATATGTAGAAGTTTATTATATAAAATAATTCAATACTTTTAAAAGACTAGTTTCACTATATATATATATATATATATATAATTCATATCAAAATAAAGCCATTAAATATTTTATCCAAACCAAAATACATATTAAAAATATTCATAAAAGACATATTAAACAATTCATATGAAAGCATATTTATAAATACAAATAGATTCATAATAATAATGTAATATAAACATAGTGTATACATTATCCTTATAATAAAATACAAACAACTATTAATATCTTAGTTCTACCGTCAATTACATGGTTTGTTTTTTTATATTTTCATAGGAATGTTCATCTAAAAAATGTTAATTAATTTGGGTGAGATTATAAATCTCAATAGTCATGTACCTTATTCAAAATATATAAATATCATTATCATACATATTATAAGAATTAGAAGTATGAATCTAAACTATGTAACTCAATACATATTTAGTTTTTCTTGTAACCATAATCCAATACTTAATGGCTACCTCATAGTATCATTATCATGTCATAATATTGGCCAATCATCATCATAGTGAATTTTAAAATCTCAAGAGTTTAATCTGCCTATGGAGATTATCTTATGGCAATTTACATATGAACAAAACTAACCAAATACATATATAACAAGATATAATAAAATATATTAACCATTCAATTATAAATAGGTATATAGAGAATAAGAATATTGACTACCTCTTATGCAAGTTAAAAAATCAAAATTTTTTCTTGAACGCTTCTACCACTTTTTCTATCTTTCTCTCAACTTCAAATGTGAAAAATTAAGAATTATTCATACTATTTATAAAAGTTTTCAAATTAATATGCAAATTACTATTTGGAATTATGCAAACAGTAATCAAATGCTTTTACTATGCAAAATACTATGTAATGGTTAAAATTATGTTTTTATCTTAGATAATATTTTTTCACTCATTTTAGTCCCTACAAAAGTTTAAATTATAATATCTATTCAAAATATTATTTTCTTCTTTCATTTTAGTCCTTAAGATTTTGCTTTTGATTCCATTTTCTTAGCACATTGAATTTTTATAGACTAACTAATAATTATATATTATCTTGCCAAAATTAACTTTCACTTAATTGGGCATCATATATATTTAATATACTCTTAATAAATTTATATTTTCAATTAAGATAGGTTTAAAATATTAAAATGTCATATCTAACACATCAAATCATAATATATTAATCAATTCAAATTTTCATCTTACATCTCCAAACACTATTCTTCTATGATGTATATACGTATAGCAAACTACATTACTTTTTTGAAAGGTGTGGACAAATCAATTAGTGTGCATAATTGTCACGACAATACTTTCATGATTTTATATTATCATTATGATTATTATTCTATATTTAATTAATTAAAGACGGGGTAATTGGTTAACCAAGGTAGTTCACAAATAGGGATAGCAATTTAATGGTATTCTAAAATTTTCAACCTTTCAAAGATTTAAGGTATCTTTAGTTGAATGAAAATACGAATTATCTTAAGAATAAGAATGGTTTTGACGAAATAGAATCATAGAATAATACAGTTTGTACACTATATTTAATATGACATTTGAAAAAAAAAAGTAACAATAAGAATGAAAATGTAATAAATGATCATAATATTGTTAAAATATGTAATTATTATTTTTTGATCAAGAATTTATTATGTTAAAACAATTTTCTTCATGGCTTTTAACTTTCTTCACCTTTTCTTTCTTGGGTTAGAAAGAGACTCTAGAGTCTAGACTGCCAAGCACTCTCATTCTTTTCTTATCACATCTTCTTTAAATCACAGATTCGTTCAAACTCGATCTCTCTCTCTCTCTCTATTGCGTCTTTCTTCTCAGATTTCACAACGACAGATTGGATCTTGCCGGAGTCTTTCTCTCTCCAGACCGCCGGTCACTCTCATCCCTCTCTTTCACATCTTAAAACCACAAATCCGGTCACAGATTCGTTCAGACCCGATCTCTCTTTATTGCGTCTTTCTTTTCAAATATGTTCTCACATCTTCAAATCACAGATCCGTTCACGGCGCTGCATAAATCATAGATGATAGATCCATTCTTATTCATGTATTCCGATATATTCTGATCTCTGAAACCGAATAATGATTTTGAGAGAATGATGATGACAGATTACAGCGATGTTTGACATCCGTTCATTCCGACAATGTTCGGTCAGAGACACAATAGAGAGACTTTTCATTCCTATGAAACCTATAGATTCACTCCATAGCTAGGGAATAAACTTTCCGAATGAAATGGGCTTTCTTTTATACCGACTAAACATGTTTGATGATCCCGTTTCCATTCGATGGAGTTTCTTTCTTCCAACCTAACGTATCCCGTGGATGAAATGAAAATAAAAATATCTTTAGCATGCCATCAAGCACATTTTGCATAATGATGTTTTATGCGCTTCTCCACTATCAAGATTCCAATCCCTTCTTTAACACAAGTTTTATACTTAAATTCCAAACTCATGACAAGCGTTAAACACAACTTATCGCGTGTATTCTTATGGAAAGAAAAGAAAAGACAACATATCCCGCAACTTGAGGGACGCACCAGACTCTTAGCGGACGCCCCTCGCCGACCGCCGTCTCCCTTTCTCGGGCCATGCTGTCCTCTTTTGGTTTGAGCTTCTTTGTTAGGAAGAATGTTTTTGGGCCATGATTTGAAATTTCTTTAGCGTTATTCCTTTACAAAAGAAATTGTTCGCCAAGAAAGAGGACCAACTTACATAAGAAAGAGTGTGATTAACCCAATCAGGCAGAGAAGATTCAAAGGGAAAGGAAAAGAAAGCTGTGGCTTAAGTCTATGTTGCAGAGTTTAAGAACGTATAAAATGGAATGAAAATAAAGTAGATCAATGACAATATATGAAACACTATCTAATTTGAAAATCTAAAAAAATAGTTATTAATTGAATAAAATTATTTACATATCAATTTTACAATATAATATTTTGACACAAGACGCTACTATAGTAAATTTTTAATCAATAAAAATTTACAATAATTATATCACTTAATTCTTCAATTTTATTCCTGACCTCCAATTCAGAGAAACAATAAAAATAAAATTTTAAATGACAAAAGATAACCTTAAAATTTCTCATTTCATTTCATTATATCATAAAATAAACTTTGAAATATGCAATTTTTTTAATTTAACTATTCCACTCTTTGTCACTCTCAAACATTCATCCAAACATAACATAAAATTGCTATTAGATAAAATGACTAGAACCTTATTTTCCCATCAAATAATTGTTGATAATTATATTTCTCTTAATTTGTTTTGCCAAAATAAGCTTCATTTTTCTACTGGATCATTGTGATTATCCATACTATTTTATAAAACAGTTGGGAGAAATTTTATTCATACCGATAGTCATTACGAAATGCAACAATAATTTTAAAACTGCACAATTAAACCAATACACTCTTTTTTAACAATGACTTCTTCCATCTATTTTTCATCATCCAGGTGACAGTTGAGGGGCCTGCATAGAAAAAGAAGGCAATTCCCCCCTTTATAATTTTTCCTATTCAAACGGAAAAGATCATCGTCAAGAACAGCTGCAATCATTTCTACCTGTGCAAGAAAACAAGCGCAAATGTTAAATATTGTGTGTGCCATACACGGATAACCCAAAATACAAAATTCCAAAAAAAAAAAAAAAGCACAACCATAGAAAATAAAGGACACTGTATATTATTTTATGGAGCACTGACACGTATAGGGTCACACTGACACATTAAATTTTAATAAAAATTAAACATCACACAAAAAAGAGATATCTACTACACAAATAAGATGTTAAGCTATATTGTTTAAATTATTTATGTCTGTACCAAAATTAAGAAAAAAATAACAATTCATGTCTCATTAAGGTAGAGTTTCTAGTTTTTCATTCTATCTTCATCCTTACCCCCCCCCCCCCCCCCCACCTTTCTTCTTTTTTTTAGTAAAAAAATTATCCATATTGTCTCAGGGCAATCAGAGCCTAAGTATATGGTTGTCAATACATAAGGACAGTTGATGTTAACAAAATACCCACAAAATTTACCTCCTGGATTTTGTTCCATAACAACCGCACACATAGAAGCATTCATACTAGCACTCTTAACAAGTCTATGACCATTGTAAGCTGATTTGCAATAGCTGTTCTGCATTGTTAATGAATTTCTACAGGCATCTTCCAGTTTTTTGACACTTGGGGACCTTCGAGGACTCTGAAGGGTTGCACGTATAACAGAAGCTGCATTCTTGTTCTTAAGTGAGTTCTCTCTTTCAGTTGTCTGTTCCTCTTCCTTGGCTGCACAGACCCGCTCCCTGTTGTGACAGCTGGCCAATCAATTTAGAAAAGACAAGAAAATCGAATAGCATAGCCACTAAGAAGCATGGTTACAGGTCACGACACCACAAAGTATGTAATGTTTTAAGTGCAATCTGAAGTGTTGCATCGTGTTTAACACTTGTATCAGACATAATACTTTTCCTATTCGGAGATATCAATGCTTCAGCATAGCCACTAGCTAGTCTCAATAAATTGGTCAACATATTACCTGGGCAACGAGGCATATTTCCTAGGGTGTTGTGTGCTTCTTTCTCCTTTGCCATTATTTTCCTCAAGATCAACAAATTGCTGCTTGAAGTCATCAAGTCCACTGGGAAAGTGTCACGTTCAAGTTAGTCATATGGTCCATAACTTTTAGCGGAAAATCATAAAAAGAAACAGAAAAGTCACTTGGATACAATTTTTCTCTGAGGGAAATAAATGCCCTTAGAAGACTGCAATTATGATCAACCCTAAATTTGTTATCAATGTGGGAATGAACATATCTAAATAATCAATGAATCATAACACTGTATCTGAACTAGTTGAAAAAGGTGGATCTTTGAGTAAGATTAGATACACTAATATTCTGATGTAGACCTGACTAAAGGCAGTTTGCAATTTTGTGTTACAAACTAAAAATTCAAAAATTTTCTATATAAAATAAAACTAGAAATTCAACCTATGATTATGGCTATCAAAAACTTGTAATTTTGAAGGACTACCAGTCTTTGGTGCGAATCAAAGTAAATTATTATAAGATAAAGTTGCAGTAAAGCAATTTTTCTCCTCTTCGTAAAAATCAGTTATTAAGAACATCAAATGCAGTACTATTATAATGCCTGACCTGGGATACATAAAGGTAGTCTGTCCAGCACCTTGAAGATACTCCTGTAGCATCTCTGGATGATATTCTAAAATCTTCATCCCCCAATATATACAAAATTAGACATCTAAAAAGGGAATGGGAAAGATAACAGAGAATAATATACTCAACTTCATGCAGTAACAAGCATCATATTTTGGTTTATACCTCCCTATAAATTAGTTCTCTAACATCATCTTTGGTCAATTTTCTTCTTTCAAACTCAAACTCAAACTTTGAAATTGGTTTCACGGATGGTTTGTCAGCCAAATTTGCTAACCCATGAAAATATGGATCAGCTAATGCCTGTAATAAAAAAAAATTAAGTGTCAGAAATTGAACAGTGTGTTTCAGATTAAGCATATTTTACTTCTTCTCATTCATTAACAAGGGAAAAAAAGGACAATACTTAGGTGCAGTTCTCAGGTATTTGCTATTAGTTTCTAAAACAATAACATATGTACATCTTTTTCAACTCAGAATTACATCCTCGCTTCTTTCAAAAGCAAAAGAAATTCACATGTCTTTATTATAGAAACAAGAAGAAAACAATATTGAAACAACTGTACTCAGCATACCTCTTCAGCGGATGGTCGCTGTGTAGGATCAAAGGCAAGCAAGCGCTGAAGTAAATTAAGAGATATTGGGTCTGCATGGGGGAATTTTTCTGAGAAGGGAATGGATGGCTTTCTCCCCATGCTACTTAAATAACTTCTAGCTTTTTCATTTCGAATCTACAGGAATTATTGAAAAAGCCAAATGATCACAACATTCATTTATGACCTGTTTGTAGAGGTCATGTCGAGGAAAACCACTATAAAAGTATCAAAGCATGTATACTTCATAAAATCAAGGTGTCAGAAACTCAAATAAGACTTAAGACAATGTGGCACTTAACATTTAACACTTCAAATCTTGCCATGTTGTAATGTGTATGTCCATGTCTGTATCATGTCTCAATGTGTCTACGTCAGTGTCCATGCTTTTTATATTTCAGAACAAAGCCATGGTAAAAGCAACAAACCCTAGCAATGGATTCGACAGAAGGAGTTCCAAGCAAGTCAGTTATGAGATCCAATTGATGCCCCACATTGTTTCCAGGAAATAAAGGTTCCCCAGTTAGCATTTCCGCAAATATACATCCTATGCTCCAGATATCTACAGCAGGGGTATACTGCATAAGAAAAAGTTTTCAGAACATCTGGGAAACCTCAAAAACAAGATCAAGAAACAGGATAAGTCAGATGTTTATTCTATTGAGCCAAAACTGCATCACGTACTAGAATACAGTTGAGGAAAAATCAAACATGCAAACATGATATGCAAAGCTACATTTGTCTAGGAATGCAAAGCTTCCTTCCTTTCACCAGACTTCATGAACTGAAAATCAACTCCGAACAAATGAAATGGTGTCAGAAAGTTCATATAAAGTTTAACTCTTTTTGTACCAGTTTGACTTGAAAGTATTTCAACTGTAAATGTTAACTTATACATGGCAAGGAAACACAGACTAACAATCTTTAAGGGAGGTTAATGTACAATTTTAAATCTGGAAGGGATGTCAGCACAATTTGTAAAGTTCAAGGAAGGTTCTAGTATAAATTAAAATTAGAACTATAGTAACTGCAAGTCTACAGCTACAACATCAGCAAAAGCCATGGTAAGTAAATAAACTGCAGAATATACATAAATTGTTTAACAGATGAGAAAGAAAGAGGTAAGAATCAAAATGTCAAATATGTTTGCTAGTTATTCAAATAATAAAGAGAATGCTTCAGGTAAAGATTGTATTGGTTTTAGTCACCTTGGAGCAAAACGAGCCACATAGTTCAGGAGCACGGTACCATCGTGTTGCTACATAATCCTTGAAAATACAAAAGTATAGACAACAATTTTATATGCTCTGAAGAATTAGCTCTAAACTATGCAATAAATCAATGACAGATAAATGAAGAACATATTTTAGACTAAAATCTGTTTGGGAATGATGACAGATCTCAAAATTTATTATGCTGCAGGTGTTATGAAAAGACTGCCACATATACACTTTGGTAAAACTTGTGTATAAGTTGCTGCTAACTTGGATTTTGTTTTTTCAGTTAACTTGGAATTTTAATGTGAACAGTAACTTATCCAGCAGAATTCTTTTATTAAAGGGCGTGGAAAATATAATGACAAACAGCCTATGTCTAAAATAGCGAAAAGAATGATACTTAGCAGACTTTGCAGAAAGAAAAAACCTAAGGAGCATTGATATAAATAGGGATAGGGGATATGACACATAATATGGACACCACAACAGGATAGAAAATGCAACATCCAACTACATTTTGAAATGTCGTGTCATGTTTTAGGCTTATATCAAACATGATATGACTCTATTTTCAAGTATTAGTGCTTTCAGAGATCTATTCAGGTAGAATGGACCCATTAAGCGCTACCAAAATTATTTGAGGCCACCTTTTTTGAAAATATTGTGACATTTGTAGTCCAAATATAAGGGTTTCAAAAGCCAAATATAATCCGTAAAAGGGCCTACAAAATTGTATAGCAAAGCAACCATTAAATGATAAGGGCACGTACTGTCCAAAAAATGGCAGATGGAGCATCACCAAATGATGCACGAGCTAGTCCAAAATCACAAATCTTTAGTTTGCAGTCTGCATTAGCCAGAATGTTTTTTGGTTTCAAGTCACGATGGAAGACATTAGCTGCATAATCAACAAGATTAGATATCAGGCCAATTATAGTATAAAAGTTTGTGCAGTAGACAGGTCTATAAGTATAATTGACCCAACTTAGTTGACCAGGGCCCAAGTTAATATTTGGCTTAATATATTTAAATATAAACCCACCCATTAGGCCTAGCTAATTTATCAAATTTGAGGAAAATAATATTTTATACAAATAAAACACGGATCAAGCCTAAAATTTACCCATAGGCATGGGTCATTATCCATCCTTCATTTATGGGCCTAAATCAAGTTGGGCTTTGGTCCAATCTAAGCACTAAAATGTCTATTGGTCTTTAGTCCAAGCATGGCCCGACCTAGCCCATTTGAGATAAATCATATAAATCATAGTAAAGTTAAGCAAGAATCCATTTGACAACACTATGGTCAGATATCAAACCAGAATGTATGTATTTTAGTGCTCGAAGAAGCTGGTACAAAAAGAATTGGTAATGTCCAGGAGTGAGATCATGGTTTGCTTCAATAACTTCATGGAGATCAGATTCCATTAACTCGAATACCACATAAATGTCTTTGAATTCCCTTCGGCATGGAGGAAGCATTATGTGCTTTATTTCTACAATATCTGGATGTTTGAGTAGGCGGAGGAGCTTTATTTCACGGAGAATGCGTGTGGCATCAGAAACATGTTCAAAGACATTGTTCATCCTCTTGATAGCTACCTTCTCTCCACTGTAGGTATCAACTGCAGATGCAACAACACCATAGCTGCCCTTGCCAACCACTTCTTGAATTTCGTACCGACTTGCCTCCCCATACTCGGTGAAAAATTCTTTGTCAAGCATATTCTAAGTTAAACCAAACTAAACCAAATTTTAGAAAAGCTTCAGAAAGAAAATGCAACAAGCAAATTAGCAACAAAGGACAAATGACGCCAGATAGCTATCTACATTCAGCTGCAAATATACAGATGTTATTGCTGTTACTCAGTAAAACTTTCTTTAATTAAAAAAGGTAAACAATTATGCATAGATAAAATTTCTTGAAAATGAAAATTCATATGAAACTTGACCTTTTGAAGTAAAAAACGCTACACAACATATACACTTTACTCAATCAAGAAGCATAGAAACCCAGATAAACCAGTAATCTAAAGACAGTAAAAGTAATCACTTTCAATATATGCACTACAAGGTCAACAAAGATTTATTTCCAAGTAAAACAGGCTCCAGATTTAATAAATGCTATCTATTTCCTTTTACATATGGTTATTGGTTCTCTTCAATCTTCTGAAAGCATAGTAATATATTGATGAGGAGAACTGTTCTTCATGAGAATATAACCAGAGCAGCACTTAATATAAATGGAACTGACTTGGCATAATTTCAGGTAGACAAAAGAGCAAGAAGAGATTGTTTGGAAGGATTTGAAAGTTTGTAATTAATATAAGGATTTAACAATTATTGAGCAAATTAATGATTTAATCCTAACAGATCACTATTTTCTCAATTTGGTCCTCCAAAGATAATGTCTCTCAGTTCAGTCCCTAAATTATCACTCTCATCTCAATCTGGTCCTTTAAAGATAAAACCTCTCAATTGAGTCCTCCAAACATTTTCCTCTAATCAAAATAATCCCTCTAGAAAGCACTTGTGACTCTCTGAAGCACTGAAATCTAGCTCTGATACAAAGATGATGTTGACTAGGGTTTAAAAGAAATTGGGCAAGTCCATGTGAGATCCTGCTTTTGCCTAATAGAGGAATCATTTTGATTGGGAAAGATTGGGGGACTAAATTGACAGCATGGTGATCTTTTTGAGACTAAATCATCAATGTACTAATTTATTCTATGGCAAAACCATGGGTGTCAATCCTTAAAATCCTTTTTCATTTATTCCAACTTTTTCTAAGAAAATATAAATTGGCACATGAATTCCAGAGAGAAAGTAGTCATCCAAGATTCAGACGCCTCATAATCATAAAATAATCTAATTCAAAACACTAGCAGCCAATTAGCTTCTTGTAAAACATAAACTGCCAAACTAGACATTTGGAAGCATGTAGCTTTCATTTTACTTTAATTGGGAGGCTGTTCTGAATTCTTAGAAGCAAGCATTTCGATGCCAATTAAATAGAAGAACCAGACAGACATAACTAGTATATAAATGAAAATCCATCAAATGTATTATTCTAATGCAGAAGGAAATCTAAGACTAAAGTGTTTCATAGCTGCAAAGAATTCACTGAAGATACAAACAAGATCAAGAACCAAATAACAATAAAAGATATAAGAGTACATGACAAATAATTTGTGTCCAGAGAAGAAATCTGAAAACCTCGATTTTACTCTGCAACCAGTCAACCTCAGAAGATAGTTCGTTTTAGACTCGCTGACCTGCCCTGGTAACCTACAGAAGAATAAGAATTGATCAAGATAAAAATTTATGTAGTGATAGTACCATTTTTCTTTTTTCATTTTAATATAGATGCCCCTTAGAATTTGAAAACATCAATCTTACTCTGCATCCAGCCAAAATCAGAACTTAGAAGACAGTTCGTTCCAGACACGCGGACGTGCCCAAGTAATTTGCAGAAGAATAAGACTTAATCAAAATAAAAGCTTATAGAGTGATAATATTTTTATTTTCCGTTGAGAAAATGCTCATTAAAATTTGATCTTGTCAACCAAACTGCTATCATCATCAATCACGTTTAAAATTCCTCAAAAGTTGGGAGGTAATAGCATATGATTATATTACAAAGTCAAGCAATCTGAACAACAGAAAAGGAAATAGAAAATCATAAATAAATGGAACAGAATATGGCCCAAATATGGCAATATATGAAAGTAGGATTGGTTCAAGAAAAGGACAGAGCTAGTTGCAGCAACAAGCCTCGATATGCGGGCCTTATCTTAATCTTTTACTTAAGCACATAGAAAGAGTCAAAGAAAGAGAACGGCACAACTGGGCCTGTAACATACAAGAAGCACCGTTGTTACGGATATGGAACACCACGCAATACAGACACATCACAATTCAGGTATGTTTAGTTTGAGTAGATATGAATGGAAAACAAACGTTTAATTTAAGTCTAAATCAAAGTTTTCGTACTCTTCGATTGAACCCCTTTTTGAAGACTTTACAGCTTACCACTCAACATATAGTGATCATTGATCAGTGATCCTGAGCTGCATGTCGTTTATCGTCGGAGACGATGTTGCAGAGTAACTATGAATGGTGACGCGGCATAGGAAGCGCCGCCAGAGAATACTCCGGCCGGCGTTACCGGCAAGCTCAGTCTAGATTGTGTCCGTGACCTGAGAGTTCGGAGAAATAGATGCTACTGGTCTGGCATCTTGTAATTATGGGAATGTCTTAAACCTAACGCGTACTGGCATGTAGACCAATACTGGAATTATCGATCCAATTTTGTGCCGGTCAGAATTTTTAATTTTAGTATATATTTTAAATTTTAAAAAAATTACCTATAAATTTATATGTAGTCTTAATTAATTACATTTGGTATCATAATGAAATTTGTTAAATTATTTTTAATTTAATGGTTTTAAATTGAAGAAAAACGTATTATAAGAAGACTAAAAACAACTAATATTTATTGGGTAAGGAGAGTTTGTAAATCACAAAAATGATTGAAATAAGCAGTTGTTTTATTCTGCGATGATAGATTTCTTTTTGTGAAAAAAATTTGCAATGACTAAAGCATATCAAATATTAGGAATGGCAACCCTCAGGAGAAAAATATTAACGGTTATTAACACAATTATATAGTATTTTTGTTTTAATCTAAATTAAATTATTTTGTTTAATAATCCTCTATACTATATTAGCAGCAGTATAAATATGTAAGTATCATTCATTATTTTTTAAAATAAAAGTGTCTTTTAGCTCTCGACTTCACATTTTTTGTCACCCAAAGAATTTATCCCATTTTGAATGCAAACTAATAAGAAAAGCTTAAATTTTTTAATGAGAATAATATTCAGTGAATTAAAAAAATTAAATTTAAAGTTAAATCTTCTTATTTAAGTAGCATTAATTTAAAATATTCTGGTCCATCATACATAAAGTTTTCATCACCATTTCTTTCACATAAATTTAATAGTATTTTAAATAAAATTATCAAGAATAAAATCCCTACAAAGAAATTATAATACTTATTTCCATCCCCAAGTTAGAAAGATTTTTTCTTTCGTCCTCGTCTTCTTGAAAAAAAAAATTTCCAAATGGATTAAACCTGGCAGAATTTCCAAATTGACAGATTTTGGCCATCACGGCACAACAAATCCTAATATGATTAGCTTGGGTATTCAAGACGTATCCATTAATAAACAATCATATTACAGATTAGACCAAAATTTAATATACAAAAATCATTAGTGGAGCAATTAACATGAGCAATGGTCTGTGACGTTACATATAGGTGGACCATTTCTCCTGTCAAATATTTCGTTTTAGCACTATTTTTTTCTCCCAAGTATCTAAGTTAGCGAGGTATAGGTAAACTGCCTTTTGTGGGTGCTTTCAAGTTCGGAAAGATTTCAACATGTTAGATTATTTAAGTAGACATTCAAGTTGTTTAAATATTACCCGCATTAAATGATTTTACTCTATTTGCTAGAGTGTGGAAGCGTTTGGCACATGTTCGAGGGTTCTTTGCAAGTGTTTTCAAACCTCACATCGAAAGTGTATTTAAATAGACATTCGAGGTGGTTTTACCTTTGATCAAAAGCAAGGTATAGCTAAGCTACAACATAGATCTAACAGAAGAAAAAAGAAAAAAATCCTGACCAGCTATCAAAACTAGAAATATACATTAAACTCTAGAAACCCAACAAAAACATGAATCTAAAACTATATGTACAAATATGATTCGAAGCATCTAAAATTTCAGGCTTGTTCGGTCAGACTAGTATCACCAATAACGTTGTTCCATCCCCCTAAATCACAGACAAGATCAACTTGCATCTGAACTTGGTTTTGTCGAACCGGACCTCAACAGGCCTCTAACTTGACCTTGACATGTTTCGAGCTGTAGCTGCCGATGGCTTTGGTGTGCATTAAGCAGCTTCAGCTGCTGCAACTCGCGCTTACCAGGACCTTGACTGCTACTTTGTGGCAGAAACAACTGCTTCTGACAGCTTCTATCCACACCTGACTCTAGATTGGGAGGCCTCTTCTGAGTCTGAGCTCGAGTTCGTAGTTTCAACTGCTTCTGCTCCCAATTTTGGTTATTATAATCTGGCAAACTTGGGGAAGGCACCTGACCTTGAGCTTGATCTTGTGGCAATAACTGACAATGGTTTTCAATAAGGTTTAATTTAGGAGGCCTCCCTCTACCTCTACCTCTACCTCTTTCTCGTGGTTGCAACTGCCTCTGTTTGACAATATTGTAGAAATTTGGGTTTTGCTCATTATGAATGCCATCGTCTGAGGGCAATAATGACACCCCTGAGTAGTCTTCAACTGGCTTTGGATTAGAAGGCCTCCCTCTGCGTCGACACTTATTTGGCTGCTGCTCAAGATGCCCAAAAGCTGTTTTCTCACCTAAACCTAACTTTCGTTTGGGACCTCTTTTATTCCCCTGCTGTTGTGGCTTGTCTTCGTAAACATTCAGAGAAGACAATGAAGCTTCCACTTTGGGTGTTGCACCCAATTCTCGGTCTATAAGTCTTTGCCATGACATTTGCAGTTGCAACTGTATTGGTGATATTTCTCCATTCGTTGATGATATGCACCCCGAGGTCCCTTCAGAAATTGGATCTCCTAAATGCTGATGGTGATTGGGAGTTACTACAGCAGTAAGGTTGGAAGCAGGCTGGGAAGAGTGAATTCTTCTTTTTCGTTTTAAATTAGGAAAGCTCACGGGAACAAGAGCTTGGTCCTGTAGCTCTAAAGGCTCCTCGTGTTTGTGTGGATTTCCATCTAGCTTGGGAAACCTCCCACGGCCACGACCTCTACCCTGACCTGAGGGTTGCAACTGCTGCTGCTTCTGAATTTTGTCATTTTTAAGCTTTTGCATTTTAAGAAGGCCACCATCTGAGGGCTCTACTGGGTAGTCAGCAACAGGCTTCAAATTAGACTGCTTCCCACAGCAAGGTTTTGGCATGTGCTTCTCCAGATCCCCAAAAGTTGTGTTCTCATCCAGCCTCCCTTTACAACTTTCTTGTATTAACGCCTGTGGTTGTTTGTGCTCACGAACAGTCATATAAGATAATGAAGCTGGCATTTTGCATGCTGCACACAAATCGGTTACTGACAGTCCACACTTTGACATTTGCAACTGCAATCGTGTTGGTGGTAATTCTATCCCTGCTGATGGTGTGTACTCTAGGGCCTCAGTAGAACCAGGAGCTGTCAGATTCAAGAAACTGGAAGGTACATCTAATGGAAGGTCTAATTCTGTTGCTTGGGATGAACTAGTTGTTTCCAAATGAGAAATGGGATCCTCCTGATCCACAAGAAATTCGCAGGCATTAGAGAAAATCTGCTGAATGCAAGGAGCGACATTCTGGTGCTGTTGCTCTTCTTGCTCCAAAATTTGCAAATTCTCCTTTGGAATCACTGCAATAGTAGGACCAAGTAAAGCACTCAAATTTCCATCATTACTGTGCTCATCTGAAAAGAATCTTGATATCTCAGCTGTAACGTCAATTTGTTGTGTAAGTGTTAGATTTTCTGCCACCGCCAACAAATCATATGGCTGTTCCTCACATTGAATGTGTTTCTCGATCACTTTAGAGTGCTGCTCTATTGCCACATAGGGTTCTGTATTCATAGTTTCACCTGAGCCGATTTTGTCATTCAACTCCATTATTGCCTCCTACATCATTTCAAAAGTAGGACCCAATATAAACATATTTTAACCACAAATAATGAGAGGGATGATAAAAAAAAATCCTAACAAAAAGTTTGACCTAAACCAAAGATTAGCAAGAAAGAAGAATAACACAGCAACACATTTCAATAAAGTTAGAACAAGTTGAAGTATATTTACATAACAAAATGACATAACATAACAGACTTCTGATACAGTAAATTGAAAATGCAATTTGCTGTAAAAAAAATGCAGAATAATCAAGCACATATTTTCGACCCCATTTTACGCATTTCAAATTTTTGAAGCAATAGACTTTCATAGCTTTCTTTCTGCCATAACTAATTATTTCGATAAGTATTAAAGTCAAAGAATAGAAGGATCCAACTACAACCTTTGAACTGTTGAGGACTAAAAACATTAAACATGAAGCAAGTTAAGGATAACAAATTCATTCAGATAATAACCTTAAGTGTTTGATTTTTTTGGCCACTTTAAGCGCTTGATCACTCCAAACAGAAAGATCATAGCATAATGACTGTGGATAGGCATTTAAGGACACTCTTAATTCAGTGATCTGCGACTGGATATTATAGTAGGCAAAGACACGTGTATTTATTTTGAAAGCTGTCTTGGAAAAGAGGACAATAGTAAAGTTGGGTTGAAATTACTTAAAATAATTTTTACACTGAGAAAGTTAAGATTGTGAAATCTGGTATGCACAACTAGTAGGTTAGTTGTATAACTTAATTTAGAGTTCGGAGGTGGGAGAAGAGAATTAGGAGGTCTGAACTTGCATGTCCAACGCTGGGCGAAAGAAAACAATGGATTAAATAAAGTGCCATTAATATGAAAGGTATTGACGATTAATACATTTTTGTTATATTTAAAGATTAGTATTATATTTAAGAGGTTCTCTAGCCTGTCCATCTGTGTACTAGAATTTTTCGGGAAGTAATCATTATACTATCTACTTATTTTTATCAGAAAATTAGCTCACTTACCCAAAAGCGGGACTACTATAAGGTAGACTAACCAAAAAAATAAAAAATAAAAGCCAAAAATTACTGTAAAACCACATTACCTGAATTCGTTCGTCCATACTTTTATTTTGTGGCTTTTCTGCTTCGCTTTGTGCTTGAGCCACCCGCCCATGGCACTCTTCAGTCATCCCAAGTAGCCCTGTTTCAGAATTTTCCTGCTTCTCAATCAGTTCATTAGTCCTAGTACCGTGTAACACAGAAAGTTGATTTTGTTCTTCATTTTCGTGCTCTTGTAAGCCATTACTTGTCTCTGTAACTTCAATCATTTCCGGTGTCTTACTTATCTCTCCACCCATATGGTTTCTTCCCTCTGTGCACCTCTTTCTCCTTTTGCTCCCCCTCCATCCGTTCTCTTTCTTCTCAACAAAATTATCACAATCAACCATAAGCATATATCTCCCACTATCCGTGCAATAAAGCTCCTCAGCCTGGCAAAGCTTCCTCAAATGAAGACCAAGAATCCTCGTATGAGCCCAGGGCAAATTCTCAAACTTTTTTTGAATAAACTCAGAAATTGCCTCCTCTGTCGATCCGTTTCCATCATTCAACTCCAACACTGCCGTCTGTATCATCTACACAGCCAAGCCGATAGAAATCACGTAAACAGAGCAACAAATCAAGAAAAACAAAAAAAGAAAAGGAAATACCAAATTGCTCAAATCATATTCAATTACAGCATTGTCCAATTCGATTCCGAAAAAACAAAAAGACAGGGTCAAAATCTCAAAAATAGGGCGACGAGAGAGAGTTACCAAGGCATATGGCGGGTGAGTGGGGGTGTTGAAGGAGTTGAAAAGCTCGTGAATATGCCGGTCGATGACGGAGGGATTGAATGCGGAAGCCAGAGACAAGAGAGATTCCCTGATTTTACCTATGATGCGGGTTTCTCTGCAATCTGTGGCATGAAGCCGAGGCCGAGATTGGGGTTCCTCCATGGCTGCTGGAGCATCAAGGAGAAGGAGCGTTGGAGGAGTGAGAGCCCTTGCTCAAGTCCACTTCTTCGTGTGGTATTTATAGTTATGGACTTTTGCGTAGTTACCAAGTTAACTCCTGAGCCCACTAATATATATATATACCTTTTCCCACAAAAAAAAAAAAACGAATATTACTATAATTGCATAAAATAAAAATAAAGAATGAAAGATTTTATTTTATTTCTCTGAAGTAGAATTTGATCGTCATGTAATTATAAAAGTTGACTTTTTTAATTTTAGAAAGTCAATCTTTGTTTTCTGTATAATTACTCAGCTATCATGAAAAAATTTTATTTTTCTTATAATAGATAGCACAGTGATTTATTTTTCTCAAAAGTAAATGTTTATTTTTGTATGAATAAAATTCAACTTCTGTTGATAGCATGATCATAGATCTAAAAATGAAATTATAATTTTTAGTTATGTAATAATTAATTATTAAATATAAAATAATATTTTAAATAAATAATTACTTAAAAGATTAAATTCAGTGATATTTAATAATTATTCTTGTGTTAATATTTTCATACGTTTTATGATAGTCTAGGAGAAAGAAAAATTATATTTTAAAATTTAACTATCATATGCATTGCTACTATATATAATCACAGTCAGAACAGTGGACCAGTGCCAACTAATCAAAGGTTTATCATTATATATTCGCCTGGACACTAAACTATTATTTGGAAGCAAAATAAATAAATAAATAAAAAGACTTCAGACCTTTTATAATTCTTTTAATACCCTCAAACAACGAAGTTTTGAGATGAACAACAAATGTTAAATAATCCAATTGATGGATAAGGCAATGTCGGCTTTCTCAGCTAATATCCAATCATGGAGATTTATTTTGGTCATTCCTCTTTCACTAAGTAAATAATTTCTATCTAATTTTAAATGCTAAATAGTTCTAATATAAAACTTAACCATGTGTTTTTCTTTTCAAATACTAAATATTAAAAATAAACTTACAACTCGTACAATATTTGAATGATTGATCAAGGATGGAATGCCAAAGTGGAGTTACTAATTTAGTGTATTATTATGTCTAAAATTTTTTTTAAGGTAAAATAAAAAGGCAAAGAAAAACTTTAAGACCCCTTCTTGTAATTAAAAATCATATTTTTTTGTCCATTCAAATTATGGGTCAAAAATAAAATAGAATAACCAAGCTATGTTATTATAATAATGCCCTCTTTGTTTAAAAAAATTTTATAATAACTTTTTATTTATGACAATAATATTGTAAAAATAATATACAAATCCTTCCATTCTTTTAATAACCTTCCTCCCTCCCTAAACTTCCAACAAGGGAATGACATAAATCTTGTCACTCGACTCTCCTCCATTAATGGTTATTTTACTTTAACTTCACCAAAACTCTCAAGCATAATTATAGACTTTCTATCCCACCAATTTTACATAATTAATTTTATAGACTTTCTCTAATTTATTATATTTTCGTTATATTATAATATATTCTAAATTCTAAATTTTACTAATATTTGTAAATACCTTTAATTTAAAGTATATTAACATATAATAAAATAAACTTTTTTTTTTTTCCTAGGATCCATACAATGTTCATACAAATAAACTAGTTTTAAAATAAGTTTATAGGCATAACGTTCCGTTATGCTGCATCACCTTGCATCCAATTCCATTTATCACTTGTATGGACATCCACAATCAACCTCGCAGCAAAGTTTAGAAAAAAAAATAAAAAACTAGGTATTGACACATAAATCTCATCATTAAAAGCACCAAAGGAGGAGTTCTAACTAACATCCATTTACAAAGAGAAAAGTGCTATAAAACTAATGAAGTAAAATCACTAACAAAATGGATAGAACTACAACTTGCACTTGTAACATTCACCACTTTGACGATTTACATTTGGCAGATACTGCATTTCTTTGAAAGTAAGGCTTGAAGATTCTCATAACTTCTTCATAGATTGGTCTCTTATAGTCCACTGCCTGTAATCAGCTATCTGCAATTAGTCCTTCAAAGAACGAAAATAAACAAACTAATATTTATAAGAAAGTTTTTGCAACTAGCCTGCTCAATAACTTCTTCAGGGCTTGACCATTTCCATTCTGCAAATTCTGGGTTTGTTTCAGCAATAGCTAAGTTGACCTCAGTGTCATCTTTTGTTAATCGCATGAGAAACCTATCAAACATTCAATTTTAATGTCAGAAAAGCAAGGTTTCGGTATAATGCCCATATGAAATTCCTCACCGTTAAAAAATCAATAAGATAACAGATTAAGTTAATAGTCCAAATACAATCAAAGAATTGAACAATGAAGAAAAGTGCATTCTTACACGTTATGTCCATATATTCAGTTCCTCACCTAAGTTGACATCTCATCTAAAGTAAAATTCACAGTTAACAAAACAAGCATTAATTAATGTTCGGCCAACCACCATATGAAAAGCATACTCTGACAAATTTTACAGAAAACTTCACTAGAAACATTGAGGGAAACACCATGGGACAAACTCCAAGAATTCTCCACTATATCAAGGATAACAAGTTAACAATACCTTCGCTAGTCACTATTCTCTTTTAATAAATACAGCTACAGCAAGGCCCTCTAACCAAATACCACACGTCACAGTGATCATGGCGCTAAGGAATGTCAGAAAGAATACCTAAGCCTTCCCTGATGAACTTTTCACACCCTATACTCCAGTTTTTACATGCACTATTTTCTTTCACACTCAGATGACTTTTTCCTGTTTCCTCCATTGTTAAATTGTGGAAGAGCCTTTCTCTTGTATGGACTCAACATTGACTGTGTTTCACCAATGTGTATGCCCAACCCAACCCTTAATGTAATTTGATCCACTGCTCATCTCATTTACTTCCTCCAAGATATAAGAGCAATCACTTATAGGCTCCGTGCAAGCAAGAGTATGCATGAACAAATATTTGGAAGAAAGAATACATGGATACAGAATGATAGTGGCTCTTGAATGCTTCCCTGAGGCATGTACATGTATGATATCATGATATAAGTAGGTTAAATTTTAAACATGCAAATAAAAACTCATGCTTTTCTTTACACAGTGACAACTGACAAGATTTAGGTACTAGGTCTTTCAACCAATAGACTTGAAAAACAAAACACAAGCGCACCACTTCTGTGCCTCCCCATGCCAGTCACCTCTCCAGAGACGACTGACTTTAGCCTTCACAGCAGGTGGAAAGTCATAAGTTATCCATTTTGGAACCTGTCACATATCAAAGAGTTACTAATATAATGCATCATATTCATCAAGATGTCTAACTGCTTCTCCTAGATCAGAGTCAAGCTGTTTAGCTTCTCCTCCAAAATTTTATTCTATTCACATTTTCATTCACAAGCATAAAAGTGTTTTGGAAGTCACATAGATATTTAGATGTTGTTAGATATCACTCATTTGTAGGCAATAGATGTATGCCAGCAAATTTGTGGCTTTTCAAAGATTTAAATATAAAAACTAAAACCAACTTACAACAGAAATTAGCACAAACCTCAGCAATTATTTCAGCAGATTCTATTCCAGTTTTTTCTTGGAGTTCCCGAATGGCAGCCGATTTAGGCTCTTCACCATCTTCAATGGCCCCCTGAGATTCAAGGACACAAAGGAACATAATATATGATCTTAGCAAAAATATATATTAAACTATGCTGGAGTTGGAGAATAATGTGAATATTACAAGAAGTATATGTAAGAATTCCCCAAAAAATAACTACATTGCCACCAAGAGTCTACTTTCTGCAGTGGCTTGGAACTACCGTCTATATCCCTCACCAGGGCCATCTAAGCTATCTATATTATACATGGAACTTTCCAAAAGAGATCAGATTGCTCAACATTTTTTAAGACCAAAGCAAACCCAGATATACAATAGGAAAGAGGAGTTTTGTACATTGACGATGGCTGGTAATGAAGATGCATTTAACAAGTCAAGGGGAACAATAAGAGAAAATTAGATGCAAGGGAGCATGGCACTCTCCTTGGCATTGTAGGAAAAAGCTTTCATGACAACACCAATTGGAGGGGTCTAAACATCAATAAAGTGGCTAAGCCCTTCCCAACTCCCACCAGTGAAGCATCAGAATAGTAGTCTGCATTTGCATCAAAAAGCAGCTACTTGAGTACCAGTATAACCTTGGGGATGACTTGCTATCTAATAATCACATATGTGAAGTAGATTAGACATTAAGTTTTTTGAATCAATGAGTTAGTGAAGCTATGTTGTACTGTCATCAAGTGTTGTCTATCAGTCTATGGTTCCTGTAAAGAAAGCAAAAAAGGATAGTACTTGGATCATTTCAAGAATTAACTACTCATGAATTTATGACTAACACAGCTTCCTCTTGACTTTTGATTAAGTATTCCTCTTAATTCTTGGGTTAAACTAAATTAACTATCATGAGTATTACATGCACATCATAGTAATATATGTTATATTCTGTACTTCAAAGTTCAAAACTGCTTTTTGATTGGTTATTGAATCTTATGATTTAAAACGATTTATAAGTCACAATTCACAAATAGGCTTTAGATTTGAGATATCTATTGCGATGTGACAACTATGCTCAAAGCCCTCCCATCCAAAATTCTTTCTTCCACTTATAAGTTCTTACTTATTTGAATTAATGGTGTAAAAATTGTTATCATCAAAGAAAATAGAGCACATAAAAAGACGTCACCTGAGGCATCTGCCATGCTCCTGGAACATTCATTTTAGAAGCTACAAAAACCTGAAAGAAAGATATGGATGTCATGGTTTCTTACCAATCGCGTGCTCAACCAGATTGACATACTGTAACAAAAAGACTATGGTATGGAGGAAAACTAATTATTTTACTTCAGAGATATATTTCCTTGAAACTCTCTGTATAGGTTGCAAGTTAAAAAATGTAAAATTTAGATTATGAATAGCACAATGAACATTACGACAAGCTTTTTCAACCCCCCAAAAAAAGTTTGTTAGTATCTCAAATTCAAATTACCAGAAGATAGAAAAGAGATCGTCTGCTAAAATACCTATCAATGCATATAAATCGGCTCAATTAACAATGATTGACAACTATGGCCAGCTTTTGAATGAAAACAGAACAGAGCATAGGATCTCAGTCAGGAACGAACAGAAGCAAGGTTTTTAAAATTCCTGCCAGTTTTCAATTACATCAGTCGAGAGTCGAGACAGCGCTCCTCCAGTTACTAGAGTTTTCAGGTAATTATTAATGACAATAGCGGAAATTAGCTATACATTTACATAATTTTCCAAATCTAGATGAGGATAACACGCTGAAACATAAATCATCAACTATAGATGTTATTATAATTTAGACCTACGTCTTGGTCACTGATTTGAGATATAACTTACAAAGGAATCCTTTACCAAACCGAAAATAGATAAAACAACAATTAAAAAATAAACCATAAGTTCCAATTTTACATAAAAAAGTACAGATTCCAATAAGTTAAGTGAAATAAATAACGCAGGCAGAGAATGAAGAAGAAGAAGGAGAAGCAACAGCAGCAGCAGTAGAAACCTGATCGTCGGAGTTGAAAAGACAGACTCCGACTTTGGGACGATAACCTTGAGGAAGATCCTCCATGGCTTCACAGAGAGCGAGAGAGAGAGGAGAGTGACGTTGATGTAGGGATCTGTGTCAGAATTTGAGAATGCAAGGGAGAGAGAGTGAAAGAAAAGAAGAAGATGCTTGCTGCTATAATGCGTGAGGCAGAAGAGGCTGTATGCCTTATATTTGGTGCGTGGGACTGGGAATTAGTGACCCTCGCTGACTATGACATAAGTTGGACTCCAACGCACGGGAGGGTGGAGTTTTGGGTCTTATCCTGCGCACTCCGCCCCACTGGCCCACTCTACGCGAAATCATTTGTTCTTGTGTAGGGCAAGTTTAAATAAAATATCTTCTTTATATTTGACAGGCATTTTATTTATTTTTTTCATTTATAATGGACAAGTTTTGGCTTTTTTTTTTCTGCTAACATTTAATTGATTTTTTTTTTTTGTATTGGACAAGATATAAGTTTTCATTACTTTTTCTGTGATTTACTGCCTCCACGAATTACTAAGCGTCCTGTGGGATTTTAAACGATGGGACCAAATTGTAAAGCTTGGAAAATATAGATAGTGATTTTAAAAATAAAATTAGAAACTACATTAAAATTTTAAATAAATTATATTAATCAAATGATTAAATTTTTTACGATTATACTTAAATCTAGTTTTTACAAAATATAAATGTATATATCAAGTTTTAAGAGTATAGCAAGTCCATGACTTTCACTAAAATATACGTTAATATTTTCCAATATATTATTCAAATAAATAACATAATCAAAAATTAATTTTGCAAAATTTCAAAAATAAAACTATGTAATAGGAAGCTCCAAAATCTTTCACTCTCCCTTTGTCTCAATAATGACTTATTTATTAGTTCATATTTATTTAAATTTCATTTCATTTTATTAATATATGATTTTGGAATCTAAACACTAAAAGGTCTCAATATATATATATATATATATATATATATAATGGTTTAGCATACAATAAATTGTAGGTTATTTTTAATTTGTTTTAAAATGATTTAAAAAAAATTAAATTACAGTTATTTTACATTTTAAAAAATAATAGAAAGAAATAGTGAGAAATTATTTAACTTTCCACTCTTTTATATTTATATTAATTATATTCTCTTTTCATACTATAATTTTATATCCGTATTTGATTTTTTAAAAATCCTATTTACTCCCTATAGTTGAGTTTTTAATTTAGTCTTTATAATTTAAATATTTTTAAATCAATGTTTATAGTTTTAAAATTTTAAATTTAGTTCTTACCCTTGTATTATAACTTTGTTCGTGGTCAATAATAGAAACCAAATTAAAATATTTGAAAAATATTATAAAAATAAAGTAAAAACTCAGATGAATTACAGAAGGACGGCGCTAGATAGCAGACAGTGTCGAAAAGGTACACACTGAGAGTAGAATAATACCTTGGCCAAAAGAAGAGAGTAGAATAATACGGAAAAAGCAGTGACTAGCCAAGAAAAGCAAAAAATAAATCAAAACAGAACAAAATAGTGGGAACCACCACTAAGGGCGTTGACTTTAAGGTGTTGATATTAAAAAATTAAATCAAATAATCAAACTACCACTTTATCGCCTTTTTCTTTTTGGTTGTTATCACAATCAATAGTGTTTAAATTGAATTGCGTGTCTTTTGACATTCGTTTTGTTTGATTAGATAAAAGCACCCCATTGTCTCGTCCGTCTTAATATTTTCCTTTATTTTATTTTATAAAAGAAATAAAGTAAAACAAACATTGATTAACATTATATGTAAAGTTTAATGACATTTAATTCACAAGAAAATTCTTATTATAATTAATAAATTATATTTTGGTTTAAGCTTGATTGAAACTTCTAACTCTTAGATCTATAATCCGTTTTTGTTCATTTGACTGACTCTAGAAGCTTCATTGCATAACGACATCATTAATAACCAAACATTGACTTTATGTTCAGAGTCTTAGAGGTGGAGAAAATAGCTTAGCTCAATTAAGCGCAATCCCGTCCTAAATATGAGGTTGATTGATATGGAATATTAAAGACTTTGTAAATAGGTTTTTTAACTTAATTCACACGCTCCTTGAAATTTTTTATATTACGAAAATATAAAGTCATCTTTTGATACCTTGTAATTTACATAGTAGATTTCAACTATATATAACTTATATAGTAAAATAAAAATATGTTTGTGGCATATATAAATAGCATGATTATATTTAGGTATTATTTTTTTGTACATTCATAATTTTAAATGTACTAATGTACTCATGATATGACGGAACAAAATTTTGTCATATGTTGATGACATGTAAATTTGTTAGTTATTAAATGTTGATTGTATATAACTCTTCGAATTTACATGTTAATGTATATAGTTTTTTTTTATTTTAAATATTAACCTAAAAATAATAATTTCAAAATTATGTTAGCACATTATAATTAAGTATACTAATGCATTTAAAATTATGAGTGTATCAAAAATTTTATCTTATATTTATTATCAAAGTGTAATTAAACCATTGAATAATAATATTTTATTATACATGTGATTTTTCATTTTTCAACCACACATGTTATTTAAAATTTGTTTAATTTGATAGCCAGCCGAACTTGTTAGGTAATAGATTGCTAATATTTTAAAGTAGACCTAATTATCATACTGAATTTTTAAAAATTAAGTTTAAATTTATGCTAAAAAAAAATTCGAGCTTGTATTATAATCGAGTTTTTATCCATATTTTTTGGTCCTAAGCCTATCCAACTTTTTAAAAAATAGTCAAATTAATTTTTTATTTAGGATTTGAAATAAATAACATAAATAATTGTTATTATTATATGTAAGATTATATATAAAGAAGTTGTAAATGTAAATGAGTTGTTGTATTAACATAATCATTTAAATAAGAGGTTTTAATTTTTATTTTTTTATTAAAATGTCACGTTGTATTAAGTTTTTTTTATATAATAAATTTTTACTAATTAAAAAGTATTTACTCGAGCTTTTTGATTTTGGGTTGAGCTTTAAAAAAACCTTGAACTCAATCTATTTTACAAATTAAAATTTTATATTCAAACTTTATCATTTTCGAGCTAAACTTATTAAACTAAACAAATTTTTAAAGTTATAATAGTAGTGCTATTGTCTTTGCAAAATATTTTGTAAACTATTTTATGTATTGGGTTGGGCAGTACAAATGGCCTTTAACATTTGGGATAGACTAATATTTTAAGCCCTTTTTCAATAAAGAGGCCACCTTGGCCCAGCTATTTAGTCTAGAAAAACCCATATGCGCTGGTGATGAGATTAGCGACCTTAGTATATCATTTTATTTTATTTTTAATTTAATTGATTGATCCTTTATGAATTAAAAATATAATTTTTTTTATTTTTAAAATTTGACACAAATTTTTTTTTTTTAATCTAGAGAAAGACTACTTTAAATTATTTTGAAGATTAGTAAATTATTATGAGATTTTTAATTTATAAAATATTAAAATGAGACTACATTCAATAATAAAAATCATTATAAAAATTTTAACCTTTAAAAATTTAAAATAAAATTAGATTCAGAAATAGATAATTAAAATAATATTTTTATCAGCCTATTACCATATAAACGCGATTGATCCGCAATGGTTCCCAAACGAAGATCTCACATGCCTGACCGATTATAAATATAGAACCTGCGTTATTCACAAGTGCACCTATATTGTTGATCGTCACTTACAGTAATTGGTTTGATATTTGAGATGATTAAACGTTTAATTATTATTTAAAACAACTTTTTTTTAATAAACAATTAGTTTGTCTTAATTTATAATTTTTTAATTATATTTGTCCTTTATATTCTTATTTAAACATAAGTAAAAAATATTTACTTCTTCTCGGTAAAGAAAAATTATTTATTTTTACATTAAATAAATTATATTCAATGTAAAATTCTCTTTTTAAATAAAAAAATTTAAATATAAATTCAGTTATAAAAATTTAATTTTGATAAAAATCAAATTTACAAATTAAATTTATGCAACTTTAATCCCACTACATGATTACTTGCACGTTCATTTCTACCATGAGTGGATGCTGACCACCATAAGCAACCCACTAATCAAGAAATTATTCATTAATAATAGAAGTTATTAATATATATAAGAAATATACAATTTGGTGGCTAAGGATTCGTTTAGAAATGTCGTGCCTTTTCGCCGTGCTGTGAAAATGCTGCTGCTTATAAATGGTAAAATTAATGTTCCATATGTTATGAGTATATAAAATTATGTTTAATTATATTGAACTATTAAACAGAGATTTAATAGTCTAAATTTATATTAAATTAATATAATTATTTATAATTTTATTTTTAATTTACAAATTTAAATTATTAAATTTTTATTTAATAATCTACTATAATTAAATATGACTTTATATTTTTATCATAATACGAGAAAATCCAATTAATAACATTGAGTAAAAATTTCATAAAAGCCACTTCTAAAAGCAGAATTAATTGATATAGGATGTTTATAATAATTTTAAAAAGTTGAAGTAGGATATATGCTAAAAAAATTTTCTTTTTATTATCTTTTTCAATATTAAAAGTCCCAAATATTTGATGAAGTTACTAAAATGACTTTTATTAGTTGAAGGATAAATTATAAAAAAAATACAGCGGTGATGAAAGTAAATGGTTCATTAATTTAATAGTGGTAGAATTACGAACAAATTAAATTGAAAGTATAAGTTTTAATGAGAAGAATCAAAGAAATATATATATGAGATCTGAATAATAAGAAGATACACATTGATATTAATTTATGTTATAGTAATACGTTGCACTACAGTATTTACATCTGGGAGGGAAGACAAGATTTTCGTTTTGTTAATCACGGAACAAGAAGAAAAAAATTCCATAGGATAATTGTACGAGGTATTATTCTATTCTTGAAGCGTTGGCCACGAGAAGGTTCTCTTTTTATGGGAATTGTGGAAAGCTGAAGCAAGAATATGATGGACCATTAAGCAAGGTTGCAAATAAAGCTATTCATTTTAAACAAAATTGTAAATTTCAAGTGTTTCTTATTAGATTTTTAAATATATAGTTCACAGCAACCATGCAATCGAATTACATACCATAACTTTATCAAAATAATATGACCACAAACATTTGAAAAATTAAAGTGTTTTCCTTTTGTTTCCTCCTTGGTAAGAAGGGAACATTGGACAAAGTATAGTTCTCTTGATGCCTTTACCTCTAATGGGGTTTCTCTTTGGATGGAATGAAAGCATAATTATGATTCGGGAAAGGTTGCAAACGCAATTATTTATCTATCACAACAAGGGAACATTAAAAATCTGTCCGTATATACGAATATGCAAGCTAAACTAATCATCAAGTAAGACCCCCTTAAGAAAAATTTGATTGGAGTGTTACCCATTCTCTGAAACAAATCGTCCCAGAGGATGGCGAAAACAGTTGTAGAATTTCGATTGAATGAGCTGTTCCAAGTCCTCGAGGAGGAGTTCCATCTGAAGAGAAGGACCAAACAAGACATAGAGATTATCAAAGGCAAAGTAGAATCTGTAAGGGCCTTCCTAAGACTCATTGATGAGAACAAGTTGGAGTACGAGGACACAAGACTCGAGTCATGGGTCAAGAAAGTGAGGGATGTTGCTTACGAAATAGATGATGTCATTGACGAGTTCTTGCTCTCCATGTTCGATCGTCGTTGGGATGAAGGTCGCCCACATAACTCTCCTTCTTGTTCGTTCATCACAAACTGCAAAACCAACTGCCGAATTGGTTCTGTATTACGAAGCATCAAAGCCAAAGTCAGGGGAATAGCCGAGGAGCCAAAGTACCATGTTTCAAGCATAGTACCAGAAAGCACCAAAACGATTCCTCAGTTTCGGAGAAGCTTATATAATATACTGGATGAAAGCCAATTGGTTGGCTCAAGGGAGTTCAAAGAGACTCCAATTGATTGCCTCTTGGAGACTGACTACTCACCCATGAAAGTAATTGCAATTGTTGCAGAAGGAGGAATGGGTAAAACCACATTGGCACATCAAATCTATCATGATAGTTCTATCAGAGCATCCTTCGAAAAGATAGCATTTGTGACGATGTCTCAATCACTGAATGAAGAGGAGCTTCTAAAAGACATGGTTCAGCAGCTCTGCGGTGCAGATCCTATACGAGTTGAAGTTCAGGCGATGAGCAACCTTAAATTGAAACAAACCATAAAAGGTTTGATTAAATCCACAAGATATTTGATTGTCCTTGATGACGTGTGGGAAAGCAAGCATTGGGATTTTGTGGAACTCGCATTTCCCAAAGATGACCGTGCCAGCAGAGTCTTGATTACAACTCGTAATGAAGAGGTGGCAAAATACGCTACAACAACCTTCGACTTCCGAGGTAATATTTTTCACCTACAACGTTTATCTGAAAGTGATTCGTGGGAAATGTTCTGCAAGGAAACATTTTCTTCCCAATCTTGCCCCTCTCATTTACAACCCATTTGTAAACAAATGTTAGAAAAATGTGAAGGGCTTCCTCTTGCCATCCTATTACTCAGTGGTCTATTGGGTACTAAAAACAAGAACAAGGTTGAAGAGTGGGTCATGGTTCATCGTACTCTTGATAACGTTGAGCAAGGAGGAAACATTAATCCTCGTCTGAACCCAGTACTTTCATTGGCCTTTGACGATTTGCCTTATGATCTTAAGCCCTATTTCTTGCTCCTTAGTGTATTCCCTGAAAACCACTTGATCGAGCCCATGAGACTTGTTCGCTTATGGGTCTCAGATGGAAATAATAAAATACCAGAGGAAGTTGCAGAGAGATATTTGTGCGAACTTCTCAATAGAAATTTGATACAAATAGCTAAGTATTCACTTGATGGGAGGATCATGTGTTTTCGCATCCATGACTTGGTACACGAAACTATTGGCCTCAAATCCAGAGCTAGAAGTTTTGCCGAACCAATCATGAACAAGGAAAATGCAAGAAATTGGCCAGAAAGAGCACGTAGATTATCCATCCATGAGAGCGATGCACGTGGGGCTGAAATTAAGAGCATCTTGTTGTCTCGACTTCGTTCTCTGTTTTTGTTTCAGACACAAACCTCAGCAATGTCAAGCTTACGAGGTGGTTACTTCAAGCTGCTTAATGTGTTGGATTTGAATGGTACCCCACTGGAAACATTCCCTGAAGCTATTACCAAAATGTTCCTCTTAAGGTATATTAGCTTGAGAAATACAAGAATCTCGAGTCTTCCTGCATCAATTGGCAATCTGCATCATCTAGAGACCTTGGATCTCAAGCTGACACATGTCACTGAGTTACCTTCTGAGATATATAAGCTTTATAAACTCCGCCATCTTTTGATCTCTCAGTATAAGGATAGCGAATCAGGGTCTCGCATTTCTCCTGATGCCGCAAGTTGTGGAATAAAGTGGAAAAATTACCACAACAACTTAACCCATGCCACGAAATTGGACATATTTCGTGTACAAGGTTTCAAAGCAACATCTACAATAGGTTGTCTGGTTTCATTACAGAAGCTAAGCATAGTTGAAGCACCAAATGAAGAACGAAGTGACTTCATGGACAAAGGGCTGGGGATGCTGACCCAATTGAGAAGGCTGTGTTTGGTTAATCTGCAAAATCATCATTGGACTGCTCTGTGTTCATCCATCTCAAAAATGAGTAATCTGCGTTCTCTGTCTCTTAATACAAGTGGAAAATTTGATTTGCAATATTTGAGGTCCCCACCTCCACTTCTTGAAAGGCTGTGTTTGGTTGGAGAACTAGACATGTTCCCAAGTTGGGTGTGTTCTTTAGAGAACTTGAAGGTGTTGAAACTAGTAGGCACTCGACTCAAGGAGGATCCTAGTTTGAGTCTTGAGGAGTTGCATAGCTTGGAAGTGATTGGACTTTATGACGCTTTGGATGATGGCGTGACACTACGCATGTCGTCTGCTTTCTATCAGAGAATTCAGTGGTTCATGTTGGGAGAGCACGATCTAGAAGTATACTGAGTTGCGTTCTTAGAATTTCTTATTTCTTCAAAACATTTGTTTAAATCTGTTATAAATCATGTTATATTAGAGAAAACAGAATTATCAAATGAACACTGATGATCTGAGCATGAACTGAATGAATATATTAATGCTTATACATTTTCAAAGCCATCCTTTTCCACCACTTGCACTTTTGAATTTTCAAATCTCTCTAAATATTAGAAGCGGATGACAGTTGGGCGTTGTTTGAAATATGTGAATTTAATGGGTGAGATTTAAATAAATATTAAAAATTAATTTAATATATATATATATATATATATATTTTAAATTATCATAAGATATATTAATAATTTAAATAATTTCTTATACAGGATGACATTTTACTAAAATCGAATAGACCGTAAAATATGTGAAATATATTGTAAACTACTAGAAATTGTTCAATTTTTTTTCTTCAACAGAATATTATCCTAGATAAGAAATGATCTAAACTATTAATATGTCTTATGATAATGTTTTGAAGATATATTTATTGAAATTAAATTGTCTTCTAAATATATATTTAAATTTATGCTACTGGATTTTAGGCAATAGTCGAAGTTACATGCAAATCCCTGCTCTTCAAAATTAGACGGAATGGGAATTAGCACCTCTATATATTTTTAGTTTTTGCTTTTTCTTCTATAAGGATAAACATGATTACATATAAAGCTTTCAACACTTTGTATATTCATATATTTATTTAATATTGCAATCAAATAGTGTCTGTTCAATTTATACATATCTCATTTAATTTATTTTTGGGGTTAATCAAAGGCATGCCTATTTAGGCCAATTCAAGAAATTCACAAAGAGATTTGGTCGGCGCAACCATTAGATCACCCTACCCTAAAATCAATTTGTATCTATATTATATACGATGTCAAGTTGTTGCAACAATTATGATTGGTTAATAATTATATTTACTGTATATATAAAGCTAAATATATGCAATATGAATGGATCATAATTATGTTTTGTGCTTTTTTAGTTAAATTAATCTTTAATATTATTAGACTTTTAAATCATGTTCTCTTTTCATTCGCTTACTTAAAATGTTAACTTAATCTTCTGTCCCTTAACCTTGTAAGAAGTTTGAAATTTGCCCTTATATTTTCTAGTTTCAATTTTGTCCCTTGTTTTTATTACCTGGTACAATCTCTTTCCCTTCGCTTGTACGATTATTCGGAGCAAGGAGAAAATATTAAATTAATGGGATAAATTTAAAACTGAAAAAAATTGATTTTTGA
The DNA here is from genome assembly GCA_037074485.1 of Delonix regia. Taxonomy (NCBI): domain Eukaryota; kingdom Viridiplantae; phylum Streptophyta; class Magnoliopsida; order Fabales; family Fabaceae; genus Delonix; species Delonix regia. The sequence continues at coordinate 24,290,919 of CM073461.1, forward strand.
CCTAATTAATATAAACTTTAAAGTTTTAAGCCTTGGTGGCCTACTTTTGTCCATTTATATTTTACTTAACAGAGTAAATTTTTGAGTTAAAATAATCATTAACAAATTCAAAGCATTCCATGGCGTGCAATTTAATTTAATGTAATTTACCAAACACTTCTTTTTTGTCAATCAACTTAAATATTATTATATAAGGTAATAAGCCATGGGATATAGAAATTATTATAAAGTTCAGAGCAACAAATCACACTAATATGGCCATAAATTTTGACAAAAAAATACAAAAATAAAAGAATAATTTTGTTACTGCTAAAATTCGTAAATTCGTCATCTTTTAGATGGTTAAATAGTTATTGCTGTATACTGAAATTTTTTTGATAATAAAAAGTTGCAAGTAAAAAGTAGTCGCCATAACAACTTCACCACTAAATTTGCTTTCAACTATCTCTTGAAATAACTCATTACTAAAAGATGATTTCAATGGACGCAAATATTGACCTAAAGGTCTCTTTTAAAAAAAAAAAAATAGTGGCAACTCAGTCGCCATTAAGAAATTTTAATATTTTTATTAAAAATTGTTTTATAATATTAAAACAAAGGTCAAAAAGAGATTTTAAAAATTGATAAACAAATATTTGTTTAGTAAATTTTTGTGGAAGCAAGATTCAAAGAGCGGCATAGATATTGCCAAGCATATAATATTTTTCATAAAAAACAATTAACTAGCAGCATAAATTCCCTGGATTCTTCTGCATGCAACCAAGTCTAGAGAATTATTAACTTATTGAAGTAATAATTCTGGGTGTAAAGAAAATGGCAGCATAACTATACGCAGAGTAAAGATAGCAAGAAAGAAACAAATAAAATTGGAAAATTGGAATAAAAGAATATTTGCCATATTACTTGTTGTTCATCGAGTTTTCAAATCATCAACTTCACATGACAGTAATTTATTATCTTCACGTCAAAACTGCATGGCAATAAAGATGAGCATGAGAGAAATTTATCATTAACATATGCATGGCTTATGTTAAAACTCAGCACAAATATGTACAACCTATTGGTAAATTTTTATCAATTAATTTTTTAAATTAAATAAATATATATAATGATGATGATGCATGAACTTTAAATTATTCGTACAAATTGTTTAGTTTGAAACTCAACGAGAATATCAGTATCATATAGATACCTAATACTTAAAACTTCTTAAACTCAAATCAAAACTCACAAGTTTTGTCTTATACCACTATAGTAAGAAGCAAAAAATTGAAGTTGGAAAGCAATATTATTCTCACTAATTTGATAAATCAAGAAATAACTTTTCCTTTTTTAACATCTCATGGTGTTAAAATAGTTATTTGTTATAATTTTACAGGTGAATTTCTTTTGAGTTATGTGAGCAAAATGATTAGGAAAGAAATGTAACGATCTCTTTTTGGCTTCTGCATATGATATTTTTAAAAGTAACAGCTTGTGCCTGACTTTCACTTTTCCTTCAAAGCTCACTGTATTCTTCAACTTTCACTGTTTTGTCTGCTAAGACCAGTAACTAAAAATTATCTAGTAGTTTGACAAGTTTTAAAGCAAATTCAAGCAAGCATTTATTATAGTTCACAAAGAAATGTTTTTAAAAGCTGTCTAGCAATCAGAACAGATCTACGCAGGTCATTAAATTCCTTAACAGAGTAGAAAACGCGAAAAAGAATAGCTTACTAAGCCTTGACTTCACATTTGAAAACTGTACATATAGCAGTACCACAAAGTCGTGAAAAGATCAACCTTTTCAACATTCATTCAACTTAGAAGTACCAAGTCAAGCTAGAATTTCAGGTCCCTAAAAATTTTTCAGTTTCATTTATGTAAATATATATATTCATATGGTTGATAGGAGTTATCATATATCAACTTCAACTTACTTAATAGAAGCAGAAAATGATTTATTTTTCATACTGACCTTGTACTATCTTGTAGACACTTAGCAAATGTAGTTTAGCAGTCTTAATAATTTTTACCTGCTCCAACTTCCTCTATTTATGAGAACTAGATAATATATAATCGATGAGATGCAACAGAGAGGTAACTTGACGAGAAGGAATGGATTAAATCCAAATATGTGACTGAAAATAATGCTCCATTGAATAGCTACTCTATTATCTCCTCTTGCAGTTTCTTCTTCTTCTTCATTTTACTTTCGATGATTTATTCTACAGTTTTGCTTGTATAGTTTACTAGAAGTGAGGCACACTTGCTCGCGCCCCATGTTTGATGATTGGCTCTTCATTGTTGATGAAATTGAAGCCACAGCCTCTCCAACTAGGAAGAAAAAGTTATCTACAGCTTTTTTCAACTTTTCCATAACCTCAGCCAGAGGAATCACCAGCACAGGCTGGCTGAACCCACACCATATAGTCATTGTTTGAGATTTGAGCACTTTCTGTCAAACCACTTAGTGTATATGTATGAGAGTTTAGCATTCTTGCCTCAACGGCCTTCATTTCCATTGCCTGAACTCCTTGATAGGATGGAGGGAGACTCGACCATGTGTCTACGTTGCTTCCAACTGAAAAGCTCCTAGATCAATATATTTCGTATATATTTAGTGTTCCTCTAATTTGCATATGCTAAGAAGGTTGACTAAATATATTCTTTAATATGCTTGAACTAACATTCTTCAATCAATGCACCACAAGCTAAGAAGTACATGTACAAAGCAGACATTCTTGCAGCTTCTTGTAATGATCAAGATTTCCATTTACGTCCGCACCTAGTATGTTCGCCAACTTTACCTCATAATTCATAAAATTTTTTGCTTACATTAAATCTTACAAAATTTTTTATCTTTACAATAGTATTTACATTTGTGAAGGGAGAAGGATTCTCTTTTTGTTCACAAAGGAGAATAATTTTCCTTCCCGTATTGAACAAGGTATAGATATATTCTTGTTGCTTTGCCTACTACAAAAAAGCAACAGTATAGTTGAAGCAAGGTTAGAAACAAATTCATTTCCTCCAGCACAAGAAGCGAACATAGGAACAAGGTATAGTTTTTAGATATTCTTGATACTTTTCCCGCTAAAGGTTTCTCTTGAAATGGCAAGAAAGCATAATCATGATTGAAGCAAGGTTGAGAACAAATTCATTTCCTATTCCTCTATCACCAGAAGGGAACATTGGACAAGCAATAGCTCCATTCCCAATTTTTGATTCCTTGTCTTGTAACGGATTCTGTTCAAAGGGAAAGGAATGCATAACTACACATGATCCAACGTAACAAGAGAATAATAATTTATATGTACATATATAATGGTCCAAGAGTAGGGAATGCTACCTAAACAAATCATCAAGTTAGAAAATTAACTTGATTAAAATAATACACAAGCCTTTCTCTAGCTTAAAGAATCTTGAGAATAGGATGGCAGAAACAGTCCTCGAAATTGTGTTGAATGAAGTCTTCCAAGTCCTGAAGGAGGAGTTCAATTTGTAGAGAGTAGTGAAAGATGATATGAAGAGAGTGATCGGAGAGCTAGAGTCCATAAGGGGTTTCTTAGAGTTCTATGATAATGCCAAGAAGTTGGAGAAGAAAGTGGACCCAAGACTTGAATCATGGGTGAAGCAAGTGATAGATGTTGTTTTTGAGATAGAAGATGTTGTTGATGAGTTCTTGCTCCGCTTTGGAGAAGATCACACATGCAGCAAAAGCACTTCCATTGGCAACATCTGTTCCTTTCTCATATACTTGAAATTCAACCACCGAATTAGTTCTTAGTTACGAAGCATCAAATGTAGGGTCCAACCAAATATCAAATTTCAAATTAGATAAATTACCTAGTTGAAATTTGATTGTGTAGGATCTAACCAAACATTAATGTCAAAGAAGATAAACTACTTTGTGGGATTTAACCAAATATTAAATGTCAAAGTAAATAAACTACTTTATTGAAATTTGGTAGTACTACCATGTGAAGCCTAGCAACATAGGCTGGAAACATTCAAATATTGCACATGTGAGTTTGAAATATGCATTTTATGCATTTGCAAGTGGACCACATGTGAAGAATACACCAAATGTTGTATTGTCTTATATGACTTAGAGCCTCTATAAATAGAAGCTCATTCTTGCTCATTTGATCATCAAGCAGCAAAGAGTTCAACAGCATAATGAGTGAGTGAGAGAGTTATTCTTTGAGTGTGAGAGGAATATAGGGTGAAAGTAAATCCCAGAGAGTTTAGGGTGTGGGAAAAATACACTGGGGATATTTTTGGGTATCAGTTCTATTACTCCTTAGTATTGCAATTATCATAAAATTGTAGTATTTGAATAGGAGGGGTCTCATTGGGAAACACTATATTTACCTTTTGTGTGAGAGAGTTTGGAAATGATATTTTGTAATTATCCTGAATATAGTGAAGTGTTTTTGGAGTTTGTCCATGGTTTTTCCCGTGGCATTTGGAGGTTTTCCATGTTAAATTTTGGCATTCTTTCTGTGGTTGCTTTGCACATATTCTATTTTTGTTATGTTATGTTACTGGTAGATTTAATTCTATTAAGCCTATTTGGTGCTCATTGCCGCATTGATATAATTATAATTTACATTGTGAATCAATCCTATTGCCCAACAAGTGGTATCAAAACTTGGTTGAATTTTGATGGGTTGTGCTGTGTAAATTATGGAGGAGAATACAAGCATTATGATCAAGCTAACAGTAGCAAATTACTCAATCTGGAAATCAAAGATGGAGGATATCCTTTACTACAAGGATATTCATGATCCTACAGAGAGAAAGGAAGCAAAGCCAGATGATTTCACTATTGACTAATGGAGAAAGCAACACCAGAAGGCCATTGGATTAATTAGGTAGTGGGTGGACATTAGCGTATTCCACCATGTGGCCATAGAGACTGATGCCCATACTCTATGGAATAATTTAAAAGATATCTGAGAGAGAAAGACTGCACAGAATAAAGCATTCATAATTAGAAAGCTGGTGAATCTCAAGTATCAATATGAAAGATCTGTTGCAGAGCACTTGAGTGAATTCCAAGATTTGGCAAATCAGTTAAATAACATGAAGATAGTGCTAGATGATGAATTACAAGCATTATTACTTTTGAGTTCTTTACTAGATAGTTGGGAGACCTTGGTGGTAAGGTTGATTTGACTATAGTCTCTCTTACTAGAGAAAATGCCATAGAAGTTAGAGAGTTACATGAACAAGGGGTTGATAATGAGCTAGGTATTGATGATACTAGATATGGAGAAGGTGTTGAGTAGGGGGAGCAAATTGCTATATCACATCTTAGGAGATCAGATAGAGAGCGTCATCCATCTAGCAGGAACCCTAGTTTGGAGTATTTCCTTCTCACTGATGAGGGGGAGCCAGAAAGTCTTGAAGAAGTTCAAACTCATAGGGACAAAGTCTACTTAATGAAAGCCATGCAAGAATAAATGGATTCTCTACAAAAGAACAACACTTATGAGCTTGTGAAACTTCCTAAAAGCAAAAAGGTCTGGAAGAATAAATGGGTGTTCACGCTTAAGAAGATGGCAACAAGCAGGTGAAGTATAAGGCTCACTTAGTCGTGAAAGGGTTTGGACAAATGCGAGGAATTGATTTTGACAAGATCTTCTCTCTAGTTGTCAAAATGAGTTCTATTTGAATTATACTCGGATTGACAGCTAGCTTGAATTTAAAGCTTAAGCAGTTAGATGTAAAGATTGCTTTTTTCTATGGAGATTTAAAGGAAGATATCTACATGGATTAACCAGGAGGATTTGAGGAACCTAGGAAGGAGCACATGGTTTATAAATTGAAAAAAAGTCTGTACATATTGAAGTAGGCTCATAGACAATGGTATAAGAAATTTGACTCATTCATGGTGGGTCATAGATATACTAGGACTGACGTAGATCATTATGTATATGTCAAGAAATTTCCTAGCAATAAGTTTGTCTTCCTTTTATTATATGTAAATGATATGTTAATAGTGGGATAAGATGTGAAGATAATTGGTGATTTGAAGAAGGAGTTATCAAAGTCATTTGATATGAAAGATCTAGGCCCTACAAAGTAAATTCTGGGTATGCAAATTTTGTGAGACCAAAAGGCTAGAAAGCTCTGGTTGTCACAAGAACGATATGTGGAAGGGTTTTAGAAAGATTCAATATGAAGAATGCTATACCAGTTAACACACCATTGGCCAATCACTTCAAACTTAGTAAACAAAGTTACCCTACTACTGATGATGAAAAGAAGGAGATGGCTACTATACCTTACTCCTTTGTAGTCGGGAGTTTGATGTATGCTATGATTTGAACTCGGCCAAATATTGCTCATGCTATTGGAGTTGTTAGCAGGTTCCTTTCCAATCCTGGTAAGGACCACTGGGAAGCTGTGAAGTGGATATTAAAATATCTAAAAGGTAGTTCAAGAATGTGCTTGGGCTTTAGAGGATCAGAACCAATTTTAGGGGGTCATGTTGATGCAGATATGACAGGTGATCTAGATGGCAAGAAATCTATCTTTGGATTCTTGTTTACTTTCACAGGGGGGTTAGTATCCAGGCAATCAAAATTGTAGATATGTGTTGTCATGTCCACTACTAAAACAGAGTATGTTACACTAATCGAAGCCGAAAAAGAAATGTTTTGGTTGAAAAGATTCCTTCAGCAATTAGGAATGAAGCAAATCAGTTTGTTATCCATTGTGATAGTCAAAGTGCTTTAGATTTGAGCAAGAATACCATGTACCATTCACATACAAAGCACCTTGATGTCAGATATTATTGGTTGTATCAAGTAGTGGAGGAGCAACAGTTCAAGCTAGAAAAGATCTACACTGATGAAAATCCTGTAGATATGATGACAAAAGTTGTGTTGCGAGAAAAGTTAAAACTTTGTGTCGAGTTGATTGGCATGGATCTCAGATGATTGCTTTCCAATTATTTTTCCCTTTGGCTAGAGGGGGAGAACTGTGGGGTTCAGCTAAACATCAAATTTCAAATTAGATAAACTATTTTGTTGAAATTTGATTATGTAGGATCCAACCAAACATTAATGTCAAAGAAGATAAACCACCTAGTTGAAACTTGGTTGTGTGGGATCTAACCAAATATTAAATGTCAAAGTAGATAAACTACTTTGTTGATATTGTGGTACTACCATATAAAGCCTGGCAATATAGGCTAGAAAAATTCAAATATTGTATATGTGAGTTTGAAATATGCATCTTATGCATGTGCAAGTGGACCACTTGTGAAAAATACACCAAATGGTGTATTGCCTTACATGACTTGGAGCCTCTATAAATAGAAGCTCATTCTTGCTCATTTAATTATCAAGCAGCAAAGAGTTCAACTGCATAGTAAGTGAGTAAGAGAGTTATTCTCTGAATTTGAAAGGAATATAGAGTATGAGTAAATCCTAGAGAGTTTAGGGTGCGGGAAAAATACACTGGGGATAATTTTGGGTATCACTTCTATTACTCCTTAGTAATACAATTATCATAAAATTTTAGTATTTGAATAGGAGGGGTCTCATTGGGAAACACTATATTTACCTCTTGTGTGAGATAGTGTGGAAAGGATATTTCGTAATTATCCTGAATATAGCAACTCCAAGTCTAGTCTTGATGTGTTGGCAATTGTTGGGATGGGAGGGTTGGGTAAAACCACCCTAGTTAGACAAATCTACTGTGACTAGGATTCCATCCAAGAAAAATTCAATAAGCTCGCATTTGTAACGGTTTCATAGTCCTTTGGGGAAGAAGAGCTCCTAAAGGACATGATTCAATAGCTTTTTGGAGACAAGAATTAAGTTGTTGCTGAAGGAAGGAACAACCTTTGGTTGAAAAAGAAAATGAAGGATTTGCTTCAAAATAAAAAGTTAATGTGTGGGAAATAGAGCATTGGGATATGGTAAAATTTGCACTGCCCAGGAATGATTGTGGTAGTAAAGTCATAATCACAACTCATAAGAAAGACATCACTAGATACTATAGCACTGAATTCCAAGGTAAGGTCAATGATTTATAGCCATTGTGTGAAATTGATTCATGGACATTGTTTTGTAAGAAAGCGTTCTCTTCCCAAACTTGCCCTTCTTCCTTGGAACCCATTTGTAAACCAATGTTAACAAAATGTGAAGGGCTTCCTCTTGCCATTATAGCGCTTGATGGTTTGTTGGCTACTAAAGATGTGCTTAAGGTCAAAGAGTAGGACATGGTTCCATGTATCCTTGACATTGAGCTTGGAGAAAATCCTTGTTTCAATATGATGAATATAGTGCTTCCATTAAGCTTTGACAATTGGCTTGTCATTTGAAACCATGCTTCTTGTTGTTGAGTGTTTTCCTAAATGACTACTTGATTGATCCCATGAGACTAGTTCAGTTATGGATCTCGAAAGGTTTTATAAAAGAAAGAGATGGAATTATGACTCTGGAGGAAGTTAGGGAGAGATACTTGGATGAGCTTCTCAAGTGAAGTTTAATACAAATCGTAACATTAAGACTTGATGGAAGAAGAATAGAGTCTTGTTGCATCCATGACTTCCTACATGAGGTTATACTTAACAAATCAAGAGAGCAAAGTTTTGTTCAAGTTATCAATCGAGAAGATACAGGAAAGTGGCCTTAAAGAACACTATAATTATCCATCTATGGTCAAGGAAGTGTCTGCAAAGATATAAATAGCAGCTTACAATCTCAACTTCGTTCTCTCTTTTAGTTTCAGACAGATATTGCCATATATGGTAACGACAACCTAACCGAGTTACTGAGTGGTGGCTTTAAACTACTCAATGTGTTAGATTTGACAGGTGCATCATTGGAAATGTTTCTTCAAACTATTTCTGAATTGTTCCTCTTAAAGTATTTGAGCTTAAATACAAAAATCTTTAACCTTCCTGCATCATTTGGGAATATTCAAAGCCTTGAGTGTTAAGAATTGCGGCACTAGACGACAATATTAAAGAATGAGAAAAAAAGAATTGACACAAGATATTTACATGGAAAATTATTTTGTATGAGGGAAAAACCATGGACAAGAATGGAAAAGACCTTCACTAACTTAAAAGATTGTACAACCTTTCTTTGAATGTAAAGAAAAGACAATCAAGCTCTCTCTATCAAAAACAAGAAAATATGCAATTCTCTCTCTTAAGTGGAAGAACAACTACTCACCCTTTCAACAAAGGAGATTTCACTACTCTTATAACTCTTTACACTCCAATACCAAATCTCAAAGGAAAAGACCATATTTATAGGCATCCTCTTTAAAATTTTTCAATAACCTTATCTTTCAATTTGTCAAAAGATGACAGCTTTATCTTTCACTTTGTTAAAAGGTGTTAACCTTATTTTTCACTTTGTCAAAAGTAACCAATTTTATTTTCTATTTTGTCAAAAGGTGCTAATCTTATCTTTCACTTTGTCAAAAGTTATCAAATTTATCTTTAATTTTGTCAAAAGTGGCATGCAATTTTCAACTAACTTTATTTTTGTCAAAAAGTGGTAACAAAATTTCTTTTATCTTTTTTTCATTGTCAAAAAGTTGCTACCAAATTTTTTTTTTTAACCTTTTTGACATCGAGACTCTGGATCTCAAACAAACATACGTCAGTGACGTGCCATCTGAGATATCAAATCTTCACAAACTTCGCCATGTCATATATTATTCTCAGGTGGTGGTGCACGAATATGGCAACAGGCAGGATATAGATCGTAATTTTAAAATCAAGTTCAAGGATTTGCTTGAGTTCCATGGTTTCAAAGCAACACCAGCCATAGGAGGCCTGCTTTCACTGCAAAAGCTCTGCATCCTGGATGTGTATGAAGCTGACAATGACTTCATCAACGGGTCCGGGTTGCTAATCCAATTAAGAAGGCTAAGTTTGTATAATCTGAAAGAACAACATTGGAGTGCTCTACTTTCTTCCATCTAAAGAATGAGAAATTTGCGTTCTCTAGCTCTTCATACCAGTGCTTCATTTGATTTGCAAGATATCAGCTTCTCACCATCATTTCTTCGAAGATTGTATTTGACTGGGAAACTAGGCAAGTTACCAAGTTGGGTGTATTCTCTAAGACACTTGCAGGTATTGCACTAACTGGGTATTCCCCACGAGGAGGATCCTATGCCACCCATGACAAATTACGTCTCTATTGAATCTTTCACAATAAGGCGCTATTAGGCTTATTACAGCCCAACAACAGTGCCAGTCATTTCAGCCCATGTCCATTATACCCGATTTGTTATTTGTTATAGATTTGTTATGTGGTGAATTATTGGGTAACCTCAGTACGTGTACTAACATCTTAAAGTAAGGTTTTGCTTCTATTGAAAAAGATAAATAAATGATAAAATTAGAAAAATGCTCCTAAAGTAAGAGATAATTTTTTGTGCAATTATATCGTAACCTCACTTCATATATATATATATATATATATATATATATATATATATATATATATAGATATATTATAGTTCCAATAGTAATAAAATTCATAACTTCACCATAGGTTTTAAATATTTAACCTTTTAACCAAGAAATACATGAAAATATGAGCTTGCGCTAGAATCTTTGTAAAGACTGAGATTGAAGATTGAGAGTGAAACTCGATGGAGAATAATTGAAGCGCAGAAAATATTGAAAACAAAAATAGAAGAAAACAAGAAGAACTTAGCACAATAAAAAGAATAGAAAAACTGAAAACTAAAACTATGGAAGGATGTTTAGGGATGAGCGAGAAAAACAAAAATAGCAGAAAGTCGGAAGGGATGAATTAGAAGGAGGTCGGAAGTAAAGTAAAGTAGAAGACCAGAAACTCTTGGAATTTCCAACACTATCCCACCAAAAATTGGTCGTATTTTCCGTCCATGAATTGGTCAGAATTTCCGACCAATATGTGGTTGGACTCTCATACCAATATTTGGTCAGAAATTCCAAATTTCTATCCGAGATTTAATTAGATCTGGTGGAAAATTAAATTCGTATTTGGTTATATTATATAAATTAATTCTATTAAAGCAATTTTGCAATAAAAAGATTAGTAAATATATATTTATTACAATAAATTGTACATAATATACAATATCGTCACATAATTCTTTATTTAAATTTAACTAACTTTGAAATGTAATACATGTGTCAAGGAAAAATATAGTAAGATGTGACATATGTCGAGGGAATTTTCATCCCTTACCTCGTCCCTCTGTCTGTTGGAAATTTTTCTGTCAAAAGTTTTTTAACAAATGTTTGTAAAAAACTTTTACATGGAATTTTTAAAATATTTTTCGATCTTTCCGTTTTCAAACCTTAGTATAATTATTTCTAAGCTTAATCTATTATTCATTTTTTAACTATCTCCATTCTTTTCATGTATTCTAAGAACAATGTTCATTAAACAACCTTGCTTATTAATTACTTTCATTCTTTTCGATTCTAATATCGTGTTTATTAATTCTATGACGTTGCAAGTGTTCTTGAAAGAAAATGAGAAAAAAATATATTTAGTTTAGATTAGAAATGACTAAAATATATTGGCACAATGTGAATTTCATTAATTTTGGGTAACAGTATAAATCAAATAATAATGGGGTCATAATGTAAATATTAAAACTTTAGGATAGTCTTTTCTAATTTTTTTGCAAACCTACTTACTTTCCACGAGGCATCCCTTGGTTAGCACACGTCAACAGGTGTTAGTGCCTTCAATTGACTTGTTATGTTACAAAAGGACACCTGGCATATTTTGCGTTACTAGGTGATCTTGATTCCTATGTATATATGCCAGTGTACAGCGTAAAGGAAATACAAGCTAAGCATTAATTACTTTCATTTAGTCTTGAAGTGAATTAAATAATAAATATATTTAAAAATAATTTATGATAGGAGATTTATATACTTCTTCTGATTGTGGAACCTGATTCAACTTTGACTAGAATCATTGATCGAATGAAATACTCATAGTGCATTAGATGTATCTTGTATTTTCACAGTCTAAATCTCCTCTTATGCGACTGCATAATACTTCGTGGGTATTCCTTTCAGAGCATGTCAAGTCTATGTAGTCTATACTCTCAGTATATTAGTCTAAATCTTGTCTATCATATAATAGTCTAGCCCCCTTTTTATAAAAGGTTAGCTAGGGTTAGGGTTTAGCAGTAATTCTTAAAATTACTATTTTACCCTTACTTAATGAGCACCCCTTATGGGTAGATACTATATAATATCTTAACAGATTTAAACCTTAGATATTATACGATATTTTAACATCTCCTACTCACACATAATAGGAGTGCTCACAATTCTATCAAAACAGACTTAATTCGCTTTTCTAGACATGTCCCATCAGACTGAATCATTATACATAGTCCTTAGGCAATACGCTAAGATAGCAAATACCAAGTTGCATTTTAAGTACCTAATTGGAGTCCAAGGGAACAAATATAGAGCCAGCGTAAAGGTTCAAGGGTCTCACACAATCATGAGTTGAGGTCGTAGTTATGTTAACCCATATGATCAGCATTTACACACATGGTATGAAACATATGCTATAACATTCCTCCTTTTTTCATGGAGTGTATGTCTATTTCACAAATAATGTTGTACAGATGATATTTTAGACACCATAAGTCTAAATTGAGTTCCTTGATCTACACGATGTCTTGAACTCACATCTGGCAACTAAGGTAGACTAGAAATGATGAACTTGTTTCATCAAATCAATTACAATGACCATATATCATCAATCAGACGACTTAAAAGATTTTAAGTATTGTTGCTATCAATTGTCTTATCTCCAATGTCACAAAGGCATTTAGGTGGTTACTTATGTGAGAAGGCTAACCTTTTTGTCTACCTGACATACTTATCAATAAATAAGAATGTACACAACATTCAAATAAAGATATGTAAGTATGAAAATCAAACTTTATTGATTATCAAAGAACATCAAAATATCTCTGTCGGTGAACAATTGGAAAATATAAAAAATACAAATGAAGTATGCTAAATTTTATGCAATCCTAAAGACCTAACGTGTCTCACAAATACATCTCTAGAAATAGGCTTGGTCAGTGAATCTACCAGCATCTCATGCGTAGATACATACTTCACATTTACAGTCTTGTGTGCAATTATGTCCTTCACATAGTGATACTTGATATCTATATGTTTAGTTTTGTAATGGTACTTTAGATCCTTGGTGTATGCAATCATAACCTCACTATTGTAGTATATTAACACTAGTTCAATGTGTTCTGCTTTGCACAATAATTGATCCAAGAACCTCTTCAATGAAATAGCCTCTTGAGCTGCTAAAGAAAGGGCCACGAACTCTGCCTCCATTGTGGATAAGGATACACAGGATTGTTTCTTACTACTCCATGATATGATGCCATCACTGAGTAAGAAAATATATCCTAAGTTAGACTTTCGCTCATTTAGGTCCCCTCAGTGATTAGCATCAGTGTATCCTACAATCGTAGATCTTTACCGCCTTAATAGTAGAGCGTATAATCAGTAGTCCTCTTCAGATATCTCAAGATCCTTTTTACTGTTTCCCAATGTTTAGGACTTGGGTTGATTTGATATCTACTCAACAAGCTAACTACTTAACAGATATCAGGTCTAGTACACAACATAGCATAAATTAGACAACCAATTGCATTCCTGTATGAAGTTCAGCTCATACGCTCTCTTTCCATGGCAGTCTTAGGACACATTTTGGCATTCATGGTTTAGCTTGTGTTGATAGGAGTGTTAGCAATGTTACAACTTTCCATACTAAAATATTCCAAAACCTTTTTGATGTAATTCTCTTGCAAGACATACAAGAGATACAAGAGTTTCTTAGAACAATTTTTTGAAATCTTAACTCCAAGAATGTATGCAGCTTCACTCATGTCTTTCATCTCAAAGCAAGATGACAACCAGGTCTTTACCTCGTTGATTAGCTCTATATCATTTCCAACTATGAGTATGTTATCAACATATAATATCATAATCACATACTTGTCCTTTGATGTTTTGGTATATACACAGTTGTCCTCATTCATCCTAGTGAAACTACTAGAGATGATTTTATTGTGAAAACAAATATATCATTGCCTTGAAGATTGTTTAAGGCCATAGATAGATTTCAAAAGTCTACAAACTTTTTCTTCTTGGCCCTCTTTAATAAAATCCTCAAGTTGTTCCATATAAATTTCTTCATTTAATTCTCCATTGAGAAAGGCAGTCTTTACATCCATATGATATAATTCAAGATCTAGACAAGCTACTATAGCTAAAAGTAAGCGAAATCATACAGTAAGAGAAAAAGTCTCTTCATAGTCAATTCCTTCCTATTGTGTATACCTTTTTGCTATTAGTCGAGCCTTAAATTTTTCAATCATGCCATCAGCTCTTTTCTTGATTTTGAGAATCCATTTGTTCTTAATAGACTTGCATCCCTCTGGAAGATTAACAAGTTCCTAAACATTGTTGTAAAAAGTTTGCCCTATTCAATCTCATATCATCGGCGATGAGTCTTTTTACGTGAACCATGCCTTAGTTGTGATTCATTGAATCATGCTTCATTGTTCCCATTTGGATCAATGTTGCTCCCACTCGAATCAAGACGTTAGTCTCACTCCTCCTTAGAATGAGATCCATTTGGTCACTCCCACTTAGAGCAATTGGCTTAGGAACACTTTCATTTGCATCTAATGGTGAAGAAGGTTGTTGATGAGAAATTAATTCATCATCTACTATAATCCTTTGACTCGAATGAAGTGGTCATAGTGTATTTAGATCCTCTATCTCAAATAAGGATAGGTCTTGACCTACCTCACCCTTCTTAGGATATTCATTTTCTAAGAATGTGACATCTCCAGATTCGAATAGTAACGCTCCCACTGTCTTGTTGACCTATAAACACATAGCCTTTTGAGGTTTCTAAGTATCTAATAAAGATACTTTTCTTTCCTCTTGGGCCCAATTTGCCATACTTGTGAGAGGAATCATGTGTATAGGTAGCATATCCCCAAGGTTTCAAAGCACTTAGGTTAGACTTTCACCCAGTCCATAACTTATATGGAGTGGTTGCAACTAATTTTGTAGGCACACGGTTAAGTATGTAGGTTGTAGACATCAATGCATCACCCAATAGGTGATTGTAAAATTATCCTATGCCATTATGGACCTAACCATCTCAAGGAGCCTTCTATTCCTTTTTTTCGCAACACCATTTTGTTGTGGAGTACTTGGAATAGTCAACTGATGAACTATCCCTTTCTTATCACATAATTCATTGAATTGAATCGACAAATATTCTCGACCTCGATCGGTTCGAAAAGCTTTAATCTTCTTATCTAATTGATTCTTAATTAAGTTCATATAGTTTTTAAAGCAGTTCAATGCTTATGACTTATGAGAAATCAAATAGACATAACCGAAACGAGTATAATCATCAATGAATGTGATGAAATAATTCACTTCGTGCTTGACCTTGACATTCATAGGTCTACATATGTCAGAATGAACTAAATGCAATGGAAAATTAGCTCTAGTTACTTAACCGAAAGGTTTTCTAGCAGATTTTCCTGCTAGACAAGATTCATAAATAGATAAATCCACTCGTTCAATGCTAGGAAACAAACCCTCATTTGCGACTCGTTGCATTCTTTGTTGGCCAATATGACCAAGTCTAGCATGCCATATATTTACATTTTGATCATAATCATGCATAGATATAAACATGGAAAAACTAACATTATTATTAATGTAAGATTCATCATCCAAATCCATAGAAATAAAACCTCTGGTTACATAACCAAAACCATAAAAAACTAAGTCATAACTCAATTTAACACAATTGTTATGGAAATACAAATCATACCCTAGCCTAAGTAAAACCAAAACTGAACTAACATTTTGATGAATGTAAGATGCATAAAGGACATCATGTAAGATTAGGTTTCGACCACTACGCAAGACTAACTTGCATGTTTGGATCCCTTTGATAGTAACCTTAGTGTTGTTGCTCGCATATATCCAAAATGCTTTATAAGGAACTCACCAGAAGTCAACAAAGGCTTCACGGTCCCTCGCTATGTGGTCCATGGCTTTTGAGTCTACAATCCATACAGGACAAGATTCAGTAAGCATAATAGAGCTAAAAACACAAAGTTCACTCGCATAAATAGTATAGGTTACCTTTTTGGAAGGCTCAGGGCAATCACTCACATAGTGTCTCTTCTTCTAGCAATTAAAGTATTTAACTTTTGCCATATTCACCTTTCGCTACTTCTTTTTGTCTTGTTGATTAGTCTTTGGCTTTTTCTTAGGTTGAGCTGGTCCTTTGTTCTTTCCCTAACTCTTTCTTTTTGAATCATGTCTTCCACTTAAAGTTGCCATATGCAACTCAGGTATCGACTTGGTTAATTCAAGCCTTTCTTCCTCGAGTTCGAGGTCCCTCCAAACATCTTCTAGAGTCATGATTCTATCATTGTAAGTGAGATGCATCTTCATATGCTCCCACAAACTAGGTAATGAGTGAATGATGGTTTGGATTTGCTACTCGTCTATTAAGACATTTCTAATATCTTTTAGCTCATTGATCATATTTGACATCAGCTTCTAATGTTTCCTCATTGAATGTTCTGGGCATTTCTTATATGAGTCAAATTTGATCATTAGAAAATGCAATTTGGATATGGACATAGTTCTGAACCTTACTCTCAGAGCATTCCAAAGCCCCATAGCTCTTTGGTGGTCTTTGAACTCCATTAGGATGTCATCTTCCAGAGTGCTCAGCATGTAATGCAAGTAGTGGAGTTTTTTTTCTTCCAACCATTATAAGCCTCATGGTCCCACCTATGTTGGGCCGTGTTTCCAGCTGTTAGATCTTCCATGACATTATTGAAAGCGTTGAGAGCCTTTTACTCTTCCAGGAGATACTGGACTTCCATACTCCAAATCTCATAATTGTTGCAATTTAGCTTTAACCCTTTATTAAGCTCATCAACAACACTTTTAGAAACTGTAGTTATTCTTTACATAAAAAGAAAGATAGACATGAATAAGGATTAGATAGTTAAAAAAAAATGCAAGATTTAATGTTCACCATGCTTACAAATTATGACACTAAGTATCGTATGATTAAGCTGATTAACCCATGCATAACCTGGAGTTTAAAGAGCACAAAGTGCGAATCATCGTCTTAAGGTTGTATGCAAGGTGTAAATCAACAAAGTCAAAACATAACTAAGTGTCCTAATCATGCTATAAACAAATTGTAAATCATGATTTTTCAAATGTTAAAGAAATTAACATTTGTTAACTATCATGTTAAGCTAATGAACACATTAATAAATCAATTATGTAATGCTAAATTAATTAACATTCATTAATAAACATGTTAAACTAATCAACATATTTTAATATATGCATTTAATGCTTTAACAGATAGTAGATCCCGTACGTGGCATTGTTAGACCAAGAAAATAGATCTAAAATAGATCTTTTAGGACCAGTAGCTCGTAGTTCTAGGTTTTCAATCGATATATGAATCCAAAGAGTTATAATATAAGTGTAAAGGCTTGCGCATGTTAAACAAATTAACACTTTGAAATAAATAATGTTAAGCTAATTAACACGATATTTTTAAATTTTCTATTGGAAGAAAATTGTCAAAACAATTTAATAAAAACAATGTTAAACTAATTAACATAATGACAAGTAATTACATATTACTTGATTGAAATTTATTGGGATATAAAAAAAAAATTTTCACCAAAAATTAATTGCATTTATGTGGGGCTAAAATATACATACATAATTTATATTTTTGAACATATCAAGAAGTTCATTAATAAGGGATTTAAGAATTAGGCCTCTAATTATTATTTTGGATGGGCCACATGCCCAATTAAAATAAATTCTTACAAGACCTAAAACTTCTTCCAAAAAAATGAAAAAGCCTACCTTAAAAAACTCTTCTAATAATATAAGGCCCAAATTTTCTTTAAAAAAATGAATGGCCAAGAAAAACTCTTTTAAAGGCCCATTTCTTCTTTAAATAAAGGCCCAAAACAAAATTTTTGGTAATGATCCTAGATCAAACCTTATAAGCCTTATTTACCAAGAAAAAACTTAGGGTTTCAAGAAAAAAGTTTAGGGTTTAAAATTTCTTTTTCAAAATTTTGAAATTTTTTTAGATACCTATAAAAAAAAATTAGAAACTTCCTCTTCCTCTTTCTCCTTATCGCCGCCGCTCTCTGGTCTACTGTAGCTCACCAGCTGCTCATTGGCTTTGCTGCTTGGCATAGGGTGGTGAGTAGAGCAGCGACAAATGCTACCATGGGGATGGATGTCGTCGGCTATACGAGCATCACTTGCTGGTGGCAATGGCAAAGAGAACCCATCTCTCTCACTGCATGTCCCTTCAGTGATCTTTGTTAGAAAAAAGGAGAGAGACTTCTCTCTCTTTCTCTTCTTCATTCGTTCAATGGGAAATCGCTATCGACAGGAGGTTTCTGAGGTAGTACTGGTGACGTGGTCACCAACGGCTTCCTGTTAGTGATAAGAGTGAAGGGAGAAGCAAAATTTTTTGTGACAAACAGTGGGAGGCTTTTGAAACATAGAGGGGAAAATTTTATGAAAAAATTCTTTTTTTTTTTTTAAAATTATGAAACCCTAATTTAAGAAATTTAGGTAGGGATGGGTGAGTTCTTGGAAGGAATGGAAAATTCGAAAAAATTTCCAAACAAATTTTATCTCAAAAAACCTAATTAATAAAGCCTTAATAATATCTTAGATCCTAATAAAATATGCAAATTGATTAGGAAACCAGCCTATAGCTTTTATACAAATGAAGCAAATTAAATAATGAACACATTCATAGATAATTCAGGGTAGGAGACTTAATACTTCTCCTGATTGGGGAAGTTGATCCAACTCTGGCTGGGATCACTGATCGAATGAGATACCTATAGTGTATTAGGTGTATCTCGTGTTTTCATAGCCTAAATCCCCTTTTGATGCGACTACAAAATACTTTATAGGTATTCCTCTTAGAGCATCTCAAGTCTCTGTAGACTATTCTCTCGGTATATTAGTCTATATCTTGTCTATCGTATAATAGTCTAGCTAAGGTTAAGGTTTAGTAGTAATTCTTGAAATTACTATTTTACCCTTACTTAATGAGCACCCTTATTGGTGCACACTGTATAATATCTTAATAAATTTAAACCCTAGATATTATACGATATTCTAGTAAGTCTATTCTTTCATCAATTGTTTTCTTCACTTGGTATCAGAGCGACTCACGTCATGGCTCAATAATCTAATTCCTCTTTTTCTGTTAACCCTTCTTTTGACTCCAGCTTATCTATCCAACTTAAACTGTAGCCTTTTCTCTCCACCCTTCCTCATATTAGCTCAGTCAAGTTGGATTGTAGCAATTTCCCCTCTGGTAGTTGATGGGCTTGCCCATTATCATGGGTAATAAGCTTAAAGGCTATTTGGCCGATAATAAGCCTTGTCCAAGTTAGTTTCTTTCTAACAAAGTAGGAAACAAACTGAACCTTGTTTACAAAGAGGAGGTTACTGCATACTAGCTACTTATTGGCAAGTTGTATGATGTAAGGTCAAGAGATATTGCTTCTCAAGCACTATTTGGTGCTCACACATAAATCATGGATTATGGTACTTAAATTCAAAATCCAAACCATGTGAAAAGGGTCCTTTAACTAAAATGTAAGGCATCTTTAACAATTTGTTACTTGCTAGAAGCCTCATTTCCACTAATGATTTGATTACTTAAATGCTTGTAGGTTAAAATTTAGAACATACCCCATAGTTGTTCAATTATCCGATAAAGTCAATCTCAAATGGATAGATCTTTAAGCCTTGTTGCTCACCTATGAGAATCGCTTAGACTAACTACATATCTTCACTAATTTATTTCTTGCTCAAGCAAATACTGTAACTAAACCACATAATGAATACAAATGAGGGGACTAGAGAGGAAACCCTTTCAAAATGTCTCACAAAGGAAGAAATCAGGGGAAAGGACAAAGTAGCAATCATCTTACTTGTTAAGTATGTGGAAAAGTGGGGCACCCAGCTTCAACAAGCTACTTTTGCTATGATCAAAATTACATGGGCTCTATTCCCGCATCCACAAACCAGGATTTGGATCCATATGCTTATATAGCAACTCCATCCACATTGGTTGATCCTACATGGTATGTGGACAGTGGAGGCAGCCACCACATCACAAGTAAGGCTAGTGTTCTAGAAAATTTTGCAGACTCATTTAGTGAGCTCATAGTTGGCAATGACTCTTATATTGATATTCAAAAAATTGGCACAGTATCTTTACCTTCCTAACATAAATAATCCTTTTCTTATGAATAATGTAATGTTTGCTCCTATGATAAATAAAAACTTAATTAGTGTCTTAAAATTAATTACTGAGAATAACATTTTTGTGGAATTTGATTCTTTTAGTTGTCTTTTGAGGACAAACTAACAAGGATAATAATCCCTTTAGGGAAGCTTTAATAAGGTCTTTATGAAGTACCGAATTTCAGCTCAGAAAATTATCAAGCATATCTTACCAATGTTGAGCAGTGGCAACGAAGATTGGGTTATCCAAATCAGTGTAATATCATATTCAAATATAGCGACAATTTCTTCAGTAATGCTTCTCAGTTTGGGAAGTCACATGCTGTACCTTTTACTTTTTCACAATCACGAGCCAAACTACTTATAGAATTAGTTCATACAGATCTTTGAGGACCATCCCCAGTAAGATTAATAGGAGGATTTAGATAATATGTTCACTTTTTCAAGGGTTACACTTGCTATACATGGATTTACCCTTTGAAAACTAAAGACAAAGCATTATGTGCTTTTTATAATTTCAAAACAATGATAAAAAATCAATTTGATGAGAGAATTAACATTTTACACAGTGATTGGGGAAGAGAATTTTGCACTTTCACAACTATTTTATAGCAGTCTAGTATAATTTTTTGCCACCCATGTCCATATATTAATGCTCAGAGTGGAAGGACATAAGGGAAGCACCGACATATCCTAGAAATTGAATTGTGTTTGTTGGCTTGGGCTTACTTGTCTTTACAGTACTTGTGGGATGCATTTCACACATTAGTACACTTAATTAACTTTCTACTAATTCCAATGCTCTAGGGGCAGTCTCCATATGAAGTCTTATTCAAGAAACAACATTCCTATCATAAATTAAAAACATTTGGATGTGTTTATTTTGTTAGATTAAATTTTAAATCTATGATATTTTATATTATATTTTAATAATTTGATTTATGATATATATCTTATCTAATAGTTAGTTATGATTTTTTTTTTTAAAATTTAAATGTGGTCCTCCTCTCCTACTAAGATTAGGGTTTTATAATGATATGGACTATTAGCATAAGGCGATGGCCATAATACCTTATAGATAGGAGGACAGGCTTAGGGTTAACTTAATTGGTAAAAGAGTGACCTATAAAAAGAATTCTAAGAGGGTTCTTGACTGAGTGAGGGAGACAAAATCCCTAAGTGCCCATTATACATACTGCCCTTCATCAATAGAAAATGCTTATGACACACTCAATACTAATCGTATCTTTTGTGGTTTTCAAATCTTCTCATTGGGTTTAATGAGTTTATCATATATGACTTAACTTATTCAGGATCCTATTTTTTTGTTTCTTGGAATTATTTAGTATCCCTATTTAAATTCCTATAGTGGTATTAGAGCCAGGTTTGTTTTACCTAGCATAACATTTAGTTTATTTTCTTTTACTGCCTTCTAATATGCCTATGTGAATCTTGTTCAACTTAATATGGACATTTCCCTTATTGTTTATGCATTGTTTTTTTTTCAAGATGTCAATATGGCCATATTTAGATTATTTTTCTTCATATTTAAGCTTGTTTTTCCTCATGTTTCACTATTTATGCACATAGATATGCTTTCTTGCATGTTTTTATTCTATATTCACATCAATATGGTTTCTAAGAATGACATCTTGCATTTTTTGGTGCTTAAACCCATTGTTTTTCTATTTGAAAAGATCTTGAAACCTTAACATTTTGGCTATGTGAGTGATTCTAGGCAAAATCCACTTTTTGGTTTTAGCATGTTGATTGCATAATCTTGTTCTTCTAAAAAAAAAATAACGAATTTTGGCTTTTGAATAATCCAAAATGTGTTCTAGAGAGCAAGATGTAGTTAGGTCAAATTCTAAGTCTAAACTGGGTCAAAATCGGGTTAAACAACCTAGCTGAAAATAGAAGATGATGTGAATGACAAGTCGTTTCAGTCACTAGTCCTAAACCATATGTCATTTTGATATGGCTGAGAGGCAGCTGTACACACTTCTAAACAACATATTGTTCATGCTTTGGGTCATTATGCTTTTGGGCCATTTTAGACAGAAATACTTTTATTTGGATAATTCATTTTTAAAAGGATTTTTCATTTAGAATTATTTTATCCATAATTAATGGATAATTTATGAAATTTTATTTTTCTACAAGTAATTTTAGAAAATAAATTATTATTCTTAAGGGCACTAATTAATTATGAAAAATTAATTTTAGGTGCTATTTAATTGTGGAAAAATTGATTTTGGCACAAATTAATTATGAAAATTAATTTTGGGTGTCTTCTTATTGTAGAGAAATCATATTTGGTTCCATTTAACTACGAAAAATTATTTTTGTATGATTTTTATTTTGTAAAATTGTTTTTGGGTGCCAAATTTTGGTCCCATATAGTCATGGAAAGCTATTTTTTTGGTGCTATTTAATTATGAGAAATTATTTTTGGCCATATTTATGTATTTGGGACTAACCTTTTTCTAGAGAGAATTTTAATTAGTTGACCATATATAGATAAGTTGGTTAATGAATGGAACAATTCTCATAAAGTAATTAAAAAAAAAAATAGTGCATATACATGCGTAAATGCACATAATGATTTAGATGTCAATTAATTAGCTTGTAAAGTTACAGAGTAGCTACAACATGCTTACATAGCTGAATACATGCACTTTTGGTTTGTTTTTAGAAACATAGAGATCATATATGGAATTGATTACATCAATTCTAATTAAATATATAAGTATAACATATCTTTACCCACAAGGAGATATTTATGTAAATATATTTAATTAGGATGAAACTAGAAATTGCTTCATGCTTTCTAAGTAGCCCACAAGTCTTAGAAAACCATGAATGCCTTTTAAGTTTCATCATTCAAGTTACACAAATTAATTATATGTTAAAATCTTTGCCCACAGGTAGATTTAGTGATATGCAATTTATGTTTTGGTGTGACTTACATTAGTGAGCACACATCATATGTGATGATTAATTGCTTCATTTTAAATTATGTGAACATATATTAACTTATTGAATTTATTTATAGTGTCTTCTCTTGCAACATCTTTATTACTAGCAGATTTTGGTAATAAAATTATTTGGATGGTCACCCTCCTTCAATTAGGATGCATTGACTTGGACTACAACCACTGTAAGGAGGAACCTCCATTACTCACAAGTGTTTGTTCCCCAACAGAACAAGCATTGTATGAACGTTGAGAGCGACCTAATTGCCTCAGTATGAAGTTGATCAAACTATGCATTAAGAAATGCATTTGTGGGTTTATACCTAATTATGCCAAGGTTAATAATTATAAGAAGGCCATTGATGAATAATTTGCTTCCTTAGATAAGTCACTTTCAAGCACATTAATGACTAAATTATGCTTTTTGAAATTGACTAGCACTAAAGGGGTATGTGAGCACATAATGTAAATGAGTGACATAGTAGCTTAATTGAAGTTTCTTGAGACAAAGATCTTTGACTCCTTCTTAGTGAAATGATCCTCAACTCATTGCCTCTATAATATAGGCCATTTAAGATACCCTATGAGACATATAAGGGAAAAAATGGACAATAACTGACCATGTTTGTGCAAGAGAAAAATAGGCTTACTATGGAAAGTGGTGGGGCACTATTTAAGGCTCATGTGGCAACAAGCTCTAAGAAAAATGGCCATAAAGGAAAAGACAAGAAGAAAGGCATCCCTCATATTCGTCTTATTGATAAGGATGCTGCTAAATTCTTCCTCTATAACTGTCATAATAGACATCTTGGTAGATGGGAGAAAACAAAGGGTGGCCTACATAACTAGAGATAAGTTCAAGAGTCTATTTGAGTGTGGAAAAGGTGTTTGTAAAGACAGTTATCTTAAATCAATCAAGATATGACCTTTAATTTATTTAATATTGCCCATAATAAAATACACACTAAAATAAAAAAGAAAAAGAAAATAAAATTAACATAATAAAAAAAATAAATGCTTACAAAGGGCAGACTTGACCTAAGATGAAAGCCTTGGGCCTACATATCATATGATAGGGATCAAAGTTCCAGAAGTTCATCTAGAAAGGTGTGTCGATGAGTTGGTATTTTTTTATTTTGTGTAGAGAACAAAGTAATTGAAATAGAGCCAATTTTCATAAACAAAACGATGAGAAATTGATTAATATGTTTTAATTTATGAAATTGAGTTAATCTAAGCTCTTAACTCCCCTCCCCTCATTTTATATTTTTGGAATTACGATTTACGGGTATTTACATTGAAATGTTTATGGAAAAATATGAACACTAGTTTTTTTTTTTAACATTTTAATTGTTGATGAAATGGACTTTGAAAAAAAAAAAAAAGAGATGTTAAACTCAATATTTTATTTGAAAATACTTTAAGAAAGACTTTAGTGTTTGTTTGATTATTTAAAATTTGTTTATTTATTTTTGTAACAACATTAATTAGACATGTGCCTTTGAAATCCAACTTTATTTTTTAAAGAATGCACATAATTGGATATGGGCTGTTGAAACCCCAAGTTTAATTCAAACACCTGTGACCTGTATTGGGATGTGCCTATGGAGTTGTTGGATCTCACATGGCCTCATTTGTAAATCTTTAGGTGCATATGAAGATGTTGCCCTCACATGGCAACACTAATGTCTCATTAAGTGCTTATAAAGATGTTAATCTCACATGATAACATTAACGTTAAAGAAAATCATAAATGTTTGAAGAATATGCTTATGAAGGCATTGGATCTTACATAGTAAGGAAACCAAAAGAGAGTATCGATGAAGACGTTAGACCTCACATGATACATTTTAAAAAAAGAGTACCTATGGAGACACTACACCTCACATGGCACTTTTTTTAAAAAATGAGTCTTGTTGTTTGGCATGTATGAGTGTTTGAACCAAAATTCACCATTAACAATACACCACAATAAACCAAAATCTATGGTGATTAACATGCCGCATGGAATTGAAATTCATAATGCCGCATTGATGTGAAACACATATCATATTCTCAGCACATAATCTCACCATTAGGCATTAAATTGGGACTTCAATTCCTAGAAATAACATAGAACAAAAAATGCAGAAAATTTTTTCACTAAACATCACATGGACATTTCATCAAACACCTAGGTAGCACAACCCAAACACTATATAGTTTTTAGCACTTAATTCTAATCAAAACTCAATTGGAAGCCATCCTAATTATGAATTGAAGATAGAAAGGAAATGAGAGATGAAGAACTAAGAAAGATAATTACATTCTCTTTAGTCTTAAGCACACTTTTAGCCTCCTTCCCTCTAGCACCTTGGTTGATCTTGAGCAAGAAGAGAGAATTCCATGGGGATCATGTCCTAAGCCTCTTGAGAAAAGATTATGAGAGCCAGTTCTCCCAAAATAAGGTATGTGTATTTTCCTATACTATTATGCCTCCCTTAGAATTTTTTTCCTCCATTTTAGTCTAGTACCTAAGTCCTCTCTTAAGAGCCAAGAAGATCTCCTATACCCTTTGTGTGAGAGCCCTATTCTCTCTTTTATAGTAAGAAAACTAGGCTCTCCTTAAGAATTTTTCAAGTTACTCATTAACTCTTTCCAATTTCTCCTTTCGAGGGTTTCCTTTTTCCATTGTGTCTTGATTTTCAAGAAAGGAAACTTTCAACCTTGTTACCTTTTTCAATCTATTTAATTCTTTAAACCCATTCATACTTTTCCATTTTTCATTTAGGCCCATTTCCCAATTTCATTTTAAATTTTCTTTATTTCTTTAAGCCTATTCGTATCTTCTCATTCCTTTTAAGTCTGGTTGTTTGCCCTTTTTATTTTATACTTTATCACTCTAAACTTCTATTTTTCATTTTTTTTTATTTTCAAATTTTCAATCAATTTTTTTTCACTTCTTTATTTTTACCTTTTTAAAAAAATTTTTTTTACCCATTTTATCAAATTAAGTTGTTTAAGATCCCCTTAATTATTGCTAGTTTTAAAAGTTGGTTGGACAAAATGGGGTGTTCATAATAAACTCCTATCTCATGTGTGTTTTGAATCTAACTTGGTTCAGATTCATCATGACACTTAGTGGAGTGATGCTGGATCTATGATCTACATTTCCAATACCATGTAGGGTTTTCCCAACTAAAGGAAACCGAGCCCAAGTGAGTATAAAGTATTTCCTTACAAGTGGAGGCAATAAGGACATACAAGATAGTTTTAATTACCGGCTATGTTTTGGATCTTGAACAAACATTTTCGTTCCAAGTTTTGCTAGGAATTCAATTTTAGTTTCTTGACTTATTCCATTAGGAGTTTCATTAAACATTTGTGCACCTTATTTTGATTTAATGAAAAATTTGGTACCTATTGAAAAAATGTTTTTTGGATGGTGGTTTTGTACAAGATTCATACTAATTGAAATGTCTCTAAAACCTTATTGGTTGTACATATATGTAATGGTTTAAAGAATTATACCATGAATGAAAGATCTTTTAGTTTGTGGCATAGGAGATTGGGACTTATCTCCATCGAGAGAATTAAAAGGTTGGTGAAGGATGATGGGGTTCATGCATCCCTAAACTTTATTGGCTTTGATTCATGTGTGGATTGCATGAAGGGTAAGCAAACCATTATGTCACATAAAAGGGCTAGAAGAAGTTTTGAACTAGTAGATATAATAAATATTGGGATTGCTATCTTGATTTGAATCCTAGTGGAGAAAAGTATTTAATTTCCTTTATTGATGATCATTCACATTATATACACATCTACTCACTTTATAACAAAAGTGGGCACTTGATACATTCAAAATCTATAAAGCTAAAGTAGAAAAATAATTTGGTAAATAGATTAAAATTGTGAGATCAAATAAAGAAGGTGAATATTTTGGTAGATACACCGATAATGGACAAGCACCTAGTCCATTTGCCAAGTTCTTTGAGAAGCATGGTATAATTGCCTAATACACCATGCTTGGCTCACCTGACATAAATGGTGTAGTAGAAAGAAGGATAATGACTTTATTGGACATGGTGAAGAGTATGTTGGGTAACTTCAAACATTCTATCTACTTGTAGAGAGAAGCACTCAAGATAGTTGTATACATTCTTAACAAGGTTCTAACAAAGGCTATTTTAAAACACCTTTTGAAATCTGGAAAGGTTAGAAACCTAGTTTAAATATTTATGAGAATGGCATTGTTATGTAGAAGTAAGAGTGTATAATCCATAGGAGAGAAAGTTGGATCTAAGGACTATTACTACATACTTTGTTTTCTATGTAGAAAAGTCTAAGGGTTATAAATTTTATTGTCCTATTTATACCACAAAATTTATAAAATCTAGGATTGTTAAATTTATTGAAAATGATACTATTAATGGGAGTGATCAAAACTATGACAATGTCATTCAAGATGATCATGTTTTAAAAATAACCCCAACTAATGATAATGAAATAAGAGTTTTTGATGGCACCCTTCCATATTGAATAATTAATGAACATATAAAAATTGTAAACCTTAAACAATCATGCTACTAAAAAGGAGAATCTTGTGGATTCACCCATTATTAATGAGACTCCTCAAGTAATGGTAGAATATCCTCATATTGAACAGCCTCAACTATCACAACAAGTTGAATTATAAAGATCTATAGGGACAAGGAAATTGGAAATTCCTAATGATTACATGGTATATTTCCTTGAGTTTAACTTTGATATAAATATAGAAAATAACCATTTTATGTATTCATAAGCAATAAGTAATGATGATTCTAAATTGTGTCACAATGACATGATAGATGAGATGGAATTTATGGAAAATAACTATGTCTGGGACCTTGTAGAATTACCTATGGAGCCAAGGCCATTGGTTGTAAATGGGTTTATAAGACCAAAAAAGACTCCCTAGGTAATATTGAGCGATACAAGACAAGGTTAGGTGCCAAATTTTTTATACAAATTTCTTCTGTACCTACGAAGGAGTCCCTCTGTATCCTTATGGTGTTGATTGGTTGCCCATTTTGACTTAGAATTACAACAAATATATATGAAAGTAGTCTTCCATATTGGTGACCTTGAGGAAAAGGTATACATGAAATAATCTGAAAGGTTCATCTCAAGTGCCAGTAAGGATCTAGGATGTAAGCTGAGGAGTCCATTTATGAACTCAAACAAGCCTTATAACATTGGTAATTAAAATTCCATAATATTATCATATCTTTTTGTTTTGTTGAAAACATTATGGATTAATATATATACCACAAGGTCTGTGAAAGCAAAATCTTCTATTTAGTATTGTACGTGGATGATATCCTACTTGCATCTAGTGACTTAGGGCTACTACATAAGGTGCAATAATTTTTGTTAAAAACTTTGACATGAAAGATATAAGTGAGGCATCCTATGTCATAAACATGAGGATCCATAAAGATAGAACTCAAGGAATCTTGGGACTATCATAAGAAACCAATATTAATAAGAACTGATCAAGTGGTTGTAGAGCACATTTGGATGAAAAAAATGTTAGCTGATCCTCTAACTAAAGGGATGCACTTGCAGGGTACTCGACTCAAGATGGGATCCTTCGATATATCTTAATAAATTGCACAATTTAGGCATGACAACTTTAGATAACGCTTGTGTGATTTACTTGGAGAGAGAAATATACTATTACGACCTCCTTCTGGCTAGAAAGACAGGGTATATAGTGCCAAGCTAAATTTTAGGATGAAGTGGTAGACAAACATGAATTATTAGATTTTTATTTAATAGTCTAAATTTTTAATGACCGGCTAGAGAGGTTCTAGATCCTTTATACTTCTTAGGCATTGGACTTGTACCTATTGTAACATAGCATGAAGGGAAGGAGCTAACCATATTCATGAAGCTAATTGCTATAATCTCATTATTTCCATTGACTTTATAGTTCTTCAGAGTTGCAAAAGTCCTTTCGACAGCAACACCTTCCTGTATAAGAAAGTCCTATAATATTCATTAAAGATCGATCGTTTTCTCACTCATTTTCAAGTTTAATATGCAACAAAATCCTAATGTTTTATTTTGAATGCAACAATGTATAATGGTACGCATTTATAGTGTTATAAAATGTATCTACTATTAATATGTGGAAAAAATTACCTAAGATGCTTCCATATATATAAAGAAGGTTAATTTAGTTCTTGTTAAAACTTTATCAATGTGTTGTTAAATTTTGCTAATGTAGGCAACTATATACCATATTAATACTTTGAATCGATATGATTTATACCAATAAAAGAGGTGAATATAGATAAAGAAGTAAAAGTGATTCACCTATGTGACATGTAAGTAACTTGTGTTAAGTGACATAGAAGAGTTGGTTTGAATCATACATAATTAGATTGCTAGGATGCCACATAGTTGGCTAGGTTATATTACTAAATTAATAAACATGCAGAACATGACTCAAGTATAAATAAAAACTATAAAACCTAATAAAAAACTAAGTGACACTATAGGGGCCAATATGGTAATTTAGCAAGAAACAAAAAGTTAAAAAAAGGAAGGAATGAAAAAGTAAAACTTACAGTGAGGGATAAAATGCTAGTGATAAGCCTAGTTTTGATTACTAGACCCAGATGAGCTCCACAAAAGTGCAACATATTCCATGACGGAGGATTTAGACCTTGTTGTAATTTTCCAATCTATCAAACATAGAAGTACATCATTTTAATAATAAAACTGAAAGTGATATTTGTTTAAACAAGTGATAGTGATTACTAAAGCTAATCAAGGTCCAGTTTTGGTAAGGAACTTACAACACTAATGCCATGATGTTGAGCTTTCACAGAAAAAGCAAGAAAGGTAAATACAGAGAATATAAAAGTACTTTAATCCTATGATTCTGAAAGTTTTAGGCTAAATATGCTAAATAAATAGGCATTGCATAGATATTGGAAATACACATCTAGATATTTGCAAGTTTCATTTAATTTGGGCCAAAATTTAGCAACTTCAACACCTGCTGATTTTAGGCACATAACATTTCTTTAAGTCCAAAAGAATTATTGGCATTTGCATGATAACATCAATTATTTTGTTTAAATAAAGTCCTTTATTTCTTTTATTCTGTTATGGAGGAGGGGAACATAGAACCTAAATCTTGTTAAAAATCATTAAGGTTTAGTATTGTGGGAAAGAGTATTAAAGTGAAGCAAAATACTTTTTAAAATTTGTTGTCAAATTTGTTCTCCATCTCTATGTCATTATTAGTTCATTCCATTATAAGTAAAAAAAGAAAGGAAAAATGAAACGAAAATAGAGATTCTGGTAACTTTCTGAAAGAGAGTTATGAAAAGTAATATTAATAGTGAAAACACTTAAAATCTTGACAAAACCTTGCTAATAAAAAGAGGATTCCTTCTATAACTTAGAAGTTCACATCTGACCTTTAGTAAGTAGTGACTTAGGCATTTTTGTTGATGAATTTTTAGGAAATAGAGCTGGAACAACAGTGACAAAAATAGGGAGAAAAAAGTCATAAAAATATAGAAACATTGTAATGCCCAAGCACTAACCTTTCAGTGCATGAGTGCCAAAATCCAAGAGTTAGCACCTAGCCACCACAATTATAGTGCCTAAGCACCAAAATCAGGGAGATGGCACCCAGGTAACAATTGTTGAAGAAGTACAAATCTAAGTCAAAGGAAATGATGCCCTAGCATTGGTGCCAGGATCTCATTGCTTGGGTGCCAAAACTAGAAACTTCATGCCTTGGCGGAAAGAATTCATTTCTTAAGTGCCATTCAATTGTAGATTTCATCCCCCAAGCTCTATAAATCCATCACCTGGGCACTAAAAATAGAGTGTTATGCCCAAGTGATATATGAGCCTCGCCCGGGTGGGTCGCCAAAAACCCTATGTAGTACAATTAGAGTTTAAGATGAATTGAGACTACTTGCTCCACTTAAACTCATACTTTGTGGGTTTTTTAAGCCTATAAATAGGACCTTAGGGGTGTTCAGTAAAGACATCAACCTAGAGGGTACCAGAGACACTATAAAAGAGAACTGACTAAGCAGGGTTTCAAGGTGACTAGGAAAAGGTTTTGCTACTGAGTAGGCTACTCATTTAAAAGTTGTGTCTTCCTTAAACTTTTCCTTCTTCCCTCTTCTTTTTTCCTTTCATTTTTGTTTCATATTTTTTTGTTATGAACTAATGCTAATGGGTGTGTAAGTTGGTTGTTTCTAGGATTTTGACTGAACCCATGTTAGGTTTGCTTTTTTGTAAAGTTTTGATTTGGTTTTACTTGAATGGAAGATTGTTTATATTCATCCTGTGTTTATTGCTTTCTAATCCT
Source organism: Delonix regia (assembly GCA_037074485.1). Taxonomy (NCBI): domain Eukaryota; kingdom Viridiplantae; phylum Streptophyta; class Magnoliopsida; order Fabales; family Fabaceae; genus Delonix; species Delonix regia. Next base: position 24,322,663 of record CM073461.1, read on the forward strand.
GATCATTTTAAGAAAGAGTTTAGAAATTAGGTTAACCTAACAAGGTAGCTTAACTTTAAGAACTAGATGCATATAATCACTATTTACATTAGAGCAATTCATAGTCAAGACAAAAGTACTTGACTATTTTTTATAACCATAGTAGGTCATGAACTTATGAGGTATTATCTCTGCTAGTTTCCATAAACATATAGGGAATTAGGGGATATTAACCTAGACTTTATGAATTCAAAAAACACACATTGGAAAGTAAGATTCATAGGTTAACAATCTAATCATTATATGAACCAAAGTAATAACTACAACAGAAAATAACTCCTTATGCGACGAGGTTTGAACTCCTAGGTTCGTTAGATAAGAGTCTTAATAAATCAATAATTGGATTTTTGCTTACATTTAGTTTACATAATTCTAATCAGAGGCTTAAGAATAAGGTAATCAGTAGCAATTAGAACTGAGTCTTTGAGTGATCAACACTTTATTCATCATTATACTGATAACCTAGGCAACCAACAGCCAAGTGGAGGGTGAATTAGGTGTTTGCAGAATTTTAGTTCTTTTCAAAATTGATTTACAAAATACTTGTTATAAACAATACTTAGATGAGTATAATGTAAAAAAACAATTATATCAATCAATGGAGGCTTGAGATAATATCAGCACTTCAAGTGTAATTTCAAAAATAAAAGCAAAACATAAATATGATAATTTAAAATATAAAGAGTATAAGGATAGAGAAAACAAACTCAGTGATATATCCTGGTTCGGCTCCAATCCAAGCCTACGTCCAATCCCCAAGTAATGTCTTAGGATTTTCCACTATCACAATAGTCAATTATAACCACAAGGGAGAACCTCTCCTTTAATTATAAATCCCAAGAAAAACCTCTTCCTTGAACTTAAATAAGGGAAACTCCCCCTAAACCTAAACATATCCTTAACGAACCTCCTTGAAGCTTTCTCTCTTGAAGAAAAAAGAATAAATTCTCTCAATGAAGTAGATATGTAAGATGAAGCTCTAAGAACTCAAATGTTAAAGAATATGCAAGTTTTAGCTCAATGATGTTTGTTTCTTTCCCAAAGGTGATATAACAAGTTAAAGATTACATTATAGCATTTGGTTCTACTCAAAAATATATTTTGAAGGTCATATATTTTTAGAAGGTTCCAGTCAACTATTGGGGTTCCTCAATCAACTGCCTTCCAAAACATGACCATTACTTTGAATTTGGGACATGTAAGTCAACTGTTAGGGGCCTTCCAGTCAACTACCCTCATTCTATACTGTCTCAATCTACTTACAAAGGGGACCAATCAACTGGTCACTTATAATGACACAATCCTAACTTCAAATGGTCATAACTTTCTCATTTTAAATCCATTTTAAGTGCATAATCAATTGTTGAAAAGTTCTTTAAGTCTTTATAAAGAAATCAATTTTATATCTAAACACAATATATTTTGGGAGATATGATTAAAATAGTGACCAAAGGTTAGAAAATAATTTGTAGTTTGTTTTAAGTGAATAACCTATTATTGAAAAGCTCTTTGAGTTTTTTCCCTAATCAAATAAGTTTCATAACAATATATCATATAGTTTGTGAAATATAAGTAAAATAGTGACTAAATGTAAAAAACAATTTTAAGTAAAATCTGTATCTCACTATCTTTTAAGTCCAAACTTATACTTTGAGAACTAAAATATCTTGAGCAATAAATTTAAATCTAAATCATTGAATTTCATAAAATAACATTTAGCCTATGATAATTATGCGCATTCAATCCATTTACTATCTTGAAGTAACCAAGCTTCAAATCCTAAACTTCTTCATTGCTTAGAGCATATTTCCTTCTTGCTATCTATTTGTGAAGCATGATATTAATAATGTATTATCTTCACTTCTTTGCTCACTCTTCTTTCTTTAGACCATCCTACATAATAGATATTTAACTTGTAAGCCAAATAGTTAGTCCAAATGATTAATCAATTAAGCACATATTAATATTATATTTGCAACTCATATTTTTCATATATTTGTCATCATCAAAACAATGTCAACATACACTACTTGCTTAACCATAGACATTTGCGTGTGACATTGCATTAACCACATTTGCACCCAATAGATTCCAATATTCCTTCTACAATAACCCGATATTTTTAATTGGTGTTAATAAATTAAGTTATAAACCATTTTGTTAGGAAACAAAGTAAAATAAATAAATTTAAAATAAGTACAGGGAAAATTTTAAAAGAGTGACGCAAGGTATAACATTATTTGAGTTGGAGAAATATTCTAAAATTAAGATTAACTTAATGGTTAGGTCACACTTCCATTATCCAAGAAACTTAACTCCTCAACTTCTGCTTTTTACTTTAAGTTGACAGGTGGAATTATAAAAGGTGAAAAACTTTTGAAGGACATCTTTAATTTTCAGTAATTTGATTTAGAATCTTTTCATAAAGCTTATGAATGTTTTAATGAATTTTTTGAAAATGTCCTTACCATGGTTTCTCTGAGCAACAATATATTCCAATCTTCTATAATGGGCTAACCACATCCTCAAGGAATCAAGTGGATGGAGCTGCAAGAGAAAACTTTGAAATACTAGAAGATCTCACCTCAAATAACTATAGGCATCTAATAAAACTTCTAAAAAAAGGCTTGCTGCTGTGTTTAAGGTAGATAAACTAGTTGCATTCTTAGCAAAGGTGACAACTTATTTTGATACGATAAACAAGAAGTTAGATAATCTAACTTTGAGGAGACAACAGATCACCCAACCAGTGTATCAGGTAAAAATTTCTAAACCATGTGAGTATTGCGGGAACAATGCCCACTAACTTACCTATAAGAAACAGTGAACTTTATGGGTAACATTTTTAAGGGAAACCAAGCTATTTCTAACACCAATAACCCTAGTTGGAGAAATTACCCTAACTTTTCCTAGAAAAACAATCAACCAAATGCGCCTTTCCTGAAACCTTTTGTACCTTCAAGTTTTTAGAATAATAGACAGCAATAAAACTAGCAACATGAATCATCCAGTTGCCAAGATGATTAGGTTAAACAATTGATAATAAGCTAAGCTATAATTTTGAAAAACTGGAGACACACATAGGGCAGCTAGCAAATGCCTTTGATAATAGGGAACCTTACTAGCAAGATAGAATCGAAACCTAGGTCACAAGGAAAAAAGTAGTGCAAGGCAGTCGCCTTTAGAAGTAGAAAATAGTTGAAAGATCGTCAACCTAAACACTGCCTACATAAAATTGAAACACAATTAGCCAATAAGCATAAACCAGAATTAGTAGAGAATAAGGAGTTGACTGACAAGAAAAAGAGCATTCCCTTTTCTCAGAAATTGAAACAAAAATATCCAGACTCATAGTTTAGCCGGTTTCTCGAAGTGTTTAAAAAGTTATAGGCAAACATCCTATTTAAAGAACTCTAGAACAAATGCCAACATATGCCAAATTCATGAAAGATATTCTAACTAAAAGGAGAAGGCTAGGAGAGCATAAGACAGTGGCTTTGGTAGAGCAGTACAGTGTAATTCTACAAAAGAAACTACCTTTTAAATTAAGGATTTAGGAAGCTTCACCATCCCTTGCTCTATAGGTAATGTTTTCTTTGGTAGAGCTCTCTGTGAATTGGGAGCAAGCATAAATTTAATGCCCTTCTCTATATTTAAAAAATTAGGTCTAGGGGAAATCAATCTTACAGTAGTTACTTTACAATTGGTTGACCAATCCCTAGTGTTCCTAAAAGGATTCCAAGAGGTTGTACTAGTTGAGGTAGAAAAATTCATATTCCTTGCAGACTTTATCATCTAAGATATGGAGGAAGATAAGGACATCCTAATCATCCTAGGTAGGCCATTCTTAGCAATGAGTGAGACTATAATTGATATGTAAAAGGTTGAGTTAACTATGAAAGTGCAAGATTAGGATGTGACATTTAACATACTAAAAGCATTGACACACCCTAGTGAAGATGCAAAGTGTATGTCAGTAGACACCATAGATTGCAATACACCCCACACATTGCATAATCTACTGCCCTTAGATGTATTGGAAGCTTCTATAATCTTAATAGATAAAGGAGATGATAATGAATTCTTAAAGTTCCAGAACTGGTTAGAGTCTAGTCCCAGAGTTTAAAAAGCTTGACCTCATAAGGAACCTTTAAACTTATCTAAGTCTACTATTAAAAGGCTGAAACCATTTGTAAAGGAACCCCCTAATATGGAGTTAAAGCAATTTCCACCTTATCTTATATATGCATTCTTAGGAGATTCATCTACTTTACCTATCATAGTTTTTGCATCACTTACATCAGTCTAGGAGGAAATGTTGTTATGAGTACTCAAGAAGCATAAAAATATTATTGAATAGACCATAACAAACATAAAGGGAATCAACCCCTTTTTTTACATATATAAGATCTTGATGGAGGAGGCAAACAAGCCTAGCATAGAGCAATAGAAGAGACTCAACCTTATAATGAAAGAGGTAGTAAAAAAAGAGGTAATAAAGTGGCTTGATGTCAGGATTATTTATCCTATTTTTTATAGTAAACCTAATATAGTGTGTGCCTTAAAAGGGAGGAATAACTATTGTGGCCAATGAAAAAAATGAATGAATCCCTAAGTCTCATGTCCTTAATTGAAAATTATAGATCAAACTATGACATAAAGTAACTCTTTATGTATATATTGAAATGAAAAGCTTTGTTAGGGATTTAATAGAAATAAAGCAATTTAAGGTGTGAAAGAAAACCCCAAAGTACGAGGGCTATACCTTAATTTAAAAACAAAAATTAATTTTGAGGGTTGTCCTTATTTACAACTGAAAAAGTATTTTTTTAGGACTAAACTACATATATGTGAAATTTGAGGGTATGGATAAAAGTAAGCTAAGAAAGTGGGAACAAGGACCAATGGATAATAGAGCAATCATTGGATGGGTTAAAATTAAAGATTCCCTATTTGATAAGTGTATTTTCTTATGTATAAGTGTATATAATGTAATTTCAACATTGAATAAATAAAAAGGTGCAGGGCCAAGTTGGAATTAAAGTTAAAGGAGAATGAGCCATGTGCAAGCAATCATTAGATCACAAGTGAAGGAAGACACTAGCATTAATGCATATCAAGAGCTTGACACTTAGCAAAAACTTGAAGGACAAGTTACCTTGCTAGGAAACTTGAAGGACAAGTTGTCTTGCTAGGAAATGAAGCCAAACCCACCTCACATTATAAATACCCATGCATTCTGGACATTTTATGCAAGTTGTGATTGAGTTCTCATGTGCAGAGAGAAAGACTGAGAGCTAGAGAGAGTTAGAGAAAGAAAGAGAGCGTGAGAGATAGGAAGAGGAAGGCAGCCAACATGAAGGAGGAGGAAAAAAACGGTGGTAGCCAAGACATATAAGACAAGTAAGCTTAGGTTTTCTTCTTCATATTCACCATCCTTCTCATCTTAATTCTTCTTTTAATTTAGTTTATTAATTAAGTAAACCATTGTTTTTATTTTAGCCTTTTGGAAGAGAATTTCATCTTGTTTGGCCAAGACAAGTCAAGGTAGATAACTAAGCCATTCTCTATATTTTTCTTTATACAAGATGGTGATTATGGTCCTTGGTGGGTGAGGCCCTTATTGGGTGAAGTACCTTGATAGTGATGGCCTTTGGTGGCTAAGGATATGGCCTTTAGTGGGATATAGCCCATAATGGACAAACCACCTTTATGGTGTAATTTAGAGATGTGGATTGCTTAGGGCAATTGGTTATACATGATATCCTTATATCCTTGTGTTTAATATCCTTGATGGGTAATGATAATCTCTTTTTGCACTTTGTTAATCGTTTTGAATGCTTACTTATCTAATGGGATTTGTTGAAATCTCTCCCCATTTTTGTATACTATTATGGCATTTTGTTTAGATGGAGGTGAAGGGATGGTCGAAGTAACCATGACTAGACTTTTACCCAAAGAACAATACTACATGTCATATTTATGGCCAACAGTTGCTACAAGTCTCATTTATAGGCCATGAGATGATGTGGAGAATGGAAAAGAATAATTTTGGCTAGTAGATTAGTATATGGTGGCGGGTTACATGTTGTTGATAGGATGATTTTTGGTGCTGTAATATATTAATCCTTCATATACTCTTATGTAACTCAAGATACACTCTTTTTTATTTCTCTTCCTTAGTTTAGTCTAACTTGTATGGAACCTATGTGGAACTATGGTAATGTTGTTTATGGCATAGATGTCAAATCTTTGTATTTTGTTCAAATTTATATGTTTTAATGGTTTAGTTTATTTTAAAACATGTTGACCGAAACAATTATCCTATTTTAAGTTAAAATATAGAATTCAATTAAGGTTAAAAGTATGCATGTGATTTGTACTAATGAATGCCTAGGTAATTACTTAAATTGGCCAAATTAATGTTGATTTAAGTATGGTCACTGAGACACCTTAGTAGCCTTAAGTTTAAGGTAATTCATTAAACATAGGATAATATAATTGAAACCATTAAATGATGTGTGCATGTGGCTTAAATACTACACTAGCCTTTAGTTAAAATAATATATCAAACAAAAGTGTAAGCTTGATTAGTTTAGTTATAATAAGTGCTTTTCATCACCTAGGCCAAAATAAAGAGAAGAAGTTAACCATGATGTAATTAGGTTTAAATATGAACCTAGGATGGGAAATAGCTAGTGGATTATGTCTTGTCATTATTGGAAATAGAGAAAAGGTAATTTAATAAATATGAAAATGACTAGGGAACACTTTAACCTAGATTGGCCACTTGTCACATAACAAATTAAATTTTAATGGGTTGCATGTCTATTTGGCCAAGATCATTAGGCATGAGTAGGTTAAGTGGAAGTTTCAAAGCTTGGAAACCCTACGTGGCAAATTCTATGGATCTTTAGGACCAATCAAGAGCTAAAGGAAAAAGGTAAGTATAATAGTTTGATAAAATTGATCCTTATTACCCAATTTAGAAGGTTATAATCATTGACAATAAACAACACTCATTGGCCGAAACATGCATGCATAAGAGTTATAGGAAATGTGTTAGTAGAGAAAATAGTCTTGCATGAGTAGCCTTAAAATGATAGTATAATGATGTTTGAATTGGTAGCATAATGATGTTGACATAGTGCATATTACCTCAAATTAAAAGTGGGGATTTATCTCATTTTGTTAGAAGAAAATAGGCCATCACATGAATCATGCATGATCCTACAAGTGCACATTAAGCTTGAATGGTAATGGGAAATTGGAAGTAACGATGTGCAAATTTAATTTTGGAAGATTAATGGATTAATGACAATTAAGGTGATTAGTAATTGGGCACATTCAAATTGAATGGAACGATTTTGGATGGTGAATTGCATGATTAAGACTAGTTAGAATATGATATACATTTTGGTTTGAAATTCTCATAGTAAGACATCTTTGGAAATGGAGAAGCAAGATAAGACTTTGATGGGAATAAATGACTAATGGAGTAGCTTACTTTTAGGCTTTGGAAATTTAAAAAGTTAGCAATTATATAAGGGTATTGCATGAAAGCACATATGACAAGACAAGAAGATGGTGATTTCCAATGCTAGGAGACACAATCATGAAGGTGGTACCCATACATGATCATGCATAGGATTTTATATTACATAGGTTGAATTGTTGGTTGGATTGCAAGAATTCAGCTTTTACCATTAGGCTTGTAGTAGAAGAAAACAATTAGGCTGATTAAAGATAGACAATAAGCTTAAAAACCCAATAGACATGATTGGGGGTCATACCTAAAATGTGACTGCTCGACACAAAAAAAAAGACACTTTTTAATTTTTACTTAAAAATTATGAAAATCAAAGTTTAGGAGTTACAACCAAAATTCTTAAAGGATAAATTTTTGAAACCAATTTATAAGATAAGGTGGTTTGTGAATCAAAAATCAAGTCCGAGAGTCAATTGTACGTGGGGAAGGTGTTAGGCACCCCACAACACTTGCTCTTAAGAATTATTACACAAAGTTGATTATGCAAGACATATATGGCCTTAATTTAAATTTTTGATCACTCTTATCAATCACATGCCAAACAAAGTGAACAATGAAATTAGGAAAGTAAGGCTTTTCGGTGTACTTCAAAACTAAGAATCAATGATAAGATTGAGATTCTTATGAAGGTCTTCTTTAATTGTTCTACTACATTATATCACTTCATAATTTGTAAGAATTTCCCATCCATGATCTCTGTGCCATCATTTTTAGAACCTTTTTTGCAAACTTCTTTCCCTTTAACAACTCCTTTATTGTCGATTGGTGAATACACTCTTCCACTTCAAGTGATTCTTCTAACTTTATCCATATTCGAAATAGACCTCATCTTTGTTTTAGTAACGATTGTCGAGATTATAGGTTGTTCTACCGACTCACTATACCTTCAAGGGACTGCCCGATCAATTTTATATGGAAAAGGAGTTAGCATGTTTATGACTAATGCATGCTGTCTCTGAGCAAGCATAGTAGGTAGGGCTTATGTTTGTGGGATTCTGTTAATGATCAATGATACCTTTCTTGTTGGTTTCTCCTTGATTTGGTCATTTACGACTAACTCGACCTTTCTTCTTTCAATCATGCACACTTCGTCTTTTCTCTTTCTCACTAGTATGACTCTAAATGCCATCATCCTCTTAATCTCTTACTTAAATTATAGGCATTTTTTTATATCATGCCTTATCACTTTTTGGTGATACTTGCAAAATGTAGGCTCGTTGCCCTCTAGTTCCTCAGTTAAGGTAGTTTTTAGAAGCTCTAGTAAGTACCCAGTATTTCTTAAATGGTGCAATGCCTCCATTTGAATTCCCACATTAACTAAGTTTTTTAAAAAGTCAACATCTTCTTGAATAGCCCCCACTTGGCTTTCATGATTTGGAAGTGGATTAGCAATGATAGTGGAATTTTCTCCTACTTTAAGATGGACTAGACCTACATCTATCAAATTAAGCACATTTCTTTTAAATGTAGTGCAATCCTCAATTGAGTGTCTTGGTACACCTATATGACATTCACAAGTAACAATTGGATTGTACCAAGTAGGATACAGGGGCTGATGAAGCTTGTAATATCGCAGGCCTATGAGTTGTGCTTCTCGAAGCTTTTAGTATAATTTAGCATTTGTTAAAGAGCAATTGGGCTAACGACGATTATCTTTTGGGCGAGTAGGCCTTTGTCCTCCTTCTTACTGGTTAAAGATAGACCCCGATTTAGGTTGACTTCAGTTTTTGCCTCTTAGTTAGTAAGAAACCTCTAGTTGGGATAGAAATGGATGTGAAGATTGAACGTAATTCACCTCCCCTTCTTTCTTCTTTTGATTAAGAACTCTTTTGGGATTCTTACTACCTTAAGCAGTCAAGAGTCTTCCCTCTCAGATATTAGCATCTATCCTCTCCCTAATCTTAATCAGATCAATGAAATCATTAACGTGTGTTCCCATCATCATACTATAGAATGAGACAAGTAGAGAGCAAACAAAATATAAGCAAAATTTTGAGTCTACCATTGGAGGTTGAACTTGTGACGCAACCATTTTCCACCTTTTGGTATACTATTTGAATGACTCTGCTGACTTCTTTCTCATGCTTTTCACTTGTTCCCTAGCTAGAGCATTTTAGAGATTGAACTTATATTGCCTTGTAAAAACCTCAACAAGATCCCTCCATTTGCGTATCCATGACTGATCTAACTATATGTATTACTACAAAGCTGATCTAGATAGGCTCATGAGAAAGAAATTAATGAGAAATTTGTCATCCCTTGACCATTTGACATCTTTATGCAGTAGGACTTTAAGTGATACACTGGATTACTGCTCCAATCAAATTTGTCAAAGTCTGACACCATGAATTTTTTAGGTATATAAATTTCTATAGTCAAACAAAGCTTCTCTAAATCAAGGGATCCTCAGGTCGTAGGACCTCGTAATACACATAACTTATCCTTCATCGCAGACAACTCCTCCCTCTATGTCTCTTTATTACTCCCTACTTTATCCTTTGTTATAGGAATTTGAAAAGTATATGTCGGGTCGTCACCTGGGGAATCATGAGCACTTGCTATTCCAACATGCCATTCACCATATCCATGCTTGTTAACCATTTGTACAGGTGGGCTTGGTACCTATCCTAAGTCTGAACCTCATTTACCCCATATATTGGGCATGATTCATTCACAATTGGTACAGGCATTATGCCAATTAGGATTCCCGTGAGTTGGCCTACTCTTTTCTCCATCATAGGTAGTGATTGGCTAGTTCCTGTCTAAACATCAGTGTGGTTCTTTATAGAAAGGGTTGTTTTCCTTAGCCTTATCATTTCAAAAACTGATTCTCTATGGTTCTTATAAAGGTATCCAACATGGATATATCACTCTCACCCTTAGGGTTTTCATCTAATAGATTTTCTTCCATTTGCTTGCTATTGGCTTGAGTATTATAGACTCTGGCAGGCTATTGAGTCTGATTAAATGGTTTCTTTTTAAGAGGTGCAATTTAATTTCCTTTGTTTGCACTTTTCAGTTCCACAAAAAGAGGGCTTAAATGAAATAATTTATTTAACTTATTGTTGATTAGTCTGTTGATTTATTAGTCTATTGATTTGTCAAGAAGGTGATTTTAGCATGACGATTATTGGCACAATTAGACACTTTGACTTTTGAAGGGATTATAAAATCCACAAAGAGCATCAAAGTTGAAAAACCAAATTCAAAAGGGAATTAATATCCCTATATGATTGGCATCATAAGGACCAGGGAGGAATGTAAGCATATAGAAGTTTGATTCGATCTTTCATAGGTGAACTATATCTTTCAACCATTACATAGTTCATCAATACATTAAATATTCATCAAGTCCTTCAAATCATCATAAATATGGGTACATAATGTGAAAAATTCCAATATTGCCAGAGGTGTCTTTAATGGATTGGTCATGCCACTTGCCCTGTTGAATGCATCAATGAATTCATGTACTATAATGTTGGCCAAGTGCATTAGTCTTCTAAAATAGTCTATCCACTATTCTAGCTCTACTAATTGTTCTGCATACTGAGCTTCCCAGGTCCTTGTTATCTTAGCTTGTCAGTTAAGTTGCTCCACTAAGTATTGGATGTTCGTAGCTTTATCATTCCTGACTGTCTCTAACTCATTCATTTTGCTTTCAAGTTGCTAGCTAAGCATTTTGACTTCTTGTTGAAGTTCGTTGTAGAAGGCATGATGTTTAGCTTGCCTTTTAAGAGATTCTTTCTCATTGAGGACCCTCGTCATCCTGGCTCTATTGTGTAGCTCATGTCTTCGGGCCTTCTCAACCACATCTTTAAGTTTCATATTTTTTGCCTTTAACTTACAAACTTCAGTGTTCATTTCCCGTTTTCTTTATTTCTTGGCTTTGATGAACTCTTCTTGCATATGAGCATATTCTCTTTGTAATTGTGTTGATTCTTCATATTATTTTTCCTTTTGCTCTTCCAGGTCTTTTACCTCTAATTTCCTATCCTCCACAACTTTAGCCAAGTGCTTCTCCACTTCTATTAGATTATTACCTGACAAAGGCTTATGAGGTCCTAATGGAGGATTAGCTCTTTTACATTGTTCCTTGAGCCATGCCTCGTATTCTTTCATTGTTATAATAGCTTGTTTACCTAATTCAAGCCTTCCTTTCTATATAACTCTAACCCAAGCTTCCTTGACATGCAAGTTCCATTCCTTAGCCTTAGGATCGTCATGGTAAAATTAAATCATTTGAAGGGCTTCCTCTAAAGGGATATTTTGTTCATATGTGAATTGTTAGTGAGCAATGGAAGGATTATAATTGATGCAACCTTAGGGGTTCACAAGAGGTACATTTTTAAACTCTCAACAATAGTAGAGTATGTCATCACTTTACCACCATACCAATTTCTATAAAATTGATTCATCCCTTAATTTATTGAAATGTTGTTCTCAACCTTTTTAATCCATTTTCCTTAATCTCGTCTCATCGTCAGGAATCTATGATACAAACCCTTTACGATTGGGGTAATCCCTAATAGGGTGGTGGGTAGTTTCAAACCTCACACCCATTTGGTACCTTTTCCCATATAGATGATTAACGATCTACATGGTTAACAACTATAAGCAGCACTTTAACTTACCTCCCCTTTTTTTTATGGTAGAAGCTTAAAGTTATAAATGTCTCAACCAAAATAGCTGGCATAGGATTCACTCGATGATTTCCTACCATCTAAAAAATGCTAATAGCCACTAAATCAATTATTCCTAAAGCAGATGGGAATAACACTAGACTATAGATAGTCAGAGCCAAGATTCTTTGAAAAGTGATCCAATCACCCTTTTCAACTGAAACTTTTAACTATTTTTCCACATACTTCCTTGAGATTCCTTCAGTCAACCCTTTCATGACAAATTGTACCTTATTAACCTCGTCTCCCATAATATGGGCTACAGTATGTTTTGACAACAAATGTCCTGAGTACATGTACACTACAACATTCTTTCCTATTGGCATTTTCAAAAGTCCTCCATATTCCTCTAAAGTTGGGGTAATTTGGAAGATCAAAAATGTAAAACACCTTAGTGAATCATCCTAAGATTGAGCTAGAATAGAAAATACCACTAATTGGACCGAAATAGATAGTAAATCTATTATATCTCTATATCCTCTTTGTAAATCTCTTAGCCAATGTGAACACCCCATCCCTAATAACTTAATTATTTAATTAATTGATACACTAATTAATTAATAATTAAATAAAGAGGAAAATTAGGAGTGATAAAGCTTCAAATGACATCCTCAAGTGGGAAAAATTTGAAATTAAAAATAAATAAAGGGAGACAATTAAATAAACTCAAAACCCAAAAATAAAATTAGCTAATTATAATAATAAATCAAAGCAAAATTATAAAATAAATAAATAAAAAATATATAACAAAATAAAATTAGAAAATTAAAATAATCAAAAAATAAAAAAAATATAATAATAATAATAAAAATTAGAATTGTCAAAGCACTCTCCTATACACTGCTTCTACATTGGTTATCACGAGGGGGGAAAGGATTAGAACCTGGTTTCAAGCTGCAGGAAAGCTGAAAAGAAAAAAGGCACTCTACCTGGTAGAGACTGAGGAGGGTTCAGAAAAAAGTGAAAAGACCGCAGAAGAGAAAGGTAGCAAAAAAAAGGAGAGAGAGAGGTTCTATAGAGAGAAAAAACGACGGGTAGCAGAGGAAAAAAATGGAGGAAAGAGAGAGGTCTAGAAGGGTAGAGCTTGAAGGCATTTGAATGGAAAATAAGATGAGAGGTCAGAGAGAGGAGGAAGAATGAATAGTGTCTTCAAGAAGAACAGGAAGACGAGATGGCATGTGAGTGCTGGCCATGGCTGTATCGGCAAGCACCGGAAGCACCCAAGAAGTCGAGGTAATGCCAGAGATGTAGAAACTGAGAGGAAGCCACGGATCGACTTGGAGGTGAAGAAAAGGAGAAGAAACGGACAGAGAAGAAGTCACGGACAAAAAAAAGAACAAACCGAGGAGAAACGGTGGGTCGAAGGAGAAAGTCATGAAGGAGAAGGATGGTGAAGCAATGCGAAAAGGGAGGAGAGCCAACGTGAACTGAGGAAGAAGACATAATGATAGACACAGAAGCACAGAGGAGAGAGAAAGCTCCGCCACCTCTGTTATCTCAGCTAAAAAACAGAGGTGGAAAGAGGGAGAGAGAGACGCAAATAAGGGAGATGGTAGCTTCACTGGGATTCCTTTCACAAATGCACAATGGATAGAGCTTGAAAGCAAGCTACGGTTTACAATAGTTTCAATATGAGGTTGTCAAGTAGTAGTACTGATCCAGAGCCTGTAGAAGCAGAAGTATTGGCAGAGGAAAATAGGAGAACTCAGCCACAGCAAGATGGTTAGAAGAAGACCACAACCACATGACAGAGCTGTGGGCGAGGAGCAAAAAAAAAAAAAAACTTGAAGAGAGAAGGCCAAGCTCGGGCAGGGAGTTAACGACACAATTTTCTGGCACAGCAGACCTATATCTTTTCCTAGAAACTAAATAAGCATTTACCATCGTGAATTCTCACAGAAGTCACGGGTGAAGAGTTAACTTTCAGGAAAACTGTTGAAGAACTTATTGTAAAATGAAAGAGATCATGAAGGTCCAAGGAGACTACATTGTTCGCTCCACAAGATGCAAAGACCATCATAACAAGTGTTGTATCTTCAAGGAAAAGAAAGGGATGCTGAGGCCTTTATTCAAGATTCTATAAGAATGCTAGAGGAAGGTGGTGAAGGGGAGTCCTTTGTATGCATTAGAAGACTTAGATATCTCTCTCAGATATATATGAAATCACATCGTCTTGCTGATGCTGAGATGGCCCAAAGAAAGATTCTGCATAAAATGGAAATATCAAAGGGATGGAACTCCTTGGACACTGTTGCTGTGGTTGAAAGTTTAGCTCTGACTCTGCAAGCATCTAATACTTTAAATGATTCACAAGAGTTTCTTGAAAGATGTCTTAATGCCCGAAAAACCTTACTTCCTGGTGACCACATTCAGATTGGCACAAACTTGCTTCATCTAGCAAGGGGTGTGGTGCTTAACAGTAGCCAACTACAAAAATGGGATGCTTCTGGGAAAGCTGAGTTTGATAAGGCAAAGGATCATTTGAGCAATTTCATAAGGTGCGTTGGAATTTAGTTGCACCGCTCACTGTATTTTGCTGCCAATTTTTACTGCCTATTATATACTTAATACCTTGGTTTTAGCTACTCAAATATGCCTGAAATGGAAGATGATATTTGCTTCATTTTGCTGTCCAATGACACTCCAAATTTGTTGCACAGTGTTTTCATTCCTACAGTCAAATTCAGTTAAAAGCTAATGCATTTTCTCTTCCCTCATCATGGTCATATATATATATATATACATATATGTATGTGTATATGGATAGATATACATATAGAAATGTGAATGCCCACATGAGTGCATGCATATGATGTAGGGGGTTCTTTGTCCTTCATGATACTATATATATATATATATATGTATTTTTGTGTGTGTGTAAATATAGAGGTTTATATGTGTATATATGCATTGAAGTACTTCATTTGCCTCTCGGTGCTTGTCTCCTGTCAATAGGAGATTAATTTTTGGCTTTATAAACAAAATTCCAAGAAAACCATTGAGTGAGAATATTGTTCTCCTCGGGTGATTGAGATCATGTGATATTTTAATCTCCTTAGATCCCTAAAATTAGTATCCATTTGTTTTAAAAATAATAATAATTAAATATTGATGTTAATTAAGTATTTTTCATTATCTGCGAAATTATCGTGTGAGAATATTGTTCTCCTCGATTGTATGGGATTATGTGAGATTTTAGTCTCCTTAGATCCCTAAAATTAGTATACATTTGTTTTAAAAATAATAATAATTAAATATTGATCTTAATTAAGTATTTTTCATTATACTAGCAAAATTATCATGTGAGAATATTGTTCTCCTTGATTGTATGGGATTATGTGAGATTTTTAGTCTCCTTAGATCCCTAAAATTAGTATACATTTGTTTAAAAATATAATATATAATAACAATTAAATATTGACTTTAATTAAATATTTTCTATTATTTATGAAATTATCGTGTGTGAATACTATTATCTTAGATTGCATGAGATTATGTGAGATTTTAATCTCCTTAGATCCTAAAAATTAGTATACCTTTGTTTTTTAAATAATAATAATAATAATAATGTTAGGATAAATTCTTTCATTAAATATTTTCTATCACCTACAAAATCATTGTGTGAGAATATTATTTTCCGCGAATGCTTAGGGTCGTATGAGATTTGAATCTCCTTAGATCCTCAAAATTAGTATATACCCCTTTTAAAATAATAATAATAATAATAACAATATAGATAATCATGCAAAAATATCTTAATTAAATAATTTTATTTACAAAATGATTAGATTCATTCTTTATAATCATTTCATTTAAGTTTCAAAATAAGGATTAAAATTCTAAAAATAAACAAAAAATTTTAAAAGAAAAATGAAGAGATCAAGAGAGCTAGATTAATTAGATTGTTGTAAATTAAGACACACAAACCAAATCCCAATTTCGTTTTGTTTATGGAAATCTGTTTAATTTAAACTCTCCTGTTCTCATCACAAAATTTACAAATCATCAACCAATAAACATGCCTTTTTGGTCGAACTACGTGGACTTTGATCCCTATCACGGGGTACGTAGGCCCTAGGCTTTCATCCTAGGTCAAGTCCACCCTTTGTAAATATCTATCTATTTGCTTTCATTCTTGTTGTTTTGTCTCCACTGTTTAACAGGTTTGTATGTCGATAAAAGGGTAATTGAGGTAAATTTAAAAGCCATATTCTATTTCAGCTGACTGGTTTAAGGTAACCGTCCTTATGAACGGGTGTTGTGGGGTGCCTAACACCTTCCTCACACTCAAATAGACTCCCAAACTCATCTCTGATTTCGTAGACCATATTGCCTTTTTCTTTTTATTTTAAATTGGTTTTCCAAAGTTTTCCATTAAAAATTTTAGTGGCGACTCCAAATAAATTGATTTTCAAGTTTCATTTTGGGAATCAATTTAAACACTTTTTATTTTATTCCGTCGAAAGGTCGGTTACGACAGCCAACCTCCTTTGAGTGTCTTACTTAAC
Organism: Delonix regia; assembly: GCA_037074485.1. NCBI lineage: Eukaryota > Viridiplantae > Streptophyta > Magnoliopsida > Fabales > Fabaceae > Delonix > Delonix regia. Next base: position 24,339,438 of record CM073461.1, read on the forward strand.
TGAATTAATCTTTCTATAGGTTAATCTTCTTCCTTGTCAGTGCCACCCCTGTCAAGTCTCAATTCTGCTATATGTTCATTTGTGCCATTTTGATCAAGTATGCTTAATAACCCACATTTGACAAATCACTGCTAAAGGAGTTGAAGGGATTAGAGTTTGAGATAATAATATAATAGATAATTTTATTATCATTTGTTCCTTGACATTTACTACTATGTTGATGAATTACTAATACGTGTCTCTAAGCCATCATATTCCTTTTTTAGGTTTGGTGATAATCATTATATTTTAATTGTAAAATTGAAGGAAACAATGTGAATAGTGGACTGATGACTATAATCAGTACATTATTAGTTTAAAGAAATAATTCAATTTCCTCGAGAGATAAAAGATCACACTGGGAAGAGGAATTGGCCATTAGCTTGAGAGAAAAAATGGTCCTTCACTCAGTTAATAGTAAAAGCCCTTTTTCTCAGCTTAAGGATGCATTGAACAGTCATTTGGTTCACTCTTGTGACAACGTTTTTATTAATAAAGTGATAATCATTCTAAAAGTTTCCTTTTTCAAAGAATTTTCATGTATGAGAATGCCCATGTAATGCATGATTATGAAGCCACTAGGTTTGGAAACCCATTACAAGCCGTGGATGGTTTTACTAATGCATACTTTTATTGTAATTAATGTGTGTCCTATAGTGCAATGACATAATGTTGGTCACTCTAATTAAGAGTGACACTAAATTACCCACTTATAAGTTCAATCATGACATAATAGTATGCATGTTACATGTCAGGGAAAGAAAAGAGATACCCATATGTGTCCTAACTCATGGAAACCTTAAGCTAAAGATACTAAACCTAAGGACACCAATTGTTAACTAAACTGGTAGGTCTACTAAGCTCTGACTATTGTAGTGCAGGTTGAAAGGGTGGATCTATGTTTCTAAAAGGATAAAAGTTCCCAAGTTGCCTCCACCATAAGGATGAAGATCTTGTTATATAAACCTAATCAGAAGGGGAAGCAAATCCCATATAGATTATGCCATATAACAAGGTACAATTCGAGTAAAGCCTTCATGGTAACCTTAGGAGGCATAAAGCCACACGTGGAAACCAATATAAGTTTTGACCAACTTAAGGTGCACACAGACCAAGGTATAGGCCTCAATAGAATGTGTGTGAGGTAATGTGTATATGTGAACTGTGTGAGGAGAGTAGTCATACCTCTTGCGTAAGGACTTCCCATCCCTCATCTGCTAAGCAAATTAGACAAGAAAATAGCAATAAATATATAAGAGTCATCTATCCTAAGGTTTCAATCTGCATGTTATCTAGCTTAGCACATATTGTTCATATAGCCAAACATCATTAAGATAGAAACAAATATACAGTAAACACACAAACAAAGCATCTATATATTATCTACCCTAAATATATACAAGGGTATTTAGACCAACACCTTTGTACAAACATTAAATAAGGCATGCAAACTAAAGCATGTTATCTAATGTAAGCATGAAAGGCAAATAACACATAAAAAGGTAATCAAAATAAAAGAAAAGGGTCATGTTTTTTTGCATAATCAACTTGAATGGGCTTGACTCTCAAAATATCCCTAGTGGAGTCGTCAAACTATCACGCTCAAAATGTGACCGCTCGATGCAAAAAAAAAAATAATATATATATATATATATTTTAATTTTCACTTAAAAACAAAAATCAAAGTTTAAGAGTTGTCACTAAAATTTTTAAGGGATAAATTTTGGAAAACTAATTTATAAAATGAGATTGTCTATGAATTAGAAATCAAGTTAGGGAGTCAGTTATATACGGGGAAGGTGTTAGGCTCCCCATAATACTTGTTCTCAAGAATGATTACCTAAAGCTGATTATGCAAAACACGTATCACCTTAATTTAAATTTTTTATTACTCTTATCAATCACATGCTAAACAAAGTGAACAAAGAAATAAGGAAAGTAAAATAAAGGAAAAAAATCAAATATTTAAAAAGGTGAACATAACTTAGGATCAGAGTCTAAGGCCTATGTACCCTGTGATGAGAGATCAAAGTTCATGTAGTTCGTCTAAAAATGTGTGTCTGTTTGTTGGTGATTTTTCTACTCATTATTATTCTCTTTTTGTGAAAAAGAACATGACAGTTGACATTAAACAAATTTTTGTAAATAAGATGGGGTTGAAATTTGGTTTGCATGTTTTTATTTACAAAATCAGCTTAATGTCACCTTCTTAATATTTTCTTTTTCGCTCTTTTCTATTTTAAAATTGTTTTTAATCTTTGAACATGTAATTTTTTTTTGGGGTTCTTTTTTAGCAATTTCCTTTTTTATTTTTGGATTTTTACATGATTAAAGAATGAATGGACAAGAATAAAGTTAAAAAAAAATGTATCGATGCAACCTATAAGTAAGAAAATTCATTCCACACCATTTTCAACCTCATTTTTATGGAATTTTTTTGTAGAAAAGAGGAAATAATTTTGAAGATCAAAAACATTTATTTCATTTTATAAATATTTTTTGAAAAATAATTAATTTAGAAAAATGGCCATTGGAACTCAAATTTATCAACAAAGAAAAATCAACTGGTATTGGGTAAATCGTGATGAGACACAAGATCTCACGTAACCCCACCGATTGACACCTTAAATGTCTGATGAGACAAACAATCTCACACGATGACTATAAAAAAATATGAAGGTTGATTATTTCGATGACCTAGCAATTTTTTATTTCTTGAATATTTAAAAAATTAGATATTAATCATCAAAGCCTAAGGAGATTAAAAATCTCACATGGCCTTAGGAGATTCATTCTCATGTGGTAATGCTAAGAATTAGGTTATAATAATAATAATAATAATAATGACAACAAAGTAAATGAACACATGATACAGAAAAAAAAAAAAAAAAAAAAAGAACAAACAAGCCAAAAAGAAAAAAGAAAGAACCTAAAAAAGTACATCGAAAATGGAAGGAGAGAGAAGACAAAACCACATCCACCTTCATGCATTTGACATGCATACCACATCCTTTTCATACACTTACATATATAAGGCAAATAATACCACATCCCCTTTGTGTATACTTTCATGCATTTTACGTACATATGTAAGGCAATCCCACATCCCTTTTCATGCATACACACACACATATATATATATATATATATATAACATGATAAAATAAAAAAAATACAAAAAAAAATAAAAAAACCATAAAGAGGTAAAATGTAATAAAATAAAATTAAGAAAAAAATAAAAAATAAAATAAAAAAGTAAAAAATAGCCAAATTTTTATCTAAATAACTATCTTCATTTTTCACATGGCATCTTTACTTTGCTTTTTACTTTAACAGTCTCATAATTCTTAACCCATCCATTTCATGGAGTTATTTACATCCTCTAAAGTAAGCAAATCCTACCCAATGATAATGACATCTAACACCCATAAAGGATCACATGAATGCAAAATATAGTAGTTTCTCTTAAGTTTCAGCTTCTACTTTTTGGTTTCTCTTAATCTCTTTATTCTTCGCTTACTGCCGAGCTTTATTTTGGACCACTATATCAGGGATAAACCGAACAGCTTCATTGAGTCCTCACCTTCCTCTCCACACTTTCTCTCACATTCTCTTGTTTATTCTTTTTCCCTACATGCTCTGATCTTTCTTCATCGAAACGAGGCTTCTTCTTCTCATCTTATTTCAACATCTTCTCATCCTTATAAACCTCTTTTCTCTCCTGACTCAACCTCTTTCATCAGTTTCTTATCTATTTTAGAATGTGGAAGTGGAGGTGCACCAAGAGAGGCTTTTTTGATCTCTTTCCTTTCTCTTTTTATTCTGTCTGTTTCCCTTATTCTTTTTTCCTTCTCACACCTTCTCTACCATTTAGCATGTTTCCAGTCTTTTTCTCTACTTTCCAGTTCAGTTTGCCTCCCATATTTTCAATGGAGTGGGAGTGTCATAATGGTGTATAGTCTACATTCCTTATCCAGCCTCCTTTTATGTAGACCCCTTTTTCAATTCTTCTTGATTACCAAAATAGTTGTGTGAGTAAGAGATGGTCCTCTAATCCTTTCTAGCATTTCTTTTTATTGAATAGGCATGCATATGAATTGGTGAGGGGAAGGAATGAATTTTTTATCATTTTTTTATATGCATATGAGAATTTTTTTTTTTGGGTTTTAGTTATCATAATATTTTTTATTTTATTACTTTCCTAACTACTTCATTTCTTAATTTTTTTATTATTTTTTTTAAATTTTACCCAAACAAGTTGCGATGTTCACAGTTGCCCTTCTTTACTTGTCTCTTAGGTGCAATTTATCAATTTTGCCTAAGAACAAGTAAAAAAGTGAACACACATCTCAGGTGCCAGTGTAACTGGACTTTAAGGGTGCCAGCATAACTAGACTTTAGGAGTTCCAACTGGTACTGGGCTTAGAAGGGTGCTAGCCAGAATTGGGCTTTGGGGTGTTTATCATTACAAGGTTTGAAGGGCGCTTGTCTATACAGGGCTTTTAGGGGTGCCTGCCATTATAGGGCCTTAAGGGTGCTCGTCTTCATAGGGCTATGAGAGGTGCCTGTCATTAAAAGGCTTTAAGGGTGCTTGTTGTCACAGGGCTTTGAAAGTTGCTTATATTTACAAGGCTTTGTGGGTGTCATCTGGTACTAGGCTTTAGAGGTGCCTGCCATTACAGGGCTTTGAAAGGTGCCTATTTTTACAGGCTTTAACGAATGCCAGTTGGTACTGGGTTTTAGGGGGTGCCTATTGTTACAGGGCTTTAAAAGGTGCCTATCTTTACTGGGCCTCAAAGGGTGCTAGTCGATACTGCGCTTTGAGGTGCCTGCCATTACAAGGCTTTAGGGGGTGCCTGTCTTTACAGGGCTTTGAGGGTGCCAATCAATATTGGGCTTTGAAAGGTTGTGACATGGGATTTTGGTCTCTAGGTAGCATGCACTCGATGATGTTAACTACATATAGGTAGCATGTATGACGCATGTAAAATATTTGATGCAAGATTTCATAATTTGCTAAAATGCAAGATTTGCGTTAGGCTATGCTTGGATGTATGTGAGATGCATGATTCCCACGAAAAGCCAAAACATATGAGAACCTAAGGTTTTTCCTTTTTTCTTTTTTTTACATAAAAGAGTTGTTCTTTATTATTTATTGAGCCTATAAAGAAAATGGTGGACTATAGACAAGTATATATATACATATATGTACATTTATATGTATTTTTAATTTTTTTTAAATTCACAAAATCATTTCTTTGGGAAACCCCCTTTATTCTTACAATGTTATTTTTCTTAGGAAATGCATTGTGGTTTAAGATACCCCATCTAATCAGATTCTTAGAGCCCAGTGTGCTTAGCAGAATAGTTTGGCAAACCCTATATTCTAATTAGGCTAATGCTATGACTATGATATTAAGCGTTGACTTTTGTCATTCTATCATTGGAATTTATGTAAAATAACTCTTGTCTTTACCTTTAGCCAGTTCCCTTGTCTATTTTCCACTCCATGAAACTTTGAAGGTCATTGGAGAGATGAAAAGAGATTCCTAGATGTATCATTTTATGTCCCTATTTGGTTAATCATTGACCTTTAGACTTCATGAATGAATAATTCCCATGGGATAGGAATGAAGGTACAATATTTTCATGGATACAAGAATGACAAGCAATATAGAAATATTTAAAAGAACCAAGTAGAAGCAGTTCTTCCATGATAAGTCTTTTGCTTTGGTACTATATAGTTCCATTGAGTGATTTGCCTTATTGCCACATATATGCATTTTATAAATCCAAACTAAAGCATTCACTATCCATTCTTGCACTCCCTCTGTGTGTCCTTGTAAGCCTCTCTTCTTTTTCCTAGGTATAGTATTTCTTGATAGCATTTGCGTTAATGGGTTTTAGTAACTCATGCCCTTTGATGTCTGTTAATATTAAAGCACCTTTAGAGAAAGCATGTTTGATGACATAAGGTCCTCCATACGTCAAGTCCCCTTTACCCTATCCATCTTCTTGATTTGGTAAGATCTTTTTGTGGACTAGGTCATCGACCCTGATCTCCCTTAGGCGGAGCCTTTTATTGAAAGCTCTAGCCATCCTTTTTTTATGCAACTACCTATGACTTATAGCTATGAGTCGTTTCTCTTCAATTATATTTAACTGCTCATAATGGGTTCTTATCCAATCATTCTCTTCTAGATCTACTTCAATCATCACCCTTAAAGAGGGTACATCTACTTTAAGGTGTCTGCCATTACAGGGCTTTAAAGGGTGCTTGTCCATACAGGCTTTTGAGGGTGCTAGCCAGTATTGGGGTTTAGAGGTGCCTGACATTATAGGGTCTTGAGGGTGTCTATCTTCATAGGGCTTTGAGAGGTGCCTTTCTTTACAAGGATTTAAGGGTACTAGCCAGTACTGGGCTTTGAGGGTGCTTGTTGTTACAAAGCTTTGAAAGGTGTCTGTCTTTACTGGGCTTCAGGGGATGCCAGTTGGTACTGGGTTTTAAGGGGTGCCTACCTTTACAGGGCTTTAAAAAGTGCCTATCTTTACAAGGCCTTAAGGGGTGCCTGTCTTTACAAGGCTTTGAGGGTGCCAGCCAGTACTAGGCTTTAAGGGTGTCTGCCATTACAAGGCTTTTGAAAGGTTGTGACGTGGGATTTTAGTCACTAGGCAGCATGCACTTAATGATATTAACTATGTACAGGTAGAATGTATGATGCATGTAAAATGTTTGATGCAAGATTTCAACTTTGCTAAAATGCAAGATCAGTCATAATAGCATTTAGTAGTCAGACAAACGACTAAAACTAAAGTGTTTCTTGATAGGTAACCTAAGCATTTCTATCTATTTTTCCTTTTTTTTTTTTTCTAGACTTTCTTTTTATTAATTATCATCCCTACAGGAGATTTACTTATTTTTCTGATACAGGTATACAGGGAGAGGCTGACAAACCAAGGTCACAGAAGAAAGGAATCTCAAGGTGGTAAAGGATTTGGCGCCCAGGAACTGGTTATCCAATGCCTTGGCATTAATTCCAGAGAGATAGTGCCTAGGCACTTAAAATTGAGTGTCCAGGCAATAAATTCCCAAAGAATCCTCTTGCTTGAGCTAAAATACAAGCTCTCAAGCATTGAGTAATGACCATGTGTGATTTCTAGAAAGTTGGTGTCCAGGTCCTAGAAAACCAGAGCCACGATGCCATTTGCTTAACTAAAACTGCAAAAGTATAGGGCCCAGGCACCACCTTTTCTATGCTTGAGGGCCTTTTATCCAGAACACTTTAGGGCTTGGGTGCCAAGTTAAGTATGCCAAGGCACCATGTTAAAAATACCTTAGTGCCTAAGTGCTAAAACTGCAATGCTCGATGTTACCTCAGTAACCGTAATTTTAAACCATAAATTTGGTAATTTGGTAATCTGAGGCATTTTCACCCACATTTTGACTTACTCTCTCTTTCAAAATGCTCTCTTAAACAAAGCCCATTTCCCTTACGCCTCGATTGCACATGCATTATGTCAAATTTAAACATGCTCCCTAGGTATGTAATGAAAACCCTAACCCCTTTTGTAATAGATGATTGTTTAAGATGAGTTGGTTCAATTTTTAGTAGTTTCCATATCAAAATGATGCAATTTAGACTTATAATAAGATTTACAATTAGTTTTCATGCTTTATATTTTGACATTGCATCATTTTACTGAATATTTTTCCAACATTGTTCATTATGGAACCATAAGGCACTGATTTAAACATTTTAGGATTGATTAGGGTAGTTTTACACTATTCAATTACTTAAGATCATGATTATTATCAATATTCACGCTATCATTGATCACATTGAAGGCCTTCACATGAATACCCTCAAGAACATTGTCTTGAAGAGTTTAATATCACTAACACTAATGTTCTCTAATTGTAGCCATTATGGCACCAAAGAAGAAATAACAAGTGGAATCCAGCTAGGCATTCGATGACAGCCGCTTTGCTTCATGTGAAGCTGTGGATTGATTTTGAAATATGATGTGAACAAGAAGTCGGTGAAGGATGGAAAGATAAGGTGGATGGCAACATTAACACAGCCATCAGTGATAAGATATGTAGGAGAGGCTGAGGGCAGTTTTGCAAACAACCCTCAGGAGCTATTCTCTTAGTGGTTAGGGAATTCTTAATGGCAAAGAGTACCAATCGGTGTGGATGAAATCAATAAGATATTTGGCATCCTAGACATCAAGTATAACAATTACTTCTAGGTTTTGTAGGATTGCCTAGACTTAGATGATGTAAGGAGATAGTTATGCAATGGTGATCCCCACTAGGTCACCAAGAAGAAGAAACACATGAGGTTCAGTGTCAGCTAATAAACCCCAATGAACCATCTTTGGTTCAGGTTCATAACCTCTAAAATCTTCCCCACTCAGCACATCAGTGTTGTGACCACAGATAAGGCCATTCTTCTCTACTACATTATAACAGGGCAATCCTTTAATGTTAGGGCATACATCTTCAGAGGAATGATCCAAGTGTCCAACAATGTGAAAGATAGTCTATGGTTCCCCTCACTGATAACAGAAATGTGCAAATAGGCAAGAGTGAAGTGGAAGCACGAAGAGGAGGTCTAGATTCCTTGAACAAAGTTAAATGCCTTTAGCTTTCAAAATATGAGGAGGCAGCAAAAAGGAAGGCTTACAACCCCATGACCATATGAAGTTGTGGCCCTTGACCTATCTTGATTGACTATGAATGAGTAGATGGCAAGACAGGAGTGCTTAAACTAGTACTAGATCCAATGCAATCTAGCTAAAGGAAAGTTCCTGATAGCAATGACTGCCTTTTAAGGCATGCCCTCAGACCTTATCCTTGTCAGGCCATCACCCCTACTTGAGTTTCACCACCTAATGAGACAATCCTCATGTACCTATGCTAGCACAAATGTGGAAAAGGAGAGCTCCAATGAAAAAGACTCAAAGGAGACAGAGGATAATGAAAAGCTAGAGATCTAGGCTAACAAGGGAGTACTAGTTACTTTTACTTTTAGATATCTTTTGTCTTTCGTTTGTTGAGGGGAATAATGTTAGGTTAGGCAGTGAGGGCATTACTCTGGACAAGTCTAGGGGGAATCAACTCATATATATGAGCATAATCATTTGTACTGGAAATTGGAAAAATCAATAAAAATATTATCTATTTCTACTAATAGCAACCAATTTCTACAATAACTTCTAACTCACCATTATAGCATAGCAGACAAGATGAGATTGAATGCATATGGACCAATTACCTATCTTTATTCTTGTCATAATGAATATAAGTGCTATGAATAATTTAGAATAAATTGCATAACATAGAACCCACTTACCTCAAAGATGATTCTGAACAATTGAAGGCATGCACTGTGATATATTCTTGTTGAAATTGTATACTAGAACCTATTTGATCACTCATGAGGCACAAGTTTAAAGGATATAATTTTAGAAAAAGGATTTAGGCATTCTTTGGATGGATTGAGCTATATTCCAGTCAACCTAAATTTTTTTCTCCCTATATGTACCCTTTCAAGCCTTAACTATCTCTTTTTTAACCTTAAACACTCATTCACCCAGTCATACTAACTGCACTCCCTCATTTACACTATTCATATCATAAAGGTATAATAGAGATTGATGTAAGCATATGAGAAGAGTGACAACCTTATGTGAAGTAAAAGGAAAAAAGGATGACAAAGAAATTGATAAGAGCACTATGCACAGTTATTGTAAAGTAATTATATATAGAGAAAAAGTGTAAAAGCCCTTGAAAAGAAAAACAAAAATAGAAGAAAAACATTAAAAAATAAATAAATAAATAAAGGAAGAGAAAAAGAAAAAAGGTGGAGCAGAAAGAAGAAAAAGGAATATGTCCCTTAGCAAAGAAAGGAAAGGCTGAAAATAAATGGCTTTGTTGTCCCTATAGATGCCTACTCATGTTGTGATTTAAGACTAAAAAAATTTCTTTCTCTTCCACTCCTACCCAAGGCTAACATTACAAGATTTTTAAAGACCTAATGATTTCAGACTTTGTGTTCCTCTAAAAAGTGTGGAGAATGGGGTGAAAAGTAGGCCTATAAGATAAAGTTACAAAAAGGGATAAAGCACTTATGTGTGTTTTCAAAAGTAATGGAAAGTCTAGAGCTATGAAGGATCTATTGATTGCATCTTATCTAAGAATTCATTAGTGCTACAACTGATTAATAGGATTAATGTAGTTTGAAAGGCTTATACACAATTGTAATTCTTAGATGTTGTAAAAAAAAAAAAAGTGAAATTAAAGCTAAAGTTGAAAGTTTTTACTTGAGGACTAGTAAACCCTCAAGTCTGGGGGTGTGATAACTCTCTGAAAAAGAGTTATGTAAAGTAATATTAATAGCAGAAACACTTAAAATCTTAAGAAAAACATGCTGATTTTAAAAGGATTGCATCTATAACTTAGAAGTTCACATTTAATCTTCATATAGCAGTGACTTGAGCATTTTTTTTTATGAATTTTCAGGAAATAAAGCCAAAACAATAGTAGCAAACACAAAGAGAAAAAATTAGAAAAACATAGAAAGATTCCAACGCTTGGACACTAACATTTCAGCATCTAGGTGCCAAAATTTGAGAGTCAACACCTAGGTACCAACACCAAAAAGATGGCACCTAAGCACCACTATATCAACATCTAGGCACCAGCTACTGAAGAAGTCTAGATTTGAGTCAAGGGAAATGACGCCCAAGTGCCAGGATCTCAGCACCTGGGCCTTAAAACTAGAAACTTCATACCTAGGCACCAAGAATTCATTGCCCAGGTGTCATTCAATTACATATTTCATCACCCAGGCTCCATAGATCCACTGCTTAGGTACTAAAAATAAAAAGTTAATGCCTATGAACCAGATAAGCCTCGCTTGGGTGTGCTGTTAAAAACCCTAAACAACACAATTATAGTTTGATATGAATTGAGACACCTTGTACCACTTAAACTCAAACTCTGGGGGTTTCTGAAGCCTATAAATAGGTTCCTATGGGTGTGTAGCATAGACATCAACCTAGAGAAAGTATCAGAGACACTATGAAGGAGAACTAACTAAAGAGAGTATCAAAGACATTACTAGGAAAGGGGTCAACTATAGAGTAGGCTTTTCATTCAAGAGTTATGCCTCCTCTAAACTTTTCCCTCTTCCCTCTTCTTGTTTCTTTTTTTTTTCTTTTCATATTTTTAATTGTGAACTGAAGCCAATGAGTGGCTAAGTAGGTACAATACGTCTAGAACTCATGAGATATTATCTCTACTAGTTTTCATAAACATACAGGGAATCAGGGGATAGTAACCTAAACTATATGAATTCAACATAAGTATGTTGACAAATATGATTCCTAGGTTAACAATCTAATCATTAAATGAACCAAAATAATAACTACAATAGAAAGTAACTTTATATACAGTGAGGTTCGAAATCCTAGGTTTGTTATATAAGAGTCTTAATCAATCAACAGTTGAATTTTTGCTTACATTTAGTTAACATAATTATAATCAGAGGCTTAAGAATAAGGTAATCAGTAGCAATTAGAACCAAGTCTCTGAGGGATCAACACTCTATTCATCATTACACTACTTACTTGACCACGTACATATAAGTTTGACACTACATCAACTACATTTGCACCTAACAGATTCCAATATTCCTTTTGTAATAACCCGATATTTTTAACTGGTGTTAAATTAAGTTATAAACCATTTGATTATGAAATGAAGTAAAATAAATAAATTTAAATTAAGTATAAGGAAAATTTTTAAAAGAGTTAAATAGGGTATAACATTATTTAAGTTGGAGAAATATTCTATAATTGAGACTAACACAATGTTTAGGCCTCACTTCCACTTTCCAAGAAACTTAGTTCCCTAACTTTTGGTTTTCATTTTTCAGCTAACATATGGCATTTTAAAAGGTGAAAAAGATGATTTTGCCCTTCTCTATATTTTTTTCATTCTTCTTTTGTGTAACAGAGGAACAAAATGTTGGAAGAAAATTTCTTTCTTCCATTTATGCAGTAGCAATGGCATTCTCTCGCTAGCCATACTCACAGTAGGTTGTCTTTGGCAACTTCCCTTGGCATTGTTCTGGTGTGTTTTGGTGGAGAACTTAACAACAATCCAGCAAAGCTATTTCAGGTGAATTTTGAGGCATAATTAGTTGATTTTAATGAAGATTTACTCAAAATTTCCATGAACATTTGCTTTCTCATGTTAGTTTCATCCTTTTACCTCATTTCTCCACTATTAAATTGCAAGATTTCAATCCTCATTTGTGGATAGTGATCTAAAATTGTTAAGGTTCACAAATGAAGAATTTAGTTCGAATCAATGAGGGCTTGCTTGAATTGGGTTAAAGGTTTTATTCTTACAGTAATTTCCAACCCTTCCCTTATGATTTGCAAGTTTAACATATGGAAATTAAGCTTTAATTTATGAAATTTCTTTAACTACACTATTAAGGTTCACAGAAAGGCAAAAATTTGAATTCCATGAAATTGGGCACAAGTTGGTGAGTAATTTCTAAAATTGATTTGTGCCTTTTACTATTAAAATGATTTTTTTCCCTTTCCCTTTCTCAATTTGAAGATTACATCGAGAATCGCAAGCTAATTTGAAAAATCTCCTTATTAGCAATGTGATTAGGGTTCTTAAGGGACTAATTTGAAATGTTTGAGACCTTGGGCTTCAATTAACATCAAAAGGGAAGTGATTTGAGCAATTTGAAGTTTTCGTTTTGAGAGGTAAGGTGAATTATTTTTTCCCCAATTGCCCTTGAATTTTCATGCTTATGGAAGGGTAGATAAGAAGGAAAATTGTGTTGGATGAACATATTGGGAAATAATAATTATCTAGTTATGTTGGAACTTTAAGAGTGGGATTGTACTAGGAGAATAATTGCATTGGAACTTAGCAATGATTAAATAGAAAGTTAAATTATGTTTGAATATATGTTCTAATTCAAATATATGTATAGTATTCCAATTCCCCCCGAGTTGGAGTGTTCATATGAAAACTTGATGTAGATAATGATTAGATGAGACTAAGTGGAAACTCTTAAATTGATGTTAAGTTGAAGAATTATAGGACAACAAGTGAAATCTTTAAGCCACCAAATTTAAAGTGGTTAGTCTGATCATCGTTAGTGAGTCTTATAGAGAATTTTTGAATTGAAATATATTATTATTATTATAAACTATCATGCCAATTAAAGAATGCCTGGTATTTCTATCTTATAGGGGCCATACCATGAGAGTTTTTCATCAAGGGTAGGGAGAAAGGCTAGGACTAGCTATAATTATAATGTTAACTAGGTAAGCAGTAGAACTCCCAACAGTGTTACATGTTCACTTGCTTGTGTAGTATATTTCTTTGTATATCGCTTTAAAGGTTTATGTTAGCATTTCTCCACATACAATTCTCATTTCACTTATCAAATTATTTTACAAAGATCCAGATTATTCTTTGTAATTGACTATAAATCATGAATGGGAATTGTACAACTGTGAAAGAAAGAATTTTATAGCTTAAATTGGATACAGTACTACGTACTAACCATCTTATTGTTATGAAACAATACCCATATGAGACAATTAATTCGACTTTAATGAGGACTAGTATAAGACTGATGATGTAGAGTGAGCTTGCGACTCATAACCTTTTGGGTTAGCTTACCCCGAAGGCTGTGAACCCTCAACAGATAATGATAATCCATGGGTTGGGAGCCTATAACTAATGTTTTATGTCCTTGATAGTCCTCGTTTGCATATGGTTTCCAAGCCTACTATTTTTCATATGAATAGTAGGGTTTTAAAATGTGTTTTAGCTAGACTCATGCATATTTGATAGTATTCTACACTCACAGATATTGTGTTAATAGTCTCGACAAATGGTGATTACCCCATGGGTTATATGCCCACGACGTATGTCTCATGTTCCATGATAGTCCTTTTCTACATATGGTTTCCAAATTCAGTGTTTTCTAATCTTAAACGTTATGCTAAAGCTTTTACTTACGTTTCTTAAAGCTCATGAATGCCTTGACTGTTTATGAAACTTCACAATATTGCAGTACTCATTGTTATTGTTTCCAATTGATACAATGATTGGTTTATGTTCACCAGGTTATTTACTTAATCATTTTCTAAAGCCCTTTCTTTATTGTTAAATTACATTGTTATATTTTTTTATGATGCTACTTGTTCACTTTTTCTATTTCAGATGGTGCATTAGAGTAGCCTTTATAGTTTGAAGATAGGATATTGTTCTCTGCCAGTGAACCTCACCTTGAACTGCAATGGCTGAATTTTCCCTTTCGTCTCATTTGTAATATCCTGAAACTTTTATTTCAATTAGGTCCATGTCCTTAACTGAATAGAAAGTTATAAGTTAAGGATTAAAATGAAAATTAGCTATAACTTTTTACATAAAACCCTAAATAAAATTCTTGTTAAGATGCTAAGAGGCAATTAAGGAGTCACTTAGAATGCTAATATAAATTAGAAAGCATTATGGATAGTTTTCTTGGTAATTAAGAAATTAAAACAAGGTATTGTCCTAAAGTGTAAAAAACTTATTGAGGTTAGGGTCCAAAAGATAAATAGGAAAAATTGAAGGGGAAAAGAATAAATATCATAAGTAGGTAACAAGAAGCATTGGAATGGAAGGACATTGGCTAACACTGAACCAAATAAAGACTATATGGTTCTCAACCAACTTAGGATACATTTAGCAAATTTCAAGCAAGACAAAATGAGATGTTGGTACCCTTAGTGATATGATTTAGCTAGGGCAAAGTGTCAAATTAAGGATTTGCATGGCAAGGTGGCAAGTTGCATGGATAATTAACTTAGAAAATTGGCAAGTGTTTAACCTAAAAATTTGACACATGAAGGAAGACATTCAATGTCATGCAAACTACAAGCCTATAAATAGGAGTAAGTGTGAGCCTTGCTTCCCATCAACTTGTGCAAGCATCCTTGAGTGAGAAAGAGTGAGTCAGAGTGAGAGAGTGAAGGAAGAAAGCTTGGCTGAGAAGGAAAAGCTAGGAAAGTCAAGTAAGAATGGTTATTTTATTATTTTTCTTTCTTTTTTAAATGCTTTAGGAAATGCTAGATTATAAACACATACTTCCTCTTCTTTTTTTTAACCTAGGCCAAGACCATTGAACAACATTCTCAAAAGGAAACTCTAGCCAATCTAAGGTAGTTAAACATGCTTTTACTCCATTATGTATGTGATATATTTGTCATGTATGATTAAGCCATGGTGGTGGCACCAAGAGGGTACAATTTGAGCATTGAAAGTATAGTTAAGTTGCAAATGAATAAGTTAAGTTGGAATCACAAAGTATAGTTTTGTAGACATTATTACATATTTACAAAAGTAATTTGTTGAATTCCAAATAGATTTCCACTTTGTATGATAGGTTTATATTATTTAGCAAATACTAATTTCGTAAATTAATTATTGAAATATCTTTTTAAGAGTTTGCATTTCTATCATTTGATATAATTGAGATGAAGAATAAAATTTCATGACATTATTCAATGTTTACTTAAATATCAAATATTTCTTAAGGCTAGCTATTTATTATATGTTTCATTGTTATATATTTTGGAAAAGAGAAATTCATTGTTCAAGAAATGTGTATAATAATGATTTCTTAAAACGAAATACTATTTCATGCAAGTACGTAATGACTGTAGTTGCAGTAAATCAAGTACAAATTGTTTATAAGTGTGTCATGTAAATGGTATTAGTTAGATATATTTTACAAACATTGGTTGCATTTAAAATTGTTAAGTCATTTTACAAATATTGGTTACACTTAAGATCGTTAAGATTGTAAACTAGGTTTTGGGCTGTGACACCTTTGTGGGGAACTAAATACAGAATCCAACTTCAATCCCACCAAAGTGAAGTGGATACTTAAAATTATGCCTTTAGTTTAACAGTTGCTACGCTTTCCTCCCTTTTGAGACTCCTTATGTTGCTGGGAAATTTCCATAAATCTCGATGGTTTTTTTTTCAATCCGGAAATTGTTCCTTTCTCAGTTTTTCTTTGAATAAAGTCATAGTAGAAGGCACTTCAAAATTTTCCTCTAAAAGAAAAGTCCAAGTATTTTAAAAGCTGGTCAATATTATTATTATTATTAAAACTAATTAATATACATAATTTGATTCGAGTTTCATAAATAAAGTTTAAATACAATCATGAGCTACATATATTATAATATAAAAGTGGTAAGAATTAAAATAACAAATTTCTAAGAAAAACTATATGTATACTAATTATGCATATTTTCTTTCAAAAAAATTATATATATATTTAGATACAAGCAATGCAAATATGACATGCAAAAAAAATTTTATTTATATAATTTAAAACTGATTTTATTTATTATTTCTACACTGTATGTATAAAAAATTCCTATTAAAAAATATTTTAAGAACGAATTTCATTCCTCTCTTGACCCTTCCACGTAGCAAGAATAAAAGCCCCCCCGGCTGAGCCCAGGGCATAAGGAAAAGAACGCCTGTGAGGTGCGTAGGTTCCTGAGGGCCTTTCAGGTGTTTGATGATGAAAATGGAGATTGTGCTCATTGTAATATTGTCTTAATGGCCTTGTCCTTTATTAGCAGTATTAAATGGGTATACTTGCTTGCGAACACAAGTACCAGAGAGAGAAGAATAACGTACGACGTGTCTTGCTAGTAGGAGCAACATCAAGAAGCAAAACCGCATCACTTTAGCTGGGCATGGCCACTGCACAAAATCCATCAAGTAACATTTTTTAGAGATACAGAGACCAAAATGTTTTGGTTGCAAATGAAAGCTTCTTCCAGAAAGAAACATTGCACAATTACTATCGCCAATACTGCAAAATAAAATATAATTTTAAAAATAAAAAGAAAGGGATGATTTGAAGCTGTAAAAAAGAGTGACTTGCAAAACTCTCTTTTACTGTTAAAAAAAGAGCCACTTAAGTGTCGTACATTGATATGATTAAAGGAGACTAGTGCACATATCGGTTATCTTTTACGAGTACTGTTAGAATAAAATATCTTTTTAGCCACAAGATAAATGAGTGGGCTTGCTAGTGCACCCTGTGAAATCTGAACTATTTTCCTTTTTCCATGCGTTGGATTACTACCCATATTATCTGTCCTAGTCCAGGTGGCTGGGTTAAGTCATCTTGGATGTCTTTTGTGATGCAGTTTACGATCAAAGAGTTCAGACTTCAATTGTTAAAATAAGCCTCCATTTAACCTATAGGATCAGGCGTCTTTAACCCACTAAAATGGTGGGTTGAGCTGAGAGTACTTTTAAAAAACAAAAAAAAAATGAGTTTAGACTATTTTATAAGGGTATAAAATAGAAGAAGTATAGCTTGGCCCACAGCTTGGTGGGTTTGTAGGCTACACTGATTATTTTTTTAACCCTAACTCCAATAGCCCAAAAATAAGAAATCTTGGTTTTTTTTTTTTTAAATAAGTTTGAATTAATTGTTGTAGTACCACATTGGCATGGTCTAATCAGCATTGACGTGGTTGGGTTACGTCCACTTAAGCTCCAAGTATGATTATACTGAGCAAGGAGAAAAGATTGAATTAATTATTAAATATAAGGAATCAATTTGAAACTTCTAACAAAGATAAGGGGAAAAAAGTTGATTTTGACATAATTAAAATAAGCTTTCAAGTTTTAAGCTTTTGTCGCCTAATTTTGTCCATTTATGTATTACTTAATATATTAAAATTCTAAGTTAAAATAATCATTGATAAATTCAAAGTATTCCATGGTTTACATAATTTTGTTTGAACACATAATTTATTATCCAAATTCGCTATAATTAAGGGCAACAACTACACTAATTTTGAGTCGTCCAATCCGCGAATTTGAACCGATCAAAATTTTTAAATGCATGTAGTTAAAATATTATTATACTTATTCTGAGTCATTAGATTTATGCATTTTGTTCAATAATATATGTTGGATCTGCACATTTTAACATCAAATGCAGCCAATCTTTTTCGGGTAATTTAAAGCTTTTTCGGCATCATCATTCAGTGTGTAGATCAGGTTTCAATTCAAACGCAGAGTTTCATCACTTTCAAAGTTTAATTAAACTATTCCTTTCGTAATTAAAAACTGGCAAGAAGCTTGCTAACTGTACCAATAAATGTTCAATTGACCATATTTCAACTTGATAAATTTTAGAAGTAATGGATAATAAAAGTTCCAATTTTGCGTGTCGGTTTTAGTTCATTATATATCTTACAAACTTCTTGCTTTTCCATTTATTTAACTACAGACACATAATAGGTCGAACACTTTTTTTTTTTCAGTCAACATAAATATTGTTATATAAGGTAATAAGCCAGGGGATACAGAAAATATTATAAGGTTCAGAGTAATAAATCACACTAATATTGCCATAACTTTTGGGAAAAATAATACAAAAACAAAAGAATAAATTAGTTGCTATAAAAATCCAAAAAATGGCCACTATAATTTGACTGACACCGTTTGGATTGCCAAACAGTTGTCACCGGAATTCCTGACACACAAACTTTTGTGATAACAAAATATTGCTACTAAAAAGTAACCGCTGTAAAAAATTTGTCACTAAATCTGTTTTTATTTACCTCTTGAAATGAGTCGCTACTCAAGATGACTTCAATGGCCATAAGGTTGCCCAAAACGTACCTTATTGAAATGCAAATTTAGCGGCGACTAAAGTTACCACTAAAGAAGTTTTAAATATAAAAGTTTGCGTTATCTTGTCCCTATGAGTCATTTCCTTTCCATTGTGAGGGATTGTGCTTTCAGTTCACTATATGACATTATAGTGCATATGCAATGTAGGTTGATTGTGTGAATACGACAACTGACGCTGATTATAATGTTGTGTCACTGGATTGGTTTGAGGAAGGTATAGAAGGACTAGGGCTTCTGACTTTGGTTAGCAAATTATGCACAAATAAGAAGTATAATAGGAATAAGTCAAGTCTCATTCTCAAGCATTGGAATTTAAGGGGAGATGTGATGGTTTCTAATATGTAGACAATCTATTCCTCTTTAACTTTGACTATGACGGAGATTACAATAGAGCACTAAGGGACAACCCATGGATAGTTACTGGACTGTTGCTTGTCTTGAAACCTTGGTCTCAATTATTGTAATTGGAGGAACTTAATTTTGATTATTATGCTTTTTGGATTCAAATCCATGGACTTTTAAAGGAAGGTATGACCCACACTTACCTTGTTTAAATGGGTTCTAAAGTGGGACAATTGTTGTCTTTTGAGGACCCATTGATTAGAACTAATGTTTGCATGGTTTTGCATGTATTCGGGTTAAAGTTGGTCTTTGGAATCCCCTATTGCAAAGATTTTGAGTGCCGTGCCCAGGGCTAGAAAAAAAAATGGGTGGCCTTATTATGAAAGTTGCAACAATATTGTCCTAACCAACCTTTCGACGAGAAGGAATAAAAAATATTTAAATTAATTTTTAAAATAAATTTTAAAAATCAATTTATAGAATCACCACCAAAATTTTTAATGAAAAACTTTAGAAAACTAATTTAAAATAAAAAGAAAAAGACAAAATGGTCTGCAAAAACAAAGATAGGTTTAGAAGTCTGTTTGAGTGTGAGAAAAGTGTTAGGCACCCCACAATACTCGTCCATAAGGATAGTTACTTTAAACTAGTCAGCTAAAGTAAAATATGATCTTAAATTTATTTTAATTACCCTTTATTGACATACATGCCCGTTAAACAGAGAAAACAAAAACGACAATAATGGAAGCAAATGGATAAATATCTACAAATGGTGTACTTGACCTAGGATGAAAGCCTAAGACCTACATACCCTACGATAGGGATCAAAGTCCACATAGTTCGACCAAAAAGGCATGTCTATTGGTTGATTATTTGTAAATTTTGTGATGAGAACAAAAGGGTTTAAATTAAACAGATTTTCATAAACAAAACGGAATTAGAATTTGGTTTATGTGTTTTAATTTATGACAACCTGATTAATCTAGCTCTCTTAACATCTTCATTTTTCCTTTTTTTAATTCTAGTTTATTTTTGAAATTTTAATCTTTATTTTGAAATTTAAATGAAATGATTATGGGATAAGATTTTTTAGGATTTTTGGGAATTTATATATATATTTTTGGATTGAAATGTAATTTTAACAAAAGGAATATTTTTGAATTTTTTAATTTATTTATTTTTTTAGATTTTCAAAATTGAAATTTATTGTTGAAATTGGAATGGAATTATAATGAAAAACCATTTTCAGGCTTTTGAATTTATTTTTTCTTTATTGGAGTTTTGTTTTAATTTTGAAAATGAGATCATAGTGAAGAAAGAATTTCTTAGGATTTTAATTATGAATAACAAGTGAAATAAACACTTCCTTTCTTTTTTTAATTTTTTTAAAATTTATTTTATCTTCGTATTTTTGAAAATAGGCATTAAATTTCAGGGCTTAAGGAAACTAATGATCTCATGCGACCCCAACTAGTTAATTCCTAAGTACATGAGGAGATTAACTACTTCACGCGACAGTTTGAAATGTGGGAGAAATTATATGTGATTTTTTTTACTTTGACATTGAAATGAAAACTTTAAAACCAAAGATAAAGGTATTTTTTAGTCCTTTCGTTATTTTAAATAAGAGAATTTGAAAGTGGAAATAGAATTGTGGAATTAGATATTTATTTATACATACATATATATATATATATGTGTGTGTGTGTGTGTGTGTGTATGTGTGTGTGTTTTGGAACAAACCAAAACTATTTTTCAAATTGTTTATTTCCTTTTACATATATACATATATATATATATATATATATTTAAAAAAATCTCATATTTGGAAAGAGGCATTAGAGCTCAAGTTTATTTAGGAAGCACATAACCTATCCAATATTAGGTAAAATCTAAGAAAACACTGGGTCTCACACGGCCTTTATCTGAGTGTCTAAGGAGATTAATATTCTTACATGGCTTTTGTCTAAATGTCTAAGGAGATAAATATTCGTGACTTTTGTCTGAGTGCCTAAGGAGACTAGTGTTCTCACTTGGCACTATTAAAAATTAGGACAGGATCATGAGGATAATAATGATGATACTAGTGCTGGAGAGAACACACTAAACAATAATATAAGATAAAGTAGAATAAATAAATAAATAAACAACTAAATGAATAAACTAAATAAAAATTAAAAAAAGTCAAAAATATGAAAGTAAAAAACACTCCCTCACGTCTTGCCATGCATGTCCCGAAGAAATCCATGCAATTACCTTCATATATAGCAATATCTCTTTGGTGCATGTATATATATACATATACATATACATATATATATATATATATATATAATATGATGAAATGCATAATAAATCAAATGAAAATAAAGTAAATAATAAAAGAAATAAGAAATAAAATAAAGTAGAATAAAATTAAATAAAATACTAAAAAATAATTAAAATAATAATAATAATAATAACAAAACAAATAAAAATAAATCGAGTTTTCCCTCTGGATCTTGTATATCAACTTTGAATACTATCAACACAAAAATATTGTCGTTTAAAGATGGGTTCATAGAACTCACTACCAAGACCGGATCTTTGCAAACTCCAATAGCTAAGACTATGTGTCTCTATAAGACCTGGCACCAGTGATCAACCAATGGCCACTTCTTTTCAATAAATAAGAGTTGCCACATTCCAATGGCTATATTTAAAGCCAAGGATTTTTTACCCTAAAATAAGTAATTTAAATTCTCATAGAATTTATCTTGAAATACATCACCATTCTACTGATACATGATAAATCACAAGTCCAAATTTTGAGATTCAATGACACAGCCATCTTAGTTATACAAATTGTGCATTTTTTATGCCCAAGCAAGGATGTTTAAGTTTGGCATTGATTAGACATGTGTTAAGATATATCCCAACTAATTACATCAAACCACTCACTCGAAGCAAACTAAATGCATCCTACTTACTGTGCTTGCCTCATATAAGAACCTAGCTCATAATAGCAGCAATGAATGCCTTTGTCATTTCACCTCATAGTGCCCCAAATTTATGAAACAAAGAATTATGTCATCATGCTAAGAGTATAACCAATTTGATAACAACTATTTTTGGATTTTCTTTTCAATTGATTTTGGCAACAATTATGTAAGTAAGACACTCAATTACTGCAAGATATTTCAGGAACCTAAATTTTAAAACTTCATGATGTCAAACACTGAAATCATTACACTTTAGACATGGTTAGAAATAGAGTTGAGAAATAAAAATTATATCAAAACAGAGTACTATTTCACAATTAGTAATGGGTATCTGAAGAGGCCAAATGAAATTAAGAAAAATAAAACCAAACATTCGAAGAAACCTATATATCTGCAGAAAGTCATAGACCAACAATCGAACTCTACTTCAAATATGGGAAGGAGTTTAAAAAAAAATTGAAATAGAGCCACAATATATAAACGTACCGGTATAAATTTCACCGTGAATAAAGCAATATAAAACCAATACAAAGCAAGATAACATAGTATGGAATCTCCTTTTTTTTCCTTTTTCTTTTACCGTTGGTGTTTGAAACACTAGAAGTTCAGCAGAACAGGGACACAACTGTAATTGTTGCTGGGCATATCAGTGTGTGTTTTATCGAATCAGGAGCACCAAAACTGACCCACCAAAGAGGCTTTCACAAAACCCACATGAAAGAAATGAAGATAGCTTAAGAAAACTTAGCACAACCCATCAGAGAACATGAGCTAAATCTGAAGTTTTCAGGAATGCTGAAAGTACAGTAAATGCCGAACTGTTTGGAAATGTTGTATGCTTTTTTTTCTTCCCACCCTTCCTTCTTTCCAGCTTTGCTCGGTCACGTTCCGATAGCAAATGACCATCAGTAGCCTCAGACTTCTTATTGGGAGCTTCCCCATCATCCATCTCGTCCTTCATTCTGAGAGGCGCTGTAAGACTGCACACGATTGGTTTGGCTTTGACACAGCCATTCCATACAGAGCGACACTCAAAAAAGTCATCGACACAGCCGGCACCGACGAGTAGCTCTCCAAAAAATTCGAAGGCGCCTTCTCCATCAACTCCAAAATCCAAGTCTTCGTCTACGAGAACGTTGATAATATAATCAATAATAGGTTGATCTGCATCCTGAACCCGTCGTCCCAGAACCTCGTGCACCACTGAGCTCGCCACTTTTGTCATCTTTGGTGATTCAAGGAGGTTCGCTCACGCTCCCACGATGTCTTCTTCCTCTCCCCTCTGCTCGCCCTCTCTCAGTGTCTCTCTCAACCCCTCTTCTTTCTTCTCCCTTTTTTTCTTTTTGGCCAGTTCCCCGTCCCTTGGTCTCTCCTCTGTCTTTCTCTTTTTCCCTCCTTCTTCCCTTGGTTTCTGAAAACTCTACCGCTTTCCTTCTGCCCGACCACAGTGCTCCTCTTCAACCAATTTTCCTCTGCAGCTTTCACGTAAAAAGTATATTGCAGTCCTCTTCCACTTTAGTGTTAAGTTGCAGCCTTTTCCTTTTTTTATTTTTTTTATTTTTATTACTATTACTATTATTATTAATTAATTTTTATTTTTTGATTTTCTAATTTTCTATTTTGGATTTCTTATAAATATATTTTTTATAATTTTTACTTTGATTTATTATTTTTATTACTATTATTATTTCAATTAGTTAATTTTATTTTTAGATTTTGAGTTGATTTAATTGTCTCTTGTTGTTTATTTTTAATTTTAAATTGTCTTTCCTTGTAGATGTTATTTAAAGTTATATTATTTTTAATTTTTTAATTTTTTAATTATTAATTAATTTATGTATTAATTAATTAAATAATTAAATAATTAAAGTGGGATATTCACAAATATTGTTCTTTGTGTTGGAGTATTGGTCATGACAAGTGATCTCGCTCGTGATTGGAGACTGAAGAGCATGTTTAGAAGACTTCTGATGGTCTGTACTTTAATCTTGGAATTGCTCTTGCAAAATCAGTTTCACTTGTTGTGCATCTTGGTTGTTTTGAAGAGGCTTTCCTGTCAGAGCCCCACTTGCATGAAGTACATGTAGTACAGAGGTTATATTTCTCTACAAAGGTGCGTGAGCAATGCTCTTTCATGATTCAATAGGAATGCTTGACACATGTCAATCTCACAAGTGAGAAACTACACATTCGTGACCTTTCCCCGTCGGTTAGCGGGTTAATTAATCCAACATTACTATTTATCATAATGGGCTAGATCAGGCCATGTCATGTCAGGTACTAAGGATGGTGGAAGTGGAAGTAGTGTTTTAGGAGAATGGATCCCTACAGCAGAGGGGATTTCTCCAATAATTCTTGAGGGTCATTGTTTTAGGCCTTACATGATCTTGTGTACTACCAAGCCTATATTTACCACAGCTTTCAGTAATTACTGAGCCACCACCATTGACTACTTCAAACCATCATCAGTGTATAAATCAAAGTTCTCTTGACTTAGTTCCACATCATGTGCCATGTCAACCTAATTTTTAACAGTGTACCTAGAGGTGTGGAGTAAATAGGTGTACTAAAAATTTTTATGCAAAAAATTTGTTTTAACAATATAGTTAATTGAAAAATTTATAGTTAACTATAGTTTACAATAAACAGTTAATTGAAATAAAATACAGTCGACTGAATTTTTCAATAAGGCATTCCCTCTACCAGAAGAAAAGCAAGTTAACTGAAACTTTCTTTAGTAAACTATAATTTGCAAAGAATAGTTAACTATAATAAAATAAAGTTAATTGAACCTTTTAACTGTGGGTTCACTCTGTCAGAAAGAAAGACAATTAACTGTAAATATTTTAGTGAACTGTATTACTTCAAGAGAAAGGATGAATGGATAAAACAATTAACTATAAATTTAAAATTGACTGAAAAAGCAAAGTTCAGGGAAAGAGAACCAAACATGCAAGTTTATCCTGGTTTAGTTAATCACAATGCCTACTTCCAGTCCCCTTGACTTCTCTAAGGGATTTTCCACTAAAAATATTTTTTTTACAACTTCTCATAAAGTTTTCATGTGCTAGCTCCAAACACAAGGTTTTCTAGCTCAACCTCAAACTCTAACATAACCCTATTCTCCACAGAGACAAAGGCACAACACCAGTAGAAGAAGAAAATGAGTTTTATGAACCCTTACAAGCTAGGTTTTCTCTAACAACTCTAAAATATGCTCTAAAAATCATATCAAACCAGAAACTAAGCTCTAAAATGAAAGGTTTTCAAAATATTATAGAATGCTTTTTCTCTTTAGCTCTTTTTCGTTCTCTCTATCTACTCTTCGAAGGAAGCAGCTTCAACATATTTATAGCTTTCTCAGAAAGAGTCGTTGGAGAGCATTTATTATTGCAAATCTTGATGATGAGAGAGATATTCAATTATTCCTTCTTTGACCGCCATGAGGTACAAATTCCAAGCTCCATTGGTGCGGTTATTTCTGGTCTGCTGAGGGCACCATTAATGGCCGCTTCTGTCAACAACTATAGGAGGTAGAGCAGAGACTCAGACAACATGTGGCAATGGGAGTTTAGAGGAGTTTTGATATTTGTCTATGCAAAATAGCTTTTTGTACTTTGTTAAAGAGATAATCTTTATGAGTTATCTTCTACTTTATTTTGCTGATCTGGCCAGAGATTTAAATTACTCCATACTTGCTAATTTCTTTGATGTAGGCTTTCTTTCTTCATTTGGTTTATCATTTATCAAATATGAGTTTAGGTCATTTCATATTTGGGCCAACAGTTTCCTATCTAATGTGTTGAGCTTCCACCAAAAGATGATTAATGTGATGATGGGCATGCGATTGTGCCCCTTCCTCCTATCTCCTATGAATCTTCCTTGGTTGAAATATTGGGAAAGGTAAACTTGAAGAGAAGTGTTGATGGCGAAGTGGGTGGATCTGCTTCGAAAAAGCTCAAATTAAAAAAATATGCCAATGGGTTTGTAGAGCTTGTAAGTCGACAGAGGTCCAAACTTTCTTCTCATTTTGTACGTTATAAAAGGATGACTTCAATTTTTATGCATTTCTCATAGAATAGTTTGGTGGACATTGTTGTTACATAACATAATGTGGTTTCTACATCTAATGCTTTACTATGGTTTGATGATGTTGGTGCTTATGTGTCTCCTGATATAAGGTTTACTGGCTACCTATCTAAAGCCAGCAAGTAACCATAAGGGCCCCTATCATGGAACTATCAAGGGCTGAGGACCCCTCTGACAGCCAGAACTCTAAGGGAGAAATGTAGGAAGTACATGCCTCTATTATGTTTCTTATGGAGACTTGCATAAAGAAGCACAAACTTACTTGGTGTTTTCTTGTGATTCAAGAACTTTTTACATCTAATGAGCGTTAATCTTTAAGGGACTTATGGTGGGATGATACAGTGGCGTTGACTGAGCTAATTCAATGTAAGAATTTTTTTCACATTGAGATTATTTCTAGAGCAAAAGGTTTAAGCAAGTTTCTGACCTTTGTTTATAGTTATCCATATCATAAAGAGAAGGAAAATTTTTAAAAAGATCTCTCTCTACTAAGTCCTAGTTCTGACTATCCATGGGCTTGTATTAGATATTTTAATGAAATACTATATGAATTAGAGAAGTAGGGGGAAATCTACTAAACCTACGATGTTTTTTGGCATTTCATATTTTTCAATAAGCTGTGATTGTTTGGATTTAGCTTTCAATAGTACAACATTCACATGGTCCAACAAAAGGCTTGATGGAGATCATATTAAGGAGCACTTCGATCGTACTATTTGTATTACATACTGGCATCTGAATTTACCAAATGCTCAGGTACTTGCTCTTAACCCCATTGCTTCTAATCACTCCTTTTTAATGGTTGTATTTAACCATACTATTGTAAAGGGACGGAGAGTGTTTCATTTTGAACTTATATGGCTTAAACATCCTGATCTCATGAGGCTAATTAAGGAATGTCAGAGGGATTGTAACTTTCAAGTTCAAAGGCTATCTCAATTTTTTTGGATAATCTTACCCATTTATAGAGAGTCTTAATATAGTGTAGTAAATATACTTTTCCAAATAATAAATGCTAGATAGAAGATTTTTTAATTAAATACAGGAGACGTTATGAAGGGGATTGGATTGTAGAATTAGTTATAGAGGCTGATAATATAATTAAGCAATTGGTGAATACTGGGATAGGGAAGAACGTTATTAGGTAAAGGGGTCCCAAGTTCAATGGTTAACTCATTGACCAAAACACTAAATTCTTCCATATGATCACTCTATAGCGTAGACAAAGGAATAGAGTTGTTCACATTAAAGGGTTTGATGGGTATTGGATTAAAAATAGTGAGGATATTGATCACTGTTGATGTGCTTTAAGGGTTAAACAATCCCAAAACATAAATAAATGAAAAAGAAAAGACAAAACAACTAGCAATATCGAATGATAAGTTTACACGTCACACTCAAGAATACTAGGTTTGATTCGCCACAATCTAGAATAAAAGAAGGAGAGTGATAAGAATCATAGATAATTTCGCAACTAAGTTTAGAAAACTTAGATAAGAAATTCACATATAAGAGCTTAAGCCAATTTTTTAAAGCATTCAAGATTGCATTTCTCATTGATAATTTCTATATTTATAGCCAAGAATAACCTCATGGCATAAGTCTAAGATTCACCTAATTTAGAAAAATATGCATAAAAATACACCTAACATAGACTTTTAATCTAATATAGCTTACCTAACTTATCTAACTTAAACTTTTAAGGAAATATAGCTCACATAACTTAGACTTTAGCCAATATTTATTTCAACTTTCATCACATGTATGATTGACTTTTCACAATTCATTTATTACAGTACATGATTAAATTGCCCCACTTGAACTTGGACTCAACATAGAAGTTGGAGTTTAACCCTAAATGGTCTGATTCTATTTTGAGTTACTGGACAACTATGTCCTTAATCTTCTTGGCCATGGAATGGGTAATCGGTCCAAATAAAACTCCTTGGCCCAAGTCAACCTCTTATTCAACTTGAGGCTCATCAATTGTTTTTCCCAGTTTTATTCCACCTTGTTTATAGCCAAATGTGACTGTGATTTTGAGGATGTGATGAATTGTTTGACATCAGTTATTACAGATAAGGATAATCTTATTTTATTGCAACCCATTTCTCCTGTTGAAGTTAAGGAAGTAATTTTTTATCTTGGAGGTTTAAAGGCCATAAGCCTGATAGCTTTTTTGGTATTTTCTACCGACACTCTTGGGTTATTATTGGGAATCAAGTATATAAATTAGTTTCTGGTTTTTTTTAACCATGCCTGCTCGTTATCAAGTCTTAATAAAACTAATATTGTTATGATTCCCAAAGTTAATATTCAATAACAAGTTGAGAGTTTAAGACCAATTAAGCAATTTCAAAAAAAAAATAAAAACATCTATTTCTTTGAATATTTTCAAATAAAATATTGAGTTCAATGTCTCATTGTTTTTTCAAATTTCATTTCGATTATAGTTAAACAAAACTAAAAATAAATAAATAAATGTTTATATTTTCATATATATTTCAATGTAAATTCTCATAAATCATGCTTTTCAATTCAAGAAAATTCACATGAAGAGGGTGAAGAAGTGAGATTAAGCAAATTTTTTAAATTAAAGCACATCAGCCAATTTCTACATCATTTTGTTCACAGAAATTGGTCTGATTTTAACTATCTGTGTTCTTTTCATAAAAATAAAAAATACCAACCCACTGACACACTTTTCTAGACAAACTATGTGGATTTTGATCCCTATCGTAGGATATGTAGGCTCTAAACTCTCATCTTAGGTCAAGTTTGCCCATTGTAAATATACATTTTTCTGTTTACATTAGTTTTGTTTTATTTTTCACTATTATTCTTTCGTGCATGTTTAATTTGGGCAATTTTAAATAAATTTAAGGTTGTATATTTTGTTTCGCTTGACTAATTTAGGGTAATCATTTTCACAAGTAGGTATTGTAGGGTGTCTAACACCTTTCCTACACTCAATTAGACTTCCAAACCCATCTCTGGTTTTCACAAACCACCCTTTGTTTTTTATTTGGTTTTCTAAAATTTTACATTGAAGAATTTTAGTTGCTACTCTTGTAAATTGATTTTTAAAATTCGTTTTGGGAATCAATTTACATTTCTTTCTTACATCTCTTTTATCCCATTTGCCACAATGTCAAACAATATGTTATCATATGGTAGTAAAGAGGTCCTCATCAAAGCTGTGGCTAATGCCATTCCAACTTACCCAATGTCTTGTTTCAAATTTCCCAATAATGTTTGCCATGAGTTGGATAGCATTCTTGCAGGCCAAAAGGATAATAAAGGAAAGACACATTGGCAAGCTTGGGGTGACTTGGCTACAAATTAAAAGTGAGGTGGATTAAGGTTTAAGGACTTTGGTACCTTTAATCTCTCTTTGTTAGCTAAATTAGCTTGGAGAGTTCTTTATTCCCTAAATGAAATGTGGGTTTAGATATTAAATGGCATCTATTTTCCTTCCACAGATTTTTTGACTGCTAAGAAAAGGGCACAGGCATCATGGTTATGGTTATGTCTTCTTGGAGGCCGTGATGTTTTAAAGGATGATTTAGTCTAGGTTATTGGGGAATATTAGGTTCTGGTGTGATGCATGCATTCCATAACTGCATTCTAGGAGATTAATCAACTCTCCCCCTTCAGCTGACCATGCCTCTGCTTTTGTTTCTGATTATATTGTTGTCAGGCATTGGGATCTCTCCAATATGGAGGGTTGGCTTTCACACGATGAGAAATCAACTATTCTTAAAGTCCTTATCCTACACTTCCATAAAGGAGATCTTCTGGTGTAGGCTTGTTCTGAAAATAGGAATTTCACAATTAAGGCTTAATATCACTCCTTGATGAACATTGGAATTCTCAAGTTGATACAAGGGCTTCTTCCTCTTTTCAAGCCCCTAAGTCGTTGTGATCTGCTATATGGAAGCTATGCTTACCTTTTAAGATCAAACATTTTTTTGGAAGGGCCTGTAAGGGGTAATTACCAACTTTGGAAGTTCTTTGGAAGAGAAGGTGTACTACATCCCCCTTTACCTTGTTTGTGGCTTATTTTCGGAGTCTATTGAACATATGCTCCTTTTATGTGATTGCGCCAAACGAATCTGGGTTGACAGTAATTTGGGTCTAGTTATTATAGAGGATCGAATCTATCAGTTTGAGGTCTGACTGTATAACATCCTTAGTGATATAAAAGTTTCTTCCTCACTAACATCATGTGTAGCTTTCCTCTGCTGGTGCATACGGCGTGATAGAAATTCCAAGTGTTTCAAACATACAAAGATTGACCCCATTTGTACAGTTTCCAAAGCATTGAGTTGTAGATTAATTTTTACGTGTTCGTTTGCGTGATGTATGACAAGACGAGGAGATTCCTACATCATCTTCTCCTCCCACTCAGTCCGATGGCAGCCTCTTTTTTGTTGGACAAGATGTATAACAGCAATTATCCTAGAGTGGAGGCCCAAATGTGGGGTCAAGCCATACTCAGAACGAGACACTTGTCTTGAGTTATAGTTAAAAAAATAAAGATGCACCCTAAGTTATACCTTTTGACCTAATGGCGCTAGATCCTATCACTCTTATTAAAAAGGTTAAGACTAATATTGATGACAGCTGGAACAGCAGCTCCTCAGGTGGCATAGGTGTGCTTCTTCGAAATCATATATCAGAGGTTCTTAAGCTAAGTTGCTTTAACTCTTCTGCTTCTTCAGTGTTTATGGTTGACCTGCTAGCTTTGTAGAAAGGATTGCAAATGGCATTAGCCTCGAACTTTACTAACTTGATTATGGAGACAGATAGTCGTTACTTAGCTGAGGTGGTTTTGCAAATTGACCTATGCCCATATTGGCATTCTCTTAATCTTATCCATATGGTTGACCTTCAGTCAATTGGATTATTCAGGCTGCAAATAGTGCAGCAAATTGGCTTGCTTGACAAGCTCGAAAGGGGATGAGTCTCAGTGTTTGGGGTTCACACCTCCCATCCCCTTTGGTTTCTGTCTTGGAAGAAGATGCTCGCTGGTGCAAGGAAGGTGTGGGTTGACATTCAGCCTCTTTCCTTTGTGAGTACTTGTTATCAGTTTGCTTTTTGCTTTATGGTTTCTGTTGTGTCTCGTTTCGTTGTTTTCTAGTTTCAATTTCTCTTGGGTGTTTCTATTGTGTCTTTCTTTGTTTTGACCTGCAAACTTCTATTTCTTGTTTTCTTTGGTTAAATGAACATTCAGTACCCAAAAAAAAAGAAGTTTTAAATATTTTTGAAATATTGTTTTATAATCCTAAAACAAATGTCAAAAAGAGATTTTAAAAAAATGATAAAGAAATATTTCTTGAGTAAAATTTTGAGGAAACAAGATTCAAAGAATGGCATAAATATTGCGAAGTGTACATTTTTTTTCATAAAATACAATTAGCTAGTAGCGTAAATTCCCTGGATTCTTTTAGCACGAAACCAAGTCTAAATATTAAAATGGTTACCTTGCATTAATGATTCTGCAGTAAAATTTGACGGTTGATTATTACAAAAAATCTAACAGCCTGCATATAAAGTTAAGTTACCAAAATCAATAACTCTTATTTAGTGAAATAAGTAAGAAGTAAACTTTTTAATCTGATGGTCAGAATTTATTAACAAATAAATCAGATGGTTAGGATTCATTATTGCAGAATCTGCAATAATATTATTTACCATATGGAATTTGGTCTCGTTTAAAGATGGGAAGATAGTATGATAAAGTTTAAATGTACAAAAACTAGAGAATTTATTCATTAACATATTGAAGTAATAATTCTAGGAGTAAAGAAAATGGTAGCATAACTATATGCCAGGGGCAATTGTGACATAGGTGCTAGAAGAGAACTCCTTTTGTTAACACTGCAGCATTACTACCACCAAGTGAGTGCCCAACAATCTGGGAAAGATAAAAGAACAATTATTTGGTAAACCCAGTTATATAGGCAAGCATATAATGGATTCACATGTCAGTAATTATTAGAAGAAAAAAATCTAACCGTGAAAGTATGGCATCTAGAGTAAAGATAGCAAGAAAGAAACGATTAAAATAGGAAAATTAGAATAAAAGAATATTTGCTATATTTTTCGTTGTTCATTAAGTTAACAAATCATCAAGTTCACATGACCGTAATTCATTATCTTCACTGTTATCACTGCATGGCAATAAAGACAAGCATGAGAGAAATTTATCATTAACATCATCAGCGTGTATTCATGGCTTATGTTAAAACTCAGCACAAATATGTACAAGGCTACAAGCTATCGGTAAATTTTTACCAATTAATACATTGAATAAATATACAATGATGATGATACATTACCTTTATCAATAAAAGTTGTTTTGTTGAAACTCAACGAATATTGCAGCATCATATAGAAACCTAATCCTTAAATTTCTTTAACTCAAACCAAAACTCACAAGTTTTGTCATATACCAGTCAAGTAGAAAGCAAAAAATTGAAGTTGGAAAGCAATATTATTCTCACTAATTTGATAAATCTAGAAATAACTTTTTTTTTAAAACATCTCATGGTGTTAAAATAGTTTTTTGTTATAGTTTTACAGGTAAATTGCTTTTGGGTAATGTGAGCTAAATGATTAGAAAAAGAGAAATAATGATCTCTTTTTGGTGTTCTGCACGTGATTTTTTTAAAAGTCTCTGCCTGTGCCTGACTGCTCTTTGCCTTCAAGTCTCGCTGTATTCTTCAAAAAGATCATTCATTAGATATATATACAAGTAGTTTGGTTGAATCAAATTTGCCCAAGAGCATATGGAAGTCAACCCGAAATTGATTAAATCAGCAGCAAGTTGTTCTGCATTCAAGTCATTTTCCAAAGTGAGATACATCTATAAGCAAGCAGACGCACACATGACAAAGTACATTTCACTTTCACAATAAGCCGGCTTACGGTATCAAATAATTTAGACTGTACGAAGTTAGAATAATGCTGCATTCTAAATAGCACCAATATGGGTATTAGTATTGGATACAAAATAATACAATGCATGAGATATGCTAATTTTAAAAATTTTAATATATGGGTATGAATATATTTGTGTGTATATATATTTTAACAAATAAGATTGGTTATAAAAAAAGATAATGTGAAATATGATAGAAAAAATGCAAAAATAAAAGAAAAAATGATAAAATAATATTACAACTAATAAAAAATTGATTAAAGCACTAATTTGATATTATTTTGGTGCATTTTAAAATATATCATACAAAAAAAAAAAATTCAATACCTATATCATATCAAGTATCGTATCTCTTACGGGTTACGTTTCTTTTATATAAGTATCTGTGCTTCTTTGGCTGTATTTAATAGTTGCTCTGTTCTCTCCTCTTGCAGTTTTCGTCTTCATTTTAATTTTGATGATTTATTCTGCAATTTCGCTTGTATAGTTTATGAGAAATGAGGCACAATTGCTTTTGCCCCTTGTTCGATGATTGGCCCGTCGCTGTTAATGAAATTGAAGCCACAGCCTCTCCAACTGTCAAGAAAAGGCTGTCTGCACTTTTCAAGTCATTGCCTTTATCTGCTTTTTCCAACTTTTCCATAATCTCAGCCGGAGGAATCACCAACACAAGCTGTCACAACCCACGCCATTTAGTCATTGTTTGAAATTTGAGCACTTACTGTGAAAGAAATCAAACCACTAGGTATATATATGAGAGTTTAACATTCTTGCCTCAACTTTCTTCTTTTATATTGCCTTAACTCCTTGATAGGTGGGAGTGAGACTCCACCTTGTGTCCACGTTGCTCCCAGCTGAAAAGCACCTAGATCAATATATTTCGTATGTATTTAGTGTTCCATACACAAAAGAAGGTTGACTAAATATATTCTTTAATATGCTTAAATTAACATTCTTCAATCAATGCACCACAAGCTAAGAAGTACATGTACAAAGCAGGCGTTTTTGCAGCTTCTTGTAATGATCAACATTTCGATATATGTCTGCACCTAGTATGTTCGCCAACATTACCTCATAATTCATCAGTATTGTTGCTTACATTAAATCTTACAAAATTCTCTAGTATCTACATTTGGGAAGGGAGAAGGATTCTCTTTTTGTTCACCAAGGAGAATAATTTTCCCTCCCATAATTGAACAAGGTGTAGATATATCCTTGTTGCTTTTCCTACTACAAAAAGCAAAACTATGGTTGAAGCAAGGTTAGAAACAAATTCATTTCCTCCAATACAAGAAGGGAACATAGGAACATTGTATAGTTCTACATATTCTTGATACTTTTCGCGCTAAGGGTTTCTCTTGAAGTGGAAAGAAAGCATAAACATGATTCAAGCAAGGTTGAGAATAGAGTTATTTCATTTCCTCCATCACCAGGAGGGCAATATTTCCATTCCTAATTCTTGATTCCTTGCGCACTAATCGATTTTGTACAAAGGGATCGAAAGCATAACTCTATGATCCATCTCAAGAAGAGAATAATAATATATGTATATATATTTATATATTAATGGTCCAGGAGTAGGGAATGCATCCAAAACAAATCATCAAGTTAGCAAATTAACATGATTAGAAAATAATATGCTACCCTTTCTCTAGCTTAAAGAATAGCGAGAAGAGGATGGTAGAAATAGTCCTCCAAATTGTGTTGAATGAAGTCTTCCAAGTCCTAAAGAAGGAGTTCAATTTGCAGAGAGGAGTGAACGATGACATGGAGAGAGTGACTAGAGACCTAGAATCCGTAAGGGGTTTCTTAGAGTTCTATGATAATGCCAAGAAGTTGGAGAAGAAAGTGGACCCAGGACTTGAATCATGGGTGAAGCAAGTGAAGGATGTTGCTTTTGAGATAGAAGATGTTGTTAATGAGTTCTTGCTCCACTTTGGAGAAGATCGCATATGCAACAAAAGCATTTGCATTGGCACATTTGTTCCTTTATCAAAAACTTGAAATTCAACCACCAAATTAGTTCTTAGTTACGAGGCATCAAAGGCTAAGTTAGGGAAATAACGAAGCAATCAAACAAGTATTGGCTTAGTTTACCAGCTCCAAATGAATATCAAGGATCAAGCTCAACCATGACCAAAGAGATTAATGAGTTACAAAGGAATGCTATTCTAGCAAATGAAATGTAGTTAGTTGGCACAAGTAGACCCAAAGAGGAGTTGATTCAGTGGCTATTAGATAATGGTGACTCCAAGTCCAATATCAAATTGTTGGCTATTGTTGGGATGGAAAGGCTGGGTAAAGCCAACCTGGCTAAACAAATCTACCATGACTAGAATTCTATCCAACAACAAGTCAAGAACCACGCATTTGTAATGGTTTTGCAATCCTTACGAGAAGAGGAGCTCTTAAAGGACATGATTCAATAGCTTTTTCAAGACAAGAATGAGGTTGTTGCTAGAGGAATGGACAACCTTCAATTGAAAGAGAAAATGAAAGATTTGCTTCAAAATGAAAGTTACTTGATTGTACTTGATGATGTGTGGGAAATAGAGCATTGGGATAGGGTAAAACTTGCAATGCCAAGGAATGATTGTGGCAATAAATTCTTAATAACAACTTGTAAGAAAGACGTAGCTAAATATTCCTGCACCGAATTCCAAGGTAAAGTGTATGATTTACAACCATTATCTAAAAGTGATTCATGGACATTATTTTATAAAAAAAGGTTCTCTTCCCAAACTTACCCTTCTTCTTTAGAACCCATTTGCAAACGAATGTTAACAAAATGTGAAGGGTTTCTTCTTGCCATTATAGCGCTCAGTGGTTTGTTGGCTATTAAAGATGAGTGTAGGGTCGAAGAGTGGGAGATGGTTCAACGTATCCTTGACGTTGAGCTTGGAGAAAATCCTTGTTTCAATATGATGAATATAGTACTTTCATTAAGCTTTGATGATTTGCCTTATCATCTGAATATTAAATATGCTATTAACTTATCTCTTTAAGAATTTCAAAGTTTAGTAACAAGTTTAAGAATTTCAAAGTTAGATGAAAATCTTTCAAAAGTTGGTAGTAAGTTTTATAAAAGTTTGTAGTGATTTGTCAATGGTTGGTAATCATCCTTAAAAAATATGCATGGAAGAAACTTCTAGAATTGTTGAATTAATAATTTGCTAGCACTATAAATAGGGATGTGATAATGGGAGTATGTGGTAAAGTGAGAAGTTATATAAGTGTGTAAGAAGTGAGAAGATGTGTAGAGAAAAGTTTAGAATAAAATGTGTCTTTGGTAGTTATTGTAATCTTATGGTGAGCATTGAAAAGTTCTTTCAATTAAAGTTCCTATTCTTGCCTCTTGTATTCTATAATTAGTATTAGAGCTTGTTAAAGTCAAGCTCTAATCTGGTTTGGGCTTAGTTCAAGTCTAGTCAAATTAATATCCAAGCCAAGAGGTTCCCTTGTTCGAGTATGAGATCTAAGATCATCGTACAAGAAGATTTCGTCAAAATACAGTTATGGACTGTAAAGAAATTCCGTCTAAAATCAAGGAAACTTAGTATAAGTGCACGGCATTGCCAAAGTCCCTATAGTTGATATGTCAACGAATACATGCTTGGTTGAGAAGTTAAATAATGACAACTATCAGGTTTAGAGTGTCATATTTGAACTTTATCTAAGAGGCTAGAATCTATGGGACCTTCTTGACAGAGATGAAGCAATTACACAAATAAATTCAAATGAATTGAAAAGAGACATGGGATGTGCTTGCCACACTGTTCATAAGGGCGAATGACGTGAAGTTACAGTGACTGGATAACAAGTATATGTCAATTCGGCAAAATGGTATACTGGTAAGCGAATATTTTTAAAAGATCAAATTTATTTACATTGAGATTTCAAATCAGATTCAGAAAATGCTATTACCAACACAAGAATACGAAGAATTATTATCGCTGAATTAAACCTAAAGTATGATAGTCTTGTCACTGCCACAAAATGTTGGGCCAAGAACCAACTCTAGCAGAGTTGGAAAGTATACTAGCTAACCAAGAGGCTTTGGATTCACAAATGTCCAAAGCTTTTTTGAAAGATGAAGAAAAAGCTCCATTTAACAAACAGAAAGGCTAAGAAGAAAAATCCAACTAGAAAAAGAAATGAGATAATAGAATGCACCAAAATGGTTGGCAAAGAAACCATCATGGGAGAGGCTCGTATTGAGGGGGAGCTTGCCCAGATCCATAAGACCCTAAATTAAAGAAGGAGAGACAAAGAGACAACAGATGTTACAATTGTGGCAGAAAATGTCACTTTGCTAGAAATTGAAGAACATTTCGCGAAGAAAGAAATGCTATAACTGAACACTAAAATGACAAAGAATAGGACTTTCAAGCATGCTTTGCGGCCACAGAAGAATCAAAAGAGATTGCATTGACTTGTTTTAAAGAACCACAGGAAGATGTGGCACTGGCAACGTTAAGCGATAAATCTGTCAACTATAAAGAAGACTAAATTATTGATTCCAGATGTTCTAACTATATAACAAGAGATAAAGAGAAGTTATCAACAATGTCTGAATATAGAGGAGGTCGAGTTGTTTTAATAGCAAACAATTCAAGATTGCTAATAACCTATGTTGGCAGTACAAAAATCAATACCCACTACAGTATAGGAAAAGTACATCTACAAAATGTCTACCATGTACAAGGAATGAAGAAAAATCTCTTATTAGTGACACAACTTGCATCTGAAGGCAACTATGTGGTGTTTAGGCCAAAGGATGTCAAGGAATATAGAAGTTTGGATCCAACTGTTGGACTAATTATGAAGGGCAAGCGTGTAGAGTCTGTCTACGTAATGTCAACACAAACAACATACGTAAATAAGACAATAATAAATGAGACAGCAAATTTGTGACATGCAAGGCTTGGCCACATCAACTATCATAAGTTGAAGTTAATGATGAAGAAGGAAATGCTTAGATGACTTCCACAGCTTGAAGTTCGAGATGGTATAGTTTGTGCAAAATACCAGTACAATAAGGCACATCAGTTATCATATGAGGAGTCTAGTTTCAGAGCTAAGAAACCATTTGAACTAGTGCACTCTGATGTTTTTGGACTAGTAAAGCAAACCTCTATTAGTGGGTACTGATACATGATCACATTCATTGATGATTACTCAAGGAACACATGGGTAAATTTTATGAAAGAAAAGTCAAAAGCATTATCTTGATTCAAGTTATTTAAAGAGAAAAATGACATGGAAGTTGGGCATAAAAATTTGTGCCTACGTTCCGACAACGAAAGAGAATATACATCTAAGGAATTTGATTAGTATCTGTAGCATAATAAAATATGGCGATAGCTAATGTGTCTCAAAACACCTCAACAAAATGGGATTACAGAAACAAATAATTAACACTTGGCAAATATTTGTCGAAGTATGTTGCATGCCAAGAATGTATCGTCACAGTTCTGGGCAGTATGCTTGAATACCACCATTCATATTACCAATAGGCTTTCACAAGCAAAGCTTGATTTTATGTCACCCTACGAGAAGCTCTAGAATATCAAACCCACCATAAATCACTTCCGAGTGTTTGGTTGTGTGTGTTATGTTATCACATCTAACTATTAGCATAGTAAGTTTGATAAGAAAGCAGTTCGGTGTATATTTGTGGGTTATGATAATCAACAAATGGTTGGAAATGTTGCAATCCAACCACTAGTTGATGTTATACATCTAGCAATATAGTATTCGATAAGGCGTCATTATAGTGGTCATTGCAAGCAATAAATCTTCCTGATTCAAAGGAGATTGAAGAAAATTACAAGAGAAATTAAATGAGCACGAAAGTGAAGTCCAACCAATCTCTGAATTCGAAGTGAAACTGGTGATAGAAGATGACAATTTAAGAGTCAAACGAAGTGAAAAAAGCCCTTGGAACACAAGAGTGCATGCAACACCAAAAGAAGAAAGACCAAGTCAACTTGACGAGCAAGAAGATTTGAGTAAAGAAGATATTCATTAACCACAACAATTACGAAGATCAACAAGGCAAAAAAACCAAACTTGAAGTATGTAAATGCAGCAATGATTGAAGATGAAAGACATAATGAGCCAACAACGTATAAAGAATCGTCTAGTGCCAAAAAATGGAAGAAAACTATGGAAAAACAGATTAATGCGTTGAAATAGAATCAAACATGGGAATTGGTGCCAAAACCTAAAGATGTATAACTCATTCCATGCAAATGGGTGTATAAAGTAAAGTCTCGTCATGATAGATTAGTTGAAAGGTACAAAGCTTGACTAGTGGCTCATGGTTTTCCTAGAGATATAGACTTGACTATGAAGAAACGTTCAGTCCAATAGCTAAAATTATCACTGTACAAGTATTGTTGGCTCTCACTACAAGAAAGTCTTGGAAGTTGTGGTAGATGGATGTGAAGAATGCATTTCTACATGGAGAATTGGGTTAGGAAATCTATATGAATTAGCCAAGAGGATTTGAGAGCAAAGCTCATCCTAATTATGTATGGAATTGAAGAAAGCTTTGTATGGGCTTAAACAAACACCAAGTGAATGTTATGGTAAAATTGTTGAATTCTTAATACAGAGTGGATATTCAATAGCACCAACAGATTCAAATATGCTCGTAAAGTTTGCAAAGATAAAATGACAGCAATTTTAGTATATTTAGATGATATAACCATCACTGGAGATAATGAGATTGAAATTCATCAAATTAAAGACAATCTAACAATACGCTTTCAAATGAAAGATCTTGGAGAACTAAGACATTTTCTGGGACTTGAAATTGAATGAAGTAGCAAAAGTTTATTTTTGTGTCAGCAAAAGTATGCTAGAGATCTTCTACAAAAGTTTGAAATGCTAGATTGTAAACCTATCTTGACTCCGATGGAAGCAAATACAAGATTTTGCTTAGTTGAGGGAAACGAATTATAAGATGTCACCATGTACAGACAATTGGTGGAAAGTCTAATATACTAAATAATAACTTGTCAAGATATTTCCCATGCAGTTGGAGTAATGAGTCAATTTATGCAACATGCTTGAAAACCATATTTGGAAGCAGTGCAACACATTTTGAGGTATGTCAAAGATATGTTAGATTATGGGATATTCTACAAGAAAATTCATGCAAGTTAAAAGCATATTATGATGTTGATTATGCTAGTGATCATGACACGTGTCATTCAACTACTGGGTATGCATTTGGCTTGGGATTGGGAGTAATTTCTTGGTGCAGTAAAAGGCAATTTACAGTAGCTCTATCAAGCACGGAATCTGAATACAGAGTAGCAACAACATTCACACAAGAAAGCACATAGCTAGTACAATTACTAAGAGATTTAAATCAATGAGTGGAATATCTAGTAGAATTATATTGTGACAACATATAAACAATTCACTTGGTAGATAATCCAATTTTCCGTGCTTGGACAAAGCATGTAGATGTACATTATCATTACATTCGAGAAAAAGTGTTACAAGGAAAAATTGACCTAAAGTACATTAACACGGATCATTAAATTGCCGATATACTTACCAAAGGTTTAAATAAATTCAAGTTTGAAGAATTTTGAAAGCAACTTGGAATGACTTCAAGAATAACAATACAAGATATTAGTCGGTGAATGGGAGTATTAAATATGTCACCGACTTATTTCTTTAAGAACTTTAAAGTTTGGTAAAAATTTTTAAAGTTTGGTAACAATTTTAAAAATTTCAAAATTAGGTAAAATTTTTTCAAAAGTTAGTGGTAAGTTTTTCAAGTTAGTAATAATTTGTCAAGGGTTGATAATCATCCTTAAAAAATATGCATGAAAGAAACTTATAAAATTGTTGAATTAAAAGTTTGATAGCACTATAAATAGGGGATGTAATATTGAGAGTGAGTGGCAAAATAAGAAGTTATACAATTACATGAAAAGTGAAAATAGGTGTAGAGACAAGTTTTAAAATGAAATGTGTATTTAATAGTCATTATAATATTATGGAAAACAATAAGGAGTTTTATCAAATTAAAGTCCCAATTCTTTCAATTAAAGAGTTATTGTATTCCACACTGAAACCATGTTTCCTGTTGCTGAGTGTTTTCCAGAAGACCACATGATTGATCCCATGAGACTGGTTCAATTACGGATCACGGAAGTTTTTGTAAACGAAAAACATGGAATTATGTCTCTGGAGAAAGTTGGGGAGAGATACCTGAATGAGCTTCTCGACAGAAGTTTAATACAAATCGCGACATTAAGACTTCATGGAAGAATCGAGTCTTGCAGCATCCATGACTTCCTACGTGAGCTTGTAGAGAGCAAGGTTTCGTTCAAGTAATCGATCGAGAAGATACAGGAAATTTGCTAGAAAGAACACGACGATTATCCATCTATGGTCGGGGAAGTGTCTACAAAGATATAAAGAGCAGTTCACGGTCTCGACTTCGTTCTCTCTTTTGGTTTCAGATAGATATTGCCATAAATGGTAACGGCAACCTAACCGAGTTACTGGGTGGTGGTTTCAAGCTGCTCAATGTGTTAGATTTGAGAGGCGCACCATTGGAAACGTTTCCTGAAACTATTTCAAAATTGCTCCTCTTAAAGTATTTGAGCTTAAGAGATACAAAAATCTCTAGGCT
The DNA here is from genome assembly GCA_037074485.1 of Delonix regia. NCBI lineage: Eukaryota > Viridiplantae > Streptophyta > Magnoliopsida > Fabales > Fabaceae > Delonix > Delonix regia. The sequence continues at coordinate 24,381,272 of CM073461.1, forward strand.
TCTTGCATCAATTGGTAATCTTCAAAGCCTCGAGACCTTAGATCTCAAACAAACATAACCTTGGATCTCAAACAAACATATGTCACTGAGGTGCCATCTGAGATATCAAATCTTCGCAAACTTCGCCATCTTCTAATATATTATTCTCAGAAGGTGGTACGCGGATCTGGGATCAAGCTGAATAATCGTAATTTTGCTATGAAGTCGAAGGCTTTTTTTGAGTTCCATGGTTTCAAAGCAGCACCTGCCATAGGAGGCCTACTTTCACTACAAAAGCTCTACATCCTGGATGCATCTGAAGTAGACAGTGACTTCATCAACGGGTTGGGCTTGCTTACCCAAGTAAGAAGGCTAAGTTTGGTTAATCTGAAAGAACATCATTGGAGTGCTCTACGTTCTTCCATCTCAAAAATGAAAAATTTGCGTTCTCTAGCTCTTCATACCAATGACACATTTGATTTGCAAGATATCAGCACCCCACCTCTATTTCTTCAAAGATTGTGTTTGACTGGGAAACTGGACACTTCCAAGTTGGGTGTATTCTCTAACGCACATGCAGGTATTGCACTTGCTGGGTACTCGACTGAAGATCGATCCTCGACCATGTCTTCGCAAACTCAATTTGGTCGTCTTTTCTTGTTATCATGCTCTAACTGATGGCTTGGACCGGGCAAGGTTAGAGAATACCTGTAGTATTTTCTTGGAGGGAGATCATTATCATTTACCTCTCATGAACATCAGACAAATATGAATCATTAGATTTTAATATAACAGTATAAATTTTTACTGACCGACTACAGAGGATCTAGATCCATTATATATAGACCTCCTTATTGCCTTGCCAAGAAGCCGATTCCAGCTGATCGTTTATAGCTTTCTTTGAAGGCGTATCTCATGCAGAAACCCCCACACCTTCATTTGAACCAGAGGGCCTCTAGGTATGGTATTTTTTTAGTTACCTGGTGAAACTCTTCTTTTTCATGTACTTCTTATGTTTTTTAAAAACAAAATATGGGTTTTTCCTTTTTGAAACTTCTACGTATTGGTATTTCCAAAATATGCTGAAAACCCATAGTTTTCTGGAAATTTTCTATTTCAAATCTAGCTTATGAGCCATATATATATGTGTGTGTGTGTGTGTTTTTTATCTTTATTTAATTTTCTGTGTAAAATAATAATGACAGATTCGAAGCGGTGTGATGGTGAAGAATGTGTGCTTAAAGAGGCAGTACAAAGAAAAAGAAAAGAAAGACTACGTAAAATGTAATTTGAATTCTGTGCATGTATCCTCTAACTGCAAAGCACTAATTAAAAAAAGAAAAAGTGAAAAAAAAGAGAAATAATAATGGGAGAGATAATAGCCATTATTTTCTCAATTTGTCAGACTCACCTACGCACTGCAACATTAGTGTTGACAAGATAATTAGACTCAATGTACACCCTGTGTCAGCATTACTAAGATTGCGATATTTTACCATATAAAAACTTTATTTTCTAACTTTTTCATTCTCCCACGCATCTTAAATTGTCAACCGATTAATTTTTGTTATATACAATTTTTTATTGTTCAATTATAAATCCGCCTCATCCCCATGTACCTCATCTACAAGCAAGTAGAGCCATACATGACAAAGTACATCCCTGTTGACTCATTCAAAGTAAGGCACCTTATAATATCAAATCATTTAGACAGTAGAAATCTACAGTATTCTTCCATTTTATAGCTACTCTATTCTCTCCTTGCAGCTTCCTCTTCATCTTACTTTTGATGATTTATTCTGCAGTCTTGCTTGTATTGCTGATCAGAAGTGAGGCACAATTGCTTGTGCCCCTTATTCCATGTTTGATGATTGGCCCTTCATTGTTGATGAAAGTGAAGCCACAGCCTCTCCAACTGTCAAGTAAAGGTTATCTGCTCTTATAAAGTCATTGCCTTCATCTGCTTTTTTCAACTTTTCCATAACCTCAGCTAGTGGATTCACCAACACAAGCTGTCACAACCCACACCATTTAGTCACAATAGAGATTTGAGCACTTTCTGTCAAAGTAAGTAAACAAACCACTGAGTATATGAGAGTTTAGCATTCTTGCCTCAACGCCATTCTTTTCCATTGCTTGTTTCAACTCCTTGAAAAGTGATACTCCGCTTGTGTCTACGTTACTCACAGCTAAAAAGTTCCAAGATCATATATATTTAGTATATATTACATCTGTTGTGTGGATTAGTGTTCCCTTAATTTGCATATCCTCAGTAGAATGGGTAAGTATGTTTTTTAATATGCTTGAACTGACATTCTTCAATCAGTGCACCATAAAGTAAAAAGCATGAACACAAGACACTACATAATATAGACACTGCTGCATAATACAATACAGAGTGTTAGTCTAAGAAGCATCGACATAGGCACGAGTATCGAATATGACACAATATAATACGTAAGATATGTCAATTTTAAAAATTTTATAATACAGGTACAGATATCTTTGTGTGTGTATGTATATATATTTTAGCAAATAGGATTGTAATGAAAGAAGATTATGTGAAATATAGCAAAAAAAGATGCTAAAACGAAAGATAAAATGATAAAATAATATCACAACTAATAAAAAAATTATTAAAGTACCAATTTGATATCATTTTGACGCATTTTAAAATGTATCCTACAAAAAAATTTTCCAATACATATACATGTGTATTACATCAAGTATCGTATCAAATATATATCCGATACGGGTATGTCTCCTATTTAGAAGTATTCGTGCTTCCTATGAAAAAATATTATACTACCTCAACTCCAACTTCAGTGTTTCAAAACTAATGAAGTTACCTGACATATCCAGAATCACGAATTGAAGGCTTGACTTTTGCTTAATGTTGTCTTCCTCTTCATATTCTTCTATCCATCGTAAAATCCTGAATATAACAAATGCTAGTAGTTCAGTAATACGGTAAACAAAGATCAGCCATTAATAAAATTGAGAATTCGTGAAGCAGAAACCCGACCTCTCATTGAGATATGTGATGTTTGCAAAATTGATGGGAGCCTCGATGCTTAAAATGAGAAAACCAGGCGTTTTTACAGCTTCCTCATAATGATCAAGATTTCGATATATGTCTGTACCTGGTATGTTCCCCAACATTACTGTCTTAGGCCTTGTAACTTGCAAGAGGATCTTGAAAATTGACAACCCAACCTGATCAACAGTTAAATCATCATATATCACCCACATGTCATTTTTAAGAAAAAAAGGAAAAAATCTCTTCAGAATTGCTAATTTTCTTGCTTTTAGCACACTGGGAAGTTGAAACCACAAGTTAAACCAAAGACCGCTGCCTACCCACTCCAAGCACCTGAACCTCAGTTGGCCAAATTTTTTTTTTTTTCCCCTTCATTTTAGTTGTGAAAAAGGGTGCCAGAAAGTTCAATCACAAAGCATATGGGTGTGAAGAGAATAATTAAGGTTTAAGGCCTTTATCAAGCATAATTCAATTATTGTTGTAGACATCATATGTAAGACAAACCCACAATGATGCTGTTGCCAAGACAAGCCTTAGTAAAAAATAAGGAAGCATGTACTTACTGCCAGAGCAAGGCCTTCCTGAACAGAGATGATAATGACACCGAAGAATGCAGTCAGCATTACAATAAAATCATATTTGTCTATCTTCCAGATGTTATAAGCAGCAGGGATATCAATGAGGCCAATTACTGCTGTGACTATGATTGCGCCTAGTACAACATTCGGAGTGTACTGAAACAATGGCATAAGAAACAGGAGTGTCACCATAACTGTCACAGACATTACGATATTTGACACTGCTGTTTTTGCTCCTGCATTGTGATTGACTGCTGATCTAGAGAAAGCACCTGAAATTCACAATTAAGTTGGGTAAATTACAAAGCACGAAAACTTCAAAAATAATTTATGTTGGAGTTTGACACATGTTAGAAACTTGTAGAAAACATAATACGACTCTTTATATTACAAATGAGCACTTTCAATCTTATCATGTTTCATGTCTGTGTCAGTGCTTATGTTCTTAGGAAAATTATGTTTCTAACATCATCAGTCATACATAGTACATACTCATTCTTCCCTAGCACTAGAGGAAATACTTTTGGAAGGTTTCTACTTCTTAGGCATTGGACTTGTACCTGTTGTAACATAGCAGGAAGTGAAGGAGCCAACCACATTCATGAAGCCAATTGCCATCATCTCCTTATTTCCATCAACTTTGTAGTTCTTCAGAGCTGCAAAAGTCCTTCCTACAGCAATACCTTCCTGTTTGAGAAAGTCCCGTAATATTCATTAAGGATCGATCATTTTCCCTCTCTTTTTTAAGTTTAATATGCAACACAGAATCCTAATGGTCCAATATGAATGCAACAATGTGTAATGGTACGCATTTATAGTATTATAAAAAGTATCTACTATTGATATGTGGAAAAAAAAATCATCTGAAATGCTTCCAGATATATAAAGAAGGTTAATTATTCTATTGGTCCTTATACTTTAAAATTTTGTGACTGAGTCAATATAATTGAAAAGAATTTTAATTTAGTTCTTATTGTTAAAGTTTTATCAATGTGTAAAATTTTGCTAATGAAGCCAACTATATACCATCTTAATACTTTGAATAGGTATGATTTATACCAATAAAAGAGTGAATATAGATAAAGACGTAAATTTAATTCACCAATATGACATGTAAGTAACCTGTGTCAATTGACTTGGAAGAGTTGGTTTGGATCGTGCATAATTAGATTGCCAGGATGGCACATAGTTGGCTAGGTCATATCACTAAATTAAAAAACTTGCGGAACAGGACTCAATTATGAATTAATTATAAAACCTAATTAAAAATTAAGTGACACTGTAGGGACCAATAAGGTAATTTAACAAGAAACCAGAAGTTAAAAAAGGAAGGAAAGAAAAAGCAAAACTTACAGTGAGGGATAAAACGCCAGTGATAAGCCCAGTTTTGATTACTAGACCCAGATGAGCACCATGAAAGCGCAACATATTCCATGAAGGAGGATTTAGACCTTCTTGCAATTTTCCAATCTAACAAACACAGCAGTACATATGTTCAGTCATAAAACTGAAACTGATATTTGGCCAAACAAGTAATAGTGATTACTGAAGCAAATAGGGATCCAATTTGGGTAAGGAACTTACAACGCTGATGCCATGATGTTGAGCCTTCATAGCAAAAACCAGAAGGGTAGAGATTATCACAGACACAAGAGGAGCTCCAGCTGAGACCCAGAAAAGCTTTGGCTTCCTCATGCTCTACATACACAGATATAAATACAAGAGGATATAAAATTACTTTAATCTTGTGATTTTAAGTTTTAGGCTTAATATGTTGAACAAATAGGCACTGCATGGATATTAGAAATAGACATCTAGATATTTGCAAGTTGTATTTAATTTGGGCCAAAATCTAGCAACTTCAACACCTACAGATTTCAGGCACATAAGATTTCTTCAAGTCCCAAAGAATTATTGGCATTTGCATGATCGCATCAATTATTTTGTTTAAACAAAGCCTTTTGTTTCTTTTATTCTGTTACGGACGAGGGGAACGTTGAGCCCAAATATTGTCAAGAATCATTAAGATTCAGTATTGTGGGAAAGAGTATCAGGCTAAAGCGAAATACTTTTTACAGTTTGTTGTCAAATTTGTTCTCCATCTCTATTTCCTTTTGCTTTATTAGTTCATTCGTTTACAGGTAAAAAAAGAAAATAAAGATGAAACGAAAACAGAGATTCCAATATTCCTTCATGGGGAACTAAATACAGAATCCAACTTCAATCCCACCAAAGTAAAGTGGCTACTTAAACGACGCCTTTTAGTTTCACAGTTGCTATGCTCTCCTACCTTTTGGGACACCTTATGTTGCAGGCAAATTTCCATAAATCTCGATGGCTTTTTCTTAATCCGGAAATTGTTCCTTTCTCAGTTTTTCTTTGAATAAAGTCATAGTGGAAGGTATTTCAAAAAATTTCTTCTAAAAGTAAAGTCCAAGAATGCATTTTAAAAGCTGGTCAATATTATTATTATTATTATTATTATTATTAAAACTAATTAATATGCATAACTTGATTCGAGTTTCATAAATAAAATTTAAATACAATTATGAGCTACATATATTATAATATAAAAGTGTTAAGAATTTTAAAATAATAAATTTCTAAGAAAAACTATATGTATACTAATTATGCATATTTTCTTTCAAAAAATTATATATATTTAGATTCAAGTACTGCAAATATGAAATGCAAAAAAAAATTCTGTTTATATAATATAAATCTTATTTATTTATTATTTCTACACTGTAGGTATAAAAAAATTCCTTTTTAAAAATATTTTAAGAACGAATTTCATTCCTCTCTTGACCCTTCCATGTAGCAAGAATAAAAGCCGCACAGGTTGAGCCCATGCCATAAGGAAAAGAACGCCTGTGAGATGCGTAGGTTCCTGAGGGCCTTCCAGGTGTTTGATAAACGATGCAGATGAAAATGGAGATTGTGTTTATTGTAATATTGTCTTAATGGCCTTCTCCTTCATTAGCAGTATTAAATGCAAGGTTCACTATCCAAGGGAAAAGACAATGGGTATACTTGCTCGCAAACAAAAAGTACCAGAGAGAGAAGAATAACGTACGACGTGTCTCGCTAGTAGGAGCAACATCAAGAAGCAAAACCCCATCACTATCGTTTGCCATGACCACTGCACAAAATCCATCAAGTAACATTTTTTTGAGATACAAAGACCAAAATGTTTTGGTTGCAAAAGAAAGCTTCTTCCAGAAAGGAACATTGTAAATTATTATCGCCAATACTGAAAATAAAATATAATTAAAAAAAAAAAAATTTGAAGGTGTAAAAAAGAGTGACCCTGCAAAACTCTGTTTCGCTGTTTCAAAATGAGCCACTTAAGTGACGTACATAGATATGGTTGAAAGGAGATTGTGCACATATCGGTTATCTTTTACGAGTACTGTTAGATTAAAATATCTTTTTAGCCAAAAGATAAATGAGTGGGCTTGCTAGTGCACCCTGTGAAATCTGAACTATTTTTCCTTTTTCCATGTGTTGGATTACTACCCATATTATCTGTCCTAGTCCAGGTGGCTGGGTTAAGTCATCTTTGATGTCTTTTGTGATGCAATTTTTGCGTGCACTGTATGATTGGTGCACGCAAAGATTGACATTGTATCTGTGTGTATGAGGTCTATGTGGATCTCATGCTAGGATGCATTCTCAATCCTTGCGTACACAATCCAACTAGTATGTGTGTGACACAGTGTATGCATGCGTGTGATTTTGGTGGGGTGAAATGAGCTAGAACGAGTGGGCAATAGAGACAAGAGAGAGAAAAGAGCACCTCATGGGTATTGTGAAAAACGGAGGTCATGACAGGAATTAGACCCATCTGTGTGGTGAAATGTGTAATTCCCAGGAGGCTCTTCAGCTGTTGCAGAGACACAATAATGGCAGCTCCAGCCATGAACCCAATAAGGATGGCCTTTGATAGAAAGTCAATGATGAAACCTAGCCTGCAAAAGTCTTAATTACCTCATGAGAAAAATTCCTAAAATTTTCTAAAAGAAGAAAAAAAATGGAAGTGAATGAGTAATTAAGAAAATAACCTTAGAATTCCGAGGGATGCTTGAAAGAGACCAGCAAAGAAGGTAGAAGTGAAGGCTAGCTGAAGAAACAGAACAGGGTCACCACCTGGGGACACTTCCTGTCTCAGCATCGACCCCAGCACAAGAGAAGCAATAGACACAGGTCCTACCGCTAGGTCCCTTGAGCTTCCCAGAACAGCATAAACCAGAGGAGGCACAAAACTAGAATCTGAAATATGTGCAAAAACCAAACCATAAAGCACAATACCAAATTTGCACACGTAATTAATCCCAGAAAATCAACATATAGATAACACTCACAGAGTCCCACAATTGGAGGAAGGCTTGCTAGCTTAGCATAACTGATTCCCTGAGTACACATAACAGAGGCCTGTATAAGCGGACACATAGAGGACTAAAACCGAAAGGCATCAGTGTTGGTGTTACTAACCTGAGGGATGGCCAAGCTAGCAATGGTGAGGCCAGAAACAATGTCAGATTTGAAGAGAGAGAGGCTGTAATTAGGACCCCATTGAAGAATAGGGAAGAAATACTGGGCTCCAAGGACAAGCTTCCTCTTCAATGGCTGACCCTTGAATTGGCGAAGAGGGTCATCAGGGAAAAACGTTTCCTTGAGCTTGGTCCTCAGCTTCTGAAGGGTGGTCCTGTGGGGTGGTGGCACAACCTTGTGCGGTTCTTCCATGCTTATTTGGAAGCAATGGGAGTGCATAGCACTAGAGGTGGTGACATTAGGTTCCATGGAGGAGGAGGAGAAGGACAAATTGATTGGAAAGGACGATGATGTTGCGGTAATAAGTGGCTTTCGGGTTTGGGAATATTGATGCCATTTATATGAGGCTTCTGGGTCTAGTATACTCTAACCCATCAATCAACGCACACCTCCACTGAGACCGCCAAACAACAAGGTCGCACCTCTGTGTACTAAAAATAAACATTAAAAATGTGAGAGGTATAAATTAATTATTAATATGACTGAGATGAAAATACCAGAAGCTAACAGCGAACGTTGGCAATTAATACTGGTGTAAGGTTAGACTTACCATAGTTGTATGACTCTAATGGGCGTGCTTTGTACAGCTATATATACGGTCAGACTTACCATATTAGCACGCACATAAAACGTTCATTAGTTGCATTTTTGCATTCTACCATTAAAAAAAAAAAAAGGAATATCTAATGTATGAGCTAATTTCTATGTAAGACTTTGCTAAATTTGAAGATAAAAGCATACTAGCATACTATAAGTCATGCAATGCCTCAGAGGTTTAAAGTTCAAATTTTGAGATAACAAGTATATCATATTGACTACACAAATTGAAAATAAATTTTATTAAAAAGTGTACTTAATATAATTATATTTCTCTTTATAACAAATTTAATTAATTGTTTGTTGTTTAAAATTAGATTTACCAAAAATACTTTTTATACAGTAGTTTATGTTAGGATTTTTTTTCTTTATGTAATGTGCCATTGGATAATTATTTTAATTTTAATCTTTGTGTCTCATTTAAAAAAAAGTAAAAAAAATCATAATCTTCGTGCAATTTAAAGTTTCTATTGTTTTTTATTTCTTGGTTAGGGGTAAGAGCCAATTTGTGTCTCCTCAATTAATTTCCCTTCCCATTTATTGAGGCAAAAACAGTCAATATTTATCTACATTAGCAACATTGAAAAATAGATTTTGGCTCACATTCTAATTATCACGGTTAACATTCCAGCATTTCTTGTCAAGATTTGACATGGTTTAGGTATTAATTTAATTTAATTATATTTTTATTATCTACTTTATTCAATAAGACAGTTTAATCATCGTCGTTAGAAAAACCAAAACATATATACGAATTTATTTTGTTCATAGATCAATATTTTCATCTTTTATTTAAAAAGAAATACCATATAATTTATTTCACACTAAGAAAATTAAAAATAGTAAGGTATCACTCAACAAGAAATGGATACTTCTTCATTAATATTAAGTATTTTTTAATCAAAGTTCAAAAAATAAATCCTTGTCAAATTAAATGTGAAATAATTAAAGGATAACTTTTTCTTCTTCTTCTTTCTCGCTATTTCGCTCCATTTTCTCTACCCTTGTATTGTCACTGTCACCGTTTGGCAAGTCCCTCCCTCTCTCTGCGGCCCCGGCTACGGTAGGATCCCTCGCTAAATGTAGAATTATTTTTCAATTTATTAAATATATTATTAATATGATAAAAACAAGTTATTAATTTTGCTATGGAATCATAATCATTCATAGAATTTTGAAATTTTTTTCTATGGTTGGAATACTCTAAGGCTATGTTTGATATAAAGAATTGAAATTAAAATATAGAATTATAATTTCAATTTAAATTCTATTTGAATTGGAATTGATTTATAATTTTAAAATTTATGTTTGAATAATTAGAATATAAAATTGTAATTCTAAATTTAATTCTAATTTTATTATTTAGATGAAAAATATTTTTTTAAATGATAAACATAAATAATATATCAAAAATAATTTATAATTTATTTTTTAAAATATTTTCTTTTTCTTAATTTAGATTAAATGATATAAAATACTCATTTTAATTATTATAACACCATATTATATCAACATTTAAAATAATATCTTTAAAAAAGAATTATTTGACATGTCATGTGTATGATGAGTGTTTAATCATGGACGGTGAACATATGTTTATGCAACGTTATGTCATATCATATACATATTATAACATCATGTTGTGATATATTGTGATGTATACATGTGCACATGCATGCATGTGCAGTATGTGTGTATGTATCAAATTTATCATATATACATTTGTGTTTACGTGTATAGGTGCATGTGTGTGGACATTTATATTCATATTTATTATATATATTTGTGTACACATGCATATTTTACATGTTTGATATATGTGTGTATGTGTGTGTATATAACATATTCATTACATATGTATTTGTATTTATTTGTCAAAGCATGCGTGTGTATATATATACATTTATATTACATTTTTGTTGTGTTTATATATCATCATGCTTGTGTTACATTTCAATATACATGTATGTGCGTACAAGCATACATGTGTATTATATGTGTGTCATTCGTGTATATGTATACTTTATTAATCTACAAAATATTAAAAATAAAAAAAAGTCAATTATTTTATAAATATATTAATATTAAAATTTAAAAATATAACATTCCAAATTAAATATTAACAATAACTTTTAAAAATATAAAGTATTGTCTTAGAAGTAAGAGAATTTCACTTCAATTTTGATATGTGGAATTATAATTTTTGAGATTGAGAATAAAAATTAAAAATAAATTTTATTAGTTATATTTCAATTTCATGCCATTAGTGTATGAAATTGAAAATATAATTTTAAAAAATTACCCAATAAAAAATTAAAATTATTAGGTCATATTCTAACTTCTCAACGCCAAATGGCGCTAATTGGTGTTGCAGCCTCCTGAAGGCTGAGAGACACATTTAATGTACATAAACTAGTGTGCCATGGAAGAGGCCACATAGCATTCGTTACCTTCATGTGGGGATGAAATAATGAGGTATCATTGCTGCAGCTTATTAAATCCAATCACCGCGTAAAGATTTTGTGGAATAAGTATACAAATTTATGGAGATGAAATATTATTGATGAAAATCACGCAGAGCATCTGCTTCATTGATCTAAACGTGTTAGTTTAATTTATAAGATGTAATATAATAGTTTCTAGCATTAGTTATTTGATTCCATATGGCAAACCAATATTTTAATTGTTAAAATGCCAAATCCATCAAATTGATATATATATATATATATATATATATAAAAGAAGTATGGACTATCTTGATAATTTTTTATTAAACATATATAATATAATTTTTCATATTTTATTTAATTTATTTAACAATATGAATTAAAATAATTATATCGTATAAGAAGCATTCCTTCCATTATTACTCCTTATATTTCATTCAGACGGTGGAATTTTTTCCTCAGAGCTATGTGTAAAAATAACGAAGAACTTTTTGTTGTATTTATACATAGCTAATTTTTTTAAATTTTTATTGTTAAGATTATATATATATATATATATATATATATATTTATTATGACATGGGTTATACAAAATTTAATAAAATGAGATAAATATCAATAATTTCTTCCAAAGTGAACTGTATAAATAATAAGAATGATAAAAAAATAAAAGCACAAAGACTAAAATATATTCACCGAATATGGAGGTGCGAATTGATTGCCTCTCATTTTTAAGTGTGCTAGAATTAGAAAGAACGAAGAAGAGAATTGAGAAAAGTCGGTTTTATTAGATGGATGAAAGGTCGGCACCTTATAGTGCAAAAGGAGAGGAGAGGGTGTTTGGAATTGGAAGAGTGAAGATTGAAGAATACGACATTCTTGTGAGCCTAAGCATGGACCAAGCATATGCCACCACGTGACAATCACGCGCCTCGCCACGAGAGCTTCGTCCCAATTTCCCACACCCCCAACTATCTTCTCCTATCTTTTGCCTGGTCAAGGCAATTTTTTCTAACATTAGGTTGTTCTTTATACAACACATACATACATACACACATATATATAGTTTTTCTTTCATACTTCATTTATTCTAAAATTTTTATTTTAATCTTTTACTCAATATAATAATTAAAATAATATTTCACTTATACATAAAAAATATCCTTATTTTTTAAAAACTTAACAAATATAATTTCTTGATTTTAGGTTTAGATTTGAATAGGGTATTAACTAAATCTAATATATTTTTTTAAAAATAATAAAGGATTAGTATAATATTTTTCAATAAATATAAGAATCATTTTATATATACAAGAAATAAAAATAATAATTTTATAATATATATATAGATATATATATATATATATATATATATAAAGAGAGAGAGAGAGAGAGAGAGAGATATATATATATATATATATATATATATATATAAACACACAGACACGCAACACATTCAATGGATAAACACAATGGATAATGTTGAAAAAACGCTGAACACATTTCGTTATAATTGAGGAGAGAGTAGTGTTCTCCATAATTAGAAGCATTGTTATAAAGGCCGGACATATTCATTTCACTTCTTTCTTTTTTGGTCAATATTCATTTCACTTCATTTGATTTGACTCGAAATGATTTCTTTTATTTGTTTTAATATGTGTTATTCAATTTATTTGATTTAAAATGTGGTTTTATACCCAATGTTAGGTGCTCACTATCATAACACTTGTTTCGATTTTAAGAAATAATAATTACTTGATTAATGGAGACACTAGCTTAAAGAGTTTTATTGCTACGTACTCAATCAATTAAAGAAGAATTAATTCTTTATTCGAAATAGATGAATAGATTTTCTTCGAAAGCAAAAAAACCAAAAAGCTTTAATATCTTTTTACCATTAGTATTAGGAAAATTAAATGTATCTATTTCCACATTGTATAATTCTTTAAGAATATTGTAAAGATTAAATTAATATTTCAAAATTAAAACATACAAGTGGTGTAAATCCAATCTAAAAACACAAATAACATTTACAAACACAATCTAGTGAGAACAAAACAAATCTCACTATTTTCTCTTTTTTAAAAAATTAGAATTTTTTTGGTTACAATTTAAGTCTAGGGTATGAACTATAGGGGTAATTGACAAAAGCAACACCATTTTTTTTTCAAAGAAAACAAAAAGAGTTGATATCTTCTATAAAAAAAAAATTATGAAATAAAGCTGACAAGCTAGCTAGGAAAGGACAGTGTTTAACCGAAAAATAAATAAGATATAGAAATGTAAAATAGGGAATAACACTAAGAAACGAAAGGAGAAAAAAATGAAAAATGAAAAATGAAAACGAAGAAGAAGATTGGAAGTTCTGAATAATAACATCTCACGGACTTCATTTTTGAAGACCGCAAAGCCTCAAAAACATTACATGTGCAAACATTCCACGAGTGTACTTCGACATTAGCAAGATAGGTGCATTAATAATTAATATTTCTGGGCATGCATGCATAGAAAAATCCATGTCCAAAATATAATTTTCTACAGCAATAATGGAATTTGTGCTGTCCACATTAATTGAGAAGCATAAGGGAATATAAAAGATTCTTTTCACATGATTTGTTTTTGTTTTCTTCGTGCTGGCCCTATTCGTAGAATATTAATTTGTAACTGAAAATTAAACAACTTTTCTTTTCAAATTTGAGAGACATTTTTATCTTCCAGATGGATATTCATCGTCCATTTAGTTACTTTAACCTAAATTCAAAATGATGTCGTTATATATCATAACTCAATAGCTAGTAAATTAAATTCTTTTTTGTAAAATTATAAGCATTCAATGTTGTTAATTGATATGAGTATGTAACGTTTTCCTTTTTATAAACCAAATTAAGCTATATACATAATCTGAACAGATAACAGTAACGAACGAAACGAAGTTCACAGATAATTGAGATCGAAAAGCAGCATATAGAGATCCAAAACCAATAATTAAAAACACAAAATAAAGCTGACATCTTGCTAATCGAGATTTTTAGTGTTTTAGAATTAACCATGAATCCATGATATGGTTTCAGATTTTTAAGCTACCATGTGATTCACGTGCAAACACATATATATAATACACGCACAATAAAGCAATGCATGTAATCATAAGATATAAGAAGTTTTAGATTAGTAAATTTTCATCAAATGGTTCAAATTTTAATACATATAAAATAATTTTTAACTTTTTAAAATTTTTATTATTAAATTTTTATCCAACAACTCAAATTTTATCAAATTCACATGCATTTAAAATTTTAAATTTATTAAATCCAAATCTTTGTTTTGCCTTTTTCTTGCAGAACATGGAGTAAGATTATTACTTTTTAACATTTTACATATGGTACACGATTTTCTATTATCTTGAAGGTATTGAAATCTTGTGTCCATTCAACAGAAGAAAATAGAATTCGCATGAAAGGATGCTTTGTGGGGTTAGTTTCATATGAAATGAAGTGTGAGAGGGAATAAGTATGTGGTTTGAAAGTCTCCACAAGTCCAAACTCTCATCTGTAATTGTCGCCACCATCCATATGCCTTTGTAATAAAGCCACATCAAAACTCATATGTATCCATTATTTGTTTGAATTCATTTCACCTAACTTGTTTCAAGAATTTGTTCTCTTGTTTGTGGGGATGGGTGCCCCATATTTACAGGGATTCAGGTTCTCTTCGATTGAGGGAGATTTGACGGTTCATATAAAAGTAATTTAGCAAATCGTCAGATCTGTATTTAAAATTAAATTATCATGCAATTTTGGTAATTTTTAAGAATAAAATTAATATTTTTGATTTAACAGTCCAATTTTAATAAATTGGAGAAGGCAGTTGAGCAGGATAGAAGCAATCCTAATCCTTATTTATAGAAGCTTTAAAGTATGTTTGAATGGAATTATGCGAATTGTAGAAGATATATGCTCCTCATTTGATTAAATAAGGCGATGTGTCATTTTGAGAGGACTTTTGATTGATTCTTTGGATAGTAATATTCATATACATGCAATGATTATATAGTGGATATTGGCAGTACTGTATAAAAGGAAATAGTATTTTTTTTTTTAATAATCTGAATTTACATTATTTGATGTGAAAAGTACGTACTTGAAAATTGGTTAAAAATTAATATGAAGAAAATTCGACAATGTTTTTACTGAAAAAAGAAAGAATCACGCTGCTTTCAAGAACATTTGAAGAGATAAAGGCACAATCTGTTTCTGAACAAAAATTGACCATCAATTCAGTACGAACGTTTCTTTTATTGCACTAGCCACATTCTGTAATTTGACTACAACTAATGAGCTGGCAACTTTCATTTCTTAGGTTTGTTATTTTATAAATTTTTTTGCTTGGTTCATGTGTCTTAACAAGTTATGAATTTAAATTTAAAGTAAAATTTTAAGTACATTCATAATTTTAAATGTATCAGTATGTTTAATTATAATTTTAAAATATAATTATAATATTATTATTTTATGTTGATATTATTACAATTATACCGTTACATTATAATCGATTGCACTAATATATTTAAAATTATGAGTATACTAAAAATGACACATCTAAACCAGAAAAAATTTTAAATCATTATGATTAATCAATTTGTAATATTTTTATTAAAAAGTATTCTAATTAATTATTTCATTTATTTGTATATAACCTATATAATTCATTTGATCAAATTAAATATTAACCAAATAAAAATAACAATAACAACGACTACCATATAACTTTATTCCCTTTTAATTTCTTACCTTCTTTCACTTATGCTATTGTTATTATTATTATTACTTTTTATCTCCGCTTCCCATGGAAACTCTGGGGAAAAAAATCACATTTCCTGGTAAAACAATTAAGAATAATTTTGTTTAATATTATAAAGTAACAACATCAGGATTTATAGGTGGATTCATTCTCTATAGCCAATCCTAGCCTTTTAATTTCTTACCTTCGATCACTTATGATTTTAGCCAAAAAAAAAAAAATACAACTAGACAAAATTATTTGACGTGAATGGTATTCTTAGTTATATATTAATATATTATATACTCGTACACCCTCAACCATGTTATTGTTATTTATTATTATTACTTCTTTATCTCTCGTTCCTCTGAGAAAAAAAAATCACATTCTCTCGTAAAATGATTAAGAATAATTTTGTTGAATATCCTACGCAGGGCAATTAGGTCATTTTCTCTCATTCCTTGATGCTGTTGAGGACAAAAGAGAAAATAAGTGGTATATAGGGATTGTAGGTAGGACGAAAGATGATTAATCAATAAGTGACTTTTTTAGGAGGAATGTCAAGTTGAGACACAAAGTGAAAAAAGATGAAGAAGAATTGATGAGAAATAGTATTTGTGGTGCTTGCTTTTCATTATCTCCTTCTTATATTTCCAGCCGCCCAAGCCTTTTTCTGATAGCGCCATCCTCCATTATTCTTCTCTTTCAACCTCAAATTTCTCTGTCTGGTTACTGTCCATTTCATTTCTTGATGCTTGCTCATAATTCATTTTCGGTTCCAATGCATGTGAAACAAAGAGCGTAATTAATTTTACGAAAATAAATAGTTTTATTATATTTGATCGTCCATATACGTATCATGAATTGTATATATAAGCATTGTTTATGGTTATTATAAATATATACGTACAGGATATTCATAATTTTCATATAAAAATAATTTAAAAGAATTTAGTGTTTCAGGCCACACCGTTTTAAAATGTAATCCATGTTAAGGCATCGTATAAAAGAATTAATGTTATCTAAATTACATAAGTGTACATTCTTGTTTTCATCAATAATGTTGGAGAAACAAAACATGAAACGTGTTCTAGATTCTTAAAACCATTATTTTGATAGGATGTTGGTATCATCATCATATAGTAATGACGTAGTTGACTAGAAGATGTACCCACGTTGATCAACACAATTCAATTCAAGAGGGACACAACTTTCGGAGGAAGAAAGTTCAATAATCCATAGGATAAAGCTCCAACATAGATGGTCTTGAGAAGGGAGGAAGGAAAGTGAGATGATAGGGTTTACATTCAGATCATATCAAGTTCAAATCTTGCATGCAAGTGTAAACACGGATCTTGAGAAAGACAAAATATCAATGATTTTGTTGCTAAATGTCGACTATGATATCATCTTTTTTCCCTTCTTTTCAGAAGTGCATATGTTAGACAATGAAAAGAAAAGGAAAAAAAATAGAAGACATTATGTAAATGTTTGAGTATGTTCGGAGGGGTGGGTAGTTATAATGGAAGGGAAAGAGAGAGGAAAATTGTTGAAGAAAAAACTTTGTTTGTTAGAGAGCATGTAGATAGAAGGAAGTAAATATTTTTTTGATCTTTTATCTATTGTAAAACTACCTTTGATTACTCATTATTTACTTATTCAAAAATTAAATATGATATTTTTTAATGAATAAAAAATTATTTTAAATATACAAAATGCCAATTTGTGATAAGTAAGTGACAAAATTTTTTTTTATCCGATAGAAAATGAAATACCTTTTGCCAACGTTTTAGTTACACAGGTTCAAGGTGTTTATGGAGATTTTCTAGTGTCTTAATTTTGAGGGATTTAAAAAGAGAACTTTATTAATTGTTTTGTAGAATTCTAATAGTTACAAAACTATATATTAATCTTATCTTAAATGAATTTGTAAAAGAGTATCATAATTATTTATTTTGCGGGCAGTTTGTTTTCACGAGTTTATTGCGGGACAGTTTGAGAAATTTATTTATGATTATTCGATGAATTTATATTATTATAATTAAACACATCATCATGTTGTCATTTTACACACATGCGTGCCTATCCAAACCAATAATTCATAGCTATGTTGTCATTTCGTTGATCATGAGCTTAATTTATACATAAAATCAATGAAAACTTAATTACTCCAGTGAATGAAAAGAGTATCTATAAAATTATTTTCTGCTTAATTGAACACTAACGAGTAATGAGGGTGCGATAAACCATGAACCGTTAAATTATTGTAAGGTCCGTAGACCAATGGTCCTTATTATACAGCATTTAAAACACTTAACAAATTAAGTGTTGTAACATAAACAACATACGAACAGAAACAAAAAAAATGAGGTCAGAGACATAGAAAATTCTAACATGGTTTTAGGTTTTGATTTGAGAGGTCGAAATAAGCTTAATGGTGAAGATAAATGGGGTATTATACAGTAGCAGCAAACAAAATTCTTGCTTTCTCTTAATCAACAATGATAGGTACAAAGAATTAATAGAAATTCACAAAAGATGGGTCAGTGGACCTGAAACACCTTTGATGAATTTTCATTGTTCTCTTACACTAATCTTATGTGCAATGGGCATATGGTATTCAAGAATTTTTCCTAGCAGAATTCAGGGTTTTAATATTAAAAGAATTAATTAATAAACATGTATTGTTTTTCCTGCATTCAATGGAGAAACATGTGAAGAAAGCCAGAGGCTGCGAGGTAGGGGGAGTACATTTCTCATAGTCATTAGATTGCGTAATTTTAAATCTAGATCGTTATTAAAAACTTTAAACGCATACGATCAATTTTAAAAGTTTTTACTGTGCAATCACTAATTTTAATCTCAACTATTAAATCATATAATTTTTTTAATATTAATGATTAGATATATACATTTCTTATTAAATGCCAAAAAATCTAGATCCATAGAATGGGTACGTCTTCTCCCATCAGTATTAAAAAAGTCTTGAAAACCTGCAAAATGGGTCTTCTTAATCATACCTGACTATTACTCAATCTACGCATAGAGATGAGTTTTAAAATTTATCTCAATAGGGCAAAAATATTTGGATAATATTATATATTAAGATAGTTAACATCACGAAAAATTTTAAGATTTAATTAGAAAGTAGAGGAGGCAAATTAAAAAAAATAAAGAGGAAAATTCTTATTAATTGAAAAAAATAAAAGAATATATAATTAAATTACATATGAAAAATTAAAATTTTAAAAAGTCAAATAGAAGTATCCTCACACCTTTCCTAATTCTATCACTGCTATACAAAATAGAACGAACAATAACATTTGGTAACATGCAATAAAAATGGTAAAGATTAATAATATGGTCATAAGTTTGGATCAAGTAGAATAGGAAAAGAATTTGGCCAAAAAAAGAAGTAGAATAGACAAAAAGAGAAGGGAAGAGATTCTAAAATTATATTTTACTTTAAATTCAAATAATTCTTTATTTTCTATTTTTTTCAGCCAAACATATTTAAAAGGAAAAAAAATTTTAAATTAATCGTGTACTTTCTCTTTCCTTTGTTTTCTTCCAGTATTCTTTTCAATCTAATAAGAAAAGTAATTTCTAACTCATGTTTATTTTAGAATATCAAAACATAACCAGCCTTAATTCTCATATACACACGTACAATGTTAATGAGAAAGTAAATATAGTATATCAACATTCAACGCTTTTAACCAAAGAAAAGCAGAAGCTAAGTGTTGACTCATAATGTCCTTTTTTAACTATTAAATAAATTTAATT
The DNA here is from genome assembly GCA_037074485.1 of Delonix regia. NCBI lineage: Eukaryota > Viridiplantae > Streptophyta > Magnoliopsida > Fabales > Fabaceae > Delonix > Delonix regia. Next base: position 24,401,032 of record CM073461.1, read on the forward strand.
TGCTAACAAATCAAACACTTTTGTCATTCACTATAATCACTTCAAGCTTATAAACCCAGATCATTAAAAAAATTATTTTTGTTCATAAATCATTCTACTATAATTGTTCAAAATATCGATAATTAGTAACGAAAGAAAGTAGATGTCATAGAGCTAAATGCTAATTAACAAGTCTTCTTAATTATAATAAGAGTATCTCTCGGTTTCAAACATCAGAAAAATTTTCAGCAAAATGCTGTAAGTGGCACCAAGAGGACCAGCTAAAGATTCTGGTATATTTATATGACCCCACAACCATTTGCAGGGTCTTGAAGACTCATACCATAGAGATTCCATTGGAATGATAAGACATTTTCAGAAAGGAGAAATCATAAGGCACTAAAAATAATTGTCCCAAAAACTTGTCAATTAATGGACTATTTGTATTATTATAGCGTGAATATGTGGTCAATCTGTGAATTAAATTAGTGTAATGATGGATATGCATCTGTGCATTTGAGTGTATTGCCCCACTTTAACCCTATAATTTCTCCCATTTAATGATTATTTAGGCGCTTCGCGTCTTTGAAGCAACTCCTTGCGATTGTGGCAATGTATATCCAATAACAGTAGAAGACATGTCATTTCATGGAGGGTCAAATTCAACGTAATTGTCATTCAATTTGTCAGCTTATACAACTTTTGTCTCCGAAAAAAAAAAAGGACAAAGAATTAACAGAAATTAATCAAAATAATTGTGTTAGTAAACTTTATTGGTGTTATCACAAACTAAATGACTTATTTTGATGAAAAATAACACTCTATTTAATTGAATAAAATATTATTTTAATTATTTACTTATAAGTTTATTTTTAAATTAGTTATTTATTAATTTTTATTTTTAATTTAATCTTTTATTTATATAAATGTTAAAATAAATTTGTTTAATCCATCGTATCAAACTCATTTGACTTACTAAAATAATGAGTTGGGTTACAATTTTCAACTCATTTAATGTAGATAGATTAAACTAACTTCACTTCCTTAATATGTAGGTCAAACGGACTAACTCAATGAATTAATAGATTGAACTATTTAATAGATTTTGTGGATTTTCTTTTATGAAAAGTTTAATATTACATAATCTCAAATAATATATATATATATATATGTATTTGTTTTGCCTTTAAATATTTAATATTTAATCAATTATAAACAATATAAATGAGTTTTTTATATTATAATTAAATATTTGACTTGATAATTAATTTTTTTTTGGATTCTTTTTTCTTCTTACAATTTGTTTTTCTAAATTTTTTTTATAAATTAAATGTGTCAACCTATTTAATTCATTTGTTGAGTTAGGTTCAACATTCCAATTTATCAACTCAACGTGGGCTAATCCAGGTGAGTCGAGTTGACTTTATTTAAATGATAGCATATTTAGTTCAAATTTAATTAATTTTTAAAGACTAAATATGTTAACATTTATATTAGTACATGACTAAGAAAATGAATTAATAAATAAAATATAGATTGATAGGTAAAAGATTAAATTAAAAATAAAAATCAATAAGAGGTTAAATTAAAATTAAATTATAAATAAAAAATTAAAATAATATTTTACTCGCACTTAATTAATAAATGTAAGCACCGGAACCACATTTCTTGAGGCCAACACGCATTCATCGTCTACTAATAAAGTTGCTGCAATTTCTTTTCTAGTTAGTTTTGGGCCTCAAATTGGAGAGGAAGAACAAGGTGGTGGTTGTGGCAAAGTGTGTTTGGTTATTATATGGGAATTGTGGTCCTGAGAATGTCAACCATATTTCACAGAGCAACTTAAAAAGGAAGTTTAGAAGAACCTTTCCTACTGCTACAGAACAAGCACATAATTGGTAGAAAAATAATGAATGAAGAATCATATATATACATTTTTCATGGTTTGCTTGAGCTCCAACCAGTCGTTGGCAGGGATAATGTCTATCTAATAGCAGTGAATCTTCACTAGTGGTTGTCCTTTTCATGGCATTTGGCTCTTTTCTGCCAGTTTTATTGCACATCACCCCTTTCAGAATCATATATATAAAAATGATAAGAAAGAACTTGAAAATAGATAGAAATTCATAAAATTTTTTTATTATTTGTTTTGAAGTTGCTTGATATGAAAGTATACGACATGTCAACAAATTTATAGAATAAATTGTATATCTCTCTCTGAAATTTTGTTAAAATTACATAAATTTTCTGCTGAAATTATAAGTTGCCTTAGACTTTAGTCTAATTTTTATTTTTAAGGGAACTAGATTGCTAAAATACCTTCAAACTTATTTTTATGGAAGATGTTGCGATAAAAAAAATTTAAAAATTTAATTAAATTGCATATTTTGAAGTAAAAAGAATCTTCAAATTTATATTAAAAAAAAATAATAATATGATAGTACATGTCATTTGTCTGAGTAAAAAGTAGAAGAGAGAGCAAACACCTAGATAGACCTGTCCGTTATTTCTGATCTAAATCATCAGTTAACAAAAGAATGTTACTTTCATTGGCAAAAGTTCAGAGACTTTTAAAGTCTTGTTATATTATTATCTCTTATTTAAAGCTTTGCATGCATGTAATTCTTTTTTGTGCACTTTATTCTTTAATTTCATTTTCAGATATATTATCTTTAAAAAAAATTATATAACCATAATATGTACAATATATTTACCTGATATGAACTTTAATTAATTACCACAGAATTTCTTGTGTGCACAGATCATCTCGAGAAATAGGGGTATGCAAAAAAATATTATTGATTTACCTTTTAGTTATCGTTCTGGAGTAGACTTTGTATAGAGTTACACATGGTTTAATATAATTATTAAACAAATTATTTTGATTTTTAAAATTCTGCTAACCTCTGGTAATTAACATAAACTTATAAATAGTATTTATTATGCTATTTAAATAATAGACACTGCAGTGCTTTAAAAATTAAACATATCATAAGAAGTGCAATTTCGTGTCATCATAAGCAATGGCATTTTTAGTTAAGGACTTCCAAAATTTGTTTAACTTTGGATGAAATTACTTATTGCCATTGAAAAATTGACAACATTAATTGCTAATATTGAAAGCTTGAGAAATTATATTTTATATTTTAAAACATTTATGATTATATATATATATATATATATTTATTAAGAAGGAACTCCTATAATTTTCATCAAATTAAATAGATGCGTGCGTACTTTATTCTTACTTTATTGACAACCTAACTCTAAAATTAACAAAATTAGATTTTGAATCTGTAATAATATGCACTTGTCCCCTGTAACACCAAAGATGCATTTCAGGTTCGAAAAGTACAGCATGTAGGCATATCTTACTATAGTTATCATTTCGACTTTTTTTGACTCTGAACTTAATCAAAATCAAGGCCCAAAATCTAGCACCTTTCAAACCAAGCTCTTGGTGCCTGCTTTAGCTTGTCGGAGGCCATAACGTAAATCGCTTCCTTGAGCTTGCATACCAAGTTAGGATTCCTAGGAGAAGAGAAGCCCGGAGTTGGAGGAGGCTGAATAGAAACTTATTCTTGCGGATCCCTCCTTTCCTTGAAAGGCATTCTTCACGTCAAGTTGAAATAAGGGCCACTTTTTGATTGCAGCCAAGGCCACGAATGGTGGTCATTTTAGCAACCTGGGGCAAATGTTTCCCCTATCTCTAAATGGGTTCGACTCAATATTCTTGAAGGAATCCTTTAGCTACTAATCTAGCTTTGTATCTCTCTACCGAGCCATCTGCTTTATGCTGGATCTTGTAAATCCATAACACCTAACATCTTGACCCAAACGCCAAAAATAGATCCCGAGCTGACGGCCCATTTACCCAAAACCAAAGAACCCACAAGTCTAGTGGGGCAAGTTAGCCATAAGCTCCTTCCACCCTTTTTTCAGTTAAACCCTCATTCATGCCCCTTAAAACCCTAAAGAAACCCTAAGACCTAGAACCTTCCACTCTCATCTAGATCCTGAGCTTCAAGCTCCGTTCCAGTTTTAAATAGCGATCAAGATAGCACAGTCCTCTGTCTTGAATTCCAAACGCATTTCCAGAAAACCCTAATTTCTAGTTTCTCAGAGATGGCAAGGCGCTTGATTCCGAGCCTTAATCGCGTCCTGATCGAGAAAATAGTACCTCCGTCGAAGACCACCGCTGGCATTCTCCTCCCTGAAAAGTCCTCCAAGGTTTCATACCACTCTCTTCATCAGTTCTTACATTTGTATGGTTTTGACTCGTGTATGTTGGATCAAATGGTTTATTTCGAATCTGACTTTTTCGTTAAATCGACGTTAAAACGCTGCTTGATTTAGGTTTAGGTTTTTGTGTTCATATGTTTTAGCATTTCTTGATTAATCGGTTTAATTTGGATTGGCTCGAAAGCAGCTTAATTCCGGGAAGGTGATTGCAGTTGGACCTGGAACGCGAGACAAAGCAGGGAACTTGATTCCGGTGTCCCTTAAGGAGGGCGATAACGTGCTGTTGCCGGAGTACGGTGGCACCCAAGTCAAGCTCAATGACAAAGAGTATGCTATCTGAACATTGCTCACTTTTAAATGACGGAGTAAATAATACATACTACTTGAAATATTTTAGAACTTGAATTCACATTTCAAATAGAACTTGTGACTCATTAATCATAGATGATTAGAAGGTTACGTTGATGTTTTATGAAAATTTAAAATATTGGAAGTTAGTGTGTTTTTAAAATTTAGAATCAATCTGGGTAGAGATTTACTATAGTATAAATCAAAGTTAGAAAATGTCTGTATAACAGGACTAAAGAATGTGATCATTGTTATTTATTTTAATCATAATGATGCAGATTCCTAAATGGAAGTTTAAAATTTTCAAGTGGCTTCTTCTATTGCAGGTTGCATTTGTATAGGGAAGAGGATATCTTGGGCACTCTGCATGATTGATGAATTAATTGCTTCAAAATTGGGGGATGGTGATTTATAAAATATCCTAGTGTCTCATTGATGCTACTCGTTACAGTCATGGAGAAACTTTTAGCTACGATTTCATGTTAATGATATTCTGAGAATGACAGTGCCAATTGTGCTTCTTTGATTTGATGGTGGGCATTTCTCTTGAAACTGTTCTATTTTTCAGCTGTGTGCCAGTGTCACACTATCTGATAAATGCTTAGTTTTCAGCTTAACAAGCCTTCTAAGTTCATATAAATGTGTTTATTATTGGTCAAGGTAGTGGTGGGCGAACGCATTGAAGGAACTACAAATAATGAAAATGCAAATAGGAAGAGTAAATCAAGTACCTCTCAAGTTGTGGTCGGTCAAATCAAACTTTTAACTCTCTCAGTGATGTTTTTATTCGTGAAGTGTGGGTCCAATCCAATGAGGGAGATAACTTATAATTTGGTATTTAGTTGAGTATGGTTGCGAAGTAAGCTCTCATTGGATAATAATACATAATTTATAAGAAAAACACGTGTTATTATATTTTATAAAGAAAAATTAGTTTTCGTTATGAAAACGATAAGCTTTACTACTGAAATTTTTAAGGCCAGAAAACTTGACCTTCAACTTAATTTCTTGACCTTTAATTGATTTCTTTCTTCAGAAAAGTGCCACATTAGGATCTATTTGTGCTTCCTTTTAAAAAACACCTCTAAATCCTTTAATAAGCGGTTTATTAGCTCATGGCTAATGGAAAAAATTATTTCATAAAATATATGCACCACTGCTTGTATGGAGTATTAGCCACTTAAAATGTACTACCTACCAACAAATATATCATTTTTCCTCTATTAAAATTGGTAGCCCTTAACTCAATTACCCTTGGTGGTAAGTTAAACAGTTAGCAAGAACATGAGTTCTGCGTCCAACAAAAACATTTTGAACAATCTAAAAGAAGAATCTGCGAGATCAACGAGGAAGATCTTTGTAATGCTCAACTCAAGGTTAAATGGGAAGCCATAAAAGACCATTTTCTCCTCAATTATCGCATTGCCGCGCAAATATTTCTTAAAATGAACGTATAGGTTTAAACTTAAATAAAAAATCATATACATCACTCTGCTATGTGCTATCATGCAACTATATCATATTTGTATTCCAACCAGCGAAGGCTAGTCCCAATTGCTGAGGATGCGAAAAAGCCAGATAGTTTTTCTAACATCACTTTCGTTTTTTTTTTTTCAATCTTCTAGAAAGCACTGAGATCCAAGGTTCCGAACTAAACCTAGTCAAATAACCGATGAATAAGAAAAGGACAAACCTACCCAACACCTAGAAGTGAACATGCTTGCGAAGATCAATTCCTGAAAATGTAAATTAAATTCGATAATTCGAACAAAAAAATAGGTCTTTATATCAATTCAATTTATATAAAAATTAAAGAATGCTAAGGAAAGCCAAATAACAGAAACCTGAAAAGATGGGGAGCTCTCTAGCACTCTACTGGCATGGACCCTAATGTCCAAAAGTGCATTCTTTTTGGGAGTGATTGGACCTGCACGCTATTTTAAGTCCCCGATGGAAAGAACAATCAGTAGTGTCCCCTAAGGAACTGCCACCAATGACAAAAAACTCCTTGGCAGACGAAACAACAGTTTAAGAGATCAATGCGACATATCTTTCCGTCTGGCGAAATGGTTTCCACCAGAGAGGCCTACGGGTATCTGTTTATTGGTGCAGTCGATTTTGAGTGAGCGGAAATAAAGGGAGATATATTTGGAGGTTGCGGTACCTTTGGGACCATGCCGACTATTCAAGGAGAAGGCAAACGGATCTTTAAAGCTGGATGAAAGTAAAAGCAAGTAGGAGTAAGTTGGCAAATGAAATTTCCGGTGTTGGAGCAATCTTCCATGTACATCTTATTTTTACTTTGACCATGTAAAGTCTAATATTTAGAGGCTGTCCAGCTTAGTTATATTTTCCCATAGTCGAATTGCATATGCATAAACACCACATGCACTACCAATAACATGACTTTGGTTAACTCACCAGTCAACATGATTGCTCTTCGGCTAAGAATGGGGATCAGGAGCACAGAAAGCAATAAGATACAGTGCTTGTTCAACCATTACCCATATGTGTGCGTGTGTGAATATTCACAAGAGATCAATTCCAACATCATCTATGATCAAGGGATTGGCAGAAGTAACAACGTTATTAATGACATCATCAAGTGAGAAAAAAGAATTACTCTCAAAAAGCTATCACACAGAAAATTTCAGTTGCGTAAAAAGTATCCTCGTAATATAACATGATCGTGACCCAGAGGCTAGAATCACTTCACTGCACTTTTTTTTTTTTTCCCCTGGGCCACACACTTCACTGCACTTACTAGATCTGAGAAGCATTCTTAACTTCTTTTTCTTACTTCCCCGTCCTAAAATCCCACTAGAAGTGGATGGCCATACCGCAATAAAAGCATGTCACTATATCATAATTCAAAAAGTCAAAGGTTTTTAAGTCCCATTTCTCACCTTTAAGGAGATTAAGGTTTAAATGCATTCAACATAACCAAGGTTTTCACAATTAAGACCAGCAAATCATTCATTCTAACCCAGTATAGATACGAGTTCTCATATAACAATCAGCATATACGAGGATAGTAAGCATGTAAAATAACTCATGCAAACTCACCATAACATAATTTACTGACTATGACGTTAGAACAAATGCTGAAAAATGCTTACATAGAAGATACTAAGACTATATGAAAGGGCCTAACAATCTTTTATCAGAAAAATGACTCGCATATCCACCAAATAAATAAATTCCAATGGTGTCATTGTCTCATTGAGAAAACATTGAACACATATATATGCAGAGGGATAATGAGCACATACACAACAGCTACAGCATTCAAGGTTGTGTCGGATGTATTTGATGCAGAATTCTAACCAACATATACTGAAAATGATTTCTGTAATACTAAAATTGAGCAGGACGGGTAGCAACAAGAAACCAAAGCCAAAAATAATATCTTCAATGTGTTGCGAGTAAAAATTATATAAACCTGCAAGATTTGATTAATTAAATAAATCTGGAAATTTGTAGTTTTGAACTTGATAAAATTTATAATAAGAATCAGACTAGGATCAAGTATGACTGTGTTGTATTTCCAACGAATGGAGGTAATTACATATCCATCAAATTCACTGTGAAATTAGCCCATCCAAAGAGGACCAGAATCTTAATTAAGAGCATTATTTTGCAAGAATCTCACTATGTTATATATCATAAGAAATTGTAAGCCAGAAAACAAGACAGCTGAAACAAAAATATAGGGTCTAAAGTTATAGCAATCATTTTGGTTCAAAACGAACCTCCCAACAACAAATTAAACACCTTTATGACTAAAAATCCTTCCGTAATTCTTACCTACTACCCATAAAACACTGCCTCAAAATCCAGCTCACTTGTATTCAAAATTTGGCACCGGCGGAGCATCAAAGCTCTCCAGAACCTTGGTCTCGCTTCCGCCACTCGTGGAAGGTTCGTCCTTCTTGCCTCCACCGAACCAGCCACCAAACCACGATTTGCTTTCCGAACCAGGATCCGAAGGCATAGTCGACGAAGTCATTTCTTGAGGCGCAGTTGGGACCGCTAATCGATTATTGGTGGGGTTAGGGTACCCGGGCACAGGCTCATCAATCATTATAGGCATCTGTTGCTGTGCGCTGAGGAACTTGTTGAGCATGATCCCGGCTCCTTCTATCAAGGCCAACAAGACGCCGCCAAACGCAGCCGCGCGAGCCGAAGCCCCAAAACCCTGCCTCATGGAAAGGAATCCACCGGTGGCAGCACCGGCGATGATGGAATTCCATGGGTCCTCCTTCTGACGAACGTAGACCATCGTACAGTCAAAAGTAGAGAACAAGCCACCCCAGACGGCGAAGCTGCCACCGACACGTGGTGCGTTGAGGCGAACGGCTTGGGAGCCGCCGATCAGCCGAGCGCCCTTGGGAGAGTTGTAGAGTCCTTTGAGGAAGTGAAAGGCAGAGCCGCCCACGGCTCCCATGCCGAAAGCGCCGCCGATGTCGTCGAGTATGCGATCGGGGCAGGGCTCCCGCGAAGTCTCTGGAGTTCCCATGAAAACGAAGAAGGGTCAAAGTTTATGTGTTGCGTTTGAATTGAATGAAACCCTAAAAGGAAGCTCGATCTGAAACTGGAAAAGCTCCGCCTCCTCCTCTCACTCTGCGCCTTGTGGAATAAGGGATTCTCCGAGACCCGTTTGCTTTGTACATAACCGGTTCGGGCATTAAATGGATACCCATCTTAAATAGTTTTTTAAAAAATAATTTTATTATTATTATTTTGGGGAAAGTAAAAAGCGGAAGCCCCAGGCAAAGGTACATTAGAAATAGTGATAGCAGTCTTTTATTCCTTTACGATATATTAACTCAAAAATTAAGGATTAACCGACCTAAGGTTGGATAACGGTCAAATTAAATTATGCGAAATTATGTTTGATATATTAATATATTCAATAATATAAAATTTATGTAGAATTATCAAATATAAAAATAATATCACAAATTAGAGAATACTACAAAAAATTAAAATCTTAAATTTTTTAAGAGAAATCATAAATATTTTAATGGAAAACTCATCATATTTAAAATGAAAATTTAATGATATAACCATGATAACATTTTAAATTGAACATCTTTTTCTAAAAAAAATTTGTGAAACTCAATTCAATATTATTTTAATATCATATTATAGATTAAAACTTGTTCAATTGACAATTTGAGTTTTATATGAGCGAATTTGAGTTGCAATGATACCTCACAATCTCACCCAAAAAAAAAATTGTGGTGTTATAAATATTATTAAATTTGATCAGAGTATATTATAAAAGTAACTTTAATGATACAAATATTGTATTAAACATTTATGTTTAGATGCCGTAGAGCCCAATTTAAATTTGGATGGACCACGTGGGCATATGTGGAAGTTTCTTTTGTTTAATTTATATATTTATTTATACTATAATTCAAGTTTGAAATAAATAAGAAGAAAATGAAAAGAACTACAGTAATAAAAAAAAGGAGTAAATGAAAAAAAAATTTAATTAAAATTATTTTTTAATTCACATTATTTATTAAAAGTTTAACGTCCAATTTTTTTTTTTATTTTACCAAATTGTTATTGTTCATGAGTAACAATGTTCACTGTGAATCATTTAACAGTGCAAAATAAAATTATTTCAAACATACATAAAATATAAGATTTATAATTGTTGCCTTAAAAACTAATATTATTTTATATGTTACTTTTTTTAAAAAAGATTTATTGTTTTGTTAAAAAATTTACCTTATGTATTATCAATTAATTTTCTTTTTAAAAGCAACTCATCTAAGATAAAAAAAAAATCTGATTATATTTAATTTGTTCAAACAATATCATTTTAACAAAATTAACATGACACATTTCTTTTTTTAAAAAAATTAAGTCACATTTTTGTTTAAAAGGGCCCTGATCAATATGGAATGTTACCATTAGATATTATTATGAAAATAAAATTATAATTTTTTTTATCATTTGTCAATTGTATCTTTTTAAAAATTTTATAAGGTCATGAATATGTCATATTATTTATATGTAATACCGAATACCATAGCACTCAAAATGCTAAGAATGCATGATAAGAATCAATATACCAAACAAGACCTCAATAACCTATAACAATAAACTGGAACTCTATAAAGAATCTTTAGAAAATAAAACTAAATGGAGTATATGAGGATATTAGCCCATGTATTTATATTATGAGGAAAGTATACAAGTATGATAAGTAATTCTGCTAGTATTTTATTATAAAAAGACTTTTTCTTTGTTTGGACAGTATTTTGAAAATTAAGGAGATGTTCAGAGAACAATTTAAACTAGGGGAGTTCGAGGATAGTAAATCTGTTAGCATTATATCATATGTGCAAATACTAATAGTATAAGTAGACCATTTTCATGTAAGTTTGACCTAAATTTCACATATTCTAACTTTAGCCAAGTTAATTACAAAATTTTATCTTAAATAATGGCAAAAGGAAATTTACTCAGACACTTAATTATCATGGGGCAACACTTGGAGAGATAATTTACGCAGTGGATTTGACCCATCAAACTTGGTTTGCTTCTTTGGTTGTAAGGTCAAAGCCAAAATCATGGTTGTTTGTACCTGTGCTTGAAACTAAATGGCATACATACAAAAAATTTCCAAAACCTGATGGTGTTCCATTCTCACTAGCACAAATTATTGGAGGACACTGATCTCTCTATTCTATCATTTCTTCACGCACCATCACAGCTTGCACTGAGGGCTAGAGAAAAAATAAAGAAGGGGAAAAATTGAAAAGAATTAAGAAAGAGGTGCCTTTCCCTCTTCATCAATCAAAAGGAAATACTTTTCTTCTGTGAGTCTGCACCCAAAAAACGCCCAGCTAGCCAAAGCTTGAACCCATCATCCCCACTCCTCCACAGCACGTGCAATCTCTCTCTCCTCTCTGAATCAGGCCCAAAGTTCTCGTCTTTCTTCCATTGCAATACCCCCCAAAAAACGCTGCCATTGTCGGGGTGTCCCTCACCCTCTGGAATTCTTGTTAAGGGGGACAGAGTGAGATGTGTATTCTCACGGTAGTAATTATGTGATGTGCTGTAGAGAGTTTGATCCCAAATGCACCCATACAACCGGCTACCTAGTAGTGGCCACTCCACGCCTTCGCCGCCGCAGTCGCCACTTCGGTCTCCGAGACTCCGCCACAGCCGCTCTAAAACCGGCCGGTTCTCTCCGGGACAACCTGCGGGCCGTACAGTTGCCCAGCGTCTCGCTTGGATCTTCCTTTCCGTCCTACTACGCCGTCAGGGATTTTTTCTTTTTGCTCCCCTTATTTATATCTCCGGCATGCTTCTATACATGGGAACTGTCTCATTCGACGTCGTTCCGGTCATCAAGCACCGTCCGGCTCCTGGGTCCGTGTACCGCAGCCCGGAGCTGTATGCTAAACTCCGACACGAGATGGATGCCGATAATTCATCTGCCGATGCGGTTGGTCTCAGTAGATTTGCTTTGCTGTTTTTTGTCTTTGAAATGGCTTTGGATTATGATGCGGAATCGGAATTTTGCACTGCTTTTCTTTTCGTTTTTCTTGGATTCGTTATGAACGGTGAAGAATCATGTGGCTTTTTTGTTATTTTATCGATCTAGTAATTGGGATCTTATCATATGTGTTATATTTGTCTTCAATTTTTCTTTTGGAAAGTTTTGAGGCTAAGAACGGGAAGGCTCAGATAATACTCTAGTTTTCTTAAATTGTATGTACTGAATGTTTAAATGATCTCTATATTTTGCGTAGCTTTAATGTAGAATTCATATACAGCTCGAACCATTGTATGCTGTATTTGGACTAGTTATGCACATTATTATCATAAATCATTATATGTTTTCTGTTGGAGTTTCTATGACTTGCTAAAGGAAGAGCAGAGTTATCCTTTACCCTGTCTGAATCCAGTGGCTAAACATCTACGGAAAATGAAGGACTAACTTATTGGTGAAGCGCTTAAAATTGTCTTATAATAATTTCTGATGGACGAAATTCATGCCAGGCCAGGCTGTCATTTCCTCCATGATGCAGTCTTAGCAACTAGAAAAGTGTGTTTGTAAATTTTCTATATAAGAAAATTTTTTTTTGATACTGTACAAGGTGGCTTGGTACTAGCAGCACTTGATTGTTGTGCTTGTGGAAGAATATATCTTGTGTAGTATCTTCCCTGTTATTGCGCATTATTAAAGTCTGGCGACCCTAATTTCACTTGCTTGACGTTGGGATTCCCTTGAAATGATTGTCTGAAGTAAATAAAACATAAAATCCCATTTATGTCAAGTATACATTAAAAATTTGAGATGTCTCTTTTTAGCTGTTGAGGGCGGATCAGGTGCTTCCACTTACTTGGAAAATGTTTCATGTGTGGTTGCAAATATTGTGTTAGAGCCTGAACTCAAGAATAATTATAACAGAACAAGAGAAAATGATCTGGGTTTTGTAATAATGCTGAGAATTACACTATATCACCCCCTTAAAAGGAAGAGAATGATATTAGCCAAAAACCCTTACACCCTTAGATGTTCCCCTAACGAAGGCAATACTAATGTCACCAAAATAGGACCCAAAATGAGTCTCCCAGACCTGCTGGCTTTAGATAGGCCAGTCCTCTCCCTTCCAGCTCCCAAGTTCCCAAAAGTGATCCCCTTCCACACCGGAGAACCCACAAAAAACCAATCCCATACCCACCACCAACCCTACTGAACAATAGGTCATCGAGTGTTAGTCTACCTTCTCTCTCTACCCTTACCCTTATAGACCTTCATGCCTTGTTTAGGGCCAGTAGTTATTGTCAGGGGCTGCCCCTTCATCCCCTTGTGTCTTCTGCTATATACTTGAGTGATGTTAGGTGGAGACGGATGGGTGATCCCATCATATTGCCATAGCATTTCCCTTCTAAAGTTAAATTCTAAATTGACCTGGAGTGCCGGAAGCTTAAAATACTGGTGTGTAAGGCTTATGACAGAGTTTTTATGCTATATTTGCAACTTTTTAGCTATCCTTTGGCTCATAGGAGTTTCTCTCTCTTTCCTGGACTACTATTTTTCCTTTCTTGTTATTCTTCTTCTAAAATTATTGAGTCTTTTGTTGATTTCTTCTTAGTCACTTTGCAGATCTTGATGCTTTTGATTTTTGTCTTTTTTGGTCCAACTGGTTACTTTTAGTTACACAAATCGTTAATTCCTTTCAGATATCAACAATATGGAAGAGTTCCTATAAAGGTGGTGAGTGGAAACCATGTGTAAACAGATCTTCTGAAGGTAAGATATGCTTAGTCTTGAGGCATAGCAAACGATGACGTTTTGTTTTCTCATTCTCTTTTTTTTTTTTCCCTTTTTAATTTTATAATTACTTTGGTTCTTTGATATCATTGACAATGATTTGTCATGGTAGATTGATAATTTTAATACCTCCCTTGTAATGTAATACCTCGCACAAGGCTACATCTTGTTGGAGTAAATTTTTTGAAAAGAAAAATAAAAGATCCAGCTTACTGTTGCCTATCATATGCAGTTCATATATAATATATTCACCTTTTATAATATCTTCTCTATATCTTGGTGTTTGGAGCAGATGTAAACATTTCTCTATTGTCTGTCAGAAAATTCACCTGTGTGGATAAAAATATGACTAGTTGATTAAGACTGGCATTGACTACGGATATGATTTGAAACTGAAGGAATAGCCAGATTTTAAAAGTTCCTATCTATACTTCTCTTGTATTTTATTTTCCTAGTTCTTTCTCATGGTAGAGGGGTAAAATCTCCCCTTAAAATTTAGGGATGATATATGTGGTGGGTATAAACCAACTTCAAAGCTTTCTTATCTCTTCATCTTTGGATAAATGGACAAAATACAAAGGATCTTCACTGGTGAAGGTGATGGATTTTAGTATTAGCTTGTTATCTGGAAATATGTTTGTCTTTGTATGCCAGTGGTGCTTTTGGAGGGAGTTTTACAGTGGTGCTTTTGGAGGGAGTTTTACAGATTTTTTGCCTGGCTTACGGTAAGATATTCTTTTTTGGAGAGAAATGTATTATGGATTGGCGGTATAATTATGAAGATGATTTTGGTGGCTGGACCATGAATACTAATGTTGTTTAACACTCTAATGGCATTAGCTTGTGGAAGGTCATTTGTGTGGCAGGGGACTCCTTTGTAATCATGTTTTATGCAGAGTCAAAATAGAAAGTTAATATTTTGGACGAGCATTATGTAAAGATCTTTGGATGCGTTCTTTCTTTACTGATTAATGTGCATGGTGATTATCATGTTCGATCACGTATTGTTTGTGTGGACTGCTGGAAGATAAACATGGGAATATGGATGTTTTATAGATGCCACACTAACCCCAAATATGCTATAGATACGGGTCTTGAATCACTCTACCAGTTGGTTGTCAATTGGAGTGAGATTTTGGTGTAGCATTAGCAAGGACTTCACATCTGGAAATGATCAGGGGCTTAGGAAATGATGTTGTTAGCAGATTTTGGTTGTCTTGTGATTCAGTCTACTAATACAGATAGCGCCATAAACAAGGACCCTAGATAGGCTGTTTACTTTACCTTTGGGTTTTTGAATTAGTTCTTTCCTATATCCTTTCTTTTGATCTTCTCTTTCCTTCAATTAAAGTAAAGGATTCTTGGTCCTTGATAACAAGTCTCTTTTGCCTGACCTATTATGCTTGAGAAATGTGATACTTATGCTCAATCTAATGACGAGAAAAAATACACTGTAATGGGGGTATGCTAAGCGTGAATGGGACAAACAAAGAGCTGATAGTTTAGGGTTCCTTGTCTTTTAGGACTTGGAACCCTGTCATACTTTATCTTTTCCTGTCTAGACGTCTTTGGTTTGACCTACTTTAGTTTTTGACAAAATTACTTGTTGATTTCTTGTTTTGGTATTTTAGCTTGATTTGGGGGGTAAAGTCTGTATACATGAAAGCATTATTCAAGTGAGTCATTTGCTCGTTCTTAATGCATATTTATTTTTATTGATAATAGGCCTACCAGAATCAAATGGTTACATATATGTAGAGGCTAATGGTGGCTTAAATCAGCAAAGGACCTCGGTTAGTATTTTCTTTTCATTCCTTGTTTTTGTTTGTTGAAAGCTTGTTGGTGGTTATTGATAATGTTCTTTGACTTAAAGATTGCTTAATTTGGTACTACTAAACTCATCTATTTTATGAACGCTGTTAATGCTTAACAGATTTGCAATGCCGTTGCTGTAGCTGGCTATCTCAATGCTACACTTCTGATCCCCAACTTTCATTATCATAGTATATGGAAAGACCCCAGGTTTGTTAGTCTTTCTATCTTTTAATTCTAGCTTTGGAAGTCACTGATTGATGTTGGCACTTGGCATACTATTTATACTATTTGACTTGTGATTCAATGATGATTGTGTGTGTGTGTGTGTGTGTGTGTAACATATGTTATATTGACTATTGTTAAGTCAACTTCTTCTATTAGACATCCTTAATTGGTGATTGAATTTAGAGCTCTTTTCATATAAGATGACTTTATCTCTGTTCCTTCTGTTATCCTTTGTATTAGATTGCATTAGTAATTCTAATTTTGGTGCTTGTAATTCTACCTACTCATTCCCCCTGACAATATGTTCACATATATAATTCTGAGCTGTTACATTCTTCTCTATAAAAAATCAGTTTCACCTCTGATTTGATGTTTTCATACAGCTGCACTTTGCAGGGTTTTAATATACATGTCTTCAATTTCATTGACAGCAGACAGGCAAATTTTTTTCCTGTATGGAAACAATGGAAATGTGATTTCTTAGTGTATGTTGGGTGGAAATGGACCTATGCATGCTCATTGCTAGGTTCTGATTAAGAGCTGATGAATACCAAAAATTTCCAGAAGTTGCATGCTTGAATGTTCTGTTGTTCGACATATAATTGAGGTTTTTTCCCTACTTATGCTTTGAACTCAATGACAATTCAGGCAATTCATGCCCTCTTATCATTCAAGTTATTGGGCGATTACTGTGTGGATTCTCTGATATAATATCAACACCTGTATTTAGTATCTTGTTTTTCTTATTTTATGATGTCGGAAATTGTATCTAATCATCGATATTCCATACATTATCACAGATACTTTCCTTATCATGACTATTGGATCACTAAGAAGCCCTATGGATTGTCTTTTGACATTACTTGTTAAGATTTTCATTCATGTCAATTATGCAGGCAAAACAAACATTGTGAAATCTAAAGAAAGTCAGTTATGATAGTATAAATTATTAGAAGGCGTTCCTTTAACTCCTTTTCCTATTCTCGAATATCACTGTTGGTTAAGCTGTTGTGTCAGATGCAATATTGTATTGGTGCTTATAAATTCCAATGTAACAATTAGTTGGTTGGTATTTTTATTTTTTTAACTAATACTGATCAGTTGATCAAAGTGTCTCATTTTTAAAGAGACTGAACAGATTCATTATGTTTCACTTGTCCAGCAAATTCAGAGACATTTATGATGAGGAATATTTTGTCAACACCTTGAAAAATGATGTACGGATCGTTGATAAGATTCCTGAGTACCTAATGGAAAGATTTGGAAGCAACTTGACAAATGTTCACAATTTCAGGATTAAGGCATGGTCATCTATTCAGTATTACAGAGAAGTGGTACTCCCTAAGTTACTTGAAGAAAAGTGAGTGTATGAAATTTTTCTATGAATGAATTGCTTATTGTTCTTGATCTCTAATAATTAAAACATTATGGAATTGTTGGAATTTGAAAGAAAAGGTCAATGCATTGTCCCAAAGCTGATTACCAAAAAAGTATTATTGGGATTTTCATGACTTTGCATTCTACTATAGACTATAGAGCACTTCTTCTCTATTAGTTTTAATTAGCCTTTGAAGAACAAAATGGTGCAAAGCCTGTGGAGCTATGGTCTTTTGGCTGCATTTGGCTCAAGCGAAATCATACAATACACTTTATTTAAAATAAAAAATTGTTGGTCATTTTGCATATACATGTTCATCTTGAAATTGACCCTTTTCAACTAGTCTAATAGGAATTTGGCTTGAATTTAATGATGTTGCCCAGCTTAAGCACAGAAGTTGTTTTGATGAACGATGATTAAACCAATTATATAATATGAATTAGTTTGTATTTAACTAATAGTTCATTGATTTATTGTCATCGTATGCACGCTTGAGATCATATTTGGTGTTCTCTTATCATGGCATTATAGCATCATATATTCGTGGGTTATGATTCCATGGTTATAATTTGGCAGCAGGATGGATATAACATTTGCCATATCAGTTTAAAAATTTGTCTGTTGAATGATGCAGGGTGATAAGGATTTCACCTTTTGCAAATAGATTGTCATTTGATGCTCCTCCAGCTGTCCAGCGGCTCAGATGCCTAGCAAATTATGAGGCTCTACGGTTTTCAAGTCCTATATTGACCATGGGTGAATCTTTGGTTGCAAGAATGAGAGAGCGTAGTAAAATTAATGGTGGCAAATATGTCTCCATACATCTACGGTTTGAAGAGGTTAGTTTTAACCGGATACAAATATTGTTGCTTTTACTTTGGAACTTTAACATTTCATCTAAATCCTGGGTTCAACTGTTGTCAATGCACAGGATATGGTTGCTTTTTCTTGTTGTGTTTTTGATGGTGGAAAACAGGAGAGAGAAGACATGATTGCAGCAAGAGAAAGAGGTTGGAAGGGGAAATTTACAAAACCTGGACGAGTTATACGTCCTGGAGCAATCAGGATCAATGGGAAGTGTCCCCTCACTCCTTTGGAGGTAATTCTCTCCTTGAATCTCTAGTGATCATTGCCTCTAAGAATAGGAAGAATGTTCCAGGTACTTCTTCTTTCCTTGTAGGAATTTGTTAGCCTAGCTAGGTATTTTAAAGGTTTGTGCTATTTTGCTTCTTCTATTTTATGTTCCTCTTAACTGTGCTTTATTTATATTGTGGTCATTGCCTTCTTCCGTCGCTTCAGGTTGGCCTGATGCTTAGGGGAATGGGTT
Source organism: Delonix regia (assembly GCA_037074485.1). Classification (NCBI taxonomy): domain Eukaryota; kingdom Viridiplantae; phylum Streptophyta; class Magnoliopsida; order Fabales; family Fabaceae; genus Delonix; species Delonix regia. The sequence goes on from CM073461.1 coordinate 24,419,656, forward strand.
TCACTAAGAACACGTCTATCTATTTGGCATCTGGAAAAATATATAATGCTGAGAAAACGATGGCCCCACTATTGGAAATGTTTCCTAACTTGCAAACTAAGGAGACTCTGGCATCTGAAGAGGAACTTGCTCCATTTAAGGTACTATTTTGTACTCTAGCCTACCCACTTACTTCATGCTTGTTTAAGTGCCATGATATTGACTCGAGTTATTTCTTCTAGAATTATTCTTCCAGGATGGCTGCCATAGATTACACTGTTTGTCTTCATAGTGAGGTGTTCGTCACAACTCAAGGTGGTAACTTCCCTCATTTTTTGCTGGGCCACAGAAGATACTTGTATGGTGGACACTCGCAGACAATCAGGCCTGATAAGCGGAAATTAGCAGTACTGTTTGATAATCCCAATATTGGGTATGTAGGATGTTACTTGAGATTTATTTTTCCACAAATTGAGACTGCAATTTCAAGTTTCCCATAGAAGAAAAAATGGCCCATATTCTTTTTTACCCCTGAAATTGGTGGGACAGTGATAAATATTTAATAGTTACGGCAACTGGTTTGTGTGAGAAAAAATATCGGCACTTATTATTATAGTAATGGTATGTTAATATGTTTAACTCTCTTGAACTAGGGGTAATCTACAGTTCTATCATCTTAAATAACTGGATTACTGTGGATAGAAGTCTAGGCCACTGACAAATATGTCCTCCATGGAAGAATAACTCTACTTATACAACTGTGTAAAGGAGACACTTCTGAATTTAAGAGGAAAAAGTTTTAGTTGGGCCACCTAAATTGTTAGAGCCACCTATACACATTTGTGATTGCAGGGGTTGTGTAGTTACCATTACTCGATACAAGATGTTTAATATTTGAATTATTCTTTATTTTCTTCTTTCTAGAACCATTTACCTTGTTAATGATGCTATGAACTTCTTAGGACAGTTTAAACCATTAGAGGTATTCAAGGAGGTTGATATGTGTTACTTAAAACAGATGACAAGGTTTATATCTTAGTAGAAAGTATCTGAAGAGTTCCTGTATGATTAAATTTTCAGATGGAGAAGTCTCAAGCGTCAACTGCTGAGTATGAGATCACACAGTGATTCAAAGGGATTTGAACTCAAAAGACCAAATGACTCGATATATAGCTTTCCATGCCCAGATTGCATGTGTCGTGCAAATAAAACTGTTGGTTCAAGATCTTCATCAGCAGCTTGATCCACTCACTGAGAATTTTGATGGCTGTTTCACCTACCTATTACTGTGTGCATGCCTTAATGCTGACTGCATTTATCTGGAATTGCGATTACTTCATTTTTCCCCATTTCCCTTCTGGTGGGAGGGCGTACATTCAGTTTTCAGACCTTAAAGGATTTTGTTGGAGGTCACATTGATCAGATTATTTCATGGGATTGAATTTTGAGGGAGTGACATCTTTTTTTCACATCTGATGCCGAAGGAGAACAGAGTGCAAACTTGTTCCTTTGCAGTAATCTCCCAGAACACTGACCAAGCATTGATTATTTTATACAAGAATTAGCAGCTTCTGTATCTAACAAGCTTTGAGACGACAAACTCACATTCCTTCACACCCTACCTGTACATTTCCTGATCAATCAACACGTTTTAAAGCTGTAGCAACAGATTGTGGCTGTGTACATTTATAAAATCCAGCGTCATTTCTCACTTTATTGTTCTGTTTCTAGGTTTGTTGCTGCTGTCAATTTTGTAATTTGTTTACCTTCATATTGAGGGTCCCATTGTTAGCTGTATACGTGTATCTGAGTACATTTGTTATTCTTTCACATTGGTGCTTCATTTTTTTTAGTGATGGTCTCAGTGAATATAATTAGGTACGCCATGAGTTTTGCATAACTAGCAAATATGAAAGGTTCTCAGGTCTCAATAAATTTCATTTTGTTTGTCTCGAGGTTTGGAGTCCAAACATCAGCTAGATGTGATCTAGAAAAGAGAAATAACTCAGGTCAATTACAAAGATACACAAAAGCATATTTGAATTAAATTTTATTGAAAAGTATATCTAATGTGATTACAGGATTATATATATTTGAGATGGATATCGTTTTCTTCCCTTTCTGTAGGCCAGCCAGTCTATTTAAGATATTTTAGGATCGAGGTATTTGCTGCAGGGAATGCTTGCAGAGTATTCATCTTATTATCTTACATTAAGGCTGTTTTCAAAATTGTGTTTCTTATTCGTCCATGCAGACTGCAGAGGCAGTGTATAAATTAAGAAAATCAAGGTTTACATATAACAGTGCATGCTACTTCTGGTTATAACAGCCCAGGTTCATTTAATAAAAGATGTGCAAAGAAAAGCTATTATGGATGACAAATTTTGTGCAGACTTGTCTGAAAATTCTTGTAAGTTGATAAAAAAAAGTAAAAGAAAAAATGAAGCATTTTTTGAATACATGCTATACATTAATTAATATTAAATTAGTATCATTACTGCGGCTTTGGTTTTTTTATTTTTTTGTGCATTTAATATGATACAATTTTTTTAGGTGAACTTGATGGTGTAATACTTCAAGAAAAAAATTTAAAGTTATATTTATGAACTCAGAGGAGGATAAAAATGTCAAGGCTAAAGATAAAATGAAATAGAATGGAGTGAAATAAAATATAAGAATAAGTATGATTTTGTTATTTAGAAATTTTAATGAAATAGGATAATATTTTCTTTGACTATTATTTAAATGTTGCTTAAAATTAATAAAATTAAAAGGTTTTAAAGATTTTTTTTTCTTAATATTATTCTTATAGAATAGAGGTAGCTGCAATAGTTTTTATATTTTATTAATAAGAGTATAATTAAAAAAATTTATTTTCAATTTGGAGAATCAACAATGACAAGAAAGGGATTTAGAAATTCATTGTGGTTCCATTTGATTCAAAAATATACTTTCAAATAATGACTTGGCTCATTTTTATTTCATTCCTTATCACTCTATTTCAAACCAATTAAAATCCCTTATTACATAATAAAATAGAATGATAAACAAAGAAATAAAATAGAATAATAAAACAATTTTTAGTCTATTGTTTAAAAGTTTTATAAGTGAATGAAAAAATGTGTAATTTTTGATGCACTAATAATTGCACTAATTCATTTATATAAGTTTTATTATAGAGATAGTAATAATGTCTATCTAAATAATAATAATAATATAATCATATTTTTATATTATAATTAGATACATTAATTTACTCAAAAAAATTATTAAAATAATATAATGACTTATAAATTATTTTTTGAATATTATCTTTTTGACAAATTTTTAATTAAAGTGAATATGATTGTGATTATATCAACTAGATCGTTCCAAACAATTGTTGAACCCACTTGACCAATCTATTCTTCCACCATTTCTTACCATTTCATGCCTTCTTATCTACTTAAACACATCCCTAAAGTACATTTAATTCACTCTCTTTATACAGTTAGTGTTTTTTATTTCCAGAAATGTGTTGTTTCTTGCTGATTTTATGACGTCGTTTATCTGGAAAGTCACAATCAGAATTCTCAAATCCTTCTGGTGACGCTTGACAGAATATTTAACGGCAATTGGTTTGTGCATTTTATTCTTAAAGAAATTATTGATTATTGATACACTTAATATATATATATATATATATATATATAGCTTCTTCTTTTTTTTTCTGACGTGCGAACTCAAATACAGAAAAAAAAAACAAAGCGGGTCTTCTCTTTGCCATCTGAAGCATGCGAACAAACAAAATATGATTTAGAAAAATTAGTAAAAATTAGCGCCTAATTTGGATTGTCAAAATTTGACAACTAGTTTTGAGTTATGACAATCTTCCCATGTTCTTCGCACATCTGACCTCAGTAGAGTAAAACACAGAATACAGACGAACGCTATGGGAATCGTGGGAAACCTCTCTCCGGATCAGCTCCAATTCTTTAATTCTCAAGGTAACTAGCGCCCGCTGGTATTGGAAAGCAAAGCCCATTTGCTTTTTCTTTTTCTTGTTTTTTCCCTCTCTTTAGTCTTTTTCAAGAAAGCATAGTTGATAAAAAACCAATTCGTTGGTGTCTGCATAGGTTATCTTGTAATTGAATCGTTTGCGAATTCCGATGAAATTGATGCGATGATGAAGAGAATGGAGCAGTTGTTGGATGAGTTTGATTATTCTTCCACCGCCTCAATTTTCTCCACCAAGAACCAGGTTACCATACACAGGGTTAATTGGATTCGTAGTCTTCTTTTCTCGTAGAATGAAGTTTTTTTATCTGAGCTTGAAATTTATTTGAATTTCTTTTTCAGCAAAAGTTGACTGACGATTACTTTTATGAGAGCGCGGAGAAAGTTTCGTTTTTCTTCGAGGGTATTGAATCGATTGATCTTTTCAGTATTACAGTATCTGGGTTTAATAAATTCAAGGCATTTATAAGTGCAATGTTTACTTATTTTGTTTATTACTCTCTTGGTAGAGAAAGCGTTTGGGGATGATGGAAACTTAAAGCAGCCGAAGCAACACTCCATCAATAAAGTTGGTCATGGTATGCGTTGAATACTCTCTTGTTTTACTTTAGCAATCGATAAGTTATTTTAGGCAAATAGTGTAAAAAAGGTGAAGGGGCACATCTCTCCGTAAAAGAGTAAGAGTAATGCTAACTACACAATTCTACAGTAAGGATTCCTTCGCTAACTTTTCTTCATTTTTGTGTATTTCTCTTTTCTCTTGTTCTTTTTTTTTTTTTTTGGGGGGGGGGGGGTGTGGGGGGTTGTTGTTGGGCTATTATTTTTCAACAGCGCTTCATGAGATTGAGCCGGCATTCAAAAAGTTTTCTTCCTCTGAGAAATTGTCAAGTTTGTTGTACTCCATGGGGTACAAGAGACCAGTGATTATGCAGTCCATGTACATATTTAAGGTAATTTATGCTCTTCTGTCTTCATGACATTTAATTACTGATTATATGGTTGAATGATGGGTAAGAATTATGACATAATGAATACTAAATATTTGAATTCATTGCTTTGGTGTGTGTTCACTAATAATTGCAGTCCTCATAATTGCTTTGGAGTGGCCTTATCTCAACAATTCTAATAATTGTTTATGTTGTTCTGTTAAATTAACCTTAAATGTGGTCTGCATCGACTATACTGTTTGATTCTTTATATCTCTATAGTTGTATTCAGGTGGTGGAAAGGCTCTGTGAAGTGAATGTTTTTGTTGAAATGAAGATCTGAGAGTCATCACTTATGTGTACTTGCAAAAATTCATTAGGAATTCATAATTTATAGTTTCAATAAGGTGAAAGTCACTTAGATTTGAAGGAAACGAAGATTCCCATTGCGGATACCCTGAATTAGTTTGACTAAAATTATAACTGTTTTGTCCTCTGAACTTGTTTGTGCCAATTGGCAGTTCTGCGAATTTGGACGAACTTGCTGAGAGCCTTATTTTGATGATACTGATAACTTCTTAAATTATGTCTCATCTGAAAACGTGTTGCCTTTGCCAGATAACTTTTTTTTTTTTTCAAATAACTAATCTGCTGACTCGTTGGCAGCTTGATTATGTGTTCCTGGTTTGCATTTGGCTTTTTATCACAGATCTATGATGAATATCTCCTGATGCATTATGATTGCATGGGTGTGGCTGACGCCCTCGGGGTTCAACTTAACAGTTCTATTCCATTTTTAACAGTCCAAGTCTATTCATTGATAAAGAAAATTCCCCTTCAACCAATCATGTTAATTTAAGAATTAGTATTCTGTTAAAGCTTTTGAATAGAATTTTCATGAGCCCTGAAATTCGTATGAATCAATTTACCATGGAATATGAGAATTATGAAACCTATCCTTTCATAATTGTGGAGTTATAGTGGTTTAGTAGGTAGAAAAATTATGGTATTGAGTTCTTGGAAAGAGTTCCCCTGAGAAATAAAACTTGTGTGGTTCTTTGAAAATGTAATAGATCTTGGAAGTTTAAAAAATTACACGTGAATGGAGATTTTGGTGATTGGTTCCAGTATAATGAAAGTATCTTTGACTTACCATGTACCAAGCTTAATTTTTGTATATTTCAAATTTGGCATCATTTTATGGTCCCTTGGGTATATTGTGGGTATGTTTTGTGTTCCTTAGACATTCTGTGTCTGAGTCTCACCCCTTGCTTCTAATAGTTAGTTCATAAATTACAATCACATTCAACTGATTTTCTTTTTTTAAATCATGCTTTTGAATCATGCTTCAGTGAGTATTTTGTTCTTCCAACTCATTGTCACTGCATTCAAATTCATGAAAATGAAGAATCAGGAACTAATATAGTGACTCAAATTAGTTGAAATCTTTAGGTTGTGCCTAAATACTTCCTGTGCTCTTAGTAGCTGGTGTAATTGGTGATTCTAAAGTGATGCTCATGTTTAATATTTGAACTTTTTAAGTTTTAATTTATATGGTTGTTTAGCTTTCTGATTGCATCATGGTCATTATTATAACCTTATCTGTGGAAAATGTTTTGGCAGCAACCAGGTATTGGGGGTGAAGTGGTGCCACATCAGGATAACTCATTTCTATACACTGAACCATCAACATGCACAGGACTGTGGCTGGCTCTAGAAGATGCAAACATAGTGAATGGTTGCCTCTGGGCAATTCCTGGATCTCACAAAAGTAACTATTTCTTCTTTATTATTTATTTATATTCTGTGATCATTTATGCTTTTGCATAATCTGATATAATCTTTATTTCTCTGTTTTCCTGCATTGTTGTAGATGGGCTTGTTAGAAGGTTCTTAAGAGATGAAGATGGTGTCAAATTTGACCGACCGCCACCATCTTATTATCAAAAGGATTTTGTGCCAATTGAAGTGAAAGCTGGTACTTTGGTTGTTATCCACGGTGATCTTATCCATCAAAGGTTCATTTAAACAAACATTTCCAGTTAATGCATATATTGAAGCCATTTCCATTAAAGCTCAATTTCTACAAATTTTTCCTTGTTCACTATTGTGTATGGATGGCAGTTTTGAAAACCAGTCCCCAAAATCAAGGCATGCCTACAGCTTGCACGTAGTGGATACTGATGGCTGCACATGGGCACCTGAAAATTGGTGAGTACAGATCCTAAGAATGCAATCTAGTCCAATATGTTTATTGGTCTTTTGCCACCTTAGGAGCTTTATTATTATTGAAAGGTTTATACTTCCACTACTAGTACACAATTCAACTATGCCTTAATCCCATGGACTAGGAGTCTTTTTGTACTAGTTGGCCACTTGGTTTATAGGTCTGCTGCAGAATTCCTATGGTTGACTGATCTGAATTATTGCTCTTACTGAGTATCAAAGAAGATATGTGCAATAAACTGCCTTAAGCTTGTTTTCTAGGTGTGAAACTAGAAGTACATCCACAAACAAATCTGAGGTGTTTGGTACACCGTCATTTTCATCATTGTACTTGGATGTCAAAAAGCATTCAAAATGACTGTTTGCTCCACTGATATATGTGATATTTAGTGTTATCATAAATACTAAAAGGCATATGATGGCATCAACATCTAGACGCTGAAAAAAACTATATGGATCTCATGCCCTTGAAGTTTTAATGCTATTAGCTATCATAAAAGGGGAAAATAGAAATACACCTCTTCAACTTTAGGTCATTTGCAAACATCTCTTCAACATGAAAAACAGGAAATTACCTTCCTAAACTTTCACACATAAGCATTTTGATAGGCCTGGTGGAGTTGAACCCAAAGTTTATCAGAGATGTGTAAGGAATAGGGAGTCTAGGGTGGAAGAGCATGACTCAAACGAGGATAACAGACAGGTGTCTAGGAGAGAGAATATGGCATAATGGTCTGGGAGACTATATTGGAGGGAGAGAGCTTGAGAGAAGGCAAGCTGTTAGTAGTGAATCGTGATGAGAGAGCCCTGATCTATTGAAAGTCAAGGAATCTATTTGTTTTCTTCTTTTACTTTGTGAGCTCTTGAACTCTTTTCTTTGGTTTCCACATATCGTGGGGGCCTAGTTATACATAAATAATATTATACGATGAGTTGGGTCCGTTATATTGATATTAACGCGGGGTTACAGTGGGGAATGGTAAGCACTCAAATGGAGTAGAGGGTGGATAATTTGGAGTAGAAGGTCAAGGATGTGAATGAAAAGCTAGCAACGTTGACTGATATCATCATCAAGATGAGAAGTCAGATGATGGAGATGTAGTCTATGCTAAAGGCAATGGAGAAAGGTAAGGAGATTGTTGGGGTCAACTCATCTTAGACCGGAAATGTGGAGGGGAGTATGGTGGATGTTTTGGAGAAGGATGCTGCCAAATTTTGGCGACTGGATCTTCCCCTGTTTTTTTGGTGAAGATCCTTTTGAATGGGTTTTCAGGGTGGATAGATACTTCCTCATGGACTCAATGACAAGAGAGGAGAAGAGGAAAATTGTGGCGGTGTGTATGTGAGGTACTGCATTGAGTTGGTTCTAATGGATAGTGGTAAGGGACCCAATTCATACGTGGGTTGGATTCAAACGTGAAGTAATTGGGAGTTTTCATCGAAGGCATATGGGAGATGAGTATGAAATCTTGATGGCTTTGAATTACGAAAGGACAGTAGCTGAATACAGGGAATAGTTTGAGAGACTCTCAGCACTCAAGCAAGAGGCCTCGAATGAGTTCTTAATGGGAGCTTTCAAGAATGGCCTCAAGGAGGAGATATGAGTTGAGATCAGGATGCTTGAGCCAACTTCGCTAAAGCAATTAATGGAGATGGCAAGCTAGGTAAAGGAGTGAAATAATACTCTGGAGGCAACGAAAGAAAATAAGTTTCAAAAGGGAGGTAGGCACTGGATAAAGCCTAAATGGAGTGGGTATAAGAGCAATTCGTAAACCATGTTGACATCTCCTGATGTGGGTAAGGTCAATGAAAGCAGTTCAGTACGAAGGGAGTGGATAATAAGGCAGTGGAGGAACCTAAAGGGGTTAATTGAGCGCTACAAGCAATACAGTTCCTAGAAAATCCATTAGAAATTAGATGTTGAAGTTGCTCGGAGAAAGGAATAAGGCCTTTGCTTCAAGTGTGAGGAGAAGTATGCGCAAGGCCATTAGTGTAGAAATAAGGCTCTACAGCTAATGATTTGCTGAGGAAAAGGAAGAGGACTCAGTAGAGGTTCCAGACATTGAAGAGGTACCTGAAACCTTTATGGAATTCTCCATGAACTCAATTGTTGGGGTGGATGGACATCGTAATATAAAGTTAATAGGTAAATTGAAGGAGAAATGAGTCTTGATCCTAATTGAGAATGGGGCCACTTGTAACTACATTTCTTCCAAGTTAGTGGAGAAGCTAAAGATTACTTTGCGAGATAATCGCCCTTATACCATCACAGTAGGTAATGGATATTAGGTAAGGGGAAGTGAAGTGTGTAAGGAAGTGGAGTTGAAGGTTTTTATCTCTTTGATTTAGGAGAAGCGAACTTAGTATTAGGAATTGAATGATTAGAGTCTTTGGGAGAGGCTCATGTGAATTGGAGTTTGCCAATGATAAAATTTAAGGTGGCAGGTGAATGGAAGTGCTATGATAGAACTCAAGCCTCAGGTATAGAAGTTGTTAAGTGAGTTCGCTGATGTTTCTGACTCTTTAAGTGAGCTTGCACGGCATTGGTCAATTGACCAAGCTATAATTTTGAAGGAAGGTGTACAACCCCTTAATATTAGACCCTATAGATACGCCCACTCCCAGAAGAATGAGATGGTGGAAGAAATGTTAGTGGCTGGGATAATTTGACCTAGCAGAAGTCCTTTCTCAAGCTCAATGCTTCTATTTAAGAAAAAAGATGGTAGCTGGCGCTTCTATGTAGATTATCGGGCTGAGTGAGGTGATTGTGCTAGACAAATTCCGCATTTCAGCAATGGATGAGTTGCTAGATGAGCTGGGGAGAGCTGCCATATTTTCTAAGTTAGACCTGAAGTCTGGTTACAACCAAGTTAAAGTGAAGGAGGGTGATGAAGTAAAGACAACCTTTAGAACTCACAAAGGGCATTATGAGTTTATGGTGATGCCATTTGGCCTCTCTAACGCTCCTTCAACTTAGTCACTGATGAACGACTTTTTTAAGCTGTATATGAGGAAATTCATATTTGTTTTCTTTAATGATATATTAGTGTATAGTGTAAATGTTCCCATGCATCTTGAGCATTTGAGGCAGGCATTAGGGTTGATTAGAGAGCATAGGCTCAAGATGAATTGGAAAAAGTGTGTTTGTGTAGCCTTAACTCGATTACTTAGGTCATGTAATTTTAGTAGCAGGTGTGGAAGTAGATTCTTAAAAAATAAAGGCTATGCTCAAGTGGCCAAAACCAAAAGATATCAAGGCTTTAAGGGGCTTTCTAGGGTTAACAGGGTACTATAGGAGGTTTTTTAAAAATTATGGGAAAATTGCTGCCCCAGGTTTTTTAAAAATTATGGGAAAATTGCTGCCCCACTTATTAGTCTTTTAAAGATGAATTTGTTTGGAGTTTTAAGGCAGAAAAGGCATTTGAGACCTTTAAGCAAACCATGACAGCATTGCTGATTTTAGTAATGCTTGATTTTTCCGTACTTTTCAAGACTGAGACAGACGCTTCTGTCAATGGAGTTGGTGTAGTCTTAATGCGAAAAGGACATCCAATTGCTTAATGCAGTAGGTGTTGTCAGCCAAGGCCTATCAGGCATTGGTGTATGAAAGGAGTTAATGGCTTTAGTCTATGTTGTCAAGCATTGGAATCTTTACTTAAATGGGCCATCAGTTTGTTATAAGGACGGACCAAAAGGCACTTAAATACCTCATTGAGTAGCGAGTAATGGATCCTAGCCAACAGAAGTGGGTCTTAAAGCTTACGGGGTATAAATTTGAGGCTAATAATAAACCTAGAAAGGAAAACCGAGCACACTGTCTAGGAAAAGGGAGTCCTTGAAGCTCAATGGATATTCCTTTTGGCAGTATAATGAGCTGGAGAGTTTGGAATGGAAGTAAAAAAAGATGCAAAGTTTGGGGATATTGTACAAAGTATTGGCGGGGCAAAAAGTGTCCCAGGGATACTTGTTAAAATAAAGGTGTCTTCTGTATACCAAAGGAATTGTCTGGAATTCAACCTTTAATTGATGAATTTCATAATTCTTCAATGCATGGTCATTTCAGTTACTTAAATTGGCAAAGGCGGTCTTTTAGTATGGCATGAAGAATGAAATACAGCAGTACGTAGCAGGGTTTGTATCTATCAGAGGAATAAGTATGAGGCCATGCATCCAGCTGGGTTGTTACATTCATTGCCCATTCCTTAACAAGTCTGGGATGACTTGAGAAATATGATGTGATGTTGGTAAGAGTAGATTGCTTGACTAAATACAGTCATTTTATACAGCCGGCTCGTCCATTAAGAGCCAAAAGTGTAGCAGAAGTGTTTATATAGGAGATAGTCAATTGTAGTTTTTTGTTGGAACAACTCTCAAATATAGCTCTAGTTACCGTCTTCAAATAGATGGTTAAACAGAGGTAGTAAATTGAAGTTTAGAGACCTATCTTCAGTGCTTTATTAGAGACAAACCAAGGTAGTGAGCCAAGTGGTTGCCATAGGCAGAGTATTGGTTCAATGCATTCTATAATAGGTCTATTAGGATGACTCTTTTTAAGGTTTTGTATGGGCGTGATCCACCTACTTTATTTCGGTTGGAAGATGTTCACTTCGATGTGGAAGAGGTGAATGTCACAATCAGGGACAAAAATGCCATCCTAGCAGAACTCAGGGGTAGGGATGACAATTTCGCGAGGCGGGGTCGGGGAGTGGGTCTCACCATTATTTGTGTTCTCCATCTCCATTCCTACTTCCTACTATAGGGGAAATTTTACCCCCATCCCTATTTCCTATGGGGATATGGATTCTCACAGATCCCTATGGGGACTTTAATTTTTTAAAAAGAAAATTACAAAAACATAAAAATATTAATAAATATGAAAAAAATGAACATATTGAAAAAAAATAAATTTAAAGCTTAAACTCATTATTTATGTTATCCAATAAACTCTAATCAAATTAAAAAAGAAACTAAAAAGAATTCAAATAATAAGTTTTAAATAAGTCTTAAAAATCTAAAAACTTATAGAAATAATAACTTTAACAAATTAAAAACATCAAGTTCAAGTCATAGTGGGCCCACCGGCCCATCACCTTATAAGTTGAAGTCTTTATGGGGGTCAATGAAAAGTTGAGTGCAAGGTTTTATGGGCCTTACATGGTGGTGAAAATGTATAGGGCAGTAGCATATCAATTGGAGCTGCCTTGAATTTCCAAGATATACCCTGTATTCCATGTCTCCTAGCTTAAGCGTTCTATTCATGCTATAGTTGCTTCCCAGCAGTTGCCTTCTTTTCTGACAGAAGATATGGAATTGAAGGTGGAGCCTAAGTGGGTGGTGAAGGCAAGGAAGTTAGCCAATGGGAAGATAGAAATCTTAATTAAGTGGAAGGAGCTCCCTGAATTTGAGATTACTTGGGAGGATTGCGACATCATTATAACACAATTTCCTTCCTTCCACCTTGAGGAGAAGGTTCTGCTTATTAGGGGAGGAAATGATGGGCTTGGTGGAGCTTAGCCCAAAGTTTATCGGAGACGTGTGAGGAATAGTGAGTCCAGGGAGGAAGAGCGTGACTCAATAGGGGATAAAAGAATTTGATGGGTGTCTAGGAGAGAGAATATGGCATAACGGTCTAGGAGGCTATGTTAAGGGGAGAGAGCTCAATAGAAGGCAGGCTGTTAGTAGTGAATTGTAAGGAGAGAGCCTTGACCTCTCGACAGTCAGGGAACCTATCTGTTTTCTTCTTCTTTTACTTTGTATTGAGATCATGAGCTCTTTTCTCTGGTTTCCACATATCATGGGATCCATGTTATACATAAATAATACTATGCAGTGAGTTGGGTCCATTACATTTAAAACCTTTTGACCATTTCTTGTTAACGAAAATGCTACTTACACCATTTCCTTTGCCACATGGAATGTCCCCCATTAACTTGGAATTAATGAAGTGAACAATTGGAGCATGCCATGTGGTAGGGAAAAGTATGTGAAGTGGCATGTTAATTTTCAGCTTTTAAAGTTGAAGGAGATGTTTACAAATGACATCTAGTTATATGGGTGTATTTGCATTTTCTCGATATAAAATGCTAATTTTATCATGTACCTGATAATTTTCAATTGTCATACAAAATAGGAGAATCTTAAATACCATAATATCTATTTTATACTATGAGATAAAATAACAATGTACCAAAACGGTCACCTGGTTCATCACTGTCCGCTTCTGGGTATTGTGCAGTAGATGTAACTAGGATTTTGCTAAACACTTTCTTTTTTCTGTCAATTTTCTTTCAGGATCAGACGGAAAGTGGAGCCTGAGCCACTCTATGTAAGCTGATCCATAAGCTTACCGTTCATCTATGGCCACTGTACTATAATCCTGGAATTTGCAAATTAAGAGAACTAGTAGCTAAGTAGAATTTTACTGGTTTATGTGTCATTTCTGCAGGAATATGAATAAACAGAATAAATTTTCTGGCATACTAACTTTACCATATATATCAAGCATTATTCCTGTCTTGCTATCCGTTGAAAGCGGTTTGGTTGGCTTGTGATTTATGCCCAGGGTGTCTGTGCAACTATTTTTGGTATATGGTTTTTTATCCAATTGTTGAATGGGTTTAATTAAGATAATGTGCATATGTTTGATATAAAGATAATTAGCTTTTAAAAGAAGATACACCATTAATAACTTAGGAAAGTTAATATATTACTCTAGTATGTTAATTATATTAGAAAGTGTGCATGACCTGTTTGGAGCACTAACTGCAGCTAACAATTTCTCAAAATTCAAGTCTCCATGAAATTGCCATTTCATGTTTGAATATTAGGGATGACGATGGTAACTTATCATTATTTTTTCAGAATAGAGGGATAAATATTTAATAGAGTTTCAAGTATATTATCTTTAATAAGTGACCAGCAATTTTTTTCAAGACGTTATGCCGATGCACATACTTTTCTTGCACATTTTATAAATCACCTTGTATATACGTGTATACACGGTATTTTTTTACACGCATAGCATACTGTTTTACTGTAGACAATTAGTTTCTAAAATACTATATAATTAGACTCAACTAAAAGCCTCAAACTTACTATTATTTCTGATTAATTCGTCGCCCAACTCAAATAATGCACAGTTTGAATCCAGAAATACCTCACTGCTACTAGCAGGTTTGGCCATTAAACAACACCTAAAAAGTTGAATATAATAATAATAATAATAATGATTTAAGCATGATTATCTAATTCATTGAGGTGGGTATAAATAAGAGTTGAAGGATGACACTGGCCTGACAGGTACAAGCAGCGTATGCTCCCAACTTTTCTGAAAGATGAATTAATTAAGATGAGATGATGTTACTGCATTTGTGTGGCGTTTCTTGCTTTGCTTAGCTCACTCTCTCTCTCATATGTCGTCTCTGCAGATATTTCAGTGATGAGAATCTTGCAGCTTCCAGTTTTGCAAAATCATAGACAAACCCTCTTCTCTTTCACTCGTCATTTATCACTGACTCATTTGCATATAAATGAAAGTGACCACTTCTCTGTCTTTTTTTTTTTTTTTGTGTCCTTCTTTTGGGTGACGTACCTTCTTTGTTTTTATATGGTTATTTTTATGGACAATTGTACATTTACTTCTTCTCACACTAGCTCTCCCTCTATGGGAGGGTAATTTGCTTTTGAGAATGTTTTTTTGTGTCTGTTGGCGCTTTTGATAATTTCAAAATATAGCATCCCAAAATAACCGAAAGAAAGTACTGAATCTCATGAATCGCAATACTATACTTGATATCATGTTATGTGATACCACAAAAATGGTATTCTTCAATGTAGTGAAATGGAACTTATTTTTATATAAGGTGGTTTGATACATTATATGGTCAAATTGTATAAAGCTATCAATACAACTTACTTTTATTAGATCTTTGGCATATATGTTATATTATATACATTCAGAAGATTAATTTCACTTAAGTGTATGTATTATTGTATTATTACTTAAACTGTTTTGATTAAACATAATTATATTAAAAATGAATATAAAAACATGTTCTATTCGTACACCATATATAGTAGCTCTCTTTCTCTCAACACAAATGCTGCATAATATTAGCTTTATCCTATGCAGCATATTAATTAGCCCTAACATCTATATTTTTTTTTGCATATTGTCACAATTTAAAATCTTGAAGTAACAAATATACATGGTATTTTAAATTAATGTAGCAAATGAAACTCTTCGCTTACTGTTACGTGAATATTATTTGCTCCTTCTTAGCCAAAATCATTAAGGTGGTAAAGAGCATGCCTTAATTTCCCCAAAAACAAGATACTCTTTTTGTTTTGCTTTTGGTCGACAGGCACTCTAAAATCGAACAAGACAAAAACGTATGGCTCCAATGCTTATAGCCACGTACAGTGACTTCTGCATGAATGATTATAAACATTCAAGAGAGAAACTAAAGCCATTGCAAGTCCCTGTTAACAAATACACAAGCATCATATAATTACGTTACTAAAATCAAATTAGTTCAACGACAGCATAATTCTAAAAGACAGAAATTACATAAAGTTTTTTAAGTGCTTGTTATCAGGTTTTCCAACAATAAAATCATATATTTCTGAAGGAAAGTCACTCCGCATGTGGAAATTCTATTAAAAAACCTGATAACAAGCATTTAAAAACTACTTAAATTTTTTCTCCCTATTCTAGAACCACATAGCTAGACCAGTTCCTTCAATCTTTTAGAGGAAGAAACTGAAAAAACTGGCTTGAGATGGTTATGTCAGTGCCCAAAGAAGTTGAGACACGAAGTCTAGATTTCCTTTCATTGAGAGATATGCCATCTTCGTCATCCCTCTTGAGTGGAAAAAGCTCAAGGGTCCTAGGGTTTGAATATTCTTCATCATCACAATAGGTGCAATTTTCTCTGTCAAATATAAATGGTGAATTATGATTTTGAGAGGTTGAGTTTTGGGGGTGAGATGCTCTTTGTTGTGCTTTCAAAACTTGTGCTCTTTTCTCCTCAAGTTTAGTCCACTTATTTGGTCTGCTTTCTGCTACTTCCAGTTGTGAAACAGGTTCCTGCAAAATGCAGATAGTAAAAGTTGAAATTGAAAGTGTTTTAAATAAACAAGTAATGTTATTGTGTTAATTGTGGGAGAGAGAGAGAGAAGGGATTTGAGAGTGAATTCATGCAAGTTGAGTTTAACATGGAGTCCAAGAAATTTGAACTCTAGCACAAAACAGGCCCAACAGCAAGTAAAAACGAGCAGCTTTTGAAACCACTCTTTTTCCAACATACAGGAGCTCTTGTTGCTATCTTCCCCCTCTTTTTATTTTGGGTAATTTGAAAAAAATTTTGGCCTTTCCTTTGATTTGACCTTGTGAACAAATATATATATTTAGATCCTATTTTGTTTTCAATTAAATAATAGAGCAAAATAAATATTTTGATTTTGAAATATATGACTTTTTTTTTTTGTGGGTTTTTTTTTTGAGTTAGAAAAGAGACATAAAATCTCAGAGTTAGAAATAGAAAAGATATAAAATATAAATTGAATTTAAATATATCAAGTCTCCATGATACTTGTATCAAAGCTCTTGGATTGTGGTCGTTGATTTTCAATACTTGTTTACATGTAACTAATAACCGTACAGATTCTTTCGTTAATTTAAACATTCTTCTTAAATTACGGACTTTTTTTTTCAAAATTTTCAACGTGTATATTTTATCATCTATTTTAGTAACTTGGCCCAAAAAGATGTAATGATCAAATAAATGAAAAAAATAGACAATGTATCAATTTTTAAAGATTAAAACATTAATTTACTGTAAGTGATATTTTGGGTATATATCTCTGCTTAAGAAAGTTGAAAAACATGATGTAGATGAAGAAAGCCAAAAGTAATGTCGTACAACCTCTGCTAGTGCACTGCAGTTTGAAGTAGATGCCCATTTCTTTGTCTCTTTAACTTCGTAACCTGTCCTTCTCAACCCTGTAGCCAAAATCCAAAAACCCCAAAATTCAACTTCAAAGCTCAAATCTTTCATACTTAAAATAACGTAAAACTCCTTTCTCTCTCTCTCTCTCTCTCTCTCTCTCTCACGCCCACTGTTATAATCGTCAGTATGGGGTTGTTCATCAATTTGGTGCAACATTGGCATCTTTTGACCACAAAAGTAAATAAGATATGTCAACTAATTTTTATTATTATATTTATATACTTATTTACAATTAACTTAAATTATATTTTCTAAAATCTAATTTAGATAAAAATTTATGAGTGAATTATTATCTTCATCCTTAAAAATTTTCACGCTTTAATTTAATGTTCCACATTGTTGAAACCTTCGTCAATTTAGCCTTTATATATATATATATATATATATTAAATCATTTTCATTTGTACATCTATTAAAATTATAGAAATTTACTCCTCAAATTGATCTGCTAAAAGACGAAAATAATTTTTAAAAGAAAAAAACATATAGAGAGACGAAACTAAGAGAATATCATTTTATAGAACTAAATTGAAGAGATATTCACAAAAAAAGAAAAAAACAATATACTCAAAATTCATCATATTTAGCGTCGTGATCACTAGATGTACCTTCAGCCTCTTGCTTTTCTTCTGCGCTTCCCTTATTAACGTACAGCACTTTGTCGTCAGCGGAATCAGAAGTAGTTTCCTCCATCTCCCGGCGACGTCGTTTCTGACGCTCTCTTGCTTTGTGATTCTGGAACCAGTAGAACACATTCTTCCCTTCGATCTTGCCAAAACGACGTAGCTGCAAAGCTATTTGCTGGATTTGTTCAGCCGTTGGTGTCTTCGTCCCTTGTCTGTACAGTTCTTCGAGGATCAGTAACTGAGCTGGTGTTGGACTCCACCTTGAGCTTTGTTGAGATTGCCCATGCAACCCTCTAACTGTACTTGCACCTTCATCTCCTAGACACATCCCCAAAAAAAAGAAGAATCATAGAATGTCATATATTGTATGAGATGCATAGCACTGCAGTACGTAATACATAATATAACACATGGTTGTACAGAAATACACCAAAGTAAATGTGCCAGTGGATCACATCACCTTTAACACCTGTTTTAGTGGGTGCTTATTTAGTTTAGTATACAGTCACACGTGGTATATTACATTTCCCTAATTATATTTTACTAGATGTGATGCAATAGTGCTTCAACCTGTCACTATGTTTTGTTCTATGTCTTTGTCATGTACCCATGTTTTTAAGCTTCTTATGATAAGCACATGAAAAAGAAGCCTGAAAAAAAAAGAGATTTCAGAGAATTGAGCTTACCCGGATGATTATTTAAGGATATTAGATTGGTGCAGAGGGTGCAAATACAAAGGGGTATGATTTTGGGAGGTGCTGGAGAGCTAAGGGCGGAATTTGGAGTACTGAGAGAGTGAAGCTTGAAGGCGTTGAATGAATCAGACATATTGCCTGAGAATAAGATCCCCAGATCACTACTACTGCCTAAAAGCTGTGTGTTATTATATTGTGCATATTGGTATCAAAGATCTTTGCTTTTCGGTGTTAGAAAACTGGGTTTTGAATGAAATGCAGAGAGAAGATATATGGTGAGTGAATGATGTAGATGAAGTTTGTGGAAGGAAGAAGGGTGTATTTGTAGGAACAGAAAACGTTGTAGTAAAAGCTTTAGGTAGAGCAGCAAGCAACGAAAAGTTAGTTGACCACTCTATCTGATGATACAGAAACCCAATTTCAAATCATGAGTGAGAGAAAGAGAGAGAAATAGTGGGACATAGAAGCGTGGAACTGAGAGTTGTCGAGGATCAGGCTGTACAAAAGAACACGACCATTATGATGACGATGATGTGTTAGTAAAGTTGGTACGTCTTCGGAGTTAGCTAGTTTTCGTTTTTTTGGTCATTATTCAGAGTTAGCTAGTTGATAAAGAGTGACGATATCTTTTTTCTAATCGACTTAGGTTTAAATTTTTTTAATAAGCACTAATTATTAGAAAAAACGTAATTTCAACAAGACACGAAGATGTTACTATTAAAAAAAAAAGTAGTTGGCAGTTGCATTGTCTTTGTGATCTCCTTTCATACAGAACATGCGCAGAGAGTCAATTATTAATTCACAGTGCCTAGTGCATTGGGTTCTTTCTTTCTATCTCACGCAGTTTCAGAGCACAAAGTAACGAGTAAGTTCCAAAAAGGGAAATCTCTTGCTGTTAGTTTAGATTTGTATCGGGCTTGGCTATGCCGTGTACTACACTGCTGATACTGTATACCCTCACAATGCTTTGGGACATAGCGACTTGATCTTTAACACTAATAATTGAAACTATAAATATATATACAGTAGATAAGTGATTACTAGAAAATTCCTCACTCCCTTTTGTAACAGTGATTAACCATTAGTATTAATGAAACATATAATTAGTTTATAATGGATCAACAATGAACATAGAAGCATTCGGTTCAAATCCCACATCATAATATGCATATATATATGTATGTATGGGAGAGAGAGAGAGAGAGAATAAAGTACTGTTTAACAAGTTTTACCTCACAAGTTATCAAGAAGCATAAACCTTGACATTGATATAAGATATGATAAACCATGGAGAATCCATGCTTAAATTTGAAGAGTCCAGAGTCATGTTTGATATAAATATGTAATGCAACTTATTATTCAACTGTTCGCACTTCATTGATATATCGTAAGCATCATCTTGATCGTTGACCCGACATATGAACTATAAAGCCATGAGCTTAAGAAAAAGATACATCACATACACACGTAAAATTAGTAGGGATGAATGCACTTCTGAGTGTATATATACATGTCCATGTATATAGCTCTTGATATTTCAATCAACCAACTCATCTCGACAGATAGATGTTTAAATCTACAGCTATTTGCACTCTTTACTGATCTGTTTAGAGAAAAAGAAAAAAATTTTAAAAATTGAACTATAGATTATTGACATTCTATAGATTATAAATAGACAGTGGACACAAACTGAGAACAACATCAGACTATATATCCTTTTATATAAAATGTACCAAATTCATCAATCTTCATTGCTATTTTGCAGAATCATAAAAAAATGTTTACGTGTGGAGCACAATGGAGAAGGTACTTCCGCATGTTCATATTGAATGTAAAGCAACAAAGTACAGAGTACAAAGAACAGGTGTATATTTCTCACGTGTAACATTGTGAAGACAAGCTGTCCCTAAACACTAATTCATGTCCTTAGCCAACCTCAAAATTCATTTGTGTCTCTCTCAAAGTTGATATCAGCAGAACGAATAATACATCAGTGTTCCTATATCCCCCGACCATGTCTCAAGAAACTCATTAATGTTGCATTATTTTGTTGTTTGTAATAATTGTTTCTATTAATTCTGTACATGAAGGTTTGTTGACAATAGGCTTATAATGTATTTCACCTTTTCACATTTTCACACGCATGCTGTGTAGATAGGTACTACAAGTCGATCCCTTTCAGATTCAGCAGTCTGCCACAAGGGCAGCTTCCTGGGAATTTAAGTGTTTAACCACGATTTGCTATAGTTTGTTGCTGACATGCAATGAAGGAAACTTTATCATTGTTGTCATAATTATCATTATTGTTTGTTAGTAAGACAAGACTTGCATGTAGTTGTCTAAATGTTTGCTAGTAAGTTGTTTAACAATAATAAATAATTTTTAAAACTCACCAACACATAAATGACCCTTTAAGAAAGAACTTTCCACATGTTATAATTTATTTGAACAATCTCGTAACAAACAGCTAAAGAATGACATTTAAGTTTTTCTTGGGCACTGGTGCTACAGTGCAGCTATGTCAAACTTATATAACTTATAAAAGTGACACTTTTTAGGGTCCAAAAATATTTTGAGGAAGAGCTGAACATTAAGTTTGAAGATTAATGAGCAAACTTTGAATGGAAATCTTTTGTATACCAGAGTTGGTAACGTTCTTTTCATTTCAAATATAAGTAGAATTCAATACCTCTCACTTCTGTTATCCAAAAAGAAAATAAAATTCAATACCTCTCCTACCAGGTTTGCAAAGTGCAACATTTGTCAAATAGAAATTAACTCGAAAGTTTGATTAAAAGAAAAATCCTTTTACGATACTAAGAGTAAATATTCTGCCCCAGTGCTCGTTCAAATATTTAATCAGACACTATCAAACTTTTCAATTATTTCTCTCCAACCGCAGAGATAACCACACTTTCAGCTAACTCTCAGTTTCAAGAATGATAAGATTGGAATTTGAAAACGAAGAAAAATATTAGAAAAACAATTTATGCTATTCCATCGTGACCTGTTCCTCAAATGAACTTGGAAATCATTGCATACTAAGGCCTTTAAGAATACATTCGAGCCCTTTTTAGTTGCAGTGGTTGGGCATGTTTTGCTTGTTTTATGAACTTGTCGTTAGTCTGGGAAAATAAAAAATTAAAGGCCAAAAGAGTATTGATTAGCCTCTAAAACAGAGTACTACCCCATCCCCTTCTGTTTGGCTTGGTTGATCCCCTAATTCAATCATTGATTGAAACCAAATACAAGAGTGATAAGAAGAATAACCCCAAAAATAGCAAGGTTCAGAAACTGATTGCTATTGGTTTCAAAGTTGAATATTCATATTTGACTAACAATAATATATTGACATGTTCATATTTGCTTTGGATTGTGTCCTTTAAACTAATACATCTGCAGATTCATTAAAGGTCAGTGGAATGTTATGAGGTCTACATGGTTTTATGGAGGAGCAACACTAATTATATACTACATACAGGATTAGCAGGGAAATAGAAAGAGGAACTAAATTGTGATGAATATCAATAACGTACAGATGTTAAAACTTCTTACCTCCATTGATCCATCCCAACGTAAACGATCAAAACCATCAATGGCTGAACTGAGAAAAGAAAAAAACAAAAAAAAAAACAGCAGATGCTGCTATCAGTAGTGACATTGGTTTCCCATATCTGAGGGTCCTTGACAGACACTGCAGAAAGAATTCATATCTAAAAGTGATATTAAAGTGATTGGGTTAGTAATTGCAGAACCTAAATCATCTCAAACTAGACAGTACTGCAACTTTGCTGCTTGAATTACAGGGTAAACAACTAAGACTGTGTTAAATATATGCACAATTTTGGCCAACATAATCTAATTCTTGATGAGGAGGGTAAAATATATTAATTCATGTATTTAATTATTGTGAAACTTACAATGATTTGTAAGAAATAATTTCATAATTTCTTGAACAGTCTTGGCAAGAAATTAACTTTTGAAAGAATGGAGATAGAAACATTGAGTTTATCTAACAATAACAAGGCATCTTGTGCATAAAATTATTCAATAAACAAGTTTACTCTGTGCAGATTTGGTATCAATCAATCAGTCAACTCTCAACAGGACACATAAAATGCGGAAACATTGAGCACATTGCTAGATCATTAGTGGTCAGAAAGAAACATCTAAATGTAGTAAACATAAATTATTTGGGATCTTATTATTATTTGAGTTAATCTCAATCAGGCAATATTTTAGATTTTTCCAGTCTAATATGCAAAGTGAAACACATGCACAGAAAAATAACGAATGGGATTTACTGCACAATAAAAGTAAATTTGCCAATGGGCGGACCTAAGTGAAGAAGGCACCATCTGTGCTTTTAGCTGTGTAAAAATTGAAAAGAGCAGAGCTAAAGCAGTATAACAAGGAAATAAAGAACAAGCACGCCATATGAAATGCGCTTTTATTCTGTTATTGCAATAATTAGTCCACTAGACAAAGTGAGTAAGCTCTCTTTAACATTATAGCAGCACCAGCGTCTCTTCATCTGACTAATAACAAGCATCCTGATCTTTGGTATTTGGGTTGCCTGATGTCTTCTTATGCTCAACTCCTTTTAGCCTCAAGAAGGCCCCAAACTCTCAAAGTTCCGAATTGTAACTAGTGTCTGAGACATTGAGGTTACCGGGTACTAACTTCTTTAATAATTGATAGATCGTCCATGAAAATCCAAGTCCAGAATGCAGCCGAAGAACAAATAAAAAAAACATTTTGTCACTAACTACAGGGTTTTGCTTGTCGGCGATGATACAAGAGTAGCCTATAATTATATTCAACTATGAATATCTTACTAACAACAGGGGCTGTTGCTATAGTCGTGTAGTTGACTCATCTCGATAATTTCCTCAAACTCTCTCTTGAACAATGATACATGCCTGAGGCCATCCCAATTCCAATAATGAATTACCATACAACATAGAATTCAGATTTTTTCTACAATGAAAAGGAGTACACCTATCACTAAGATGATTTTCTAGTCCGAGGAACTCAAGGTGTTGAGCAAAAATCACCTGGGGGCAAGCTTTCAAGAGCTACTAAAGGTTGTGATGTCTACTAAAGGTTGTGATGTCTACATCTGTGCAATGCTTTAGCCATCATTTATGTCCCTGATGCCTTTCCCTATAGTTTCTCTCTAATAAACCACCACACTTGAAGAAACATGAAACATAGATAGTAAGTCTAGGTTCCTAAACAGCTTCAAAACTCGTTATTGCTCCTAGCCAACTACCAAAAGTCCTTGCATGAACAAACTCCATTTCTGAAATGATGAAAACGAATTTTATCTCTCATAATTATCTCTCTTAATGAAATTTGTGAGACAAATTTAGAAAAGGTATGGCAGTCATCACATATTCTCAAATTCTTCATTACTCTGATGGGCCGTTCAGGCCCTACATTAATCAGAGCAAAAGCAATGGCGAGCTTTTCACTGTGAGTGCTAAGTATCGTTTCCTTCTCTTCCAATTCCACATCATGGAAAACAGAATTGGTCTTTGAATCGTAACCCATACTCTTCATTTGTTTAAATAAATTATCCAACTTTTCGTATATAATCTCTGACTGTGGATGTGACCTATCTCCCCCATAGAAAACATGGAACTCACCATTAAACTCAACGGAGCTATACGCAGCTACTTTCCTAACGCCCTTCTTCCTAATCCTCTGCCTCACCTTCTTTACAGAATCCCACCTCCCAGCGGACGCATACATATTGGACACTAGAACCTGGTATGAAGCAACATCAGGAGCTAATTCAAAAAGACGATCTGCTGCATGTTGGCCCAATTCCACATTTTGGTGTATAGCACAGGCGCCCAATAGAGCTCCCCAAACTCCTGAGTCTGGCTCAATAGGCATACTTACGATGAAGTTATAAGCTTCTTCAAGACGTCCTGAACGACCAAGAAGATCAACCATGCAAGCATAATGTTCTTTCCTAGGTTTGATGTTTCCATCATTTGACTGAGACATCCAATTGAAATATCTCCTACCTCGGCTCACTAATCCAGCATGGCTACAAGCTGACAAAACCCCCAGGTATGTGACATAGTTTGGTCTCAATCCCTCCCTCTGCATCCTCGAAAACAAGGATAATGCCTTTTCACTCTCCCCATTAATAGCATATCCTACAATCATAGTACTCCATGAAATAATATTCCTGTGAGGAATTTCCTCAAATAATTTTGTTGCAACGTCAATATTACCACACTTCACATGCATGTCTAGCCGTGCGTTATCAACAATTATGTTGCAATCAATCCCTTCTTCTCTCGTAATACCATAAATTTTCTCCCCAATATCCGAACACCCTAATTGGCCACAAGCTGAAAGAGCACTAACCAAAGTCACAGCATCAGGCTGAGTTCCAGATGAACACATTTCATGAAACAAAGCAAGTGCCTTGATACCGTATCCATTTTGGGCACAAGCTGCAATGAAAGCATTCCAAGCCACTAAATCCATCTCAACCATGGTCCTAAACAAAAAATCAGCTAAACCCAGTTCTCCGAGTTTTACATACATTATCATCAATTCAGTTCTTATCACTGTAACAAACTCGAATCCATATTTCACTGCCTGCGCATGCGCAGTACAACCTAGATCCCCCAATCCAATCAGCTCAGCACATGCCTTAATTACGAATGGATATGTGAATGGATCAGGACGAACCCCGAGATGGTGCATTCGCTTATAAATGGAGGCAGCCTCATCGGGAAGGTCATTTTTCACATAACCTCTGATCAGGGTGTTCCACAAGAAAGTTCGTGGTTTATGCATTTCATCGAACAGTTGACGGGCATACGACATGTTGCCCAATTCCATAAAGCTCATGAGAAGATGGGTGAGAAGGCTGTTCTTAATGGAGAGGCCTGCTGTGAGGAGGAGGCCATGGATTTGTTTAAGCTGATTTGGATTCGAAGAACATGACTGCAACACAGTGGTAAAGGCTTCTTTGGTCAGAAACTTTTGTTGGTTAGTAAAGGCGCGTGAATAGAATTTCAGAGATGGAAGAAGCAGATGGAGGGGAGGGTGAGCAAAAACTTTGTGGGAATTACTTTTGAAAGCATGGTAATATGGCATTGCTTTGCATATGGGTTTATTTAACAGAGAACCCACATTTTTGAACAAGCCGATTTTCAGAATCTCAACCCCGATATTTTCGGTTGTCCAAGCTACAACAATAATTTAGTGCCAGTGGAAAGAAGTACCCCCAATTCAAAGACGACAACATCACATTAAGAATATATATTCGTATGTACATGTAAAAATCAACAGTAATATCAGAAATCATTTGCTATGAGCATCGATATTGGATTCTCTCTTCCAGCGGGGTGAGGTGTTTGGGTGTGAGACCGCAAGGGAAAATGTCGGAAGCTGTGAGATACAAAATGAAAGAGCAAAGCGCATAACTCACCAAGAAGATTATTTATTTAAGGAAAACAAAAAAAACAAACAAACCCGTTACTCGAGACTGAATGGGATGGAGGTACAAAACTTGAAGAAGATTGAGCGAAAGAAGAAAAAAAATAAAATTAAAGATTGAATATTTAACATTACGTTTTGTCTAAATCTTTGGTGACCGAGGCGAGTGGCGTTATCGACAAAGAAAAAGATAGAAAAAGAAGTTTCAAGGGATAAACTTAAAGACACGTAGAACCATGACCAATCACCGCTGTACTGCAAGGTTGCTATACTTTTGATTCCACCCACTCGATTAATCTGACGGTCCTCCAATCACCACCTGTTGCGCTCCCTTTTATTTAGTTTTTTCAGACATCTTAAAATGCATGGTTTAATTTAAGTTAAATGATGCATTTCAGGATTATTATTTTGCTTTCTTGGACATGTGAAATGACGACGTTTTGGCATGCTTTTTTTGTATTTAACAAAACCCAAAACGCACCGTTTTCAAGTTCAAAAATTAAACAGGAGATTGGCTAGAATGATGTTGTCCGTGAGCTCCTTTATCCCCTGGTTGCCTGAAGCTTCATCTGGTGCGTCGATCAGTGTTGGTTGGTGAGAGGTTACATCATATTGCAGATAAGGAGGAGATTTTGGCGCCATTTCACACCTTTCATCCGTTTATGGCAGTGGCGAGGGTGATGTAACAGTGAAGGAGGTTGGAAGGAAGGATTATAGAGCATCATCAAGAAGAACAAATAGAAGAAGAAGGTAGAGGGCAGCGACGTTAGTAGAGGAGGAAGAAAATCTGGTTTTGTGGGTAATGCCATACCTTTGATGTTTTTCTACACCCTGAATAGCTTCAGTGTGTGTTAGAAATTGCAATTATAGGTTTAGCCATTGACAATGCCAAAAAAGACAGTATATAGAAACAGAAATGGTGTCTGTACTGTTGAGAATAGTTTAAGTGTGTATTTATGTATTCCGATGCATTTTTGTATTCAATGTGTCCGTAGTGGTGGGAATAGCTTCAGTGTCTGTATTGGTGTGCCTGTTTTGGGTGTTTTGTGGCTGTTAACTGCTTCATCTTACTGCAATGTATGCTACAGGGGAATGGTTTAATGTTATGTGATGATTTGTGCGTTTTTATCAGCTCATGATTGCAACAAACATTACCTAATAATTTGATTTCGATTAGATATGGACTAATAAGAGAATGTGTGTGGTTTTAAAATAGAGTCTTTGGTTTTAGAATGATGAATCCTAAGCATTTGTTTGGTTTTAGAATAGTATATGCTGTTGAAGATTGTTGGTAGTTTGTGTTCTTGAATAAGAGTATTCAGTAAAATAGAACTCTGATTCATGCTAGTGATTCTTTGCACAATTATATCAGAAGAATTTGTGAATGGAAAGAAAGCTAATAAATGTTACATAATCCTACTGTGTTTGCAGCAACTGAGTTGAATAAATTACATAATCCTACTGTTTAAGTAGATATCAACGAGAAAATAACCCAGTAACATATGTGTGAAGGACAGGTAAACAACTCAATTGTTAGTAACTAACCCTAATGTTTGTAAACTACTCATTTGTAATATAGTGTACATAATTGCTCATTTCTAATGTTTGTAAATCAAGTCTCATTGTTAGCATTGACACTATATATAAAAGCCATTTTGGGCCTATGCAAATTTTGGGTCATTTCAAAGCTTTCAGAATCTTAGTGTAGATAAATCATGAATAATTTGTTTTATTAATAAAGAGTCATTAGTCTAGATAATGGGTTGTTATTTTGTTAATTCATAAATTGTGCATTGAGTTGTTATTTCAGGGTTTATGAAAATTTTAGGCCATTTCAACCTTACATTTAGTGAGTTGATCCATTTCAAAGCTTTGACAATCTTAATGTAGATAATTCATGAATAATTTGATTTGTTAATAATGAGTTATTAGTCTGGATAATGAGTTGTTAATAGTGAATTATTAGTCTAGATAATGAATTGTTAATTTATTTTCACATATCAAACTTTTGTATTCTATATGTATAAGTTGCTTAAAGTATTCATTGTATGTAGTATTGCTTTCTATTAAGTTGGTAAGGGAAAATCTTAATGGAAGCCTCCCCCAATTCATTAACCAAAGATGAATGGAAACCTAAAGTTAGTGTGGAAGCAGCTTGACAATTTTGGATTGCGTTTAGTGGGAAAGTTAGCTTCAAAGTTAAAAAAGATTACGTAAATAAGAACAAGAAAAAGTAGAAAATTTGTAATTATTAAGTTTTTTGAGGAGCATAAAAAAAAAAACCTTTAGGCTTAGTGAAAACTATCTCAAGTCCAAGCTGAATGAAGAAATCGATTTAGTAGAGGAATTTAGTCTTCATAAAAAAAACAACCTTTAGGCTTATTAGCACACAGGTAGGAAGTAAAACCAATCCTGGTTTAAACTAGGTGGATGCTAAGAATTATCTTCGATCAAAATGGCAACGAACCATGAAATATGGGAAAGTTGGATATCTTTTGCAGTATTTCTAATGGCAACTAGTTGATAACTCGTCCTTTTATCATGTTTAGCAAACGGATGTTGAAGAGCATATAACTAATGTTTTTTGGGCAAATGCATGTATGCTCCTTGATTATGAATATTTTGGAGATTTTGTCTCCCTAGATACAATGTACTGTACCAAACGTACCACAAACTACTTGCCGTGTTTTTAGGGTATTGTCATTATAGGCAAGCAACGATATTCAGGGCTGCGCTGTTGTATGATGAAACGACTAAGTCATTCAGTTAGTTATTTGAGACATTCTTACATGCATACGGAAAAAAAAAATTGAAGACCATTTTCACAGATAAGGACCAAGCCATGACAAAAGCCTTGAGTGAAGACACAAATTTTACTTCCATAACTTTTACTTTTGCAAGTTTTCCTTTCACATTGTTGCTAAATTTGTTAATCATGCATTCTTGTAGGTGAAGTCATGCTTGATAGTAGCAATTGTCTTTCTACATGGCATTTGATGCAAAATGCCATCAAGTATATTGGTAACTTGATAAAGAACGGATCACACTTATTAACTGACTTTAAGAAATGTAGTTATACATATGATGAAGAAATACAGTTTGAGTCAGGTTGGACTAAGTTACTTTCATATTACGATGTTCAGTAAAATACATAGTTAAAATTTGTGTATGCCATAAGGAAAAAATGGGCAGCATCTTATATGAAGCAATCTTTCACTAAAGGTATACGAAGTACGTAGCTTAGTGAAAGCATAAATTCTGAATTGAAGGCTTGCATGAAACTAGATGTGTTCATCGTACACTTCTTCAAGCTTTTTGAGATCGTAGTTGCTGACAAACGGTATAACAAACATTGGTGTGAATCCAATGCTCGACATATACTACCAAAGTTGAATTCAAGACATTCACTTATACTAAATCAAGCTTCACAGAAATACACATTCACCATTTTTTTTGTCTTTCAAAAAGAATTTGATATATTTTATGCTATATGTATAAAGCATAAAAACGAGGCCCACCCTTTATATGAATATGTTGTGACCATGGCCAATTAAAGGGGAAAGTGGAAAGTTTATTATAATGCAACACAGAATTCCATATCCTGCACTTTTAGGAAATTTGAATCATTTGGAATACTTTGTTGTCATGCTTTAAAGATCTTTGTTATGGTGGTGTTGAAGAGATCCTTAATCAATATACCTTGAAGAAGTGAACCATGGAAACACAAAACATTATCGTGCATGATGTAAGGGGAAAAGAGGTTGGAAGAAGATCCCAAGAAATTTAGCATACAGAGGTACAGAGAACTTTGCTCCAAAATGATAAGATTAGCATATAAGGTTTCTATGTGTGAAAAATTGCACATGCTTAAAGATAAACACATTAACGATCTATGTGAGTCTAGGAAAAGGAAAGATGTTGTTTCTTCCACTTACTTAACACTTTGTTTACATGAGTATTTATATATATAACATTCACTATAAAAATGTAGGCTAATTAATGCTAGTGAGGCCAATTAATATTATAAGTGAGTGAGACTAAGTGTAAGCCCAATTAATGCTATTGTTGACCTGTTCTAACACTCCCCCTCAAGCTAATGCATAGATATTAGTCATGCCTAACTTGTTACAAAGATATTCAATTTGATTTCCATTGAGAGCTTTTGTGAAAATATCACCTAACTGATATATTTTCACATATCATATAGAGATCAAAGTTTCTTGTATTTTTCATGAACAAAATGACAATCAACCTCTATGTGTTTAGTTTGTTCATGGAAGATTGGGTTTAATGCAATATGAAAAGCAACTTGATTATCGCACCAAAGTTTTGCTCATAATGATAATTTCAATCCAACTTCCTTCACAAAATGTTGTATTCACATAATTTCTCATATAGATTGTGTCATAGCTCAATATTCTAATTCAATACTGAATCTAAATACCACATTCTGCTTCTTACTTTTCTAAGACACAAATTTACTCCAATAAATACATAGTAGCCAGTAGTAAATCTTCTATCTGTTTTAGATTTTGCCTAATTAACATTAGTGAAGCACTTAATATTAGAGTGGCCATGATTCTTGTATAGTAGACCACGTCCTGAGGCCCCTTTCAAGTAGCATAAGATTTATTCTAGAGTTGCCTAATGATTATTTGTAGGTGAAGATATAAATTGGCTAACAATACTCATAGCATACACAATATTTGGTCTCATTACTTTGAGATAATTTAGCCTTCCAACCAACCTTCTGTACTTTTCAAGATATTCAAATAATTCACTATATTCTTTTTTGAAACCTAGATTAGGAGCCATATGTGTGCTACATGGTTTTGCTCCTATTTTACTAGTTTATGTTAATAAATCAAAGCATATATTTCCTTTGAGATAAGAATACTCCTTTCTTGCTCCTTATTATTTTCATTCCTAGGAAATATTTTAGTTGTCCCAAGTCCTTAGTGTGAAACTTTGCATGTAAAAATGATTTAAGGGTTGAGATCCCTTCATCATTGTCTCATGTGATAACAATGTCGTCAGCATACACCACAACAAGAATTATATCAGCTTCAAATTGTTTATAAAATGCTGAGTGATCACATCTGCTGTTTTTCAAGTTAAATTGTTGGACAACTTAACTAAGTTTTCCAAACTAGGCATGGGGACTTTGCTTTAAGTTGTATAAAAATTTTTGCAAA
The DNA here is from genome assembly GCA_037074485.1 of Delonix regia. Classification (NCBI taxonomy): domain Eukaryota; kingdom Viridiplantae; phylum Streptophyta; class Magnoliopsida; order Fabales; family Fabaceae; genus Delonix; species Delonix regia. Next base: position 24,450,779 of record CM073461.1, read on the forward strand.
CAACAAATTTTGCCATACTCTCTCTGAGCAACAAACCCAAGTGGTTGCTCCATATACACTTCCTCTTGCAAATTGCCATAGAAGAAAGCATTCTTGATGTCTAATTAGTGTAAAGGCCAATTATGACTAGCAGCCAAGGAAATGAATAATTAAACCGAAATCATTTTAGCAACAAGTGAAAAGGTATTAGAATAGTCCACTCCATATGTCTGAGTATAACCTTTAGCAACAAGACGTGCCTAAAGGCGAGCTATTGAGCCATCAGGATTAACTTTCACTGTAAACACCCATTTACTACCAACAGCTTTCTTATCGAGGGTAAATATACCAATATCCATGTTCCATTTTCAAGAGCTAAAGACGGTGATGGATTTGAATCTCTCGATTGCTCAATAGAGAGGACATCTAGAGGTGATTTTATATATACTAACCAATCTTCATCCTTCCTCTGATTGGTAAACACTGAAGGTGTGCCAAAGAACAATATGTTTTCAACAATGGTAACATTAGCAAACATCATATTTCTATTAAGATAAAGACTAAAACATTGATATCCCTTCTGAGTACAAGAATATCCTAGGTTTGACACACCTTAAAGACTTTAGGTCTAATTTAGTGACCTAAGGTTGAACATCCTAAACAAAACAAGTACTTTTAAATATCTTAGGCTTCACGTGAAATAATGGCTTGTTAGGAAACAAGACATCATAAGGGCTATTGTTATTGAGAATAGATAAGGGCATATGATTAATCAAGAAACATGTCATAGACAGTGTTAGCCCAAAATTGCTTAAGGACCTTCATTTGAAATATAAGTGCTCGAGCTGTCTCAAGTAAGTGCCTATTCTTTCATTTTGCCACTCTATTCTAGGAAGGTGTGTCTATATAAAAGGTCTGGTGAAGTATTCCATGTTGAATCATATAAGTTTGGAAAGAGTTAGTAATATATTCTTTGGCATTATCACTCCTTAAAGTTTGAACAGAAAAATTGAATTGAGTTTTCACTTTAGCATAGAAGGTGCAAAAGTGAGTAAACACCTCAGAGCAATTTTCATAAAATATAGCCAAGTCATACAAGAGTAATCATCCACAAAAGTAATAAAATATTTAAATCCATATTTTGATATAACTAGGCATGACCATCAAACATCAGAATGAATTAACTCAAAGGCAAACCTAGCTCGTTTATTGACTTGTGGACTAGAGGGACAATAGTTATGTTTAGCAAATTGACATGACTCATAATCTAAAGATAAGACACTATGAAATTGAGGACACAACTTCTTCAAAAGAGCTAAATAAGGATGGCCCAATTGATAATGAGCTTCAGATGAGGAAGTTAAACAAGCAAGTGATCGTGGTATCTGGTTATCAAGAATGTAGAGGCCATTAGATACATGTCCTTTACCAATAATCTTTTTCATCATAAGATCCTAAAAAAGACAATGGTCAGGGAAGAATGAGATATTATAGTTGAGGTCACGAGTAAGCTTACTCACAAAAATCAAGTTTAAGGCAAGTTTTAGAAGATTTAAGATAGATGATAATATAATTGAGAAAGTAGGATTAACCATCCCAGATCTTGTAATGTTATAGGTGGTCCCGTTATTACAGGTGATGAAGATTTATAGGGTTGGAAAAAGGAAAAGAGATTAATGTTACCTGTCATATGATCTGTGGTGCCATAATCAATGATCCATTTAGATGATGAGGAGATAAGACAAGTAATAGGTTTACCTAACTCCACAAGAGCAATGGCTGGTGTTGAGTGCTTCAATAGGTCTTGGTATTGGCAAAATTTAACGAATTCATCTATGGAAACCGCAATTGACTTTTTAGATGAGGAATTAGAACCAATGGATGCAACATTAGCAGTCTGGGTCTTTTGAGTATGATTCAATAATTTCTTGTACGTCTGCTTTCTATGACCCAGTTCATGACAATAGTAGAATTCAACACTCCCTGATTCATTGTAATGGTTGTTTGCATTCTTATTTCCTCTTCCTCGATTATTCATCTTGGAGCCAGTATTATTGTTACTTCCTTTGGTAATAAGGGACATTGTTGAGTGAGGCCAAAGAAAAAATTTTCGAGGCAAAGAAATCGACTAAACACTTCTTAGAGAGAAGTAGATAAGATTTTAGAACTTGAGAGAATTTGAGATTTGGCAATCTTAAACTCAAAGGGAAGACCTGTTAGAAAGCTCATTATTGTCATTTTTTCCCTTTGAGCTAGTTGTACTTTGACATCAGAACAAAATGGTAGTAGCATGTTTAGCTCTTTATAAGTTTTTTTGAAGTCCATAAAATAGGTTGTAAGTGATTTAACCTCTTTATCAGGATGGTAAAATGCCTTGCACTCTTCATAAATTTGAGAAACATTCTCTTTTCCAAAATAAAGGAAATCCAAATAATCCATTAGTTTTTTAACATGTTCACAATGCTTAATTAGGCTAATTACCTCATTATTAATAGAGTTTCAAATTTGTAAAAAACGTTGAACATCTTCTCTCAACCAGGCTTGTTTAGTGTTATCGGTAGGAGGATCACTAGTTTAGTGGTCGTCTTTGGCAATGCTCCTCAAATTGGACATCACCAAAACCATGTTAGTTACAATTGACTTTGCTTTAAACATTATGACAAGTAACAGCTTGGTTACTACAAACGAAAAATGCACCAAATAGAAGTGAAAAAAGACTCTTAAATAGTCATTCATGCCTCACCAATCACCCATAGCACACTTGGGTTATGCCGGAAAGGAACAGTTGATCACCGAAAATGAATAACGGAAGGAAACAGAGTAGCCACGCGCTTCCACGCACTAGGGTTCAAGCTATTAGACTCCTAGGTCCAATCGATCTTGACATGCCAGTCCTTTCTATGTCGATAGTGAGACAAAACTGATCATCTAGGGTGATGATATAGGCAACACAAAATCTATAATAATGGAAAGAATCAAGAAAAGGGAATAGGGAAGGTTTTGATACCATGTAGTGAAGGGAAAGATGTTATTTCTTCCACTTACTCAACACTTTGTTTACATGGGTATTTATATACATAATATTCACTAAAAAACTGTAGGCTAATTAATGCTAGTGAGGCCAATTAATATTGTAGGTAAGTAAGACCAAGTGAGACCAATTAATGCTAGTGAGACTAAGTGTAAGACTAATTAATATTGTAAGTGAATGAGATCAATTAATACTATTGTTGACTTGTTCTAATAGTGAGCAAGTAATGAAGGTTTGCTTAAACCCATATAATGTGGCCAACAAGGTAATGATACCTACCCATCAGTAAGTGAAAGGGAGATGATACCAAAGAAATTTAAAATGTGTGTTGGCCCTCAAAGGCATCGACGTGTAAAGAGTTGGGTTGAGGTCTAGCCTAGGATTAGAAAGAAAACTCCAGCTATTGGACATTCACAATAACACGAGGTAAGTAAGCTTATACTTATATTTCTTTAATCCCATTCTTTCATTTTGTACTTGACAACTATTTTTTCCATCCTAGGACACTAAAGCTTTAAGTCAAGTGCATTACAGAGTATCTAGTTCAGCACCTTCACTCCCTTTTGAGTACCAACAAATGAGTGGGAGTCAATTTAGTTTTACACGATTCTTAATTGTAGTTTGTTTCTCAAGTTTTACAAGTGCATTGTTTTCTAATTCTAAATTCTCAATGTAATAGTTGGATTTGTTGTATAGGAGCAACTTGTAACTTTGATGCAATCACTTGGAGATCTATACATATATGTTGATTCTAATATTTTCACTCGTCAAGATGGACCATGAACACTATGGGCAACTGGGAGATTTTTTGTGCAAATGGACCATTGTTTTTGTATTTATCTGTTTAAAGTTGTTGTTAGGCTATTACAATCATTGTATTTATCTGTTTCAAACTATAGATAATTTCTATTATTATGCTTTGCTCTTCTTGCAAATTATGAACATTATTTTTGTAATCCACTTTTGTTGTAGCATAATTGTGTCTACAGGTCATCTATGAAAATCTCGATGGATAGACTTTGGTTTTAATGAATATATAAATTTTCATTTCATTACCCTTACAATGTCAGTCTAAGCTTAAATTTAATCAAGTCTCTTGTACAATATGGAGAAGATTTTCTCTTTAAACTTGTTAGTAATCTTATAGCAATTCATCATAATTTATCACTCTATGTAATTCATCATAACTGGTATATAGATTTCATACTCCCTCTACTTCCTTTTACTTATTTAGAGTTATAATGTCAGCATGATTTTGTGACTGTTATATGCTCTCATCTTCACTTTGTGTAAATCGTCATTTTCTTGTCTCCTAAGGTGGTTGTTCTGATATGCAAAGAAAGAAATGCATCAAAATATTGTTTTTTCCCATAAAAAATTAAAGATTAGTGTTCAGTTTGGTGAAGTCATTTTTCCGTCCAAAGATTAGTCATTTTTGTTTCCTATGTGGTGATTACTATTTTTGCATGTCATTCTTAACTATTTTCTGGCAAACTTTCTAGTTCTGCAATCTAGATGAAGCTTCAAGCGACCAGGTGTGGAAGGAGCTTGCAGACGACGTCATTCTAGCTAATCTCTTCTATTTGACTTTTTGAACTCAAAATGCAATGTTTCACTTGAGTGAAAATAATATGTTTTCGATTTTGTTAAATAAAAAAAAGCATGCCAAAATGTCATCATTTCACACATCTAGGATTGCAAAATAATAACCCTGAAATGCATTGTTTAACTTTAGTTAAATAGTGCATTTTGGGGTGTCTCAAAAAGATAAAAAAAAGTACAGGCACGACAGGTGGCGAATAAAGGACTACTAGATTAATTAAGTGGCTGGAATCAAAAGTACAACAACCTTGTTGTACAGCAGGCAATCAAAACTCGTAGAATCATATTATGAAGGTGAGATAAAATTACCACAAAATAAACATTTAAAATAAATTGAAACTAATCTCAAATTTTTTGACCAAGGAAAGTTTTGCCTAAAAGAAAGTTATATAAGTTCTAGTAGATCGGTTTGTTTAACCAACTAATTAACTAATAAGGCCTCGATTAAAGTGTTAATATTAAATATTAATTTTTTTAAAAATATAATTTTGGTTCTTTATTTTCTATTAAAGTATTAATTTGGTCCTTCAAATATGAAAAACAACAAAATAGTCCTTTAAAGATTAAAAAAATCAACTAATATAGTTTTTTTTATAAATGATTAAATTATTTTCGCAAGACTTTTATTTTTTAAAAGATTTATCTTTGGAGGACTATTTTGGTATTTTTAATTTTTGAAGAACTAAATGATTTTATAACTAAAAGTAAGAGACCAAAATTATATTATTTTATATTATTTTTATTTCCAAATTTTGGGTTTTTTTATCTAACTATTATAATTAAAAAGTAACTTTTAAAATCTTAGTATTACACCAAGATGCTTAAAGTGTATGAATGATCCGCCATTTGACATATTTCTTTTTAAATATACTTAGGGACTCCTTTGTAAACGGGTATGCCCCCACATTATATACATATATAAAATAAAAATTACAAGTATTAAATTTTATATAAATATATTTTTATATACATATTGTTATAGAAATATATAAAAAAATTAATCTATTAAAAGTATTTTAAAAATTCAATTTAAGATATTCATGAGAATTGTTTTATTCAATTGATTTGTTAGGTAGTATCAATAATTATATATTGGTTAATCTTTTACTTTTTTAATTTGACTGTTAAAGTATCTTTCATATTGTTTGAATGTTTTAAGTTTAGATTTAATTATTTGATATATTTGTTTGTATTTTTTTTAATCATTTCAATTATTATTTTTACTTATAATCATCTAAAAAATCAATTTAAGCCATTATAATTCTTTTTTTTTTATTATTTAGATGGTAAGTAGCATTGTTTTTAAAAAACCTTGGAGTTACAAGGACAATGTTTTTCTTTTTATCTCCTCTTACTGTTAGATTATCATAATTCCTACGTTAAAATTTGTAATTTTGTAATTCTTTATGCATTTTATAATAATTTATCTAGTGTCTAATTGTTCTTTTTATAAATTTATGAATTACATTGCAATTTAAAGTATGGAAAAGTATTGATATATTTGAAGTTATAGTTGATAAAATGTATATATGAATGGATGTGATTCTTACTCTTTGTGCCTTTAATAAATTATACTTTTTATTTTTGTTATAATATTATTTATTTCAATATAAATTTCAATTAAATTAACAATTAATTATTTTTATTTTATTTTATGTATTTAAAGTTGTAATTGATGATATTTATATATTAATGAATGTGACACTTACTTTTTTTAACTTATAAAAGGAAGTAAATAATAAACATAAAGGATTTATAGTTTTCGCATAGATGGTTTCTACTTATTTTGTTTCTCATAGTTTTAATTTTGAACACAAACTTAAAATGATCCAAATACTTATCATATTTTATGGCATCTAAATCAAAAAGCCCGACGAAAGAAGAATATTTTCTTGCAAACGTGATTCTATAAACCTGTGTCAAGATTTTTTGTACTCTGGTACAAAAGTTAATTATTATAACAAAAATTTAAATATAATTCAAAATTTTAAAATGATTAGGATTAGTGAAAAATAGTAATAATAGTTACAAACCATGATCAGTTGTAATTATTAAGATTTTTCTCATAAAAAAATTTGATTCCTTAATCTTAGGTAGTTATACTATAGCTCTACTTGATTTGACTGAATTAACTTAGGTTTACCAAACCAGACCATATTATGATCCTTCTTAATAAATTTATAATTATAATTATATATATAATTTTCATTTATTTAATTACTAATATTATTTATTAAAATTCTAATATAATTTTTTTTATTTTTTTATTACATTGAATATTAAATTACTTTATATTTATATTTTTTATTTTCATATTGTTTGAAATTAAATATTAAATATTCATTATATATATACATATATAGGAAATGAGGGACTCCCTCATTAATAGCTACATGGATTCGCCGCCTCCATTTTTTTTTTTTAAATTACCTTTTAAGCATTTTGGTATTTTGTTGTGGCTGGTACGGATTGCGTTTAATTTTTTTTTTTTGTTTGATATATTCCGCTTAAAATTCTCAATATCTGGTCGATTGGGCTCGCCTGTCCACAGACATAAACTAAGTTGGATTAACTTCATTGACCACTTATAATCACTTCTAAGCATATATCACTAATTAATGTTTCTTAAAAAAAATTATTTACCTAAGTTTTTCATTAATCATAGTTCTCTCAAAATTTTCAGACTTGTTTAATCACGGGCAATATATTAAGAGTTCATATTTTTGGTTAAGACGTTGCAGATTTATCCTCAAAACATTTGTAATTTAATTTTACGTTACCTGTTAATTAATTAGCTTAAGTACGAACTTGTGCACTTAATGGACCAATTCATTTTATATCCTTATATATGTGAAATGGCTATTGTTTGCAGAAAGGTTGAGGGGAAGGCAGTGTAAAAGTCAATTACATGGTAGTGACACGTACGTGAAAGGTGAAGACCAACTCAAAACAACCAAACACGGACACGAGTCCTACACAACAACACCTCTAGTAATTAATATGTGCCCTCAGGGGAAAAAATCCACTCCAGTAGGTGATTTTACTGGAGCTTTTTCAGTAAATTATCCTAACCGTTCGTTGCATCTCCATTATGCCACGTGCGAAGGGCTTTTGAAAGTTTTTTTTAATCTTCCTAGAGGCTATACAGCATCGCGGAGGATGAAGGCGTCATCTTCATCACTGCAGAGATTGGCTATGGCTGTACAAGTTCAATAGATTATTTTTTGCCGAACAAGGAGATTTCTTGAATTTAATCAAACTTATTTCATTGCAAGCACTATTGTTGAGCTCTTCATGGGACCAACATAAGCAGATGTTAGAATCGCTAGAATGGGCAAAAGAGCAAGGGCTTTAGGTACTCAAGTACTGCCATCAATTTGCTTGAGAAATGTTCTCTCCAAAGGTGGTTTGGTGTTGATGGCTTGGAATGTAGTTCGTAGCTCACAAATAAAATGCTATATATAATCATGAATCACGATGCTTGGAGTGAACATTTAACTTCAGTTTAACAATTAGAGGGAAGAAGAGTAAGGTTCATCTAAGTAAGCCCGATACATTGGACTAAACAATAATAAAATTCATGAATCATGAGGGAATTCTTAAAAATTGGTAACAACAAGATTTGAGTTTTCTTATTTTGGGATGTCCTTTCTATTTGGAGATGGTTGGTTCATGAATTTGGATTTAGTGTTTTGGCTTCCTTTTTCTTCAAATTTTCTTCTTTTCCATCGACCTTTGACCATTATGTGATGGGAGAGAAACAAAATTTCCGGCTAGATGGACGCCAGCAACAGGGAAACAATCAATTTTTCAATCCCTCAACAAGGCACCCTAACTGTGACAAACTTGGAAATTTAGAAAATCAAAAAAATTTTAGGAAGTGAATCCTTACAGTGGTGAAGAAGACAATGCAAAGTAGATAAACCTTTGTCTCAAAACAGCCTCTATGAAGAATAAAAAAAAAAAAAAAAAAAAAGGAACCCATTACATGTGGCGCAACGAAAATGATCGGATGTAATGAACAGTTGGGATGATTTATTGGAGACACCAGTAAAACCACCTAGAGTGGATCATTTCCGTTTCCCGAACCGTTAGACCCCCAAGTTGTCTTTTCCCTTCTTGATATTTGTAGCCATGATTAATTTGATATATACATACACTTCGCAAAGGGAGATGACTCTTTGTTGAATCTGATACTCCAAAATTTTTAGGAAAAAAAAATTAAATTTATTTTATATTATATACACATTATAATCTTGTGTAAATTAAATATAACAAATTAATTATTTAAAATTCTTATTTTATTTAAAATTAATTTTTTTATTAATTTAAACAAAAAGACTGATTTTATATAAATTTAAATTTATAAAAAATTAATTTATAAAAAAAATTAAATTATTACAAAATATACAAATACAGTGTCAACTTTATACTTTTCTCAAATTTGTTAATATATGCATAATATATATATATATGTAGGAAGAAAAAAAAGATTATGATGGTTGACTTGCTCTTTTTTCTTTTTCTTTAAAATTTACAACCAAAAAAAAAATCATGCGTCATCTTTTTATCTTTTTTACTTTATCTTTGTTTTAAGGTAATTGTTTGAAGCTTTAACTTCATCCCTCTTCTTGCTAGCTGTGCACAACGAAAAAGTATAATCACATGGACAAAAGACAATTAAAGTAAAATTTAAGGACTATAATCCAGGGTAATGTATTCTGGCCGGAAAAAAAAAAAAAACAAGAAGGGTAACGTAATTTTGCATTGTTCAACACAAATATCATAAATGTCCACAATTCATTTTTTGAATTCATGCTTCACACTTGGTGTCACAACCTGGGTTAATAGGATCTAGGGTGTGACCGATATAGAGATGAAGTGTCCTTTCATTCTCGTGAACCTGTTGAAACTCATATAACAATAGAATTTATATAAATTCATATTAAATAAACATAAATCTTATAATTTTTCATACAAACATTTTCTGACATACATAATAATACATCAAACATTTAGCTTGTAGTAATTTAACTAAATCATAAAAATAAGAAAAAAATAGCTTTAGCAGTAGGTTAGTCTCACTAAGGAATTAATTACCATGATTACAATTCCGTAGGTAGATGTTTTGGATTGGCACTGGAATATGAAAATTGTTAAATAATGGGGTGAGTGGAAACTCAGTGAGCAGGTAATTCTAATATTGCAGCAATGGAACAGACTTACAATGGTACACCTTACAAAATTTAAAAACTAGGTATCACACATTCATAATTTAATATCCCAAAACAAAGAATAATCATTAACAAAATATATTTGGGAATCTCCTACAGAACTAGTCATAATTATAGAATACAGAACTAGCTTAAGACTAGTGAAAACAGATCATAACATATACTTATTTTAGCCATAAGCTATGAGTAATTATAATAATAATGGCCTTAGGTCTCATACAGAATAAGACGGTAATGACATTATGCTCAACCACATTAGATTTTCAATCGCAATGCACTACAGTTAACGTCTATTGTCGTTAGCTACAGGGTTCTGTTTTGAGCACATTCCCAATATTTCAAAATTAAATATATATCCATGTATAGATATCGGAATTTCAAAACTCGTACCACTTCAGACGTCATATTTTAGTATTTCTAATAATTTAGAATTCAAAATCATAATTCAAAATAATATTGTGCATAATTAAGATTATCTACTCACCTAAGAGGAGTATACTAATCTCTTTATATCCTTGTTTATAATGCTTTCGCTGACAATTTCCCTAGCCACCTAACACAATAAATAAAATACTCTTAGCATCTAGTATTTATGAATAAATTTAATCATTTAATTCTGTCACCAACTTAATTAATTATTCCTAATTCACCTTAAATTAAATCACCTCTTCAACCCAATTTGGTCTTATTTTTTTACTCAATTTTAGGAAATTAAATTTTTTGGGGCCTCTTTCCTTAATAATATTTCAAAATACTTATGATCTATATTTCATATTATTATTATTATTATTATTATTATTATTATTATTATTATATTCAATTTATGCACTTATTAAATTTCTAACACCTACCATTACACAAATTTTGCTTAGGGTTATTTAATAAATTCCAAAATTTTCATTTAACTTCAAATAATATTTATTGTTATCTAATCAAGCCAAACATATTTTTTTTCCCCTATAATCTTTTTTTTTCTTCACGAAAAATATAGAAAAATTACAAAAAATTAGAAATTCATCTTAAAATTCAACTAAAATTTCAAAAAATTCTAAATCACTTCCTAGATGTATAATAAAATTTAAGAAGCCCTAAGAACTCAAATTTCACTTAGTTCCTAATTTACCCTTAGACCCAAAATTTGGGAATTTTTATTTTAGAAGCCAAAATTCATAATTGATTAGTGATTTCATGGGAGAAAGGTGTGAAATTCACCTATGAAATGTAATTCTAACTCAATTTAAAGTAGGGACAACCTGAATTGAGCTCAAATTGGCCTCTTTTTCAAATGAACAGTACCGAAATTAGGGTTCTTCAATCTGAAGTAAATTGGACCAAATTGATCAATGTAAATGTGGGAGAAAGGGCAAAAAATGATGCAGGAACTAAAGTTCTAAGTTAAATCGAAGCAAAAATCCACCAATTTCATGAATTTAGAACTCAGATTTCACTATATTTGTCCGCCAGAGTTTCACTGATTTTTTGACAATGTGGTGGCCGGTGAAGCTTGTTGGGAGGTCGACAGAGCTTTTGGGTTGCCGGTCGACTATCGGTGAGGCTTGACCGATGGCAGGCAGTGGTGGATCATGGGAAAACCAACGACATAGTGAAGCTTACTAGGTTGCACGATGGTTTAGAGCAAAATGGCATTCTGATAATGTTTTTATGATATAATTAGGTATTAATATAATATAAGTGGGGGTAGTGGGTATAATTATGGTATTAGTTTGATTAAGTGGGTTGATAAAATAATGTTAGTGGGAATAATTGGGAGGTTAAAATATTTTAAGTGGAAAATATTGTATTTTTATCACATCAAAATTTTCCTCACAGATACTTGGTTACCATACTTTGTTAAGTTACAAGTGCTAGAAATGCACAGGGTAAGGCTTAGGTACTTACTTTGGTTATGATCTCGGATAAAATTTTATTTGCATTTACATTTAGCTCTGATTGAGTTCCGTTTTGAGTATAAATTTCATGGGTATTGCATTCCTTCCCCTTAAGAAATTTGGTCCCTAAATTAATGACATTGAAAATGACATTATGGTCTCCTTGCATAGGATTGATGTTGAACCAAAAGAAATAAATTCAGCAAGTAAAGTTTGTAAAACAAGTCGACCAAATACAACTAATAAGACAGATAACTTCATTAATGACAATGATGAGGATGTGGTTAGTGATGAGAAAGAAGATGAAGAATTAATTAACGATAATGCAAATGAAACAGACATTGACTAATAGTAACTAAGCTTGTGGTAATTTTTAAGTTTATGTTGAAAGATTGACCATATGTTTAACTTTGTTTATGGTAATCTATTGCTTTTTTAAAATTATTTAATGTGTATTCTCTACTTCTTTTTGGTTAATTTAGCATTTGAATTTGTTCTTGTAGAAAATGTCAAGTGGTGGACATAGCAGGGGAGGAGGATGAGGTAGAATAGGCCTTGCACGCAATAGTGGTCAAGGGAGACATGATAAGCATGAAGAAGTAATATCACCGTTATGTTCACTTGAACCTCAAAGAGGTGGTACACTAGAGCCTAGGGATAAGTTTGAGGTCATGGACAATCGATGAAAGATTGCAATGAAAGCTTTTTGTGTAAGTACTATGCAATGACTTTTTAGGAATTAGAAAAGTAGTTTACACACATTGTACATGAAGTGTAAGATTGATGATTAGAGAAAAGCAGCTAGGTTTGATCTGGTTAGTTGTGAAGATTGGGAGTGGCTATGTCATCACTTTGAGTCTTGTTGTAACCAACCTTTCAGTAGAGAGAATGAATAAAATGTGGATTAAATTGATTCCCAAAAACAAATCTTGAAAATCAATTTATTTGGAGTCGCCACTAAAATTTTTAATGGCAAAATTTGGAAAATCAATTTAAAACAAAAAGAACAAGGAAAAATGGTCTATGAAAATAGAGACGGGTTCGGGAAAATATTTGAGTGTGAGGAAGGTGTTAGGCACCCCACGACACCTATCCATAAGGACGGTTACCTTAAACTAGTAAGTTGAAATGGAATATTACCTTAAATTTATTTCAATTATCCTTTATTCACATGCATGCCCATTAAATAGAGAAGACAAAAATGACAATAATGGAAGCAAACGAACAGATATTTACAAAGGGTGAACTTGACCTAGGATGAAAGCTTAGGGTCTACGTACCCTACGACAGAAATTAAAGTCAACGTAGTTCGACCAAAAGGCGTGTCTATTGGTTGATTATTTGTAAATTTTGCGATGAGAATAAGAGGGTTTAAATTAAACAGATTTTCGTAAACAAAACGAAATTGAGATTTGGTTTGTGTGTTTTAATTTACGACAACTTGATTAATCTAGTTCTCTTGATCTCTTCATTTTTTCTTTTTAATTAATATTTTGTATTTCAAATCTTTATTTTGAAATTTAAACGAAATGATTATGGGATAAGATTTTTAGGATTTTTATATTGTATTCATTTTTTTATGATTTCTGAATTTATGTTTTTTTTGGATTTTTAAAATTAGAATTTATTATTGAAATTAGAACAAAATTACAACGGAAAGCCCTTTTCAGAATTTTTGAATTTATATATATATTTATGGGTCTTTGGATTTTTCTAATTTTGAAAGTGAGATTATTGTTAACAGGACTTTTAATTAATATATATATATATATATATATTTATTAGAATTTATTCTGAATTTTAAACTATAATGGAAAAATATTTCTATGGTTTTGAATTTATGATCTTTGTATTAATTGTTACTTTTTGAAGTTTTAATTTACTTTAATACTTAAAGTAGAACTAAAATTAAGAAAATATCCCTAGGATTTTTAGTTACATGATAGGTAAGACAAACTTTTTTTTTTAATTAATTCATTCTAATATTTTAAATGTTAATTTTTTTTAGAAACCTGAGGAGACTCCAAGTCTCACGCGGCCTCTACTAATTAATCATTGGGTGCCTAAGGAGACGAATGATCTCACTCGGAAACCCAAAATGTGGAATAAAATATTTGAGAATTTTTCGAGAATTTTGTTTTTACGTATTTTTATGGATTTTGAAATTAGAATTCTTTTAGTTTTATTTTTAATAAGATTAATTCTCTAAAGCTTACGGAGACCCAAGTTCCACATGGCATTTTTTTAATTAATTAAATTTTATAAAACACAAACTTAAACATTTTGTAAATAATAAAAAAATACTTAATTAAGATATTTATTTTTGCATTATTATTATTATTGTTGTTGTTGTTATTATTATTTTAAAACAAATATGTATTAATTTTCAGGGTCTAAGGAGATTAAAATCTCACATGACCCCAAGCACTTGAGCAAAATAATATTTCCACATGATGATTTTGTAAATAATAGAAAATATTTAATTAAAATGTTTATTTTATTTTTGCATTATTATTATTATTATTATTATTATTATTTAAAACAAGTATGTATTAATTTTCGAGATCTAAGGAGATTAAAATCTCACACGATCCCAAAATACCCAAGAAGAACAATGTTCTCACTCGATGATTTTCTTATAACTTTGTTTGTAAGGCCAAAAATTAATCTCATATTGACATAAAAAGATAAAATAATAATAAAATAAATAAATAAATGAAAAGAAGACATAAAAAATATGAGAAAGCAATAGATCCACCCACAACCATTTTGCCATGCACGTCCAGACCTCTCCTATGCATTCACCATATCTATAGTCTTGGCACGCGCGCGCGCGCGCGCGCACACACACACACACACACACACACACACACACGTATATATAAAAATATAATGAAATACATAATAAAATAAATAAGAATAAAATAAATAATAAAAAGAAATAAGAAATAAAATGAAGTAGAAAGAAATAAACAAAAAAAATTAATTAATTAAATTTAAAATTAACAAAAAAAACATCAATAACAAAAACGAGACCCCATGTCCCCTTCATGCACGTTCGCCACTTTCATGCATTCTCATGCTTTTTTAAGTTAACGTCTCTTGTGTTATAAATATATATATATAATAGTAAAATAAATAAATAAATAAAATTAAAAAAAAAACACAACGCAAACGCAAAATGAATAACAAGAAGCGTGGTACCATAATGCATGTAAGTTCCACTTGCTTCGTCTTGGCTCACCGTCGATCCTCCTCCCTGATGGTCCTCTTTGGTCTTCCTTAGTCCTCCTTCGATGCTTGGTGGCCCACCATAAGCTCTCTCTCTCCTCTCCTCTCCGATGGCTTCTCGGCTCCTTCTTCCTTTCTTTTTCTCTTCTCTTTCCTCTCCTTTTTTCTTTTCTTCCTCCTCCCCTCAGCTTTCTCGAAACTTGCATGACATTCTCCTCCTTTCTCTTTCACCATGGTGTGGCTTCCTTTCAGCTCATCTCTCTCTCTCTGTTCCTCAGTTCCACACTTCTCTCTCTACGTCATTTGTTTGACTCTATTTTTAAAGCACTGAAACAGAGTGTCCACCTCTGCTTCTTCCTTTTTCCTTCCTCTTCTCTTCTCCTTGCTTCTCTTCGGTCCGTCACGTAGCAGCTCGTCTCTTTCTCTTTAGTTCAATGTTTTTTTTCTTCCTCTCTTCTTCTTCTATTCGGTTCAGTGTTTCTATCCTTCTTCCCTTCTTCTTCTCTTCTCTTTCCTCTTTTTCTTTGATCCAGAGCTTCTTTCTCAGTCTCATCTCTCTCTAACAGTGACCTCCTTATCCCTTTCTCTCACCTCGACTCCCTTCTTTTAGTGTGCTCCCCTGTCTTTTAACTCTGCTAGCCACTTTTTCTCTTTAGTGTGCTCTGTTCACCACCTCTCCCTTTTTAGTAACATATCCCTCCACTTTTGCTGTGTCTCTTGCATCTTCAACCTCCTTGTGTCCTGTTGTCCCCTGTAAGTGTGTGTAAGAGTCATATGTGAGAGTGTGAGTGTGTGAGAGGATACTGAATGAGAAAGCTGAAGTGGAAGAGAGTAAAGCCTGCACTTGGAGGTAGTGGAGTGCCTTTTTTTCAGCCTTTTTATAGCTCTACACGATGTAGCCTTATTGCCTCCTCTTTCTTATTTTTTTTTATTATTTTTTTATTACTATTACCATTATTATTAATTAATATTATTTAAATTTTTTAATTTTCCATTTTTGTTATATATATATATATTTTATTTTTTATACTTTTGTTTTGGTTTATTATAATTATTTTAATTAACTAATTTTATTTTTAGGTTTGGAGTTTATTTAATTGTCTCCCATTTTTTATTTTCAATTTCCAATTTGTCCCCAATTGATAATGTCATTTGAAGCTTTGTCATTTTTAATTTTTTCTATTTAATTAATTATTAATTAATTGGCGTATCAATTAATTAAATAATTAGGTAATTAGGGATGGGGTGTTCACAAGTCTAATAAGTTCAAGGTATCCAATTTTTTGTAAGTTAATCTAAATTGTCTTCTTTATATTGAATGGATAACATTATTATTTCATTGTAGGAAACAAGTAGTAGAAATAAATCAAATAGGCGTAAGCAAGTCACAAAGCATACATGTGGGACAAGGTCATTTGCTGAGGTAGAGAAATTAACGATAAGCGCGCACTCCTTTTATTTTTCCTTCATGTACATAGTGACAATTAAATTATTTGGTACTATTAAGTATTATTTGTACAAACTACATTATAAGGGGATCCTGTGACTGGGGAAAAGACACCACCTGATCAAGTCTAGAAGATACAATCCACTTGGTGGACTAAGGAAGGAGAAGTAGTATGGTCATATCCATATTCACAAGAAATTCATGTACGACTTATAAATTTATTAAGTTTCAATCTCTTTTCAATTATATATTCTAGTACATGGCTTTAATTGCTCTTATAACGACAGGGTTGCATTCATGATCTCGTTCTTTAGTAACAATCAGAAGATAATGATACACCATTGATTGGAGATGAGATACTTGCTACTGTGTTGGAAGAGTGATCAGGGTATGTGCGTGGAAAAGGTATAGGAAGAAAACCCAAAAGAGGAAAAATGTGAACTCAGTTGACATGGACTATAGAATTGAACAAGTGCATGAGTAGATACAGGCTGATATGGAAAGACAATTGGAGGAATGTTGTGCTAAGTTAGAGAGGCAATGAAAGATAGATTGTGTTGAGTTGGAAAGGCAACAGGAGGAAGACCGTGCTAAGATACATGAAGAAATGGAGAGAAAATTACAAGAAGAACAAGTTGAGCTTCAACAACAATTACAGGTCAAGATTCAAGCTCACTGCCTTAATGACTAACTTACAATAGGTATATTATATAATTATCTCTTTATTTTTCAAATAGTGAGAAAATAAGAGTGAGGTTCCATTCTATCAGGGACAAAAACCTTCTAACTCTTCAGAGCAGTGATGATAGAACCTACTTAATGACCTCGTAAGGAAATTGCATAGCAAAGTTAAAGGTATAACCTTATACCTAGTTCTTATTTGGCTCCTAAACATGTGTGTGCTGGTTTAAGAGTCATATGTTGTGAAAATATTACGTGCATCTTATGTCGTTTTCTATAATCATTCACTTTTTCTTAAGCTAGTATCAATGGCGTGTTGCAGGAAATGATAATGCTAATTATAATGGCACACATAGACTATGAAGAGCAAGTTCCAATGAAGAAAGTATTTGACTTTGTTATTTCAATGAGCTGCTTTTATGTCTTTAGATTAATAGAATTGTACGTTTTTTGTGAAATATTGGAAGTCCAATTTGTATATGTTAGAGGAAGTAACTTTCAAGTTGATTGTATATCACTTTTGTTTTCAACATTTAGGATATACATATTTAGTTTTGAATATTATAATTAGTTGTAATTTAACAATTGATTTTATGTTTGTAATGTTTAAATATTGTTTTCATTGTTTGTGATGTGAATACTGGTCTTATATGTATTATGTCAATTTATTATATATCAATTAATAGGTTTTTATAACCTAAATATATATAAAATATGTAAAATAATAAAAAGCCTTTAATGGCAACTTAAGTCGCTGCCAAGGCTAGTCAATGGCGACAATAAAGTTGCCACTGGAGAGCTTTAGTGACGACTACGTTTCATTGTCACAAAGCTCTTTAATGGCGAGTATAAACAATCTCCACAATAGCTCTTTAGTGGCCATCATATTTTGTCACTACTAAAACTTTGTAGGGACAACAATGCAGTCTCCGCTAAAACTCTTTTAGGGGTGATAATTTTGCCATTGAAACCTCATATTGTATGCCAATTATGATAAATTTTGTAATCCATCTATATGTAGTGATGACAATTGTCATCACTAATAATTTTTAGCAGCAACTCTTTCCGCCACTGATTGTGCCTTTCAGTGGCGACTTCTTTTGTCATTGCTATATCCTTTTAATTATAGGACATGTTGTGGTAATGTTGTAACCGACCTTTCAGCGGAATAAAATAAAAAGCGTTTAAATTGATTCCCAAAAATGAATCTTGAAAATCAATTTATTTGGAGTCGCCACTAAAATTTTTAATGGAAAACTTTGGAAAACCAATTTAAAACAAAAAGAAAAGGCAAGACGGTCTGCGAAAACAAAGATGAGTTTAGGAGTCTGTTTGAGTGTGAGGAAGGTGTTAGGCACCCCACAACACCCATCCATTAGGACGGTTACCTTAAACTAGTCAGTTGATGGTGCAGTCCCATCAACTGTGCACCAAAGAGTCAAGTATATTAGTGAAGGAAGGCTTATCACCATAAAAGGCGAAGAAGAGATGATCATCAGTAGGCCTAGCGTGGTACCTTACATTGAAAATGCCGAGCAAGTTGTGGACAGCTCATACCAGAGTTTGGAAGTGCTAGAAGCTGGGAATTCCACCAAAGGTGCCAACCAGAACCCATGAGGAGTAGGGGGATCTACCAAGGATGTCAATCAAGTAGTGGCCAAGATGATGATGAGTAATGGATATCAAAAAGGAAAAGGACTGGACGCAAAGCTGCAAGGTATAGGAGAACCAGTTGAGTTGCTTGAAAATCTAGGGCGACAAGGGTTAGGGTACGAGTTGTCTATGGAAACTCGGAGGACACGATGGAAGGAAGGTAAACCAAGAGGGAGAACAGAAATACCCCACATCCGGGAAACGTTTCCTGTTTCTGCTGAGATAATACATCCAGGCGACCTAGCCATAATGGCGAGTGAAGAAGAAGAAAAGCGCACAGAGGCCCCATGGATCCAGCTGGACAAGCTAGGAAAAGCACTTGACAATTGGGAATCTGAAATGTTACTAGATGTTATGTCATTAGAGTAATATTATGAATATCATCTTAAAAAGTTTTGTAATAGCTAACAATTTGAACATTATTTTGAATATCAAATGAATGCAGCAATTTCAATCTTCTTCCAAAATCTTGTTTGAATCCTACCTCTTCATATTTATTCTTGCCTTTTCTACCCACTTTCTAGGGATTTTGAATCTTTGAAGCTCTCGTCTGAAGCAGAGCCGCTTGGGCACCGTTTGAATGAGCCTCATGTTGTCACGAATATGAATGATTCAGAAATTGATGATAATGATGACACATCTCGAACCTTCGTTAAAATAATAGAATCTACAGAAAAGGGCATTACTCCGCATGAAGAAGCTACCGAAGTGATTAATATGGGGATTGAGGATAATAAGAAGGAATTAAAGATAGTTGATAACCCGGAAAGGGAGGAAATGATTAATTTGTTTAAGGAATATATGGATGTGTTTGCCTGGTTCTACCAAGATATGCTAGGAATAGACCTTGAAATTGCTGCCCACAAGATAACCTTGTACCCTGATGTAGGACCTAAAAAGCAGAAGTTAAGGAGGATGAGCCCAGAGATGTCCCTCAAAATCAAGGAGGAAGTAATGAAGCAATGAGATGCTGGTTTCCTAGAAGTCTCTAAATACCCCCAATGGGTCTCGAACATAGTCCCTGAACCAAAGAAAGATGGGCGAGTGAGGATGTGCGTAGATTATTGGGACTTAAACTGGGCTAGCCTGAAAGATGACTTTCCTTTACCCCTCATTGACGTCTTAGTCGATAATATAGCAAGAAGCTTCAGGTATTCCTTTATAGATGGGTACTCTGGTTACAATCAAATTCTGATGCACCCAGATGACAAAGAAAAAACCATATTCATCACCCAATGGGGAACCTTTTGTTACAAGGTAATGCCCTTTGGGCTTAAAAATGCTAAGGCCACCTACCAACGGGCGATGGTAGTCTTGTTCCATGACTTGATGCATAAAGAAATAGAGGTATATGTGGATGACATGGTTGTTAAATCGGCTGAAGGGGAAAGTCATGTGGCTGTGTTACGAAAGCTTTTTGAAAGACTACAGAAGTACAAACTCCGGTTGAATCCTAGTAAATGCATATTCGGGGCCACATTAGGGAAGCTTTTAGGATTCGTCGTCAGCAAGAAAGGAATAGAAGTGTACCCTGATAAAATTAAGACAATTCATGATATGCCACCACGTAGCACAGAAACAGAAGTTCGAGGGTTCTTAGGGCGTTTGAATTACATAGCTAGGTTCATTGCGAATTTAACTGACACTTGTGAACTGATATTTAAATTATTACGCAAGAACCAACCAGGCGAATGGAATGAGACTTGCCAGCAAGCATTTGACAGGATAAAGGAGTACCTCTCGAATCCCCCTGTCTTGGTGCCGCCTACGTTAGGGCGACCCCTTATCCTTTATTTGACGGTCTGACCAAGGTCCATGGGTGTTGTGTTAGGACAACATGATGAATCAGGAAGAAAAGAGCAAGCCATTTATTACCTGAGTAAAAAATTTAATGAATGCGAGTCGCGATACCTGTTAATTGAGAAGACTTGTTGCAGTCTCGTGTGGACCACAAAGAGATTGAGGCAATATATGCTTTACCATGTCACATGACTGATTTCCAGGATGGATTCGATTAAATACATCTTTGAGAGTCCTCATGTATCAGGAAGAGTCTTAAAATGGCATGTGATACTCTCAGAATATGACATGAAGTACATGACCAGTAAATCAATCAAAGGCAACGTTATAGCAGAGCATTTGGCAGCTAATCCCCGGGATGAATATCAACCGTTAGATTTTCGGTTCCCAAATGAGGATATTCTAACAATGGAGGAAGATGAACCAAAGTAGGATAAGTGGACAATGTACTTTGATGGAGCAGCCAATGTAAATGGCAGTGGATTAGGAGCGGTGATAACATCACCCGAAGGCAAGCAGTATCCAGTGGCAATCAAACTCAGTTTTGATTATACAAATAATGTGGCAGAATATAAGGCTTGTGTCAATGGCTTACAAGCTGCCTTAGAGTTAGGTGTCAAAGATCTTAATGTGTTTGGAGATTCAGCCTTTGTAATTTATCAGGTAAAGGGGGAAAGGCAAACCAAAGATCCCAAACTGATTCCATACCAAAAGTACTTGACGGAACTGTTATCAAGGTTTAAAGAGATAAATTTCACACATATAACCCGTGATAAAAACCAGTTTGCCGATGCATTGGCTACCCTGGCTGTAATGATCAAGTTAGACTGTGGAGTCAATATGCTTCCTGTCCAGATTGAGACTCGGGATACCCCATCCTACTGCCTAAATGTGGAGGAAGAAAGCGATGGGCGACCATGGTTTCATGATATAAAGAACTATGTCTAGAGTCAACAATACCCGACTGAGGCATCCGAGAATGATAAAAAAACCATTCACCGATTGGCGATGAGTTTTTTCCTTAGTGGAGAAGTGTTGTATAAAAGGTCATGGGACAACACCCTGTCCCGATGTGTGGATGCATCAGAAGCACGAAGGATAATGATAGAGATTCACGAGGGAACATGTGGGACCCATGCTAATGGCCATACCATGACTAGACAAATTCAAAGGTGTGAATACTTCTGGTTAACCATGGAGAAAGACTGCATTGACTACGTGAAGAAAGGTCATAAATGTCAGACATATGCTAACAGGATCAATGCTCCACCGCAACCTCTGCACAACTTAATGGCACCTTGGCCATTCTCAATGTGGGGAATAGACGTGATTGGCCCCATCAATCCAAAGGCGTCTAATGGTCACCGATTCATTCTGGTAGCCATTGATTACTTCACGAAATGGATAGAGGCATGTTCGTTCTCCAATATTACCCAAAGGGTCTTCCTCTGATTTTTGAAATCGAACATTATATGCAGATATGGTGTACCAGAAAGGATTATCACTGATAATGCGCCCAACCTAAACGGAGTTGACGTCAAGAAATTATGTGAACAATTTAAGATTAAACGTCACAACTCTGCACCCTATCGGCCATAGATAAATGGGGCAGTCGAGGCAACAAACAAAAATATCAAAAAGATCATTAGCAAGATGGCTATCACTTATAAAGACTGGCATGAGATGCTCCCGTATGCTCTTCATGGGTATCGCACAACAGTACGAACGTCCACAGGGGCAACGCCTTACTCTTTAGTATATGGCATGGAGGTAGTCACCCCGGTTGAGGTAGAGATCCCTTCTCTCCTAGTGTTGATCGAATCCAACCTAGAGGAGAGGGAGTGGGTAAAGACACGGTATGAGCAACTGAATATGATTGAAGAAAAATGACTAGTAGCTATGTGTCATGGGCAACTATACCAAAAAAGGATGGCAAAGGCCTTTAATCAAAAGATTCATCCCAGGCAATTCGAGCCAGGGGAGTTGGTTCTAAAAAAGATCTTCCCAAATCAGGAAGATAATAGAGGCAAATGGGCACCTTCATATGAAGGTCCATATGTGGTGATATGAACATTCTCCGGAGGTGCCTTAGTTCTTGTCGATATGGATGGAAGGGAGCTCAAAAAACCAGTTAACTCTGATGTAGTAAAGAAATATTTTGCTTAAAATAGGAATGGCAGGAAAGAGGAAAGAAGAGAGAAAGGAGACTTTACAATCAGGGCCAGTTAGGTCAAAAACCTAAAAAGGTGGTTTAAACAAAAGACGGGACAATAAATGATGAACAAAGTGAGACTGTACAAGGACCAAATCACCTATCTAGAAGGATCCTCGGAGATGGTCTTCATTAATCAGTTTCTAATCCGATGGCAACACCAGGCACAAACAACCATTGCCACTTGGAGTCAAAAGTCAAAGTCATTCCAGTCGTTTTTTGGCTAATCTTTGCATTTACATTCAATTTATCACCCACTTTCCTTAGGACCATGTGATCTATCTTCAAGATGAAATCGCTTACTCATTTAAGATGACTGCTTCTTATCACTCTTTTCCTTTCTACATACTGTGTTGCCTTCATAATTGCTTCATGCATTCAATGCACAAAATAAACATTCAAGCGAATAATGCCATTCAAAATATTGTTGCTATTCGAAACATTGTCTAATGATATGTATTTCAGAAACACCCATGATTCTTTAAGTACTTCCATGAAACTGTTGGGATGAAGCTTAATGTGAGAAGCATGTACGTGTCTTGGCATTTCTGTGGCATTTCTGATTTCGTTACCGGGTTACTTTGTAAAATGGGAGATAGAAGCATTTTCAATGTCCTCTAGTTTACTATAAGGAAAAGAATATAAGCCTGCCGAAAGTTAAGCCGAAGAGGTAAAGTTATGCAGATCGCCGCTTATTGAAATGACGAATTCATGGTCACAACACAAAAAGAGCTTGGTTAGGCAATGCTTTCGCTCTGGGCAATATTGATGTCTTTCCAATTACCATGAACTATAACCTAACATAGCACCCCCCCAGCTTCCAAAGTAAAAGGTAGAGGTTCTACGTTAACATAAAGTCTCTTATTTCTAACACCCAGGCTATAATTTCGAAATATATCAAAGCAAATAAAATTTTCATTATTCTTAAAAAATGAGCCTATCTCATGCATACATGGTTCTCCACGCTTATCATATATCTCACTCGTGCATCATGTCCAAGCAATTTACATTTCTGCCAAAGTCCTACATCGTGTCCAGGGCAATTTACATTTCATTTAAAGTCCTGCATTGTGTCCAGGCAATTTACATTTATGCAAAAGTCCTGCATCAAGTCCAGGCAAATTACGTTTCTGTCAAAGTCTTGCATCGTGTCCAGGGCAATTTACATTTCTGTCAAAAGTCCCTGCATCGTGTCCAGGCAATTTACATTTATGCAAAAGTCCTGCATCAAGTCCAGGTAATTTACATTTCTGTCAAAGCCTTGCATCGTGTCCAAGGCAATTTACATTTCTGTCAAAAGTCCTTGTATCGTGTCCAGGGCAATTTACATTTATGTCAAAAGTCCCTGCATCGTGTCCAAGGCAATTTCCATTTCGTTCAAAGTCCTACATCGTGTCCAGGTAATTTACATTTCTGTCAAAGTCCTGCTTCGTGTACAGGCAATTTACATTTCTGTCAAAGTCCTGCATCGTGTCCAGGCAATTTACATTTTTGTCAAAGTCCTGCATCGTGTCCAGGCAATTTACATTTCTGCCAAAGTCCTGTATCGTGTCCAGGCAATTTATATTTTCGAAAAAGTCCTACATCGTATCTAGGCAATTTACATTTTTGTCAAAGTCTTGCATCGTGTCCAGGCAATTTACATTTCTATCAAAGTCTTGCATCGTGTCCAGGCAATTTACACTTCTGCCAAAGTCCTGCATCATGTCCAAGCAATTTACATTTATGTCGAAAGCCACGCATCCTGTTCAGGCTATTCACCATCCTTTCTAAGCACGAATTTACTCCTGCCTTCCCCTGTCTTCCCTCGATGTGGAGGATGGTGTGTTCATTTCTTTGCTTGCTCTTAAGATTAGGTCATTTCTTCACTATATTCACTTCCCTAACTTAAGAGACAAGCAAAGAGAAGCAACTGTGAACACCCCACCTAAACTAACAATAATAATAATTATAGTAATGATAATAAATAAAATTAAAAATTTTAAAAATTAATTAATTAAAACAAAATTGCAAAAAAGCAAAAGATAGAAGTAATATGGAAAAAACCAAATATAAAAACCAAAAATATTAAAAGGAAAAATTCAAAATATATGTTTGAAGTAGAGACATGATAATCATCTTACAAAAAAATAAAATGAATAAGGTTAACAAATTTGTCCAAATACAAAGAGGAGTAAAAGGCCACCTAATTAAAATTAAAATGCAAACTTGCTCTCACACACTCTCACTTGCTCACTTGCTCTCACACACTCTCACTTGCTCACTTACTCTCACACATGCTCACACTCACACACTCTCACTTGCTCACACTCACACACTCCCACTTGCTTACATTCATACACTCCCACTCCCACATGCATACACTCACGCACACACACACACAACTAAGAAACAAAAGGACACAAGGAGGGCTGAAAAACAAAAAGGAGATGGTTGTTTCAGAGGAGGGCAGAAAAGTGGAGCAGCTCGTTTTGGAGAGAGAGTAGAAAAAGGGGAGCTCGTTGTTGGTTGGAGCAGAAAGTGGAGCAGCTGGTTTTTCAGAGAGTGGTAGAAGAAGGGGAGCTCGTTGTCGGCTAGAGCAGAAGGTGGAGCAACTGGTTTTTCAGAGAGAGCAGAAAAAGGGGAGCTCGTTGTTGGCTGGAGTATATAAGGTGAATCTCAAATAAAATTTCTAACTTTGCTGCACCAGTTGGTAGGGGATTTTTTTTGGTGGTGAATCTCAAATAAAATTTTATCTGCATCTACATTTTGCTCTGACTGAGTTTCTTTTTTAGTATAAATTTTATGGGTATTATACTTGATTGCATTGTTTAAATTCATAGCAGATTATTTTGTATGCATATGACATTATTTTTTGTCTATGTAACGAAATTCTTACCCTAGACGAGGGTGAAATTTGTAGTGCTGCTTGATGGGGAAGAAGACACAGGATGATAACTTCATTAAAGGATTTTGCTCTGAGAGATCAGAGGAGACCAACGATGGCAGAAATTAAAGTGTGTTCATGAGAAGGCATGTTGTGCTTGGGATTGTTAAAACTGATAGATTTGGGCCTAAGGTTGAAATTAGGTATTTGGGGGGTTAGAAAAAATATAAAGAAAGTATAGTGATGAATTCGCAAATTTAAAAACAAAAGAATTTGGATCTATAAATAAAATTTTGAAAATATTAGGGTCAAAATTTAATTATAAAACTATTTTAAATTAACGTATATCTTATGAGCACACTAATCCACGTAGCTTTAAGGTATGATTAATTTATGTGTGATTGTACTGATACATCATACAACTAAATTTCTAGTTGTGGGGATGGAGGCACCATTTAATTATATGCCGTTAGAAAATTGTAATCATGTCATTGGGAGACTTGATCGCGGAAATTTTATATGAGGTTTTCTGCAACAAATTAATAATATTCAAAGTAAAATGTATTAATATCTTTTGATGAATTATAGTTCATATCCTTTTGTGTTTTAAAAATATCATTCAGTATTTTAGACGTGTGATATATATTATAAAAATTTCATTTTTAATTCTACTTTTGTGATCATAAAATTAACTTCCTGCACAATATATGCCTCTGATTTAATTAAATAACATTGTAAAAACATTTAAATTTATATTAAATTTTAAGTGTCATATTTAATGTATTCATAATTTTTAATGCATAGTTACACTCAATTATAATATAGGAATATAATTGTATTATATATAGTGTACTTACAAATAATATTATAATTACATTTTTATATTATAATTAAATACATCGTAAAATTTTAAATGTACCAAAAATTTTAACTAAATTTTAACATAATAATGTAATTTTATCTGTTATATGAGGGTAAAGATATACAGTTATATAAGTTTGTATTTTGAAAGAACGTATATTATGCAAAAGTTATCTTTACTGACTGAAAACAAATTGAGGGTGATATTTATCAAGGGAGCCAATCATATATATTTCATAAACAAAAAATATCAAATATAATTTAGTCAAATTTTTTATAAAATTTAGAATAACTTACTTTAGTATTTATGATTAATTTATACAGGATATATACCATGACAAAATTTGACAGATTAAATTTCTTTGCCTCTCAATTTAAAACCAGCGATAAAAATACAGTAAAATGGAGTACGTAAGAACAAAATTAAATATTTTTTTTTAAAAAAAGTCGCTCTGGGGATAAGGAAAACCAGTACGATCTTGAGTTTGTTTACCAAGGCCCATTATAAATTTGAATATTATCCGGCGACTGCGGCTATTAATACCCGATAGTCCAACGCCACACTCTTGGCAAGCAAGTAGCAACGCAAAGGGAAGAAAACATATATTTTATAATATATATTTTTTTGGGTCAATTATATATATCTACATGAGAAAAACCAAAGCCAATGATGCTGTATAAATCTCCCAGTTGTACATGGTCCAAACGTTAGAGACTGCGAAGAAGTTTGAGAATTATAAGAAGGTTCCAGGAATCAAGGGTCAAGATCATCATGTGACTACACCCTTAAGACAAGGAAGCACCCAAAGTTCTACCCTTTCAGTTTTTTTTTATTTTCTTCCTCTCTTTCTCTCTCTCTCTCTTGTGCTAGTTAGCTCTCCTCGCTTTTCTGAATTATCCAAAACCCAAAACCCAAAACCCTCTTCTTGCACTCTTCAGCCTCCACTGTGTGTGATTGTCGAGATCTTGAGCTTCTATCATTTACTTGGTCATAGAACCCTAAAACTGCAATGATAGGTTTCAGAGAAAGAGAAAGGGCAAGATCAGAAAGAAGGGCTGCTTCTGGGGCTAGAGTTGTCATTTTCTTCTTGTCGGTCACCTTAGTTTTTGCTCTTCTGAGTTCTTTTCTGTTCGTTATTCACAATGAAAGCAGAAGCAACTATTCGATTAAGCCTCCATCGCTAGCATTACGCAGAGAAAGTAGAAGTTTCAGAAGGGCATTGTCTCACGAACCATCATCCTCATCAACAACTGCTCAAGCTTCCATTTATGAGGAGGACAAAAGACTGATTCATACTGGTCCAAATCCTCTTCATAACTAGATAGGTGTATGTAAGATCCTTGTGCTATATTGCTATGCGTTTCTTTTTTTATTTTCCTTTTTGCTTTTTTTGGTTTCCTTTAATTTTGGATTTGGAAAGAATGAGAGCATAGCTTTAGCCTTTTCAATGGGTTTAATGAGGGCTATATGTGCACTGTAGCAAATGGGGAAAGAAAATAGGGTGAGCAAAAGGAGGAGGCTAGTGTTAATGCTCTCGTTTTTTTTTGCAGTCAATTTTCTTCTTTTCTTATATAGATCTGTACTACCCCTTCTGTTCAAATTACGGAAAAATCTTGTTTGAATTAATTGGCAGCTGCTACTCTTCCCTCCTCCACTCGTTTTTACTTCTTTGCCATACAGTACACAGTATGATGATATTATCTGGTTTCTTAAGTTTTAGATATAGTGCAGTCATTATGATATTCAATAGACAATTGGTATTTTCCAGAAGATAACAAAATTAAAATTTTCAATTGTTCTTATAGTTTTTATTAATATGGTATATCAAATTTCAAAAGTATTGCGATATGGTTTATATCAAGGGTTAAGAAATATTAATGTCATTCTTCTGATGATGCACATATATGCAGCTGCTAAGTAATCAGTACGTACACATTGCACAGACACAGCTTGCTGCTCAACACTGCAAAACCATTGATGCAGTGACTGAGTCCCCGATTTTGTGCGGAATTTGAACCTTTCAACTTAGTTAAGCAAATAATTAATATGCGTGTGGGTTACTAAGAATTCTGAAATGTTACGAGATGTGGTCCAAGCTCATCCGGCTGAGTAGCGTGAGTTATCGGATTTTAATGGGTCTCATATAATTTATAGGACTCATCAGGATACAACTACTCACGCTGCACAACTTGGTGGATTGTAGAGTAGGTAATATTTTTTTGAAATATTATATAAGAAAAGTTTTGAGGGTCACTGCTAAATTTACCCCTTTCCACCTTCCATATTAATACTCTTTTTTTAATATATATGTATGTATATATATATATTAAAAGAGGAAAAAAAACCTCCGCATTACCGTTTATATTAAAATGATATATACAATAATATTATTGTTGGGAAATATCAGCCAAATCACTGGCTTTATTTGACCAATCTCGTTGTCAATTATGCCTTGCCTTCTAGACCCTAAAGCCAATACAAACAGGCCAATCTTAATGAGGCATCACGTGCTTGTCATGACCATAATAGTGCTCAATTAATTTGATGTCCTACCTATCGTATACCTGGAATAATTTTGTCACACAATCAATTATTGACGCACAGGTGTGATCTCATGACATTAACGCAGTGTTATGCCATAGAACTATATAATGGAAAGATATAAATTTAGGTATAATTTTTGTGTGTATTTATAATTTGAGTGTATTAATATATTTAGTTATAATGTTAGAATGTAATTATAATATTTTTATTTTCTAAATTTATAATATTACTATTATATTTTTATATTATAAATTAATATAATAATACATTTAAAATTATGAATGTACTAAAGATAACATTATAAATTTATAAATAAATATAAAGGTTTATGTTATGAAAAAAAATTCCACAATATTGATTTATTTTTGTGGTTATATAGAATATTATTTTCAAAATTTACTTATACATTTTTAGTGAAGGCATAATTCAACTTCGTTGACTCATCATAATCAAACCGTTTAATAGATATAACGAGTTGTTAAACGCAAAATCTGTCAATGATAATTTATTTTTTACATAATCACATATTATATTTAGATTAAAACTACTCCATTTTTTTAAAAAAGATATTATTGTGAACATATATATTGAGTCTACTATTCTATGGTTCACTTAGAAAAATTATTTGATCAATATTATTAATTTAATCAGCACAGTGATCAGCAGAGTGGCAATTGCTAGGATAAAACATGTTAGGTTGTGACTTATGAGACTGTGCAGGCATTAATTATACGTGTGGGGAAATAGGGGTCCTTTGATTGATTATTCCTAGAAGTCCCATCTGTTTTTGACTTAAATGCACCAATTTTTTCTCAAACAGAATGCCTGTCTCAGCGGGCCAACACGTTTTCTCAAGGTTCAGAGTTGAAAAGTTTAATGAAATGGCATAAAATATTGCTGTACGAAAGCTCTCCTTTGAGGGCCCCTCCCATATTGCATTAATGAGGCTACCATTTCTAAGGGAAACGAGTCAGACTCAAGTGGCCCTCTTTCAGTCGTTCAATGTACATACAAACATCCTTGTGAATCGGGGAAATTTCTTTCTTCCATACACTTTTCTTGCCATTGTGAGCCTCTTGGCTTAGTGTTTGTAAATGAAATATTATTTTTAACTAGGTTTGTAAAAAAATATAATGAATCAGACTAATTATTGATAGATATATATATTAATGTAAATTTTTAGTTCACTTACATCTTAAGTCCTTGTAGATATATTATAAGGTTCAGTTAAATATCAAATTTTAAATTAAATAAACTACTTTATTGAAAATTGATTATGTAGAATTCAACTAAACATAAATGTCAAAGAAAATAAATCACCTGTTAAAAATTGATTGTGTGATATTCAACTAAATATTAAATGTTAAAGTAGATTAACTACTTTATTGGAATTTGTTGGTACTACCATGTGA
This sequence comes from Delonix regia, assembly GCA_037074485.1. Taxonomy (NCBI): domain Eukaryota; kingdom Viridiplantae; phylum Streptophyta; class Magnoliopsida; order Fabales; family Fabaceae; genus Delonix; species Delonix regia. The sequence continues at coordinate 24,481,222 of CM073461.1, forward strand.
AGCTTAGCAATATAGGCTAGAAATATTCAAATATTTCACATGTGAGTTTGAAATATGCATATTATGCATGTGCAAGTGGACCACTTGTGAAGAATATACCAAATGGTATATTGTCTTACATAATTTGGAGCCTTTATAAATAGAAGTTCATTTTTGCTCATTTGATTATCAAGCAGCAAAGAGTTCAGTTGCATAGTGAATGAGTGTAAGAGGAATATAGAGTTTGAGTAAATCTAAGAGAGTTTAGGGTGCGGAAAAAATACACCGGGTATATTTTTGGATATCACTTCTATTACTCCTTAGTACTGCAATTATCATAAAATTGTAGTATTTGAATAGAAGGGGTCTCACTGGGAAACACTATATTTATCTCTTGTGTGAAAGAGTGTGGAAAGGATATTTTGTAATTATCCTGAAGTATTTTCAGAGTTTATCCCATGGCTTTTCCCTTGGCATTTGGGGGTTTTCCACGTTAAATTTTGGTATTTCTTATCTGGTTGCTTTGCACATAATCTATTTTTGCTATACAGTATTATTGGTAGATTTAATTCTATCAAACCTATTTGGTACTCATTACCATATTGACATAATTATAATTTACAATATGAATCAATCATATTGCCCAACAAGTGATATCAGAGCTTGGTTGAGTTTTAGTAGGTTGCACTGTGTAAATTATGGAGGAGAATACATGCACCATGATCAAGCTGACAACAAAATGTTACTCGATCTAGAAACCAATAATGGAGGCTATCCTTTACTACAAGGATCTTTATGATCTTGTAGAGAAAGGGGAAGCAAAGCCAAATGATGTCACTGTTGACCAATGGAGAAAGCAACACCAGAACACCATTGGATTAATTAGGCAGTGGGTAGACATTAGCATATTCACCACAGAGACTGAAGCATATATTCTATGGAAGAATTTAAAAGATCTCTATGAGAGAAAGACTGCACAAAATAAAACATTTGCATTTAGAAAGCAGGTGAATCTCAAGTATTGAGATGAAAGATCTGTTGTAGAGCACTTGAGTTAATTCCAAGATTTGGTAAATCAGTTAAATTCCATGAAGATAGTGCTAGATGATGAATTACAAGCACTATTACTTTTGAGTTCTTTACCATATAGCTAAGAGACCTTAGTGGTATCACTAAGCAATTCAGCGACGAGTGGAAACTGTCTTTAGTCCAAGTCAAAGACAATATGTTCAATAAAGAAATTAGAAGGAAAGATTCTAGGACGAATAATTCCCAAGCCCTTGTCACAGAGAATAGGGAAAGAAGAAGAAGCAAAGAACATTCCAGAAAATCCAAAGATCAATCATAGTCCCAGTCTAGAAAAAGATTCAGTGGCTATCATTGTAGTGAAGAAGGACACATCAAAAGGAATTTCAAGGCTTGGAAGAATAGAGATAAGAAAAATAAGAGGAATCAAGAAACAACTAATTATAAAAGTTCCACACCTCTGTGATAGAAGGGGAAGTGGAAATACTTTCTATTGAAGAAAAAGAGTGTCATGTTATTGATTCATGTGTGTAATGGGTCATTGACTCAGCAGCATCATATCATGCCACTCCTAACAAGAAATTCTTTAATGTGTACAAAGTATGAGACTTTGGAAAAGTAAATATGGGTAATAAAAGCAATGCAAGACATTGTGGGGGGTTGGTGATGTGTGCATTCAGACCAATGTCAATTGCACACTGACATTGAAGGATGTGCGACATGTGCCAAATTTACGCTTAAATTTGATTTCTGTACATGCTCTAGATCTAGTCAGATACCATAGCAATTTTAGTGATGGCAAATAGAAGCTTTCTAAAGGCTCGATGGTTCTTGCTAGGGAAATAGTATTGAATTCACTATATAAGACTCAAGTTAAGTCAATTAGAGGGTTTAATGTAGTTGAAAATGAAGCTTTGCCAAATTTGTGGCATAAAATACTAGTTTACTTAAGTGAAAAAGGATTGTAGATTTTGGCTAGGAAGTCCTTCATTCCTTATACCAAAAATACAAGGTTAAATCCTTGTGATTATTGTTTATTTGGCAAGTATCATAGGGTGTTTTTCAGCAAAACATTGAAGTTGAAAGAGAATATTTTGGATATGGTTTACTCTGATGTATGTGAACCCATAAAGGTGGAGCCTCTCGGTGGTAATAGATATTTTGTAACATTCATTGACGATGCCTTATGGAAGATATGGGTGTATTTCCTGAAGAGGAAGGACCAGATATTTCAATACTTCAAGAGGTTTCATGCTATGGTGGAGAGAGAAATCGGGAAACCTTTGAAGTACCTTTGAAGTGACAATGAGGGTGAGTATACTTCCTATGAATTCAACAACTATTGCACTGAGCATAGCATTAAGCATGAAAAGACGGTTCTTGGCACCCTATAGTATAATGGTATGGTTGAAAGAAATAACAGAACTATTATGGAGAAAGTCAGATGCATGTTGAGAATGGCTAAATTGCTTAAGCCATTCTAGGGTGAAGCTGTTCAAACGACATGCTACTTGATTAATAGATCTCCATCTGTTCCCTTAGGCTTTGATATTCTTGAGAGAGTATGGCCTAGATATGATATTAGTTACTCTCATTTGAAGGTATTTGGATGCAAAGCTTTTGTTTATGTAAGTAATGAGCAGAGATAAAAGCTTGATGATAGGGTCATTCCTTGCATATTTATGGGCTCTAGAGATGAGGAATTTGGCTACAGGTTATGAGATTTCCAAAAAAAGAAAGATTATTAGAAGTAGAGACATAGTGTTTCATGAGCTAAAAAAATATGTCTAAGTCTGCAATTCCAAAGAAAACTGATGAACCTGGTGGTAAGGATGATATGACTCTAGTCTTTCCTATTAAAGGAAATGCCATAAAAGGGAGAGAGTTACATGGACAAAGGGTTGATGATGAGCTAGCTATTGATGACATTGGAGATGGAGAAGGTGTTGAGCATAGGGAGCAAACTGTTGCATCATAGCTCAGGAGATCAGATAGAGAGCATCATCTATGTAAGAAGTACCTTACTTTGAAGTATATCCTTATTACCGATGAGAGGGAGCCAGAGAGTTTTGACGAAGCTCAAACTCATAAGGACATATTTTATTGGATGAAATCCATGCAAGAAGAAATGGATTCCCTATAGAAGAACAACACTTATGAGCTTATGAAACTTCTTGAAAGCAAAAAAGCCTTAAAGAATATATAGGTGTTTAAGCTTAAGAAAGATGGCAACAAGCTAATGAAGTATAAGGCTCACTTAGTCGTAAAAGGGTTTGGACAAAAGTAAGGAATCAATTTTAATAAGATCTTCTCTCCAATTGTCAAAATAAGTTCTATTCGAGTTATACTTGGATTGGCAGCTAGTTTGAATTTAGAGCTTAATCAGTTGGATGTAAAGACTGTTTTTCTCCATGGAGATTTAGAGAAAGAGATCTATGTAGATCAACCAAAAGGATTTGAGGAAGCTAGAAATAAGCACATGGTTTGCAAATTGAAGAAAAATATGTATGAATTGAAGCAAGCTCCTAGACAATGATACAAGAAATTTGACTCATTCATGCTAGATCATGGATATACCATGACTGATGCAGATCATTGTGCATATGTTAAGAAATTTCCTTGCAATATGTTTGTCATCCTTCTGCTATACGTAGGTGATATGTTAGTAGTGGGACAAGATGTGAAGATGATTGGTGATTTGAAGAAGGAGTTATCAAAGTCATTTGATATGAAAGATCTAGGCCCTGCAAAGCAAATTCTGGGTATGCATATTTTACGAGATCGGAAGGCTGGAAAGCTTTGGTTGTCACAAGAATGATATGTGTAACAGGTTGTAGAAAGATTTAATATAAAGAATGCTATGCCAGTTAACACACCATTGGCCAATCACTTCAAACTTAGTAAACGAAGTTGCCCCACTACTGATGTTGAAAAGAAGGAGATGGCTACTGTACCTTACTCTTATGCAATCAGGAGTTTGATGTATGCCATGATTTGTACTTGGTCAGATATTGCTCATAAGGTTGGAGTTGTTAGAAAGTTCCTTTCCAATCCTAGTAAGGACCACTGGGAAGTTGTAAAGTGGATATTGAAGTATTTAAAAGGTAGTTCAAGTATGTGCTTGGGCTTTGGAGGATCAGAACCAATTCTATAAGACTATGCTGATGCAGATATGATAGGTGATCTAGATGGCAGGGATCTAACTTTGGATTTTTGTTTACTTTTGCAGGGAGATCAGTGTCTTAGCAATCAAAATTGTAGAAATGTGTTGCCTTATCCATTACTTAAGTAGATTATGTTGCAATGACTAAAGCCAAAAAAGAAATGCTTTGGTTGAAAAGATTCCTTCAGTAATTAGGAATGAAGCAAAATTGCTCTGTTATCCATTGCGATAGTCAAAGTGCTTTAGATTTGAGCAAGAATGCAATGTACCATTCACATACGAAGCACATTGATGTCAAATATCATTGGTTATGTCAAGCAGTGGAGGAACAACAGTTCAAGCTAAAAAAAATCCACACCAATGAAAATCCTGCAGATATGATGGTAGAGGTTATGCCGCGAGAAAAGTTGAAAGTTTATGCCAAGTTAATCAGCATGGATTCCAGATGATTGCTTCTTAAATTATTTTCCCCTTTGGCTCGAGGGGGAGAATTGTGGGGTCCAGCCAAACATCAAATTTCAAATTAGATAAACTACCTTGTTGAAATTTGATTGTGTGAGATCCAACCAAATATTAATGTCAAAGAAGATAAACCACCTTGTTAAAATTTAGTTGTGCGAGTATATTAAATGTCAAAGTAGATAAACTACTTTGTTGAAATTTAGTGGCACTACTATGTGAATCTCAACAACAGAGGCTAGAAATATTCAAATGTTTCACTTGTGAGTTTGAAATATGCATATTATGCATGTGCAAGTGGACCACTTGTGAAGAATATACTAAATGATATATTGTCTTATCTGACTAGGAGCTTTTATAAATATAAGCTCATTCTTACTCATTTGATCATCAAGCAGCAAAGAGTTTAGCTATATAATGAGTGAGTGAGAGAGTTGTTTACTGAGTGTGAGAGGAATATGGAGTGTGAGTAAATCCTAAAGAGTTTAGGGTGTAGGAAAATACACAGGGCTATTTTTGGATATTACTTCTATTACTCCTTAGTAATACAATTATCATAAAATTGTAGTATTTGAATAAGAAGGGTCTCACTGGGAAACATTATATTCACCTCTTGTGAGAGAGTGTAGAAATGATATTTTGTAATTATTATGAATATAATGAAGTATTTTTGGGATTTGTCTCGTAGTTTTTCCCTCGGCATTTTGGGGGTTTTCCACATTAAATTTTGGTGTTCTATATCTGGTTGCTTTGCACATAATCTATTTCCGTTGTGCTGTATTATTGGTAGATTTAATTTTATCAAGCTTATTTGTTGCTCATTGCTACATTGACATAATTATAATTTGCACTGTGAATCAATCCCATTACCCAACATATATAACTAATTGATTTAATTTAATCAATGTTTTTTTATAATTAAATATACTTATTAAAGTTTTTGTTTATGTATTTATATATTTATATGTATATGTATTGTCACACCCAAAAATCCCTTGAGTGGGACTGGCACAGGCCACGAGGAAACTCCTCGAACCTGCAAGTCTTACACTGGATGGACATTCAATATCATGCCAAATCTATTCAATTTGTACCATATGCAATATAATTTGCCTTAATATAAGATAAAGGTTTAAATACAAAACAAAGAGTTTTGTAGAAATTTTGGCAGCACCTCCCCAATAAATAGGATATCCTAAAATTTCTACAATATCCTATAAGGCAATACAACATATAGGAGAGCTCTGCTCTCACCAGCACAACCCAATGTAGCATAATTACAAAATACAACAATTAAGGAAAGTTCAACTGTAGACTTTATACAACCCCAGACATACAACCAATGGCTATCATTCTAAATATATACATCTCAAAATAAGCCATGAGTACCAACTAATAAAAAAGAATAGGCCTCGCAATATCTCAAGCGGGGCTCACCACAAGATTCTCGGTCACTACTTTGCTGCCTCCGGGAACTTGCCTATCTCCCTATTTGAGACCAAATTTTTTTGGTAGATAGCACCCCAAAATTAGTAATAAGATTTTATATATAGGTAGAAAGCCAAAACATTTTCAAGAGTTGAATAAAATGCAATAATGTTTAAACTGCAATAATCAACTTTGCAAATCAACAGTTTCAGCTAAATAACACACTTTTCAAAACATTGAATTTAAAGTGCCATTCACAAGGAATCAATAAGCTTCTGAATATCATTTCGGGGGAAGGGCTACTAAGGACCAAACCGGTGTGGCACACAACCACAAAGAGCAAATCACAATAGGTGAGGATACACAATCCTCGAGGGCAACTAATCAATAAGCATGAAGTCATAACTCATGAAGATTATCACTCATCGGTCCTCGTGTGATGGCCGTTACACGGGACTAACACCATCATTGACCCTGCTAGCTAGGTCATTACCTAGGTACACCAAGGGCTAACAGAACTGCTGTGGGCAGCCAGTGTCCTATCTAGTTCTTCCAATAATATTGAAATTAAAACCAGCATGCATAGGAAAAGTAGCAAGTATGCATGAAATCCATCTGTATTTGCAATAATGATTTATCAAGCGATTATTCCTAACTGTACGCATGAGTTCAAAACCGTACATGAAGCCATTTCACATATCAAGAGATTTTATTACTCATAACTTTAATTTCGGAAAAATATAGTCATGACAAAATTAATAATGATACTTATAAAACATTTCCAAGCAATAAAAAATGAAGCACAAATAAGAGTATTGGGGGGTGCCATCTGCGCACCTGGGTACCATTCGTTACGAGCAACTCAATACTTCCTTTAGGTGCTTGAATTACTCTTACGAGCTACCTACACCAACTGGAGAGCAAGAATTACTCATCTTCCTGTTTATTACTAAAAAAAAAATCCTAACTCACTCTCATTGATTCCATCACTAACATCCCCAGACTTTTCGTCAAATTACACTTACAGCCCTACAAATTTTCTACATTTTCATTTTAGTCCCTAATTCCAAACCCTTGCCTTCAATCCAAGAAAAACCATGATTGACAATAGGTTTTTATGCCATATACTTTAAAGGTGTTCTTATAGGATCAATTTGAACCCATTACAATTCAGAATTTCACCATTTTCTAAAGACTCCAAAATTTCCAAAATTTTCAGTTTGGTCCCTATCAGCATAACTTCTAAAAAATAACCCAAAATTCATGCTTTCAAAGCTTAAATTCAATGGATAGGGGCTGAAAATGCTTCTCCTAACATCAATATCAAGAAAAAACTGATTAAAACCTACCAAATTTGCTAAAAATATCACTGTTCTTAGCTCTTCGGAAACTCGCAGGAAAACTGCATCACCGGCGGCCAACGGAGCTCGAGGCTAGGCAGAGAATGACAGCCAAGAGGTGGGGAGTAGAACCCACCCAAACCGCGATGGAACGAGTGGCTCACCGGAGCTCTGTTGAGCTTCGAACTCGCTGCCTTTTTGCGACGAAAAGTCACATTTCTCGCCAAAAACGCGACGGTGTTTGGCTGGTGATAGGCCGGCAACCTTCAGGGGGGTGAGTTGCACTCCAACGAGGTGAAAGTACTGCTACGGTGGACATTCAAAAACTCAGGCACTCCCACTGCTCCTGCTCGAACTCGACAGCAAGAAGAAGATAAAAGCACCCAGGGGCATTTTGGTCTTTTCACTTTAGAAGGTGACACCTGTTAACTCTTAAAAAAACAAAGAGAGTTAAGGGAGTCAGGTTTCAAACCCATGGCCTCTTGAATAAACACCTGGAGTTTAACCATCGAGCCAGCCTCAATCTTATCTTGAGGTTTAACTTGACAAAATAATATACCTCAGCAATTTTTCTTGCAAATTTCCTCTCCTTTAAGTTTAATTTATTTAATTGGGTCATTACATGCATTATCTGTGTTTTTTTTTTTTTTTAAAGTGACCCATATAGACAAATCAAGGTTGATAAATACTCTCAAGTCGAGATCTATATAAAGAAACTATACAAATTTTAAAAAAATTCTGGGAATGAGTTTTATCACTTGATCATTCCAAAACCCACATTCAAGCCTTGTTTGGTACGCAGAAGAAAAAAGAATAAAAACATAATAAGAATGACAATAAAAAAATAAAATGAGATAAAGTGTATGAGAAAAGTGTCAAGGAGGGATAAAACAAGATACTATATTAATTTTTTTGGGTGTGTATTTCCACGTAGATGGTTTAGCTACACAATCATCTTTTTTATTATGTAAGATTACTCCCCTTTTTTTTTTTCTCTCAAGAATAACTAGTAACTTACATTTATATCATTTTGATAGATTCTTTAGCTAAGAATGTAATTTGATCAAAACTTATTTCAAAATTTCTTATATTTGTTCAAAACAATAGACTTAAATTATTAGTATTGTGTTAATTACATATATATTTTAATAGATATACGTCATTAATTATGATCTTTAAATCACCAAAATTTATTTGAAATTGTTTTGAATATGTTCTTTGTTTTAATTTATGTTTTTAATAAATGCCTTCAATATTTGGTACATTTAAAAAAATAGTTATTTTAATCATTTTGAAGTATTTTGGTTATAAAATAAATTTAGTTATAACATATATTTTTGGTTTCAAGGAAGACGGGTAATTTCTCAAAAAATAGAAAAATATTGTGTAATAAAATCATCTCTTGAACAGAGGAAAAGTGATCCTAAAGCTTTTTTCTTTATTTCGAAGTGTATTTTAATTTTTAAAGTCTATTTACTATATATAATTCAACCTATGTGTTATGAAAGTAAACATATCAAGGTGCATTGAATGATGAAAAACATTAAGATGATTTCATTTGTATTTTAATATTTTTTATTGCAATATTAACTAATAGTTTTTTTTAATTCTATTTAAGATTAGTTTATAAAAATTAAAGTAAGAATTTTGAAGGATATCTCTAATCGTAAAATAACTCCAACTCTGGAAGTCGAATTGTCAATAAAAGCATAGCAAAATAAATAAATATAAAACGTCTTTAAAAGTCAATAAATTTCACCATAAATTAAGTACTCGTAAATGCATAGCAAAATGTGCATGTATATATATTTTTTAAATAAATTTTTATTAGAAATGGAGTTTCCTATGCAATGAGTTTGCTTTGGAGCCACCATGTATAAACGTATGAGTTAATGAGGTGATAAGAGTGCAACTACCTCATCTCTCTTTGTCTAAATTCCATAAAAACGAGTTTAAAATTGTTCCACCAACCCAATTCTTTGATGTTTGCATTGCTGGTTTATAGCTTCATGCATATTCCCTCTTTTTGTGTTGTTTATTTTTGCCTCTCATTGGTATGGGTTGCACCTTCAATTCCTTCAATATATATTATTAGGGATGAGCAAACCATTTAAGTTTTGAAAAAAAAATTATATCTAATTTTTTAAATATTTTTATTATGTTATTTTTTAATTAAAACATGATAAATATTTAATTTTTTTAGTTATATGATGACATGTATATAATTATTAACATTAATTGTTTTATTTTTAAATTTAATTATACATTGTCATTAATTAATTAAATGTTTATCATATTTTTTATTAAATAATAATATAAAAAATTATATATAAATCTAAATCTTTTAATTTTTATTCTTAATATGAAATTAGTGCCATGGCCAAAATAAAGGTCCCAGTTGGTTGAAATACTAAATTCTTTAAATATTATCAACTGCCCAGAAATAAAGGCCCCGAAAATTAATGTGAATCAATATGGTCACAGTCATACAACTTTGCAATGATTGCTTTCATTTATGGCATTCAGGGTGTGTTTGCTTACCGGAAATAGAAGCAATGGAATGGGAATGCCATATTTGGGCAAGGGATTTTCCATTGTTGAGGTAATTCACACTCCTTCAGACGTAGGAATCAACAATACATCGTTTCATGGGAGGAAAGTTGATCATTCCAGGAATGACCTGCATAATTACTACATTGCCCCTCTGCACCTTTTTCCCTTGCCAACCAGACACGCCTCTACCTTCAGGATTTCCAAGGCACTGCTCCGACGTCGACCGGCGAAGCACATGCTCTCCGACGTCATTCGGCTAATCTCGTGCTCTTTGACGTCGTCCGACGAAGCTCTTACTCTCCGATCTGGTGGCTTCCAGTGTCGGTGAAAAGAGGATTGTTGATGAGAAGAGAGAAGACATCATTCAGCGAAGCTTGTACTTACCATCCCATTCACCAGTGCTCCTGGAAGTCAGAGAGAGGGAAGAGACCATCGGCGAGACAGAAGGAAGAGATCTGCGATAGCTTCCGTCGAGGAGAGATTGACAACTTCATCCTATCATTTTGGCTCATCTCCTATTGTATTTTAGAGCTACGTTTTTCGATTTTTCAAGATATAGAAGATGATTTTCCATCCCATTTGCTTGGCCTTTGTTGCCATTATTGGAGAGAAAGAACATGCTCTCCATCCCATTTTGTGATTTATCAAGAGAAAGAAGATGATTGTTGCCTTCACAGGAGAGACAAAACTCGAATGCTGCAAATAAGGAGCACGATCGTCACCGCGAAGAAGGAGAAAATAAGATTGTTTTTCCTAAAATTAAAGTATAATAATTAATATTTAATATTTTGATAAAGATATTTAGGTAATTTAAGTTATCTTCATTCTTGTTTTAAATACAGTACATGAGTTTAAGATTTTATTTAATCAAAATTTATTCTTATTTTCATTCCTAATCTGACTCTCATTCTCATTTTTTTTTTAAATAATGTAACTTTAGTAATTTTTTTGTCAATTTATTAAATAAATAAATAGTCCATTTAAATTGAGGAGAAAATTAGTGCACACTATTTATTCTTTTTTTTTTTTTTTTACATAATTTTAGAGTGATTAAAGATTGCATGAACCTTTCGTATTTTTCTTTCTACCCTTTCTTGTTTCTCTGACTTTACTTTACGCTAAAACTTATAGGAACTGCACTCCTTCATACACTATTTTCTTTTACTCTTTTTCTCAACCTCTTTTAGGTAATCTTGATCTTGTGAAATGGGGGAGGATTTTTTTATTGATATATATAATGTATATAATAACGAAAGAAATACTATTCTAACTTATTATTGTATTATTATTTTAATCTCTTATTTTATTTTTAAAATGATTTATTATTAATTGGAAGTTATATTTTTTGGGTTACCCTATGTAAATTAATGAAGCTTAACTTGAGAGATTTCATATAGTAATTATATCAAAAATAAAAAAAAATCATTCAATAATAAATATAGAGACAAATCAAAATGATATAATAACCTATAAATATTTGTAATCTACCTAAACAATCTAATAAAGTATTTTCCCTCCTTTCTCAGGAATTTGCACGAGCCGCGAGAGTGAACTTCACACATCGGGATAAGACTGTTTTTTATTACTACCAGAGGACAAGGAACATCCAAGTAATTGCTGGAAATTAACACAATTCATAAATTTATTCGATAAACTAATTTTAATCTTTCCCTTGCGCTTGTATTTTCCGGGTTTTTCCTGGTTCCTTGGATAGGAATTTTAGAAATGTTCATCGTAAATACCATAATTAGTAGTGCAGCTAGCTAGCTAGGTTCTGTTCTTTTTGTTTTTTGTTTTAAACTATTTGATCGACATTAACAGAGTTAGTTCAAGCCAAATTTGCAAATACTTTTAGTCCTCTAAATTAAATTGTAAGAAAAAAATTCTTGATATTTCAATCAAAATTGGGTTTATTGGGATTCCCAAGCCAATTATATTGGTTGGTCAAAATGAGGCGTAGTTAGTCAAACTCCTGTGAATTTTTAATTACCCGTCCATAAACCTAATGGAATAAACTTAGATTCAAATTTATTGATACAAATAAGAAGTACACTTTTTGTCCCTTTAGTATTATTAAAGTTTTAATTTGGTCCCTTTAATTTAAAAGCAGACAATGTTGCCTTCCTATTTTAAAAAAGATCAAATTTTGCCACTCGTCACATAATTTATATAAAATTTAATGTCAAATTAAAAAATACATTGACTTGGACATTAAATTTAAGGGTAATTTAATGGTATTATTAAATAAATAATATTTAAATTATTAATTATTAATTTTAACTTTCATTTTTATGTGAATTATAAGACAAAATGATAAAATTATCTATTTTCAAATTAAAATAAAAATATTAAAACTTTAGTAAAATAACACGATATAAAAATCTGTTTAAACGTCCGTTGTATTACGATAATTATTCTCATGTCCGACTTCGCCGACGATCTGATCTACAGGGTACACCTTAATTTTTATAGGTCCATTTACGCCAAGTGGTGTAAAGTATGTTTATCTTGCCTTCGTCCTTGGCCCGTTTTCTCACGGACCAGAATTTTCTCTCTTATGCATTTGACCCTTTCTTTTTGGGCCTTTCAACTTAAGGGCCTTTTACTTTCAATAAGCCAGAGCCATGAAAGCGTTCTAAGAAAAACTAGGGTGTGTTCAAAATAGAGAAGAGGTAGTCACTGATCCCAATGTTTGGTAATGCCTTTAGAATGGGAAATAACATTCCCAAAAGGAAACCTGTCTCTTAAAAAATTGGAAGTACATTGTTGCGCTACAAAAGTGTACACATAAGTATATGTATCGCATAAATAATATAATAATAATATTATTTTCATGAGAATTTGACATTAAGATAATTACTAAATATGAAGATTAGAACCCTAATCTAAACCAAGCTAAACATAAATCATAATTAAAAGAAAACTAAACTAGAAACATAAAATTAACTAAAAAGGACAAAATTCTAGATTAATTTGGAAGTACGAGGCTTAAGATTATGATTCCCATAGCATTTCATAGAAATTTGACATGCTTATTAACATTTTACTTAATAGTATAATTTGCTAGTCTAGATCTTATAAACATCTTGCAAATTACTTATAGACATTCTTTTTATACTAATCCGTAATTTTGTATGCAATGGATTGTGAGACTTAAAGGAGAACAAGTCCTAATGTGACTATGCAAGGCCAATAGGTATATTCTTATCCTTCAAGTGAATCAATCCGCTCAACATTGCAAGCTTCATGACCTCACACTATCCATGGTCTAGTCATAAATTCCCTTCCCAAGTTCATTTTGGTTACTTGAATCATTTAATAGTTTCCACATATTTAGAAGCATTAAAAACAAGATTGAGTAAACAAATCATATCATTAATTGTAAGTAAAACGAGTAAAAGAGTTCTACTACATAATAGGATTCATCATATTCCCAAATCAACAACAAGTTTAGCTCATCAACACAAGATAAATTAACATTGAAAATAGATGTCATACCCCAACTCCTAGAGTGTGACCAGCACAGATAACGAGACTAGCCCGCTTTTGTAAGCCTAACAAGTTTGTTCTTAACTGAGTTGCAAGCATATATAATAGACATTCATTACTAAGCAGATTCACATTCATATCAAATTTGTAGAAATTTCGGCAGAGTCTCCTCTATAACTAAGACCTCCTGAAATTTGACAAACATTTGCCAAAACAATAATATACGTAAAAGAGAGCTTAGCTCTCAATTCAATCCAAAGACAACTACAACACAGAGGGAATGGGGAATTTACCTGTGATCATACATATCATTTATATCTATTTACATCTTTACCAGTTACATATCAAATACAACAAAACGGAGAAACCAAAATGTCAACAGTGTCAATAGGGCTTATCTAGACCTCTTGATTAGCATAATGCTCAGGATGGTTGCTGAAATTCATTAAAACATAAACAGGTAGTATTCCAGTAATAAATCAATAATAACTTTTAATCTGATTAGTTTTTCATAAGTTATGATTTAAACCTTTAACACTTTAAACCATAAACATGTAATAACATTCATTCCATGGAAAGTTTAAATCGGTCAAGGATACATAACCCTTGGAAATCACATTTTCACAGTCGAAGATCCATAACCTTCGAAGAATCTTTTCCATCGGTCAACATCAAACTGTCAAGGGAACTCAGCCCTTGGGTTCTTGTTAAAGATATGTAAAAACCTTTCTTTTTATTCAAAATACAGTTAGCTCAGAACCTAGATTCTAGGGAGGACTATCAGACATCAAGCATCGGTTATGGACTTGTGGCCTATGCAGTTTAATCACCTGTCGAGAGCACATAGCATCTCGGGGTAAATCACCCATACGGTTGAGGGTATGTATCTCTCGGGTTATTCATATTAGTCAAGAGCACACAATATCTCGGGATAAATCACTCATATGGTCGAGGGTATGTATCCTTCAAGTTATTCATATCAATCGAGAGCACACAGTATCTCGCGGTCGAGAACACGCAGCATCTCGGGGTAAATCACCCATACGGTCGTGAGTCACAAGCTCACGCTAAAACATCCGTCATATCTTGTCCTCCCTAAATCTAAGGAACTGCCATTTATGAGTTTTCCCTTTTTCCATATCAATTCTCTAGTAAACACATTCCTTTTTTTATTTAAACCTCTCTTTTACAATTTTTACATGAATATCACATACCAATCATAATTCATAGGTTATGTGCAAGACTAACAAGTCTAACAATTATGCTACCATAAATACAACGGTAATTATACAGTGAAAAAAGTTACCGCTTACCTGGTGGATGTCATACGCTAAATAATCTTATCTTCTTCTCTTGTTTAACAATAAGGTTCACCCACAATCCCTATATCATCAAAATATAATTTCCTCAATTCCCATAACTAAACACATCAATTTAGGTTCATTATTATGCCTTAACAAAGTCATAAAGCAACCATAATCTCATCCTATTACTTCATCACATATTTTCTTTAATTCTTCATATTGCCATTACCAATTTCATATTCCATTCCCTTCTCATTACTCAAAACAAGCCCTAGATCAAATTTCCTGATTCCATCCCTTAACTTTCCCATAATTTTCATCAATTTACATTAATTGCCTTAAAAACTTTTTAAATTTTTACTATAGTCCCCCATTTCATACTTTTTCCTTCAATTCAAGTAAAACCATGAAGATAAATAGGGCTTTATGTCATACACCTTAAACATGTTCCTATAAGACCAATTTAAACCCATTAAACTGCATAATTTTACCATTTTCGGAAAATCCCAAAATTTTGAAACTTTTCAGTTTAGTCCTTGTCAGAACAACTCTAAAAAACTTGCCTAAAATAATACTTCCAAAGGTGAAATGCAATGGGAAAAGGATGAAAATACTTCTCCTAACATTATTCTCATGAAAAAACCGATTAAAACTCATTAAAATCACTTAAAACTTGTTGCCTGTGGCTATGACATGAAACCATCGGAAAAGTGTCTGTCGCCAGCCAATGGCAGGCGGTGGCTGTCTAGAAAGTTTCGTTGGTGATGGAGGAAGCTGGCTAGAGGTTGAACGTGGCAATGGATGGAGCAGAAACTGGAAATCGAAAAGGATGAGAATTCTCGTTCTGCAGAGGAAGAAGAAGGGTATACTAAAGGATATTCTCGTAATTTTGCTTAGGAGTGACACGTGTCAACACAAAAAAAATGCTGAAGGAGGAGGGAGCTGCATCTTGAATCCACGCCCCCCCTTGACTTTGGATGACTTGCCTTACCACTGAGCTAAAGTTCACATCTGATTAGTATAACACATTACAAATATTTATACCTTCATTCTTGCTAAAAGAAAAATTTTTGCATTAACTTAGCAAAATTTACTTAGCAAGTGTTACAATAGAGCATCATCCAAATGGGCAAAGAAATACAAAGAGAAGCAAGGAAAGAAGAGAAAATCTGATTTAATAGGTTTATATCCTTCAAACCTTAGTTCTCCCATTGCCTTTGAATCTCCTTGAGACTTTCTCTAGCCCCCTTAACTTCCAAATTGACCTATAATGGTGGTATCCTCTCAAAACTCTCAAAATCCCCTTTTAAACCAGCAAAAATCAGCTTACAGAATGCATTTGCTTTCCTTAATTCTAATATGGTGTCAAACCAGCTTTTAGCTGGTCATGTCGATGCCTAGAAAATTTTCTTTTAGGCCATGACCAGTTAATGGCTAGTCATGGTGCTTGATTTAGCAAAAGGGCTTCAAGTTAATTTTTGTATCTCTTAGAATTGGGTTTTTGTTGGTCAAGTTTTGAGATGCCTTTGGCTTATATTTCTTTGCGTTAAAACCTGATAAAAATACATGAAGTTGATTATTTACAAATTATTAAATATCTAACAAAAAATTAACACTTAACCTATGAAAAACCATAACTAAACCTATTAACTAAATTAATTGAAATTAGGGCTAAAACACTAACTTTTATTTTATAAAACCAAAAAAAAATATACTTAATATTAAAACCATGAGAAAATAATTGAATTATTAACTGTTAACATAGGCATTCCTTTAATTTATCGAAGGAATGACCTTTCTTTCCTAGGAATGACTTTTTGCAAGACCAAATTGTCCTGAGTGATTAAAAAAGCATGTGACCACTCAAACCAACATTGTCTTATATGTGGAGCTCTGAGTGGTGCACGATCTTCACCCTTGGTCAGAATCCACTATTACTAGCGACTACTAATCGCAAATTTAGGATTGTTACTATCATCTTCAATGAGTTTTAGTGGTACCTTATTGCTATATTTTTATCTTGTTCTGTCTCCTTTTTCATGCATTTGTGTGTCTTTTTTTTTTGGGTTATGTCTTCATTTGCTTGTAACTCCACTTATGTGTTTTCATCCTTGCATCTTTTCCACTCTACTAGTGATTTGATATGCAATAAGTGTAATTATGTATGAAGTGGGGTTTTTAGATTTCGAGTTCATGGTGGTGAGTAAGAAAATTTTGAAAAAGAAAAAAAATAGAAAAGAAAATATAAAGCATAACATAGGAGAAAGTAAAAGTGCTAATTGAATTTAGGTTTGTTTAACTAAGAACATTTTCTGGTAATTTTTTTTTTTGGGTTATGTCTTTATTTGTTTTTTACACCATTTATGTGCTTTCATCCTTGCATATCTTTTCCTTAGCTTGTGATTTGATATGCAAGAAGTGTGCTTTCATCTTAGATGTCAACTGTTGAGCCAAAAAAAAAAAAAGAAAAGAAAGTTATTTGGTTAATTTTTTTATTATTTCTTTTAATCAGGGGTATAATTGTCTTATACTCTGTATTGTATTCCATTCCTCTTCTATTTTCGTTAAACCGAACCCTGGGAATGCGTTGTTATAGTGAATACTTTCTATGTCATACTAAAAATAATTTTGAATCCTTCTTTTCATTCCCAAAGATTTTGCATACCAAACAAGTCCTTAATTAGGCAAATTATACTTTTAGTTAAGAAAATTTCATTCAAACTTTAATTTAATGATTATAGTTTAAAAATTTGTAATTAGACCTTTAGAATTTACAAATATTTTAATTTATACCTTATCATTAAAATTTTGTTAACATTTTATTAAATTTTGTTGATATAACTAACTATATATTACTCTGACATGTATTATTTATGCTAATAGATCATAGATAAAAATAAAAAATGAAGTAAAATCAACTTACGTATATAACAATATATTCATATAAATATGCTAATGAAAACTATATTAGAAATCATTTAACTCTAAGGATTTAATTATAAATTTTTAAACTATAATGACTAAATTTAAAAATTAAGTCAAACAATTAGGATCAAAAGTATAATTTTCCCAAAATTTTAAATCCCTGATCCTATTTTATGGTTTTGTGTTCTAGAAATAGTTCCATAAAAATATTCTTAAAAGTAAGCTTTAAGAATGAAAAAAAATCTGTTTGAATGAAAATTATTTTAATAAAATGTTCTGTGTGTTTTTGTTAAAATTATAGCAATGCCATTGATGAGATGTTCAAGTGAAGTGTTATCTTTTCCAATTTTTGAACAATATATCTTTTATTTTTAAAATTTGTAGAACAATGGATGAAAATAATATAGTCAAACAATTTTTTATTTTGTTATTTTGAAAAACCAAAAACATTATTTTTGAGAACTGAAATCAGGCCCATGCCATAAATTTTTTTAACAATATTTCACAAATTGATTCTTGCTAATTTAAGGCTTATTCTTTGCCTCCTATGAACTCTTAATTAGTTATATAACAATTACCACTAAAATACATTTTATTATATAATTTATGATAATTTTGTAACATTAAATGATCAAATAATTAAAATACAGAAGCCATGGCCAAAATAATGGTCCCTCCAAGAATGACTACTTCATTGGAAAGCTAGTTTGAACATTATCGGCCGCCCAAAGATAAAGGCTCTGAATCATTAATCAATGTGGGCCACATGTATTGATGCAACTTTGCATAGATAAGCTTCATTTGATGATTAATGAATAATCATCCAAGGGAATTTTATATTATATATATATATATATATTAAAAATTGAAAAAATTTCTGTTTAAGATCGATGTAATTAATTACTAAAGAAAACCTTAAATTTTGCAATTACTTTAAAGGAACAAATATCATTTTATAATTTTTCAATTGAAAAAATTATCCTTAAACTTATAAATTTATTACTACTATGATTTGAGTTACTTACAAATCATATTTCCTTTAATTACCAAATGTTTATGTATTTTTGATAATATAACTTTTATTCTTAATTGGTTAGACTAACAAATAACTTATGAGCTTATTACTACCATGATTTGCGTTACTTACAAATCACATTCACCTTAATTACCAAATATTTTTTCATTTCTTATAATGCAAGTTTTATTCTTGACTAGTTAGACTAATGAGTAACTTATGGACTTATTACTATTATCATTTGCGTTAGTTACAAATCATGTTCATTTGCTCTACTTATTGAATGTTTTTGCATATCTCACCATGTATGTTTTATTTTTAATTAGTTAGACTAATAAGTAACTTATAAATCTATTACCACATTAGTTTGTATTATTTACAAATCACGTTCGCCCTAATTATAGAATATTTTAAACATTTTTTTATCATCTAATTTTTATTCTTAACTAGTTGGACTTACATGTAACTTATGGACTTATTATTACCATAATTTGCATATTCATAGGTTACTTATTAGTCCAACTAATTAAAAATAAAAATTATATGATAAGAAATACAAAATCACTCAAATGTAATTTGTAAGAAATATAACTCATAATAATAATAAATTCAAAAGTTACTTATTAGTTCAACTAATTAAGAATAAAAAATTACGCAGTAAAAAAATACAAAATCACTCTGTAACTAGGACGGACGTGATTTGTAAGTAACACAAACCATGGTGATAATAGAAGTTATTAGTTAGTCCAACCAGATAATTAAAAATAAAACTTACGTGGTATAAAATGCAAAATCATCTGATAATTGGGACAAATGTGATTTGTAAATAATACAAACTTTAGTAGTTATGAGTTTATAACTTATATGTTAGTCTAACTAGTTAAAAATAAAACTTACGTGGTAAGAAATACAAAAACATTTGATAATTGAGACAAATGTAATTTTTAAGTAATGCAAAATATGAAGTCTTGAGATAACTTTGTCTATTAAAAAAAATCATAAAATGAGATTAAGCTCTATAAGGTAATTTCAAATTTTAAGATATATTTTAAAAGATTAAAAAGATTTGTATTTTTTTAATTATATATAAAATTTTAAATACTTCTCTATTATAATAATTATAATTATTGTAAATGTCGTTAATTTTTTAATTTGAATGAATTTTTATATTTTAAGAATTTGATTTATTATAGTAATTTAAGCAATAAAAAAAAAATACAAAATCACTGCTTATAGTAACAACGAACTTTATTTTTTCGGCAGATTAAAACTGAAACTTTTAAATGTATTAAAAAAAATAACCAGATGAAAAAAAATCTGAAATTCAAGTGAATCTTTTTTCCATTCATCAATTTACACTTGAATATTGTTCATAAAGCTTACTCTATATATGGAAATATTTAGGGATGGATCAATGATTTGATTCTAAGGAGGACAAAGTATTTAAGGGAGATAAACTCTTATATATTAAAGAATGAAATTAAGAATATGAAAAAATATTACATATAAAAATTGAAATTTTAAAAATTCAAAAAATGTGATAGCCCCGCACCCCTTTGGATTCATACCTAGACTTATTATCCTTTCAATAAGGAAAAAAGAATGCCTGTAATATCAAGTAATTCTTTTTTGCAAAAGAATAAAGAATGGTGCAAAAAGAAGAAAGAATGCCTGTAATACCAATTAGTAATTACTTTGGATGAACCCAAACGCACTAAAAGAATAATAGTACAAGATGAAATAAAAGTTTGATAAAGCTGACTGAGGTTAGTTACCAAACTGCAGACGAATAATATTCTATTCAGATATAAAAGCATGGAATGGCTTGAATGTTAGTCATTCTTCGAGTAAACCTGAGTCAACCACTTCGCGAAATTTAAGAAGCCTTGTATACATATATATAGATTATTTTAATTTCACTCCTACACATAACCAAACCCAAAAAGCAAGAAACAGTAGTTGAGGTTTCTTATGCAACTTTGCTGAGAAAGGTGATTGAGAATTCATTATAGCATAAACTTTTATGGAAAAAAACAAATGCTAGTGATACCTCTAGTATAAAAAGGATCTTCTTGCTATACGATTCATGGGACTTTGCAACACAGACTATTGGATTATAATAGGTTTCACATTAATTCGTGAAATTCATATGATTCAACGGCTCCTGTTGCATAGCCCGGTTTACTGTACAGCAGGAGACTAAAATTGCTACTAGCAAGAGTGGAAATGGAAACACTTCATCATCAAAGGTACCTGATTTTATAGATTGTGAGTTCTATGAAGCTGCAGTGAAAGGCAACATAGATGCCTTCAAGGAAAAAGGTGAGGATATTGAATCCATACTAACCCCGAATGGAAATACAATCCTTCATATACACCTCACCAATTTCGAAGTATCAAACACATTCGTGGAAGAGATCCTCAATTGCGTCCTTCATTAGTAATGAAGGACAATAAGAAGCATGAAACCCTTCTTCATATAGTAGCAAGGTATGGACATTCTACAACATTAAAGATACACATTGAACGTGGAAAAGCTCACCCTCAAAATATTGACGATGAAATTGGTGCAGTGAAAAGACTAATAAGGGCCAAAAATCATAAGGAGGACACTACACTGCCTTGCATGAAGCTGTACGTTTTCGTTATACAACAATAGTGGATATCTTAACAAAGGAAGACCCTGATCCCCCATATTCTGAAAATTGTAACAAGGAAACTCCATTGTACCTTGCTGCAGAGAGAGCAAACGGGGATGTGGTGCAAAAGATATTAGAGGATTGGAAAGCACCAAATCATAATGGCCCCAATGGCAGAACAGCTTTACATGCTGCAGTCATTCGCAATCGCAATGACAAAGGTACTTATGATTTGGCAATTCATGTTTCATAATCATTTACTTTTCATTCGTGTGTTGTGGATATCCTGTTTCAGTAACACATGCATGCATATAACAATTATTTATTTTTTATTCCTGCCTAACTTCAACTTTTGAAGTAAAATAGGACTGCAAGATTATAACATAATTTTTATTAAATAATTGTCAAGCTAAATTTTGACACATTGTATGATTGGCATTTTTTACCCATCAAATCAAGTTATGAAATATATATATATATAAAAGAACTTATCTTGTAATTTTACCCTAACATATTAGAACATTTTAGACGAAATGATCCTTTATAAACAAACAGTGGATTTCATGTATTTATGTTTCAGATTTAGTATCAAAGTTATTGACAAGGACTTCAACCAAACAAGCAGATTAAAATGGTTGGATCCCACTTCACTTGGCAGCACTTCATAAGTCTCCTGTGTTGGTAGAAATGTTGCTAAAGTGTGATAGAAGTACGGCATACATATCTGACAAGAGGGGAAGAACGGCTCTTCACTTAGCAGCACGTTTTGGCAATGAGAGCATCATGAAAAAAATAATAGAATATTGTCGAGATTGTTCAGAATCAGTGGATGAAAAAGGCTATAACGCACTTCGTCATAGTGCTAATGTCAAACATGCTTTTGAAGCTGTAGAACTTATCTTGAACAATTCATCACTAAGTAACCTTTACAACGAGGAAGATGAAAATGGGAACACACCCCTGTTGCACTTTGCTAGTTCTACTGGCGAATTTGTACAGCTTATCGTTGATGGTAATCCTCTCCTGGGAGGTCATGCAAGAGTGGACACAATGGCATTCAATAAACTCATTCAGAATGTTGCTGATGTTGCTTATGGAAACCCTCGAAATTAATTAGAGAACACAATTTATGGATTGATTCGATAATTAATTTTGATATCTGACATGCACATGCATCCCCTAATTTCTTGAATACAATGAAAAAGACTCTACCCCACGCGTTTCTACGCTGTTTGTGACTGATTATAGCAAATAAAGTAAATATTTAATAGACCATAATTTTGTGCAGCCAGGTGTTATTCCAGAACTAGGTCCCAAACGAGTCTAATTAGTTTTAATTTTTGAAATTATGTGTATCTATGAATATGTTGATTCATTTAATAACAGTTTATTCACATAAATTAAACAAATTAATGTTAAAAAGAGAATTGATAAGACTTGTACTGCCATATGCTGCAGGATGGACGTTATCTTAGAGCAAAATTGGGGAAAATAGTTGCAAGGTTAGGTGGGCGAGTGATAGATAAGGATTATAGAAACAAAGAACAAGAGAATAGACATGATTCAGGATGTGACAGAAAGGAGGAAGCAGAGAAGGGTGATCCATTTGGCATAGTAGGAAAAGGAAACTTTGTAGTGGTCACACTGATTGCAGCGGTAACATTTGCAGCAGGATTAACCATACCAGGGGGTACCATACAAGAAGGTCAACGTCAGGGCTCTGCTATACTGGAGCACAATGCAGCTTTCAAAGCATGTTGTAACTGACACTACAGCATTTGTTCTCTCTGCTTCTGCTATGTTCCTCCATATTTTGTCGACAACACTAGAAACTAATGAAAGCAAATATCGTGATCTTATCCGGGTAACTATGCTGTTATCCCTGGGTGCCTTGGGGTTCATGATGATAGCATTTATGACAGGCATATACGCTGTCTTAGGTACTTCCAATGGCCTTGGTGTTGCCACTCTTGTTTAGGGCTTTTATAGTGCTTAGGTCAGCGGTTAAATGTAGGCCTTCGAGTTGCATTCGTACCATTGATTACATGTATAATGACACTATCAGGAGGGCGGATGATACTCAACTTTTCGACACCCTGAGTGTGTGAGGTCCCTCCACATCAAATATTTCTCACTCAAGTTATTTATTAGTTCTGCAGATTGTTTATTTATGAATTGTATTGTTTTATCTTTTTTTTTTTTGGTTACTTATGCAATCTCTTTCCACTGCGACTATATCATTGGATGTAGGTTTTAGTTGCGCACTTTACTTTCTTCTACTTAATTTTTACACACATGCCCACACACACATATGCTCACACGCACACACATGCAAACATATATTAACACATATAAACTTTTGAATTAAATTAGGTGAAATTACTCACACATGTACACACACTCATACATGTGTATATGCATACGCGCGTACACATATATATATATATATATATACACTTTTAAATTAAACTAGATGAAATTACATATACAAGTATATATATACTTTTGAATTAAATTAGATGTAATTAATTTATTAACAATATCCTGACTTTTCCTCTCTTAAATTTAAAAATAAAGCTAAATTTAAATAAGTATTGTATTATATACTACTTTACGTATTAATATTAATTTCATTGCTAAGATATCTACAAGGATATTTGTATTTATTCACTACTTATATAATGCATAACAAAAATATACTAAAAACAAAATTCTTTCACTTAACAATACTATAATAGTCTAATACACCTGTCAAAAGAGCAATTCGAATGAAGTAAAAAGGTTCATAACATTAAAAATATTATATTATATCCATCAATGTTTCATCTTTAGATAACCAATTTAATACTTTTTATTTTTAGAAGATCACATTAATACTTTAGCCAAAAGTAAGGAACCAAAATTACATTTTTCTCTATAAAAATATGTCAAATATTTACACATAAATTAAATATAAAATTATATACATAATACATATATGAGTCTAATGAGTTTAAATTAAAGTATAAAAATAATAATAAAAATAACATGTCTTAATAATATAAAATCAATAATTTCAGTAAGTTTAAAAAATTAAAATACATGAAAATATGAAATTATAACTTAATATTATATAAATGAAAAAAATTGAGTAGGGGCTAGGGTTCATATGGCCTAGTAACCCAATGAACCTAGCCCAACCCGGTGTGTTCAGCTCAAGTTAGGTCAGGTTAAAAAGAAAAAGGGCCATTGGGTTAAATTTTATTTTATTTTAGTCATCTATAAATTGAAAGTTTTAAAATAGTTCTTCATTTTTTAACATAGTCTCATTTTGATCCTTTACAAATTGAAAGTCTTAAAATGATTATCTACTTTTTAAGATTTAACTCAAAATGGTCTTCCTTAGTTTTATTTAGAGAGACTAATTTGTGTTAGATTTTAAAAAGTAAATGATCATTTTAAGATTTCCTATTTATGGGAAACCAAAATGAAATAAGTTAAAAAAAAAAAAGATTATTTTAAGACTTTTAATTTGTAAATGACCAAAATTAAACCAAATTTAAAAGTAAAAAAATCAAAATAATAATTTTCTAGCTAATAAAGCCTTCCAACATAAAAGGCCTTTTATTTCCTTTAGGCCATCGAAGTGATTTAAGGAAAAAAATTTCTTAGTATTTGCTATAATTTTTTAACAATATTTCACAAATTGCCTTGCTAAATAGAGGTTCATTCTTTGCTTCCTCTGGATTCTTGATCTCTATATATAACAATCAACACTAAAAATAAAATTTATTATATAATCATATTATAATTTTGTAAAATTAAATAATTAAAATACGGAAGCCATGTCCCAAATAAAGCCCCCAGTGGTGGCCACTTCGTTGCAGTGCTATATTGTTTGAACATTATGAACCGCCCAAAAATAAAGGCTCTGTTAGTATGAATCAATGTGGTGACATTATAATGCAACTTTGCATTAATAAGCTTCAATAATTTGGTGATTAATAGATAATTATCCACAGGAATTTGATATAAATAATAACTCAAAGCTCTTACAAATATATGCAAAGAACTTACTCCGTTATAGCACCAATGATGATCGCAGTAAATTTTAATTTTAAGAAATATATTTTAAGATATAAATAAAATCTTTATTCATTTCTTAACTTAATAAAAAAAAATTTAAATACCAATTATTATAATTATATTTGAATTTTTATAATTATTGTAAATGCCGCATTAAGTTTTAAATTTGAATGAAAATTTTATTTCTTAAACGAAGTTGATTTATTATAATACAAGCAATAAAAAATATTGTGATAGTAACTTTTTTCTTTTTGGGTACGTAGTCTAAAACTGAAACTTTTAAATATGTAAAAAAAATCAGAGATAAAAAAAAAATCCGAAATTCATGTGAAGTTTTTGTCCATACATCAAATTACACTTGAATGTTTATCAAGCTTACTCTATGTATGGAAATATTAATCCTTTAAATAAAGAGAGGAATGACTATAATATGAAGTAATTCGTTTCAATAAAGAATAAAGAATATTGATGCACAAAGTACAAAGAATGAATGTAATATTGTTACTTTTATAGAACGCAAACGCAACAGAAGAATAATAATACAAAAGGAAATAAAAGTTTAATAAAGTTGAAGTTAGTTGCCAAACTTGCATACAAATAATATTCTATTCAGATGCAAAAGCACGGAATGACTTGAATGCAAAGTCATGCTTTGAGTAAAACCAGAGGCAATTACATAGCTAACCTCATATAACGATTATTTTAATTTCACTCTACACAACCAAATCAAGAAAGCAAGAAGGAGTGTGGATGAGGTTTCATTAAAACCTTTGCTGAGAAAAGGAGATTGAGAAATAAATATAGCCGGCACAAACTTTCATGGAGAAAGCAGCAGATGCTAATGCTATTACTAGCGAGCATAGTTGTCAAATTATTATTTGAGTTTATGAATTTATAATTATATATAAAAAAATTAATTAATTTGATATAAATTTAAATTTAGTACAAATTTAGGTAAACTCGTTAGTTGACTTACAGAATTTATTAATTTTACAATTTTAATATATTAATTACCTTATAAAATTAATAATATAATAATTTAAATTTAAAACTAAACAAAATATAGATAAATTTTTTTTTTCATGTAACCTTTACAATTTATTTTATCATAAGTTTGAATATATAAAATAAATAATAAAATTACATTTAATATGTACTTATTAAAACAATAAAATAAATATTCTTTAATTATATATATTGAATAATTATTTATATATGATTATTTTAAAATATTTATATTAAGTATTACAAATTATGAAATATGAATAACTTTTATTTAATTAAGTATAATTTGGATTACATTTAAATAATTTTTTTAATATATATAGTATTTAAACTATCAAATTACATATTTTGATAACTATTTATTCATTGAAGTAAACTTTTATGAGTTTAGTCTATGTTCTGAGTTTACCTCTATTTTACGAGTTTATCTAAACTTGCGAGTTTAACAACTTTGCTTACGAATTTATCTAAAATTACAAGTTTAAGAACCTTACTTATTACCGATAGATATAAAAATAAGCCAATGATTAAAATGTCGGTCAAATAAAAGCTGGACACATCACCAAACAAAACACTAATTTTAAGAAAATATAGTGTAAAGCTAATTTATGAATTTCTAGTTGACTAAATAAAATAACACTGGGAATCAAATGATTGAATGAGCTCTATCATTAACATGTCCACATGACTACCATATTAATATAGTAAATTTTTACATACATAATAATTTTTACTATACAGTAAAGGAGGAATCTGAGAAAGTGGGCCCGCGTGCTCCTTTTAAAATTGTCGATTTATGCGATTGGAAAATTCTGAATTTGAGAATTGATGAAGGAAAGTGGCTAGGGGGACGCAGGCCTGAGTCCCGCAATATTAACAAAATGATATGCCCCCTATGTTGCACATCTTCTTGGTTCTCTAATTTTTCGAGGATAACTTTGATATAAAGTGTTTTTAATTATAATATGTTAAGTGTTTGGTTGTTTATTAATTTCACGATACGTGTATGATTGTTGTAAATACTTGTTTTATTTTAAAATTAAATTATATATTTAGTTGATCTAATATTTGTTATATTTTAATTAGATAACAACATAATAAAGATATATAAAAATTGTATATTATTATTAGTTGATCAAATACTTATTATAGATTAGATAACATTATAATAAAAATATAAGAAATTATATATAAATTTAGTCCTTTTCTCAAATACTTAAATCAATTAAAAATAAGTATATAAAATAAAAACTTACGAAATACATATTTCATAGACCGAATATGCAAGGTTTCTGAGGTGGAAAAGCAAATGATCACAGCAGTACAAAAAAAAAAAAAATCTTTCTTGAAAAAAAAAAAAAAGACAGTTTGAAACTTTGTCCATATGGCCAAACTTTTGAGACGTTTGGAATATTGCAAACGTTAGTCTTAGAACAAGCTAATTTATACATGCAGGGAAACAGTCAATTCATTTTAGAGCAGCTTCAACTACAAATTAGGTTTAATTATGCATGTATTATACTTAAAGATTTAAGTCATGAGACTAACACTTAAAAAATTATCCAACCAAGCTTATGCAGGGTTACTTTAATTAGATTTAAATTTCAATCACAACCTTCACAAATGAGGGTTACGGAGAATGAGATAAATTTTGCCCTTATAAATCAATCAGACACTTTATGAAATTCGAATACAGTATAAAAAAAATAAGATTATCAATGGAAAGGAGAGTCCTGCTTTTAATCATATTTGCAATGGACAACTATCATCAATAATAACAATATAGGATCATCTGCATGTATACATGGGAGTTTAAAATATCAGTTAATTTTATTTGACAATAAATTTATATTTTTTATTTGCTAAATTTGAGCGTGTGTTGATTGGATGATAAAAAATGATATGAATCAAAATTAAAAATATCTTAGAACAGCTGTCCACTAAATAAATATTTTGAGTTGACCAAAAGTCGTGATATATTGAATTTAAATTTGAGAGTAGCTCTCTATTTAAAGTTCATAGTAATGAGGCCTTTTCTTTCACATACTTCTTCTCATATTTTCAGTTGTCGGTGAAAAAGATATAGCTTTTACTGGCACAAAATGATATAAATTTTACTTGCAACAATTAAGTGTTTTTTAAAAGTAAAAGAATATATAGTTCAAAAATTTATATGGTTTTTTAAATATTTTTTGTTACAAAATTTTCCATTCTTCATGAAAGAAACATAAAACATTGGTCACAAAATTTCTTGTTTCCAACAAATCAAAATTTTGTTGTTTAATTAAATTGAAGAGTAAAATATATTTCTGATTCCTTACTTATTATAAAATTGTCATTTTGGTCATTCATTTATTAAAATATTTAAAATAATTTCCCACTCATGAAAAAATGTCACATTTAATTTTTTATTTTTTTTAAAAAAATTAAATTTAATATCTTAGATTTAGATTTTGAAATTTAATAAAGAAATTAAATTTAATATTTTTTTTAAAAAAATAGAGTAAGTAAATATTTTTTAATAAATAAATGTCTATTTTGAATAATTCAATAACTAAAAAAATATTTTTCTCTTAAATTAAGTATAACGATTTACACGACGTGTTTCCTTTCATAAGTTTGACTTGCGCACTTAACTTTGTTTACTTTTTTGTGTTTTAACTGGCAGCCTGGGTGCCGATGCAGCACAGGGCGAGAGATTTTTTTTTTAATTTATTATTTAATATTAATGTAATAATTTTTAAGGGATTATGAATTGAAAATTAGTTAAAGGAAATTATTTAAGATTAGTTAATGATTATCAATAAACTGTGAGGTTAGAGAATTGTCATCTCATTAGTATTTTAAATCGTTGAAGATTATATATATAGTATTTAAGTATAAGTTTAAGATTTCTTATTTTTATTAGTCTTTTTTTTAGTCACTCAATTTTTATGACTAATTGATATTTAATTATGTTTTGTGAAATTCAATATTCTATACTGTAGCATCATTGAGATTGGGAACATTGGAGCTTCTTCGAAAGAAAATGATCATCCTGACATCAAACGATTCTCTCAGACATAGCTTCGTGATATCAGAAGGAAATCATCCAAAAAAAATTATGTTTTGAAAAATTAATTAAAAGAATAAAAGAGGTGACGGGTAGTAGGTTCGATAATTCAGAAATTGACTGACGGTCAAAAAGATTAACGTAAAGTTAATTGATGAAAAATTTTATTTGATATAGCTAATAGCTAGTGGTGTTGGGGTTGCCATACGCTACTGCGTTCTCTTTTCCTTTTTCTCTTTTTTTACTTTATATTTTTTATTGTTTTATTTATTGGAGTTTAATGGACAAGATATGACCGATCCATTTGGGCTTTGCCAAAGCTTCTAAATAAATAGAGATTTAAGTAGCTGCTTAGCTGCTTCTAAGACAACTAGATCGAGGAGCAGTTATCACTTATTGATTTCAATCATTTCTGGGTCATCCCTCAGCTCTGCAATTACACTTCAGGTATGTCTTCAATTTAATTTCCATAAATATTCGATAGAATAATTATCACCTACAATCAACATATTTTGTGGCGCTACTAGTCAATAAAAATAGATGGAATAAATTAAAATTTTTTTTAAATTTTGAGTTCATAAATAAAATATAAAAATATAACAAATAATTTTAAACTAACTTACAATTAATATATTTTAACATATCAATTTTCATATGTCTCTTTTTTTTGTGACACATAATAATAGTTTAACAACTGTTTATTAAATTTGTTTCTTGAATTGATCAAAGGTCGTGATATATATATATATATATATATTTATTTATTTATTTGAGAGTAGCCCTCTATTAAAAATTTATAGAAAGGAGGCATTTTCTTTCACATCGTTCTTCCCATTCTTTGTTGATTTGATCATTCTCTTCATATTCGTAAGACATAAGAAAATTTTTTAGTTCATATTTTGTCAGTTTGGCTTTTAAGATTTAGTGTGGAACTTTGTTACTAAGAAAGTATAGCTTTCACGGGCGAAGTGGAGACACAAATTAGTTAATAGCGGCTTGCACTTATCTTGAGGAGCAGTTATATTGATTCCGACTATCTCTGGCGTTGCAGAACAAGCGCAGCTTAGGTATGTCTTCAGTATTCCATAATTATTAAATGTGTAAAATATGTTTTGTTTTTACTTATTGCAAAATTATTATTTTAATAATGTCATGTTTAGTACTTAAATTTTTCAAAAAATATTTGATTTAATCTTTTTAAATCAAATTCTAATTCCAAAGTTGACGGATTAAATTTAGTTTTTAATTTTTTTAAAAATTATAAATTAAATGTGATATTTTTTAATGAATAAAAAATTATTTTAAACATTATAATAAATAAGGGATTAAAATAGAATAATAATCACTTAGCAAAGGACTTTTAAGAGTCAAATCGAAAGTACCCTCTAGAAAATAAAATACAAAAGGCAACATTTTGTTACTCAAGTTTGATAAAAAAATAAAATTTTGTCATTAAAATTTATTTTATTAAAATTATAGTTTCTGTTCCAATATTTCCTTCCGTTAATGCTGTTTAAAATTTTGTTACTTGCATGCTAAGATACTGTGTTGAAATGTACCAATTTTACAGCACATGGCAATGCTAAATCAAGATTAAATCGTCATTATTATTTAAAATAAATCATATTGTCCGAGAAGACAAAAAATATAAGTAATTGAACTTTTTTTTTTTTTTGCGAGAGAAATTAGTGTAATGCTTCTTTTGGTTTCAATGAAAAGAAATTAAAAATTTTCGCAATAAATAAAAGAGTGGTGATTTAAATATGTAGGAGTATAATTTACCCTAATTTAAGAAAATTGAGTAAAATTATAAAACAAGAATATGACAAATACTATTTTGTTCAAAGAGCTTAACAAAAAAGACAGAATGACTTTAGATGAAATATTATAAAATCAAATATTGTAATCCATATTTTTTTTGGGTAATATAGTAAGCCATATTTTTAGCCTTATCTATAAATTTATTCGTGCACGTAACCAAATCATGTAACTGTTAACAGATTTCAAGAAAAAGAAGTATTCATTTTAAGCTTTCAAAAATATTTTTGCCTAAAAGAAGGGCCTGAGAATTAAAGAGCTCAAGGTTTATGGGGGAAATAACTGAAGTTGCCATCAGCATGCCGGAAACCACCGAAGTCAATGCTTCTGTTTTTACGGCTCGTGAGTTCTATGATGCTGCAATTAAAGGTAACATAAACACTCCTTCGTTGAGCAGCAACAGTGAGATTCTCGCGTGTATGGATCCCAAGTTCTATAAAGCTGCTGTGGAAGGTAACATTGATGTCTTCCGGGGAAAAGGTAATGAAATTGTGTCCATACTGACCCCAAATAAGAGTACAATCCTTCATATACACTTCACAAATTACACAGTATCGGAGACATTCGTGGAAAAGATTCTATGTTTGTGTCCTGCACTTGTTAGGAAGGCCAATGCCAAGGGTGAAACTCTACTTCATATAGCAGCAAGGTATGGACATTCCAAAATGGTGAATGTACTCATTATTGAATCTGCCAAAAGACTTATAGGGGTCATAAATAATGAGAAGGACACAGCCTTGCATGAGGCCGTGCGGTTTCATCACACTGAACTCGTAGACATCTTGACAAAGGAAGATCCAGATTATTTGTATGTTGGGAATAGTAATGGTGAGACTCCACTTTATATTGCTACAGAGAGAGCATACTCAGACGTGGTGCTAAAAATATTACAAAATTGCGAAGAACCAAATCAAGATGGCCCCAATGGCAGAACAGCTTTGCATGCTGCAGTCCTCAACAATGACAAAGGTATTGCATTGAACATGATTCCACAATTCATCATTTATAATAATTTAGTTTTCATTTGTGTATCAAGGATATCTTGTTTCTTGGGTATTAAGTGACAGCAACAACATATTTAGAGATAAGTATTAATAAGTAATGGTCATTATAATACATTTTCATACAGAGCAAAGCATGATCGACATGTTTTTGACCGGAGCTTCAAATTCAAGGACCTTTCATTTGCATGTGGAGGAAATGTTTTAAAAATACATTTAGTTTAAGGTTAATTTTCGAATGAAATTAAATGGTTGTTGATGCATTTGTGTTACAGAATTGGTGCCGAAGTTGTTGACGAGGAGTTCAATCAAACAAGGAGATGAAAATGGTTGGGTTCCACTTCACTTGGCAGCACTTCATGGGTCTTCTAAGTTGGCAGAGGTGTTGCTAAAGTACGACAGAGATACGGCATACATGAGTGACAAGAGAGGAAGGACGGCTCTTCACTTCGCAGCATGTTGTGGCAATGTGAGGACCATGGAAAAGATAATCGAATATTCTCCAGATTGTTCAGAATTGGTGGATGAACGAGGCTACAACGCACTTCATTATAGTGCAGCTGGGAAAAGTACATCTGCTGCAGATGCTGCAAGAATGATCTTGAAGAATGCATC
The DNA here is from genome assembly GCA_037074485.1 of Delonix regia. Classification (NCBI taxonomy): domain Eukaryota; kingdom Viridiplantae; phylum Streptophyta; class Magnoliopsida; order Fabales; family Fabaceae; genus Delonix; species Delonix regia. Next base: position 24,514,098 of record CM073461.1, read on the forward strand.
GCTAAGCAACCTTTACAATGAAAAAGATAAAAATGGGAACACCCCCCTTCACCTTACTGCCAAATTTCCTAAGGATCATCATCCTCGACTGGAAGGTCACCCAAGAGTGGACCCAATGTACAATCCTCTTCAACGCTTTGCCAAACTTTTTAAGGGTAATCATATTCATCCTCTGCTGAAAAGTCACCAAAGAGTGGACCCAATGGCATTCAATATACAGAATCAGACTATTATGGATGTTGCTTCATCTTCAACTCCAGAGGTAACAAGTAACAACATCCAGTTACTAGAAATTAAAGAATGCACAAATTAATTTTGATATCTCACATTTGCATGCATGCATTAATTCTCTTATTTCTTAAATACCATGGTATAGAAACAACAAGAAAGTGTTTCAATGTATTTGTGACTAATGACCATAAACTATATATTTCACCAGGATTACATTCCCTATGCGCTACAGCTTGGAAACATTTATAGTAAACGAAGTAAATAATTGGGACCAATTATGATTTCGTGTAGCTAAGTGCGATACATGAAATATGTCCCGCACTGGTATGTTTAATTAGGGTTAACTTGTATATAATTTCACATACATAAAACAAAGGCAAACATGCTGATTCATTTAATAACAATTGATTCTCCTCATTAATGCAAATGTTGAAAGAAAATTCATAAGATCTCCTGCTACATGCTGCAGCCTGTCTTACTTTTAAGTAGAATGCAAAAAATTGGTGCAAAGTATGGTGAGCGAATCATAAATACGGATGATGATTCGGCAGTGGACATACATAAAATACCAGAGAAGGGAGAAGAGTCAAGTAGAATGGACAAAGTACAAAAAGCCAACTCTCTAGTGGCTACACTGATTGCAACAGTAACCTTTGCGGCAGGATTTACATTGCCTGGGGGTATCGTACAAAAACATGATCAACCAGATAAGGGCTCTCCTATATTGAAGCATAATCTCTCTTTCGATGTATTTACGTTCACAGACCTTATGGCATTTCTTCTCTCCACTTCTGCTGTGGTCTTCCATATTTCCGTGGCATTAGCACCAAAACACCGCATCGCACATGGATATTTGATCAAGGCAACCTCAGTATTAACCCTGTTGGCTGCGGTATTCATGATTACAGCATTCGTGGCCGGTTATAAGGCTGTCATGGATACTGGCCATAAAACAAGCTATACTGTGTACATTCTTTTAGGAGTACTTCTTCTATTTATGTTTTATTTGTATCATCACATTATTTCCATGCCTAAGCTCCTGGTAGACTTAGTCTATGGCCGCCTCTGTTGAAGGCTAAAGATACTCAACTCTCCGAAACCAAGAGTATATGAGATCCCAACATTTCAAATATTATGTATTTCAATTCATGTATCATAATATCAACATATGGAGTTCTGTTATCCAATTCATTTGTCAATTCAATCACGTACAACGATATAATAGTACGCCGTCTCTTCCCACTGCAACTATATTATTATTAGATATTAACTGTTAGATTAACCTTGTTTATTGTATATTTAACTCTGTCGTCTTATATTAGTAATGCTTTCGAAAGAAAATAAAATGAGGACACTCTAAAAGAGTGATGATTTCATGTTTTGGGCAATTATGATGCAATTAATTATTAAGTACTAAACAATATTTTATTAAATGTTTTTGTGTGCCGTAGTTAATAAGTTTAATTATGGTAATAAATCTATTAAAACAAAACAAAATATGATTTTGTATTTGATAATGTTTAATAATTAATGATATCATAATAAAAAAAAAAACCTGATATTTGTGGGAACATGATCATCACTCAATGGCCATATAAAATTCAGTAGTTTTTTTCTTGTTTACAAAGAAACTGTTATCAAAATTACTTTAGACTGTGGAAACTAAATAAGTTTTTTAAGTTATTGTTTTAATGTGTAAGAGTGAAATATATGTGACATCTCAGGAATTTTAAACCCGTTAATGTACTTACCACATAAAGAAAAATGGATTTGTCTATGATTATTTACCTGCTTACAATAACTATAGTCAAATCCAAGGCATACCTATGATTGAAAGAATACCTGCAGGTAAATCCCTATGGTTAATAAACCACATGGATTTACCTACGGTTTTGTCTTAATTGTAGGTAAATTAAAATGCATTACCTATAGTTGGCTTTAAACTGCAGGTAATGCACGATTAAAGGGTCCCTTTTGTTCATTTTCTGCTTGAGCCGCTGCAAGGGAGAGAAACTGTGATCGTGCTCTGCATGCTGTTGTCTAGACTTGAGCCTAGACATATATTCTAGTTCAAAACATGGACAAAACCTCGATTGAGAAGCCTCATAATATGCCTAAGTATCTACAAGGACTAAATATATTTTTAGACTTTGCATTTTCTAATAGTAATGTTGAAGGTTTGATTATATACCTATGTCCTAAATGCAAGTTTAACATATGGCAAACTAGGGGAGTAGTACAGGATCACTTGATTTTTAAACTATTTCCACAAGGTCACACTATTTGGCTTAGACATGGGAAGATAAATACCATAAAAACTATAGTTCAAATACCACACGTGGTTCATGAAAGGGTTCTTGTTAATGGCCCCATACAACACATGGTCAATGATGCATTTAGACATCATTATGATAATTGATGTGCGGAAGAAGATGATGTAACATCTTCACCATCGAACCAAATTATGGTAGACGATAGTGCAGATTTGTTAGAGTTAATTAAAGATGGTCAACATTGTTTATATGAAGGATGTGAGAAAATTTGAAGTTTTCATTTTTAGTGAAACTGTATCACATAAAGTGTTTATATAGAATGACAGACAAAGCAATTTCATTGATTCTAAAACTATTGGTAAATGCATTTGAACATGCTAAAATTCCATCATCCTCCTACGAGGCCAAAAAAACAATCAACAAACTTGGTCAGAATTACACCAAAATTTATACATGTCCTAATGATTTCGTGTTATACATGGGAGATGATGCTGATAGAGATAGTTGTAGAAAATGTAATACATTTAGATGGAAACTAAATGGGCAAGGGAATTTAGGTACTAGTAAAAAAAAAAGAAAAAAGAAACTACCTGCAAAAGTTCTACGGTACTTTCCCTTAAAGCCATGGTTACAGAGGTCATTCATGTCCTCTAAGATTGTTGAACACATGTGATGGCATGTTAGGGCATTTACTCTGAATGATGGAATAAGTTTGGCACAATGCATTCCAATTTTGCTTCAAATCCTCAGAATGTATGACTTGGGTTGTCTACCAATAGGTTCAATGCATTTAACAACTTAAGCACTAGTTACAACATTTGGCTAGTGATACTTCTATCTTATAATCTTCCACCATGGATGTGTATGAAACAAAGTTCTTTTATCCTTTCTATAATTATCCCAGGTAGACGAGTTAAATGAGTTATGGAATGTGGGTGTTAAAACTTTTAACTCTTAGAGCAATCAAGTGTTCAATATGCATGTAGCATTGTTGTGGATAATTAGTGACTTTCCAGGACTTCAAACATTGTCTCGGTGGAATACACACACTGGGTTACCATGCCCATCTTGTCATTTTGATTAAGAGCCTATGCATGTTCCTTATAGTCGAAAGTGGTGCTTTATGGGTCATAGACACTTTTTAAATGCAGGACATAAATTTAAATTGGCCCGAAATTAATTTGATGGAAAAGTGGAAAGGTCAAATCCCCTTGAGCTAATTTGTGGCAAAGAAGTTTTAAAACAAGTTCAAAATGTTAATGTCATTTTTGGGAAAGATGTAGAAGTAGAAGGACAAGGTCAAAGACCCCGTAGAACTAGTGGTTAAAGGTTGAGACTCAACAATAGTGAAAAAGGAATATATTTTTTCAACTTCCATACTAGGGAACAAACTTATTTCGACACAACCTTGATGTCATGCATAATGAAAAAAAATGTGTGTGATAAGGTGATATTTATTATATTGAATGAAGCTGGAAAATCAAAAGACTATGCAAATGCACTGAGAGACTTATAAGATAAGGGGATCAGGTCAGATCTTTGGCTTGATGATAATGGCCTTCTTGCATTATTCAGCTTAACAAATGCAAACAAGTACATCTTTCTGAAAACATTAAAGAACATCATTGTATTAGACGATTACTCTAGTAACATAAACAGGTGCATCGATTTAAGACATTGGAAGATTGGAGGATTGAAGAGTCATGACTCACATGTTCATATTGAGTAGCTTCTACCTTTGGCCTTAAGAAAGACACTCGCTAAGCAAGTGTATGCAATTCTAATTGACTTCTATTTATTTTTTAAACATTTGTGTAGTAGAGTATTGAATATTAACAAACTTGACCAGCTTTGTGACAGAGTCATTTTGACACTATGTCATTTATAAATGGTATTCCCACCTTTGGTTAGTGACTAGGGTAAAGATAATGAACATAAAGCAAATTTTACGCTACTAAGAATCCAAAAATAATTAATGAATCCGCTCATTTTGCTCCCAAAATTATTTTTTATTTGAATAATTTTAAATTCATTTAAAATTTTAATATAAATTTATATCGAAAATAAAAAAAATTTACTCATTTCAATTTTGATTATTTTTATAATTTTTGTTAATTAATTTAATATTTAAATTAGAATTTAAATGATTTTAGTAATTGAAAGAAAAGAAGAACGTACCCGTTGAACAAACCTTGCAATGGCAACATTGATTTTAATTGTAATGGAATTAATGACGATAAAAATGGATCCAAGGGGACCGCAGGTGCAGTCACACCCTTTGGATTTTTAAAATGACAACTTTTATATGTAATATTATCTTATATTTTTTATTTGGTTATTTAATTAACAAGAGCTTGCCTACAAATTTTCTATATTAATTGATTTTACTTATTTTTGAATTATATATATTTTCTTAGCAACAATTAAGTGTAATGTTTTATATGTATATAAGCGAGGTTCTAAAGATAAAAAAATATAAATAGTTCACAAATTTAAATTGTTCTTGAAATGATTTTTGTTAAAAAGTTTCTATTCTTCATGGAAGAAACACTCATAAAACATTAGTCACAAATTTCTTGTTACTTGCGGACCAAACAATACGTGTTTCTATATGTACTTGTGACTTAAGACTAAAAACTGTTTCGCCAGGACTAGATTCCTTAGACACAGCCTAGAAACATTTTATAGTAAATGGAGTAAGAGTTTGAATTATAAAATTTCATTTACACTGTGTATCATTAATTGAATGTATATAGCTGATTCATTTAATAACTGCCGAATCTCATTAATAAAGCAAATTTTGTTATTGGAGAATTGATAATACTTCAGCTGTCACATGACGCAGACAAGCTTCGACAGATTATTGCGTTAGTTTTGCATATTGTTTATTTAAATTTATGCAATTGTATTTTCATTTGTTTGGTTTATAATTTCTGATCCTTTTTGGCTAATAGTTATGATTTCTTGAGTTGTCTGATATTATTTTAAAATTTTTATTTTTTTTAGTGTATTAGTGGATTTAGTTATAATGTAGAGATATAATTGTAATAATATCAACTAAAAATAATAATAATATTATAATTATATTCTTATATTATAATTTGGTGTACTAGTGTCACATATTTTACCTTTTTTTAGTCAAATTTAATTATTGTTGAATAATATTTTAAACCAACTTAATTTTTTTATACGCTAGTTTTTTTTATCCCTTGACTCCAGCTTTTTTCTTTTTTTTTCGTAACAAGAGAAAACGACTGTGATAAAAATAAATAAATGAATTGGGCTAATTAAGAGGTATAAATTCAGAGTCCACATCACTTGGTATTTGGCAACGACTATTAACTACTTGAAAGGGAGTCGGGTCAGGAAGATTTGTTTTTTGGAGACTTGGGCTATCCTTGAAGGCCAAGAACTTGAAGCTTAATTGGCTCAATGTTGGAAATATTGAAGTTGAAATAAATTCTCCTGAAACTCATTGATTATTAACTCATGAAAGGGACTTATCATATTACAATTATTTCACTCTCCTTAACCATTGCAGGTGTTATATAAGAAAGTTAAATCAAGCCCAACTAAGATGTTGTTATAGAGAAGCTAATGGTGAAGCTAAATTATCAAAATTTTCAGGACCTATAGCTCCAGAAAAAGTATGATTCTGCCACAACATATAATATATAGATAAAAAATCTTATTAATCCTGTCCTCTAAAAAACAATGCACTTAAAGAACACTTAAAAAGGTTAAAAAGCTCTCCAACTTGAAATTAGTGCAAAATTATGTTGAGGTTATATGGGGAGCAAACATAAGAGATAATGACACAGCATTAAGCATTCAAGGACATCATTATAATGTAAATCAAAACCCGCAATGAAATAAAGAATAGAGAGGCAATAAATAAACACTATGGCTTTTTGTTAAATTAATTATGATAGGATAGACATTAAAATTGTAAATATTCATAATATTTCACTTACATATATATTATAAATAAATTCTTTCAATACTTGGTTTGAAAACTAAGATATTCACTTATTTAACAAGGTTATCTAAAAACAATTTAGTTTGTGACCCCCATCCCCCCAAATAATTAACAATGATTAACTATTATTATATCGAAATAGTACTATTTTCTTCGAGCATATAACACTTGAGAAGAGTAGATGGATCATAACCTTCTATATATTCCCCAATTTCTATGCTTGTTTTATTAAGAGGGGATCACTGCACATGAAACAAATATATTTGCTCATTTTGCATTGTAGATTTGCAAGACTTTAGGTTTCAATCTTATTTGCAAAGTGAAAGTGAAAGAGAAAGAGATATGTCTCTGTTTGGTAAGCTAGAAACTGATCTTGAACCGAAGACTCCTGCTTGGAAATTCCTAGAAATATTTTCGACCAAAACCTTTAAACTCCTGAATATTTCCCGAGATTACAGACCGTCAAGTTCCCTTGCACAATAAAAACCAGTCACGTAATACGAGATTGCAATTTCGCACTCAATAAGCAACATATACAATTTCATCTACACAACTCTACAACCAATTGCACATATGTACACATACACAAGCACACAGAAAAAGTTTGTTGATTGATAAAATACTTATTGGTAGTTCACTTTCATGCATTAGGCCGTAAGTCAAATCAAAACTCCTGCGAGTATAGATAGTATAACTAGATTGTTAAGATTTTGAGTTGTCCATTTTCATTTATACAACTTAAGAAGGTAACCTCAAAATTCTAAAAATTTCTTCTGCAACTCTACACCTTACACGGGAATGAAATTTATCCAATATATACAGAAATAGGGGAGAACAATCTGGAATAAAAACTAATAGAAAAGTATGATTTTGCAACAACATATATAAATATATATATATATATATATATATATATAAAGTCATATAATAATTTATTCACAATATATGAACACAGAATTGGGGGATATTAAGATACAAAGATCTGACCTGATGCTAAAGATGATATAGTGCAGTCTTGCAAAAAGATGTAAATCCATAATACCTAAGAGAGAGTTCTCTGAGTAGGTAACTATCAAAGAGAGAGTTATCGTCGTGATTGAAATTAAGGCTTACATCAAAATAACTTATAGGGTTTTATTTTAGTAATTATAATATTAAAATAAAATCCTCATATATATATATATATTAAAATAGTTTCCTATTTCATTATTTAAATAAAAGAAGCTCATTAACTCTCTCTTAGTAATTAACTCTTAAGTAACAATCTGATGGGATAATTACTAATATTTTTAGGCTATAGGTTGGGTCTCTGCCTAGTGGGCTTGTGGATAATTCAACCAATCCTTGATTACCCATAATAAATATAAATCCAATTCATTCTTAGTTTATCAATTATAATATTAATTGCCTAATTAGTCATAACAAGAGATTAATCTAATAGCATAATTAATGCTAATCCATATAATATTAAAATGTTCAAAAAATCTCCCTTTCGGATAACATTAATTAAATTATTAGGTCAATCAACGAATACATAATTAAACAATTAACATTTAGATAAACACATGGATGTGTATATATTTATAAACTATACAAAATTCATAAATGAACCACACACAAAGATCACTGGATTTGATAGGGAAACAAGTGATCTTAACATTGTCATAAATTAGTTTCAATATCTGAATAGAATGGAATACAAAATGACATTTGAAGCATCATATTATGATGTAAAAGTCTCTTAAGGACTCAACTCAGAAATTTGGTGTCAAATTGCACCACAAAAGCCCTTTAAGGACTCAACTCATACTCTCATTAGACCAAGGCTACATCAAAATTCAACAAGACCCATATGAGTTATACGATTTGAATTACTCTTATTGGTAGCCCTTTAGTCAACAGATCTATCATCATGCACTTACTGAAAATGTGAACCATGCGAGTATGAGATAATGAAAATTCAGAAATGAAATCATGAATCAAGGAAATTAAATCCGATAAGGAAAACATTGTTATAAATGCTAGCAAAGTTTCAATTCTGAATTATATCCAAAATTTTGGCATAACTAAAAAAATTGAATCCGATAGAGAAATGAATGTTATAAGTGCCAAAATATACCAAAGTGTTCCTTAAGAACATAACTCAGACTTTTACCAAACCAACCCATCAAAAATTCAAATATACCCAAGAGTCATATGTTTCCAACACTCTAATGGGTTTGTCTAGGTAAACGGATCACCCAAAATGAGTATGAGATTCATAGATCTTATCTCCAATAAATAGGAATTGAGTATCAAAATTTAATGTAACTGAAATTCCTGTAACTTTTTAGAGAAGCGCATAATAGATTCATGTCGCAACAAAATGGTCAAGACTTAAAATATGCAAATAATGAATATTAATTTCCTTGACCATATTCCCTAACAAATGACAATAAACTAGAGACATACTCTTTACTTACATATGAGGCTGCTGTAAATGTTCATTTGACACTTCTCAACAAAACAACTCCTTCAAAACATCATATAGATGTAATTAGAAGTAGGTTCAAGATCATTAACAAATGATGTATAATATGAATCAAAATATCTCATATTCACAAATGATTCAAGTTTCTAAATAGTCAACATGCAGTGTTTTGTACCTTGTAGGTACCTCATAACTATCTATGTAGCCTTCCAATGATCATACCCAGAATCAGTTAAATATCTGTTAAGCACACCAACAAGAAAAACAATGTCCAAACGTGTGCACATCTGGGTCTATATTAGGCTACCAATAACAGAATCACATGGAACTTTGTCCATCAAAGTTCTCTCATCATTTTTTAAGACACAACGATTTAAACAACCTATCACCACTCTGCACAGGTACAGCACAAGGACTGCAAGAATACATATTAAATTTCTTTAGCACTTATTCAATATAGGTTGTCTGAGACAATCCAAGAATGTCATAAAATCCATCACGATGAATTTGAATTCTCAAAACAAAAGAAGATTCACCTAGATATTTCATATCAATGTGACATGACAAGATGTGTTTTTGTCTCATTTAATAAGCACACTGAGTTATTGGCCAATAGGATATCATCCACACACAGCACATCCTCATGCAAGTCCTCTTCCAGTGATGTTGTTTTCAACATCCATTTAGTAACTTAGTAAGTTCCCACTCATTATTATAGTGTATGGAGGTAATTTTACCATTCATAATCTCCAACCACTTAAATGAATAAGGACCTGACACAGCTTCATTAAAAGGCGACAAAATCTGTGTCATCAATAATGTCTAACTCAAATTCTTGCAAGTACACTATGTAATCATTCGAAATTGCAGGTATATAAATCCTCTATGATCGTCTTAAATTAACGATAGGTTTTCCCATATCAACTGTAGGAGCTTCAACAATAGGATCAACTGGATTTTCAACAAAAGTGTCATCTCTAATAGTATGATCCATAGGTAGAGATGACAAAGATGGCATGGGTAAGATGACATCCTTATAATGCAGATTGATTACTCTAAGAACATCACTCCCATTGTTCAAGTCATCCTCAAAATAAAACACTCTATCAGATTCAATAACTCTGGTAGTATGATTAGGATAATAAAATCTGCATCATCTGGATCTTGAACAATACCCAATGAAGAATCCGCTGACAATCCTAAAATCAAGTTTCTTGAGCTGAGGATTATAGGGTTTTACCTCTGCTTTACAACCCCATATATGAAAGTGCCTCAGACCAAGCTTCTTACCAGTAAAAAGTTCATATGGGGTCTTTTTAACTGACTTACTTAGAACTTGATTTAGAATATAAGCTGCTGTTTTAAGGGCATCACCCCACAGAAACTTTGGTAACGAAGAATGACTAATCACGCTTCTAACCATGTCCATCAAGGTGTGATTACACCTCTCAGCAACTTCATTTTGTTGTGGAATGTCATTCATAGTATACTAAGCTTCAATTCTTGTTGTTGTAAGAATAGAACAAAAGGTTCAGGGTTTTTACCTATTTCAGTATACCTCCCATAATATTCACAACCTCTATATGATCTTACACTTTTGATTGCCTTCCTAGAGTTTAATTCAACAGAAGCCTTAAATGCCTTAAAGGCATTGATTCAGACGTTTTATGCAACAAATTTGCCTATGACAATATGTGTTATAAGTCCACTAAATTTGTGTGGATCTAATTTGAAATATTCTTGTATCTATTTGACCCTTTAAATTTGAGCTATACTGAGAAGTTTTCCCATAATACATGCAACATAAGATTCAAAATCTAAAAAATCTATGTAATGAAATATTTCTTATTTGACCATCCTTCTAATCTCCCTTTGGAGATATGACCCTAATGCCGATGCCATAACATAAAAGAATTTTCTTCAATTCTTCTATGTTTGTGTCCTATTACTGCATTAATAAATGTAGCGAGTGGAGAATTAGGACTACCATTTATATTCAAATAACATAATCCATCCATCAATGAAACTAACCCAACAATAACATAATCAAGGAAAGTATTAATTTTTTTCATTTCTTTGCTAAAACCAGATAATCACGTCTGTTTAATACAGAACTAGAAATCAAATTCCTCCTTGATGAAGGTATATAATCTACATTACATAAAGTCAAACAATGTCTAGAATACAAGCTTAAGATTATAGTGCCCATACAGCTAACTACAATTGAACTTCCTTCCACTCCAAGAACGGTTCTTTCTCTTTCATTTAGGCTCCTCTTGTCTCTGAGCCCCTTCATTCTCATGCCTATTCTTCAACTTGAAGTAATAAGGGATTTTATGGTCATGCCTCTTATAGTAAGGATATTTATCCTTGAATGATTTCTTCTTTTGACCCTTATTATTCCTATTGTTTTTCTTGGGTCCAAACGGTTTCTTACCATAGGCCATAACTTCACTTTTCCTTCCTTTCAACTTTTCATTTCAAACCTTGTTGGATGAATCATTTGAAATGCAATTCCCTGATTGTACGTGAGAATTCACCTTCTTTATTGATTCTTCCTCTTGGATCACTTTGGACATCATATGATTAATAGACCACTCTGACTCTTGGGAATTATATATGGTTCTCAGGACCTTATATTTAGCAGGAAAGGATAAGAGAACTCTATAAACTAGGTAGCTCTCATCCAATTCCACACAATAGGAGTTCAGCTTGTTGTAGTAGTTAACAAGCTTCATCATGTGCTCACACACTTTCGACACTCCACCATAGTAAGTGGTATTTAATAAAGAGAGATAATAGGCCTTTTAAGTCTTATCAAATTTCTTGAATTTCTCATTGACCACTTTTAGATACTCAACTGTAGTATTCTTCTTTAGAATACTTTGTCTGATAGTCTTCTTAATTGTATACTTAATGACAGTCAGACAAATTCTATTGGACTTCTACCACTGCTTATGGTAAGTCTTGTCAGCAACGTTAGACTCAGCAGTGAAATCTGTTGGCTTAGGTTATCTCATAGCCAAATTTTTCTTTAATGATCATCAGATACATATCAAGGGACTTAATCCAATCAGCATAGTTTGTCCTATACTGATTTTCACCACAGAAAGTTGCTAGAATAGAGAAGCTGAGGGAAAATAAATAAGAAATATATAATTATGTCCTGGACACATAATTATAAAACAAAATTTCCATAACAAGACTCAGTTTCAACAAATGTGTAACAAAACATTCATCATATCTTGCCTAAGGGCTCGGACAATGATAAATCAAGAAAACTCATACATATCAAGGAAGTATATTATCAAGATAAATGACACAAAATGCACCTAAAATCTCCATATTGCTAACATACGAGAAACCATAAATACATCAATCAACAAATCGCAAATGACAGGTCACAAATAGACGTTATTCACAAAATTATATTGACAATGTCACATCGATAGGCCATATCCATCGTTAACATAATCATACTCTCTAGTGTTGGTTGCCTTAACAGTAACCTCTCCTTCAATGGTTTAGTATGTGCTTTCTTGAGTAAACAGATAATAATCACAACAATGAGGTTTTATTAAGCCAACACCATCATGATTGGGCCCATGATAGGTAAATACATGACCACAAGATGAAGATGGGCCAATATGGCCCAAAATAGAGTATGTTTGCTCATTTCATCATTATGCACACTGAATTTGGAACAAAAAATTCACATATTACACCAATAAGATTTGTTTTAATTCCATTAGGTATTGTTAGGGAGAGTGACCAATATATATTGTTTCTTATTATGTATAATTGTCTCACAAATTTTTTTAGATCAAAACAGTGTCACTACACTGTATTTTAAGGCTCTAAATCTCTAAGAAATTCCAAAAAACATACTTACAGGCTTTCAAAAATTTTGAAAAAATCTCCAAAAATTAGGAAATGGCACGTGGAGAAATATTGTAGAAATTTGGGATCAAGAAGGTCAACACATGTAGCTCACATGCTTACACGCACCTGAGGAGCACATGGGCCTCGCTTGGCACACGCGCTAACACCTTCTTCTACCTTTAGACAGGTTAGCCGACCCATTTCGCCACCCAGATCCAACCTGACGTTATACAGTGTTCCAATGAGCATTTTGGACACCAAAATGTTCAGAACTTCATGATCTACAACTTCACTATCTTGTCTTGGCCAAAACATGAAGAAAGAGAGAGAGAAATGGCTCTAAATTTTCAATTCTTCAAGCATCTCTAAGCTCCCATGGCGGATTATGATATTGAGAGATTTGAGGAGTGAAATTGGTTGAATTATATTCGAAATAACCTTATAAACAATATACCTAAGTTTATTTTGTGAAACGTGATCTATACTTTGAGTAAGTTTGCTCGAAAATTTTCAAGTCCTTTGGGCATTAATGGGTCAAAATTGGTTAATTCTTTTCAAGCTTTATACTGGGCATCATTTTGTTCAGAAGATTCAAATCTACAAAACTCCTAATTTTGTTTCAAAAGAATCCTTAAGGTTTACATTAATTTTATTCGAAAAGAAATTAAGGCTCATACTTGTTCATGCAATATTCAATACTGCACTCCCATAACCGCCAGCAAAATTTTAATCTAACATGGCTCTGATACCATTTAAAGTCATATAATAATTTATTCACAATACATGAACATAGAATCGGGACATATTAAGATATGAAGATCTAACCTGATGCTAAAAATGACGTAGTACAGTCTTGCAGAGAGATGTCAACCCACAATACCCAAGAGAGTGTTCTTAGAGTAAGCAACCACCAGAGAGAGTTATCGTCGCAATTAAAATTAGGGCTTACATTAAAATAACTTATAGGGTTTTATTTTAATAATAATAATAATTAATTATAATATTAAAATAAAACCCCTCAGATATATATTAAAATAGTTTCCTCTTTCATTATTTAAATAAAGGAAGCTCATTAACTCTCTCTTAGTAATTAACTTTTAATTAGCAATCTGATGGAATAATTACTAATGCTCTTAAACTGTAGGTTGGGTCTTTGCTTTATGGAAAGTCCAACCCATCATTGATTACCCATAATAAATATAAACTCAATTCATTCTTAGTTTATCAATTATAATATTAATTGCTTAATTAGTCATAACAAGAGATTAATTTAATAGCATAATTAATACTAATTCATATAATATTAAAATGTTCTAACAATATATATATATAGCATCTTAAATTTAATTTATCATGTTCTCTCAATTAGAATGTATTAATAATATATATTCTCTTATGTGTTGAAATTGGTTTCTCCCTCTCTCTGTCTTAATAGAAGAGCCACTACTTAAGGAAAGTTTTTTTTTTTTTAATCTCGTTTGATTTCTGCATAATTTTTTCTTTTGAATTTTAAGCAAAAAAAAAAAAAAAGAAAAAACCCACTATGCCACGCTGTTTTTTTTTCAAACACAACGTCTCCAATACCAGTCACGTGACTGCTCCCAATTTATAATGATATTTTTAATACTTTAAAATCTCTCTCAATTTTATTTGACAATAATTTTGTATTTTTTATTTGCTAAATTTGAGCGTGTTTGATCGGATGATAAAAAATGATATGATATGAAATGAAATGTTTAAATGAGTTAAACTATTGTTTAAAAATTTATTTTATAATAGAATAGAATGATAAAGGTGAAAATTTAAAACCCTTTCTTAACATTTAGAACTTAAATTTTTTTTTTCCTGACCTTCTAAATTAAAGGATTTGAAATAAAAAAAATATATTTAAGTAATATAATTACAATTAAATATTCTTTAATTAAAAACTTGCAAAAATTACATCTTAGTTACAAGGATAATATTAAAAAATAATTTATAAAATATTTTATTATATTAATGATCTATTCTCTTCATTTATTAAATCTTCAAACAATAGAATTATATTTATCATTTTACATCCATTTCACTATTCACCATTTTATTTTTATTTTTTTATAAACTTTCAGACATGACCTCGACTTCTCTTTTCGTTACGGTCTTACCAAAAGAGCTTCTATGCCACAATATATTTCTTCTTTTAAAAAAAAAAAACACAACAAAGTTAATTAATGAAACATGACCAAGTTGCAAGGGCTTCACAGCACTGTCTCCAATGCATTTACAGTCACGTGATAGATAGTGCTCCCAATTTAAATAGTAATATTTTTATTTTTAACAGTGGGGAATCTTGATCTTCTGTCCGAATTCAATGTAATAATTTATCCTATCCATCTAATTGAATATTATCGAAAGTTAAAAGCCATTTGGTTACTCCTAGATTTGGTCGAAGATAAGTCCATGCCTTTCTAATTTTTTATTTTTAAAATTTTAGATATATTCAGAGATTGCATCCAATTAAAAAGTTTTAATTGCACACGGTTATTGAAATAAATTTAGATAATTAAATCTGTATATTTTTTTCTTAAATGCACTAAATTTATTTTTTATTTAAACCGTGTTAAGATAACAATAGACAATATAGAGGAATAATCAAACTTTGGTTAAGTATAGGAAGTGATTTAATAGAAAAAAAATATAAGAATTAATTTAAATTATGATGCAAAGTATAATGACTAAATAATTAAATTTTTTAACTTTTTACTTCTTTTATTTCATTAACCTTTACTCTCACTCCTCTCACTAAACTCATATACCCTAAACTGAATATTGATACAAAGACGCACAAGCTATATATTTTCTTAATAGTTTGTATTCCTTTTTTTTTTTTTCTAATTATATAAATGACATTATGTCCCTCTCTTAATAGTATTTTTCTGCTGCATTAGAGTTCTCTTAAATATTAACTTCAAGATTTGAATCAAAATAAAATTATCTTTTAACAACTGTCCATTAAATAAATATTTTGAGTTGACCAAAAGTCGTGATGTATTGAATTTTAATTTGAGGGTAGCCCTCTATTTAAAGTCCAAAAGGAGGGCTTTCCATTCACATCCTTCTTCTCATTTTTTGTTAATATGATTCTCTAATTCATATTCATGAGCGAGAAAGAAATTTTGTAGTTCATATTCGGCCAGTGCAGGTTTCAAGTTTTACTGGCAAAGTAGAGACAGAAATAGAGATTTAAGTAGCTGCTTCCAAGACAACTAGATCAAAGAGCAGTTATCCCTTATTGATTCCAACCATATCTGGGTGATCCCTCAGCTCTGCAATTACACTTCAGGTATGTCTTCAATTTAATTTCCATAAATATTAAATAGAATAATAATCACCTACAATCAGCATATTTTGTGGGGCTACTAGTCAATAAAAATAGATTGAATAAATTAAAAAATTTTAACAATTTTGAGTTCATAAATAAAATATAAAAATATAACAAATAATTTTAAACTAACTTACAATTAATATACTTTGACATATCATTTTCATAAGTCTCTTTTTTTCGTGACACATAATAATAATTTAACAACTGTTCACTAAATTTGTTTTTTGAGTTGATCAAAGGTCGTGATATATATATATATATTTATTTATTTATTTGAGGGTAGCCCTCAATTAAAAGTTTATAGAAAGGAAGCATTTTCTTTCACATCCTTCTTCTCATTCTTTGTTGATTTGATCATTCTCTTCATATTCGTAAGACATAAGAAAATTTTTTAGCTCATATTTTGTCAGTTTGGATTTTCAGATTTAGTGTGGAACTTTGTTACTAAGAAAGTATAGCTTTCTCTGGCATTGCAGAACAAGCGCAGCTTAGGTATGTCTTCAGTATTCCATAATTCTTGAATGTGTAAAAATATTTTGTTTTTATACTTGTTGAAAAATTATTATTTTGGTAATGTCATGTTTAGTACTTAAATTTTTCAAAAAATATTTGATTTAGTTTTTTTATCCAAACTCTAATTCTAAAGTCGACGGATTAAAGTTAGTTTTCTATTTTTAAAAAAATTATACATTAAATGTAATATTTTTTAATAAATAAAAAATTATTTAAAATATTATAATGAATAAAGGATCAAAATATAATAATAATCACTTAGCAAAGGACTCTTAAGAGTCAAATCAAAAGTGCCCTCTAGAAAATAAAATACAAAAGGCAACATTTTGTTACTCAAGTTTGATAAAAGTTTTCTTTGTCATTAAAATTTATTTTATTAAAATTATAGTTTTTCTTCCAATATTTCCTTCCGTTAATGCTGTTTAAAATTTTGTTACTTGCAGTTGCATGCTAAGATACTGTGTCGAAATTTACCAATTTTACAGCACATGGCAATGCTAAATCAAGATTAAATCGTTATTATTATTTAAAATAAATCATATTGTCAGAGTGGACAAAAAATTGAAAGTCGTCATAAGCCAAACCATCTGCAACATAAACGAACTTGTTAGGACTAGTCAATTTTGGCATCTGAGTCTGAGGCATTGGTGAGAAAACAAATGATTCCATCTCTCACACTAAATGAAATATACTTCTTAATCATTTTTAATAATTATTTATTTTTATAAAAAATTGAAAAATTTTAAATATAGAAAGTTGACTGAACATATTAAATTTTAATTATATTATAAAAATAATAAGTATAAGTATATTTTGATTAAAAATATAAGTAATTGAACTTTTTTTTTTTTTTGCGAGAGAAATTAATGTAGTGCTTCTTTTGGTTTCAATGAAAAGAAATTAAAAATTTTCCCAATAAATAAAAGAGTGGTATTTAAATATGTAAAAGTATAATTTACCCTAATTTAAGAAAATTGAGTAAAATTATAAAACAAGAATATGACAAATACTATTTTGTTCAAAGAGCTAAAAAAAAAACACAGAATGACTTTAGATGAAATATTATAAAATCAAATATTGTAATCCATATTTTTTTTGGGTAATATAGTAAGCCATATTTTTAGCCTCATATATAAATTTATTCGTGCACGTAACCAAATCAAGTATTTTTACTGTTAACAGATTTCAAGAAAAAGAAGCATTCATTTTAAGCTTTCAAAAATATTTTTGCCTAAAAGAAGGGCCTGAGAATTAAAGAGCTCAAGGTTTATGAAGGAAACAACTGAAGTTGCCATCAGCATGCCGGAAGCCAACGAAGTCAATGCTTCTGTTTTGATGGCTCGTGAGTTCTATGATGCTGCATTAAAGGTAACATAAACACTTCATCATTGAGCAGCAACAGTGAGATTCTCGCATGTATGGATCCCATGTTCTATAAAGCTGCTGTGGAAGGTAACATTGATGCAATTCAGGGAAAAGGTAATGAAATTGTGTCCACACTGGCCCCAAATAAGAATACAATCCTTCATATACACTTCACAAATTACAAAGTATCGGAGGCATTCGTGGAAGAGATTCTATGTATGTGTCCTGCACTTGTTATGAAGGCCAATGCCAAGGGTAAAACTCTACTTCATATAGCAGCAAGGTATGGACATTCCAAAATTGTGAATGTACTCATTCAACCTCACAAAAGACTAAGGGTCACAAATAATGAGAAGGACACAGCCTTGCATGAGGCAGTACGCTATCATCACACTGAGAGTAGACATCTTGTCAAAGGAAGACCCTGATCATCCATATTTTGGTAACAGCAATAATGAAACTCCACTATAGGTTGCAGCAGATAGAGTATACAAGGACGTAGTGCTAAAAATAATAGAGAATTACAAAGCACCAAATCAGGATGGCCCCAATGGCAGAACAGCTTTGCATGTTGCAGTCCTTCGCAATGACAAAGGTATTGAAAATTTTGCAATTCCGTAATTCTTCATGAAATTAAATTCTCGTACATATTAAGTAGACCGACATGTTTTTGATCGGAACTTCAAATTTGAAACTTTCGTTTCACGTTTGAAAGTGTTCTAAAAATAGTTTAAAATTAATTTTTGAATGGTTGTCAATGTATTGTTACAGAATCCGTGCCGAAGTTGTTGACAAGGAGTTCAGCCATACAAGGAGATGAAAATGGTTGGCTTCCACTTCACTTGGCAGCACTCCATCGATCTCCTAACATGGTAGAGGTGTTGCTAAAGTAAATATGGCATACATGAGAGACAAGGTTGGAAGGACAGCTCTTCAGATTGCAGCATCCTGTGGCAATGTCAGGACCATGAAAAAGATAATAGAATATTGTCTAGATTGTTCAGAATTGGTGGATGAACAATGCTACAACGCACTTCATTATACTGCAGCTGGCACTGGTTTATCTACTACAAGGGCTGCAGGAGTGATCTTGAAGAATGCATCGCTCAGTAACCTATAAAATGAAAAAAAAAAAAAAAAAATGGGGACACCCCCCTTCCCCACCTTGCCAAATTTTATAAGGATTATCTTCCTCTGCTGAATAGTACTCACCCAAGAGTGGATCCAATGACATTCAATTTACATAATCAGACTGTAAGTGATGTTGGTTATGATGAAGTATGTCGTGCTTCCTCTTCAATTCCAGAGGTAACGAGTAATAGCATCCAGTTACTTGAAATTAAGGATTGCAACATCATAGTTTTATTCAAAAAATTAATTTTGATAACTCTCTCATGTGCATGCATGCATTAATTCTTTTATTTCTTAAATACCACGGTATAAACACAAGATAGAGTTCCAATGTATTTGTAGATAACCATAAATTATATCACCATGATTAGGATCCCTTGTGCAGCTATAGGAGCAATACATGAAATATGTCCTACAGTGGCCAGTTTAATTGGGGTTAACTTACATATAATTTCACATACACAATGTATCAACGAATGTATACATGCTGATTCATTGAATAACAATTGATTTTCATTAACAATGCAAATGTTGAAAGAGAACTGATAAGATCTCGTGTGACATGCTGCAGCCTGACTTACTTTTTAAAAAATTGCGGAAAAACGGTGCAAAGTATGGTTGGGCGAGTCATAAATAAGGATGATAGAAAGAAGGAACAAGACATGAGACATGATTTACCAGTCAATATAGAGAAAAAACAAGAGTCAAATAGAATGGACAGAGTAAGAGAAGCCAACTTCGTGGTGGCGACACTGATTGCAACTCTAATCTTTGCAGCAATATTTATGTTGCCCGGGGGTACCGTGCAAGAACATGATCAGCTTGATAAGGGCTCTCCTAGATTGAAGCATAATCCCTCTTTCAAATCATTTCTTATAACAGACACTGTCGCATTTGTTTTCTCCACTTGTCCTGTGCTCTTTCATATTTGCTCATTGTTAGTACCAAAATACTCCTATCCTCTCAAACTTTCATATTGGGTGCTTTGTCGTGACCGCTTGGTCACAACATTTTGGTGCACTTATACTAGGAATCCTATTATTAGACCAGCATAGGAGACTACGACCCTTACATTTATTTATTACACATTTATTATGTGCTTAAAATTCTCTAAATTCACCCAAATACACTTTACTCGTGGCAAATCTAAACCCTCTCAAGTATAATCTTACTCAAATCGCCTTACATATGCATGATACCCACACTTATGAAGTCATCAAAATATCTTCATAACAAGCTTGCCTTAGATACTAGCATAGTTGTGTATATTTCAAGAAATATTCCTCTTGCCCAAATACCATATAGATATGAATCAACTGCTTTAATAGAAATACTCCTTTAGGTCGAATTATCATAATCATAGGATGTAGACTAAAGTAGTAAACACTGACTCATTTCCTTATGAAATTGTCAAAATCATAAGGGCATCAATGAAAGGATTTATTCCTTACTGAGACTCACATAACAATGAAATAGGGATTTATTCACTTGCTTCCCAATTGTAGTCATTAAGCACATATAGTATGAATTGTTTGCTACGATGTCTCTTTTATCTCATAAGGGTATATGTCAATTTGATCATCAACATTGTATATATCTTAGTCTAGGTGCACACAATACCTAACTCGAATTCTTTTATCTTTCTCGCCCACATGGTGCTTAAAAGAGAATTTGGATATGGCTATAGGTATTATGGATGGTGGGAATCCATAATTTGATTTAGATAATTATATTTTTAGATCTTATCTCGATCGTCTTTTCCTTTTCATCAAGCCAATATATTTATATTTAGCATTCTTTATGCAACTTTTTGGTGCTTTTGCTGCCTCGCATGGCAAATATATATGTCTCATCTTTGCTCACTTCTCATGAGCAGCAATGGTAGTTGCTTATATGAGAAATTATGTCATAATACATGTCGGCAATTATCTATGATTATGTCATAATACATTTATTTAGTAAGCAATTAATTTGTATATAAGTGTGATACTCTGTATTCTATACATACTATGTGACTTTACGTTATCCATATACACATCTTTAAGTATGAGTTTTATCAAGGGATCAATTAATTTCTTATGCGTAGAGATACATTATGGACTAACACTCTTATATGCTATTACTCTTCATATTCTTTTGTCTATGTGCTTGGTCTTGTCATGACACTTAGGGTCTTGAGTGTAGGCTATGACTATTTGATTATCACAATGGACTACTCAATGTCTTGT
The DNA here is from genome assembly GCA_037074485.1 of Delonix regia. Lineage (NCBI taxonomy): Eukaryota > Viridiplantae > Streptophyta > Magnoliopsida > Fabales > Fabaceae > Delonix > Delonix regia. The sequence continues at coordinate 24,535,534 of CM073461.1, forward strand.
CAATGATCCCTAAGTGTTTCATAAACTTCTTCCGCCATATAGTCTCTTCAACTGTTGTAAACATACAATAAACTCTACTTTCATAAAGAATCCTTTTAATTATGTCTACCTCTTGCTACACTAAAATATAACTTAAATCATTTAGCAAGAATGTATATCTCATGGATGATTCTTGCCTTAATCTAGAGAGAAAATCACTTCCTTAATGTTGTACAATTAGTTGTAGTAGTACCTACAATGATGCATTATTAACTTATTTGATTTTGTGGATACATATATATTAAAAAATATATATTTTGTCTCCGCCCCTGCCAATAAATGAATAGATTTTGATATTTGTGTAGAAGTAAACATAGAAAATGGTTTAAAATGAAGAAAAGACAAAGTTGAGCTATTTGTCTAGGCAGAGCATGGGAAAGAGTGAGTTTTGTGCAAGTGTCAAAATGCTTAAAAGATTAGGCAAATGGTTACAAGATTAGACTGTGAAGCTAAGGAAGGAAGATGAGTATGATGAGATTTTAAAGGGAGCTAGGTGTCATACCATAATATATAACATCCTCTAGGCAAGTAGAACAAGTGTTCACAAGAAATTGGAGTCAATCAAGTGATAAAAATGAAGGAAATATGCTGAGATGGTTGCTAAATAGGAAAGACAAATTTAGGTTGGAGAGATTATGTTCATATAGTAAATTTTCCAAATTTAAAAATTCATAATAAATTCAAGGAAGTTTCAAAAATTGTGAAATTTTTAAGACAACTAGAATAACATGATAGCTAATGGTGTACCAAATTTCAGTTGAAAAGTCATTCATTTGTAACCTCAAATAAATCTATGATCGTGACTATATGAAATTATGCAGAACCAGAATTTTATATTTGATATTTGGTGTAAATTCCCTTCAAACGAAATATAAATGATATAAAACTTTCCAGAGTACTTCATTAATACCTAAGGGGATTTTAAATAAAATTTTATCCCAAAATTCATCCATTGAGTCTCTCAAGTGTCAGCTAACATCATGCATATTAAAAAACTTTTCAGAATAATTACTCATATTTTAAGCACACAACAAGGGAAGCTAATTAACTCAAAATCTGATGGAATTTGGCACAGATAAACTCCAATATATTAAGATTCAATCTACCAAATATCTTAATTTTTAGATTTCATCTACTTAATGTTTGACATTTTTTTCTTCTCTCCCAAAATTACATCTTAAAAACTAGCACTTGACTAAAAGGGTTTCAATATACTACATTTTGACTTTGGTTTCATTTACTCATACTTATGCTTCAAGAAGCCTTCTATAACATATTAAAATTTGTTCAAACTCTTGGTCATTTCTTCATGCATGTGGGAGTTTATACACAGACAAAAAAGGTCTTGTGCTACATCATCATATTTTTTAAGTTCCATGACAATACATCATTGATCCTTAAATTCTTGTTACATACATTAAAATATCATAACTTCCAACTAACCAAGCCTTTTGCCTTTGCTCCTCTAAAAGATCTAAGAGGTTATTTTCTTTTGCTTATCCTTACTAGATCCACCCGAAATGATTAGTTAGAAATAAAATGAGACAAAAAGGTTGCAATAAGTCACTTCACAATCCACGCACACTATGGCACATATGAGTAAAGTAATGTACACATCATCATAACATAAACATAGATAATGGAATTATGCTAAAGTTGACACCCTTCACTTTTGTTCATGACCACATCATATTAAATATCATGATTAGGGTAGGATTGTCATGTCCAAACCCTATAAGTCATCATACATAATATCAATTATAAGCCAGTAAGGATCCATGTGAGATCTCACACCATCATACATCAACTCATAGCAACATAAAGCATAAAATTTATTTTATTAAGTATGTAATCACTAAGCATAAGCACAAACATAGCATATAAGGAATGGAGAAGGAGCTACCTTGCTACTTCAAGCTAATTCTTTCTTGATTTCCCTTGCAATGACAATATCTCTTCTCTAAACTCAATCTATGATAGCACTTTTGGCAATAGCAAGTCCCTATATACATAGGATTCATTATTAAATCCCATATATACATCTTCTAGACCTAGCTACTGCTTGTTCTTTGTTCATGACTTCATTTTTTAAAATTCAGCCTAATGGCCTCTTAATGGTCTATTCATAAAACTAACTCTATTCAACTTATTTGAATCAAGAGAAGCCATAAATTACTTCTTTTAATCATCATAAAGTTCCCTTTAAATCTGGTCTCAAGTTCTCTTCCATAAACCCTAATTTATAAAACTTGGCATATTTGAAGGGTTCTAAGAAATTAATGAGAAATCTACATCTCCTACCATGAGAAGACCTAGAGAGACCATAAAAACACTCCAAACAACCTATAAATCATGTCTTAGAATTAGTTTTAAAATCCCCTTTCTTATATATGTACATGAGAAAATTTCATTCCAAAACCTCACTTTTCCATTTACAAATCATACATAGTTTTACATGACAAACATACTTTTTTCTTATGTTGCTATTAAAGTCACCTAATCAGCCCTTTATTTGCATGAAAATTCCTCTTTAAAGTATGAATTAGAGGCTGAATTTTACATGAGGAGTGAGCTCTTGAGGAGGAAAAGTTTGTTAACTGAAGTGAGATGAAAGGAGGAAGATTTCTTACCCCTTTTGCCTTCTTCTTGTTTCTCTCTCTTCTTCTCCTTCTTCACATGAAAAACCATACCATCTCTCTCCTAATATGCTGGATGGATCGTGGATAAGGGTAGGAGAAACTTTTAGATAAGCCTTTTACTAAAAAGAAGAAAAGTTAATTATAAATTACCAAAATGGCTAACATCATTTTCTGCCTTTCAGAGCCAAAAGTCTCTAAGTGACCTTTTAAGTCAATTTGGATGCAATAAAACTTCTCAAGGCCTCCAATTTTCTCATTTGGTCGAAAGATAGGTAGAAAAATCTAATAGAAAAATCATTTGGTGAAAATTAAACATTTTACTATTCATTTACACTTTTGTCCCCTTTCGTGATATTTTCCAATCCAAAATTATATAAAATTTCCTAATCATGATTTTTGAATCCTCTTATAGTTCTAAATTTACTTTTCAACATGCCTTGTAACTTTGAAGAAATTACACTTTTACCCCTATTTATACCAAAAATTTTCAATTAGGTTCTTTTGGCTTTTCAATTTGATCTTTCCCTCTTTGATTGGTTTAATTATCATCTTAACAAGGTAAATTTGTACTTATTACTAAATGAGAGTTATCCTTTGGGGATGTTACACGGGTTTGGTTTTGAAAGAGGAAAGTATGGGGAAAATAACAGTGAAGAGGAGGAAAGTATGACTGAAAAAATGGGAGAGTGGAATTTCTAAGGGGTTGGTTTTGAAAGAAGTCCTCACAATGAAGACTCTGACAGGGATCCAAGACAAAGGTGCCATGGGTGAAGATATACATAACAAAGGCATTGCAAATGACTTCATGTGCGAAAACAAATCATTGTACCTTGGGGGGAGAGCAGCTTGACACATACCTCAGTTCCATAGCTCTTCTTCCAGCATTAACATATGTTCCTATGGATCTTCCAATATGTTGGCTTGCTTTATGGTCCAAGAGATATGCCATGTCAATGTCCACCCAAGCATTCCATCTAGGCTCAGCCTTCGCGTCAACAAGTGTCTAACAGTGTCATAACAGAAGGTGATGGTAGGGACTTATTTTTAAACAGTTGCAAAGATTGAGGAGTGGTTTGCAAAAAAAAAAATTCTAGGGACCAAATTGAAAATTAAAGGAAAGTGTATGTACCAAACAATTAATTTTCCTAAAAAAATTAAGGTCATTTCATTTGTATTTTAATATTTTTGTTATATTTTATTTATTACAATAATAAATAATAATTTTTAATTCTATTTAAGATTATTTTATAAAAACTAAAGTACGAATTTTGAAGGAAATCCAATTATAAAATGACTCCAACTGTGTGGAAGTCAAATTGTCAATAAAATTATAGAAAAAAAAATTAAATAACTTCACTTAAAGTTGAAATTTTACCACAATGAATGTTGAAAAAATATTGATCAGTACTAACGCATTTATGTGGTCGTTAATATTTTGTATTAATTCTAATCAAATTATTTTGAGAGAACAGTGCAACTACCCCATCCGTCTTTTTCTAAATTTCATAAAGTCAAGTTAAAAATTGAGGAAATATTGGCCTGTAATAGTAATATATTAGTCCAATCAAATTATGATAAAGAAAAAAATGAGAACCCACACATGTGTGATAGTAGTAGATAATTGTTAATATTTTCTCCCTCCAACCACCCAATTCTCTGTTGTATTTACTGATGGTTTATATAACTACATGCATGTTCCGTCTTTTTGTACTGTTTATTTTTGCCTCTCATTGGTATGGGCTGCACCTTAACTCCTTCAATATATATTATTAGGGATGAAAGAACCATTTTAATTTTAACTTTGTTTATTATTAATATGAAATTAGTTAGCCATGTCCAAAAAAAAGTCCCTGAAAAGCTAAATTCATTCAATACTATCAACTGCCTAGAAGTAAAGGCTCTGTCAATTGATTTGTACAATATGGGTCACATTCATGAAACTTTGCAATGATTACTTCATTTTATGATTGATTGACTTATGGTATTCAATTGGTCGTGGTTAATTTCGAAGCGGCTCATAGTGATTCATTGATTATCATCTTACGAAAGGGCTAGTAGATATATAATCACCGTTTTTAAATTGCGATGATGCGGCCGCAACATTGCAATTTTTCAGCCTCTTAGCTTTAGGTTTTGGGAGTTGTGGAGAGGGAGAAACAGATCCATGTCTCTTCTGAACTGAAGCAAATGGGAAGAGGAAGTGGCTACCTGATACGGAAGAGAGACAGAAGAAGATGGGAGGAGGGTTAATTCTGTGGGAATGGGAAGACTAAAATGAAAGTGAAGAATCGTACTGTGAAAAAGCAACAGAGAGGTTTGGCTGTGAGACTTTGGAAGAAGATCAACCAAAGCTGGTACAGAGAAGGCATGGGGAAGAACATAGCGCTATGTACCTACTCCACGGGCAATTTTGATAGCCTTCTTGTTGAGATGATCATTCTGATAAGGGCTGTCCTATATTGAAGCATAATCCCTCTTTCAAATCAATTCTTATAACAGACACGGGTAGTAAGATGGACGGGTGAGATCGAGTGATTAAATTCAATTAATAAAATTATAAATAATAAGGTCGGATGGGGAGTGAATTTGACAAAAAGTTGAGATGAGAATTAGGTATAATTAAGAGAAAAAATTTTAAGAGAAGGAAACATCGAAAAAATATTTAAAGATGGTTTGCTTTTTTCTCTCTGCACCCTCCATTCACCATGTGGGAACCTCTGATCTACGTAGCAGTCGTGCGAAGGACTAGCTACTCTTGGTTTGCCAGGTCATAGTCCAAAGGAAAGCGTTTAGATAGTGGATTTGAAATGAAAAATAATTAGAAGGAATCATTTAAAAAAATTTAAATTACAGAGACCAAATTATAGAGGGAGAACAACTTTCGGGATTAATTATTTGATTTTCGCTATAAATGACCCGAACTATTTTAATTCTTTTTTTATCATATATTTCAAATATTGGTTAATTATAACCATAATGGGTAAACAAATATCAAACAATCCATATATATAATGTGTCAAAAATATTTTAGTTATCTCTAGTCACTATACCATCTATTCAATTTCTTAAAAAATGTTATAAATATTATATTAAAAATACCTCGTATATATTGCACAGGTTACTTTTAACAACTATAATCTTTAACTGAAATAAATAATATTTTTTTATTCATTGCGTAAACATGATCTTGTGACGTGGTTTGTTAGGAGATTTTTTGGGTATTTTTTTTTGTCCAATAAGAGTCTTAATTTAAAGTGAATAGATCATAGAACAAAATATGAGCAATTATTTATAAATTATTTACACCTGAATTAATTACTTTCTGATTTGTGGACTTGGCAATTTGGGACTTTGGTGTTGACCTCTCACTCACTATGTCCACATTAACATAATTGCTCATATCGATGAGTGAGCCCTATTATTAACATGTCCACATTGCCAAATCCACATTGCTCTATTAATTAATAAAGTAAATGATAATAATAGGGACTTCGGTCCAATAAAAGCTTGACACATCACTGAAGAAATCCACAAATTTTGAGAAAACATTGTGGAGAGATAATTTATGAATTTTTAGTTGACTGAATAAAATAACACTGGCAATCACGTCAACGTATCAAATAAATGAGTGAGCCCTAGTATTAACATGTCCACATTGCTCTATTAATTATTAATGTAAATTTTTATATACATAAAGAATAATTTTTCCTGTTCATCCATTTAAAGATTATCGAAAGTTGAAAGCGACCTGGTTACCGGTCTTCTAAATTTGGATGAAGATTAGTACTGAGCATCAAAAGTCTTTGCATTTTTCTTGTTTTTAATTGCTCCACATGACATGTAAGGAATTTTCTTGGTTTCGGAGAAAGAAATAAAATAGAAGTACTTTATAAAGACAAAGTATGTTTTCCCAAAAAACTAATTTTCTAAAACACCAAATTGAAATGACAGTAGTGTGAATAGAGACGCTGTTCATACGGCCAAACTTTTGACAAATTTTGAATATTGCAAACGTTAGTCTCAGAAAAATTGGGGGCAGTTTTTGTAGTATTTGCACGGATTAGAAATGAAAGACAAAGGAAATAAACGGTCATTGACTCTTTGCAATTAAATTATCAGCTTTGCAACTATATATTGCAGAAGTTTCGATTTCGTCCGCAATTATGAATAGCAATAGTTTGAAAGTATTAATTTTAATGCACTTATAATTTTAAATATATTAATATATCTAATTATATCATAGGAATATAATTATAGTAATATCAGTTTAAAAAATAATAATATTATAATTATATCTTTATATTATAATTAGGTGTACTTAAAATTGTGAATGTATAAAATATTTTATTTATTTTAAAATATATGTGGTAAGATTTTTTTCCCGTTTATTTGGGGCAACAGTACGTCTATTCATTTTAGAGTATACGCTTCAGCTACAATTAGGTTTAACCATCCATTTAACTTTATTATTTGAATTTAAAACCATGAGACTAAATTTTATTATATATTAAGCTTACGCGAGGTTACAATATTATATTTAAATTTCATTGAATCTTTTATAAATAGATATAACACTTTTTATTTTTATTTCATCAACCTTTATCTCCCCTCCACGAATCCCAGTATCCTAAACAGGAATATTGATACAAAGGGGCATTAGCCATATATTATCTAAGTAGTTTGTCATCTTTATTTTTTATAATTATAATAACAAATTAAATAGATGTCTCTAGTTTAACACCTTAAAAAATACTTCCCTATTGTTATAACTTTATATGTCTCATCCTTAGAGAAATATTTTGAACCTAGAACTATTAAAAATGATATATATATATATATATATATATTAAACATAAATAATTTAGTTTAGTCCTTCTCCAGTAAGCTTTAACTAATTAAAATAATTTAGTTTAATTCTACTTCTCTAAATTTTTATACTACTTTGATTTGATTGACTAAAAAAAATTAATTCCAACCATTTCAAAGTTTGACATATCAAAAAATCTTAGGACTATCTAAAGTGGTTTGGTATTTTATCTAGCTATCACATATACTAAGCAATTTACAAAAATAGGATATGTTCATTCTAGTTCTTATTTATTATATAAATATACATGACTTCTTCATATAATAGTCATCTATTCAGAGAGATTATGCTAAAATTTCTTATTTACTATATATATGTACCAGATTGTGTGACTGAGAACTTTTGTGAAAGTGGTGCTCTTTATATTTTTTATGTGCACGTTTATATGTAAAAATTTTAGGAAGTTCGTATTTTAGAGGAGATTATACCAAAATTTTTACATAAAATTATGCAATGAATTAGTTTTTTTTCTCCCATCCATATACATTGTATATATTAACCAAATGATATAATTATATATATCCTTTATAGGAATGTATAATTAACTTAATTGTATTGTATACTTTTTTATTGGTTCATGAAGTTGGGGTATCCGTCACCCTTCATGCCCACATCTATCTAGTTAAGGGTGTAACAGCCACCAAACCATCATAATAATATTGCTATCAAACAATTAATCAGTATAATAAATGCGAGCATTATGGATAAAGATTAACTATATGAGTTTCAAGCCTACCCTATCTTATCAAGGTGTCTAATTCTTTCTTTTAGTCTCTCCAAATAGACAATTTCTTATGTAAATATAAATTTTTTACAAAATACTTTTTTATTATAAAAGAAAATAGAAAAACGTGGAAATGCAACTTTTAACTTCCACCAATTAATGTTTGTGGTCCTACACAAAATAAATTTTATTAAACATTTGTAGTAACTTTCGTTTAACATGTGGGCCCATAAATTTAATTATACCTACTTTAATTAAATTTATATTTAAAATACAAGGCCCACGATTTATTTCTACGCTTGTCTTTTTGTGCCGACAAAAAAAAAATGGTTAAAATTCTAATTTTTATGTTAAAAAATTTTTTTCTTTTATTTTAGTCTTTTAATATCTATTTTTAATCTCATTTTTTTGGTACCTTAAATTTTTATAAGTTAACTAATAATTATAAATTACTTTGCTAGTTAACCTTCATTTAATTGGGCCTTATATATATTTAATATACTTCTAATAAATTTAAATTTTTAATTAAGATAGACTTAAAAATGCTAAGTGTTACATCTAGACTATACAAATTATTATAAGATATTTTCAAAGTTATTTATATACCAATGACATCAGGCTTCTCTCTTAATTAAAACATATTACTGCTGCGTTTAAGAAAATAAATTCTCTTAAAAAACTTCAAATTTTGGATCAAAATAAAACAAATGCCTTTTTAACAAGTGTCCACTAAATAAATATTTTGAGTTGATCAAAAGTCGTGATTTTACATTCAAGCGTCCCTCTATTTAAAGTCCAAAAGGAGGCCTTTACGTTCATTTATTAATGATCTATTCTCTTCATTTATTAAATCTTCAAACAATAGAATTATATTTATCATTTTACATCCATTTCACTATTTACCATTTTATTTTTATTTTTTTATAAACTTTCAGACATGACCTTGACTTCTCTTTTCGTTACGGTCTTACCAAAAGAGCTTCTATGCCACAATATATTTCTTCTTTTAAAAAAAACAAAAACACAGCAAAGTTAATTAATGAAACATGACCAAGTTGCAAGGGCTTCAATTCACAGCACTGTCTCCAATGCATTTACAGTCACGTGATAGATAGTGCTCCCAATTTGTATAGTAATATTTTTATTTTTAACAGTGGGGAATCTTGATCTTCTGTCCGACTTCAATGTAATAAATTATCCTATCCATCTAATTGAATATTATCGAGAGTTGAAAGCCATTTGGTTACTCCTAGATTTGGTCGAAGATAAGTCCATGCCTTTCTAATTTTTTATTTTTAAAATTTTAGATATATTTAGAGATTGCATCCAATTAAAAAGTTTTAATTGCACACGGTTATTGAAATAAATTTAGATCATTAAATATGTATATTTTTTCTTAAATGCACTAAATTTATTTTTTATTTAAACCGTGTTAAGATAACGATAGACAATATAGAGGAATAATCAAACTTTGGTTAAGTATAGGAAGTGATTTAATAGAAAAAAAAATATAAGAATTAATTTAAATTATGATGCAAAGTATAATGACTAAATAATTAAATTTTTTTAACTTTTTACTTCTTTTATTTCATTAACCTTTACTCTCACTCCTCTCACTAAACTCATATACCCTAAACTGAATATTGATACAAAGACGCACAAGCTATATATTTTCTTAATAGTTTGTATTCCTTTTTTTTTTTTCTAATTATATAAATGACATTATGTCCCTCTCTTAATAGTATTTTTCTGCTGCATTAGAGTTCTCTTAAATATTAACTTCAAGATTTGAATCAAAATAAAATTATCTTTTAACAACTGTCCATTAAATAAATATTTTGAGTTGACCAAAAGTCGTGATGTATTGAATTTTAATTTGAGGGAAGCCCTCTATTTAAAGTCCAAAAGGAGGGCTTTCCATTCACATCCTTCTTCTCATTTTTTGTTAATATGATTCTCTAATTCATATTCATGAGCGAGAAAGAAATTTTGTAGCTCATATTCGGCCAGTGCAGGTTTCAAGTTTTACTGGCAAAGTAGAGACAGAAATAGAGATTTAAGTAGCTGCTTCCAAGACAACTAGATCAAGGAGCAGTTATCCCTTATTGATTCCAACCATTTCTGGGTGATCCCTCAGCTCTGCAATTACACTTCAGGTATGTCTTCAATTTAATTTCCATAAATATTAAATAGAATAATAATCACCTACAATCAGCATATTTTGTGGGGCTACTAGTCAATAAAAATAGATTGAATAAATTAAAAAATTTTAACAATTTTGAGTTCATAAATAAAATATAAAAATATAACAAATAATTTTAAACTAACTTACAATTAATATACTTTGACATATCATTTTCATAAGTCTCTTTTTTTCGTGACACATAATAATAATTTAACAACTGTTCGCTAAATTTGTTTCTTAAGTTGATCAAAGGTCGTGATATATATATATATATATATATATTTATTTATTTATTTATTTATTTGAGGGTAGCCCTCTATTAAAAGTTTATAGAAAGGAAGCATTTTCTTTCACATCCTTCTTCTCATTCTTTGTTGATTTGATCATTCTCTTCATATTCGTAAGACATAAGAAAATTTTTTAGCTCATATTTTGTCAGTTTGGCTTTTCAGATTTTAGTGTGGAACTTTGTTACTAAGAAAGTATAGCTTTCTCTGGCATTGCAGAACAAGCGCAGCTTAGGTATGTCTTCAGTATTCCATAATTATTGAATGTGTAAAAATGTTTTGTTTTTTTACTTGTAGAAAAATTATTATTTTGGTAATGTCATGTTTAGTACTTAAATTTTTCAAAAAATATTTGATTTAGTTTTTTTATCCAAACTCTAATTCTGAAGTCGACGGATTAAATTTAGTTTTCTATTTTAAAAAAATTATAGATTAAATGTAATATTTTTTAATAAATAAATAATTATTTAAAATATTATAATGAATAAAGAATCAAAATATAATAATCATCACTTAGCAAAGGACTCTTAAGAGTCAAATCAAAAGTGCCCTCTAGAAAATAAAATACAAAAGGCAACATTTTGTTACTCAAGTTTGATAAAAGTTTTTTTCTTTTTGTCATTAAAATTTATTTTATTAAAATTATACTTTTTGTTCCAATATTTCTTTCCGTTAATGCTGTTTAAGATTTGGTTACTTGCATGCTAAGATACTGTGTCGAAATGTACCAATTTTACAGCACATGGCAATGCTAAATCAGGATTAAATCGTTATTATTATTTAAAATAAATCATATGTCGAAGAAGACAAAAAATTGAGAGTCGTCATAAGCCAAACCATCTGCAACATAAACGAACTTGTTAGGACTTGTCAATTTTGGCATCTGAGTCTGAGGCATTTGTGAGAAAACAAATGATTCCATCTCTTACACTAAATGAAATATACTTCTTAATCATTTTCACACCAAACTTACAGATAAGAGTTGACATTTCAGAAGGGAAGTTTCAAAACTTTAGCGATTCGATCGCTCTTCTTCGATTTTTTGGATCTAATCTTCTTCCTTCCATTATGATTGCAATTCCCTAATACGCAACGACAGTCCAGAATGCTTATGTGAAATTTTAAGAATTAAATCCATGTATATTAATGTTAAGTGTCTGGGTCAATTTTGGCGGATCTGCATGTGCTAGAGAGAACAAAGTAGAATTTAATATTATTTATAAATTACTTTATCTAAAAAATATATTGTGAATATATTTTTCATTAGTAATAATTATTTATTTTTATAAAAATTTGAAAAATTTTAAATATAGAAAGGTGAATGAACATATTAAATTTTAATTATATTATATAAATAATAAGTATTAGTATATTTTGATTAAAAATATAAGTAATTGAACTTTTTTGTTTTCTGCGAGAGAAATTAGTGTAGAGCTTCTTTTGGTTTCAATGAAAAGAAATTAAAAATTTCCACAATAAATAAAAGAGTGGTGATTTAAATATGTAAAAGTTTAATTTACCCTAATTTAAGAAAATTGAGTAAAATTATAAAACAAGAATATGACAAATACTATTTTGTTCAAAGAGCTTAACAAAAAACACAGAATGACTTTAGATGAAATATTATAAAATCAAATATCGTAATCCATATTTTTTCATAGTAAGCCATATTTTTAGTCTTATGTATAAATTTATTTGTGCACGTAACCAAATCAAGTATTTTACTGTTAACAGATTTCAAGAAAAAGAAGCATTCATTTTAAGCTTTCAAAAATATTTTTGCCTAAAAGAAGGGCCTGAGAATTGAAGAGCTCAAGGTTTATGGAGGAAACAACTGAAGTTGCCATCAGCAAGCTGGAAACCACCGAAGTCAATGCTTCTGTTTTACGGCTCGTGAGTTCTATGATGCTGCAATTAAAGGTAACATAAACACTTCTTCATTGAGCAGCAACAGTGAGATTCTCGCATGTATGGATCCCGAGTTCTATAAAGCTGCTGTGGAAGGTAACATCGATGTCTTTCGGGGAAAAGGTAATCAAATTGTGTCCATACTGACCCCAAATAAGAATACAATCCTTCATATACACTTCACAAATTACACAGTATCGGAGACATTCGTGGAAGAGATTCTATGTATGCGTCCTGCACTTGTTATGAAGGCCAATGCCAAGGGTGAAACTCTACTTCATATAGCAGCAAGGTATGGACATTCCGAAATGGTGAAGGGTCATAAATAATGAGAAGGACACAGCCTTGCATGAGGCCGTGCGGTTTCATCACACTGAAGTCGTAGACATCTTGACAAAGGAAGATCCAGATTATTCGTATGTGGGGAATAGTAATGGTGAGACTCCACTTTATATTGCTACAGAGAGAGCATACTCAGACGTGGTGCGAAAAATATTACAAAATTGCAAAGAACCAAAGCATGATGGCCCCAATGGCAGAACAGCTTTGCATGCTGCAGTCCTCAACAATGACAAAGGTATTGCATTGTGCATGATTCCACAATTCATCATTTATAATAATTTAGTTATCATGTGTGTATCAAGGATATCTTCTTTCTTGGGTATTAAGTGACAGCAACAACATATTTAGAGATAAGTATTAATAAGTAATGGTCATTATAATACATTTTCATACAAAGCAAAGCATGATCGACATGTTTTTGACCGGAGCTTCAAATTCAAGGACCTTTCATTTGCATGTGGAGGACATGTTTTAAAAATACGTTTAGTTTAAAGTAAATTTTCGAATGAAATTAAATGGTTGTTGATGTATTTGTGTTACAGAATTGGTGCCGAAGTTGTTGACGAAGAGTTCAATCAAACAAGGAGATGAAAATGGTTGGGTTCCACTTCACTTGGCAGCACTTCATTGGTCTCCTGAGTTGGCAGAGGAGTTGCTAAAGTACGACAGAGATACGGCATACATGAGTGACAAGAGAGGAAGGACGGCTCTTCACTTCGCAGCAAGTTGTGGCAATGTGAGGACCATGGAAAAGATAATCGAATATTCTCCAGATTGTTCAGAATTGGTGGATGAACAAGGGTACAACGCACTTCATTATAGTGCAGCTGGGACAAGTACATCTGCTGCAGACGCTGCAAGAATGATCTTGAAGAATGCATCGCTAAGCAACCTTTACAATGAAAAAGATAAAAATGGGAACACCCCCCTTCACCATACTGCCAAATTTTTTAAGGGTAATTATATTCATCCTCTGCTGGAAAGTCACCAAAGAGTGGACCCAATGGCATTCAATATACAGAATCAGACGATTATGGATGTTGCTTCATCTTCAACTCCAGAGGTAACAAGTAACAACATCCAGTTACTAGAAATTAAAGAATGCAACATTACAATTTTATTCGACAAATTAATTTTGATATCTCACATTTGCATGCATGCATTAATTCTCTTATTTCTTAAATACTATGGTATAGAAACAACAAGATAGTGTTTCAATGTATTTGTGACTAATGACCATAAACTATATATTTCACCAGGATTAGAATCCCTAGTGCACTACAGCTTGGAAACATTTATAGTAAACGAAGTAAATAATAGAGACTAATTATGATTTCGTGTAGCCAAGTGCGACACATGAAATATGTCCCGCACTGGTATGTTTAATTAGGGTTAACTTGTATATAATTTCACATACATAAATCAAATGCAAACATGCTGATTCATTTAATAACAATTGATTCTCTTCATTAATGCAAATGTTGAAAGAAAATTCATAAGATCTCCTGCGACATGCTGCAGCCTGTCTCACTTTTAAGTAGATTGCGAAAAATTGGTGCAAAGTATGGTGGGCGAATCATAAATAAGGATGATAGAAAGAAAGAACAAGACAGGAGACATGATTCGGCAGTGGATATAGATAAAAT